>JASDDO010000012.1:391197226-392564101 GCA_030015575.1 Agapanthus africanus | reverse complement strand
AATCCCGCGCTAAATCTCATGATGGAAGAAATCATCATAGCCCTCATGGCGAAAAATGTTAATAAAATTCTTTTCCATGCATAATTACACCATGATTAAATTCTAACAGGCAAACCCACAATTTCAGAACTCAAGTGATTGGTGCATTTTAATGCATATTTTATATCAATACTTAGCTTTATTTTATCACAACTAATACCGCACAAAAGTATTTTATGATATTTGCAGGTAACAGGAGCTTAATTGCAAAAAGATAAAAAAAAAAGAGATCAACACATGTAGTTCACGTCGATAAAATGAATTAAAAAAAGAACAGAAGCGTATAGAAAAGATTTGCAGTGATCTAAATAGCCAAAAACAATCAATTCAGAGTAAGGAAGCCAGAGACCAAAGTGGAGCCCAATTCAACAAAATTGGTCGGCTTTTGGCTGAACCAAACCCGCTTTTAGCCAACCCCCTTTAACAAAATAATCTCGATTTTTTTCTGAAGATTTGTATTTTTATTGTAATCTTGTTGCTGCCATATATTTGATAAAAAGCCTATAAATACTCATCAATACAGAGTTCAAAATCATTTTCTCCTATATTCTAGGAGGCCAGGGTTTGAGAGCAAGATCAATCTAGGTTGTAAGATATTTTTAATTTTTATTTAATTATTTTGCAATGTTCTTCTTCTTTTATTTTTTTTCTTTTCTTTTCTATACATAGCTAATTCTTCTCTAGGGTTAGATGATACTTGATCTATGATTGGTGTATGTTTTTAATTTTCTTGTTTTTCTTTTTTGTTCTTAATGACAACTTCTTAAATCATAGAAATCAACCTTTCTAAAACATCGCCGATGAACTAGATGGATATTATGATTGACAACTGTGAGATCTTATCAAGGGAAGAGATGTCAAAGAGGGATTCCTATGGTTTGAAGTTGATCTAATTAATTTAGAGTTAATATTGACTAGCGGATGAAGCTGGGGAGATCTATGATTAAAAACCATTAGATCTACCTAGTGGAAAGTATAGATCAATTTAATTGTAAGTTAATTAGTATTTAATCCTTAAAACAATTACTTTCCTCATTGTTAATTGATAGGGTATGCGAGGTTCGTATAGATTATGCTTACTACTTGTTTGATAGTTTATTGCAATGGACGTATACTTTATACTTTTAATAATTGATAAGTAATTGGTTTAAGGATAGAAATCAAGAGAAGGAAAACAATTTAATTTAAAACACCATGAATAGATTAAGTGGATTCAAAACCCTAGATATTTTCCTTTGTTCAAATCTTTATCAATCTTGCATTTATTTATTTAAATTTTCTTTAATTTAATTAGTTAACATAATTTCCAAAACTAAAACATTTTCTTAATTCGACTTAATTTAACTAGAATTACCCTCTTCCCTGTCCACAAGTGCTACAATTGCAAACCGTGCACTTGCGGTATAATTAAAACTACATTAATAATCACAAGTTTTTGATGCCGTTGCCGGAGAAGATGGTTTCAATTTTAGTTAAATTTTTTGATTTAATTTTTCTTAATTTTAGTTCTATTTTACTCTGTTTTATTTGAATTTTATTTCAGGGAATTTGAAGCTATAGAGAGCTATTTGGAGAGAGCCAGAGAAGGCAGCAGAAGACGGGAGCCAGAAGTCAATGTTTGACCGTGAATTGACCGGGCTTACTAATAGATCCGTGGCCGCATCATATCCTTTTCTGTTGATTTTTCTTGGATTTCGTCATGTTTAGGTTTCTCTGTTTATTTCTAGATTTCTAGATTTTATATATAATTATATTTTTCATTTAGATTTATTTTCAGTCTTTTATTTCTTTCATTTTAGTTTATTTTTTTTACTTTAAAAAAAGATATGGGTGTCGAACATGTAAAACCATACGTATATAATTTATGTTATCCAGTTAATCCATTACTTAACTCTTGCATTAGAACAAATAAATATAGGAGCGGTTTTAATTCACTGGACACATCCATAGCTGCCAATGATGCTAAGTTATATGCTATTATGCAAAGGGTAGAGGCTTTAGAAGCTAAGAACCGGGTTCCTAGTAATCCACATATTCAATCTTTTGCATTAACTGTCAAGATACCTGTTATGCTTATGAAGAGTGTCTATTTATTAATTGGAGGAACCAACAAAATTATTATTAAAATCAAGATATGTATTCGGAAGTTTCTAACTATAATTTAGGCCAACAATTCCAATTTAACCCTTACTAAGATGTAGGTCCTCCATCCAATCCAATTCAAACCGAACCAACATTCACTCCTCCAAATTTCACAGGCCAACAATTACCATCTTACCTATATTATGATGTTACCTGTTCTTATGATCAAATCCAATCCTATCCAACTTTCATACCTTCTTTAGACGTTGATAATGAACATGAAACTCTTTCACATGCTACGTCTGATTTAGAAAAAGGGTTGGCAGAATTTACATCCACTAGGGCTACATGCAGATAAATATCTGAACAATCGCTTAGAACCCATGGGGAAACAATGAAAATGATTAATATGTTTAATGCACAAATTACTGCCATGATTAGTGAGAGAGAATAAAAAATCCTTCCTAGTTACCTCGACATCTTAGATTTAGATAGCCAATCAAGTAAGCTATACAATCAACCGATTGACGATATTATAATCGACAAAATGTTCGAGGACGAGAAGTTTAATTTGACTAATTGTTGCAAGGAAAATTTTGGGGAGGAAATTTGTGATTTTGATGGATGTGGATTAGATATAATGTTTGAGGAAACTATTGATAAGGAACCCACATCTTCAGTTGAAATGATCGATGAAATTTTTAAGGACACTCTAGAGCGGGAACCTATATTTTTGGATGACATAAGCCAATCCATGAGTTAATTTGAGGAGGTAACAGAATTTCGAGATGAGTGATGTGACGAATTTTTTGAAAAAGAGTCCTTGATTACAATAAAAGAAGTATCCGAGGAGGTGGTTAATTTTGATAAAGGTTATTTTGATCAAAGTTTTGAGAAAATCTTTAAGGATGGACTCAATCTTATGGATGTGTTAGATTGACCAAAACATCAAGCGCAAAACTTAAATTGCGAACATCCTCTTGAGCATTTAACAGATGAACCAAACCCTCAAATACTTCAGATCATCATGGAAGTCAATCTTATCAAAGAGCAAGAAGAAGTTGTACAATCTAGTGCTATAACTGGATCTTTGATTTGTATCTCGCATGTTCATCTTGAGGACTTCGATCCGTTTAGCCAATACATTAACAAGTTAGTACATTTGCATAATTCTTTTAGATTTTAATCATTTATTACTGCATTAGTTTATTCGGCGAATCTAGAATCTCGATTTTGTTCACCGACATATAAACACCACAATAATTCTGTGTATATCAAGTTTAAGGTGTTAATTGATACTTATTATTATAGTTTGTTTTACTACTCATACATGATCATAGACAAAATTTTGAGTGGTTAATATTAGCGTTTGGATTAACCAAAACTTTATGTAAATGTTGGGTTATTTTTAAAGTCCTAATTATACCGCAAGTGCACGGTTGATCGATTGTAGTACTTATGGGTCGATCCACAGAGAGGATGGTGATTTTAGTTAAATTAAACAAATTAAAAAGGATAACTTGATTTGAAATAATTAACCTAATAAATTAAATGTAATAATTAAGAAAGTAAATTGCAAAGATTAAGAGAAATAATTAATGCACCATAAAAGCAAGTTTGAATAAGATATGAATAAAGCAAAACCTAGGGTTTCAAATCCACTAAACCTAATCATGGTGATAATAAATAAAAATGTTTTCTTTCTTTTGATTCCACCTCTACAACGAATATCTAATCAAAAGAAAAGATATGTATTATAAAGATTAATTGCTAATGAATTAAGAATTAAGTTAATCTAAATCTTCTAATAGGTAAACCTAATGGTTGTCAAACAATGATCTACCTAACTTTATCAACTAGTCAAGATTAACCCTAATTAATTAGATCGAATATAAACAATAAAAATATAAACTTTAGTTTCTCTAGATAAATTTCATGGTTGTTAATCGATCATCTATCTACCTAGTTTATCAGCAATACATATCATTTCCCTAAATAAACCTCATGGTCATCAATCGCTCATTGACCTATCTAGTATATTAGAATTGCAAACAAATAATCTATTTTTATTATTTAAATAGCTGTCATTAAGATCATGAAAGAAAAACTAGAACTTTAGAAGCAAACACCAATCATAGATTTAATTTCATCTAAACCGTAGATGGAAAAATTTCCTACTCATTGCATTAAAATAAAAAATAAAAAATTAAAGAGAAATAATATAAAAAAAGTAAAGGTAAGTTGGTTATAACCTAGATCTTGCTCTTGAAAACCCTAGCCTCCAAAATTAATGAAAGAGAAGATAGATAGTTCTTTAATTTGATGAGTATTTATAGGTTTCTCATCGAATACATGGTACCAACAGAATCACAATAAAATAACAAATCTTCATAGAAAAATTGAGAATAATTTTCGAAAGGGGGTCAGCTAAAACCGGGTCTGGTTCGGCTAAAAGCCAGCCAAAATTGTCAAAGTGGGCCCCACTTTGGTCTCTGTCTTCCTTTTACTGAATTGATCGTTTTTGGATATTTATATCACTGTAAATCTTTTCTATGTGCTTCTGTTATCTTTTTAACTCGTTTTACCGACGTGAACCGCACATGGTGGTTTCTTATCTTCACTTTTTGCAATTAAGCCCCTGTCACCTACAAATATCATAAAATACCTTTACGAGCATTAATTGTGACGTAATAAGGATAAATATGGATATAAAATATGCATTAAAATGCACCAATCAAATACTCACACACTTATCTTTTGCTAGTTCTCGTGAAAAAACCTAGACTCTAAAAACTAAAAACATAAGAAAAATAAAAACTATCTATACTCATTTTCATAGGTGTGGCGATTACACGTAGCATGTGTAAAAAGCCGTTAAACCCCTAGGTTTCCCTAGTGGATGAGTGTTGGCTCATGAGGGTTTTCAGCGGATACTACCCACAAAATCCCAAAAAGAAAAAAGGAAAGAAAATGGGTAATAAAGAAAAAGAAAAACTAAAAATAAAGAAAAGTAAAAAAAAAGAAAGGATAGAATTTCTCTAGCTTATAAGTTTTTCAAGAATTTTCATCCAAAGATGTCGTTTCGAACCCAGTAATTCTATCCTTCCTTAATAGAACTTGATCATATTCTTCACGTCCTTCTTTCCTCTAAATATAGATCCTATACCCCTACTTGTTTGTTTAATGCATCATTTGGTCTTGAGATTTCAATTCAAACTATAGTATACTTATTTCATATCTCCATTATATATATATATATATATATATATATATACCCTTTCAGTGCGACTATTATGTTGGGTTACCCTAACGCCCTTTCAGTGCGACTATTATGTTGGGTTACCCTAACGCCCAAGCCATTAAATGTGGCGGTCTGCGGAACAAAATTTTCTTACAAGTTTAAAAACGGCGCTAGAATAACCCATTAAACCGGATCTAACCATAAACATAACTAGCTAAACTAGGAGTGCTATCTACTATGATAAGAAAGCCACACCAAACGATCCGTGTCCTTCGGTCTTCTTTCCTTATCATCTGCTCCTAGTGGCCACCTTGAACGTGCTTGATCTCCTTTTCCCGCTCCATCGGTCCTCCGGGATCGAGCTTGTTCTCCGGTCCTCCTTTTTCGTAGATGATCCACCCGAGAGATGTGATCCATGGCTCTAGCTCCTAACTAAGTAACAAAAGGAGCAACTAGAGAACTTGGGATGCTAATCCAAGATCTCTAGGATGTAGTATGAAGTTATAAGCGTTCTAATATCTCTATCTTGCCTCATCTCTTATTTCTCAACACATGAGAGTGTAGAAAGGAGGAAGATGGTGAAAGTGGAGGAACTCAAGAGGAGGAGAAGGAGATGAAGCAAAAATGGTGAGATGAAAAATAATGAGAAAGCATGAGAGAAAATATCATTCACCATGGTTTTTTGAAAGAATATCCAAAATAGAAAACTATCAACCATGCTTCAATAGTTGCCACAAATGAATAAAGAATTCATTTGTCAACTATTGAAGCCATGGCTCTCAACATACCTCCCTCTCTTTCAATTTACACATCATTTCCATTTAATGAATAAATGGAAAAATCATAATGAGATAACCACCTTCTAGAATGTTATCCGTAACAAAATGCGGATTACAGTCTACTGTATATACATACATGTATTCGGATAAAAACACGAATTCCCAAAAAGATAGAATAACACGAACACCGTAATACTAGAATATACATATAAAAATACATATATATAAATTATCAAATCAATACCTGATTTAATAATCTGGCTCAAACCCGAGCCGGCTAGTATTACCAACTGTTTGATCGAAAGTCCGGGTACAAAGTACATCAATCGATCGGAACCCTGCACGTATCCAATACGGCTACTACATCATTTCTCCTGAACCAGGGAAACTTTCTGTGTAGGACTCTAAAGACTCGACAGTACGCCGGCAGTGAGTTACTAGATAAATCCATAACCACAAGCATGTCAGCGGCACTGGCTGTACGTAACGGCTACTTGGGTACCTGTCGAAAAGGAAGGCCGACGAGCAAACTCATCCAGATCCCTACTGAGCATATCTGTGACAATCTCCGTACAGTCCGGTCTCTTCGTCTGAGAGTATCGCATACCGGGTCTACGGGGTGGTAAACGTCAGGCCCTAATAACCCGATAATTCGTGCTGATGCGGCTCAGGACCAATCTGGGAAACTACTGCTCAGCCTATCAGTAAATCCCAACTTCCTTGGCCAAGGTCTTATGGTCCTGACCAATCGAACACAGTGCGATATCGACTCTCTATATCGGGATAGACGAATCCCCGACAATCGCTCACTGCCTCCATGTGGCTCGTGACTGTACCCAACCAAAACTTGTTTGCACGACTCTGTAGAGCCGTGGTAGGGTAGTGATCAAAGCACAGTGGGAACTCACACGAGACAAATGATGATCTCAGGTCTAAAGACTAACATGTACTCATGTCGCCTGAGAACTTCCACCTGACGATAGGTATAGTACCATCTGGAAGTTCTCGGCGAGTCCATCCGGTGTACTCACATCCAGTGAGCACCTGTATACAATCTTGGGTGAGAAAAACTAATGGTTGCGGGACCATACCATTGTCCTTCATCGGGGTCTAGAAACGTATACACTAGTCTACTCCGGAATATCGATGCCCAGTCTCGATACTCCCACGACAAGGGACAATTTAAAGATGTGCGTACCGACTACCCAGCTCCCACAAGTATGATCGCCATCACAACGCAGGTAGTGTAGTAATGATCCTACGAGCTTTATCAACATGTATAACTGATATATAATAGCAAATAAAACATATGCACATGTTAAGATAAAGATAAACCAGATAGCATACTATCATATCAAGCAAGACTGTCATGTACATATATATGTCCAAGCATCCACATGTATACATATATAGTAATGGCCTCTAGGGCATACATATCCAACAATCTCCGACTTGCACTAAAGCCATATATATTGGCGTACCGAATACCCAACTTCTGCTCTAAGGCTAGCTGTTGGTGTCCCACATACCCAAGATCTCAAAAAGTCTCT
This sequence comes from Agapanthus africanus, assembly GCA_030015575.1. Taxonomy (NCBI): domain Eukaryota; kingdom Viridiplantae; phylum Streptophyta; class Magnoliopsida; order Asparagales; family Amaryllidaceae; genus Agapanthus; species Agapanthus africanus. Next base: position 392,556,410 of record JASDDO010000012.1, on the reverse strand, counting down.
CAAACTGTGCTTGAGGAAGGGCCTTTGTGAATGGATCCGCAGTGTTGTCTTTTGTGTCCACTCTCCGCACCTCGATCACCCGGCGATCAATGATCTCCCAGATCAGGTGATATCGCCTTAAGATGTGCCTGGATTTCTGATGGGACTGTGGTTCCCTTATTAAAGTCATAGCTCCATTGTTGTCGCCATACACAGATATTGGGTTAACAAAGGATGGAACCACCTGAAATTCAGTAATGACTTCTTAATCCAGATGGCTTCTTTTGCGGCATCGTTGGCAGCAATGTATTCAGCCTCCATCGTAGAGTCTGCGACGGTGTCCTGTTTGGAACTCTTCCAACAGACCGTCTCTCCGTTGAGGGTAAACACAAAACCCAAGACTGACTTGCTGTCATCCTTGTCACTCTGGAAGCTCGAATCGGTAAAAGACTCCACCTGGAGGTCCCCATTACCGAATACCAGGAATGGTTCTTTAGTCCTCCTCAGGTACTTCAGAATGTTCTTAACAGCTATCCAGTGGTTCTCACTTGGGTTAGACTGATACCGGCTCACCGTGCTAAGCGCGTAAGCTACATCTGATCGGGTACATAACATCGCATACATTATAGATCTTACCACCGAAGCATAGGGTATAGTGCTCATGCGAACCCTCTCCTCGTCAATCTTGGGAGACATCACTTTGGAGATGGTGATTCCATGCAATGCGGGTATGTTACCGCACTTGGAATCTTCCATACTAAATCTCATTAGTACGGTCTTTATTGTAAGGATACGGCAAAGCACCGGCCATATTTCCGTGGCCAAATGCAGAAAAAAAACTTTTATAAACCGGCGCTAACGTAACCCTGAAACCCGGATGGTGCCATTAACCCTATACTAGTTAACTGTAAAGTGAGTTTGGAAAGATTATACTGATCGATCCGTGTCCTTCGGTCTTCAATCTCTGTGCCAAGCTCCTCGCGGCTGCCGCCGAATAAGTTTGCTCTCCGGTCTCTCTCGTCGAAGACGATCCACATCGAGAATTAGTAATACGGGCTCCCTCTTCAAACCGAAGCAACTCGAACAACTAGTTTGCTAACCTAGGTGCTCAAGATGAAGTAGAGATAGTGTGTGATTATTTTGTCTCAATATACTCTAGGATTCTCAACACATGAGAGGGATAGAGTGGAGGTTGAAGAAGATGCCCATGGTGGAAAATGTGAAGCTCAAGAAAAGAAAACAAGTGAGCAAAAAACCTAACCCCAAAGAAAAGTGTTGGCTGCCCCATTTTAAACAAGTGAGTGTTTTGATATATTGTGTTATGTAAATGAGCCACACACACACACACACACAAAATATTTCTACACTCACACACTCACATAAATATCTAAGGCTCACAGAAAATATCTTATCGATGACAAAAACCATGTCATGCCAAGAATGAGTCACATTATCCACCATTAAACATTTAAACTAAAATGTTTAATCAAGAAAAAGAAATTGCATCAACTAAAGTAATCTTGTAACGAATTACAAGAATACCCATCATCCGTATATACATAATTGTATCTGTATTCCGACTGAATATGAATACTATGAGACGAAAGTAATCCAACAATCTAATACTAGGATCCGGCTTAAATCAAAGCCCACTAGTATGATCCATCCGATCATGATGCATGCACAAGTACACGTATATGATCGAACCCTGCCATAAAAACATACGGCCTCTACAACGTTTTGCCCGAACTAGGAAAACCCTCTATGTAGGACTCTAAAGACTCGTCAATATGCTGATAGTGGGTTTAACCACAAGCATGTCAGTGGCACTAGCTGTACGTAACGGCTACCCAGGTATTGAGCGAAAAGGAGGCCGACGAGCGAACTCATCCTGAAACCCTACTGAGCCTGACAGTGACAATATCCATACAGTCTGGTCCGTTCGTATATGAGTATCGCATATCGGGCCTAGGGCGATGGTAAACGTCAGACCCTTAATAGCAGTATAAGTCGTGTCGGAGTGTAGCCCAGAACACCTTGAGAAACTACTGGAATACCTACCAGTAAATCTCACTTGCCTTGGCCAAGGACTTTGTGTAATAGCTCTCCTAAACACAGCGCGATATCACCCCCAATACCGGGAGAGACGAATCCCCTGCCGATCCGTTCACTGTCTCCATGTGTCTCGGGACTGTACCCAACTAAAACCTGTTTGCACGACTCCTTTGAGCCATGGTAGGGTAGTAGTAAAAGCATAGTAGGAACTCACACGAGACAAATGACGATATCAGGTCAATAGACTAACCTGTACACATGACACCAGGGAACTGCTATCTGACGACAGGTATAATACCAACTAGCATATTCCCGGCGAGTCCGTCCGGTGTACTCATAACCCAATGAGCACATGTATACATCTTAGGTGAACCAACTGACACTAATAGCTTATGAGATCGGCTACCGCCCCTCATCGGGGTCTCGATCTTTATACACTAGTCTACTCTAGAGTATCGATGCCTTGTCTCGAAACTCCCTCGACTAGGGACCTTTTAAGGATGTGCTTGTAGACCCCAGCTCCTACGTATATGATCGCCATCATATTGCTGGCAGTCAAGCAAGAATCCTATGGGCTCTATCAACAAGTAATAGTGATCTGTAATGTCACCTAAAGCATGTACACGATGATAAAGACAAACCAGATAGTATACTATCATCTCGAGTAAGACTTTCCTACCGGTATAGGTCCTCCCTCAATCATTGCAATCACGTGCCTGCGATCCAATAATTGACTTTGAGGGCACTATAGCCAACAATCTCCTATTTCCACTTAAGGCTAATTATTGCGATATCGCATACTCACAGCCCGTGTGATACCGAACACCCAACTCCTCTACTGATCAGTTTCACAAAGATCATTTGTAAAACTATTGTGTTCGAGAAATAGCCTCAGTGAGTGGATCCGCCCTGATGTTTCTTTCTATGTCTCTCTTAATCTCAAGTTCGCGGAGAAAGCCATCTCCCGAATTGAGCAATACCTGTCTTAGAATATGTCTGGATATCTGATGGGACCCAGTTCACAAATGAACTCCAAATCCAGCAATCTTCTTAGACTGTATCGTCAACTGAATTTAATCGGTATCCTGTGCCACGCCTACCTCAGTATCTGCTTGGACCACCTGTCCAAACTACTGTCCCTCGTCGGAGGAAAAACTATAACTCTGACAGTCACTCTGTCATTCAGGTCACCTTGGAAGCCTGGAATGATAACCGTCTCCCGAAGGAGGCTGCCGTTATCAAATCCCTAGAACATCCACTTATGTTCTAAAACTGCTTCCGAACGTTTCTCCAGGATTGGATCAATATCAACTTATTGCAGCTAGTGCAAAAAACAACATATGGTGTGGTACTTGACATCTCATGATTGACTCAATTGTCAAAGCAAATGATATGCCAATCATGCACATCCCTCTCCCCTTTAGTCTGTAAGACACCTTCAGAGAGGGTGACTCCATCACCTGCAGGTACACCACCATGCAAGGAGTCGTCCATTCTAAAATACTTTTAGAATATTGTCTAAGTACCCAGATTGGGAAACTACCCAAATCTAGATCTAAAACCATAGATCTAGTAACCAGAATGCCTGATATAATATCCATATCCTATGTGGAGAAACCACTATGTGACAACCACTGTATAACCAATCGTAGTATAGGAATTTCACTTCCTACAACGTGCATGTCATCCAAATACCAGGACATCATACCCTACTACCTTCTTAACAGATCCATCTCTTATTCTGATGAAGTAAAAGCCCATGGCTGTCACATCAAAAATAGATGATCTATCTCCGCTATATCTGCTTTAGTCTATAAATAAACACAAGCAACTTGTCCACTACGCTTCCGCTGCTCCCACTGACTATAACAACCCTCTGGCAGAGTCATATACACATGCACTTTTAAAGCTAGTTTAGAACGACGCTATACTCATTCTTCTGCCGGGTCTCATAGCCTGGAACAATAGTAGTGTCATGTTTGGGTAAACAAGAACCTCCCTGTCACTGTCTTTGAGAATACTGAAGTACCTCTCGGGTGCCTGAGGTTACCCACCATATCTGCGCAGTGGCTAATGGAATGTCAAACCCGATTGAATCTTTAGGCTCTATTCAATTTTCAGTAATCGTTTGTGGTTCTGGAATCACTTCCAGTTCTACCATACTCCCACTACTGTTTTCTGAAAAAATCCATTTTACTAAAACTGTGGCGAGTCAAGAACAATATCACTATTGATCTTTCAGATGGTAGAAAGTTAACCCTCGTCAAAGCCCGGGTTAACCCACAAACTGCCATTACTGAAACGTGCTTTGAGTTATCCAGAGTCCGGTTGTAAGCATAAGACGGACAACTCCATATACCTTAACATCGTTAAGATATGAGTCATTCTATATACAATATAGAAATTGAGGCACTGATTTAATTGAAACCAGATTCAAATCATGCAGCTGTCTCCAGTGCATATCAACTAAATGGAGAGAGGCCGATCAGCATTACTCAACTTAAGAGTGCATCCAGATATGAGTATCCCAAAAGAGAAGCAAGTTCACAAAGCCATTACTATAAACTAAATACCAAACACAAGTATCTACATCTTCATAGCCTGGGTCATAGCCATCGTCATAGCCCGGGTCAACCCACAAACAACCATTACAGAAACGTGCCTTGAGTTATCCAGAGTCTGGTTTTAAGCATAAGCCGGACAACTCCCCGTACCTTAACATCGTTAAGATACGAACCATTCTATATACAATATAGAAACAGAGGCACTGATTTAATTGGAACCAGATTCAAATCATGCAGCTGTCTCCAGTGCATGTCTACTAAATGGAATGAGGCCGATCAACGTTACTCAACTTAGGAATGCATCAAGATATGAATAACCTGAAAGAGAGACAGATTTCTCAAATCCATTACTATCAACTGAATACCAAACACAAGTATCTACATCTTCGATCACCTTGAAGAATCCTGATACTTGCAACACATGGTTCTCTAATTTATTCTTGTACCTATAACTTCTCAAAACTTGGACCTTGTATTTCTACGAAACACATGTCTAAAACTGGAGAAGTCACAAGTAAACAGAATATAGTACGAGTACCAACCCCTCTGTCCTAATGGACACTGGACAACATACAATACTTTGTATAAGTCCCCTGAGTTGAATAACTCAAACTCTGTGCGTCGTAGGTTGAAAACTGTACTATGATTATGAAGAATTACACCGCTGTTGAATGCTCCTTACCTAACCATCAACTGATATAGGTAAATTTCATGGACATAATTTCAAAAAGTTATATCTCACTTTATAAAATAAACGTACAGATATATCAGTTTGAAATTGGTGCATAACAACAGATATTCAAAACCAAATATTTGCCGTCCGGCAAAAACCCAGGCGATTTCCTCAAATATCACCAATTACAACGAATTCCGATATAATGAGGATAATCACCTAATTTCCAGTAACCTAATCAAACTAATCATTTGTAAAACAATACAGATATGAGAATCATACCTGGTAAATACATATCCTGGAGTAAGGATCTAATTGGGAAATCAGTTTTCAATTAACAACGCATAGTGAAACTGAAACATGAAAATATTTCGAATGGGTATCCGAGTATTCCTAGTAATGCCTCTTCCATTATCAGATTCACGACTGTAACCGTATATTTCTTTGCAATCTCTCAAAATCCCTTTATTTGTCTTTACTCGTTACCTTCTGTACACCACACTTAGGCTAAATGGTTTTCTTCATTCCCTACCTTTCGGCACCAGCCTATGGTTTGGAAGAAGACTATCCAATAAGCGTAATAGGTGTACTCTCCTAATCCTAGGAATACTCGCAACCTGAGAGAAGGTAAAGATAAAAGACAATTGAATAATCCTTATTCTATTTCTCCTGAACCAGAATCCATCCTCGAGCTGGAACAAGTTCCATCGAGTTCGTATATAACCATACGATGGATTATCCAATAACTGTGGATCTTCGTAGTGATACGGGTGTTCTGGAGAAATCAAAAGGAGAAGTAGGAGTGGCGATGAAATACGTGGTTTGGTCGTGAATGTTAACAGTTGCAATTTTCTTTGCCCTCTTTCTGATCCCTTTATTTGTCTTTACTCTTTTCCTTCTGTACAGCACACTTAGGCTAATTGGTTTTCTTCATTCCCTACGTTTCGGCACCTGCCTATGGTTTGGAAGAAGACTATCCAATTAGCATAATAGGTGTACTGTCTCCTAATCCTAAGAGCCATCGGAACCTGAGAGAAGGTAAAAGGAAAAGACAACTGAATAGTCCTATTCATTTTCTCCAGAACCGGAAACCATCCCCGAATCTAAAACAAGTTTCTTCGAGTTCGTATGTAACTATATGATGGTCATATCCAATTAAAATGGGATCTGCGTAGTGATACGGGATGTTGAGGAGAAAAGCAAAGGGTAAAAGTAGGAGTGGCAATGAAGTATGCAACTCAGACAATCTGAAAGCCAGTGTTTTAAGAAAGTTCGGTTATCTTGGTCACTGAGTCTTAGTCTAGGGTCGGGCCATAGTCGCTACCAAAGAGAGAGAGAAAAGAAACACTCTGTGTGCACTCTAACCTAGATCAGAATGGTTAATCACTTTATCTAATCAGGATGTCTTCCACTGTAACCTCAAATTCTCCTCCAAACCTGAAAGAAGAATTAGTCGGGATCACCCGAGGAGTAAACCAACTCATCAGTGGGATCGGGACCCAACTATCATCGCATGATAACGTGATGGAATCCACTCACGTTATCACACTCAAGAAGGTATGCGCATGCCAGGCAAGTTTCCTGTATGTTTGAAACTCCCGATGTGATTTTTACCCTATGCTCTTATAACCTTGACGAAGGCCAACATATCATAAGTCACATGTCAAGTTCTACCCGTCATCATCCATATTAATTTGAACCCACCCGTACATACCCTTGACGAAGGCTAAAATAGTAGTACGACTGTCCCAAACCAACGCATCTATCTATGCAACAAAAAAGTAACAAATAGCTACCATACACTATGCATTGACGAGGGCCAACATACATAGTATGAATACTAAGTGCTACCCGTCTGAAATGACGGAGGGCTACGAATGGTTTTTGGCGAAAAAACCTTTAACGTAATGAACTTGATATCGTTGAAGGAACCGGATAGCTTTTTACAAATATATAGTAGCGAAAACCTTTGCTAAAGAGGTCACTCCCGGTGAAAGGATCTCGGCTCTTTCCTCGTAGAATGAGGTGCTGGATATTCATAACGGAATACCGCGATGCAAAGCAAAAAGTAATCGACTATAGTGAAGTTATTACCCTGACGCAAGCCTCTGCCCAAGAGGTCACTCCCGATGAAGGGATCTCGGCCCTTGCCTCGTCGAATGAGGTGCTGGATATTCATAACCGAATACCGCTGTGCAAAACAAAAGAGAACGTCCTTGCAATAACAGCTTTTAGAAAATTGTTCCAACAACATCGAATAGGTCTGTTTTAGGTCTGTTTTCCTTGCATTGATCAGAATCAATGCAGTCCCATCAATTAATCACACTACAAAGACCGAAAATATGATGTACGTATAAGCCATCCGCATTCGCCACTGGGTCCCGTCATCACCCGTTAGGTTACTTAACTAACGACAGAGCGGGGACTGGACTAGCATGGGTGTAAAACATACACAACATCTACTAGTATATATATCAATATATAATTATCGCTCCAGGCGTGATAAATGCAACATCACAGAAAAGTAATAAGCATCACAAAACAATACAGATAATCTGGGAGCCCCGGGTTTCCTTTGAGCCGCAACTGAAACCCGACATTCCCCAGGTCGTGTGGATAGCCTGTGCAATGAAAACCTAGACCCCTACGAGTGCGGCAAGTTACCCGCCAAAACCTGAAGCGAGGCAGCCCCCTTCAGCAATGTGAATGGACTACCCAGCACTTCACGGAATCCGGTAACTTGAGCACCCCTCTTTGGGTCAACCTGTACCCCCTACGAGTGCGGAGAATAGCCCGCCAATTCTAGAGTGAGGCCCCCTCCTTTTCAAAGCCATGAGATGCAAACCCGTTGCCTTCCAGAACCCGGCTATCCGTGCACTCCATCGCGGGGTAATCCTAGAACAGAAAAGAAAAAATGTACTACGGGTACATCGACCTCAACCCGGTCGTGCCCCAAAAGAATAATATACATACAGGCAATGACGGCAGTCCACATGTCGGACGCTCGCCCCGCGATATCAAATGTACAAATATATCCAAACTGCACTACCATTGCACGCAAGCTATCCACCACGACGAATCCGCAACAATACAGCACAACACAGAACATTAACGTGAATGTCACGTTTGCAAACCTGTCTAAAAGTACTCTAGTAATTAAACAAGTTGTACCACTCGATTGACATTCACGGTCGCAGATAGTAATGTAAGTACTGCAAACATTAAACAATGTTAGAAAATATCGACTTTGAAATAACCACCGAATAGCCCCAAACAACTAGATAAAACCATATCCAAACTGGGCTAAACAAACAACACTACTGAACCAACATTACAGAGACAAAACCACACCCCAAAAACGACACCCTGAAGCTTCAAAATGGTCGGCCTCCTCGGGAAAATGAGCAATGTGCTCGGCCAAATTTTGGTAGATTGGTATTGTGTTTGGGGTGCAGTCTATAGGACATGTCAGTAGCCTTCTGCAGTTGTTTAAATAAGTATTAAAGACAATTATAAAATTGATAGAAACTGCAATGTAGTGAGTGATGTTTCGGGTTTGTTTCGGTTTCGATACTTTAACATTGTCTAAACCAACTAGTATGCGGTTAATGGTTTGGCTCTGATACCATGTAAGGATATGGCAGTGCCATGGCCATCTTTCCGTGGCCAAATGCGGAACAAAAACTTTTATAAACCGGCGCTAACGTAAAACCCGGATCGTGCCATTAACCCTATAAAAGTTAACTGTAAAGTGAGTTTGGAGAGATTATACCGATCGATCCGTGTCCTTCGGTCTTCAATCTCTGCGCCAAGCTCCTCGCGGCTGCCCCCGAATAAGTTCGCTCTCCGGTCTCTCTCGTCGAAGACGATCCACATCGAGAATTAGTAATACGGGCTCCCGCTTCAAACCGAAGCAACTCGAACAACTAGTTTGCTAACCTAGGTGCTCAAGATGAAATAGAGATAGTGTGTGATTATTTTGTCTCAATACACTCTAGGATTCTCAACACATGAGAGGGATAGAGTGGAGGTTGAAGAAGGTGCCCATGGTGGAAAATGTGAAGCTCAAGAAAAGAAAACAAGTGAGCAAAAACCTAACCCCAAAGAAAAGTGTTGGCTGCCCCATTTTAAACAAGTGAGTGTTTTGATATATTGTGTTGTGTAAATGAGCCACACACACACACACACACACAAAAAATATCTCTACACTCACACACTCACATAAATATCTAAGGCTCACACAAAATATCTTATCCATGACAAAAACCATGCCATGCCAAGAATGAGTCTCATTATCCACCATTAAACATTTAAACTAAAATGTTTAATCAAGAAAAAGAAATGGCATCAACTAAAGCAATCTTGTAACGAATTATAAGAATACCCGTCATCCGTATATACATATCGGTATTCGTATTCTGACTGAATATGAATACTACGAGACGAAATTAATCCAACAATCTAATACTAGGATCCGGCTTAAACCAAAGCCCACTAGTATGATCCGTCTGATCATGATGCGTGCACAAGTGCACGTATTTGATCGAACCATGCCATAAAACCATACGGCCTCTATAAAGTTTCGACCGAACTAAGGAAACCCTCTGTGTGGGACTCTAAAGACTCGTCAATACGCTGGCAGTGGGTTTAACCACAAGCACGTCAGTGGCACTAGCTGTACGTAACGGCTACCCAGGTATTGAGCGAAAGGGAGGCCGACGAGCGAACTCATCCTGAAACCCTACTGAGCCTGACAGTGACAACATCCATACAGTCCGATCCGTCTTTGAGTATAGCATATCGGGCCTAGGGGGATGGTAAACGTCAGACCCCTAATAGCGGTATAAGTCGTGTCGGAGTGTAGCCCAGAACACCCTGAGAAACTACTGAAATACCTACCAGTAAATCTCACTTGCCTTGGCCAAGGACTTTGTGTAATAGCTCTCCTAAACACAGCGCGATATCACCCCCAATACCGGGAGAGACGAATCTCCTGCCGATCCGCTCACTTCCACCATGTGCCTCGGGACTGTACCCAACTAAAACCTGTTTGCATGTCTCCTTTGAGCCGTGGTAGGGTCGCAGTCAAAGCACAGTGGGAACTCACATGATACAAATGACGATCTTAGGTCGATAGACTAACATGTACACGTGTCACCAGGGAACTGCTATCTGACGATAGGTATAATACCAACTAGCATGTTCCCGGCGAGTCCGTCCGGTGTACTCATAACCCAATGAGCACATGTATACATCTTAGGTGAACCAACTGACACCAATGGCTTGTGAGACCGGCCGCTGCCCCTCGTCGGGGTCTCGATCTGTATACACTAGTCTACTTTGGAGTATCGATGCCCTGTCTCAAAACTACCTCGACTAGGGACCATTTAAGGATGTGCTTATTGACCCCAGCTCCCACATATATGATCGCCATCATACTGCTGGCAGTCAAGCAAGAATCCTATGGGCTATATCAACATGTAATAGTGATCTGTAATATCACCTAAAGCATGTACACGATGATAAATACAAACCAGATAGCATACTATCATCTCGAGTAAGACTGTCCTACCGGTATAGGTCCTCCCTCAATCATTGCAATCACATGCCTGCGATCCAATAATTGACTTTGAGGGCACTATAGCAAACAATTATGTACCAGGACTGTGAAAGTCCCAGTAATCTCTTGGATCTATCTTTGTAGATCTTAATCCCCAGAATGTACAAGGCATCACCCAGGTCCTTCATGAAGAACCTTTATGACAAGAACAACTTGACCGATTGTAGCATAGGAATATAATTTCCTATCAAAAGAATACCGTCCACGTACAAGACTAGGAACACGAAAGTTCGGCCTACAATCTTCTTATATATACAAGGCTCATCCTCGTTCTTGATGAAGTCAAATCGCTTGACTGTTTCATCAAAACAGATGTTCTAACTCCGCAATGCCTGCTTTAATCCATAAATGGATTTAAGCAACTTGCACACCTTCCCTCTGCTCCCACTGTCTACGAAACCTTCCGGCTGATCCATATAAACGCACTCTACTAAACTTCCGTTCAGAAAATCCGTTTTTACGTCCATCTGCCAGATCTCATAGTCATGGAAGGAAGCAATAGCAAGTAGGATCCGAATGGACTTAAACATAGCCACTGGAGAAAAGGTTTCGTCATATTCCACACCTGGTCTTTGACGAAAACCTTTTGCAACAAGTCTAGCCATATAGGTTTCCACCTGCCCATCTACACCAAATTTCTTTTTGTAGATCCATTTGAATCTAACGGGGTTTACCCAGGTGGAGCAATATCCAAGGTCCACATTTTATTGGTGTACATGAACTCCATTTCGGGTCGCATAACATCCAGCCACTTATCAGAGTCCCTACTGATAATGGCATGCCTGAAACTAGTAGGGTCATCTTCTTCCAAGATGCAATCCTCTCGATCCCCGTCTATAAGAAAACTGTATTATCTCTCGAGCGGATGAGATATCCTACTAGTTCTGCAGAGTGGCTGAGGTTCGTCGGGTACAACTGAATCTATTGGTTGCACCAAATCTTCAGCTACATTTTGTGGTTCAGAAGTTTCTTCCATTTCTACCGCACTCCCACTAATTTCTTTTGCAAGAAATTCCCTTTCTAAAATGGTAGCGAGGCGAGATACAAACACATTATGTTCCTTAGTGTGGTAGAACAGATATCCATAACCATTCTTTGGATATCCCATAAATTTACATAGAACTGACTGTGCCTCTAGTTTGTCCAGATTATGTTTTTTAACGTAAACCGGACAACCCCATATCTTGAATTTTTTATAATATGGTCTCTTTCCATTCCATAATTCGAATGGTGTTTTAGGCACTGATTTGGATGGAATATGATTCAACATACGTGCTGCTGTCTGAAGCGCATATCCCCAAAATTAAAGAGGCAACTCGTCGTTACTCATCATGGAGCGAATCATATCTAATAGGGTATGATTCCTCCACTCCGATACACCATTGTGCTATGGTGTATACGGAGGAGTAAGCTGAGAGAGAATTACATTCTTTTTTAGGTAATCTTGGAATTCCGTGCTTAAGTACTCCCCTCCTCTATCAGACCGGAGGATCATGATACTTTTGCCAGTCTGGTTCTCTACTTCGTTTCTGAATTCTTTGAATTTCTCAAAAGCTTTAGATTTGTGTTTCATAAGATACACGTATCCGAATCTAGAGAGATCGTCAGTGAATGTGATGAAGTACGAGAACCCACCCTTGCATGTATAGACATCGGACCACATACATCACTGTGTATGAGCCCCAAGAGCTCTGTTGCTCTTTCTCCATGTCCGGTGAACGGAGATTTGGTCATCTTTCCCTTGAGACAAGACTGATAAGTTTCATAAGATGAAAATTCAAATGTATCCAAATATCCATCTTTATGCAACTTTCTTAGTCTTTTCTCTTCGATATGACCAAGTCTACAATGCCACAAGTAGGATTCGTTCTCTTCTGAACTCTTCCTCTTGCGTGTGTTTTGTATGTCGAAAACTGCGTTTTGATTTAGAACATAGATACCATTACACAGTGTACCTTCTGCAACCAATACCTCATTAAAGTAAATGTTAATGATATTTCTATCAAGAACAAACTTATATCCATCTTTATCAAGTAAAGAAACTGATATGATGTTGCAAACAATGGAAGGTATATAGTAGCAATTGTTCAAAATCATAGTATTGCCATTTGGCAATGCTAGGTGATATTCACCGACAGCAGAAGTATCAACTTGTGCTCCATTTCCTACTCTGAGCGACATATCATCAGGTCCAACCATCCTACTTTTTCTTAGTCTCCGTAATAAATTACAGATATGAGATCCTAATCCGGTATCTAGTTCCCAGAAGGTAGGGCTGACCGAAAAGCAGTTCTCAATAACAAGAACACCTGAAGGAGACGCATTGGTATGCTTCTTCTTCGATGGGGTCATCAAGGAATTCATGTAATCCTCTTTCCCTTACTCATACTCATGACTGTTGTCATAGTTTAGAGCCGAACCGACATTCCCCATCCCCGAATAAGAATTCGGATCGGTCAAGCGATATATTTTATTATCTTGATTAGGACGTGAATTGGTTGCTACCTGGAGAGAGAGAAAAGAAACACTCAGCGTACGCTCTTGCAAGATTAGATTGGTTATTTGTTTATCTAATCAGGATGGCTCCCACTGTTTCCTCGAATTCTTCTTCAATCCTTAAAAGAAGAACTAGTCATGATTAATCGCACGTCATAATACTTGCTTAACCTTTCGGCCAGGCTAGTGTTGGTACTTCGATGGAGGTTTTCCAACACTTTCGCGAAGTTCCTTAATTACATAACCTCTTTTCCCTGGAGGCGTAGCCCCGCTAACACCATTCTAGACACCTACTTAGTTTATAGCATTGATTGTTAAGTGAAATAATCTCCCGAGAGTAACCATACTCATCAGTGGGATCGGGATCCAACTATCATCGCGTGATAACCTAGATGGAAGCCACTCTAGTCACCACACTCCAGAAAGTATGCAACACTAGCAAGTTTCATGTATATTTGAAACTCCCGATGTGGTTTTTGCCCCTAACGACGTATGACCTTGACAAGGTCAACAAATCATAAGTCGCTAGTCAAGTTCAACCTGTCATTATCTTGATTACCCTAGACCCACTCGCATACGCCCTTGACAAGATCAACAAGGCTATGTGACTATCCTTGTTAATCGCATTACATGCCAGAAACAAGCACCACCCAGCTACCGTTCACTACACCTTGACAAGGTCAACAAACACAGCACAAATACTGAGTAATACTCATAGGAAATGACAGAGGGCTATGGCTGGGTTTTTGGCGAAAAACCCTTTAACGTAATGAACTTGATATCGTTGAAGGAACCTGAGCAGTTTTGAAAAGGAGAGGTTTAGGCTCCGCTTTTGAAAACTTGTGGTTTTGAAGAAAACCGAGTAATCTACAGTATAGACTTTTGTTCAAGATGTCACTCCCCGCGAAGGGATCTCGGCTCTTGCTTCCTGGAATGAGGTGCTGGATATTCACAACCGAATACCACTATGCAAAGCGAAAGAATATAAATATAGTTTTTCGAAATTTGTTCCAACAACATCTTTTAGGTTTATTTTCTTGCATTAATCAAAATTAATGCGGTCCCATCAGTTAAAGCCTATCACACCAGAAAAGAACGAAAATATAATGTACGTATATACCATCCGCATTCGCTACTGGGCCCCGTCATCACCCGTTAGGTTACTTAACTAACGACAGAGCGGGGGCTGGACTAGCGCGGATGCAAAACATATACAACATCTACTAGTATATATATAAATATATATATAACATTCGTCCCAGGCATGATATAAGCAACACCACAGAATTTCAGCAAGCAACACAGAATGGTGGATAATCTTGGAGCCCCGGGTTTCATTTGAGCCGCAAATGAGACCCGACGTTCCCAGTCGTGTGGATAGCCAGTGAAATGGAAACCTGGACCCCTACGAGTGCGGCAAGTTACCTTCCAATCCTAGAAGTGAGGCAACCCCAATCAACAAAGTGAATGGGCCACCCAGCACTTCACGAGACCCGGTAACTTGAGCGCCGCTCCGTGGATCATTCATATACCCCCTACAAGTGCGGCGAATAGCCCGCCAATTCTAGAGTGAAGCCCCTCCGTCTCAATGCCATGAGATGCAGACTTGTTTCCTTCTAGAACCCGGCTACTCGAGCACTCCATCGTGGGGTAATCGTAGTACAGAAAATAAAAATATATGTACAAAGATGACATCGACCTCAACCCGGTCGTGCCCCAATCAAATAAGATACAACATGGCAGAAACGGCAGTCCACATGTCGGACGCTCGCCCCATAATAACAAATGTACAAATGAATATAAACTGTACTAAACCATTGCACCACCGGTTATCCACCACGACAATCCAACCACAATATCCGAACAATCACAGAACATCAACATGAATGTCACGTTCGCAAACTCGTCTAAAAGAACAAATAGCAGTTATACGGGTTATACCGATCGAGTGACATTCACGGTCACAGATGCTAAACTAAGTACTGATAATCACACGTATTTAAAATTTTTGATCGACTAAACTTTCAAAATAGGCCCCAAGTGCTAATCTAGTACTCAAATAAATCTGGACCCAATAAATAAATATTCCAGAAACCATAATACCAAATATAATAGCCCCAGAAGAAAATGTGTGCACATTAGCCCAAAAACGGCGGTGGAACCGCGGCAAACATGGATGTTATACCGCGGTTCCGCGGCGTTATTGTGGGTTCATGGGCTCAATTTTCTTCTGTAGTCTTATGAAAGCCTGCACGAATTTTTGATATACTGAAAATGATTTTTCGACCACTTTAAAAATTCGACAGAAAGTATGATTTCGGAATAGCGGTTTCGAAAATTTCGGTCGATCGATATTTTAAACACGTTGGAACTAACTAGTGTAAGTTTTATGGGGTGGCTCTGATACCATGTTGGGTTACCCTAACGCCCAAGCCATCAAACGTGGCGGTTTGCGGAACAAAAAATTTCTTACAAGTTTAAAAACGGCGCTAGAATAACCCATTAAACCGGATCTAACCATAAACCTAACTAGTTATACTAGGAGTGATATCTACTATGATAAGAAACCCTCACCAAACGATCCGTGTCCTTCGGTTTTCTTTCCTCATCATGTGCTCCTAGTGGCCACCTTGAACGTGCATGATCTCCTTTTCCCGCTCCATCGGTCCTCCGGGATCGAGCTTGTTCTCCGGTCCTCCTTTGTAGTAAATGATCCACCCGAGGGATGTGATCCATGGCTCTAGCTCCTAACTAAGTAACAAAAGGAGCAACTAGAGAACTTTGGATGCTAATCCAAGATCTCTAGGATGTAGTGTGAAGTTCTAAGTGTTCTACTATCTTTATCTTGCCTCCACTCTTGTTTCTTAACACATGAGAGTGTAGAGAGGTGGAAGATGGTGAAAGTGGAGGAACTCAATAGGAGGAGAAGGAGGTGAAGCAAAAATTATGAGATGAAAAATAATGAGCAAGCATGAGAGAGAATATCATTCACCATGGTTTTGAAAGAATATCCATAATAAAAAACTATCAACCATGCTTCAATAGTTGCCACAAATGAATAAAGAAATCATTTGTCAACTATTGAAGCCATGGCTCTCACCATACCTCCCTCTCTTTCAATTTACACCTCATTTCCATTTAAAGAATAAATGGAAAAAGCATAATAAGGTGGGCACCTTCTAGAATGTTATCCATAACAAAATGCGGATTACAGTCTACTGTAAATACATACCCGCATTCGGATAAAAACACGAATGCCCAAAGAGATAGAATAACACGAAGAACATAATACTAGAATATACATATCGAAATACATATATGTAAATTATCAAATCAATACCTGATTTAATAATCCGACTCAAACCCGAGCCGGCTAGTATTACCAACTATCCGATCGAAAGTGCGGGTACAAAGTACATCAATCGATCGGAACCCTGCACGTATCCAATACGGCTACTACATCATTTCTCCTAAACCAGGAAAACCCTCTGTGTGGGACTCTAAAGACTCTACAGTATGCCGGCAGTGAGTTACTAGATAAATCCATAACCACAAGCACGTCAGTGGCACTAGCTGTACGTAACGGCTACTCGGGTACCTGTCGAAAAGGAAGGCCGATGAGCAAACTTATCCGGATCCCTACTGAACCTATCTGTGAAAATCTCCGTACAGTCCGGTCTCTTCGTCTGAGGGTATCGCATACCTGGTCTACGGGGTGGTAAACGCCAGACCCTAATAACCCGATAATTCGTGCTGATGCGGCTCAGGACCAATCCGGTAAACTACTGATCAACCTATCAGTAAATCCCAACTGCCTTGGCCAAGGTCTTATGGTCCTGACCAATTGAACAAAGTGCGATATCGACTCCCTATACCGGGAGAGACGAATCCCTGACAATCGCACACTGCCTCCATGTGGCTCGGGACTGTAGCCAACCAAAACTTGTTTGCACAACTCTGTAGAACCGTGGTAGGGTAGTGATCAAAGCACAGTGGGAACTCACATGAGACAAATGACGATCTCAGGTCTAAATACTAACCTGTACTCATGTCACCTGAGAACTTCCACCTGACGATAGGTATAGTACCATCTGGAAGTTCTCGGCGAGTCCGTCCGGTGTACTCACATCCAGTGACCACGTGTATACGATCTTGGGTGCGAAAGACCAATGGTTGCAGGACCGTACCATCGCCCATCGTCGGGGTCTAAAAATGTATACACTAGTCTACTCCGGAATATCGATGCCCAGTCTCGATACTCCTACGACTAGGGACAATTGAAGGATGTACGTACCAACTACCCAGCTCCTTCAAATATGATCGCCATCACAACGCAGGTAGTCTAGCAATGATCATACGGGCTTTATCAACATGTATAGATGATATGTAATAGCAAGTAAAACATACACATATGTTAAGATAAAGACAAACCAGATAGTATATAATCATATCGAGCAAGACTGTCCTATACATATATCTGTCCAAGCATCCACATGTATACATATACAATAATGGCCTCTAGGGCATACATATCCAACCCTATTAATGCTTCATGAGGCACCAACCAACCAATTACTCAGTGTGTGGTTTATTATGTCTAGTTTGCTAAACTACCTAAAACAAACATGTATCGAGCTTTCAGCCGCTGACTCCCTAGTCAGATGACTTGACGGCACTAAGTGAGAAATCACTCTAAAAGGCTTAATCACTCAAGTTTCCTAGGCAATCACAAATCTAAACTTATTTAATTAATTAATTAATTTTTTTGTTCACTTTTCGACATGAGCATCCAATACTTCTTGAGACACGAATTCCCAGCTACTTAGTGAAGAATTTTTTTAATAACGAATATATTTCAACAAGGATACTTCTAGTTATCCTTTACATCTCAAGATTAAAGACAGTGCTCGTGCGAATAATAGGGTGTATATCCACGATATTTAGATTCAAGATGAGGTTATTTTTCAGATTTCATTCCATCCTCAGATTCAATAGGTTTCCTTTATATCACTTAACTTTTGGATTTCAAATTCAAGTCAACCTATTCAGTAGCTTAATTCAAAACAAATTAAAAGAAAATAAGATAAATGAACCTAGAAAGAGAAAAAATTAAAAAAGATAACCTAAAAAATTGAAAAACTGTTCAACCCCCCCCCCCCACACACATATTTTTGATATTGTCCTCAATGTAGACCCTTCACTCATCTCTCTAGTCCTACTCACAATTCAGTAAAGAACCATCACTATAATGTTCAATGATAAACACATCTATAAAATAATGTAGTGAAATTAATTCAGACAGAGATAAACCATTAAAATTGATAAATAAAATTAACCAAGAAAAAACTTACGGTTCTAAAAAATTTAGGAGATTCTGCCCTTAACTGGCGGTGGCCGGCCGTTGATATGCGATCTGATAATAGAGCTCTACTCCTTGCTTTGTACCACATGCCCTACAACTTATTTCTTATTTTTATGTTAGGTTTTGGAGTAAAATAAAAGTGTTTAAATAAGTAGGGAGAGCTAAGATGATTTTTAATTTTGAAAAATAAAAACTAAAAACCTAAAAAATAAATATTTTATTTATTTATTTATTTATTTTATGACTAAAACCATAAATAGAAATAAAAGAAGAAAAGAAAAAGAAATTAAATTTACATAACACTTTAACTAATCCAAATGTTAATATTAATCACTCAAAAATTTTGTCTATGATCATGCGAAAGTAATAAAATAAGTTATAGCAATAAGCATCAATTAACACCCTAAACTTGATATACGTAGAATTAATGTGGTGTTTATGTGTGGGTGAACAAAATTGTGATTCTAGCTTCACCAAATAAACTAATGCAGTAACAAATGATTGTAGTCTAATAGAATTATACAACTGCACTAACTTTTATTGGCTAAATGGATCGAAGTCCTCAAAACGAACATGCGAGATACAAATCAGAGATCCAGTTATAGTAGTTGATGGTACAACTTCTTCTTGCTTTTTTATAGGATTGGCTTCCATGATGAATGGAAGTATTTAAGGATTAGGTTCATCTGTTAATGGTTCAGGAGGATGTTCCCAATTTACGTTTTGAACTTGATGATTTGGTGACTCTAACTCATTCAGAAGGTTGAGTTCATCCTTAAAAATTTCCTCGAAACTTTGATCAAAATAACCTTCATCAAATTTAACCATCTCCTGTTCAAACACTTCTTCTATTATGATCATGGACTCTTCAAAAATTTTGTCACATCTCTCGTGTCGTAATTGTATTTCTTTCTCCTCAATTTAACTCATGGATTGGCTTATGTCATCCAAAAATGTGGGTTCCCACTCAAGAGTGTCCTTAAAAATTTCTTCGATCATTTCAACTGAAGATGTGGGTTTCTTATCAATAGTTCCTTCAAATATTATATCTAAGCCACACCCATCAAAATCACAAGTTTCCTCCCCAAAATTTTCCTCGCAACAATCAGTCAAATCAAACTTCTCGACCTCGATCATTTCGTCGATTATAATATCCTCAATCGGTTGATTGTATAGCTTACTTGATTGGTTTTCTAAATCTAAGATGTCAAGGTAACTAGGAAGGAATTCTTCTACTCTCTCACTACTCATGGCAATAATTTGTGCATTAAACATACTATTCATTTTCATTGTTTTCTTATGGGCTCTAAGCGATTGTTCAGGCATTTGTATACATGCAGCCATGGTGGATGTAAATTCTACCAACCATTTTTCTAAATCAGACATAGTATGTGAAAGAGTTTCAAGTTCATTATCAACGTCTAAAGAAGGTATGAAAGTTGGGTAGGATTGGATTAGATTCGATCATAAAAAGGGACAACATTATAATATGGGTAAGATGGTAATTGTTGTCTTATGAAACTTAGATGAGTGAAAGTTGTGTCGGTTTGAATTGGATTGCATGGAGGACTTACTTTATAGTAAGAGTTTGGTTTGAATTGTTGACATAAATTGTAGTTAGAAATTTCAGAATACATACCTTGATTCCAACAATAATTTTGTTGGTTCCTCCAATCAACGAATGGACACTCCTTATAAGAATGAGATAGATCTTGACAATTAGTGCAAAAAAATTGAGAAGGTGGAATACTAGGAACTATATTTTTATTCTTAAGAGCCTCTATCCTATGCATAATAGCATCTAACATAGCATTATTGGCGGATATGGATGTGTCAAGTGAATTAAAACCGCGCTTATACATATTTGTTTTAATGCAAGGTTGAAGTGATGGATTAACTGAATAAAAGAAATCATATTAATTTGCTTTTGCATGTTCGTCATCCATATTTAAATATTTTTTATTATTTTTTTAAAACTAATTTGCAGAAAAGAAAAGACTAAAATAGAATTAAACTAATAAGAAGGAAACTAAACTTGCAACTTAAGAACTAGGAAACCACAGAGAATTAAAAACCTAATAGATACCAAAAAAATTCAACACCAGAAGTGCTGACATGGCCGCGACTTCACGGGTGGGCCCGACGGAATAGCCGGAATCTTTTTGAATCTGAGCTCTTGTCTTTTTGCTCAGTCTCTGGCTCTCTCCAAATAGCTCGCTGCAGCTTCAGATTTCCTGAAATAAAATTCAAATAAAACAGAGTAAAATGTAACTAAAAATAAAAAATAAAAATAAAAATAAAAAATTAATTTGAAAATTTTAACTAAAATTGAAACCGTATTCCCCACCAATGGTGCCAAAAACATGTTGGGTTATTTTTAAATTCCTAATTATACTGTAAGTGCATGGTTGATTGATTGTAGCACTTGTGGATCGATTCACGGAGAAGTTGGTGACTTTAGTTAAATTAATCGAATTAAAAGGGATAACTTTATTTGAATAATTAACCTAATAAATTAAATGCAATAACTAAGAAAGTAAATTGCAAAGATTAAGAGAAATAATTAAAGCAGAATAAAAGTAAGTTAGAATAAGATATGAATAAAGAAAAACTCAGGGATTTCGAATCCACTAAACCTAAGCATGGTAATTATTAGATATACGTGCTCTGAAGGCAATTATTGTAATTGTACATGGACCTATATGAATAAAACATTCTTGCTCGAGATGATGGTATGCTATCTGATTTGCTTTATCATTCATGTGTATATGTTTCACTTTCTATTATGTATCGCTAATACATGCTAATAAAGCCCTTAGAATCATTGCTTGACTACCATGATTACGATGTGCTCATACTAGTTGGGCCTGGGTAGTCCATAAGCACATCCTAAAATGTTCCTAGTCGTGAGAGTATCGAGACGGGACATTGGTACTCCAGAGTAGAATAGTGTGTATACGTTTCTTAACCCCAACCGGGGCGATGACTGGTCCCCCGTCTATTGGTGTTTGACACCGAAGATGGTATACATGTGTTTATTAAAGAATGAGTACACAGAAAGGACTCGCCGAGAACTCTTAGATGGTATTATACCTATTGTTAGATAGCAGTTCTTTAGTGACAATGGTACGGGGTAGTCTTTTGACCAGAGATCGTCATAGTGTCTTGTGCGTGTTCCCACTATACTTTGATTTCTACCCAACCACGGCTTTAAAGATTCATGCATACAAGTTATAGTTGGGTATAATCCCGCAGCACATGAAAGCAGTGAGCGATCAAGAGGGGATTCGACTCTCCCAGTATAGGAAGTTGATATTGCGTTGTGCATGATAGACTATAATCAAAAGTCCTTAGCCAGGGCAGTTGAGATAAACTGATAAGGGTTATCAGTTGTATCTCGGATTGTTATGAGTTTGATATCGGCATGACTTATTGGGTTATTGGGTGTTTGACAGATCCACCCCCAGACCTGGTATGCAAAACTCTTTGACGAAGAAACCGGATTGTACGGTAATTGTAACTGATAGACTTTGTTAGGCTAAGATGCGTTTGCTTGTTGACCTACTTTTTTATCAATATCTGGGTAGCCGTTACATACAGCTAGTACCGCTGACGTGCTTGTGGGTTAACCTGTTAGGAGATTGATCTGAAATTGTTTCAGATTCAATCGGACATGATCATATTAACCTACTGTCAGCGTATTGTCAAGTCTTGAGAGTCCCACACTGAAAGTAACCGCTCAAGTGAAACGATGATGTGGATTGATATTGTGCGTATAGTTGATGCGTGCAGGAGTTCAATTAAACATGTGTATATGATACACATATATTAATCGGATGTTTGATAATACTAGCCGGTTTATTTATAATCCGGATTATTAAGTCAAGTGTTGACTTAATATCTATATAAGATATGGTTGCTAGTATTGTATATATGACACTCTCTCTCTCTCTCTCTCTCTCTCTCTCTCAAGTATAATGTATATATGTATGTGATACATATTCTAGTTTACGTATAGGATACATATACTAGGTTTTTCACCTAGTGACAAAGTGGTATGTGAAGGCATGCGGGCAAGTGGGAGCCACTTGAGGAGATATGCCTTATTCTCTCTCTTTTATATGATAGAGGAGAGAGAAAAGGGATGGCTAGTTCATTCTCATTTGCCTCTTCATCCTCTCTTTCATGTGTTGAGAAAAAAAGAGTAACTTAAGAGAAAAAATAGAGCTTTCTACACCATCTTCTTCATCTTGCTTACTATCTTCTTCATCTTGCTTATTATCAAAATTTGAGAGCAAGTTACTTCACAAAAAAGTGTTCTTTGATGGAGTTGAAGCTTGTAGTGGGTTTCTTTCAAGGTGGATCATTTTCGGTGAGGAGGTCATTAATCAAGCTCAATCCGGACACCTAAAAGAAAAGCTTGGGTCTTCCACTTGAGTGTGGACACACTACAAAAGTTGTAGCCCCCTCTAAACCCTAGTTTAGTTCTCTTGATCTTTTACAATTGCTAGTATTTGGATGATATTGGTTTTAGTCTATGTTGCTATGTTTTGATTTTTTTTGTTCTATATTCCACCGCGTTCCGCAAGTGTTGCGACTCTAGCACCATACACTAACATGGTATCAGAGCCGATCCATCATCTAGTAGTTGTAGTGGATGATCCGATAAAACTAAACATGATTTATGCTCTATTTGTTCTCTTTAAAACTCAGTTTTTAAACTTTGCGTGTTGCTAAACTCTTCACACATGCTGTCATAACCGCTCCACACCACTCAGGATCCGAGCACAATTAGACGGCCCTTGGGTTGAGCCCACTCGGGGCTAAACGTTAGCCCACCAAGAGGGCTGATTCAGCCCCTGTTTGGGGCTGAATTCAGCTCCGGTTAAGGGCTGAACCCGGGTTCGATTCAACGCACTTTGGGCTGAATCGAGACCCGCTCGGGATGGGGTTTTGGGGGGTCTATCCATGCCCGTCGGGGCTTTTCTCGGGGCCGGGCGTTGGGGTTTTTAAATCGGTGTGCGCGTTGTGCTTTTTGGCGACGCGTTCGACTCCGGTTTAACTCATTTGGATGTATTTATGTTTATTGGATAGTCGGCATACAAAATAGTTTGATTAAATTTTTTTATCAAATTATTTTGTATACATATATATGATATGTGTTGATTAACGTAGCCTAATTGATGAGTGATAAATTAGACTGGGTTGCACATTAAGAATGTGATGTTGGTGTGTATGGTTTGGTTTGGATTGCCGTGAGAATAGCCACTCATGTGCATGTGAAGTATACAATTATTATATTTTCAATTCATGTATTTTGTGGCCTGCCAAATGTATTATTCTTTTATTCGGACCTCAGAGTCCTATTTTTATTGTATATAATACAGGTTGTTGCGCAGTGAAGTGCTCGAGCTACCGGATTCTAGAATGCGGTAGGCGGGCCACTCAAGGAGTTGAGACCGGATCGTCTGGTTTTAGGATTGGTAGGTGGATCTCCGTACTTATACGAGTATGTATAGGATATTCACACGACCGTGGAATGTTGTGTTTCATTTGCGGCTCAAGTGAAATGTGAGATTTCTAGTATATCCGACTATTTCATTTTCTGTGATATTTACCACATGCCTGTGATGTGATTACCTGCATGCGATGACTTTATATTCCTGTAATGTGATAACTTGCATGAGATGTTTCTTAATTGCAAAATTCCTGTGTCCGTCTTGTTGTTAGTTATCTAACCTAACAGTGAATACTCGATGCCCCGTAGTGATTACAATTGGCATATAGAACATTCTATCTTTTTTTATATCTTGTGTTTTGTATGAAACATAGGATACTAGCGTAAGTCGATGCCGTACACTCTACTGGGTTTATAGAGAGGTTGAATTTACAAAAAAAAAATTAAAGCCGGCAACATCGACTAAAACCCCAAGAACAACCATAAGCCCTAACTAGCAAAACATACATATGTTCTAATCTACTATGAAGAGATTTATACATATGTGATCAAGTCTTTCGGGTCTTCTTAATCCCCTTCTTAAGCTCCTCGTCCGTCGGGATCGAGCTTGGTCGTCAGCCTCCTTACGTCGAAAACGATCCACCCGAGAATCTTTGATTCAAGCTCCGACCTCAAAAATGAGTAGTGTTATCTCTTCATAGTAGGAGGAGTGTATTCTCCTGAGGGTTTTCAGTGGATTACACCCACAAAATCCTATAATAAAAGAAATATAGTGAAAGTTACATACAAAGATAAGAACTATAAAAAAAAGAACTTGAAAAGAAGAGTTTCCAACTACACCAGCTTTTTAGTTGCCATGAGCCCTATCTTAATGGTCGTGAAAAGATGTTAGAAATCACATCATCTCTCAATAAAACATCGTCTTTAATCTTCCTCCCTATCTTTCTTCCAAACATCGATCATATACCCCTACGTGTGTGTAAAAGACATCTCTACACTTGAAGAATTCAATTCAAGCTATCATACTCTTGTCCATCTTCCAAAGTACTTTATAGTCGGTGAATATTTTAGATGAAATTGCGCACACATCCTTCATGCGACCGTTAATACTTCTTGAGGTACTAACCGACCGATTACAAAATGTGTTCGCGCATTTAGGCGTAATTTCTCATCTTGTAAAACCTAAGGCTTAGCAGTGGCTCCTAAACCAGTTGGTTTAAGGCACAATGTGATAAAGCACCCTCACTATATTTTTTATGCTGCCTTGGTAATTACAAAACCAGTGTTCATTTTTTTCTTCACCACTTATACTTTTTTTTTCTTATTTTCCTTCATACTAAGGCTTTTAGACAAGAGCATTTCAAGGTATTCTCTACTATCCCAAGTTTCAAAATGTGTGTAAGTGCATATAGTAGGGTATAAACGTTCAAATGTTTAAACTCAAGAATAGGGACTATTTTTCAGACTTATTTTTATCCTCAGATTAGTAATTTTCTTCATCTTACTAACCCTTGGGACAACATCTCATAACTACTTACTACTAGTTTCGTTTAAGAAAACATCTAACTTTCTTACTTTTCTCAAACTATTCCTATCTTTCAAATGTAATTTTTCACATTCAAACTTTCATTATCAAATTTTTTTTGTGCTTATAAATAGTATAATGCAAGATAATGTGTGAATAAGCACAAACCTAATACTATTTACCATATATTTATATATTATAATTAACATTATGAAGGAAAATATATGCATATAATATTTATATAATATTTTGATAATTTAAATATGCATATCATATCAAATATCCTTAATCAATATTCTTAAAATATAATATCATATCAAATTGGTTAGGATAATATCTCAAAAATACCAAATATTACTAACATTATTCATTGAGATATTGTGCAAGGTTTAGTTTAGGTCAGGAGATCGAGATGTTGAGATGTCGGGAATCAAAAATCTGCCGATAAAGTTAAATAAAATCGAAGAATCAATACTGGCAGAGACTCAGAAAAGTTATGAAGATTTCAGACATCAAATAAATCTCCATGTGTCACAACAAAGCAGCTCCAGAATTCTGAAGCCAAGATCTCACCAACAAACCGCGAATCCGCGGCCAAACCATGCAATATGCGGCGGATCCGCGGCCGATTCACTGAGGATTTAGGATTTTTAGTTGTGATTTGCAACAACAAACCCTAATTCTGGGGATCTTTAGTTTCTGGTTTTGGGGCTATATAAAGGACCGAGGGCTAAACTTAGAAATCATCAATCTTTTACACAAGCTAATCACCGTCAAAGAACAAGTGATCCAAGACAGGTTCAAGATTCGACGTGATAAAGCGCCGTGAGATTAGACGGAACATCTACTTCCGACAAGGCAGAGATCGAGAGCAACTTCTTCTTCCTCTTGTAATCTAAATTTGAAGTTTGTACTTATGATGTTGATTAATAAAGGTAGATCTTTAGTTTGATTATTTAGTTACATTATGAATTTCATCTCTATCCGTTCTTCTATCTCCATCATGCGCGAGTAATTCTCTGCTTGATAGGGTTCATAGGATTAGGGTAGAACAATGGATGAGAAAATGTTTTAACTTCTTTTAAGTCTTATAAAGTTTATAAACTTTAGCAAAATAAAAGTTAACATCATTATCGGGTGCGCTACCAATTATTGCTAGTCTCGACCACGATTTGAGATCATTTTAACAATTATTTTGTTAAGGGCTTGACATGAATAGAGATCAATGAAAGGAAAAGGGTCAATAGAAGAGAAACCCTAGTTTCTTCCAAAGAACCCTAATCTGTAGGGTTAACTTAGCACCTTAGCAAGGTTTTGGCAAGCATCAACATGCTATATTAAAATTTTTAGGGTGCTAAACAAACCAACCAAGTAATCGAACTGGAGAATTAGGGTTAACTTTGCATGTAAACAACTTTATATCTAAGTGATAGGGATTACAAACTTTGTAGTCCGTTCCTTCGCTTCAAAAGCTCCGAGTAGTAGTCCCTTCGCTGCGATCCATGAGCTCCCGAACTCTTGAGAGGCTCCACAAGATGTACGATGCACCCTTGCTTGAAGTCTTCAAAGTCTGTGATGATCTACGTCGAGGAAACACGGACTCAAGCTCACTCTTCACTAATACGGAATTAGTAAAGCTAACACACTAATCTATAAGGCTAGTATAGAAGAGGATGATGAAGTAGTAATTTAGCTCTCTTTAGTTTTCTTTTTCTCAATTTATTTCATCACAAATGAAAAAGCTAGCAAGCTTTGAGGAAAAAGAAGATGAAGTGATGAGAATAATTGTTGTGTGGTTAGAAATGCAACCTTGGGTCAAGTATATCATCCTTAACCCATGTAGAGACTTAAATGTTAGCTATGGTTAAAGATGAGGTGGATAAATATCCTAAGCTAGACAAAAAGAGTGGACAAAGTCAATGTAGTCTACAAGCTTCCACAAGCTTCCATCAAAATATCAACCATGACAAATATCCACAATATTTGAATAACTTAATGATAAATATAAACCCTAACATTAACCCTAGCATGGTTTAACTCTCATAAACCCTAATTGTATTTACAACCAAGCATGTTACAATTAAACATATCACATATATATAATTTAGTAACAATAGAAAAGAATACATTTAACATATATCACATATATATCAATGTATCCAAAATGAGAAAAAGAATTACTTAAGTGAACTTATATTAGTTAATGTAATATAATATATCACATATATAATTATACATTAAATCGTCGAATCATTACTTGATTCGACAATCCGGCTATATCACATATAACCGACTAATATAAAATGTATCATTTCATCGAATCAACACTTAATCCGATGACCTGGCTATATCTCATATACCCGGTCGATATCACATATCACGAGAATAGAATACGGTATCACATATCGTATTTTTCTCGGCCCCGCACATATCGCATATGTGCTCCTACTCCGTTTCGCCTGAGCCAGGAAACCTCTGTGTAGGACTCTAAAGAATCATCAATACTCCGGTAGTAGGTGATGATCATATCAAACACCCACAAGCTGCAAGCGGTCAGCTAAACGTAACAGCCACCCGGGTATTGAGCGACCAGAAGATCAACAAGCAAGCCCGTACATACTCCTGCAAATCAAATCAGTAACACTACCGTACAGTCCGGTCTCTTCGTCTGATATATTGCATATCCAGTCTAGGGGTGGTAAACGTCAAACCCCAGTAACCGATAAGTCGTGTCGATGTGAAGCTCATAACGGGTCAAGAAACTACTGATAATACTTACCAGTAGATCTCCATATCATCCCTGGCCAGGGACTTCCAGTTATAGCCAATCGAAGACAGCGCAACATCAACCCCCAATACTGGGAGAGACGAAACCCCTCTTATCACTCATTACCTCCATGTGATTCGGGACTGTACGCAAAAGCCACCGTTTTGTACGTTCTTTTGAACGTGGTAAGGTGGAAATCAAAGCACGGTGGGAATCACACAAGACTCTATGACGATCTCGGGTCTACAGACTAACCTGTACCAGTGTCCGAACTGTTATCTGACGATAGGTATAATACCAACAAGGAGTTCTCGGCGAGTCCGTTCAGTGTACCCAGTCTCCACTGAGCACCCGTATACCATCTTTGATGTCATACACCAATGGATGTGGGATCATCCATCGCCCATCATATGGGTCATGATGCGTATACGCTAGTCTACTCTGGAGTATCGATGCCCTGTCTCGATACACCCTCGACTATGAATAATTATAAGATGTACTTATGGACTACCCTGGCCCCACTAGTATGATCTGCATCAGAGTCCTAGTAGTTAAGTACATATCCTAAGGGCTTTATCAACATGTGAGAGTAAGACAGTAACCCAATATAAGTCAACATGTTAATACAAAGAGCAACCAGATAGCATACTATCATATCGAGCAAGAAAGTCCTCTCTATATATATCCAAGCATCCACTATAATATACATTATATGTACAACAATGGCCTCTAGGGCAGATACATAATTAACAATCTCCCACTTGCACTAAGGCCAGCTGTTGTAGTATCTCATATCCAACATCCCGAAGAGTCTCTCAAATTGTATCTGGGGAATAACCTTCGTGAATGGATCCGCAGTGTTGTCCTTCGTATCTACTCTCCTGACCTCGATCTCCCGGCGATCAACAATCTCCCGGATTAGGTGATACCGCCTCAGAATATGCATGGATCTCTGATGGGATCTGGGTTCTTTGGACAAAGCCACAGCTCCATTGTTATCACAATACAAATGTATTGATGCTCAATGGACGGAACCACACCAAGTTCAGTGATGAACTTCTTTATCTAGACAGCTTCTTTGGCAGCATCGTTGGCAGCGATGTATTCAGCCTCCATCGTCGAGTCTGCAACGGTTTCCTGTTTGGAACTCTTCCAAAAAACCGCCCCACCATTTAGGGTAAAGACAAAGCCCGAGTGCGACTTAGAGTCGTCCTTATCACTTTGGAAGCTCGAATTGGTAAATGACTCCACCTGGAGTTCTCCATTACCATACACCAAGAACATCTCTTTAGTCCTTCTCAAGTACTTGAAAATGTTCTTCACAGCTGTCCAGTGACTCTCTCCTGGATCTGCTTGATACCTACTCACTATACTTAGTGAGTATGCTACATCGGGTCTGGTACATAGCATTGCGTACATGATAGAGCCTACTGCTGAAGCATAGGTATCCCTTGCATGCGAGCTCTTTCCAAATCAGTCTTAGGAGACATTTCTTTGGAGAGAGTGAGTCCAGAGATCGTGGGTAAGTTCCCACGCTTGGATTCTTCCATACTAAACCACTTTAGTATGGTTTAAATGTACCTGGATTGGGACAATCCCAGTATCCGTCTAGATCTATCTCTATAGATCTTAATCCCCAAGATGCAGAAGGCATCACCTAGATCTTTCATTAAGAATCTTTGTGATAAGAAAAGCTTGACCGAGTGCAGCATAGGAACATCATTTCCTATCAAGAGTATGTCATCCACGTACAGTACGAGGAAGACAACCTTACTCTCTGCCACCTTCTTGTATATACAAGGTTCATCTACGTTTTTGATGAAGTCAAATTCTTTGACTACCACATCAAAACAGATGTTCCAACTCCACGATGCCTGCTTCAACCCGTAGATGGATTTAAGCAGCTTGCACACCTTTCCGCTGCTCTCTCTGTCTACGAAGCCCTCTGGCTGAGTCATGTACACGCACTCTTCTAAATCACCATTTAGAAAGGCGGTCTTAACATCCATTTGCCAGATTTCGTAGTCATGGTATGTAGCAATGGTAAGTAGGATCCGGATGGACTTAAGCATAGCCACTGGAGAAAAGGTTTCGTCATAATGCACACCTGGTCTTTGATGAAAACCCTTTGCAACAAGTCTAGCTTTGAAAGTGTCAACTTTTCCATCTACACCAAGTTTGTTCTTAAAGATCCATTTGCTCCCAATAGGTTTTACCCCTTCATGAGCAACTTCCAAAGTCCATACTTTGTTGGTATACATGGATTCCATCTCAGATCGCATTTCATCCAGCCATTTCACAGAGTCCCCACTCGTGATGGTCTGCTCGAAGCTATTCGGGTCATCATCTTCCATGATGCAATCCTCGCTCCCACCATCAACGAGAAAACCGTAGTATCTCTCAGGTGGATGAGGAACCCTACTAGATCGGCGAAGAAGCTGGGGTTCGTTGGGAACTACTGAATCATCTGGTTCCATCAAATCCTCTGTTGCAAAAAGGTGGCATTTAGAGAAACAAACACTTTTGTTCCTCGGAGTGGTAGAAGATATACCCTCGCGAATGCTTGGGATATCCAATAAACTTGCACAGAACAGACCTTGCCTCGAGCTTGTCCGGATTTTATGTTTTCACATAGGCTGGGCAACCCCATATCTGAATAAAATTAAGACATGGCCTCTTCCCATTCCATATCTCATATGGAGTGGTAGGCACTGATTTGGTTGGAACTCTATTCAATAGGTATGCAGTTGTCTCCAGCGCATAGCCCCAAAAGGAAATAGGTAACTCAGCAGTGCTCATCATAGAGCGCACCATATCTAATAGGGTGCGATTCCTCCGCTAAGATACACCGTTGTGCTGTGGTGTATAATGAGGAGTAAGCTGAGAGAGAATCTTATTCTCTTTTAGATAGTCCAGGAACTCATTGCTCAAGTATTCTCCTCCTCGATCAGATCGAAGTATCTTAATACTTTTACCCGTTTGGTTCTCGACTTCGTGTTTATATTCTTTGAATTTCTCAAAAGCTTCAGACTTGTATTTCAACAGGAACACCTGTCCGTATCTTGAGAGATCGTCAGTGAATGTAATGAAGTACAAGGAACCATTCCTGGCATGTGTAGACATCGGACCACATACATCACTATGTATCAGTCCTATGAGTTCTGTAACTCTTTCTCCGTGTCCACTAAACGGAGTTTTGGTCATTTTACCTTTGAGACATGACTGGCAACTGTCATAAGATGAAAATTCGAACGGATTCAAATATCCATCCTTATATAACATAGCCAGTCGTGTCACATTGATATGACCTAGTCTACAATGCCACAAGAAGGATTCGTTCATTTCTAAATTCTTTCTCTTGTGTGTGTTTGTTATGCTTAGAACTGTAGTTTGATTTAGAACATATATGCCATTATTTAACGAGCCTGAACCAATCAACTTTTGTTTCAGGAATATGTTGATAACATTATCCTGTACTACAAAATTATATCCTTCTTTACTTAATAAAGAAACTGATATAATGTTGCATATCATGTTCGGTATGTAATAGTATTCGTTCAGAATCAATGTATTACCACTTGGTAATACAAGGTGATATTCGCCAACTGCTTTGGCTGCAATATTTGCACCATTCCCTACTTTTACGGAATGATCACCCATTCCCAGTTTTCTACCTCTCTTTAGCCCATGCAACATATTACATATGTGGGATCCTGATCCGGTATCTAATACCCAGAACATAGAGTGAACTGAGAAACAGTTCTCGATAACAAATACACCCGAAGAAGATGCATCATCATGCTTATTCTTCATTTGGGTGGCGTGAGAATCCGGATATTTCCCTATTTCCTGTTCAGTCTTATAACATTTATAAGAAAAAACGGGACCAACGTTCCCCTGCTTAGTATAATAAGCGGGTTCGATCAATACATCCATATTATTATCTTGATTAAGGCCTGACATGGTCGCTACCTAGAGAGAGAGAGAAGAAAACACTTTAGCGTGCGCTCTTGTAAGATTAGATTGGTTATTTCCTTATCTAATCAGGATTGCTCCCACTGTTTTTATCAAATCTTCCTTCAAACCCTAAAAGGTAAGATTAGCCGGGATTAATTACACCTTTACAAGTTTGCCAACCTTTCATCCAGGCCAGTGTTGGTACTTTGAGGGAGGTTCCCCGTGCTTTCGCACGGACCTAATTAAAATAAACCTCGTTTTCCCAGAGGCTTAACCCCGTTAACACCTTTCTAGACACCTACTTGATCGGCTAATTTGTCATGTGTAAAACTCTCCCAGGAGTAACTCTTACTCGCAGTGGGTATCGGGATCTAACTATCTCATAGAAGATATGCAATCTCATTGCAAATTTCAACACTTGAAATTCCCGATAATATCTTTTTACCCCTAGCGTCTTATGACCTTGATGGAGGCCAAACTACCCATAAGGCGCTAGTCAAGTTCAACCCGTCATTTCCTGATTGAATTAGACCCACCCGCATGACCCTTGACGGAGGCAAAACAACGCCGTACAAATACCCTAATCCAATTGCATCACATGCTTCAGGTAAGTACTAAATCAGCTACCGTACACTACGCCTTGACGGAGGCCAAACTACCGTAGCACGAATACTAAAATAGCACCAATCTGAAATGATGGAGGGCTGCGCAAGTTTTTAAGAAAACCATGAGCGTAATGAACTTGATATCGTTGTAGAAACAAGTGATTTTGAAAAGGAGTGTTTTTGAGGCTTTTACTAGTTTCGCTAAAGAGTTCACTCCCGGTGAAGTGATCTCGGCTCTTTCCTTATCGAATAAGGTGCTGGATATTCTACAAGGAATACCGCAATGCAAAGCAAGAACTATAGAAGCAGTAAAAAAAAAAACCGAGTGAGTTGTAGCATCTGCTAGTTTTGCTAAAGAGGTCACTCCCGGTGAAGGGATCACGGCTCTTTCCTTATCGAATAAGCTGCTGGATATTCTACAAGGAATACCGCTATGCAAAGAAAAAAACTAGAGCTACCCATTTTATAAAATTTGATTCTACAACATCTTTTAGGTTTCTTTTATCTTTCATTAATCTCATTAATGAAGTCCCATCAATTAAGCTTCCTAAGCATCACAGAAGAAACGAAAGCAATTATATTTATATATCATATATATAGTATAAGCATTCGTCTCACACATATAAAATGATCACATCACAGAATATCAGCAGCAGAAGAATCACTTATGAAATATTGGATATACTAGCAATTCCGTGTTTTATTTAAGCCAGTAAAAACGCGGATTCCACGGTTGTGATGAATAGCCAAACCCACATCCCTAGACCCCTACGAGAGCGGCAAGCAACCCTACAATTCTAAAGTTAGGAGACCCGACACGACTCCTCGAGTTGGTCTCCCACTGGACTCTAGAGCCCGGTTACTTGTGCTCCCCGCCTTGGGTCTATCCTAATGCGGAAAAGTAAATAATATACAACAATGGTGACATCATCCTCAACCCGGAAGTGCCCCAATAAAAGAATATTACATACAATGAATTTTACATGAATGAAAATAAAAACTCTCATCTCACATAAAAACCCCGGCTATTCAAGACACGACGATCCAATATAACATATCACAGCACATAATCATCACAGAACCAAGCTAGAGCATTAGGCGTTGTCTAGACGAAGTTAGAAGTCCGATCGAACTCTAAAAACCCTAAATTTCCCACTTTCTGGAAATTTTTCAAAAAGTTGAAATTTTTCATGTTAAAAATATTCAGAAAATCATGCAGGGAATTCTATGGACACACCTGAAGAACGAAATCCTAACTCGTCTAAGTGACCGCGGATCCGTGGCCAAAACATGGTTTTGGCGGCGGATTCGACGTTTACCACCCCTAGACTGGATATGCGACATATTAGACGAAGAGACCGGACTGTACGGTAGTGTTACTGATTAGATTTGTAGGAGTATGTACAGGCTTGCTTGTTGATCTTCTGGTCGCTCAATACCTGGGTGGCTGTTACATTTAGCTAACCGCTTGCAGCTTGTGGGTGTTTGATATGATCATCACCTACTGCCGGAGTATTGACGAGTCTTTAGAGTCCTACACAGAGGTTTCCTAGCTCAGGAGAAACGAAGTAGGAGCACATATGCGATATGTGCGGGACCGAGAAAAATACGATATGTGATACCGTATTCTATTCTCGCGATATGTGATATCGGCCGGGTATATGAGATATAGCCGGGTCATCGGATGAAGTGTTGATTCGATGAAATGATACATTTTATATTAGTCGGTTATATGTGATATAGCCGGATTGTCGGATCAAGTAATGATTCGATGATTTATTGTATAATTATATATGTGATATATTATATTACATTAACTAATATAAGCTCACTTATGTAATTCTTTTTCTCATTTTGGATACATTGATATATATGTGATATAAGTTAAATGTATTCATTTCTATTGTTACTAAATTATATATATGTGATATGTATAATTGTAACATGCTTGGTTATAAATGCAATTAGGGTTTATGAGAGTTAAACCATGCTAGGGTTAATGTTAGGGTTTATATTTATCATTAAGTTATTCAAATATTGTGGATATTTTTCATGGTTGATATTTTGATGGAAGCTTGTGGAAGCTTGTAGACTACATTGACTTTGTCTAGCTTAGGATATTTATCCACGTCATCTTTAACCATAGCTAATAGTTAAGTCTCTGCATGGGTTAAGGATGATATACTTGACCCAAGGTTGCATTTCTAACCACACAACAATTATTCTCATCACTTCATCTTCTTCTTCCTCAAAGCTTGCTAGCTTTTTTTCATTTGTGATGAAATAAATTGAGAAAAAGAAAACTAAAGAGAGCTAAATTCCTACTTCATCATCCTCTTCTATACTAACCATATAGATTAGTGTGTTAGCTTCACTAATTCCGTATTACTGAAGAGTGCGCTTGAGTCCGTGTTTCCTCGACGTAGATCATCACAGACTTTGAAGACTTTAACCAAGGATGCATCGTACATCTTGTGAAGCCTCTCAAGAGTTCAGGAGCTTAAGGATCGCAGCGAAGGGACTACTACTCAGAGCTTTTGAAGCGAAGGAACGGACTACAAAGGTTATAATCCCTATCACTTAGATGTAAAGTTGTTTACATGCAAAGTTAACCCTAATTCTCTAGTTCGATTACTTGGTTGGTTTATTTAGCACCCCAAAAATTTTAATATAGCATGTTTGATGCTTGCCAAAACCTTGCTAAGGTGCTAAGCTAACCTTACAGTGGTATCAGAGAACTGCTATCTGACGATAGGTATTATACCAACAAGGAGTTCTCGGCGAGTCCGTTCAGTGTACCCAGTCTCCACTGAGCACCCGTATACCATCTTTGATGTCACACACCAATGGATGTGGGATAATCCATCGCCCATCATATGAGTCATGATGCGTATACGTTATTCTACTCTGGAGTATCGATGCCCTGTCTTGATACACCCTCGACTAGGAACAGTAATAGGATGTACTTATGGACTATCCTGGCCCCACTAGTATGATCTGCATCATAGTCCTAGTAGTTAAGTACATATCCTAAGGGCTTTATCAACATGTGAGAGTAAGGAAGTAACCCAATATAAGTCAACATGTTAAGACAAAGAGCAAACAAATAGCATACTATCATATCGAGCAAGAAAGTCCTCTCTATATATATCCAAGCATCCACTATAATATACATCATATGTACAACAATGGCCTCTAGGGCATATACATAACTAACATAATCCTCATTATTCGCCATCAATCTAATTTTAAATCAATCAATAGATAAGAGGAGTTATCTTTATTAGTCATCCAGGGCAACTAAATCCAATCGAATCCTACAAGCCTTCTTCATATAAAATTTTCTTGATAATTCAATTAGATCTTGAAACTAATTTCTTGATTTTCTTGAAACTATTTTCTTGATTTTCTTGAAACTATCTTCTTGATTTTCTTGAAACTATAGTCTTGATTTTCTTTATTTTCTCTTTTCTTTTTCTATCAACACGTCTAAAGTAAGATTGAAAT
This sequence comes from Agapanthus africanus, assembly GCA_030015575.1. NCBI lineage: Eukaryota > Viridiplantae > Streptophyta > Magnoliopsida > Asparagales > Amaryllidaceae > Agapanthus > Agapanthus africanus. Next base: position 392,519,842 of record JASDDO010000012.1, on the reverse strand, counting down.
ATTCGACATATCCCTGAGGACGACCCGTACTCATCTCGGCTAGCTACACGCGACACCGTTATTGATTGAGGTTACTACACTTCTCTAAAATAGAAATCAATCAAATGGCGTCGTTGCTGGGGATACGTGCGTAATTTTTTATTCTTACTATTCGTGTTGAATTCTTATTCGATCAATATCATAAATAAAACAAAACAACAAATTGTGTATTTAACGATTAGTGTGCGATTTTTGCGAGAAAATCTGGAGTCACTGTAGCAAGGAGATAAAGATTCAAAGACATTCATCAAGTCCCAGAGGAACAAGGAGGCCACCTCAACAAAAAATTTTACGCAGGCTCTCAACTCCGGGGCAGAAGCGCGGCAAGAACACCACATTTGTGGCGGAACCGCGTCATAGTTGGGGAATTAGGGTTCTTAACTTCTCTGGTAACTTCCTCTATACTTTCTCTCTCCTCTGAAAAATCCAATAATATATATTTTCTGCAGGATTCTTCGCAAAATATTGCCGCTAAAAAAAAAATCTTTTTGCATGTTTTGTAATTGGTTTGTGCATATTTTAATACAGGCATTAAGGGGCAAATACCAAATTCAGATTAGGTGGGGATTTCATCACCCTTCCTAGGCCCCACAAATCACAAAACGAGCATCCGCATCACCCTACATTAATTAAAAAATATCTAGACCAAGACTCTAAGAACTGTCGCTCTCATTAAGGACAAAGGAAGGTCGTGGGTAATCTATCACTTATCCGCATTTCTTTTGAGGTGTCTAGGCAAATGTGTCTAAGGCAAGTAGTTACTTAATTAGGCCCACTATATTCGGTGATTCGTATAGCGGATACCTCCCACTTGTTAATGATATATTCCCTAGAGGCCATTATTGTATCATACTGGATTATATATTACTTAATGGGAGCTAGGGATATAAACGGATATAGTAAAAGTCTTGCTCAAAATGGTAGTATGCTACCTGGTTTGTTTCTACCTCAATATGTGCATGTGTTTTCTTAGCATATCGCTTATACATATTGGTAGAGCCCTTAGGATCTTTGCTTGATTACAAGCGTTGTGATGGCAGTCACACTAGTGGGGGCTAGGTAATCTATAAGCACATCCTATACAGGTCCCTAGTCGTAGGATTATCGAGACAGGGCATCGATACTCCACAGTAGACTAGTGTATACGCTTCTCATCCCAGCAGGGGAGATGGTCTATCCCACAGCCGTCAGTACGGCGTACTGGAGATAGTATGAAGGTGCTCATTAGGTTATGAGTATACTGGACAGGACTCGTCGGGAACTTTTGGTGGGTATTATACCTATCGTTGGGTAGCAGTTCCCAGGTGACATGAGTACACCTTAGTCCGTCGACTAGACACCGCTACTTCGCCTCGAGTGTGTTCCCACTGTACTTTAATTACTACACTACCACGGCTCAAAGGAGTCGTGCAAACAGGTAGTAGTTGGGTGCAGTCCCGAAGCACATGGAGGCAGTGGCAGTTAGCTAGGATTCGTCTCTCCCGGTATTGGGGGTTGATATCGAGCTGTGTTCGGAAGGCCATTATACAAAGTCCTTGGCCAAGGCAAGCGAGATTTACTGATAGGTATTCCAGTAGTTTCTCAGGGTGTATTTGGCTACTCTCCGACATGACTTATTGCGCTATTAGGGGTCTGACGATTACCGCCCCTAGGCCCGATATGCGATACTCTTAGACGAATAGACCGGACTATACGGAGATTGTCATATTCAGGCTCAGTAGGAGTTCAGATAGGTTTCCTCATCGTCCTTCTTATCGACAGATACCTAGGTAGCCATTACGTGCAGCTAGTACCGCTTACGGCTTATGGTTAAACCCACTGCCAGCATACTGTCGATTCTTTAGAGTCCCAAACAGAGAGTTTCCCAGCACCGAGCAAAAGTGTAGAGGCCGTATGGTTTTACGGCAGGGCTTCGATCACGTACGTGCACTTGTGCGCGTATGATGTTCGGGCGGATAATACTAGTGGGCTTTGGTTTAAACCAGATCCTAGTATTATATTGATGGATCAGTTTCATCTTTTTGTATTCGTATTTCTCGGAACACGGATGCGGCTATGTATATACGGATGAGAGGGGCATAGAAAGAGACACCTCATTAGGATTTTGACCATTGACTTGATTAAACAATTATGAGGTGGAGGAAAGTATTTGTTATTTTTGTAAATGATAATTGAGGCATGGCTACTTGTTTTGACTACTTGACTTGGTTTGACCATTTGACTTGGTTTGACCACTTGACTTGGTTTGACTCTTTGACTAGATATTTCTTGTGAGATATTTTGTGGCACTAGATATTTTGGGTGAGTTATTTTCTTGCCATGCTTGTAATCAAGTCAAGTGAGCCATCTCATTTATCATGATCATTATCAAAAATCATTTCTCTTTCCTCGAGCTAGCTCTCTTCTTCTTCCTCTCAACAAAAACCCTTAAGGTCTCATGAGTTGAGTAAACTAGGCTTTCAAGAGACAAATAAATCCATCTTCATTCTCTACATCACCTAGGCCATCAAGTTTAGCAATCTTGTTGCCCTAGTTACCTCAGATTTGAGATTGGAGCTCGGACTATAGACTCTCGGGTGGATCGTCTTTGACTCGAGGAAGCCGACGAGGAAGCCAAGATCCGGATCGATCCATGGAGCCTACGATGACGAGGAGAACAGCAGAGAAGACCCGAAGGACTTGAATCATGAGGTATAACTTCGTATCATATTAGTTAAACCTCATGTAGTTTGCTAGCTAAGGTTTATGGACGATCCTTGGTTCTAGTCGGTGTTGCGAAGCCCGTAAAAATCATTTTTTGCAAATTCTACCTCCCCGCGAACACGTCGGGTGCGCGACATCGACTTACACTACTTACCTGGCACTTACCTGGCCACAAGAGCGATAATGAGGTGGTAGAGGATTGATCCTGCGGCTTGTCCTTTGGAAGTCTAGGAGCGGTCTAGTAACTTGACCTAGGTAACCTTAGTTCTAGGGTTGTTTTTGCATTTTTTGTGATTTGTCTCACGTCCGACATTTTTCAAAAAAAAACAATTTTAAATCACACACACACTGCTGATTGGTAAAGATTTTCTGTGTTTAAATTTACCGCAATCAAGACGGTGTCGCTTGGTAGCTAGCCGGTTGAGTACGGGTCGATCCGCAGGGAGAAGGAATTCTTTTCTTTATGTTCTAACGAGTTAAGTCCAATTAATTTGGGTTTTATTTTAAGATCTATGAATGAGAAAAAGTTGATAAAAATGCTTGCTAGGGTTAGGATTAGGTCAGTTCGAAATAGGGATCTTCTCACTTCTTTCAATGCCGTAGTTGTGAATAAAGGTGTTAGGGTAATCGGCAAAAACGGGGATTAGCATGACTAGGAAGAAACTTAGTTTCTTCATTTTGGTCCTTTTCCGTCCGCTCTTGGCTCTTAGCCCTAACCTCCGATTAATTCAACCAAAACCGGTCTAACTAGGGAATCACCGCTATCATGTAGGATATGGTGCCATAGTGAGCGGATTATGGTTGATTTAAAGGGAGTCCGTATTAAAATTATTTGGGCAAAGAAAGAAGTGAGAGAGATTTCCTTCACTCAAACCTTCCCTTTCTTACCCCTAACAAGTGAGGAATTACTCACTCATTAGGAAGATAACAATAAAATTCATTTTTTTTATTTTAATTGATGACCTAAATTGCAGATAAATAAAGAACAAATGAAAGTGCAGATAAGAAGAATGCGAGATAAAATAAAATAAAAGACTTACTTTATTGATGACCTCTCATGAACACATTACAATTGAATTTAAAATTTAGATCTAGAATAAAAAAAAGAGGAATAAAAAATGAAGAGAGGCATGCCTAATTTGGCTTTGAACCCTCCTATTTATAAATAGGAAAAGACCCTAGGTTACATTCTGATCTACACATGAATTTACATAACTACCCTAAGAAAGCCGGGTCAAAGCACCGACACCCCACCGATACGTGCAGAGTATGGCCGCGGAACCGCGGTAGAAGAGCCTGTTTGACCGCGGTTCCGCGGCCATTTGGTGGGTTCATGGGCTCAATTCTTCAGGATTTCTTCAAGTTGCTTTTATCTTTTGTTTTCTTCACTTGGTCTCTCAGAATCTCTTCAATTCTCTTCCGGATATTCAACAGTGGACTTTTGCCTTGAGCTCAGCGTTTGGAGTCTTGGATCTTATGCTGCCCTTGTGCTTTGTGCGTTGAAATGCTCAATGATTTTCCATTTGTTCCTTGAACTGGTAGGCGGCATTATACGGATAGTGTGCGAAAACCCGTATTTCTCTGTTTGTTAGTCGTAGTCCTGCATTTGTTGTGACTTTTCATGAATTTCACTGTAAAGGGCTGAGAACCTGTAACCTGCAACTATTTAGCAGACATGGATCAAAAGTACCTACTTATATACAATGTGATTAAGAATGGGTGATATAATAATGCAAAAATCGGATATGAACAACTGCCAGGTGCGCTAAACCCGCTTAGTGCATTCTTGGCTGGACACGGGATTCTAGTGCATGTCTTGTCCGCGTTTCTGCTATCGACTCCGAAGTCGGTGCTTCGTCATCTTCTTTTTCCCCTCCACCCACATCGACTGAGATGGACGGTTCTCCATCAGATTATAATACCACCCTGCCACCACCCGTCGGTGAGCAGAATCCACCGTGCATCTCTCTCCAAGAAAGATGTTAGACCATGCGCGGACCCCTTTCTACTTGTCTATCTATTCCACCAGCCAATGCGGATAATTTTGAAATTAAACCCCACTTTATCAAACTGTTGCCCAAATTTCAAGGGCTTGAAACTGAAGACGCATACGTTTTTGTAAACAAATTCGAAAACGTATGCGCAATGATGAGTACGTCACAACTGTCTGTAGATGCTATGCGCTTACGTCATCTCCCTTTTACTTTGTGCGATCTAGCAGAAAAATGGCATTATAACATTGCCTCACATTCTGTTGCCAAATGGGATGAATTCGTTGTAGCATTCTTTAAGAAATTTTATCCCAATCATAAGACCGCCCGTGTTCGAAGCGAGATTAACCAGTTTACCCAACTTCCCAATGAACCATTTTGGAAATGCTTTGAACGGTTTAAGGATCTTCTTTTATAATGCCCTCATCACGGAATCAATAGATGGGACCTTTGTCGCATTATATATGATGGTGTTGATCCAACAACAAAACAGATGCTTGAAACCATGTGTCAATGTCATTTCCTGTCTAAAGATGATGGTGAAACTTGGCAATTTCTGGAAAATCTCGCTAAAAAAACTCTACAGTGGGAAAGCGTTAGACCTGCATCGTCTAGGGGAGGTATCCATCAGCTCGATAATTCTATTGCAGTAAAAGCCGAAATGGCCGCAATACAAAAGAAACTCGATGCTATAGAAAACAGAGTCTCTTCAGCCCCCCTAAACCAATTTACGCTCCCTAAAACCGTGTGTGGTTGCTGTTCCAACCCATCACATCTAATAGAAGAATGTCCTTTGAATCCACCGTTTCAAGGTCAAGAACAAATTAATGCTACTTTTCAGCAGCGACCTCGAAACGATCTTTATTCTTCCACATATAATCAGGGATGGAGGAATCATCCTAATTTTGCTTGGAACCAAAACCAAAATCAAAATCAAAATCAGTTCCAAAGAAATTATCAAAGACCTCCTCCACAGCAACAACAACCACACCCACAGAGTTAGCACCCCTTTCATTCGTAACCTTTTCAAAATCCGGCCAACAATTCTACACCTTATAATAATTCTTTCCAAACGGCCGGTAACGAAAACCCATCTGCACTCGAACGAAGCGTGGATATTTTTATTAAACATTCCATGCAATCGACGGATGAAATAAAGTTTTCTATCCAATCATTAACACAGACCACCACCTCCCATGGTGAAAGTATAAAATCTATAGAGGCACAAATTGCATAAATAAATGCTGCAATGAGTGCGAGAGAAAAAGAGAAACTTCCATCTCAACCTATACCTAATCTTGGCCACTCACAAAGTTATAATGTGAATGTTGTTACCACTTTGATATCAGGAAGAGTGCTGGATTACCAAGTGGGTGAACACGTTGATGACGTTGATGATACCCCGGCTTCTACTTCTTCTCCTATTTCGTCTAGTCCACCATCTTCCGAGCCTATTCTCCGTTTTCCCCAAGGATCGAACCCTCAGCCCGCCTCATCGAGTCTACCTAACACGATCCCCACTCTAATTCCGGGATCCATTCCATCCCCACAATCTTCTTCAATGTTGGACCCGACCCTTATTGATAAATCACCTTATCCAAACAGGTTAAGGAGCAACAGACATAGCCCACAAATGGAGAAGATTGTGGAAAATTTTAAGCAAGTTAACATAAATATCCCTCTCATAGATGCTATTCAACAAGTTCCGTCTTATGCAAAAATTCTAAAGGACTTGTGCACTAGAAAGAGAAAAACTCAAGTGCCGAAAAAGGTATTCATGACGAGTAATATAAGCACAGCTTTTACATAACAACTACCCAAGAAACGAAAGGACCCCGGAAGTCCTACCATATCTATTTCTATTGGGGGTAAAACTATCAATCGTGCTCTACTCGATTTAGGCGCTAGTGTTAACTTGCTTCCGTATTCTGTGTATGAGCAATTAGGGATCGGAGAGTTAAAACCGGCGCACTGCACTCTTCAGATGGCCGATCGATCTATCACCCAACCCAGGGGTGAACTAGAGGATGTTTTAATCAAAGTCGAGGAATTTATATTCCCTATGGACTTTATCGTTATAGATACACAACCTATAGCGAACCTACGAAACCAAATCCCGGTGATATTAGGTCGACCTTTTCTTGCGACTTCCAACGCTGTAATCAATTGTCGCAACGGCTCTATGAATCTATCCTTCGGGAAGATGTCAATTGAGCTTAACATTTACAAGTTGGGAAGTGAACACTCCGAACCCTATGCTCAAGTATTATCTGTCGAAGCGATAGATTCCGGCAGCAGCGAATTTGAACAGCTTCACAATACTGATCTCGACTCCGCTATTACGTTGTTGTCCGGGTCAACATCTAACACTGAATATGAACCTTTTATGGAGTCTGAGTATCATCCCGTTCTTTCCAATGAGATTATTATTCGGGATATCGATGAAAGCTTTGAAGAAATCTTCGCTGAAGAACTCGCATTCTTAGAAGACATGGGAGTGGTGATGAATCAACCCCAACACAAACAAGTTGAACCGCCACCCCTTCTTCTTATCAATAACGAGAATGCGAGTAATCTATTATCATTGTTTAGACTTTACAAACCAAGATGTAAAAATAGTTCTATTCCACCTCTTATCCCCTCCCCACTTCTTTACGTCTATAGGTGACATGTTCTTCTACCAACCAGTGTGTTACATTGATAAAATCTTTGAATGGTTGGTGTTGACTTTTGGTCTTTGTAGGGCTTTATTTGACCAATAGCTTTAACCCCCTCTCACAATTTTAAATGCTTAGTACGGTTTTACTCATGTTTGGGGGGATATATTTTGGCTTTTGAACGAAAAAAAATTTACATAATTATGAGCCAAAAATAAGTTTGGGGGAGTATTTCACTATTTCATGTCCCCGTTACTAACTTTTCCTCCCAAGTCTATAGTTTTTTAAGCTTAACAGATGATATCAGTGAGGACACTGCTATAAACAGGTTTGGGGGAGGTTTGCGCATATTCACGCATTATCTTGCATTATACTATTTATAAGCACAAAAAAAAATTTGATAATGAAAGTTTGAAAGTGAAAAATTACATTTGAAAGATAGGAATGGTTTGATAAAAGTAAGAAAGTTAGATGTTTTCTTAAATGAAACTAGTAATAAGTAGTTATGAGCCGTTGTCCCAAGGGTTAGTAAGATGAAGGAAATTACTAATCAGAAGATAAAAATAAGTCTGAAAAACAGTCCATATTCTTGAGTTCAAACATTTGAACGTTTATACCCTACTATATGCACTTACACACATCTTGAAACTTGGGATAGTAGAGCATACCTTGAAATGCTCTTGTCTAAAAGTCTTAGTATGAAGGAAAATAAGAAGAAGAAAAAGTATAAGTTGTGAAAAAAAATGAACACTAGTTTTGTAATTACCAAGGCAACATAAAAAAATATAGCGAGGGTGCTTTATCACCTAGTGCCTTAGACCAACTGGTTTGGGAGCCACAGCTAAGCCTTAGGTGTTGCAAGACGAGAAATTACACCTAAATGCGCGAACACATTTTGTAATCGGTCGGTTAGTACCTCAAGAAGTATTAACGGTCGCATGAAGGATGTGTGAGCAATTTCATCTAAAATATTCACCGACTATAAAGTACTTTGGAAGATGGACAAGAGTATGATAGCTTGAATTGAATTATCTAAGTGTAGGGATGTCTTTTACACACATGTAGGGGTATATGATCGATGTTTGGAAGAAAGATAGGGAGGAAGACTAAAGACGATGTTTTATTGAGAGATGATGTGATTTCTAATATCTTTTCACGACCATTAAGATAGGGCTTATGGCAACTAAAAAGCTGGTGTAGTTGGAAACTCTTCTTTTCAAGTTCTTTCTTTTATAGTTCTTATCTTTGTATGTAACTTTCACTATCTTTCTTTTATTATAGGATTTTGTGGGTGTAATCCGCTGAAAACCCTCAGGAGACAACACTCCTCCTACTAGGAAGACCTAGAGGTTTAATGGCTTGTTGCACGTGCTCAGTGCAATCGTGTTGCCTACGAAAGTGTGCTGCTTAGGTTTTTCTTTTTCTTTTTCTCCCTCTCTTGAATAAGTAGTTTGCTCGAGACAATCAAAATTAAGTTTGTGGGTATTTGTTCAGTCGAAAATATCGCACTTTTGATATAACATTTTCCTTACTTTTCTTAAATATCTAAAGGTGTTTATTATAAATATGACACATATGAGGGTTTATCTATAAAAATACTATTTACCATATGTTTATATATTATAATTAATATTATGAAGGAAAATATATGCATATAATATTTATATAATATTTTGATAATTTAAATATGCATATCATATCAAATATCCTTAATCAATATTCTTAAAATATAATATCATATCAAATTGGTTAGGATAATATCTCAAAAATACCAAATATTACTAACATTATTCATTGAGATATTGTGCAAGGTTTGGTTCAGGTCAAGAGATCGAGATGTTGAGATGTCGGAAATCAAAAATCTGCCGATAAAATTAAATAAAATCGAAGAATCAATACTGGCAGAGATTTAGAAAAGATATGAAGATTCCAGACATCAAATAAATCTCCATGTGTCACAACAAAACAGCTCCAGAATTCTGAAGCCAAGATCACACCAACAAACCGCGGATCCGCGGTCGATTCACTAAGTCAGGATTTGGGATTTTTAGTTATGATTTGCAACAACAAACCCTAATTCTGGGGATCTTTGGTTTCTGGTTTTGGGGCTATATAAAGGACCGAGGGCTAAACTTAGAAATCATCAATCTTTTACACACGCTAATCACCGTCAAAGAACAAGTGATCCAAGACAAGTCCACGATTCGTCGTGATAAAGCGGCGTGAGATTCGACGGAACATCTACATCCGACAAGGCAGAGATCGAGAGCAACTTCTTCTTCCTCTTGTAATCTAAACTTGAAGTTTGTACTTGTGAAGTTGATTAATAAAGGTAGATCATTAGTTTAATTAGTTTAATTATTTAGTTACATTATGAATTTCATCTCTATCCGTTCTTCTATCTCCATCATGCGCGAGTAATTCTCCGCTTGATAGGGTTTGTAGGATTAGGGTAGAACAATGGAAGAGAAATTTTTTTAACTTCTTTTAAGTCTTATGAAGTTTATAAACTTTAGCAAAATAAATGTTAACATCCTTATCGGGCGTGCTACCAATTTATTGCTAGTCTCGACCGCGATTTGAGATCATATTAACAATTGTTTTGTTAAGGGCTAGACATGAATAGAGATCAATGAAAGGGCAAGGGTCAATAGAGGAGAAACCCTAGTTTCTTCCAAAGAACCCTAATCCTCATTCATCGCCATCAATCTAGTTTTAAATCTATCAATAGATAAGATGAGTCATCTTTATTAGTCATCCTGGGCTACTAAATCCAATCGAATCTTAGAAGCCCTCTTCTGATATAAAATATACATCCATCTTTAAACTAGATCTATATTCTACATCTGTGTTTAACGTAGATCTAGATTCTATAACTATTCTTCACTATTATCTATTCTTCTTCCTCTTCCTAATCAACACGTCTAAAGAAAGATTAAAAGATTCACATATCCTTGAGGACGACCCGTACTCATCTCTGTCTAGCTACACGCGACACCGTTATTGATTGCGGTTACTACACTTCTCTAAAATAGAAATCAATCATCACCAGAGAACTGCTATCTGATGATAGGTATAATACCATCTAGCCAGTTCTCGGCGAGTCCGTCCAGTGTACTCATCCCAGTGAGCACCTGTATACAATCTTAGGTGAAACACACCAATGGTTGCTGGACTAACCATTACCCCTCATCAAGTTCTAGAAATGTATACACTAGTCTACTCTGAAGTATCGATGCCCAATCTCGATACTCCCATGACTAGGGACATTTAAGGATGTGCTTATCGACTACCCTGCTCCTATAAGTATGATTGCTATCACAACGCTGGTAGTCAAGCAAGGATCCTACGGGCTTTATCAACATGTATAAACGATAAGAAATTAGAAGTAAAACATATGCACATGATAAGATAAAGTCAAACCAAATAACATAATATCATATCGAGCAAGATTGTCCTGTATATACATACCCCTAGCATCCTATACAATAAGGGCCTCTAGGGCATACATATCCAGCAACTAGATAAAAAGATTTTTTATCTAAAAGATAGGATAACATTAATATGATTAATGTAAAGAGAATAAACCTAATCTGATATTGTAGGAGCCCATCCGTTTTTCGAAAACAACTTTTTTTAAACCACTCGGTTCCTTCAACGATATCAAGTTCATTACGTTAAACGTTATCTTCAAAAGCAATCGTAGCCCTCCGTCATTTCATATAAGTAGAGTACTTAGTATGTGTGCCGCGTTTGTTGATTTTTAGTTAAGGCGTAGTGTATGGTAGCTAAGTGATGCTTATCTACCTCATATGATAAGATTGGTTAGGACAGTCGTATTGCCCTGTTGATCTTTAGTCAAGGGTTGTACGGGTGGGTATAAATTAATCAAGAAATGATGCGTTGAAATTGACTAGCAACTCTATAATTTGTTGATCTTTAGTCAAGGTCATAGGGTCCTATGGGTAAAAACCAATACTGGGAGTTAAAATTGTTGTAATTTGCAATGTGATTGCATACCTTCTATGGTGTGTGGTGATTTATTGATCTTTAGTCAATGTTTCCATGCCATGATAGTTAGATCCCGATACCCACCGGAATAAAGTTATTCTTAGGTGAATCCCACTTGCACATTGAACTGGCTCAGTAGGTGTCGAGGAAAGTGTTTATGAGGTTATGCCTCTAAGGAATGGGGGTTATTCAATTAGGTCCATGCGAGAGCATGGGGAGCCTCCCTCTTAGTACTTACGATTACCTGGCCAACCGGTTAGTGATTTGTGTGGTTTGAAAGATCCTGACTATTTTTTCCTTTTATAATGTTTTAAGGGAAAACTCGAAAAACAGTGGGAGCTATCCTTAGTAAATAAACTAATAAACCATTCTACTTTTGCAAGAGCGCACATTGAGTGTTTCTTTTCTTTTTTCTGGAAGCGACCATGACTAACCTTAAACTAAAACTCATAAAACCAAGTTAACCGATTCATATTATAATGCTTGGCTAAGGAATATCATGACAAGATTGCTTATGTCCTTACCGCTCCAACTTCCGCTCTACATACTTCAGAATCCTCTGTATTAGATATGGAAATCCATGTTGTATGGAACCAAGATTTCATGTTGGCCTTGAGCCTTGTGTTAGCCTCCATAAAGTAAGAAGTTACAGAGGAAACACGAGAGGATGGACGTATAGTATATTTTTCTCTATGCAAACTGGTTGTATGGAGAGCCATCCCGTATAAGTTAGATACGAGACCTCGAAGAAATTGTTTCAATAAAGGATGGTCGTTGATTTCATTCTGGAGAATGAATTGTATATTGATATAATTCTATCGCCTCTCCTCTCTATCTTCTCTCAAGATAAGAGCTACTTTAAGGAGATTACACTGGTTATTCTTATTGGATAGTCTTCTTCTAAACCCAAGGATGAAGCTAAAAGGAAGGGAAAGAAGAAAAACAACCAACCTAAGTGTGGTGTAAAGAAGGTAAGGCGTAAAGATATTAAAAAGGGGTTGCAGTTGAGGGAAAAGGAGATTGCAGCTACTGTCATGAGCCCGAGCATTGGAAGAGGAATTACAGGGAATACCTGGCCATCCCTTGAAGCATAATGATGCTTCATGTTTTGGTGAGTTAATTGAAAATTTGTTTCTCAATTAACACTACTTCCTGGGTATGAGATACCGGATCAGGATCTCACATCTGTAAGGTGTTACAGATGCTGAAAAGAAGCAGAGTATTGGAAAAGGGTGATTCGATCCTCAGAGTCGGAAATCGGAGCAAATGTTGCTATTAGGGAAAATCACATGTTTTTTCCTAAAGACAAACTTTTGGTTTTGAATAACTGTTATCATGAACCAACTTAACTTTTAAAAATAATATCCGTCTCCTTATTAGATAAAGAAGGATACTAACATGTTTTGAAAATTATATTATGAACATTTACCTTGATCAAATGTTGATTGTGTAAGGTGCATTGAATGACGGTATAGATATTCTTAACCAAAATACAGTTCTCAACTTGCAACACACGGAGTAAAAGTTAGTGAACTCTTAGGACTTATACATAATGATGTATGTGGTCCGATGTCTACACATGTAAGGGGTGGATACTCATACTTCATTTAGTTCACCGATGAGTTCTCTATTTTTGGACATGTGTTCTAATAGAAACATAAATTCTTTAATATGATCGTTCATAGAGTATATGAAGTAGAGAACCAAACGAGAAGTTTTTGAGAAGTTCATAGAGTATATGAATGAAGTAGAGAACCAAACGAGAGGAAGTATCAAGATTCTTTGATATGATCGAGGAGGTGAATACTTAAGCTCGGTATTCCGTGGTTGTATAAAAGAGAATTTGATTCTCTCTCAGCTTACTCCTCTGAATATACCATAGCACTACGGAGTATCGGAGAGGAGGACTCTCATCCTATGAGATATGGAGCGCTCTATGATGAGTATTGCTGAGTTGCCTCTTTCAATTTTAGGGTATGCACTGAAAACAGCTGCGTACTAATTGAATAAGGTTCCATCTAAATCTGTGCCTATGATTCCATATGAGATGTAGAATAGAAGCAGACCATGTATTAAGTTTGTTAAGATATAGGGTCGTCTGGCTTATGTTGAAAGCAGAATCTGGACAAGCTCAAGGCACGTTTCAGTAATTTGTTGTTTGTAGGTTATACCAAGCATTCGCAAGAGTTTAACTTCTACCACGTTGAGGATCAAAAGTTGTTTTTTCTCGACAAGCCGCCTTTTTAGAAAAGGAATTTATTGCAAAAGAAATTAGTGGGAGTTTGATAGAACTAGAAGAGATTCTAAAACTACAAACGGTTACTGAAAATTTAGTAGAACCTGAAGATTCAATTGTACCCGACAAACCTTAGCCACTCCGCAAATCTAGTAGGCGACCTCAGCCACCCGAGAGATACTACGGTTTCCTTGTAAACGATGACAAGGAGGTTTGCATCATGATTGATAATGACCCTACTAGTGATCAGCAGGCTATAGCCGGTATTGACTTTCGCGAGATGGCTGGATGATATGATATCTGAGTTGGACTCCACGCACTCCAATAAAGTATGGACCTTGTTGGATGCTCCTAAAGGGGTAAAACCCATTAGGAGCAAATAGATCTTCGAAAAAGAAGATCGGTGCAAATTGAAAGATAGTAACCTAATAAAGCTAGATTTGTAGCAAAAGGTTTTCGTCAAAGACCCGGTGTTGATTGTGATGAAACCTTTTCTCCTGTGTCTATACTGAAGTCCATTCGGATACTACTTGTCATTGCTGCGTTTAATGACTATGAGATTGGCAGATGGATGCCAATAACATCTTTCTGAATGGAGATTTAGAAATGAGCATGTATATGACTCTTCCAGAGGGCTTTGTAGTCAGTGGGAGAACCAGAATGTTATGCAAGTAGCTTAATTCCATTTATGGACTAAAGCAGGCATCGTGGAGTTGGATCATCTATTTTGATGTGAAAGTCAAAGAGTTTGACTTCATTAAAATTATAGATGAACCAAGTATTTGTAAGAAGATTGTAGGGAGTGATGTCACATTCCTCATATTTTATGTGGATGACATCATCCTGATAGGAAATGATGTTCCTATAATACAATCGGTCAAACTTTTCTAGTCACAAAAGTTCTCTGGAAGGACATTGGATAGCGGAGAAGAACATTCTCAAGTACTTGAGAAGCACTGAAGAAATGTTCTTGGTGTATGGTAATGGTAGCTTCCAAATGGAGGCGATTACTGATTCCAGCTTTCAAAGTGACATAGATGACAGAATGTCTGTCACAGGTTATAAGTTTAACCTCTTTTGAGAAGCATTATATTAGAAGTGTTCCAGTAAGGATACTAAGGCAGACATGATGCCGGATGCTGAGTATGACTTAGCCAATGATGCAGCCTGAGAAGCTGTTTGGATAAATAAATTCATTTCTGAACTTGGTCCAATCAGATATCCAGACAAATTCTAAGGCAGGTATCGCTTGATTTAGGAGATAGTTGATCTCCGTGAGATTATGATACAGAGAGAAGAAATTAGAGACATTGTAGCGGATCCACTCACTAAAACTGTTTCTCAGATACAGTTTGTGAGACTGTTGTTAGAGAAGTTGGGTATGTGATACTGCAATAATTGGCCTTGAGTGCAAGTGGGAGATTGATAAATATAGATGCCCTGAAGGAAATTATTGTAATTGTACATAGACCTATATGGATAGAACATTCTTTCTCGAGATGATAGATGCTATCCAGTTTGCTTTTTCATTCATGTGTATATGTTTCACTTGCTATTACGTATCGCTAATACATGTTGATAAAGTCCTTAAGCTCTTTGCTTGACTACCAGGATTATGATGTGCTCATACTAATGGGGCCTGAGTAGTCCATAAGCACATCCTCCAATGTCCATATTCATGGGAGTATCAAGACAGGGAATCGGTACTCCAGAGTAGACTAGTATATACGTTTCTTGACTCCGACCGGGGTGATGGCTGGTCCTACAGCCATTGGTGTTTGACACCGAAGATTGTATACAGATGCTCATTAAAGAATGAGTATATTGAAATGACTCGCTGAGAACTCCTATATAGTATTATACCTTTTGTCAGATAGCGGTTCTCTGGTGACAATGGTACATAGTAAACTTTTGACCTGAGATCATTATAGTTTCTTGTGTCTGTTCTCACTATACTTTGACTTCTACCCAACCAAGGCTTTAAAGAGCCATGCATATAGACTTTAGTTGGGTATAGTCCCGAAGCACTTGGAGACAGTGCTAATCAAGAGGGGATTCATCTCTCCCGTTATGGGGAGTTGATGTTGCACTGGTCATGATAAACTATAACCATAAGTCCCTGGTCAGGACGGTTGGGATAAACTGATAAAGGTTATTATTTGTATCTCGGATGGTTATGAGTTTGATATCGACATAACTTATTGGGTTATCGGGGATCTAACTAATGGAATCGGCACAAGGGTCGCGAAACTTGCGGACCTGGCAGAAGTGAAAAAACGAAAATTTTACAAGCAATAGCTATCGATTTCATGACTACAAGGTCACATTTACTAATAATTGCAAACAAAAAGTTAACTAGAGGGGAGTTTAGGGGGCTGCAGCTTTTTAGAGTGTCCACCCAATCGTGGAAGACCCATGCTAAACTCTGTCGCCTCCGGATCGAGCTTGCAAGCTAATCTCCTTGCCGAAGATGATACACATCGAGGAAACCCCAAATCAAGATTCATCTCCACCACTAGACTAATCTATGAGAAGAAACCTAATCTAATGGTTTGCTAATCCATTAGATTAAGAGATGTAGTTAACTAACACTAATTTTCCTCTCTCTCATTTGTTCTCTACAAAAATGAAGAAGAGGAGAGATAATGTTCTTGAAAGAATGAGAGAAGAGAGAGAGTATCATTCTTTTGCAAGCTTTAGAAGGCCTTGAATTGAGAGATGTATCTCATTCCATACTTCTCACTATTCTTTCATGCTACATCTTCTTTTCCATTTTCCTTTTTCATTTAAAAAGGAAATGAAGTATCTCATATATATATATATATATATATATATATATATGTATGTATGTATATATATATATGTATGTATGTATATATGTATGTATATATATATATGTGTGTGTGTGTGTATGTATATGTGTGTGTGTGTATATATGTCTATATATATATATGTGTGTGTGTGCGTATATATGTATGTATATATATATATATATATAACATAAACATCTAAATGTGTATCAAATACAAAAATCTGTATTTGTACCGAATACAAAATACGTATGAGAGAGAAAAATATAAAGTGAGAATAAAACTAGAATATAATATATATTATTATTAAATCACCACTTTTATTTAATAATACGGTTTAAACCTAAACCGGCTAGTATTAAAAACGTCCGATTAACATACATGTATCCAATACACGTATTTAATCGAACTCCAGCACATATCGCCATACACGCACTACATCGTTTTTCCTGAGCGAGAAAAACCTCTGTGTGGGACTCTAAAAACTCAATCAATACGCTGGCAGTAGGTTAGGATCATATTTGATTTATTTGAAACAATTTCAGATCAATCCCCTCATAGGTTAACCTACAAGCACGTCGGTGGCACTATGTTAGTGATATATGCCCTAGAGCCATTATTGTATAGTACTGGATTGTATATTACATTTTGGAAGCTTGGGATATACACATATATAATAACAGTCTTGCTCAATATGATAGTATGCTATCTGGTTTGATTCTATCTTAACATGTATATATGTTTCTTTTTACATATCACTAATACATGTTGATAGAGTCCTTAGGATCTTTACTTGACTACCACCGTTGTGATGGCAGTCACACTAGTGGGGGATGGGTAGTCTATAATCACATCCTTATACTTGTCCTTAGTCATAGGATTATCTAGACATGGCATCGATACTTCAGAGTAGACTAGTGTATACGCTTCTTATCCTAGTCAGGGGAGGTGGCCTGTCCCGCAGGCATTGGTATACGGTACCAGAGATAGTATACAAGTGTTTATTAGGTTATGAGTTATACTGGACGGACTCGCTGGGAACTGCTGATTGGTATTATACCTATTGTCTGTTAGCAGTTCCCCGGTAACATGAGTACAGGTTATACCGTTGACTTGACATCGCTATTCGTCTCGAGTGTGTTCCCACTTTACTTAGATTACTGCCCTACCAGGGCTCAAATGAGTCGTGCAATCAGGTAGTAGGTGGGTGTAGTCCCGAAGCACTTGGAGGCAGTAGGGGTTAGAAGGGATTCGTCTCTCCCGGTATTGGGAGTTGATATCGCGCTGTGTATGGTTAGACAATACACAAAGTCCCTGGCCAGGGCAAGTAAGATTTACTGATAGGTACACCAGTAGTTTCTCAGGGTGTAGTGGGCTCTACACCGACACGACTTATTGCGCTATTAGGGTTCTGACGTTTACCACCCCGTAGGCCCGATATGCGATACTCTTAGACGAACAGACCGGAATGTACGGAGATTGTCACGGATAGGCTCAGTAGGGGTTCGGATGAGTTCGCTCATTGGCCTTCTTTTCAACAGGTACCCGGGTAGTCGTTACGTACAGCTAGTGCCACTGACGGACTTATGGTTAAACCCACTGCCGGTGTACTGTCGAGTCTTTAGAGTTCCACACAGAGGGTTTCCCTAGTTCAGTCAAAACGATGTAGATGCCGTATGGTTTTACATGCAGGGTTCTGATCGTATACGTGCACTAGAAGCATGGATGATGTTCGGACAGATAATACCGATGGTCTTAGGATTAAGACGGATTCTAGTATTATATTATTGGATAATCTTTATCTCTTTGTATTCATATTTTTTGCAGTACGATGTATATACGGTGAGGGCATTCTTGTATGTTTACAAGATATGCTTCTAGAAGGGGAGACCTCATTTTGGTTTTATCTATTTTTGGAAAATAGATTAATGGGGTGAAAAATGGAGATATTTGTGGCATGGTTGAAGCATAGCTAATTTATTTGTTTATTTCATTTGATTTTACTATTCAAGCATGGTTGTATTTTTCTATGGAAAAATATTACATGCTTGATTTGGAGAAGAGTATTAGCCATTCTTCACTTGCTCACACACTTGATCATTTTGTGTTTTCTCATTCTCTCTCCATTGCTCTCCTCCTTCTTCCTCAAACCCTAACCCTCACATGTATTGTGAATCTTAGAGTTCTTTGAGATAAAATAGTCTAATTAACTCTCTACATCTCCTGAGCTACCTAGATTAGCAAACTAGGTACTTTAGTTACCTCATTCTTGAGGTTAGAGCTTGAACCATAGACTCTCGAGTGTATCGTCTTCGACACAAAGAGGCCAACGACCGAGCTTGATCCGCACCTTCTAAGAGCTCAAGAAAAGGAGGTGAAGACCCGAAGGAATAGAATCATGGAGGTATAAAACTCTATCATAGTAGTTTAGAACCTCTATGTGTTTAGCTAGTTAGAGTTTCTGAACAATCGTGGAAGTGTAGTCGATATTACTTGTCTTAAAATTGTTTTTTGTAAATTCCAACTCCCCAAAAACCATGTGGGGTGTGTGACATC
This sequence comes from Agapanthus africanus, assembly GCA_030015575.1. NCBI lineage: Eukaryota > Viridiplantae > Streptophyta > Magnoliopsida > Asparagales > Amaryllidaceae > Agapanthus > Agapanthus africanus. Next base: position 392,500,839 of record JASDDO010000012.1, on the reverse strand, counting down.
GACTTACAGTGGTATCAGAGCCTACTTAAATCTTAACAAGCTAGTTAGCACGTATTTAGAACTTCAATCGATAGAAATTATCCGAATTGCATTTCCATTTTCTAGCTTGATGTTCGAATTTTTAACTTGTTCAAAAAATATTTTCAGTGACCTTAAAATTATGTGCAGGCTTTTCTAGAATCATGAAAAAATTTCGAACACATAAGCTATTAATTAGACCGCGAATCCGCGGCCAAATAGATCATTTGGCCATGGATCCACGGCCTAATTATGGCCAAAGTGCTCCAAAAATTTTCTAGGATTCAAGTTCATGGAAATGTGATTTTTGGTACATTTGGTGCCTAGATTTATTTGTGTACTGGTTTTTACATGGGGTAAATGCGGAAACTTTTAATCGATCGAAATTCTAAATTCTTGTTTATCTGTGTATTTTGTTCGTATATGTGTTTCTGAACGTCTACTAATTGCTATATGTCAATTAGTGGGGGTTGCATATATCATGTATCTTGTTTATGGTTTGTGGATATGAAGTATTGGATCGTCGTGAATGAATAGCCGGGGGGATGTAAGAAGAGTGTTCTTTTCTTTCATTCATGTATATTTATAAATTGATGTAATATTCTTTTGCTGGGCACATCCGGGTCGAGATTGTAGCCACTGTTATATTATTTCATTTATTTTTCTTGCACCTAAGATAGACCCAAGGAGGGGTGCACAAACTACCGGGTTCTTGAAGTGCCGAGTGGCCTACTCATTTCATTGAGGAAGGTTGCTTCACTTCGGGAATTTGGCGGGTAGTTTTCCGCACCCGTAGGGGTCTAGGGTGAGGGTTTGGCTATTCATCACGACCGTAGAATCCGTTTTTCGTTCTAGGCTAAAACGAAACACGGAAATCCTAGTATATCCAATATATTCATCTGTGTTGCTGTGATCTGGAATGGATATTATTGCGTGATACGAATGGTTATATATATAATAAACATTGCTTTTGTTTTGCACCCGTGCTAGTCCATCCCCTGCTCTGTCGTTGGTTAAGTAACCTAACGGTGCATGACGGGGCCTCAGGGTGAATGTGGATGGTATAACCGTACGTTCTATTTTCGTTTCTTTCTGCAATAATAGGGTTAAATGATAGGACAACATTAATATTGTTTAATGCATAGAAAATAAACCAAAGTTAAATCGTTGGAATAATTTCAAAACCACTCGGTTTTCTTTAAAAATAACTTTTAAATGCGGAGCCTGAACCACTCCTTTTAAAAGCAATCATGGTTTCTTAGACTATATCAAGTTTATTACGTTCACGGTTTTAACCAAAACCAGTCATAGCCTTCCGTCATTTCAAATGGGTATTCAGTAGTATTCAAGCTATATATTTTGACCTTCGCCAAGACATAGTGATTGGTAGCTGCTGGGTATTCATCTTTAGCATAGGTAGATGCGTTAATCTAGGATAGGCGTACAGCTATTTTGGCCTTCGTCAAGGGTTTGTACGAATGGATTCAGATTAACCTGGACAATGACGGGTAGAACTCGACTTGCGTCTTATGATATTTTGGCCTTCGCCAAGTTCATAAGCGCCCGGGACATAAATCCACATCGGGAGTTTCAAAAAAAAAGGAAACTTGCTAGTTTTGCATACCATCTGGAGTGTGATGATTTTGGTAGGATTCCTTCAAAGTTGTCACACAATGATAGTTGGATCCTGATCCCACCGTGAGTTTTATTACTCCTCGGGAGAGTTTTTCACTTTACAATCAATGCTATAAACTAAGTAGGTGTATAGAACGGTGTTAGCGGGGCTACGCCTCCAGGGAAAAGAAGTTATTTAATTAAGGAATTTCGCGAAAGCGTTGTAAAACCTCCCTCGAAGTACCGACACTAGCCTGGCCGAAAGGTTAAGCAAGAATTATAGGGTGTGATTAATCCCGACTAATTCTTCTTTAATGGTTTGAAGGAGGATTTGAGGAAACAGTGGGAGCCATCCTGTTTAAATAAACTAATAATCAATATAAACTTGCAAAAGCATCATGTTGAGTGTTTTCTTCTCTCTCTCCTAATTGCAGCGACTAAAATGACCGGTCTTAAGTTACTACTAGATAAAAACATATTGACGGGGCCAAACTATAAAGATTGGCTAAGGAATGTCTATATGGCTATTACCTATGACAAGCTAGGCTACCTCCTTCTACCAAAACCCCTCCGTCCCAGGTCCAGATTCCACCGTCGCGAATATTGAGATCCGTAAGACATGGGAATTAGACTATGCGAAAGCTAGGTTCTTCGTGCTGGCCTTAATGGATAATGAACACCAGAGGCGGCATGAGAAGATGGACTTAGCTTCCATCTTCCTTCATACCAAGGATTTATATGGAGAGCAATCTCGTATCGCAAGGTACGAGACCTCGAAGAAATTATTTCAGGCGAGGTTGGCTATCGGGCTATCTGCAGGGGACCACGTCCTTAAGATGATCAGCTATATTGAAGGGCTCGCGGATCTTAGGACCACGTTGGAGAACGAGTTGTAAACAGACTTGATTCTACAGAGCCTCCCCTCTACCTATGCCCGGTTTATATTGAATTTCAATATTCAAAGGAAGGAAGTTACACTTCCAGAACTTCTCAACATGTTGAGGAGTGCAGAGAGCACCCTAAAGAAAACCGGGGAAACACCCGCTCTGCCGATTGGGGAACCTTCCTCTTCTAGATCCAAGGTGAAAGCCAAGAGGAAGAAGTAGAAGGCCCCCACCAAGACGAAAGGCGGTGTCAGTAAAGTACAGGGGAATGGCAAGGAAAAATTTGGGGGCCGACAGTAGGGAAAGAGGAATGCTTCTATTGTCACAAGAAAGGCCATTAGAAGAAGGACTGCAGAGCTTGGAAAGCCAAGAACCAGGATCCGAAGTAAGTTGTGGTTTCGGCTTCAGGTGTGTTTATGATTGAAAACTGTGTGTCAATCAACTCTACTTCCTGGGTATTGGATAACAGATCAGGATCTTATATCTGTAATTCATTCAGGCACTGAGAAACCGTAGAGTTATAAAGACAGGTGATATAACCCTCAAGATTGCTAACAGAGCGAGCGTGGATGCTGTTTCCGTAGGGGAATATCACCTAGGATTGACAAGTGGAAACATTTTGGTTTTGCGTAACTTTTTTTGTGTACCTAGTTTGACATGTAATATCATCTCTGTATCTTTACTATCTAAACAAGGTTATTATTATACATTTGTAAGCAATGTTATAAACATTCACCTTAATCATGGTTTGATTGGGTCGGGTACACTAGACAACAGTATATACGTATTAAATCAACACAAGGTTTTCAATGTCCAGAACACACTTAAAAGAAAGTCTCCAGAATTAAATCAAGCTTTCTTATGGCATTGTAGACTGGGTCACATCAATGAAACACGGTTGACAAAGTTACATAAAGAGAGATATTTGGATCCGTTTGAATATCTTTCTTATGCAACTTGTCAATCATGTCTCAAAGGAAAGATGACAAAGACTCCGTTCACTGGATACGGAGTAAGAGCCACCGGGCTCTTGGGACTCATACACAGCGACATGTGTGGTCCAATGTCTACACATGCAAGAAGTGATTATTCCTACTTCATTACTTTTACGGATGATTTCTCAAGGTATGGACATATATTCTTGATGAAATATAAATCTGAGGCCTTTGAGAAATTCCAAGAATACAAGAATGAAGTAGAAAAACAAACAGGCAAAAGTATCAAGACACTTCAATCTGATCGAGGTGATGTGTAACATTTCAAAAAAAAATATTATTTTTGGGAATTTTTATAATTTAATATTATTTTATTGAATATTTTAATATTTCGGTATTATTAAATACAAATAAATGGAAAAAATTTTGGAAAATTCTAAAATAGGGTATTTTATGGAATTATGCCATTTTTGAGCTTTTATGATTAGTTATATGCTAATTTAGTGCTAATCGCGATTAAAAAAATCGTTAATCGGTTTTTTAGCAATTTTGTGCAAAACATGCACATATCTTTTTCTACACTTGTGTTACATTTTTCTTGCCATGTTTCTTTTGGGGTTACTATACTAGTGAGAAGGTTTTGGAGAAAAAGAAAAGAAAAGAAAATGGAATAAGGGATTATTATATGAGGTTTGGTGAGAGAGAGAGGTATGGTCTCCTTTGACCTAGGACTTAGCCATTTCCCTCCTTCTTCTTCCATTGTTGCTGCTGCTCCTGCACCTCATTCTCCCTCCCCTCTTCAAGCCCCAAATCACCTCTAAAACTACACCAAAACCCCACTCTCATTTCATTAAAAGTGTGCATAAGCTCAAGATCTACACATTGGACCAAGAAAGCAAGGATTTTGGCCACTAGGGGCAACTCAAGAAAATTCTTGAGTTGCCAAATGAGGTATTTTCTGGACCTTAAAGCTTAGTTTATGCATTACCTTTACCCCATGTTTAGATTGAACCGATATTGTTTGATTTTGGGGACTTGAGGAAAACCTAGTTAGGGTTTGAGGAAAATTTGAGTTATGATGTGAAATTGAGCTCAGTAGAGGTTATGTAAACACCCTAGTGCATGAATGGAGACCCAAACCTGAAGCTTAAACCCAGAATACGGATTTATAGAAACCGATATCGGAAAAGTTATGAAATCTGTGAAGCTTATATGAGATCTTCTATCAACCCGAGACTCTGAAAATTATATTGAATGGACAGTGACATGTGCAGGCAACCAGGAAGCTATCACCAGAACCCTAGCCCCTAACTCCCAACCCCGGCCGCAAATATATCCTTTCTGGCCTCAAATTGCGGCCAGACCAGAGTGAAATTGGCTCGTTTTTGTTTTGGTACCCCCTTATCAGTAGTTTAGACCCCTGGCATGTATAGATTTGTCTAATTTGACCTAGGGTGAAATCCGGAACCTTTTTCCTTAGTTGCTATTTTGGATTCGTGTTTCCGTATTCCGTATTTTTAAGTCTGAATTTGTGTATTGTGTTTTACCTCGACTATTTGGCGTTTATACGACGATATCGAGGGAGTTGATGGTTTTGGAAGGCGTTGTCCATAGGTTCTAACCTATAGATCATAGCATATCGTCTTGAGAGTCGTATGCCGTTTTAGTTTGGAATTGGTTTTGATACTCATTTGCGATACGTTAATGTGTAGGTACCCCATGAAGACTTCGGGACGACAAGCAAACGCGTGGTGACGTCGACAATGAAGACATAAGGTGAGTAGATTATATCTACAGGGGGAAGTCGGGTGGATGGCGTATAGCACCCCCGCAGTCCGTAGTTGATATACTATATATATGATAGTTATAGTGTGTCATGGATATTGCGTTAGGTGTTTTATGGATAGCTTAGGGTTAGAAGTAAACTAGTATAGTTCATAGCCGCGAACCCTAGAATAGGTTTACATCCACACGCGCACCCTTGCATATTCACTATACTTACACTGTGTTGATGATGATATTGGACGACATTGGAGATGAGTCGATGAGTTTGGGCATTGTGCCGTGAGATCGGTGATGTGATGTGATTCGTACTTGTGATACTACATGTGATCTTAGCAGGCCATTGGGCATGTGTTTTACCCCCGCTTTCATACTTATATAAATGGTATTGATTTGTACTAGACTTAGATCTGTACCCCAGATTATGTGATATGATGATAATGATACCTGATATTTGATGAGAGGAATGTGATACTGACCCGTACCCAGCTATTGGGATGCCGTACGACGATTTACCGTACGAGCTTTATATTGATGATAGATCCGCACTCCTGACTTGAGGATGTCATATGATATACTGTATCGTACGCGATACTATTGAGGCGGGATCACCGACTATTATATCTATATATATATCGACTCAGATTTAGGTGGTTTCCATACCCCTCCCGATTGACTTGATACTTAGATCTGTAGTTTGCATAGTAGATGTTAGACTAGACCCGAGTCATACCTATTTCAAAAACTATGAACCAGGAATATCTTAAAAGACAAGTAAAGGGATTCTACGGGTATTTTTCAAAGGACGCGTCTTTCTTAAAAATACCGTAGCCCTTATTTTACTAATGTAGGGTTCCTGGGCACACCAAGGAGGTCTCACAAGGCATCAACCATGCCAATTTCAAAAATTACACGTGCCGAGAAACCCTAATACGGATCGTTAACTAGATTAAGGCGAAAAAATGAAACTAGTTTACAACTAAACTAAAAGAACGGAAATACAACCTTTGTAGATCCGGTCCTCCACCTCCATAGCTCCGCGATGATGTCTCCTCGCTGTCCAAGTCGAACCCCGGGCTCTAGCGTCGGCTTCATCGGAGAATGGACGGGCTAGGTCATCGACGACGATACCGAAGATGATCTACGTCGAGGCATCGCTAGATCAAGCTCCAACTTCACCAAGTCAAGAAAACTTGTGAAGGAAACACCATATACTACTTGGCAAGAGGTAGAGGATGAAGAAATAGGAGGTGGGTTCACTTTAGATTTGGATTTCTCACTCTTTTTCATCAATCACCATTGATGAAGTGAAGCTTTCTTCATTGAAGAAGATGAAGAAGAAGAAGATAACCTTATGATAAGTTAATTCCAAAGAATAATAAAATCATTCTTATCATAAAATTAACCATGGTAATGTGTAGAGAATTAACCAAGGTTAGTTGAATGGTTAGGGTTATGAGAAGAAGACAAGAATGGTAGCTTTGGTCAAACCATCATGAAGCTTCAACTAAACTACAAATAAAGCCACCATTCTTTTCTTATCATTTCCAAAATGAATAAATAGATAAATAAATGAGAAAAGGAAATGAAACCCTAACCACTTAAGTAACCATGGTTTAATTCTTTACACAAACCCAAACTAGCATGTATCATCAAACATGATACAATCTTGTGCACAAAAAACATATCATATATACAATGTGCACAAACAAGTGAGAAAATCATTTAAAAGTGAACCGATACTAGTTAATGCAAATTAATATATCAAATATATAATTATGCATTAAATCATTAAATCAACACTTGATTTAACGATCCGGTCATATCACATACAACCGACTAGTATTCAATGTATCAGCTTATCGAATCAATCCTTGATCCGATAACTAGTTTATATCGCATACAACCATTCGATACATTCATCGCGAGAATAGAATACGGTATCACATACACGAATCATTCTCGGCCCCGCACATATCTCATATGCGCTCCTATTTCGTTTCGCTTGAGCCAGGAAACCTCTGTGTAGGACTCTAAAGACTCGTCAATACGCCGGCAGCAGGTGATGATCATATCAAACACCCACAAGCCGCAAGCGGTCTGCTAAACGTAACGGCCACCCGGGTATTGAGCGATCAGAAGATCGACGAGCAAGCCCGCTCACACTCCAGTGAATCCAACCAGTAACACTTACCGTACAGTCCGGTCTGTTCGTCTGATATGTCGCATATCTTGCCTAGGGGTGGTAAACGTCAGACCCCAATAGCTCGATAAGTCGTGTCGATATGAGGTCTATAACAGTTCGAGAAACTACTGATAACACTTACCAGTAAATCTCAGCAACCCTGGCCAGGGAATTCCTGTTATAGCCAATCGAACACAGTGCAACATCAACTCCCTATACCGGAAGAGACGAATCCCCTCCTATCGCTCATTGCCTCCATGTGATTCGGGACTGTACCCAAAAGCCACCGTTTTGCACGCCCTCTTGGACGTGGTAAAGTGGAAATCAAAGCACAGTGGGAATCACACAAGACTCTATGACGATCTCGGGTCTACAGACTAACCTGTACCAGTGTCACCAGAGAACAGCCATCTGACGTAAGGTATAATACCATCTGGGAGTTCTCGGAGAGTCTGTCCAGTGTACCCAGTCTCTACTGAGCACCCGTATATCATCTCTGATGTCAAACACCAATGGATATGGGATCATCCATCGCCCATCTGTATGGGTCGAGAAGGTATACGCTAGTTTACTCTGGTATATCGATGCCCCGTCTCGATACACACACGACTAGGGACCTTGAAGGATGTACTTATGGACTACCATGTCCCCACTAGTATGATCTGCATCATAGTCTAGGTAGTCAAGTACACATCCTAAGGGCTTTACCAACATGTAACAGAGAGACAATCAGTATACACGTTAAGGTAAAGAGTAACCAGATAGCATACTATCATGTTGAGCAAGAAAGTCCTCCTTATATATGTCCGAGCATCCACTACAATATACATCCAATGTACAGTAATGGCCTCTAGGGCATACATATAACTAACAATCCCCCACTTGCACTAGGGCCATCTGATAGCAGTGGTTGCAGTATCTCATACTCAACCATCCCATAAAAGTCTCTCTCTGGGAATAGGCCTTCGTGAGTGGATCCGCCGTGTTGTCCTCTGAGTCTACTCTCCTAACCTCGATCCTTTAGAGATCAACCATCTCCATGATCAGGTGATACTGCCTTAGAATATGTCTGGATCACTGATGGAACCGGCATTCCTTGGCATAAGCCACAACACCATTGTCAAACAATGGTAGGAACGTAGTTCATCTCATGAACCAATATACACCCAAACAGCCTCTTTGGTAGCATCTTAAGCAGCGATGTATCCAGCCTTTATCGTCTAGTATGCCACGGTATCTAGCTTGAAACTCTTCCAACATACTGTCCCTTCACTGAGGGTAAAGACAATGCCTGTGACTGACTCTCAGTCGTCTTTATCACCCTGGAACCCTTCCAGTGATTCTCCCCAGGACCAATTGATACCATCTCACTACAGCTAGTGAGTATACTAACACCCAAATAACATCTATCTCATAGATGAAAGCTCAGGATGGAGGAGGTATCACTTTGATCTTATATGGAGAATCATTGTGATAAGCGGAGATTGATCGAGCGTAGCATAGGAAACTCCTTCCCTATCAAGAGTATGTCATCCACGTACTCTACGAGGATCTCCACCATACTCCCTACTACCTTTTTGTATATACAAGGTTCATCTACCATTTTGATGATGTCAAACTCTTTGACTAACACATCAAAACAGACGTTCCAACTCCGCGATGCCTGCTTTATCACATTAAACATCTTGCTCGCGTTTCCGCTGCTCCCACTGTCTACGAAGCCCTTTGGCTGTGTACTTATAGACGCTCTCTTCTAAATCAATATTTAGAAAAGCAGTCATGATACCCAACCGCCAGATATCGTAGTCATGGTATGTAGCTGTGGCAAGTAGGATCTGGATGGACTTAAGCATAGGAACTGGAAAAGGTTTCATCATTTTCCACGCCTGGTTGATGACGAAAACCTTTAACAAGTCTAGCTTTGAAAGTCTCAACTTTTCCATATACACCAAGTAATCTTCTCAAAATATACTTGCTCCTGATGGGGATTTAACCCTTAAGATATTGCAACCAAAGTCCATACATTGTTGGTGTATAAGGATTCCATCTCAGATCGCTAAGCATCCAGCCATTCTTACAGAGTCTTACTCCTGATGGCCTGCTCGAAACTAGTTGGGTCATCATTTCATGATGCAATCCTCGCTCCCACTGTCATAGAGAAACAGAAATATCTCTCAGGTGGGTGAGGAACCCTATTAGATCGGCGGAGAGGCTGAGATTCGTTGGAGTCTACTGAATCCTTTGGTTCTATCAAATCATCTGCAGTAGTTTGTATAGCTGGAACGTTTCCAGTTCTACATAACAGACCTTGCCTCGAGCTTGTCCGGATTTTGCTTTTAGACATAGGCCGGACAACCCCAAATCTTAACTATCTTAAGAGATGGGTTCTTCCCATACCATATCTTATATGGAATGGTAAGCAACTGATTTGATTTGAACCCTATTCAATAGGTATGCAACTTCACAAGTGCATAACTCCCTAAAGGAAATAGGTAACTCAGTAGTACTCATCATAGAGCACACCATATCATATAGAGTGTGATTGCTCCGCCCCGATATGCCATCGTGCTATGGTGCATACGGAGGAGTATTGCTAAGAGAGAATCTCATTCTTAGAATAGTCCAGGAATTCCATGCTCAAGTATTTTCCTCCTTGATCACATCAAAGGACATAATACTTTTACCCGTATTTTGGTTCTCTACTTCTAACTTATATTCTGTGAATATCTCAAAAGGTTCGGACTTGTGTTTCAACAGGAACATATGTCTGAATCTTAAGAGATTATCAGAGAATGTAATGAAGTATAAAGAACCGGTCTTGGCATTTGTAGACAGGGGACCTACATACATCAACATGTATCATCCCAAGAGTTCACTAACTCTTTCTCTGTTTCCAATAAACAGAGCTATGGTCATCTTATCTTTGTGACATGACTGGCGAGTTTCACAAGATGTAAATTCAAACTGATTTAAATATGCATCTAAATGTAACTCAAGCTAGTCGGGTCGCATTGATATGACCTAGTCTACAATACCTCAAGAAGGATTTGTCCATTTCTGAACTCTTCCTCGTGTGTGTGTTCTGTTTACTAAGAACTGTAGTTTGATTTAGAACATCAATGCTTTTAGATAACGTGCCTGAACCGATCAACTTTTGATATAGGAAATGTTCAAAACATTATCCACTAATACAAAATTTTACCATTTCTTTACTGATAAAGAGACAGATATGATTTTGTATATCAGGTTCGGTATCTAATAACATTCGTTCAGAATCAATGTATTGGTAATACAGGGTGACAGTGACCAACAGACTTGGCTGCAACACTTGCCCCGTTTTCTGTCTCATGAAACATATCACCCGTTCTCAGTTCTCTACCTATCTGTAGCCCATGTAACATATTACAGATGCGGGATCCTGATCCGGTATCATATACCCAGGACGTAAAGGACACTGAGAAACAGTTCTATGTAACGAACACACCCGAAGATGATGCATCATATGCCCTTTCCTCGTTTGGGCGGCACGGGAAATCTGGTAATCCCCAATTTCCTGCTCTGTCTTATAACAATTATAAGTTGGAGCGGGACCAACGTTCCCCAGCTCAGTATAACAAGCGGGTTCGGTCAATAATCCGAATTATTATCTTGATTAAGGCATGACATGGTCGCTACCTGGAGAGAGAGAGAAGAAAACACTCAGCGTGCGCTCTTGCAAGAATAGATTGGTTATTATTTTATCTAATCAGGATGGCTCCCACTGCTTTTTATCAAATCTTCCTTCAAACCCTAAAAAGAAAGACTAGCCTGGATTAATTACACACTACAAGTTCGCCAATCTTTCAGCCAGGCCAGTGTCGGTACTTTGAGGGAGGTCCCCCGTGCTTTCGCACTGTAACACTTTGTTTTTCCCGTTTGTTTGGTGTTGGTGATAATTAGAAGTCGTGCATGTTTTTATGTTGTGTGTGCGTAGGATTTATAGTTGTTATTGGTAGTGTGTGCATTTTGGGATAGGTCTTGTGCTTGTGTACACCTTGCATACTTAGACTTTTCTTGCAACTTGTTAACCCTTCATATGCATGGTTGCAAACTCTTCTCCCACCATTTAATCTTTTCTAAAACCCATAATATAATTCAAAGTCCAAATAAAACAAGAAAGCATGGGGGTTAGGTGAAAGGTGGACCTTCTTTGACTTTCTTCTCTCTTCTCTCTCTCTTCCAATCATTTTCTGCAACTCCTGCAGAAAATCAGCAGGGAAAAACATCTCTTTCTTCCTCTCTTCTCTCTCTTTTCATTCCTCTTTGAATCCTACACCAAACACCCTACACAATCAATGCTTTTTCCTTCACTAAACCATGAAAACTTGAGGTTTTTGAGGTGTTCTTGGGCAAACCTGCACCACTGAGAGAAAGCTGAAAACTTTGGTGTCTCTAAGGTCATTTAAAGGTATAAAATCTTAATCCTAGCACCCAATTTCCATAACTTGCATGTTTAGTTAGAAATATCACCTTTTGTGCCTTTTTGTGCCTTTGAAGGGGGTTTTTGTGTAATATGTTAAAACTTATGTTGTTGTGGCTTGATTAGCTTATTAACAAGTTATTGGTGAGTGATTAGACCTAGGTTTGTTTCAGATTTCATCAAAATACCATAAAGTTCCATTTTTGTGCAAAATGTGTGTTTTGAACTGATTTTAGACACTGTAAGAATCTGCTGCTATCCGAGACTTTTCAGAACAAATCTAGTGATTGATTTAGCATGTATGTATGGTATGGAGTGCACCGACCAAACCTGGGGACCCAATTCCCAAGTCTGGCCGCCAAAAATGGCATTCTGGCCGCAAATTGCGGCCAGACTGGGGAGATTTGGGTTGGGGTTTGGGTGTGTGGGTCTCTGCTTATATGTAGGTTATTTTGGTATATATATATTTTCAATATCTTTCCTGTATAAAAATCTGGGGTAGAATACCTATTTTCCCGTATTTTCAACCTTTCGCGACACGCGTGTTACGTGTGTGTGGGTTTTAGGTTTCTGCGTATCGCGACGCGTCGGAGTGATTTCAGACGCGTAACCACACGTTTTAGTGTATCGCGCACACGCGCGCTTGGTTCGCGACACGAGTTACTTGTTGGGTTTTAAATGTCGCGTTTGTGTGATTTCGAGCTTACATATGATATATTGTGTAATTCTAGGTTCGCAGGCGAGTACGGCGGACGCAGTGAAGAAAGGGAAGCAGGTTGTTGGCTACACCTAGCGAGAGACTACGGTGAGTAGATTTCACATCTACGGGGATATCGCCCGCATGGCGTTCTACGTCAGGGCAGATAGGACCTTATAGTGTTCCATATATATATTGCATGTTCATGGTTACTAGCTAGTGCATTGCATACCTTCTACACACCTATATCACATCGGATCATAGCATTGTAGTTCATCTATTTGTGACATGACCGTATATTCATACTTGATGCCTATATCACATCGGATCATAGCATTGTAGTTCATCTATTTGTGACATGACCGTATATTCATACTTGATGCCTATATCACATCGGATCATAGCATTGTAGTTCATCTATTTGTGACATGACCATATATTCATACTTGATGCCTATATCACATCGGATCATAGCATTGTAGTTCATCTATTTGTGACATGACCGTATATTCATACTTGATGCCTATATCAAATCGGATCATAGCATTGTAGTTCATCTATTTGTGACATGACCATATATTCATACTTGATGCCTATATCACATCGGATCATAGCATTGTAGTTCATCTATTTGTGACATGACCGTATATTCATACTTGATGCCTATATCACATCGGATCATAGCATTGTAGTTCATCTATTTGTGACTTGACCGGATATTTACATTTGACGCACATATCATATCGGATCATTGACTTGTATTTGTTTGGATTATATGTGATTTCTGGATTTGGGAACCGTGGCTATTTCAAATATGTAATCATTTAAAAACCCGGTTCCCTTGATATGATATTTCGGTGCGTCCACCATGTGTTTTCTCGGTGCTAGAGTGATATATGGAAACCCGAATCGAGGAGGCGGTTGAGGCCGATTACGGGTACATGGTGGACCCGGTATGGTATCTCGGGGCGAGAACGGTTTCGCTGTGTAGTAGACGGTGAGCCTGGCAGAGGGACCACTACCTACCGGTGATTGGTTGGACCTGACAGTTATCCGGAGCATACTGATCAGAGTCTATAGATGGATGTGGGTGACCCGGACTGACGGGGCCTGATGGATGAGGATTTGCGTGTCGATGCTGGACACGAGTATTTATGATATTTGGGTGCCGATGTTGGGCACTCGGGACTCTCAGAGGTGTACAGGATTCGAGGGCCGATGGGGTGCCGGCGTCTGAGCTACTTGGGGGATCTGGGTGTACTGATGGACACCGATATACATATATCCCATGTTGACGTTCCGTGTAGATACTATATTTCCCCTGCTCAGCATTTATTATTTGTACCTCATCCTGTAGTTACATTACCTGATAGAGTATTTGTACCTCATCCTGTAGTTACATTACCTGATAGAGCATTTGTACCTCACCCAGTAGTACAGTACCTGATAGAGAACTTGCATGATTATTGCACGTATTGCTTATCACATACTTATCACATATTGATACCATCTGTTGGCTTATGATAGAGTAGCGTAGTACGTGCATGCTCGCGATTACCTTTATATGTTATCTCTATTCACGAGTTGGCAACTCACCCCCGTTGTGCCACAGTGTTTGCAGGTTGCCCTTCGGAGTAGTCGCGGCAGGCTGCGGTTGCATCTTTTGACACAGATACCCCCATAGTTGGTGCACTAGCTCTTTTGCTGATAGGTGGGTTTTGTGCGGTATCTGTTTATCTTTCTGTATGTACATTGTTGTATCTAGTATTCTCCATCTACCATGTATGTATTTGACTTAGAGACAGTGTGAGGACGATGTTGTACCTTATTTGTGTTCTGGTGTCGTGCTCGTTGTGAGCCGGCTTTTCTTATACAGTTTTTATGCTATCTGTGATGTTCCCACTTGTGGATCTTGAACTTCGCTACGGCGTCGTATATTGTTATCTTGGGATTGTATACTTAGATTTCTTATCATGTTAGTTGGTGTTTTTCATTTAATTCTTATCACACTCTATACTTTCACTGGTTTGTTTTCTGGGTTTCCGGTTCCCTTAGTCACGTTACGCCTGTAGACGTTACGTGGTTAAGTGCCGGTCACGGGCCAAACTTTGGGTCGTGACAAAGTTGGTATCAGAGCATAGGTTTTACCTTTCGGAGTGTAGGATGACCCTGGTATGATGGAGTAGGTAGCTGCGGCAGGGTAGCGTAGCGTGTGTATGTTCCGCGGCATACTCACTACACGGTACTCCGCCTACGCGACCTTAGGACTTGTTTATATAAATTTCCTTCTTGAGTATATACATTCTCGTGATTCGATTTCCGTATCCTTATCGAATCCTATTGTTCCTTTCAGCCAATATGCCGCCAAAGACTACAAGGGCTCAGAGAGCGGCCGCGAGGGCCGAGATTCGAGTTGACTCGTCCGAGACGAGGACTGATCCGGGCAGTGCACCCGTTGTACCTGAGCAGACTGTTCCTCCTTTGACAGATCAGATCGCCACGCTAGGGGCTGGTGTGCAGGAGATGCGCCAGACGGTGGGATCTAGCATGCAGGAGATGCGTGACATGATAGGATCGCTAGTTGAGACGCTTCAAGCACAGCGACCAGAGGTAGCTCCACCTGTTCCAGCGACCTCGATGGTACCTACCACACAGCCAGTTGCCCCTGCAGCCACAGAGGTGATTACGGTATCGCTGTCAGACTTCATGAGGCTAAAGCCTCCGGCTTTCACAGGCACCGACACAGCCGAGGACCCCCAGTCCTTCCTTGATAAGATGGCCCGTATATGTCGTTCACTTAGATGCGCGGATGCGAGATGGGTCGAGTTAGCGAGCTTTCGCCTAGAAGGTCTTGCACAGAAGTGGTGTGATTCAGTTGAGAAGGGCAGAGCAGCGGGTCTTCCTCCTATGACCTGGACCGAGTTTGTAGCGCTATTCCTTGCCCGTTTTCTTCCTCAGAGTGTTAGGGATGCCCGAGCACGCAGATTTGAGTCTTTGCGCCAGACACCAGGGATGTCAGTGGCAGAGTACGACGTGCTGTTCACAGAGCTAGCTATCTATGCCCCGTACCTAGTGGCTACTGAGGAGTTGCGAGTTAAGAGATTTGTCCGAGGTTTGCTCACACCATTATTCCTTGCTATCAGCGCGCAGCATTACGAGACTTACTCAGCAGCAGTTGATGCGGCATTATTAGTAGAGGAGCGCCTTGCTGAGACTTCGGCAGTTCCAGGGCCGAAGAGAGTTCGTGCAGATACGTCAGTGCAGAGACGGCCATTCCAGCGTCGTGACAGGCACCTTGCAGGTGGAAGAGATTCGAGACGAGGCCGATTGTTTAGCTCCTATCCCCAGGAGGGCCAGAGACCGTCATCAGGATGTTACCGTTGCGAGAGTTCTTATCATCGTGTGCGAGATTGTCCCGAGGTACCCCGGAGTGGGGCGGCAGCACCGCATGTTACATTACCACCTTCACCACCCCAGACGGCGTTGCCGATAGTACCTGCTGTTACTCCGCATCAGACGCATACACGGAGAGGTCGTGGTCGTGGAAGATTTGTTCATAGAGGACGAGGTGGCCGAGGTAGAGGACAGCCAGCGGCCGGCAGGGGACAGTCAGTTGCAGGAGGAGGACAGGCACGGGTTTTTGCTTTGACGCATCAGGACGCGCAGGCGTCCCATGCGGTGGTCTCAGGTATCCTTTCTGTATGTTCGGTTGATGCACACGTGTTGTTTGATCCCGGATCCACGCACTCGTACGTATCCACACACTTTGTGCCGAGTTTGGGTAGAGAGTCCGGTTTGCTTGGCCAGCCGCTTATTGTGACTACTCCTGTGGGAGAGTCGTTTGTTGCTAGGCACGTGTTCCGATCCTGTACCGTCCGTATTGGCGAGAGAGAGTTGCCGGTCGACTTGATCCTTCTTGAGATGTTGGACTTCGATGTTCTCTTAGGCATGGATTGGTTAGCCACGTGCTATGCTTCTGTTGACTGCCGCGAGAAGACAGTTCGATTTTGTTTTCCCGGCGAGTCGGTTGTTGTTGTGTTGGGGGACCTTAGTCCCACCCCTCACTGTGTGATTTCTTCTGTTCGCGCTGGACAGCTTTTGCGGAAGGGATGTCAGGGATTTCTCGCATATGTTTGCGATACTAGAGCTACAGAGGTTCCTCTGGATCAGGTTCCGGTGGTTAGCGAGTTCCCTGATGTGTTCCCTGACGAGCTTCCTGGGCTACCGCCCGAGCGTGACATTTCTTTCTGCATTGATTTGGTTCCTGGCACGGGGCCTATTTCAGTACCGCCTTATCGGATGGCCCCGGTGGAACTTAGAGAGTTGAAGGGTCAGTTGCAGGACTTGCTGGATAAGGGACTTATTCGACCCAGTGTTTCTCCTTAGGGTGCTCCAGTCTTGTTCGTCAAGAAGAAGGACGGCAGCATGCGTTTGTGTATTGACTACCGCCAGCTGAACAAGGTGACAGTGCGAAATCGATATCCTTTGCCACGCATCGACGATTTGTTCGACCAGCTTCAGGGGGCAGGATACTTTTCGAGGATCGATTTGCGATCAGGCTACCATCAGCTGCGGGTACGACAGGAGGACATTCCTAGGACGGCTTTCCGCACACGTTACGGCCATTATGAGTTTTTGGTGATGTCGTTCGGACTCACCAACGCGCCAGCAGCATTTATGGACATGATGAACCGTATTTTCCGGCCGTATCTTGACCTGTTCATTATAGTGTTTATTGACGATATCTTGGTGTATTCTCGGAGTAGAGAGGAGCACGAGCAGCACCTGCGGATTTCACTACAGACCTTGAGGGAGCATCAGCTTTTCGCCAAATTCTCCAAGTGTGCCTTCTGGCTAGACAGCGTAGACTTCTTGGGGCACGTGATTACACGAGATGGTATATGTGTCGACCCGAGGAAGATAGAGGCAGTTCGGAGTTGGCCTAGACCCACGTCAGTGACGGAGATTCGTAGCTTTCTAGGGCTGGCAGGTTATTACAGGCGATTTGTGCAGGACTTCTCTCGCATTGCTACACCGTTGACCGGGTTGACCCGGAAGGGAGTTCACTTCGATTGGACAGAGGAGTGTGAGCACAGTTTCCAGCGGTTACGGGCTCTACTGACCACGACACCAGTGCTATCTTTGCCTTCTGGATCAGGCGGATTTGCGGTCTACTGCGATGCTTCACGAGTGGGGCTGGGATGCGTTTTGATGCAGCATGACAGGGTGATTGCGTATGCTTCACGGCAACTAAAGAAACATGAACAGAATTACCCTACTCATGATCTGGAGATGGCTGCGGTGGTCTTTGCACTCAAGATCTGGCGACATTATCTGTATGGAGAGTCGTGCCAGATATTCACCGACCACAAGAGCTTAAAATATATATTTCAGCAGCGAGACATGAACCTTAGACAGCGCCGATGGATGGAGTTAGTGAAGGACTACGATTGTGAGATCTTATATCATCCGGGCAAGGCGAATGTAGTGGCAGATGCGTTGAGCAGGAGGCCCGGGGGTAGTCTATCTTGTGTGAGCGCAGTGCAGAGGCAGTCGTCGGCAGATTGGCAGATCTTATGCGACAGCCGGGTACAGTTTGAGTTTACGCCGATCGGGGGACAGATGGCGCATGTTCGTGCACGCCCACAGTTGCTTGACCGTATATACGAGGCACAGCACAGTGATGACCGCTGTTCAGAGATCAGGACACAGATGGGACAGGGCAGATTTTCCGAGTTCGTGATCGATGATCAGGGGATACTACGATTTGGGGCTAGACTGTGCGTACCGGATGCTGAGGGATTGCGGCGCGAGATTCTTGAGGATGCACATCGATCGGTATATAGTGTTCATCCCGGTTCCACCAAGATGTACCACGATCTGAGAGATGTTTACTGGTGGGATGGTATGAAGAGGGATATTGCAGATTTTGTGTCGAGATGCCTGACTTGTCAGCAAGTCAAGGCTGAGCACCAGAGGCCCGCGGGAGAGCTACAGCCATTACCCATTCCGGAGTGGAAATGGGAACAGATATCTATGGACTTCATTATGGGTCTACCCAGGACTAGTCGAGGGTATGACTCCATCTGGGTGATCGTGGATCGTTTGACGAAAGCGGCTCACTTCCTACCGGTGAAGACGACTTTCGGATTTACTCAGTATGCCCAGGTCTACATTGATCAGATTGTGCGACTGCACGGAGTTCCGACATGCATCGTGTCCGATAGAGGCACCCAGTTTACCAGCCGGCTATGGCAGAGGCTTCAGGAGGCTCTGGGCACTCGCTTGAGTTTCAGCACAGCATTCCATCCGCAGACCGACGGACAGTCAGAGCGGACTATTCAGACTCTCGAGGACATGCTCAGAGCTTGTGTACTAGATTTCGGAGGTAGCTGGGATCATCATTTACCCTTAGTAGAGTTCTCCTACAACAACAGCTACCAGGAGACCATTCAGATGGCACCGTTTGAGGCTCTTTATGGGAGGAAATGCAGGTCGCCTACTTGTTGGACAGAGCTCAGTGAGAGCAGTCTTTTAGGGCCACAGATCGTTGAGGAGACGACAGCGAAGATCCAGTTGATTCGCGATAGGATGAGAGCAGCCCAGAGTAGGCAGAAATCTTATGCGGACCGTCGTCGACGCAGACTTGAGTTTTCTGTTGGTGATCATGTTTTCTTGAGGGTCTCCCCAATGAAGGGCGTGATGAGATTTGGGAGGAAGGGGAAGCTTAGTCCCAGATACGTAGGCCCCTTTGAGATCCTTGAGCGTATTGGTGCAGTTGCGTATCGATTAGCCCTTCCGCCCAGTTTTCCAGACGTGCACCCCGTATTTCACGTTTCGATGCTCCGCCGATATCTTCATGATCCTTCGCATGCGATTCAGCACCCGACGATCCAGCTTGAGCGCGATCTTTCCTATGCAGAGCAGCCAGTGATGATCTTGGATCGACAAGTGAAGAAATTGAGGTCGAAGGAGATACCGTCCGTCAAGGTACTTTGGCGTGGACAGAGCAGGGAGGAGGTCACTTGGGAGACCGATAGCGAGATGAGGAAGAGGTATCCCCATCTTTTTGAAGGTGCGTATGTGTTAGATTTTTAAATTCGGGGACCGAATTTCTTTAAGGGGGGTAGATTGTAACACTTTGTTTTTCCCGTTTGTTTGGTGTTGGTGATAATTAGAAGTCGTGCATGTTTTTATGTTGTGTGTGCGTAGGATTTATAGTTGTTATTGGTAGTGTGTGCATTTTGGGATAGGTCTTGTGCTTGTGTACACCTTGCATACTTAGACTTTTCTTGCAACTTGTTAACCCTTCATATGCATGGTTGCAAACTCTTCTCCCACCATTTAATCTTTTCTAAAACCCATAATATAATTCAAAGTCCAAATAAAACAAGAAAGCATGGGGGTTAGGTGAAAGGTGGACCTTCTTTGACTTTCTTCTCTCTTCTCTCTCTCTTCCAATCATTTTCTGCAACTCCTGCAGAAAATCAGCAGGGAAAAACATCTCTTTCTTCCTCTCTTCTCTCTCTTTTCATTCCTCTTTGAATCCTACACCAAACACCCTACACAATCAATGCTTTTTCCTTCACTAAACCATGAAAACTTGAGGTTTTTGAGGTGTTCTTGGGCAAACCTGCACCACTGAGAGAAAGCTGAAAACTTTGGTGTCTCTAAGGTCATTTAAAGGTATAAAATCTTAATCCTAGCACCCAATTTCCATAACTTGCATGTTTAGTTAGAAATATCACCTTTTGTGCCTTTTTGTGCCTTTGAAGGGGGTTTTTGTGTAATATGTTAAAACTTATGTTGTTGTGGCTTGATTAGCTTATTAACAAGTTATTGGTGAGTGATTAGACCTAGGTTTGTTTCAGATTTCATCAAAATACCATAAAGTTCCATTTTTGTGCAAAATGTGTGTTTTGAACTGATTTTAGACACTGTAAGAATCTGCTGCTATCCGAGACTTTTCAGAACAAATCTAGTGATTGATTTAGCATGTATGTATGGTATGGAGTGCACCGACCAAACCTGGGGACCCAATTCCCAAGTCTGGCCGCCAAAAATGGCATTCTGGCCGTAAATTGCGGCCAGACTGGGGAGATTTGGGTTGGGGTTTGGGTGTGTGGGTCTCTGCTTATATGTAGGTTATTTTGGTATATATATATTTTCAATATCTTTCCTGTATAAAAATCTGGGGTAGAATACCTATTTTCCCGTATTTTCAACCTTTCGCGACACGCGTGTTATGTGTGTGTGGGTTTTAGGTTTCTGCGTATCGCGACGCGTCGGAGTGATTTCAGACGCGTAACCACACGTTTTAGTGTATCGCGCACACGCGCGCTTGGTTCGCGACACGAGTTACTTGTTGGGTTTTAAATGTCGCGTTTGTGTGATTTCGAGCTTACATATGATATATTGTGTAATTCTAGGTTCGCAGGCGAGTACGGCGGACGCAGTGAAGAAAGAGAAGCAGGTTGTTGGCTACACCTAGCGAGAGACTACGGTGAGTAGATTTCACATCTACGGGGATATCGCCCGCATGGCGTTCTACGTCAGGGCAGATAGGACCTTATAGTGTTCCATATATATATTGCATGTTCATGGTTACTAGCTAGTGCATTGCATACCTTCTACACACCTATATCACATCGGATCATAGCATTGTAGTTCATCTATTTGTGACATGACCGTATATTCATACTTGATGCCTATATCACATCGGATCATAGCATTGTAGTTCATCTATTTGTGACATGACCGTATATTCATACTTGATGCCTATATCACATCGGATCATAGCATTGTAGTTCATCTATTTGTGACATGACCATATATTCATACTTGATGCCTATATCACATCGGATCATAGCATTGTAGTTCATCTATTTGTGACATGACCGTATATTCATACTTGATGCCTATATCACATCGGATCATAGCATTGTAGTTCATCTATTTGTGACATGACCATATATTCATACTTGATGCCTATATCACATCGGATCATAGCATTGTAGTTCATCTATTTGTGACATGACCGTATATTCATACTTGATGCCTATATCACATCGGATCATAGCATTGTAGTTCATCTATTTGTGACTTGACCGGATATTTACATTTGACGCACATATCATATCGGATCATTGACTTGTATTTGTTTGGATTATATGTGATTTCTGGATTTGGGAACCGTGGCTATTTCAAATATGTAATCATTTAAAAACCCGGTTCCCTTGATATGATATTTCGGTGCGTCCACCATGTGTTTTCTCGGTGCTAGAGTGATATATGGAAACCCGAATCGAGGAGGCGGTTGAGGCCGATTACGGGTACATGGTGGACCCGGTATGGTATCCCGGGGCGAGAACGGTTTCGCTGTGTAGTAGACGGTGAGCCTGGCAGAGGGACCACTACCTACCGGTGATTGGTTGGACCTGACAGTTATCCGGAGCATACTGATCAGAGTCTATAGATGGATGTGGGTGACCCGGACTGACGGGGCCTGATGGATGAGGATTTGCGTGTCGATGCTGGACACGAGTATTTATGATATTTGGGTGCCGATGTTGGGCACTCGGGACTCTCAGAGGTGTACAGGATTCGAGGGCCGATGGGGTGCCGGCGTCTGAGCTACTTGGGGGATCTGGGTGTACTGATGGACACCGATATACATATATCCCATGTTGACGTTCCGTGTAGATACTATATTTCCCCTGCTCAGCATTTATTATTTGTACCTAATCCTGTAGTTACATTACCTGATAGAGTATTTGTACCTCATCCTGTAGTTACATTACCTGATAGAGCATTTGTACCTCACCCAGTAGTACAGTACCTGATAGAGAACTTGCATGATTATTGCACGTATTGCTTATCACATACTTATCACATATTGATACCATCTGTTGGCTTATGATAGAGTAGCGTAGTACGTGCATGCTCGCGATTACCTTTATATGTTATCTCTATTCACGAGTTGGCAACTCACCCCCGTTGTGCCACAGTGTTTGCAGGTTGCCCTTCGGAGTAGTCGCGGCAGGCTGCGGTTGCATCTTTTGACACAGATACCCCCATAGTTGGTGCACTAGCTCTTTTGCTGATAGGTGGGTTTTGTGCGGTATCTGTTTATCTTTCTGTATGTACATTGTTGTATCTAGTATTCTCCATCTACCATGTATGTATTTGACTTAGAGACAGTGTGAGGACGATGTTGTACCTTATTTGTGTTCTGGTGTCGTGCTCGTTGTGAGCCGGCTTTTCTTATACAGTTTTATGCTATCTGTGATGTTCCCACTTGTGGATCTTGAACTTCGCTACGGCGTCGTATATTGTTATCTTGGGATTGTATACTTAGATTTCTTATCATGTTAGTTGGTGTTTTTCATTTAATTCTTATCACACTCTATACTTTCACTGGTTTGTTTTCTGGGTTTCCGGTTCCCTTAGTCACGTTACGCCTGTAGACGTTACGTGGTTAAGTGCCGGTCACGGGCCAAACTTTGGGTCGTGACACGCACGAACCTAATTAATGTAAACCTCGTTTTCCCAGAGGCGTAACCTCGTTGACACCTTTCTAGACACCTACTTGATCGGCTAATTGTAATGTGCAAAACTCTCCCAGGAGTAACAATTACTCGCAGCGGGTATCGGGATCCAACTATCTCATAGAAGGTATGCAATCTCATTGCAAATTTCAACACTTGAAATTCCCGATAATATTTTGCCCCTAGCAGCTATATGACCTTAACATAGTCAACAAATCATAAGTGCTAGTCAAGTTCAACCCGTCATTTCCTGATTGAATTAAACCCACCCGCACGACCCTTAACATAGTCAACAAAGTCGCACGACTACCCTAATCCAATCTGCATCATATGCATAAGCAGATAAATACTGGTCAGCTACCGCACACTACGCCTTAACAAAGTCAACAAACGTAGCACGAATACTAACTAGTACTTATCTGAAATGACGGAGGGCTACGACAGGTTTTTCTGAAAACCTATTGCGTAATGAACTTGATATCGTTGTAGAATCAAATGATTTTGAAATGGAGTGTTTTTTAGGCTTTTCTAGTTTTGCTAAAGGAGTCACTCCCGGTGAAGGGATCGTCGGTCCTTTCCTCGTCGAATGAGGTGCGGGATATATCATATATATCACTGTGCAAAGCAAAAACTCTTAAAAGCATCAAAAGACAAACCGAGTGTGTAGCATCTGCCAGTTATTGCTAAAGGAGTCACTCCCGGTGAAGGGATCTCGGTCCTTTCCTTATCGAATAAGGTGCAGGATATATCATATATACCGCTGTGCAAAGCAGGAACTGTAGCTACCTGTTTTATTTTTGAAATTCGATTCCACAACATCTTAGGTTTCTTTTGCTTTCATTAATCATATTAATGAAGTCCCATCATTTAAGTACCTAAACATCACAGATAAATACAACATACACTTATGCCATCCGTATTCGCCTCGATGTCCCCTCGTGCACCATTAGGTTAGGTAACTAACGGCAGAGCAGGGCAGGGCTAGCGCGGGTGTAAAACATAAGTAACGCCTATATAATATATCATATATACTATATACAGTATCCATCATAGAACATCACATGATCACATCACAGATATCGCAGCAGAAGAATCATATGAAACATTGGATATACTAGGACGTCCGTGTTTTCAATACGAGCCAGTATAAAACACGGATTCCACGGTCATGACGAACAGCCAAACCCACACCCCTAGACCCCTACGAGAGCGGCAAGCAACCCTACCAATTCTAGAGTTAGGAGACCCGGACTCGACTCCTCGAGTTGGTCTCCCACTGGACTCCAGAACCCGGTTACTTGTGCCCTCCTCCTTGGGTCTATCCTAGTGCGGAAAAGTAAATAATATACAAACGGTGACAACTTCCGCTACCTGGAAGTGCCCCAATAAAAGAATATTACATACAAGTTTTTACATGAATGAAAATGAAAAACACTCATCTCACATAAAAACCCCCGGCTATTCGAACACGACGATCCAATATAACATATCCAGCAACACATAACATCACATGTCATCAACGTAAGTAAGTATGCATACCCCAATTGTCGTTGACATATAGCAACGAAACCGGCGATATCACATATTACACTTACGGTCACAGAAAAGAAAGTGTAAAACTACAACAGTTGGAATCCGCAACCCTTTTAGACATCGCATGCCTAATCAAATGAATTCCTTAGACATCACATGCCTAACAATTATAAACCCCGCATTTTAGTCTCATTTATCGAAAACTCTTTTCAATATCAAGTCGGGTAATTCAACAAGATTCCCGACATCCTGATCGAATGCTCGTCCCAAACTTTAGTAGGCAGCTGCACCCCCGATACCGTCGACGAAGTGCACCAAGGCGGAACACCGCTACCGCGAGCACCCAAACGGATGCTTTCGGCGACAGGGTTCTCCTACAGTCACTTGGTCGGGGCTATGGGGTGAGGCTGTCTATTAAGTTTACCCGGCGAGTATCCACGTACGCTACGTGATTGCGACGGACTTTTGATCACATCAAAATTCCGTGGCAACCGTTCAAGTGAGACTAAAGTGCTATGTTTATAACATTCAATCAGTTATCTCATAACTGCTTGTGAATTCCAATTGTTGTATCACATTCCAGATAAACAGAAAATGTTAAACTTTCCGATCGAACAATCGAACACCCAAGTTTTCCCGATACTGATCAACACATGAAACAAGTCTAACAACATTCAGTTCGTGCCTCAGTACCAACGGTCCATCCGTAGAAGGGTCAAGCCAACGCCTCACATGTGGCACGTCGTACTGCCCCAAACCCGAAGGTTCAAAGGGCAGTTCAAGACGGTCACATAATCGAGTTAAGGTTTGTTGTCTTCTAGAGGGACCATCGCGTTACTTGCACTACTCAGAACGTCCTTAAACCACACAAAAATCCAACACTTGGATATTTTCCGGCAGGGGAAAAAGTAGGTATTTATATCCGGTCGAACTTTTTAACATATTCATAAATTATCCGGAAAGCACTTAGACAAAGTTTGATAATCCGATCGAAATACCGATTCCCAATGCAACCCCAGAACACTCGACTCTTGAGTCAAATTAAAAATTCCCAGAAAACTCAGCATAATTAAATAAGAGTTACTGTGCAAAAATGGGATGATGACGTCATCATACTGCCGCGGAACCGCCGCAGAAGCCAGGCTTCTGCCGCGGTTCCGCCGCACTCTTTACTGTTCATGGGATAAATTTTGCATCGTAATTCTTAGAATTCCCTGCTGAATTTTTTAAGCATTTTAAATATGGAAAAATCCCAGATTTTAGAAAAAGTCCAGAGAGCACTTGGGTTTTAGGGTTTCGGGTTCGTTCGGGTTTCAAACGTCGTCTTCACTTCGCCTAAGGCTCTAGCTAGGCTCTGATACCACTGTAGGGTTCCTGGGCACACCAAGGAGGTCTCACAAGGCATCAACCATGCCAATTTCTAAAATTACCCGGGCCGAGAAACCCTAATACGGATCGTTAACTAGATTAAGGCGAAAAAATGAAACTAGTTTACAACTAAACTAAAAGAACGGAAATACAACCTTTGTAGATCCGGTCCTCCACCTCCATTGCTCCGCGATGATGTCTCCTCACTGTCCAAGTCGAACCCCGGGCTCTAGCGTCGGCTTCATCGGAGAATGGACGGGCTAGGTCATCGACGACGATGCCGAAGATGATCTACGTCGAGGCATCGCTAGATCAAGCTCCAAATTCACCAAGTCAAGAAAACTTGTGAAGGAAACACCCTATACTACTTGGCAAGAGGTAGAGGATGAAGAAATAGGAGGTGGGTTCACTTTAGATTAGGATTTCTCACTCTTTTTCATCAATCACCATTGATGAAGTAAAGCTTTCTTCATTGAAGAAGATGAAGAAGAAGAAGATAACCTTATGATAAGTTAATTCCAAAAGAATAATAAAATCATTCTTATCATAAAATTAACCATGGTAATGTGTAGAGAACTAACCAAGGTTAGTTGAATGGTTAGGGTTATGAGAAGAAGACAAGAATGGTAGCTTTGGTCAAACCTTCATGAAGCTTCAACTAAACTACAAATAAAGCCACCATTCTTTTCTTATCATTTCCAAAATGAATAAATAGATAAATAAATGAGAAAAGGAAATGAAACCCTAACCACTTAAGTAACCATGGTTTAATTCTTTACACAAACCCAAACTAGCATGTATCATCAAACATGATACAATCTTGTGCACAAAAAACATATCATATATACAATGTGCACAAACAAGTGAGAAAATCATTTAAAAGTGAACCGATACTAGTTAATGCAAAGTAATATATCAAATATATAATTATGCATTAAATCATTAAATCAGCACTTGATTTAACGATCCGGTCATATCACATACAACCGACTAATATTCAATGTATCAGCTTATCGAATCAATCCTTGATCCGATAACTAGGTTATATTGCATACAACCATTCGATACATTCATCACGAGAATAGAATACGGTATCACATACACGAATCATTCTCGGTCCTGCACATATCTCATATGCGCTCCTATTTCGTTTCGCTTGAGCCAGGAAACCTCTGTGTAGGACTCTAAAGACTCGTCAATACGCCGGCAGCAGGTGATGATCATATCAAACACCCACAAGCCGCAAGCGGTCTGCTAAACGTAACAGCCACCCGGGTATTGAGCGATCAGAAGATCGACGAGCAAGACCGCTCACACTCCAGTGAATCCAACCAGTAACACTTACCGTACAGTCCGGTCTGTTCGTCTGATATGTCGCATATCTTGCCTAGGGGTGGTAAACGTCAGACCCCAATAGCTCGATAAGTCGTGTCGATATGAGGTCTATAACAGTTCGAGAAACTACTGATAACACTTACCAGTAAATCTCAGCAACCCTGGCCAGGGATTTCCGGTTATAGCCAATCGAACACAGTGCAACATCAACTCCCTATACCGGGAGAGACGAATCCCCTCCTATCGCTCATTGCCTCCATGTGATTCGGGACTGTACCCAAAAGCCACCGTTTTGCATGCCCTCTTGGACATGGTAAGGTGGAAATCAAAGCACAGTGGGAATCACACAAGACTCTATGACGATCTCGGGTCTACAGACTAACATGTACCAGTGTCACCAGAGAACTGCCATCTGACGTAAGGTATAATACCATCTGGGAGTTCTCGGCGAGTCCGTCCAGTGTACCCAGTCTCTACTGAGCACCCGTATATCATCTCTGATGTCAAACACCAATGGATATGGGATCATCCATCGCCCATCTGTATGGGTCGAGAAGGTATACGCTAGTCTACTCTGGTATATCGATGCCCCGTCTCGATACACCCACGACTAGGGACCTTGAAGGATGTACTTATGGACTACCATGTCCCGACTAGTATGATCCGCATCATAGTCTAGGTAGTCAAGTACACATCCTAAGGGCTTTACCAACATGTAACAGAGAGACAATCAGTATACACGTTAAGGTAAAGAGTAACCATATAGCATACTATCATGTCGAGCAAGAAAGTCCTCCCTATATATGTCCGAGCATCCACTACAATATACATCCTATGTACAGTAATGGCCTCTAGGGCATACATATAACTAACAACTAAAAATCTTGATTCGTCTTATTTCAAATGACATAACTGCATGACATATACATATTGATGTAGATTCTTCACTGTGGTGTTGATTATTTGATTTCCGCATGTTCATGCTATTCACATTGCTTTGCATATGTTTATTGCTATATTAATATCATGCTGTTAGGACACCAGCACCATTATCGATGATGCGTATGTTCCACGTACACTATTTGCCGACTCACACACTTCATCATCGATAATTGCCATGCCACTACACTGTAGTACTGTTGCATTCATGATATGATTCTTGCATGGCATATTGTACGCTTATACCTGTACACTTACGTAGATGATTCTGACTTGATTAGAGATTTGAGAACCGCAAGATATTCTTCAAAACTGATTCATTTTAAAAAGAGCGGTTTCCCTCGACATGTACACATTACTATTCCATGTTGCATGACTTACCGATATGCTTACCCTTCTTTACATGTCGCATACATCATGTTTGATTATACGCATTGAGATATGTTGTTTCCATGATATTTCTGGATTTGGGAACCGTGGGTATTTCAAAAGAGAATATATAATTGTTTTAAAAACCCGGTTACCCTTGATATGATATTTCAGTGCGTTCACCATGTGTTTTCTCGGTGCTGAGAGAGACATGTGAAACCCGATTCGAGGAGGCGGATGAGGCCGATTGCGGGTATATGGTGGACCCGGTATGGTACCCCGGGGCGAGAACATTTTCGCTGTGTAGTAGACGGTGAGCCTGGCAGAGGGACTACTACCTACCGGTGATTGTATTTGAGCTCGGCGGATATCTAGAGGATATCGACCGGAGTTGAGAGATGGACATGGGCTGACCCGTGCTGCTGGAGCCGAGGGCCGATACCGCGGACGGAGCCCCATATAGACGAGGATTTACG
Source organism: Agapanthus africanus (assembly GCA_030015575.1). Classification (NCBI taxonomy): domain Eukaryota; kingdom Viridiplantae; phylum Streptophyta; class Magnoliopsida; order Asparagales; family Amaryllidaceae; genus Agapanthus; species Agapanthus africanus. The sequence continues at coordinate 392,471,698 of JASDDO010000012.1, read as the reverse complement.
TGCCGATGCTAGGCACAGGTTTCATGATGATCTCTATGATTTGATTATATCCTCATATTTGCACGCATGATGCTTTTTGTCATTGGGTGACAGGTGGACGGGATCCACATATATACAGACATTGATTACATACAGACTTTGACTAAATTGATCACACTTCATTTGTATATATAACAGGGCATGAGGGCGCTGTTATATATACCCTTATACCAATATTAGTGGAATGGGACGCTAATATATGTGTATTGATATCCATTTTGATATTTCATCATATTTGCTTCATGCAGACATACCTTATATTTATGACATGTTATTACCTGAGGTACTGGCACGAGTATTTTGCACTACCTACATGTTTAGATGTTATATTGCCACCTTATCATGCTTCAGACTTACTCTTGAGGTTTATATCATATACTGATCGTATTGACCTAGGATTATGTCATGCTTTCGGTTTCTGCTTGTAGATATTTTCTATTCACGAGTTGGCAACTCACCCCCGTTGTGCCACAGTTCTTGCAGATTTTGCCGTACAGGTTCCATAGCGGCATTTCTGGCACACTGCTTCCTTTGCGGGTGAATTGCTTTTGGTAGGGGGGTTCTTTGCATCAGAACCACCCTTGTATATGTATTATTCATTGTATCTAGAATTCCATCAACCAAAACTTGTATATTGTTTCAGACTTAGACACTAGTGATGTATTATTTCGACCTTAGAGTCGCGTGTAGCAGTATGACGGTTTTCATGTTATTGTGAGTTTTGATCCTCGCCATTCGGCGTTGTATATTATATTGCTTGTGTGGTTGTGACCGTCGATTGACGAAGAGCTAGCTCCCGCTTAGGGATGCCTTTTATCATTGCATATATATTGTTCTTGTTGTACCCCGTTCAGAGCCAGTATTTACAAAAGAAACTCTGCCGAAATTTTTAGAAAAGACTTTACATTTAAAAAATGCATATTCGGCTTAGTTATTTAAAAACCTTGACTTCAAACATGTTTTTCTTCATTTCTTTAAACCGGTTTTCTTTATTTACTCTTAAAATGGTTTTAGCTTTCTGGGCTTTTGGCTTACTTGGATCAGATGGAGTCATGTAGACTTCATATGGTTCAAGGGCAAGTCACGTGCTCTTTCGGGTCATGACATGATGAATACTTAAGTGCCGAGTTCCTGGATTATTTAAAAGAGAATGGAATTCTCTCTCAGCTTACTCCTCCATACACACCTCAACACAACGGTGTATCGGAAAGATGGAACCGCACCTTATTAGATATGGTACGTTCTATGATGAGTAATGCTGAGTTACCGCGATCCTTCTGGGGTTATGTACTAGAATCTGCTGCATATCTTATGAACAAAGTTCCTACTAAGTCTGTGCCTACCACACCATATGAAATGTGGAGTGGGAAAAAACCTTATCTTAAGTATCTTAAGATATGGGGTTGTCCAGCTTTTGACAAAAAGCAGCATACGAACAAGCTCGAGGCACGATCAGTACTGTGTAAGTTTGTGGGATACCCAAGGAACTCCAGGGGGTATCTTTTCTATTACGCAGAGGAACAAAAGGTTTTTGTTTCTCGGCATGCCTACTTTCTGGAGACTCAATTTCTTGAAAAAGAAATAAATGGGATCGCAGTAGAACTAGAAGAAATTCCAGAACCACAAATTATTACTGAAAGCATGGTGGAACCAGAAGTTTCAAAAGAACTGGACATCCCTACGCCACTCCGCAGATCTAGTAGGCAGTCTCATCCGCCCGAAAGGTACTATGGTTTTCTTGTAGACGGGGATAGAGAGGATTGCATATGATGAGCCAACTAGTTTCCAGCAGGCCATTACGAGCAGAGAATCAGTAAATTGGATGGATTCAATGCGGACCAAAATGAAATCCATGTATACCAACAAAGTTTGGATTTTGTACATTGCACCTCAAGGGATAAAACCCATAGGCTGTAAATGGATCTTCAGAAAGAAGATTGGTGAGATGGACAGGTTGAAACCTATAAAGCTAGACTTGTAGTAAAAGGTTTTCTTCAAAAACCTGGTTTGGACTATGATGAAACCTTTTTCTCCAGTGGCTATATTTAAATCTATTCAGATCCTACTTGCCATTGCTGCCTTCCATGATTATGAAATTTGTGAGATGGACGTAAAAACCGCTTTTCTGAATGGAAATTTGGAAGAGTGTGTTTATATGGATCAGCCAGAGGGTTTCATAGAGAGTGGGAGCAGCGGAAGAGTGTGCAGGTTGCTTAAATCCATTTATGGATTAAAGCAGGCATCGCGGAGTTGGACTATCTCCTTTGATGAGACGGACAAAGAATTTGACTTTATCAAAAATCTAGATGAACTATGCATTTATAGTAAGATTGTAGTAAGAACTGTAGTATTCCTCGTCTTGTACGTGGATGATGATTGAGAGATATTTTGCGTGTGCGTTTTGAATCAAAGATTAAGAATTACCGCAATCAATAACGGTGTCGCTTGGTAGCTAGCCGGTTGAGTACGGGTCGGTCCACAGGGAAATCGTGTTATCTCTTAAAGTTCTTACGAGTTAAGTCCAAAAGAAATGGTTTTGATTTTTATAAAAACTACGATTGAAATTAATTTGATTTAAGACCTTGCTAGGATTAGGATTAGGTTAGTTTGGAAAAAGAATTCTACTCAATTCTTTCGTTGCCTTAATTAAGAATTTAGGTGTTAGGGTAATAATCAATAAAGGGGATTAGCACGACTAGGAAGAAACGTAGTTTCTTCCTTTTGGTGCTTGTCTGTCCTTTCTTAACTCTTAGCCCTAAGCTCTATGTAAATCAACCACAACCGGTCTAACTAGGGAATCACCGCTATCTCGTAGGATAAGGTGCCGTAGTGAGCGGTGTGTGTTTGATTTACATAGAGTCCTAATCAAAATATTATATGGGCAAGAAAGGAGTGAGAGATTTCCATCTCTCAAACCTACCCAATCCTAACCCTAACAAGTGAGGAACTACTCACTCATTAGGATGGTTATGATGAAATTCATTTTTATAATTTTTTCTTTTTTAATAAACTAATTAACTTGCAGATAAATAAGACAGATAAAAATTGCAGAATAATAAATTCAGAACACAAATAAAATTTAAGAACACTTACTTTTATTGACACCTCTTGACGATTACAATGGAATGAAAATTTAAATCTAAAAATTAAAAGAGGCATGCCTTCATTAGGCTTTAGGGTTTTCTATTTATAGATAGGAGAAACCCTAGGATTTACATCTGATCCACATCTGAAATTACAAGACTACCCTAAAAAAATCGGGTCAAAGCACCGACACCACCGACAAATTGCACCGACACGTGGACAGCACGGCTGCGGATGCGCGGCGGAATGCCATGTTTGGCCGCGGATCCGCGGCCATATAGTGGGGTCTTGAGTTTATTTTCTCAGTGCTGCTTCAGGTTGCTTTTTCCTTCTGTTTTCTTCACTTGGTTCTTCAGAATCTTTTCTAGTTTCTTCCAGATTTCCAACAGTGCAGAATTTGTGGACTTTTACCGTTAGCTTCGCGTTGAAGTCTTGAATCTTGTGCTGCCCTTGTATTTTGTGCAATTGAACTATTCGCCGATCTTCGTTTGTTCCTTAAACTGGTAGGCATCATACAGATTCATCTACTCGTTGGTCGTAGTCTCACATTTGTAGCGTCTTTTCCTGAATTTCACTGTATTGTTCTGAGAACCTGTAACCTGCAACTATTTAGCAGACATGGATCAAAAGCACCTATTTATTTGCAATATGATTAAGAATGGGGAATATAATAATGCAAAATTCTGATATGAACAAATACTCCCAAACTTATCCTTTGCTCGTCCCGAGCAAAGCCAATTTATTCTCGAAAAAAACCTAACCTCACTTTCGCAGGGAATCGCGATTGCACTGAGCTCATGCAACAAGTCGTTAAACCTCTAGGTGTCCCTAGTAGGAGGAGTGTTGTCTCCTGAGGGTTTTCAGCGGATACTACCCACAAAATCCGATCAATTTGGCCTATTGACTTTCATTCTTCAATTAGGTATTCTAGTAAGAATTTCTATTATCTTTAACTTAGAAATCATCAACCCATATTTTTCACACTCACTTATCATTTAACTTAAGATTGTATGTGTTCTGCAAATTTATTAAGCTTTCAGCATCTTCTGAATTTTCCTTCTCAGGTTCCATCTCAACTTAGGAATTTTTATCATTTTTTATTGAAGATATAAGGCCTATATTTCATTCATATCTCTTATCCAAACCCCAATCATATACCTCTACGTGTGTGTGTGTGTCATCCCTACACTTGGAAATTCAATTCTAGCTATCATACTCTTGTCCATCGTCCAAAATACTTTTAGTGGGTGAATTTTTAGATTAAATTGCTCACACATCCTTCATGCGACCGTTAATACTTCTTGAGGTACTAACGACCAATTACAGAATGTGTTCGCGCATTAAGTCGTAATTCCTCGTCTTGTAATACCTAAGGCTTTAGCAGTGACTCCCAAACCAGTTGGTCTAAGGCACTAGGTGATAAAGCACCCTTTCTATATATATTTTTTATTTATGCAGCCTCATGTGATTACAAAACCAGTGTTCATTTTTTTACATCTCTTTATTCACACTTGTACTTTTTATTTTATTTTCCTTCATATCAAGGATTTTAGACAAGAGCATTTCAAGGTATCCTCTACTATTCCAAGTTTCAAGGTGCGTGTTTGTGCAAGTTGTAGGGTATATATTTTCAGAAATTAGACTTAAGGTTCGGAATTATTTTTCAAACTTACACTTCACATAAAAATTCAATACTCTTCCCTTATCTTGACTTAGCCCAAGAACTGAACTCAAAATCTGCCTATTTCTAAATAAATTGCAAGGATATATATTTTCTATAGTTAAACTTTAAGAAAAGTTATTTTTACGGTTTTTAATTTACCAAGTTTAGGATCTAGTTTTTCCTAACTAGTTAACCATCTTGTCAAACTTAAGTCAAATATGGCCAAAATTGAATTTTTCAATTTTTATAATTTATAAAGTTTTTTTATAATTTTTTATTTGATTTTAATTTTTTTTTTTAATTTTTATATTTTTTTATAAAAATGCAATGCGGAATTAAATATGCAAAGAAAGAGAAAACAATATGTACAAAAGATAAAAAAAATATGCAAATGCAAAGATAACTATTTACAAACCACCTCCATCCCCAAACCTACCAAAAAGCAGTGCCCTCGCTGCTCATGCCCTCGCCGTCCCCTTGAACGTGAACGGGAACGTTCCTCTCTCGCCAGCAGCGTAGATACGCCATGCTCAATCTCAGTCACACGGTGATCCAGGTTGGTCACCACCCCTATCAATCTGTCAATCCCCCTAACGGCTCTCCTAAGCAAGCGTGCATGTTCTGCGAGGGTAAGCTCTTCCTCGCTCGCGGTCGAGCTGGAGCTGGGTGTCCTGGTGGGTACATTTTCGGTTGGTTCAGTTCGCGACCATACATCATTCATGTGGGTATAGGACATAGATACGCCCTCGATAAGAGGCCTAATGGGTATACCTCCATGCATGTAAAACTCAAATTCCTCCACAGGGAGGAAATGGCAACACAGTTGTGTCAGCAACATAGGGCATGGGTAATTCGCAGCCCTTTTGCCAGCACCAATTGAATTAAGCAACACCGTGCACATATCATATTTAGGGTTCCTAGTCATTAAGGTGTGCACTATATGGAGCGAAGGTGTGAAGAATGTTGTATTATGTGAACTGCCAAAAATGTTGTTTTGTGCCCAACGGCACACGGTTAATACATTCGCGAAGAGGGTTCTAGCCTGTATGCCCTTTCTAAGTTCTCTCGAACAGTCATTACCCATTAAGGGTAAGTAGTCTTCAAATTGAAGGGGTTGGTCATGAGTAGGTAATCTAGGAATTAAGGTGACTTCATTGATGAAGTCCCTATCAATGATTATTTCCCTATCTCCCCAAAGGAATTTAATAAAACTGTACTGTGATAGGCAACCTTCCTCCATGCACTCGTAAGAACGAGTGACTAGATCTGGAAGAGCGAAAGAGTTTGGATGATTAAAAATTAAGAAGTTCCACCATCGCCTTGTGATTTCATTACCAAAATAACTCCCAAAGACCGTGTGTGCAAACATTTGGGAAAAATCCCTCTCATATTGCATAGTTGGTGCCATCACAGAGATTGAGAGTTGCAGATTTTATAAAATAACAGAGAAGATTGGAGAAAGCAAACCTCCTCTGAATATTTCAGAGGGAGACGACACCAGGGAGCAGCGGATCAGCGGCACAATGCAGGGATCAGCGGCGGTTGCGCGGCGGCTGGAGGTGATCTCTGTGCAGAAATTTGAGCGGGGGCTAGGGTTTTCAGAGAGTGGAAATTAGGGTTATGAAAAAAATACAGAGAGGGGTCGGGTTCTATTTATAGAGGGGTTTTGGTTATTTGCAAAAAGGTCCTCTTAAAAAGAGGAATTTATTAGTAAATATTTTTTTTAATTTTTTTAATTTATTATTTATTAAAACTGAAAATTTACAAAAATACCCCCAAAAATTTGAAAAAAAAATATTATTTTTTATTTTTATTATTTTTATGTTGTTTTTATATAATTACAAGTGGTACATACCCCCAAACTTATTTGAAACAGTGTTTCCACTGTTTATGGCTGGATAACCGAAATTTAGGGGTAGATGGAAGAAGATCATTCAATGTAAAGCGGCTCCTGCAAAATCAGGAGCTCCTCCGAAGGGTCCGCAGTGAGGAACAGTTTAAGTCTATGTCCGTTCACTTTAAATAGTGAACCGTCCTCCGGATTTTCTAAATCGACCGTACTGTACGGATAAACGGTGCGTACCAAGAATGGCCCTTTCCATCGAGATCGGAGCTTTCCCGGATGGAAGTGCAATCGCGTGTCGTAAAGTAAAACCTGTTGACCAGGTTTGAAAACCTTGCGCATAAGGTGTTTATCGTGGAACACCTTTGTTCGGTTTTTGACGATTATTGCGTTCTCGTAAGCTTCATCCCGAAGCTCGTTCAATTCGTTCGACTGCAGCTTTCTATTGCTGCACGCATCTCCTAGAGATAAATTCAACTCTTTTATTGCCCAAAATGCTCTATGCTCAATTTCAACTGGAAGGTGGCAAGCCTTTCCATAAACAAGCCTATATGGAGACATGCCAAGATCGGTCTTAAAGGCAGTTCGGAATGCCCAAAGGGCATCAATAAGTTTTGATGACCAATCTTTACGGTTTTTGGAAACCGTTTTCTCCAATATCTGTTTAATTTGCCGATTTGAAATCTCGACTTGCCCACAAGTTTGAGGATGATAGGGCGTTGACAGCTTGTGAGTAATGGAATATTTCCGCATTAAGGACTCGAAAGTCCTATTACAAAAATGAGATCCATTATCGCAGATAATTCCGTGGGGGTGCCCAAATCGAGAAAAAATATTTTCTTTGAGAAATCTAACAACAACCTTGTTGTCATTAGTTCGGCTGGGCACAGCCCCGACCCACTTTGAAACATAGTCAACAGCGAGGAGAATATACACGTTCCCAAAATAATTGGGAAACGGTCCCATAAAATCTATCCCCCAAACATAAAAAATTTCAACAACCAAAATTGGTTGGAGCGGCATTTCGTTTCTCCGAGATATCCGACCCAAGTGTTGGCACCGGGAGCAAGTCTTGCAGTAATCGTGTGCGTCTTTAAAAAGTTGTGGCCAGTAGAGGCCACACTGCAAGATCTTTTCTGTTGTCTTTTTAGGGACAAAATGCCCGCCACACGCTTGATCGTGGCAAAAAGACAGCACGCTCTTAAACTCGTTTTCGGGGACACACCGACGAATGATTTGGTCGGAACAGTATTTAAAAAGATACGGTTCATCCCAGTAAAAATGTTTTACTTAGGATAGGAATCGGAGTCTGTCCTGATTCGACCAATCATTAGGTATAAGTCCGGTGGCCAAATAATTTACAATATCTGCGAACCAAGGTTCGCATGACACAGTTAAGAGCTGCTCGTCTGGGAAAACGTCTTTTATAGGAATTTGAAGCGTTGGCGAAGAAGGAAGGCGTGAAAGATGGTCGACGACTACGTTTTCGCATCCTCTCTTATCTCTGATGAAAAGATAAAACTCTTGTAGTAGGAGGATCCAACGTATAAGCCGAGATTTAGCATCCTTCTTCGCAAAAAGATGGCGAAGAGCTGAATGGTCAGTGTAAACGATGACTGGAGAGCCGATTAAGTAGGGCCTGAATTTTTCTAATGCAAACACAACAGCTAAGAATTCCTTCTCAGTTGTTGTGTAATTTAATTGGGCCTTGTTTAATGTTCGGCTAGCGTAATAAATTACATACGGCATCTTCTCGATGTGCTATCCAAGGACAGCGCCAATGGCAAAATCTGATGCATCGCACATAATTTCAAATGGATGCGTCCAGTCAAGAGGCGAAAGAATGGGAGCGGAAGTAAGTGAGTTTTTCAAAGACTCGAACGCCTTCATACAGCTCGAGTCGAAATCAAAAGTAGCGTCCTTGGCCAACAAAAGAGTCAAGGGTCTAGCAATCTTGTTAAAATCCTTGATGAACCATCTATAGAAACCGGCAAGGCCAAGAAAGGCTCGAATGTCTCGGACGCATTTAGGAGGAGGAAGATTGGAAATAACTTCAATCTTAGATTTATCTACCTTGATGCCATTTTGCGAGATGATATGTCCTAAGACAATACCTTCTCGTACCATAAAGTGGCACTTCTCCCAGTTTAGAGTAAGGTTTTTATCCTTACAATGGGTAAGAACAGCGTCGAGATGAAGCAAACACTCATCAAAGGGGTCGCCGAAAATGGAGAAATCATCCATGAAGATCTCCAAGAATTTTTAAACCATGTCTGAAAAAATTCCCATCATACACCGCTGAAAAGTAGCAGGTGCATTGCACAACCCAAAAGGCATGCGACGGTAAGAAAACGTACCGAACGGACAAGTGAATGTGGTCTTGTCTTGGTCCTTTTCGGCAATGGGAATTTGATTATAGCCAGAGTAGCCATCCAAAAAGCAATAAAATTCATGCCCAGCCAATCATTCTAGCATTTGGTCAATGAAAGGTAATGGAAAGTGGCTTTCCGTGTCGCGGCATTGAGTTTTCTATAATCGATGCAAACTCGCCACCCAGTTTGGGTGCGAGTAGGTTTTAACTCATTCGCCTCATTAGTTATGACCGTTATGCCAGATTTCTTGGGGACAACATGAATGAGGCTAACCCATTGGCTATCGGAGATAGGATAAATGATACCACTATCAAGACATTTTACAATCTCCTTTTTAACAGCCACCTTCATGATTGGGTTGAGGCGTCTCTGTGGATCCCTGGCTGGCTTGGCATCATCCATCATATGAATATGATGTTCAACTATTAGGGGACTAATCCCCTTGATGTCCGTCATAGTCCAGCCAAAAGCTTGCCGATTGTTTTGTAAGACCGTTAAAAGGGCTTTCTCTTGCTCGAGGGCTAGAGAAGCCGAGATGATAACAGGAAGGGTCTCATTCGCACCTAGGTAAGTGTATTGAAGGTGAGACGGCAATAGCTTGAGTTCGAGTGTTGGAGGCGAAACAATTGAAGGAAAAATTGGTGAAACTGTCTCGAACTCGAAGGATTCCAACAAAGGTTCAAAAAGAGTGTAAGCAACCGAGTCGGATGGTTCAGTCAACTCATCCGAAAATTCAAAGGTTTCAAACTCGGGTGGTGATTCTTCAAAATTGTTCGAAAAAGTGAAACACTCGTAGTCATTATCGGGTGTGAAAGCAGTATCAGATTTTAGGAGGAACGCACCAGTGGCGTCAAAGTTGTTGTGATCGAACAGAAATTTTTCGAGCTCACGGTCCTCCTGAGTGATCTCTTGGATCGAGCAAACATCAAGTATATTAGCATTAGGTTCGGAGGGTTGATTCCCCAACTTAAAAATGTTGAGCTCAATTGTCATGTTTCCAAAAAATAGGTTCATCGAACCATTTCGAAAATTGATCACCGCATTAGAAGTTGCAAGGAATGGTCGACCGAGTATCACCGGAATTTGACTCCGGGGGTTAGCTACAGGCTGTGTGTCCATAACAATGAAATCAATGGGGAATATGAAGTTCCCTACTTTAATCAACACATCCTCTAACTCACCCTTAGGATGGGTGATGGATCGGTCGGCCATTTGGAGAGTACAATGTGTGGGTTTCAGCTCTCCAACGCCTAATTGTTCATATACTGAGTAAGGAAGCAGGTTAACACTGGCACCAAGATCTAAAAGTGCGCGGTTGATGTTCTTATCCCCAATAGTTATTGAAATTATAGGACAGCCGGGGTCCTTTTGCTTTTGAGGTAAAGGTTGGGTAAAAGCATCACTCACTGCATTAGCCAAGAAAACTTTCTTGGGTACCTGTGATTTCCTCTTCTTGGTGCATAAGTCCTTCAAGATTTTAGCGTAAGAAGGGACTTGTTGGATGGCATCCAAGAGAGAAATGTTAATGCTAACCTGTTTAAATAACTCCACAATCTTCTCCATTTGTGGACTTGGTTTATTGGATCTCAACCTGTTTGGAAATGGAACATTTTGAAAATTAGTTGAGTCCAATGTTTGTGGAGGAGATTGCGGAATAGGAACAGATCCCAGTGTTGGTGTTTTCGTAGAGTGAGATGTGGGTCCGTTCGGTGTATTAGACGAATTAGAGCCTTGTGAAGAATGGAGAACAAGCTCTGAAGATGAAGAAGATAAAAATGAAGAAGATGAAGAAGCGGCGGCCGGGGTGTCATCATTAATGCCCACATTATTGTGCAACACTCTTCCAGATCTCAACGTAGTCACAGCACTCACATTATGATATTGTTGTTCATGAGCAATATGTGCATTTTATGTGTGACCGGGATTTGGCAATGGTTGAGATTGAAGCTTTCCCTTTTCTCCCTCGCTTAACGCAGCATTCAGTTGTGCAATTTGAGTTTCAATTATTTTGATGCTTTGATCATGTGAAGCTATGTGTTGCACCAAAGACTGGATGGAAGACTGGATATTGATGGAAGATTGAGTTGATTGTTTCAAAAATGGATCCAGACTACGTTCTAGCGAAGAAACCTTATCGTTATTTGGCTGAACAAAATTGTTTTAAGGAAAAGATTTGTTTGGTGTAAAATTGTTCGTTTGATTTTGGTAAGGTTGGGGTTGAAAAGGTTGCTGATATTGATTTTGTTGATGAGCTTGTTGTTGTGGAGGAGGCCTATGGAAATTGTTATTGCCTTGGAATTGTTGTTGATTTTGATCCAGGCGAAATTTGGGTGGCTCCTCCAACCAGGATTATAAGTTAAAGAGTATGGATCATTTCTTTATCTTTGCTGAAAGGCAGCATTGACTTGATCATGTCCTTGAGCAGGTGGATTGTAAGGACACTCTTCAGTAAGATATGATGGATCCGAACAACAAGAGCATATAGTGCGAGTGGGTAAAGCAGGGGCGGGAGAAGGCGATAAGAATTTGCTCTCAATTGCCTCTAGTTTTTTCGTAATTGCATCCATTTCGGCCTTCATTGCAATCAACATATCAAGTTGATGAATGCCTACCCTAGATTGACCGGAAGAGGTAGATGAAGTGGATGAAGTGGTATGTCTAGTGCTTTCCCACTGAAGTGTTTGTTCAGCAAGATTGTCGAGAAATTGCCAAGCTTCCTCGCTCGATTTGGTTAGGAAGTGACCTTGACAAATGGTTTCCAGCAAATGCTTAGTGACTGGGTTCAGTCCTTCGTATAAAGTTTGGTAAAGTTGCCATTTCTCAATACCGTGATGAGGGCACTGAACAAGAAGGTCTTTGAATCTTTCGAAACACTTCCAAAAAGGTTCGGCGGGAAGCTGGAAAAATTGATTAATTTCATTAAGAATTCTCGCGGTCTTGTGATGTGGATAAAACTTTTTAAGAAAAGTTTTAACAAACTCTTCCCAACTGTTTATAGAATGCGATGTTGTACTATATAGCCACTTTTCAGCTAGGTCACATAATGTGAAGGGAATGACTCGTAGCCTTATACCATCATCGGACAGTTGGGTGGTCTTCATCATTGCACAAACATTCTGGAATTTGTTTATGAAGATATAGGCATCTTTGGATTCCAACCCGTGAAATTTAGGCAACATGTTGATGAAGCGGGGCTTAATTTTGAAGTTGTCCCTATTTGGCGGCGGAATTGAAAGACAAGTGGGAAGTGCGGAGCGGGTGGGATAGAAAAGATCCTGGAGCACGATTCGTTGGTGCGCTTCAACAGACGGGTGTTGTGGGTTATTCGCACCCAGTTGAGGTGGAATCAGTCCCGAAGTAGGTAAGGGGTTATTAGGATTGAATCCTGACATTTCCTTAGAAGATGATGAATGTGAAGATGAGGGTAAAGATGAAAAAGGAGAGGAGGAAATTTCGACTTCGGAGTCGAACGCGTCGTCAGTAGGGACTAACGAGACATGGACTAAACGGGCGCTAGTGTCCCTAGTCTAACCGGACATACACTAAATGAGTTTTGAGTGTAGTCAAAAAGCAGAAGGTGAGGGTAAGAAAACGTCAATGGGGAATTGTGAAATGTAGGTGGGGTGCAATGGATTTCTAGTGAAAAAATGGCAAGTTTTTGTAAAAAATTTTGTTTTGTGGTTTTTTTTTTAAAGAGTTTTGCAAAAGATTTTTTATAAGGAACTAAGACACACTTTCAAGCAATCACAATTTGAGCATGCACAATCAAGCCTAGATCTAGGGTCTCCTAAGTCAACTAGACTGCTCATAACTGGTCCAAAGGGCAAGTTGTGAGATATCCCTCGAATCGCCTCTTCACCGCCAATTGTGGCTAGGTAAGCACAAGTAAAGAAAGGAGGGATCCGTTCACGAATCACCATGAGACGGGCCTTTTAAAATTACCTTTCCCACTTGTCTAGCCTAGGCACCACAAAGTCAGGTTTAGATAAACGACCGATTGCCCACAACCTTCCTCTGTCCTAATGAGCACGACAGTCCTTAATTGGCCGAGTCTAAATATTTTTTAATTAACTCGAGGGTGATGTGTATGCTTTTTGTGATTTTTGGGGTCCTAGGAAGGGTAATGAAATCCCCACCCAATCTGGATTGGTGTTATAGCCCTTTAAAAGTTCGTTTTAAATATGCAAAGCAGTAAACACACAAAAATCTAAAACACTTGCCAATTTTTTTATTTATTTGCGGCGCAAAGAATCCTGCACAAAATTGATTTATTGGAGAGGGAGAAGAAGTTTTGCGCAAAGAACCCTGCAGGAAATTTTTTTAGTGGAGTTCAGGGGTTTACAGAGAAGACAAGAAACACTCACAGAGGGATTTGAAGTGATGACGTCAGCGTTAGGCCGCGGATCCGCGGTCAAAAGCACCAGACTGTGGCGGTTCCGCGGTATAAAAGTTGGTTCAATCCTCCAAAATTCTTCTGTTGTCTGTTGTGGTTCTCCTCTGGCTGTTCAGATCTTCTGTTTGTTGATTTGTTCACTGGATTTTTCCAGATCTGAATCTGTCTGTCTTCCCTTCCTGCGCAATTCACACAAAACCCTTCAAAAAATAACAAGATGATATTTTTTATATGTTTTTATATTTTCAATTTTTATATCTTTTCAATTTTAATTAAACCGAAATTACAAAAAGAAATAACTACCGTTTCCCCGGCAACAGCGCCATTTGATTGAGAGATATTTTGCGTGTTCGTTTTGAATCAAAGATTAAGAATTACCACAATCAATAACGGTGTCGCTTAGTAGCTAGCCGGTTGAGTACGGGTCGGTCCATAGGGAAATCGTGTTATCTCTTAGAGTTCTTACGAGTTAAGTCCAAAAGAAATGGTTTTGATTTTTATAAAAACTACGATTGAAATTAATTTGATTTAAAACCTTGCTAGGATTAGGATTAGGTTAGTTTGGAAAAAGAATTCTACTCAATGCTTTCGTTGCCTTAATTAAGAATTTAGGTGTTAGGGTAATAATCAACAAAGGGGATTAGCACGACTAGGAAGAAACGTAGCTTTTTCCTTTTGGTGCTTCTCCGTCCTTTCTTAACTCTTAGCCCTAACCTCTATGTAAATCAACCACAACTGGTCTAACTAGGGAATCACCGCTATCTCGTAGGATAGGGTGCCGTAGTGAGCGATGTGTGTTTGATTTACATAGAGTCCTAATCAAAATATTATATGGGAAAGAAAGGAGTGAGAGATTTCCATCTCTCAAACGTACCCAATCCTAACCCTAACAAGTGAGGAACTACTCACTCATTAGGATGGTTATGATGAAATTCATTTTTATAATTTTTTTCTTTTTTAATAAACTAATTAACTTGCAGATAAATAAGACAGATAAAAATTGCAGAAAAATAAATTCAGAACACAAGATAAAATTTAAGAACACTTACTTTTATTGACACCTCTTGACGATTACAATGGAATGAAAATTTAAATCTAAAAAATAAAAGAGGCATGCCTTCATTAGGGTTTAGGGTTTCTTATTTATAGATAGGAGAAACCCTAGGGTTTACATCTGATCCACATCTGAAATTACAAGACTACCCTAAAAAAACCGGGTCAAAGCACCTACACCACCGACAAATTGCACCGACACGTGCACAGCACGGCCGCGGATGCGCGGCGGAATGCCATGTTCGGCCGCGGATCCGCGGCCATATGGTGGGGTCTTGAGTTTATTTTCTCAAGGCTGCTTCATGTTGCTTTTTCCTTCTATTTTCTTCACTTGGTTCTTCAGAATCTTTTCTAGTTTCTTCCAGATTTCCGGTGCAGAATTTGTGGACTTTTACCGTTAGCTTCGCGTTGAAGTCTTGAATCTTGTGCTGCCCTTGTATTTTGTGCAATTGAACTATTCGCTGATCTTCGTTTGTTCCTTAAATTGGTAAGCATCATACAGATTCATCTACTTGTTGGTCGTAGTCTCACATTTGTAGCGTCTTTTCCTGAATTTAACTGTATTGTTCTGAGAACCTGTAACCTGCAACTATTTAGCAGACATGGATCAAAAGCGCCTATTTATTTGCAATATGATTAAGAATGGGGAATATAATAATGCAAAATTCTGATATGAACAGATGACATTCTCCTGATAGAAAATAAAATTCCTATGCTACAATCAGTCAAAGGATTCTTGTCACAGAAGTTCTCCACGAAAGGCTTGGGTGATGATTTTTACATTCTGGGGATCCAGATCTATCGTGATAGATCTAAGAGGATGTTGGGACTTTCACAGTCCAGGTACATCGACACCATACTGAAAAGATTTAGTATAGAAGATCCCAAGCGCGTTAATCTACCGGCTTGTCACGGGCTCATCCTCTCCGAAGAGATGTCTCCCAAGACTGATTTGGAAAAAGATCGCATGAGTATTATACCCTACGCTTCTGCGGTAGGATCTATAATGTATGCGATATTGTGTACCAGACCAGATATTCCTTACGTACTGAGCATAGTAAGCAAGTATCAGTCAAACCCTGGGGAGGACTAAGGAGATGTTCTTGGTGTACGGCAGTAAAGACCTCCAGATCGAGGCCTTCGCTGACTCCAGCTTCCAGAGTGACAAGGATGACTCCAAATCCATGTCGGGTTATGTCTTCAGTCTCAATGGAGAGGCAGTCTGTTGGAAGAGCTCCAAGCAGGATACCGTTGCTGACTCGACGATGGTGGCAGAGTATATCGCTACATGTGACGCCGCGAAAGAAGCAGTCTGGATGAAGAAGTTCGTTACATAACTTCGAGTGGTTCCGTCCATTGTTGATCCAATACTTTTGTATTGTGACAACAATGGGGCTATAGCTTTAGCGAAGGAACCAAGGTCCCATCAGAAGTCCAAACATATCTTCAGGAAGTATCACCTGATTAGGGAGATCGTGGATCGACGGGAGATTGAAGTGCGGAGAGTAGATACGGAGAACAACACTGCAGATCCACTCACAAAGGCCATCCCTCAGACACAGTTCGAGAGGCTATTCGAGATGGTAGGTCTGCGATATGCCAATACATGGCCTGATTGCAAGTGGGAGATTGTTAGTGATATATGCCCTAAAGGCCATTATTGTATATTATTGGATTGTATATTACATTTTGGAAGCTTGATATACACGGATATAATAACAGTCTTGCTCAATATGATAGTATGCTATCTGGTTTGATTCTATCTTAACATGTGTATATGTTTCTTTTTACATATCGCTAATACATGTTGATAGAGCCCTTAGAATCTTTTCTTGACTACCAGCGTTGTGATGATAGTCACACTAGTGGGGGCTGGGTAGTCTATAAGCACATCCTTATACTTGTCCCTAGTCGTAGGATTATCGAAACAGGGCATCGATACTCCAGAGTAGACTAGTGTATACGCTTCTTATCACAGTCAGGGGAGGTGGCCTGTCCTGCAGCTATTAGTATACGGTACCAGAGATAGTATACCTATTGTCAGTTAGCAGTTCCGCGGTGACATGAGTACAGGTTAGTCCGTTGACTTGACATCACTATTTGTCTCGAGTGTGTTCCTACTGTACTTAGATTACTACCCTACCACGGCTCAAATGAGTCGTGCAATCAGGTAGTAGTTGGGTGCAGTCCCGAAGCACTTGGAGGAAGTAGGGGTTAGAAGGGATCCGTCTCTCCCGGTATTGGGAGTTGATATCGTGCTGTGTATGGTTAGCCAATACACAAAGTCCCTCGCCAGGGCAAGTAAGATTTACTGGTAGGTACACCAGTAGTTTTTCAGGGTGTAGTGGGCTCTACACCAACACGACTTATTGCGCTATTAGGAGTCTGACGTTTACCACCGCCTAGGCCCAATATGCGATACTCTTAGACGAACAGACCAGAATGTACGGAGATTGTCATGGATAGGCTCAGTAGGAGTTTGGATGAGTTCGCTCGTTGGCCTTCTTTTCAACAGGTACCTGGGTAGCCGTTACGTACAGCTAGTGCCACTGACGGACTTGTGGTTAAACCCACGGCCGGTGTACTGTCGAGTCTTTAGTGTCCCACACAGAGGGTTTCCCTGGTTCAGGCAAAACGATGTAAATGCCGTATGGTTTTACATGCAGGGTTCTGATCGTATACGTGTACAAGCTGCATGGATGTTGTTCGGACAGATAATACTGGTGGGCTTAGGATTAAGCCGGATTCTTGTATTATATTATTGGATTATCTTTATCTCTTTGTATTCATATTTTTTGCAGTACGATGTATATACGGTGAGGGCATTCTTGTATTTTTACAAGAGATGCTTCTAGAAGGGGACACCTCAATTTGGTTTTATCTATTTTTAGAAAATAGATTAATGAGGTGAAAAATGGAGATATTTGTGGTATGGTTGAAGCATGGCTAATTCATTTGTTTATTTCATTTGACTTTACTATTCAAGCATAGTTGTATTTTTCTATGGAAAAATATTACATGATGTACCCTCATAAAAAAGGGGGAGAGTAGGAAAGGGGGAAACTCCCCACTATTCGAGTCTCATGTGTTAAACACGTGAGCCCCTATATGCAAAGTATATAGGCGCTGCAATCAAACAACAGATAGGCTAAACAAAACCTCACGTGTTAAACACGTGAGCGCCTATATGGAAAGCATATAAGCGATGCAATCAAACTATTGATAGGCTAAAAAAGCCTCACGTGTTAAACACATGAGCGCCTATATGCAAGGCATATAGGCGCTGCAGTCAAACAACATATAGGCTAAAAAAAGCCTCACGCGGTAAACACGTGAGCGCCTATATGCAAAGCATATAGGCACTACAATCAAACAGCTAAGAGGGCCAAATTAAGTCCTCCATGCTAAACACGTGAGGACATCTCCTTACGTAGAATTAAATTCTACTTAATGAACCGTTGGATCCTTGGATCAAGGATCCAACGGTGATTAAACATAGAATTAAATTCTATTGGGACGAATATTTTCTGTTAAACCGAGAGTTAGTGGATCAAAGATCTAAAATATTTTCTATATCTTTCTAAACAGAGAAATATTATACTCTGTTAACTGAGCACCCTTGGATTAAAAATCCAATGGTGATTAAAATATCACCGTTCGATAGAATTTTATTCTATATATGAGAGAATATCCCCAATCTTGTTAAAGACAAGAACAAAATCTTCCATAAAAAACAGAAGTCCTTGGAACAAAGATCCAACGGAGGGTAAAATTCCCCAAATCAATTCTGAGACCAATTAAATCAATTGGGATCTCTCGATGAGATATTTTCTCAGAATTAAACAAACTTCTCTCCACTATATAAAGAACCCGAGACTTCAAGTCTTAGGGACACACAGACACGGAGAGAGAACTCCCAGAGGCTTAAAAAAAAGAATATACAGTGAGCTTTTGAGGAATAAGAGAATTTAATTCTCAAAGAAAAGACTTGCTTCCTTGAAACACTGGGTAAAAAGAAAAGACCTCTCCTTTGCCTCTTTAAGGGTTTAACCCTTCATATAAGAACTCAGTTCTTTCCTCTAGTTGAGATCTGCAGAAGCAAATCTCCCCACAAGTTGAGAATTTAATTCTCATCGGGGAGATTTTGCTCTGCAAGATTCAAAAACCTTGGGGAAAAGAACTAAGTTATATAAAAGGGAGAAGAAGAATGGGAACATATAAGAATTTAATTCCTCCAAAGATTAGGGTTTAACCCTATATTAATAACTTAGTTCTTCAATAGAAAAACAGTGGTCCAAGATCTCCAAGGCCAAATCGTTGGTGCTTCGAACTATTTCGAAGCCTCACGTGTTTCCCACATGAGTGCTTCAAACGAACAAAAGGAACAATCAAAACCGCCTCACATGTTTTACATGAGTGTTAAAGCACCCCAGTATAAAAAAAAAGACAGCCACGTGCTTTGCACGAGAACTCCAACCAAGTGCTTAGCACTTATAAAAAAGAGGGGAGATAAAATCCAAAGTCCAGTTCCAACATTTAGGGTGCCTCACGTGTGTCACGTGAGAGCCATAAAACTCTAGTGTTTAACACTAGTCCAGTGCCCATATTTGGGGTGTCTCACGTGTGTCACGTGAGCGCCATAAAACTCTAGTGGTTAACAATAATCCAATGCTCATGTCAAACGCACGTGAGTACTGTATTCCTCAGTGCTTAGCACTATTGGAGACTCAATCATAGCCCAAATTGGCTACGTTTCCTGAGGTTAGACCTCTTTTATACTAAAACAACCGAGCCCATATTGCTCATGTGTTTCCCAAGCTTACCTCAGTCTAAAAAATGACTAGTGGTCTCCCATTGATGATATCCCAAATGATATTCATCTTATGTCTCCTAAGATAATTTGAGTCTCAAACATGACTAACATTTCTTAGGTCCCCTCAAATACGGGATTTGGTTTAAGGGTACATCTCTCCACACCTCTGATATATGTCGTTGTAATTCTTCAACGTCTTCAGAGAGGTGGCAGGTCCCGACAACTAACAACTCTTTGGTGCATTTCCAAATTGACGTGCACACCTCAAATCTGACCGCACCCCAAACTGGGTGCATTCCATATCACCATTGTTTACTCCGTCACGTAACAAATAAACGTGCATGCAAGATGGACAAAGGACCGAGAAATCCCTAAACTAATATTCGCCTCCAAAATGGCGATAGAGGACCGAGAAGTCCCTAAACTAATATTCGCCTCCAAAATGGCGATAAAGGACCGAAACGTCCCTAAACTAATGTTCGCCTCCAAAATGGCGATAATGGACTGAAATGTCCCTAAACTAATATTCGCCTCCAAAATGCGATAATGGACCGAAACGTCCTTAAACTAAAATAATAGAGCCCAAACGCTCTTTTGTTGGATCCTAAATAAAAATGATCCTGAAACCTCGTTAAGTCGATCTTCGTCTCAAATTGGACTAATGTATCCTTAACAAAAACAAATCGAGCCCCAAATGCTCACATACATTTAAGTCGATCTTAATCTCAAAATAGATTATTGGTCCTTAAATAAAATCCCAAAATCTAAGATATACGGATTTGGACTAATCCACGCCTTACGGGCGACAACATAAATTAGTCTCCGTATACAATCCATGGGCAACCAAAACAAACAAAAACACACACAACACGAAATAAACTTCCGGAGCAGGAGAAAGTGGTTATCACGATGCGGTAACGTAATTAACTGCAGGGGCTTGCGTCTGCAGGGAAGAGTGTCCCCACAATCAAAAACCCCTCGCAAAACGAGGGACAATCTGATGAAATCACGCTACAGCGGCCGCATCCGTCCAAACCTTCGATATACAGTGCCATAAATCAACTTGGTATCTTTGGAGAGGTGGACGGATAAATGAAAATAGCATCTGCCTCCAAACTCAGGCAGGACGATCCATCCCGGTTCGTCCCCATTTTCGGCGGTGAACAAATTCTGGCACGCCCGGTAGGACCTTTTCCTCTTTCCGCTCCACACTTCGTGTGTCGTATTTCACGAACAAAATCGCGGTTCACTATGGTTGCCTTTGGATTCGAGGTACTAAGATTTTGTGTCTTGTTCCTGTGCAGAAAGAAGAAGTGAACATCAATGGCTTCCAGCTACACAAACTGCAACAACAACTCCCGCTCTACCCCAACTGGAGGAGTGACATACGGGGCCAATGCGGCCTCCATCTTTTCAATGCCGGTGGGGCAGGTGACTCAAGCCACCACTGGATTGTTCTTCGGGACCATGCTCCCGCCAGCAAGCATCAACGCCCCAGTGCCACCACAAGAAGCTCCCACGAAGTCGGTCTTCGATCAACTTGCAACAACCATAGTCCCTCTCCACGGGTCATCCAAGTCTGCCAACTCAGTCTTCAACAGGCTAAGCCGAAGCTCAAATGGGCCCGCAAAGAGGCTCATGATACCTAAAGGGGCTATCTCAAAATGGATAGTCCTCCCAACTCCTTCGGCAGGTGAAGTCATCAAAAGTACTTCCCCTACCAAAAAGTCGTCCTTCGAAAGATTGGTCATTCCCTCTCAAAGGAAGTCAGTCTTCGACAAGCTGGCACCAGCACCAGCCCCTAACCAAAGCAGGGGGCACGACGGAGCCTCTTCCATAACTGAGGTCGTCCCATCTGCAAGGCACGCTCGACGTCGCCACTGGCGTCAAGTGAGAAGAGCTGGGGGCAACTCCCCCTCCGGACTCACCCCACCAGCTCCAATGGTTCAAATTGACGTTGTTGTTCCAACCGAGAACAGCTTTGATCTGCTTAGCAGGGTGCGCAAGAACTCTCCAACCACGGTGCTGAAGAAATCTCGCCCACCTGCTGAAAACACGACACAGGCAAAGCCGAAGCAACCCTCTCAGCGGCTTTCTTCCCAAATTCATAGGGTCTGGCGGAAAGTCCAAGATTCTGTAATTGACAAAGACTACTCTCACCGACTGAAGAATATGAAGGTTCGGCAGGAGAAAGGATATCCCTCCGTTATACAGCGAGGGGCGTCATCTATACATCCGGAAAAGAGGAAAGCCGTGCTTCCATGTGTCATCGGTCGAAAACTCGGTCGTTGACAAAAGCTCAGGAGCAACAACAAAAGCTCCAGGAAATGCTGATCAAAATGTCAGCACTCACCCGACAGAAAGAAAGTCCGGAGTCAGCATCTGAACAGCGTCAAGAGCACGAGACCGATACAAAGTTCCTGCGAAGGTGCTTGAAAGGAAAGATAAGGAGGCCACGGAATAAGCTGCTAACATAAAGCAGATGGCGCTTCTGTTTCAGGACATGGTTGGAATGATGATCCAGCCAGAACCTCCAGCCGAAGATCAACCGATAATCGTCGAGGATGACAGAGGGGGAAAATCGAGCCCACTTCCGGCTTCATCAGTGGCCAAGAAGGAAACAATCTCAAAGGCTGCTCTTGACGATTATATAGCTCAACAAATATGAGCTCATCAAGCGAATGAAGCGGCCGGCCAAACCGTCAGAACTGGCGACCGTATCTAGGCTGGTATGACCAAATCAAGTACCCGCCGGGATATACGATCCCAAATTCTATGTGTACAAGGGGACATGCAATCCTCATCAGCATGTCGCTCAGTTCAAAGCTCTATGCGGCAATACTGGAGGCAACGACAAACTGTTGTTTCGCCAGTTCGTTGGCAGCCTGTCAGAGACGGCCTTTGAATAATACTCGGAGCTCCCAAATGACTCCGTCAAAACATTCACAGAGATGGAACTGCTGTTCACACAGCGGTTCGCCAATGCAAGCGATCGTACCCCGATCATGGCATTAATCAATGCCAGGGTGAAGTCAGGAGAAACCTGGGTCCAATACGCGATCCGGTGGCAGAACCTATGGTCGAAGTGCGAACAACGCATCAAAGAATCTCCTGCCGTGGGTATGTGCATCGGGACACTAGATCATCAAACGACAGTGTCCCAATTCATGACGTTCTTCAAGCCAACCACCTTCCAGGCTCTGATTGATAAACTGGCCCAAATGGACCAGATGGGCCATGGGCCTTCCTCCTAAAAAATGGACCCTCGAAATGCTAAGGGTAAAGGGAAAGCGACCTTCGTTGCCAACACTCAACAACAACCGGGTGACCCGAAACCAGTTGCTCGCCAAAACAACATGTGTCCGCGCTTATCCCTGGAAGAAAGGCTAGGATGCGCTTGCTCGTATCCCCGTGACAAGACGAGGAGACTGTTCGAGCTAGCAGTGCATAACAAACTTATCACATTGACGGACCCACGATGTCCACTGCAACCAGGCGATGTCAACAACCCCAACTACTGCTCTTATCACAGAATGGTGAGCCACCCAATTGAGGATTGCTACATCTTCAAGAAATGGGTTGAGAATCAGTATCAACAGGGGAAGTTCGTGTTTTCTGAGAACTGGAAGGTGAACCCGCCACAGAAGCACGCTCCTAAAAAGGTGGATACGCCGGGGCATCATGCTCTCTCATGGAAAAAGCTCCATAAGAAGTCATCCTTTCAGCTAAAACTAAAAGAATTTTGAAGGATCTCTATGTATGTACGGCAATCAGGTGGAAGAGCCCGCTTGAACCGGAAATCATCGACGGGATGCTGAAACCGCGTCCCGTACCGAAAACTGTCGACAAAGGAAAAAATCCCCAAGTCAAACCTTCAAAGTCTTCGAAGAAAAAAGAAGAAGGCTAAGAAGCCTGTGCAACCTGCCGAGTATGACGACAAACGCACAGACTTACAGATGTATATTGACGCGTTGGAGGAGTACAACCAGAAGGCGCGGACACCGGTCACCCTCGAAGAGTTTCTCAAGTATATTCTTGAGAATGAAAAGAGTGACAACGATGAGGAAAATGACTCATCGGAAACCAAAGACTATGTAGCAAGTTGCCACATGGCCTCACATTCGTCGTTAAATGGCGAAGAAGCTCCCTCGGCGTCAGAAAACAACGCAGAGGAACTGGGGGCAGGATCGGCGCAAAAATCCCCGGAACTGTCAGAAGACCCAATCGATAGGTTGCTAAATGAAGCCTTTCAAAAAAACAAAGTTGACCGAGAACGCGAAACAGCCATATACGAAAAGGCTAAGCGTAGGCGTCAAGATGAAGAAGCTGCGGTAAGAATGAGTTGTAAAGTACTCCAACCAAGCCAAAGCACACCTGCCACAAACAAGAGTAGGATTAAAGCAGAGAAGCGGTTCGCAAAAGCCATGTCAATGGGAATGAAGCTGCCCCCTCTCGTGGAAAACACTCCCGGGGTCATGTGCCTTGACGGAGCGGATATACATCCAAACTACTGCCTATACCATCGGAGGGTTACCCACCCTACCGAGAAATGTAGTGCCTTCAAGAAGTGGTGGCAAGGATACGTTTCCCATCAACATCACTTAAAGAGGATGAAGCGCATAGCTCGTCGACAGCGAAAAAGTGCGACGAATGCGCGTGAGAAAATGACTGGCAACTGTCATATGGTTGATACCAGTTTGGAAAAGGAAAAACTCCAAGTTCTTAACTTCGGGAGTGATTCTGATGAAGAAACAACCCTTAGCCCTCTCTTCAAGGACTCCACCTCCAAAAAAGAAGAGGAGGAGAAGAACTGCGAGAATATTCAGCAGCGTAGCCGCACGCTGCCTGAAAAAACCTCGGACCTACAAACAAGAGTTCGAGCAAAAAGGACAAAAGGAACGAAAAAAATCCCTGAGGAAATTGCCCTCGACAAAACTCGTCTTATACCAAAGCAAAACCTGGAGGCTTATAAGGCAAAGAAGACACGGTCATATGAAGAACTGACCAGGCCGAGAACATTCCGCCAAAGAGAACTCGTGCTAGTCGTAAAAAGACCTATGATCCCCAATCATGCGAAACGGTGTAAATTCGAGCCGAACTATGAAGGCCCGTACATCATAGACAAGGTCTATCAGGGTGGGTCCTACCTGCACATGGATATGCATGGCGAAAGGCCCTTCCGGCCAATAAATGGCTGATTCCTCAAAAAATACTATGCCTAACGGGTTACGATTCAGGTCAATGATAGATGACAGCGCTTGTGTCCGCTCGCTATCTTCCTGAGTCAGAACCCTGAAAGGAGTATCCAGAAGATCTGTTGCCTCGAAAATGGTAACAGTGGATCACTACGTCCTTAAACAGGCCATGGACCGAGATGTCCCTAAACTAAAAATGGACCGAGATGTCCTTAAACTAAAACTTCGGACCGAGATGTCTTTAAACTAAAAATTCGCCTCAAACATGGCGACATTGGACCGAGAAGTCCTTAAACTAGAAATTATCTGCCTCAAACATGGCGACAATGGACCAAAAAGTCCCTAAACTAGAAAGTCCGCCTCAAATATGGCGACAATGGACCGAGATGTCCTTAAACTAAAACTTTGGACCGAAATGCCCTTAAAATAAAATTTCTCCTCAAACATAGCGCATCGCCCCAAATACGGCGATATCCACCCTTGAGATCTATATTGCAATCGAAACCTCAACAGCGAAAACTACAACTCAAGTCCCGCCGGCTACACAGCTAGTCCAGCGATGAAGCCACCCCCAAATCCTACAGGCAAACGGATGGGTCACCTGCGACGAAGCTACTTCCGAGAGTTTCGCAAAAAAAAGTATGTCCACAAGCAAATGGGCACGGATGAAAACCCAGAAGGCCGCAATCTCGTTAAAAAACGGTATGTCCACAAGAAAATGGGCACGGATGAAAAACTGAAAGGGCACCGTGAGTAAAAACAGCAGGACTGCCGGCGAGTTTGTGAAAACCCGAATAGGGCGCAAACTCGTAAAAAAAAAATTCATGTGCACTTGCAAGGTCCTCTAGACCTTGTGAGGGAAAAATACCTGCGTGAGATCCATACGACTCACAAAGGAGCAACACACTTAGGAATCCTCATGATTCCTAAGGAGAAATTATACTTACGGGATCCTCACAACTCATAAGGAGAATCCCCTTATGAGACCTTCACGGCTCATAAGCTTCAAAAGCCTTAAGCTACAGGGATCTAAACCTATTCTTAAGCCGCCACATCCTCCAAATTGTCCTACAGACGGTCCAATATTGGCCCTTGTATACAATCCAT
Organism: Agapanthus africanus; assembly: GCA_030015575.1. Taxonomy (NCBI): domain Eukaryota; kingdom Viridiplantae; phylum Streptophyta; class Magnoliopsida; order Asparagales; family Amaryllidaceae; genus Agapanthus; species Agapanthus africanus. The sequence continues at coordinate 392,446,136 of JASDDO010000012.1, read as the reverse complement.
GGGCACAAATAAATATGGCCCTCACCTAGTTTCACCAATGGCGTGAAATGTCCCCATATGGTAAATGACACTTATAAGTTCTCTCGACTTATAAGGAGAAAACACTCTTGCAAGATCCATACGACTTGTAAGGGAGAACACACACTTAGGAATCCCCATGATTCCTAGAGAGAAAATACACCTACGAGATCCCCACGACTCGTAGGGAGAAATAACTTTATGAGACCCTTACGGCTTATAAAGTCGAAAAGTCTTAGTCGACAGGATCCTAACCCTGTTTACTAAGCCTTCTTTGTTCAAATTGACAAAGGCACATGATGATTCGCTCCTGGCAATATTACAGTGGTAGCGATGCTGATGCCTAAACAGGTGTCAAACTCCAAGTCCTTTCACGGCACATGATGATTCGCTCCTGGCAATATTCCAGTTGTAGCGATGCTGATATCAAGGTTGATATCAGATTCTAAACTCGCAATAAAAATCATCGAGCAAAAAATATGCATACGAAACAGCCGTAATGATGGGGCATCTCGCAATAAAAATCAGCGAGCAAAAAATATGCATACGAAACAGCCAAAATGTTTGGGCAACTCACAATAAAAAGCAGCGAGTAAAAATATAAAAATAGCCGAAATGATGGGGCAACTCGCAATAAAACTCAGCGAGTTTTAAAAAAAATGCACATGAAACAGCCGAAATGTTTAGGCAACTCGCAATAAAAAAAAGCAAGTAAAAAAAACGATATAGCCGAAATGATTGGGCACCGCGTATAAAAAGCCGAAATGATTGGGAAATCGCGATTTTTGCGATATGAAAAGCTGAAAAGATAGAGTATCGCGGAAATCAAAAATAAAATAAAAGAAAAGAAAATTTTCTTTGCCCTGCAGGTGAGTCTACACTAACTCCTGTATACAATTCATGGGCACAAATAAAAAAGGGAACCATATTTTCCCATCAGGCTCCGTCAAAGGGAGGGCCAGATTTCGACGGCAACATCCACAGCCTAGAGATCATCCCGACGTTCCTTCTCAGTGCAGATGCGACGTCAACAAAGGCTCCAAGGAGTCAAATCAAAAGGAATGACGGCAAAATCCCAGCTCCAGCTCGATATTCTTCTCGTTACAGCAGACACGATGTCAACAAAGGCTCTAAATAGCCAAACCAAACTGGAGCAAAGGCATATTCCTAGCTCCGGACTTCAACTGCAATACATACAGCATAAAAGTCCCACAGATGTCTACCCTATTTCAACAAAGAAACGGCACGATATCGTTAAAACAAAAAATGAAGCAACAGCATATTCCTAGCTTCATGGTCTCGACGGCAACTCATATAAAGCCTAAGAGACTATCGGAGATCATCCAACACCAGCGCGGAGTGGTTATGACTCATCGGGGCTCCAAACTAAGCCTAACCTCAAGTTAAAAGCGACAAGGCAAATTCCTAACGCTTGCTCTTCCGACGGTCATATAGCCTAAGGAGATTACTTGAAGACGTCTTGTCCAGCCCCCGAAGGGATCAGAGACACGGCAGTCGCGGGGCTACTCGAACAACAGCTTAAAGACTGCATATCGAGGAATACATCAGCCAACGCGACGATACCATGGACCAAAGCCCTAGTACCACAAAACCTAACGGACCTCTGTCGCAAAGAGCAGGGGTTATCTATATATAACGTTAGGATAAGTTTTCCTGTAAACCCAATGGAGGTAAACTAAACAAACTCCGAAATGAGTCCATAAACTAAACAAGCTCCGAAATGAGTTCATAAACTAGAAACTCCGAAATGAGTGAATAAACTACACGCTCCGAAATGAGTTCATAAACTAGAAACTCCGAAATGAGTAAATAAACTATAAGCTCCGAAATGAGTACAAAAACTACTTTACGTCAAGATAAGACATCGAAGGATAGAGAGACAAAAGTATGAAATGAAATATGTCTTTTATTCATAAATCAAAATGAATACAAGATGCTTTTATTCATGCATCAAAATGAATACAAGGTGTAAAAAGTTTTCTAAGCTGGTGGACGATTCAATAAGCTGACAAGTTCGTCATTTTTCCGCCGGACTTCTGCTTCGAGCTCTATCAACACCGCGAGTCGAGTTCCTGCCTGTGTCTGTTGGTTCTGGTGTGAAGAAAATCGACTCTCAAGCTCTTTCTCGGTAACCTTGTGAGCCTCGACAATCTCACGTGTAAAAATGACGGTTTTATCAAGGGTCGCCGCCTCTGTAATGTCCTCTTGAAGAACGTGCCAAATTTCGTAAGCACGAGTGGTCTTAGCAGTGAGCTGGGCTTGAAGTTCCCCTAAAGCCTTTGAAGCCAACTCCCTTGCAGAAAACTTCCGGTTGAGCCTTTTCTCGCATGACTGGAGATTGGCTGCACATCGGCCGATCCATCCACGCAGGCTCGCCTTTACAGACAAGATGTCAGAGGGATGGCGTATGCATTCAATCCCATGTAGGTAGGACTCCACTCGACGGCAATACTTGACCCAAGTACGCACCAGTGCCTCGTCATGATAAGTGGCAAGAACAGATAAGGAAGCGTTGGCTTCAACAGCAAATTCTTCGGTCGTGACAGAATTACCAGCGTGAAGATCTTCAATGAGAGTCGCCAATGAATGAATGCTCTGTTTTGCCATCCTCTCAGACACGCGCCGGGCGTAAAGGCCTGGCGGCTTGGAAATCCGGGATCCTAATGGAGTCACGACTGGAAAAGCTGTGAAGATACATGTGCGGTTAGTTGCCTTCCTAAATATAGAAAAAGTAAAAGGATGCCAAGGATAAAAGCGTCACTTACCCACGGCCATGCAAGGCGGGTTTGAGAGCTCCCCAGGTCCGTCAAGGATTTCGACTTCGTCGGCGGCTTCCAATACTATAGTTTAAATAAAGGGCATATCAGCATCATTGTCAAAATATAAAACAAAAATGGCAATGGAATACCGACCTTGGCCAGAAGAAAGGACTATGCTTTGTGGAGGTATCGCTTGCGGGGCCGCCATATCGAGTAAACGCAGGAAGGTTTTCCTCAGGGAAAGATCCACAGTAGAAGACGCCAACTCCCGCAATTCTGGGAGAGAGAAAGGTTCAAATATATGGAGAGGTCATTAAACAAAATGTATATGTATATAATATTACCTTCGATACTTCGCCTGCTCTGAATCGGAGGGATGACAGCTTCGGCAATCTCCTCTACACCCTCAGGCGCGTCATTGGAAATATTCGTGAAATTTATAGCCGACGTGGGAGTCTCCAATAGAGGGACAAAAGCCGGCGCTGGAAGCTCCAAAGCGGGTGTAACGTTTTAAAAATCATTTAGGTTAATTGTCCGGTAATCGGTAATATAACTCGTGTTTTCCGTAAAACTTAATTATAATTATTTTTCAACATAGACTTAATTATACCTATTTTAGCTATGTAATTGCTAGTATTTGGTATTTAATTAATCACTTATAAATTGCTAGTTTACTTAAATATTTTTCCTTAATTAATTATTTTTTTAATATTATTTTAAGCTTTCACTTATACATTTAATTAGTATAAATTACAAATGAGAATGGGTTAAGCACACAATAGTGCACTATGACAACTCAAAACCTAGTTTGTAACATGTTCCTTTTTCTAAAAATTTTCTCCATAGTTCTAGATAATTCTAGGAAAAAATAAAAGAAAGTTAATTAGAAAAGAAAAGATTGATGTTTGGTGCATTAAATGAGTTTGGGGGATGTTTCTACACACACCCACTCACTTCTCTCTCTCCCTCAAATCTGGCCGAGCCTAAGGCTGTTGCCTTCTCCCATTTCTCCACCTCATTTCACTTCACAAATTCATCATTTTTTTTTCAAAAATCCACACAAAACCTCACTGATTCCTAATTAAAGCTTCACCCAATATTCTTTGGCCCAAACTAGCTTGGATCTTGAAGCAAGATGGCATTTTTGGAGGCAAGTTTGCAAGTTGAATCCCTAAATCTTTGAGGTATAAATCTTAACCCTATGGTTAATTTGTTGGTTAATTACTTTGATCTAACTTAATTAGGTTTAAATATGGTTCTAATTGCAATATTTGGTTTTTAAAGAAAGGGGTTTGGGTTCAAGTTAGGGTTTTATTACTTGATTATGGTTACAATGTGTAGTTTAATATCTTAAGACTTGAAAAATCTAAACTAGTTGTTAATTTGCTAATAGTTACTTTTAAATTGTCTTAATTAAATAATCTTGCAAACTAATTTCATGATTAATGTAAATAGGTGAGATTAAAATTTAGTTAACAATTGTGTGTCCTAATTAAGATATTAAATGAACATTGTGGCCACTAGATTTGCTAAAACATCTAGATTTTCACTAAAATGGTTAATTGTTGCTTACTATGTTTTTGGAATAAATCGATTTTAAGTAAGTTTGAGGTTGGAATGATCTATAACCTTTTCTCTAAAATATTTAGTGTGTTGCAAATGCGCGATTGGTACGATTGGGTTCTTGGTTAGGGGATTGCTACGTATAGCGACCCCTAATTGTGATTTGTGGCGCTGTCGCGAGTGTGTTTTGTGCACCAAGTGCGTGCGCGTCCAGTTAGTGCGCGTTAGTTGTCTTGCATCGTTTGTATCCGCGACTATTCATATATCTATCCTCTTATTTACTTGTGTGCGATTCTAGGATCGGGTGCAGAGACGTCAGACGTGGCGCGGAAAGGAAAGGCTGTGATTGGATCAGATTAGCCGAGACGTACCAGTGAGTAGATGTACACATCTATGGGGGGATTGTCTGGATGGCGCGAGGCGTCCAATAGTTTAGGATCACTAGTAGTACTTGCATTTATATACGTAGTTTCCTAGTTATTCATCTTATTGCATCGCATCTTCTTATATATATGTATATATGTGATATCATCTCATAGGACACTTGCACCATTACCATTGGTTCATGCTGCACGTGCACTATTCATGCGAACACACATACGCCTTTGGTAATTGCTATGCCACGAACACTTTAGAACTTGCTTAGATTAGCATAAAACATTTACATCATATATGATATGTAAACTAGTGGTTGTATATTCATTTCATCGGGATGGATACGTAGGATTGCTAGTGATATGTATATAACTCATTGCATCATCATTCATACATAGCTTTCTAGTCATGCATCGCATCGTATGTTATCGATATTTTAGACATCCATCTTCACCGTCATGTTTACATAGTGTGATTCTTCTTAAGGATTTCAGTACTTATGAAATTTCTGGATTTTGTGGAAAACAGCAAGAATTTTATAAACTTATTATTCTTTTAAAAATGCAAGTTTCGGTTTTCTCATGATATGATGTATGTGTTGTCCACCATGAGTTTTCCTTATTTCTATTGGTTTTCGAGACCCAATTCGAGGAGTAGGATGAACCGTCTCGGGTACATGGTGGGCCCGGCATGGTACCCCGGGGAAAGAAGATCGAGTTGTAGACGATGAGCCTGGCAGGGGCAGGCTACCTACCGGTGATGTCTGTGTTAGTTATATGTATGCCCTATAGGCCATTACTGTACATATGATGTATATTGTAATGGATGCTTGGAAATATATAGGGAGGACTTTCTTGCTCGACGTGATAGTATGCTATCTGGTTGTACTTTATCTTAACATGTACTCTGATTGTCTCTATGTTACATGTTGATAAAGCCCTTAGGATATGTACTCGACTACTGGGACTATGATGAGATCATACTAGTGGGGCCACGGTAGTCGACGAGTGCATCCTATAACTGTTCTTAGTCGAGGGTGTATCGAGACAGGGCATCGATGCACCAGAGTAGACTAGCGTATACGCATCTTGACCCATATGATGGGCGATGGATGATCCCATATCCATCGGTGTTTGACATCAAGGATGGTGTACGGATGCTCAGTGGAGACTGGGTACACTGGACGGACTCGCCGAGAAATCCCAGATGGTATTATATCTTACGTCAGATGGCAGTTCTCCGGTGACACTGGTACAGAGTAGTCTGTTGACCCGAGATCGTCATAGAGTCTTGTATGATTCCCACTGTGCTTTGATTTCCATCATACCATGTCCAAGAGGGAGTGCAAAAAGGTGGCTTTTGGGTACAGTCCCGAATCACATGGAGGCAATGAGCGATAGGAGGGGGTTCGTCTCTCCCGGTATAGGGAGTTGATGTTGTGCTGTGTTCGATTGGCTATAACCGGAAATCCCTGGCCAGGGTTGCTGAGATTTACTGGTAAGTGTTATCAGTAGTTTCTCGAACTGTTATAGACCTCATATCGACACGACTTATCGAGCTACTGGGGTCTGACGTTTAACCACCCCTAGGCGAGATATGCGACATATCAGACGACGAGACCGGACTGTACGGGAGTGTTACTGATTGGATTCACAGGAGAATGTACAGGCTTGCTTGTTGATCTTCTGATCGCTCAATACCCGGGTGGCCGTTATGTTTAGCAGACCGCTTGCGGCTTGTGGGTGTTTGATATGATCATCACCTACTGCCGGCGTATTGACGAGTCTTTAGAGTCCTACACAGGGGTTTCCTGGCTCAAGCGAAACGGAGTAGGAGCACATATGTGATATGTGCGGGACCGAGATTAATACGATATGAGATACCGTATTCTATTCTCGCGATTCATGACATTGATCGGTTGTATGCGATATAGCCGAGTTATCGGATCAAGTGTTGATTCGATAAGTTGTTACACATGATATTAGTCGGTTATAGCCGGGTTATTAAATCAAGAGTTGATTTAATAATTTAATGTATAATTATATATTTGATATATTACATTACATTAACTAGTATTTGCTCACTTATGATTTATTTTCTCACTAGATTGTGCACATTGTTTATATGTGATATATGCAAGTGTACATGTTTGTATCATGCTTGATGATACATACAAGATGGGTGTATGAGACTTATATCAAGTTTAGGTTAAATTAGGGTTTACTTATTTCCTTAAGAATAACAAAAGAGAGGAGACTTTAGTCAATGTTATCAAGCTTGTAGAAGCTTGTATGCAACATTGACAAAGTCAACTCTTTTGTCATTCCTTAGGATATTAGTAAACCCAACCCTTAACCTCATACTTTGGTTAATTCTCTACATGAGTTAAGCATGAGGGCTTAACTCAACCATGGTGCAATAATTCAAAGGATAAGTTTTCATTTGGATGAATTATTCACTTCTTCTTCTTCCTTCAACAAAAGCTTTCTAGCTTCAATGGAGCTTGAGAAAAAGTGTGAGAAAATCAATTCTAAAGTGAGCCCACCTCCTACTTCTTCATCCTCTACCACTTGCCATGTAGTAGAGTGTGTTCTCTTCACAAAGTTCATGACCTAGTGAAGGAATAGCTTGAGTTAGTGTCTCCCCGACGTAGATCATCTTCGGCCTCGAAGTCATCGAAGCAAGCACGTTCGTTCTTCTTGTGGAGCTTCTCTAGAGTCCGGAGTTCACGATCCCAGCGAAGGGAACATCTACACGGAGCTATTGAAGTGAAGGACCGGATCTACAAAGGTTGTAATCCCTCTCACTTAGTGTTAAAGTGTTTAACATGTTAGTTTTCGCATAAACTCTAGTTTAAAGATCCGGCTTTGGGTTGTTTGGCACGGCTAAATTTTTAATCGGGCATGGTTGATGCCTCGTAGAACCTTGTGAGCGTGCCTAGCAACCCTACAGTCTGGAGCGGCGGATATCCGGAGGATACCGACCGTAGTCATGAGATTTGATGATATGGGCCGATCCGGACTGACGGAGCCCGAGATATTGAGACATTGAGATATTGGGATATATAATATATATATATATATATATATATATATTGTGTCGATGATGGACACGGATTTTCTGTTGATTTCATTGATGATACTTCAGTTTATTGTACAGAAGCTTTTCTAAGATAAGAATAAAGGTTTTCTCATACCAGACATGTTCAGGTTTCATGTTCGATTATTCATCCATGTTGCATTCATACTAGTGCATCGCATCGTATTGATATATGTAAGGTGTGACGCATTTGCGTGCATGCTTACGATAGCCTTATTAGATATTACTTACTACTCACGAGTTGGCAACTCACCCCCGTTGTGCCACAGTATCTTGCAGGTCCGACCCGTCAGCACAGTAGCGGCGGGCGTACTTTCTTTTCTGCTTCGTTTGCATCGACTTACAGCTTGCCCTTAGTGGGTTTTGGAGGATATTCTTTTGCCCCCACCATGTATTTTATTTTTTATCTAGTATACTCCATCTACCCTTCATATATTGGACCTAGACTGTGAGCTTGAGAGGTTCGTTGGTATATATGTATAATCTGATTTCTGGTGTCGAGCTCGTCTGAGCCGACTTTATTCTTAGTTTTATTTCTTTCTTGTAAATGTTGATTTCATATTATGATGATATATATTGCATGTGGTTGTGATTCCGCCATTGGCGAAGAGCTAGCTCCCACTTGGGGGTGCCTTTATTCATTATTTATGCATATTTTGTGTTGTACCCATTTCGGGGACAGTATTTACAAAGGAGACTCTGCCGAAATTTTCGGGAAAATTTGATGTTTTAAAATGCTTTTGATATGACTTTATTTTTTTTAAATCACCTTTTTAAGTTAAGTTTTCCTTCACTCTATTGCTTTTAAACGGTTTAGATTTCTAGTCTTGGCTTACTTAGACTATGTTATGCCTTGAGACATTTCGTAATTTAAGTGTCAGTCACGATTCGTACCTTCGGGTCGTGACAGCGGGGATAGAAACTTCGACAATCTTTTCTACCCGCTCAGGTGCGTCATTGGAAATATCCATTGAATCTATCACCGATGTGGAAATCTCTGCCAGGGGAACAGAAGCTGTCACCAGGGGCTCCAAAGCAGGGATGGCAGCTTCGGTAATCTCTTCTACCCCTTCAGATGCGTCATCGGAAATATCCATGGAATCTATTGCCGGTGTGGCAATCTCTGCTGGAGGGACAGAAGCCATCACCGGGAGCTCTACAGCAGGGATAGCAGCTTCAGTAATCTCCTTTACACCCTCCGGTGTGTCACGGAAGATAATCGTAGAACCAACGTCCATGGCGCGATCTGGGCTCGAAATTACGCCCGCTGCAGAAGGCCCTACAAATTTTTTTTAAGATAATGTGACGTGAAAGTAATAAAAATTATTTGCTAAAAAGGACAAGAAATATATGTACGAATACCCTAAGGAGCCTGAAGGATGGTCTGTTCGAGTTGCTGCGCTTTTCTGTTCAGAAGCGCTTGTCGGGCCTCAATCGAAAATGGATCCCTACCTGCTTTCAAGCCCGCTTCATCTTCGGAGACGTCCGACACCAGTTGTTTCAAAGCACGTTCCTCCTCCAGCGTCAAAAGAGTCGTCGATAACATGGCTGGAGCCGGATCGACATCATGAAATACAACAGCGAGAAGTTTTCCTTTCCTGGAGGGGACGTTTTCAGCCTCGTCTTGTGAGCGCTTTAAAGCCTCAGCCAACTGAGCAGCCTCCTCGGTAGAGGAACCGGGGAAGAGAAGACCGTCGTCCGGCTCCTATATAGATATCGGCTCATCCTGGATAAGGGGCTCGGATTCAAGCAAAGCGTCGAGTAGGCCGGAGACTGATTTCTTTCTCCTTTTGGAGCCCTAGAAAACACCGGCGGAGGGGCGCTTCCTCCCCTTTTGCGCTTTTACGCGGCGCTGCCCGACATCGCCTTCGATATTTTCCTTTGTGGATGCCACGGCTGGTGCTTTATCAGGAGTCGCTGTCTCGGTTCTCGTACACACCGGCATACCAGTAGTACGGGCGGTTGATTCAGCTTGTGCGGCTTTAGGAATGAGCATTGAGCCGCTATCCCTTAGAGGAGGGCAAACAACCGACCGTGGCTACAACGGGGCACTGACAGCTTGATCTGGGACAGGAGCTCTACACTTAAAGATCACCCGTCTTTCCTCTACGATGATGGGACCGACCCGGTGGCAATACCAGCCTTTGAAGGGCCCCACGGGCCTTGGAAGATAGTCAGGCTCCGGGATCATGAAAAGAGAACCCGTGTTCAACCGCATGAAATGACGGATAACATCGCGGGCTACCTCCAGAGAAGGAGTAGGCTCAACAAAAAAGGCTTCGAGGGGGATGCCCTGATTGTAGCCTAGCTGTTGGGCAAAGCGATCCAGATTATACCGCATGAAGAGGGTAGCGTCGTTAAGACGGAACACCAAATACCGTGGCCTGATTGAGTATAAGTGCATGATCTCTTTTGGCTTTAAAGCTGGAGCCCCATTTTTTGATAAATCAAACAATTGTTGAACAGGTCCCGCAGGAGCAGAAAGGACTCGATCGCTAAAAACCATCTCGCCTTCGTTTGAATACGGATTAAGTAATATTCGCAAATCCTCTAGCTGGGTCGGGTTAGGAGCGGAAGCATCAACCAGTCTCATAATCCATAGGAATGCATACGACTCATAGAAAGCAGGCCTCTGGTACACGGCAAATGCCCCTAACACGTGCATCTTGATCCATGACGTGAAGTAGTAGAGGGAGAAATTCATGGTATCCATACCTGGGTTCGAAGTGTTGGTGGCAGTGCTTAACCCATGGTATAAGTATGAAAATCCCACAACACCAACAGCCAATCGCGCTCCTTCAGCTATGCGATGAGCAGGGTAGAAGATGGAAGCTCTCATGAAACGGAGATGCATCGGCATGGAAAACCAGCTAAGCCAAAGACTTATAAAGACGATAAAGAACGTTTCTTCATCTATCCCAAGAGCAACGATCACGTCAAAAGCCACGGCTGACGAGTTCGGAATATAAAACTGCGGCAGGTCCTCTTCTTTGGCAGGCAATTTCTTCAAGCCAAATCCGAAAGGATCTTCGACCTTCGTGAATTTCGGAGTTTTCTTGAATAGGACATCTTCATGAAGAAAGCAAGCAATATAAGCGTCAAAAGTGGCACCTTGCCCTTCTGATGCAACGAATAGTTTCTCAAAGATGCCCAAGGCTTTGATCAGACTTCGATGCTTGTACCGAACAGCATTCTTAGTCGTCAAGCCCTCAAGCATAGCTGGCACCGTGGCGAATATGTACTCATCAGGAGGTAGTAATTCTTCGTAATGCTCTCCCCTGATCGGCAACCCTAAAATTTCACGAAACTCCTCTAGCGAGATCGAGACTTCACGATCCCCTAGCAAGAATGTGTTTGTGGGAAGATTACATTGGTTCAAGAAGGCCTTGACCCACCAGACGTGGGGAGCGTGATAATAGAATAGTGACGCATATGCTGCTTAGTATAACCCCCGCAGCCGTGCGCGTTGGGAGGAGAGAATATATAGGGCCCACGGAAGGTAGCTCACTGGATGGCGTGGGGTAACACCTACCTTAACACCTGCCCCCAGGGTCGAGCTTCACCTTGACATATCCGGCATCCTTAAATATCAATGGCTATCAGGGCTTGATTGGGTATACCGGTCGTTGATGGTTCAAGCCGGCCTATAGGGGTCCAATTAGTTGCCTCCACCGCATAAGCAGTCCGTGGGTGCTCCATCAATGACATTGAGTGTATGGGTTCGGTTGGTACTTCGCAGGTAAAGCTACGGCGGCCCCTGATGATGTGATCGTACCAAACCCCCATTAAAGAAGGATCGTATTGTCCTTGTCATGTGCCTTAATCATCACCATAACTTTCTCGTCTGACGGCGACTGTGGGAAAGCGGCATCCGAGCGTGTGAAGGGGAAGTAGGGAAGTGATGCCATCGTACCTTAAAAAAAAGAGGAGTGGACCCATTAATGAAAAATATATATGAGTTTGTTTCAGGGACCACTAACTACAAAGCCTGTAGGCCCCACGAAATCAAAATGACGGCTCACCAATGATGAGGCTAGATAATCATTGTGAGAATCCAAAAGGATTCTCATTAAATAAACAGTGGAGTTTAAACAACTCCTAACATTCTCGAAAAACGGGTTATATTAAAATACCCAACAGATTCAATATTTGTGAAAAGGGTAATAAAACCCTAAAAAGAAAAATATAATAATAAAAATATATATGCTCAAGAACGCCAGGGAATAAATATCCCAAAAGCCTCCAATTCTTTCAGAGCTAAGCATTGTAATATGGAATTAAATTCCTTTAATAATGGAGAAACTCTCATGATAGGGAAATGAAGGAAATGGAATTAAATTCCAGAGACCCTCAAAGATCAGAGGAGAACTCATGATCCTCAAGACCTTAGGGTTTACTATAGAAGAGAAAATGACTTTTTGGATCTCCGATAAATCATTCCAAGAAAAAGAGCAAAGCTCTGTTAATGGATTTAAAATCCAAGACAAGAACAAAAAAAGGTTCCGTTCATAATCCTTACCAGAGAAATTTTTACAGAGTTTAACTCTGGATTTCTACGGGCAGAGAACTAAGCTCTAAAAAAGAGAATTAAATTCTCAAAGAAAATAAGCAAGGAAGGAGATGAAAGAACAGTGGTCGTCTCAAAGGACAAGCCCCCGCATTTAGAAGACATGATGGGGTGCGGTTCATCTTCTCGTTCCCCTAGGCAAATCCAAGAGCTGTAAGATTGGACAGCGTTGCATTCATGTGCAAACCACGTGAGAGCAACGATGGGGGGCATTTGTTCCCTCAAAAAAAGGGGGGAGAGTAGGAAAGGGGAAACTCCCCACTATTCGAGTCTCATGTGTTAAACACGTGAGTGCCTATATGCAAAGCATATAGACGCTGCAATCAAACAACAGATAGGATAAACAAAGCCTCACGTGTTAAACTCGTAAGCGCCTATATGCAAAGCATATAGGCGCCGCAATCAAACAACAGATAGGATAAACAAAGTCTCACGTGTTAAACACGTGCTGCAATCAAACAACAGATAGGCTAAACAAAGCCTCACGTGTTAAACACGTGAGCGCCTATATGCAAAGAATATAGGCGTTGCAATCAAACTACTGATAGGCTAAAAAAGCCTCACGTGTTAAACACATGAGCGCTTATATGCAGGGCATATACGCGCTGCAATCAAACAACAAATAGGCTAAAAAAGCCTCACGTGGTAAACACGCGAGTGCCTATACGCAAAGCATATAGGCACTACAATCAAACAGCTAAGAGGGCCAAATTAAGTCCCACGTGCTAAACACGTGAGGACACCTCCTTACGTAGAATTAAATTCTACTTAATGAACCGTTGGATCAAGGATCCAACGGTGATTAAACATAGAATTCAATTCTATTGGGAAGAATATTTTTTGTTAAACCGACAGTTAATGGATCAAAGATCCAAAATATTATCTATATCTTTCTAAACAGAGAAAGATTATACTATGTTAAACTGAGCACCCTTTGATGAAAAATCCAATGGTGATTAAAATGTCACCGTTCGATAGAATTTTATTCTATATATGGGAGAATATCCCCAATCATGTTAAAGACAAGAACAAAATCTTCCATAAAAAACAGAAGTCCTTGGAACAAAGATCCAACGGAGGGTAAAATTCCCCAAATCAATTCTGAGACCAATTAAATCAATTGGGATCTCTCGATGAAATATTTTCTCAGAATTAAACAAACTTCTCTCCACTATATAAAGAACCCGAGACTTCAAGTCTTAGGAACACACAGACGCAAAGAGAGAGAACTCCCAGAGGCTTAAAAAAAAGAATATACAGTGAGCTTTTGAGGAATAGGAGAATTTAATTCTCAAAGAAAAGACTTGCTTCCTTGAAATACTAGGTAAAAAAAAACACCTCTCTTTTGCCTCTTAAAGGGTTTAACCCTTCATATAAGAACCCAGTTCTTTCCTCTGATTGAGATCTGCAGAAGCAAATTTCCCTACAAGTTGAGAATTTAATTCTCATCGGGCAGATTTTGCTCTGCAAGATTCAAAAACCTAAGGGAAAAGAACAAAGTTATATAAAAAAAGGAGAAGAAGAATGGGAACACATAGGAATTTAATTCCTCCAAAGATTAGGGTTTAACCTTATATTAAGAACTTAGTTCTTCAATAAAAAAACAGTGATCCAAGATCTCCAAGGCCAAATCGTTGGTTCTTAGCACTATTCTGAAGCCTCACGTATTTTCCACGTGAGTGCTTCAAACGAACAAAGGGAACAATCAAAACTGCCTCACGTGTTTTCCACGTGAGAGTTAAAGCACCCCAGTATAAAAAAAATAGACAGCCACGTGCTTTGCACAAGAACTCCAACCAAGTGCTTAGCACTAATAAAAAGGGGGGAGATAAAACCCAAAGTCTAGCGCCCATATTTGGGGTGCCTCACGTGTGTCACGTGAGCGCCATAAAACTCTAGTGTTTAACATTAGTCCAGTGCCCATATTTGGGGTGCCTCACGTGTGTCACGTGAGCGCCAAAAAACTCTATTGTTTAACACTAATCCAGTGCTCACGTGAAACGCACGTGAGCACTGTATTCCTCAGTGCTTAGCACTGTTGGAGTCGCAACCTTAGCCCAAATTGGCTAAATTTCCTGAGGTTTGACCTCTTTTATACTAAAACAACCGAGCCCATATTGCTCATGTTTTTCCCAAGCTGACCTCAGTCTCAAAAATGACTAGTGGTCTCCCATTGATGATATCCTAAATGATATTCATCTTATGTCTCCTAACATAATTTTAGTCTCAAACATGACTAACATTTCTTAGGTCTACAACAACCCATTTTCCCGTCAAATACGGGATTTGGTTTAAGGGTACATCTCTCCACACCTCTGATATATGTCATTGTAATTCTTCAACGTCTTCAGAGAGGTGGCGGGTCCCGACAACCAACAACTCTTTGGTGCATTTCTAAATTGACGTGCACACCTCAAATCAGACCGCACCCCAAACTGGGTGCATTCCATATCACCATTGTTCACTCCGTCACGTAACAAATACACGTGCGCGCAAGATGGACAAAGGACCGAGAAGTCCCTAAACTAATATTCGCCTCCAAAATGGCGATAGAGGACCGAGAAGTTCCTAAACTAATATTCGCCTCCAAAATGGCGATAATGGACCGAAACGTCCATAAACTAATATCCGCCTCCAAAATGGCGATAATGGACCGAAATGTCCCTAAACTGATATTCGCCTCCAAAATGGCGATAATGGACCGAAACGTTCTGAAACTAAAATAATATAGCCCAAACGCTCTTTTGTTGGATCCTAAATAAAAATGATCCTGAAACCTCGTTAAGTCAATCTTAGTCTCAAATTGGATAATGTATCCTTAACAAAAACAAATCGAACCCCAAATGCTCACATACATTTAAGTCGATCTTAATCTCAAAATAGATTAACGGTCCTTAAATAAAGACCCCAAATCTAACATATACAGATTTGGACTAATCCATGCCCTACGAGCGACAACATAAATTAGTCTCCGTATACATTCCACGGGTAACCAAAACAAACTAAAACACACACAACACGAAGTGAACTTCCGGAGCAGGAGAAAGTGGTTATCGCGATGCGGTAACGTAATTAACTGCAGGGGCTTGTGCCTGCAGGGAAGAACGTCCCCACAATCAAAAAACCCTCGCAAAACGATGAGGAATCTGACGAAGCCACGCTACAACGGCTGCATCCGTCCAAACCTCCAATATATGGTGTCATAAATCAACTTGGTATCTTCGGAGTGGACGGATAAATATAAATAGCATCTGCCCCCAAACTCAGGCAGGACGATCTATCCCGGTTCGTCCTCGTTTTCGGTGGTGAACACTTGATTTGGAAAAAAGTATTATCCATTCTTCACTTGCTCACAAACTTGATCATTTTGTGTTTTCTCATTCTCTCTCCATTGCTCTCCTCCTTCTTCCTCAAACCCTAACCCTCACATGTGTTGTGAATCCTAGGGTTCTTTGAGATAAAATAGTCCAATTAACTCTCTGCATCTTCTAAGCTACCTAGATTAGCAAACTAGGTACTTTAATTACCTCATTCTTAAGGTTGGAGCTTGAATCATAGACTCTCGGGTGGATCGTCTTCGACACGAGGAGGCCGATGACCGAGCTTGATCCGCACCTTCTAGGAGCTCAAGAAGAGGAGAAGAGACCCGAAGGACTATAATCTTGGAGGTATAAAACTCTATCATAGTAGTTTAGAACCTCTATGTGTTTAGCTAGTTAGGGTTTCTGAACGATCTTGGAAGTTTAGTCGATGTTACTTATCTTAAAATTGTTTTTTGTAAATTCTACCTCCCCACAAACCACGTGGGGTGTATGACATCGACTTACACACTAGCTATACGTAACAGCTACCCAGGTATTGATCAAAAGAAAGGTCGACAAGCAAATTCGTCCGAATGCAATCAGAACCTATCAGTGAACAGTCCTGTCTCTTTGTCAGAGAGTGTCACATATCGGGTCTGCACGACTTTTTAAAACCGTGGTAGGGTAGTAATTAAAGTACAGTGGAAACACACACATGATACTATGGGGATCTCAGGACAAGGGACTATCATGTACTCATGTCACCAGAAAACTACTATCTTACAATAGGTATAATACCATCTAAGAGTTGTCGGTAAGTTCATCAGTGTAACTCATTCTCCAATAAGCACTTATGCACAATCATCGGTATCAAACACCAATAACTATGAGATCAGCTATCATCCTCCAACCAGGTCAGAAAACATATACACTAGTCTAATTTGGAATACCGATGCCTTGTCTCAATACTCATACGATAAGGGACATTTAAGGATGTGCTTATGGATTATCCAGGCCCCACTATTTTGATCTCCTTCATAATCCGGGTAATCTAGCAAAGATCTTATGGGATTTATCATTATATATTAGCATACGTAATAGCAAGTAAAATGTATACACACGAATGATAAAGTCAAACCAAATAGCATACTATCATCTCGAGCAAGATTGTTATATCCATATAGGTCCTCCTATAATTACAATAATTGCCTTAAGGGCACCTATATCCAATAATCACCCACTTGCACTTAAGGCCAATTATTACGGTATCGCATACCCACTTCTCATGTGCTTTCGCATACCCAACTTCTCTACTAACAGTTTTGCAAATCGTGTTCGAGAAACAGGCTCAGTGAGTGGATCCGCTACAATGTTTCTAACTTTATCTCTTCATATCTCAACTTCACGAAGATCAACTATCTCCCGAATTGAGCGATATCTGCCTTAGAATTTGTCTGGATAGATGATGGGACCAAGTTCATAAATGAACAATTTTATCCAAAAACTTCTTAGGCTGTATCCTCTGCTGGGTCATAATCAACACCCAGTGCCATGTCTACCTCGGTATCACTTAGAACCCTTTCCAATCTATTGCTTCTCAGAAGTGGGTAAACTTATAACTCGTGATAAACACTTTGTCATCCATGTCACCTTGAAAACCAGAATTAATAACCGTCTCCATTTGGAGGCTGCCACCACACTCCTGGAACATCCTCATATGTTCTTTACTGTTATTCTATGTTTCTTTAGGATTGGCGTGATATCTGCTTACTACAACAAGTGTATAAGCAACATCTGGTCTCGTACTTGACATCGCATGATTGACCCTACTGCCGAAGCAAGTAGAATGTCATTCATGCGAGTGCCTCTCCTCATCAGTCTGAAAAACATCTCTTTAGAAAGGGTGACTCCATATCATGCAGGTACACTACCACGCCAGGAGTCGACCATTCTAAACCACTTTAGAATGGTGTCATAGTACCCGGATTGGGACACTCCCTAAATCCTTCTAGATCTATCTCAATTAATCTAGTCACTAGAAATCCTGATATAAAATCCAAATTCTATATGGAGAAACATCCATGACAACCATAATTTGACCGAATTGTAGCATAAGAACATCACTTCCTATAAGAAGAATGTCATCCTTGTGATATTACTCCCTACATTCTTCTTAGAAACACCAGGTTCATCTATTATTTCGATGAAGTCAAGCACTTTGACCGTAACATCGAAATAGATGATCCATCTTTGTTATGCATGTTTTAGTCTATAAATAGACTCAAGCAACTTGCACACATTCCACTGCTCCCACTGACTATGATAACCCTCTGGAAGAGTCATATACACATACATTTTTAAATTATTATTTAGAAAGAAGTTATAGTCATCCACCTGGCGGACCTCATAGTCATGAAAAGCAGTAGTGGCAAGTTATATTCGAATGGACTTCAGCACGGACACTGAAGTAAATGTTTCGTCACAATCCACACCGGGTATTGATGAAAATCTGTTACTAAAAATCTAGCCTTATTAAATTAATAGCTTTCTATCTGCACTAATCTTAAAAGATCTACTTGCTCCTAATAGGTTTTACCCCTTCAGAAGCATCTAGCAAAGTCTATAATTTGCTGGAGTGTCTGAAGTCTAACTTGGATATCTTGCTTCCAGCCATCAGTCGGAAGTCGCTACTTCCAATGGCCTGTTGATAACTAGTAGGCTCATCATCAACCTCCCTATCACCGTCTATGAGAAAACCGAAGTATCTCTCGGGTGGCTGAGGTCACCTACTAAATCTGTGGAGTGGCTAAGATTTGTCAGGGACAATTGAATCTTCAGATTCTAATAATTTTTTAGTAATCGTTTATCGTTCTGGAATCATTTCCAGTTCTACCATACTCCTACTAATTCTTTTTGCAAGAAATTCCTTTTCAAAAAAGGTGGCGAGTCAAGAACAAAACTTTTAATCCTGAAAACGGTAGAAGTTAAGCCTTTGTGAATGCTTGGGATAACCCAAAAACTGCTCATTACCGAAACGTGCCTTGAGTTTGTCTGGATTTTTCTTCTCAACATAAACCGGATAACTCCATATCTTAACAACCTTAAGATATGCTCTCATTCTATATCACATATAGAATCACATGCACTAATTTAGACAGAACCATATTCAATTAGTATGCAACTATTTCCTGTGCATTTCCCAAAATGAAAGAGGCGACACAGCAATACTTATCATAGGACGCACCATATCCAATAGGGTGCGACTCATCCTCTCTGATACTCCATAATACTATAGTTTATACGGAGGAGTAATCTGAGTGAGAATCACATTCTCTAATAAGCAACTACAGAATACCGAGCTAAAGTATCCACATCTTCAATCACATTAAAGAATCATGATACTTCCGACGTCTGGTTCTCTACTTTATTCTTACACTTTAAGAACTTCTCTAATCTTTGGAATTTCCATTTTAACAAGAATGCATGTCTAAAACCATATAACTCATAAGTAAACAAAATGAAGTATGAATACCAACCCCTTGTTCATAAGGACATCGGACCACATACATCACTATGTACAATTCCTAAGAGTTCATCAACTCTTACTCTGTGTGTTATATGTTGAAAACTGTATTTTAGTTAAAAATATCTATACCGTTATTCTATGCACCTTACCCAATCAACACTTGATGAAGGTAAATGTTCAGAATATTATTTTTCAAAATTTATATCCTCTTTATCAAATAAAGAGTCGGATATATCATTTTAAAAACTGGTGCATAACAACGGTTATTCAAAACCAAAAATTTGTCGCTAGAAAAAAACAGGTGATTGTCCCCAATAGCAGCATTTTCTCCGATTTCCGACTTTGAGGATCAAATCACCATTTCCCAATACTTTACTCCTTCTTAGCATCTGTAATGCCTTACGGATGTAGGATTCTAATCCAGTATCGATATACCCAGGAGACAGAGTTCATTGAGAAACGGTTTTCAAATACAAACACATCAGAGGATGAAGCATTATCATGATTCAAAGGGGGTGTCTGGGTATTCTTAATATTGCCTCTTCCACTACCCAGGCTCATGACTGTAGTTGCCATCTCATTTCCCCTAACTGCAACCCCTTTAATTGTATCTTCATTTTACCTTCTATACACCATACTTAGAGTGGTTGGTTTTCTTCCTTCCTTTCCTTTCAGCTTCAGCCTAAGCTTCGGAAGAAGACTATCCAACAAGCATAACTGGTGTATTCTCCTTATTTAAGGATCTCTCAACCAGAGAGAATGTAGAAAGAAGAGACAATTGAATTATATCAACATACAACTCATTTTCTTCAGAACCAGTGGCCATCCTCGGACTGAAACAATTTCTTTGAGTTTGTATGTAACTGTACAAGATGGCCTTCCAAGCAATATGGATCTCTGTGTCTGACACAGAGGGTTCAGGAGAAAATAGAAGGGAAGTAGTAGCGGCAAGGACAAATGAAACTATGTCGTGAATTAAGGCAATCATGACCATAGTCGCAACCTCCTTTCCCTTAACTGCAATCTCTTTAATTGTCTCTTTATCTTACCTTTTATACACCATACTTAGTCTGGTTGGTTTTCTTCCTTCCCTTCCTTTCTTTTTGGCTTCAGTCTAAGATTTGGAAGAAGACTATCTAATAAGCGTAACTGGTGTATTCTTCTTATTCAAGGAGCTCTCAACTAGAGAGAAGGTGGAGGGGAGAGACAATTGAATTATATCAACATACAATTCATTTTCTCCAGAACCAGTGGTCATTCTCGGACTGAAACAATTTTTTTGAGTTCGTATGTAACTATACAAGATGGACTTCTAAACAATATGGATCTCTTAGTCTGACACAGAGGGTTCAGGAGAAAATAAAAGGAAAGTAGGAGCAGAAACGACACATGCGACTTCTTCATGAAATAATGGCGTTCCAAACCCAAAGTTTGTAAAAGGTTCAGTTTAACTTGGTTTTACGAGTTATAGTTTAAGGTTGGACATGGTCACTGCCAGTAGAAAGAAAAAGGAAACACTCAGCGTGTGCCTTTGCAAGATCATATTGGTTTGTTAATTTATCTAATCATAATGGCTCCCACTGATTTGTCGAATTCTCCTACAAACCCTAAAAACAGAACTAGCCGGGATCATGTACACCCACAAGTTCGCTAACCGGTCAGCCGGCAAGTGCAAGTACTCGGAAGGAGGTCCCCCATGTTTTCACACGGACCCAATTAAATAACCCTGTTTCCTTAGAGCATAACCTCATAACACCTTTCTAGACACCTAATGGGTTAGCTAATTGTGAAGTGAAAATCTCCCGGTAGTAACTCTTACTCACAGTGGGAATTGGGACCCAACTATCACATTAAAGATATGCAATCACATTTCAAGTTTCAACGCTTGAAACTCCCGATATAGTTTTTACCCCTCGTGGCTTATGACCTTGATAAAGGCCAACAAACCATAAGTCATAAGTCAAGTTAAACCCTTCATTTCGTGACAGATTTAGATCCACTCGTACAACGCTTGACAAAGGCCAACAAGGTCGTATGACTATCCTAACCAATCGCATCACATGTAGGCAGGAAGACATCACTTGGCTACTGTACACTACGTTTTGACAAAGGCCAACAAACGCAGCACGAATACTACGTACTCTACTTCATAAAATGACAGAAGGCTATGGCTGGTTTTGAAGAAAACCTTTAACGTAATAAACTTGATATCATTGAAAGAACCGAGTGGTTTTAAAAGTTTATAGTAACATAAAAAAAATTCTCAAGAGTTGAATTCCCCATGAAAGGGTCACAGCTCTTTCTTCATTGAATGAGGGGCAAGATATTCCTAACTGAATACCACTATGCAAAATAAAAGAATACAGCTATAATTTCTTTTGGAAAAAGTTGGTTCCTGCAATGTATTTTAGGTGCGTTTTCTTTGCATTAATCATATTAACGCAATCCCATCATTTAGATAATAACACTTATTATCTAGAATCTTCTCGCCCCAGAAAACATGATATGAAAAGAAAATAGAGTATTTTATATGCTATCCACATTCGCCACGGGGCATCGGGTCTTTGCCGTAAGGTTAGTTAACTTACGACAGGGCGGACGCGGGGCTAGCGCGGATGCAAAACATATAGAAAGACACACACACACACACACACACATACACACACACATACATACATACATACATCACAGACAAGTAATCACATTACAGGCATGCGGTAAATAACAAGTAAATGGAATAGTTCGAATATCTTAAAAATCCCGCGTTTCGTTTGAGCCGCAAATGAAATGCGACATTCTATGGTCACGTGAATAGCCCGTACATTGCCAAACGAAGACCCCTACGAGCACTGAGAGCCACCCGTCGATCTTAGAAATGATGCAACCTGGCCTCAGCACCATGAGTGGGCTACCCGACGCTTTCTAGAATTCGGCGACTCGAGCACTCCTCCGTGGGTCTATCCTTGTAACGTTTTGAAAATCGTTTCGGTGAGATTTCGAAAAAACGGTAAAATAATGGGGTTTTCGGTAAAAAGTCAAAATGCAAATATCTTTATTATAAAATTAAATATACATATTCTAGCTATGTAATTGCTAGTATTTGGTGTTTATTGAGCCACTGGTGAAATTTCAAATTTTCTGAAAAATTTTCCGAAATTAATTATTTTAATATTATTTTAAGCCGTCACTAATACATTTAATTAGGGAAAATTACAAATTGGAATGAGTTGAAACAAATTTTGTGCATCATAAAACATTAAATAAATTTTTATCATGTGGTTTTTGAAATGAAATCGTTTGCCAAAACGGTTTAGAAAATATCGAAGAAAAAGGCTTTTTTCGGTGAAATTAGTGTTAATGGGAATTGGGGTAATACATTCATCTTTTTCCCTAACCCACACACCCACACCTCACCCTCTGTCCCCCTCCCCATATGTCCGGCCCCACCTTGACAGCCCCCCCTCTCTCTCTCTCTCTCAAATTACCTCACCTTTCAAAAGAAAAGAAAAGAAAAGAAAAAGGGAAATGAAATAAAGTCAAAAGGGGGTGTAGACTTTGTCTTTTTCTCCCCTTTTTCTCCACCTCCCTCTCTCTCCTCCCCCACTCCCTTGCTGGCCGAAAATTTCCTGCACCAACAGCCCTCTTTCTCCCCACATTGTTCCATCTCTTTTGCTTCAAAAAATTCATCAAATACCCATCAAAAAAATCCCAAAATCTAAATCTAGTTCTTACCCATTTTAGTGTAGCCTTAGATGCATGGATTTTGGTGCAAGGATTTCATTTTGGAGGTCTAGATTTCATGTTTGATCATGGATTTGTGAGGTATAAATTTTGTGCCCCATGGTTGTTTGTTGATTAGTTGCTTATATGATTTTGTTTATAAGTGTTAAATTGGTTGTTGTGGTTTGTGTGATGAAAATTCAAGAGAAGAACTTGAATGCAAGTTAGGGTTTTGTGAAATTGGTGTATGGTTGTGTAATGCATTTAAGCTCTTATGACATGTTAAAACAAGTTAGTAGCTAGTTGTTAATTGTTAGTTTAAAAATTGTGATAATTACGCTAATTTGCTATCTAGGTTTTTGGAAATGGTTAAATAATTGGGTTTAAAATTATAATTTTTTTTTATGACTTCATTAACATTATTAAGTGTAGTTTAATACTTTAGTTCATGAAAATCCAAGCTAGATTGTGGTTTGTGCATTTTTTGCTATAAAATTGTTAAAATTTGGGTATATTGTAAACTAGAATTTTGGAATTTATGGAAATTGATGAGAATAAATTATAGGAATGGTTTATATGACTTTGTTATGATATTTAGTGAATATTGTGGCCGCTAGATTCGTTTAAATATCAAGATGTTGTATTAAAGCGGTTAATTTTGCTTATTAGGTTTTCGGAAAAATAGCTTTAAAGCGAATTTGAAGTTTTGGTGATTTTAACCCTATTTTATATATATAATTAAGGTGTTGTGAAATCACGATTGATACGTTTGAGTTTTTCTCGATGGTTTGGCGTTTGTACGCCGACGTCAAGGGTTTTTGGGTTGATTTGTGAAAGCAACCATAGGTTTTGACCTATATGGGATTCACGTGTTGTTTTTGGGTCATGAGTCGGATTTTAATACGACACGGTGCGTTATGATATATAGGTGCCCCATGTAGACTTCAAGATGACAAGCAAGCGCGTGGCGACGTCGGCACTGGCTAGCGAGGATCAGGTGAGTAGATTTATATCTACGGGGAGAAGTCGGGTGAATGGCGTATAGCACCCCCGCAGTCCGTAGTGTAGCTCATAAATATATATATATATATATATAGGTGTTTTATGATACGAGAATGTTCATTCATGTTATGTTTATGTGTTCATGGAGTACCTTTGTGTTAGTTGCGAAACCCTAGAGTAGTTGTTATACCCACATACGCACACACAGACTTGCATACTTTACTTTCTTGTGCGCAGATTGGGATGTGTATATATGTATATATGCGTGGGTATGGGACTATGCATATGTACATCCATATACGCATGCATGGATAATGAGGATAGTACTTGGGATTTAAGATGAGTCGATGAGATTTGATTTGAGGCCGTGAGATCGGTGATATAGCAGGGTTCGTATTTGAGATACGACATGACGTTTCACACGCGTCCATGCATACTTAGGCGGTATCAGTATTGTACTAGACGTAGATCAGTACCCCGATCATGATATTTGATAAAGAGGATACCAGGTGAATAGTATGATGAATGTGATATTGACTCGTACCCAGATTTAGGATGCCGTACGACAGATTTACGTACGAGCTATATTGATGATTGATCCGCGCTCTTGACTTGGGATGCCTGATTATAGATATGGTATCGAATATGATATTATTGAGGCGGTATCACCGACTATACATATACAGGTATGTATATGTATCGACTCAGATGATAGGCGGTTTCCTTACCTGTAGTTCAGCTTGTTAGTTCAGCCGTATAGTTTAGTGTAGTTGTTAGATTAGATTAGACTCCTACCTATTTCAAACTAGCGGATCGTGGGTATTTTAAAAGATAGGTCAAGGGATCTACGGATATTTCAAAAAACGTATCCTTTCTTAAAAACCACCGTATCCCCTATTTTCAAAACCCCGCGATTCGTGTTATTTCAAATGGCACCATTGTTTAATATTTAGCTCCCGCTCATTTTGGTTGCTCGCTCTGCATCGCATACTTACATTGTTATTTCATATTGCATTGTTGACATTATGCTGTTAGGACACCAGCACCATTACCGATGATGCGTATGTACCATATACACTTACTTGCCGGCTCACACACATCTTCATCGGTAATTGCCATGTCACGTACACCTTAGAAAATATTATTGCTTAACTTAGATTGATAGCTAGTAGTTTGACATAATATTAGTGTACATACCTCATATGCCAGCTTAGATATTGTAGTTATTACTTGTCGCTTCATGCATACTGTTATTCATTGTTATGCCGTATTCATGGATTGTCATGCTTATATTCATGGTTTTACATGCTATTGATGATTCGGATTTCCATGATATTTTCTGGATTTGGAGGAAAACCGCAAAACATATATAAACTGCTTTCTCTCTTTTAAAATAAAAAGTGCGGTTTTCCCATGATGTATGAGTCGTCCACCATGAGTTTGCTGATGGATTTTGAGACCCGATTCGAGGAGTGGAGGAACCATTTCGGGTACATGGTGGACCCGGTGCGGTACCCCGGGGCAAGAGGATCGTGTTGTTGACGTTGAGCCTGGCAGGGGAGCACTACCGACCGGTGATTTTACCCGACGCGTCGGATATCCGGAGGATACCGTCGTGGTCTTGAGATGGATGGTAGGGGCCGGTCTGGACTGACGGCACCCTAGATATTGTGATTGAGACATTGAGATTTTGAGATTTGAGGTACAGAGATTGTGACACAGAGATATCCAGGTATTTGGTCACTTGTTTTGTGTCGATGCTGGGCACTGTTTTATGCTGATTTCATTTATGGTGCCTCATTTTTAAAATACAGAAATCTCACTGATTTATGAAAGAAGTTTTATTCAGTACATACATTCTGTTTCATGCATTCATACATCATCCATATGATATATCGCTACCTGAGGCACTGACACGGGCACATGGGATTACACTTGGGTTAGATATATACCCTTGTCATTGTTATAGACTGCTGGTTATATTGAGGATATATTATGATCGTATGACCTAGGATTGCGTCATATATGCGATTTTTATTCGTAGATGTTTTTCTATTCACGAGTTGGCAACTCACCCCCGTTGTGCCCCAGTTTCTTGCAGGTTTTCCGTACAGGTTTCTTTACGGCTTTGCGGGCACAGTTTCGTTCGGGTGAGTTGCTAGTAGGTGGGTTTATTGGTATCGTACCCATCATATTACCTTGTATTATATTATTCAGTTGTATCTAGTAAATTCCATCAACCAAGTATGTATGTATTTCTGAGATAGAGACCAGTGATGTTATTCTTTCGACCTTAGAGTCGCGTGTTATTTTTCTGTGGATTTCTTGTTGTTTTGAGTTCCTTTTGAGTTTTGATCCTCGCCCTTGGCGTTGTATATTATATTTCTTGTGTGGTTGTGACCGTCGATTGACGATGAGCCAGCTCCCGCTTGGGGATGCCTTTTATTGATTTCGTACACTATTCATATTGTATCCCGTTAGGGGGCCTGTATTTACAAAGGAGACTCTGCCGAAATTTTCAGGCAATATTTGATGTTTTTAAAAACGCATAATTCGGCTTATGCTATTAAAACTACTTGATTTAAATTGGTTTTCCTTCACTCTACTACTTTTCTTGGTTTGGATTTCTGGGATTTCGGCTTACTTAGATTACGAACGCCTCGAGACGTTTCGTAGTTTAAGTGCCGGTCATGTTCCGTACTTTCGGGACGTGACAAAGTTGGTATCAGAGCGTTAGGTTTTACCTTCGGAGCGTAGGATGACCCTTGGTTGAAGGAATAGGTGACTAAAGTAGAGTGACGTACCGTGGGTATGTTCCGCGGCATTCTTACGATACGCTACTCCACTTAAGAAGCCTTAGGATGTACATTTCTTTGCTCAGTATTATATTCATTCCGATCTAGCCTCATCAGTACCTGTTATGGTTTTGCTGCCACGATTACGGGCAGGGAGAGCTACAGCTAGAGTTGCGGTCAGCACGAGCTCGTCACGAACGAGGACTGACCAGGGCGAAATTCCGGCGACACACGATTGCGGAGATGTGTCTTTTTACTGTGTTTCCGCTCCACGAGCGTTTCGCGGATCGCCTTTATGAGGTTACTCGGATGTGCTGATCGACACTAGAGGATTGAGCCAATGATATAGGCCAGCCAGATTTTGATGACCGTTGGTGTATTGCTTACTCATGATGATTGAGGCACTGTTCGGCGTGCAGACGAGTGAGCCAGTTGTTGCTGCGAGCGACGAGATATCGCCCCATATGTTGGAGCTATTGCAGTACAGGTTGTACTAAGAGATGATAGAAGGTCGCTAGTCACCCGAGGATGAATGACTAGGACATGTGGTTCGTTCGCCTACCCGATGAGAGGTCATCAGATAGATTTATTCCAGCTAGAGACGACTTCACGCGGAGACGTTGGGAGTCGACAGAGACGATCGAATGTCAGAAACATATTATTCCAAGTTTAAAGTATTCGGAAGGGCATACAGGCAATTCTATGGACCCTCTAGAAGAATGAAACCCTAACTCGACTTAATGACCGTGTGAAAGCCTTTGAACCTTCGGGTTTGCGGCAGTTCTATGGCGCCATTAGTAAGGCTTGGGTTTGCCCTTCTACGGCTGGACCACCGATGCTGTGGTATGTACTCGATACTATTAAACTGTGCCCAAGATGTTGAGCACTTGGGAGATTATGAGGTTTTGACGACTTGATCGGATGGATCGACTTAATTCGAATGCTAGGTGGGGAGATGCATTTCTTGGGAGACTCCCGATACGAGGATAGCCGTTGGAGCTCAGTCCATGCAGCCACGACGAGAAGAGTCCGAAGCAGTCGACGTTAGAGAAAAGTAGAGTAAGAGGTTCATACCAGATCTAGATGAGATGGCGTTCCACTCCGCCGACATCAGAGATGTGATGCGCATGCCGAGGCATGGTACTTGGATTTACCTTCCAGAAGGAGTCGCGATGAGTATGCAGTCGTTCCAGAGCAAGATGCAGATATAGGAAAGGACGATGACTTCTGGACAGTTGGCAGAGACGAGACATGGAAGAGACCGTGAGCAGGATTCCTTCCAGGACACTGCTGCAATGATACTTGCACCAGGATCAGATGTGTCACGTACATTCAGAAAGCCAGAGGCTGATGCCAGTGATATGATGTCTTACGAGTGGTCGCGATGATTGACCGAGAAATTACCAGAGAAGTGCCAGAACGGGATCATCCCCGTTAGCACACCTGACAGGGCCGATGAGCCGATGGACCGAGAGATTGGTAATTCACAGTGAAGACCTTGACCCAGGAGTGGTCATTGTTACGCACACCAGCAGGCCAGAGTTCATGGTCATCGACGAGACGTCCCACTAGTGACCGCGACAGTTGGCCCGAGATTCTTAGAGGATGCACTTGAGCGGTACTATTCCGCCATTATTGATTTCGATGTTTTTGGTGATTTATTCGCATGATTTGATTTTGATGATTGAGGATTTACGATATTTGCACAGTGTTGCACTTGATATCGTTTTCGTGCTTTGGTTTCACATGTTTGTGATTTTACGGTTTTAGACATTGGAGTTGATTTTGTGCGTATGCACGCACACGATTTGGTTCCTGTACTCTGTATAGTTTGTATATGCTTGTAGTGCAGTGATACGCCTTTTGTGCACTTAGATGCACTGGACTTCGATTTCGATTGTGATACTCGATATTTGTTTTGTGCACCTTGTGCACCTGATTTGATTTTGCGCATGTTCGGCGCTTGATATTGGATTTCATGATTTCGTGCATGATGGATGCCCCTGGTTTTAGGTTTTCACGCATGTTGAGCGCATGTTTTGAGATACGATTTTGGTGCACACCAGATGCACTAAATCGAGATTTTTCGTGCATGTCAGATGCACCTGATTTTGCTGTCAGGCATACACGTTGCCTACGACAGATGCTTTGTGCACACCCGATGCACTTAGATCTTGTTTCTGTGCACTTGTATGGCACGTATATGGATTTTGATTATCGTGCGCACCGGACGCACGTAGTATTCATACGCGTATTTTGGGATTGATTTCTTATAGAGCAGTACGTTTTTTTAATGATAATTGCGATGTGTTTTCGTACTAAGCAGGACTAGTTAGAGGACAGTACCTGAATGTATTTTGCATGCATTGATAGCTATTGAAGGGAATTCCAAAAAGAGAGCTATAGTCTCAGTATTTACCTACGTGTCTGATATGACGCGAAACGTTTAAAACAAGGAAAACCCTTCTAAATTGTTTCCCAAAAAGACGGAACGTATATTTCAAACAAAGGTATATATGTATATAGTTATTTTCTTATCATAGACGTCCGCCACTGTGCAGTGTTATGCGCATTGCATAGCAACTTAAAAGATTAGGCATGCATTTCCTCCTGATGTTTACATGTATAGTTCCGATTTATAGCATATCGGTCTTGCTTTGGATTTGGCATTTGTGTCTTCACCTTTACTCCGATGATTGCGGGATACTTGACGGAGTTTTGATTTCGAGTTATCTGCTCATTACTCATGCGCATGCATTGCGCTATGATGCGTTTTATGTATTTATGATTTCGGAGCCCCGGCGATTTGATGGTTTTGGCTGAAATATTTTAGTATTTGGGGAGAGTTTTAATTTAAATTCGGGGACCGAATTTCTTTAAGGGGGGAATATTGTAACGTTTTGAAAATCGTTTCGGTGAAATTTCGAAAAAACGGTAAAATAAGGGGGGTTTCGGTAAAAAGTCAAAATGCAAATATCTTTATTATAAAATTAAATATACATATTCTAGCTATGTAATTGCTAGTATTTGGTATTTATTGAAACACTGGTGAAATTTCAAATTTTCTAAAAAAATTTCCGAAATTAATTATTTTAATATTATTTTAAGCCGTCACTAATATATTAAATTAGGGAAAATTACATATTGGAATGAGTTGAAACAAATTTTGTGCATCATAAAACATTAAATAAAATTTTATCATGTAGTTTTTGAAATGAATCGTTTGCCAAAACGGTTTAGAAAATATCGAAGAAAAAGGCTTTTTTCGGTGAAATTAGTGTTAATGGGAATTGGGGTAATACATTCATCTTTTTCCCTAACCCACACACCCACACCTCACCCTCTCTCCCCCTCCCCATATGGCCGGCCCCACCTTGACAGCCCCCCCTCTCTCTCTCTCCAATTACCTCACCTTTCAAAAGAAAAGAAAAGAAAAGAAAAAGGGAAATGAAAGAAAGTCAAAAGGGGGTGTAGACTTTGTCTTTTTCTCCCCATTTTCTCCACCTCCCTCTCTCTCCTCCCCCACTCCCTTGCTGGCCGAAAATTTCCTGCACCAACAGCCCTCTTTCTCCCCACATTGTTCCATCTCTTTTGCTTCAAAAAATTCATCAAATACCCATCAAAAAAATCCCAAAATCTAAATCTAGTTCTTACCCATTTTAGTGTAGCCTTAGATGCATGGATCTTGGTGCAAGGATTTCATTTTGGAGGTCTAGATTTCATGTTTGATCATGGATTTGTGAGGTATAAATTTTGTGCCCCATGGTTGTTTGTTGATTAGTTGCTTATATGATTTTGTTTATATGTGTTAAATTGGTTGTTGTGGTTTGCGTGATGAAAATTCAAGAGAAGAACTTGAATGCAAGTTAGGGTTTTGTGAAATTGGTGTATGGTTGTGTAATGCATTTAAGCTCTTATGACATGTTAAAACAAGTTAGTAGCTAGTTGTTAATTGTTAGTTTAAAAATTGTGATAATTACGCTAATTTGCTATCTAGGTTTTTGGAAATGGTTAAATAATTGGGTTTAAAATTATAATTTTTTTTTATGACTTCATTATCATTATTAAGTGTAGTTTAATACTTTAGTTCATGAAAATCCAAGCTAGATTGTGGTTTGTGCATTTTTTGCTATAAAATTGTTAAAATTTGGGTATATTGTAAACTAGAATTTTGGAATTTATGGAAATTGATGAGAATAAATTATACGAATGGTTTATATGACTTTGTTATGATATTTAGTAAATATTGTGGAAAACCGCAAAACATATATAAACTGCTTTCTCTCTTTTAAAATAAAAAGTGTGGTTTTCCCATGATGTATGAGTCGTCCACCATGAGTTTGCTGATGGATTTCGAGACCCGATTCGAGGAGTGGAGGAACCTTTTCGGGTACATGGTGGGCCCGGTGCGGTACCCCAGGGCAAGAGGATCGTGTTGTTGACGTTGAGCCTGGCAGGGGAGCACTACCGACCGGTGATTTTACCCGACGCGTCGGATATCCGGAGGATACCGTCGTGGTCTTGAGATGGATGGTAGGGGCCGGTCTGGACTGACGGCACCCTAGATATTGTGATTGAGACATTGAGATTTTGAGATTTGAGGTACAGAGATTGTGACACAGAGATATCCAGGTATTTGGACACTTGTTTTGTGTCGATGATGGGCACTGTTTTATGCTGATTTCATTTACGGTACCTCATTTTTAAAATACAGAAATCTCACTGATTTATGAAAGAAGTTTTATTCAGTACATGCATTCTGTTTCATGCATTCATACATCATCCATATGATATATCGCTACCTGAGGCACTGACACGGGCACATGGGATTACACTTGCGTTGGATATATACCGTTGTCATTGTTATAGACTGCTGGTTATATTGAGGATATATTATGATCGTATGACCTAGGATTGCGTCATACATGCGATTTTTATTCGTAGATGTTTTTCTATTCACGAGTTGGCAACTCACCCCCGTTGTGCCCCAGTTTCTTGTAGGTTTGCCGTACAGGTTTCTTTACGGCTTTGCGGGCACAGTTTCTTTCGGGTGACTTGCTAGTAGGTGGGTTTATTGGTATCGTACCCATCATATTACCTTGTATTATATTATTCAGTTGTATCTAGTAAATTCCATCAACCAAACATGTATGTATTTCTGAGATAGACACCAGTGAGGTTATTCTTTCGACCTTAGAGTCGCGCGTTATTTTTCTGTGGATTTCTTGTTGTTTTGAGTTCCTTTTGAGTTTTTGTTGATTTGAGTTCCTTTTGAGTTTTGATCCTCGCCCTTGGCGTTGTATATTATATTTCTTGTGTGGTTGTGACCGTCGATTGACGAAGAGCCAGCTCCCGCTTGGGGATGCCTTTTATTGATTTCGTATACTATTCATATTGTATCCCGTTTGGGGGCCTGTATTTACAAAGGAGACTCTGCCGAAATTTTTAGGAAATATTTGATGTTTTTAAATACGCATAATTCGGCTTATGCTATTAAAACTACTTGATTTAAATTGGTTTTCCTTCACTCTACTACTTTTCTTGGTTTGGATTTCTGGGATTTCGGCTTACTTAGATTACGAACGCCTCGAGACGTTTCGTAGTTTAAGTGTCGGTCATGTTCCGTACTTTCGGGACGTGACAATCCTATACCCCTTACAAGCACGACGAGCAACCCGCCAATTCTAGAATGATGCAGCCCGATCTCAACGCCTTGAGATAGCCACCTACCGCATTCTAGAACCCGGTGGCTTGAGTGCTTCTCCATGGGTAAAACCTATGTAATATACATATAACGTCAACAACAGTCTCAACCTGAAAAATAAAAATACATACTCCGGCAAAGACGGTCACAATCCGACCGTTTGTCCCAATAAAAGAATATACATATGGCATATACCAACACATGAATTAGGTGGACACGCTACTATATCCAACATTAACAAATCTACCCCCAGACCTGGTATGCGACACTCTTTGATGAAGAGACCGGAATCTACGGTAATTGTCACTAATAGGCTTTGTTGGGTTTGGATGAGTTTGCTTGTCGACCAACCTTTTGATAAATACCTAGGTAGCCGTTACGTACAGCTAGTACCACTGACGTGCTTATGGGTTAACCCGTTAGGGGTTGGTCTGAAATTGTTTTAGATTCAATTGGACATGATTCTATTAACCTACTGCCAACATATTGTCAAGTATTTAGAGTACCATGCCGAAAGTACCCGTTCAAGTGAAACGATGATGTAGATTGGTATTGTACATATAGTTGATACATACGGGAGTTCGATTAAACACGTGTATATGATATACGTATATTAATCGGACGTTTGATAATACCAGTCGATTTATTTATAAGCCGGATTATTAAGTTAAGTGTTGACTTAATATCCAAATGGGATATGATTGCTAGTATTATGTATATGATACACACACACACACACTCTCTCTCTCTCTCTCTCAAGTATAATGTATATATGTATGTGATACATATACTAGTTTATATATAGGATACATATACTAGGTTTGTTACCTAGTGACAAAGAGGCATATGAAGGCAAGTGGGCAAGTGGGGGCTACTTGAGGAGATATCTTCATTCCCTCTATCTTTTATAGAATAGAGGAGAGAGAAAAGGGATGGCTAATTCATTTTCATTTGCTTCTTCATCCTCTCTCATACGTTGAGAAAAAAAGAGGAACTTGAGAGAAAAGAGAGAGCTTTTTATATCAACTTTTTCCTTTTACTTACTAGCAATTTGTGAGAGCAAGTTACTTCACAAAGAAGTGTTCTTTGGTGGAGTTGAAGTTTATAGTGGATTGCATTCAAGGTGGATCATCTTCGGTGAGGATGTCATTCATCAAGCTCGATCTGGATGCCTAGGAGCAAAGCTTGGGTCTTCCACTTGAGTGTGGACACGCTACAAAGGTTGTAGCCCTCTCTAAACCCTATTTTATCTCTCTTGATTTTTTACAATTACTAGTATTTGGATGATCTTGGTTTTAGTGTATGGTGCTATGTTTTGAATTTTTTATTCTATGTTCTGCCATGGTCCGTAAGTATTACGACCTTATCACTATACACTGTTAATAAATAAAAACGTTTTCTTTCTTTTGATTCCACCTCTATAAAGAATATCTAATTAAAAGAAAAAATATGTATTATAAAGATTAATTGCTAATGAATTAAGAATTGAGTTGATCTAAATGTTCTACTAGGTAAACCTAATGGTTGTTAAACAATGATCTACCTAGTTTTATCGACTAGTCAAGATTAATCTTAATTAACTAGATCGGATATAAATAATAAAAAAATATAAACTTTAGTTTCCCTAGATAAATTTCATGGTTTTCAATCGATCATCAATCTACCTACCTAGTTCGTCAGCAATGGATATCCTTTCCCTAAATAAACCTCATGGTCGTCAATCACTCATTGATCTATCTAATTTATCAGAATTGCAAACAACTAAATAATTTTTATTATTTAAGTAGTCGTCATTAAAATCATGATAGAAAAACTAGAACTTCAGAAGCAAACACCAATCATAGATTTCATTTCATTTAAACCCTAGATGGAAAAATTACTTACTCATTGCATTAAAATAAAAACAAGAAATTAAAATAGACATAATTAAAATAAAATAAAATAAAGGTAAGTTTCTTACAATGTAGATCTTGCTCTTGAAAATCTTAGCCTCCAAAAGTAATAAAAGAGAAGATAAATAGCCCTCTGTATTTGATGAGTATTTATAGGTTTCTTAACGAATGCAGGGCATCAACTGAATCACAAGAAATAACAAATCTTCATAGAAAAATCGAGAATATTTTGCCAAAGGGGTTCGGCTAAAATCGGGTCTGGTTCGGCTTAAAGCCAGCAAAAATTGTCAAAGTGGGCCCCACTTTGGTCGTTGGCTTCCTTACTCTGAATTGATTGTTTTTGGCTATTTAAATTACTGTAAATCTTTTCCATGCGCTTATGTTCTCTCTTTAACTCATTTTATTGACGTGAACCGCACGTGTTGGTTTCTTTTCTTCTCTTTTTGCAATTAAGCCCCTGTCACCTGCAAATATCATAAAATACCTTTACGCGGTATTAATTGTGACACAATAAAGATGAATATGGATATAAAATATGGATTAAAATGCATCAATCGGTAAATTCAATTTCTTTCTCCTTTTCTTCTTTTATTTTCTTTTTTAGGGTTTTAATTATAAAAAATTTATTTAAAAAATCATATTATCCCTCTTCACTTATTTAAACACTTTTATTTGACTTTAAAACCTAACATAAAAACAAGATATAAGTTTCAGGGAATGCAGTACAAACAACAAGTACAATTCCATTATCAGATCACTTATCAGCGGCCGGCTACCGCCAGTTAGCGGCTTGATGAGGGCGGAATCTCCCAAATTTTTAGGCACTGGAAGTTTGTTCTTGGTCAACTTTGTTTATCAATCTTAATGGTTTATCTCTGTCTGAATTAATTTCACTATATTATTTTGTAGTTGTGTTTAGTATTGAACATTATAGTGATTATTCTACTGAATTGTGAGTAGAACTAGAGAGACGAGTGAGGAGTCGATATTGAGGATATTGAAAGTTCCTGGTGCCCATGCCGCTACTATCGGGGCCAATACGGAATCGAAAAACAAAAATTTTACGTGGAACACTAGAAACTAATCCCTAACAATCATTCCAAAAGATAAACTAGTATACAAGCATTCAAGATTTAGGGATTACAACTTTTGATGCGTGTCCACCCAATCGTGGAAGACCCCTCCAAGCTCCTCGTAGGCCGTCAGGAACAAACTTGAGAGGCGACCGCCCTTGCCGAAGATAATCCACCCGAGAGAACCCATCTAAGCTTCAACTTCACCTAGTGAAGCAACCGACGCTCCAAGTTTGCTAGAAATGGAAAGTGGGATGTAGGAATTTTCCACTATCATTTTCTCTCAAATAAAATGCTCAAGAGAGCAAAAATGAAGGAGGAGGAGCAAAAGGTTGCCATAACAAATGAGTCAAGTGTTCAAAGAATGAGAGAGAGAGAGTGAATGGCTTCATAATCTTTTTACAACCATTAAATTAAAATATCTCACCATTTTCATAATAAACAAATGAAGCTATCTCTCTCTACATGTCTCAACCATACTCAAAGCCACCTCACCTAGCCACCTCATTACCATGAATATTCACAAATTAGGTGTCCTCCTTCTAGAACATATTCTGTATAAATACAGAATACAAACCGATATACTTATCAAAATACATATACGCATATCCGTATAAAAATAAGAATAACCAAGAGAGAGAAAATGAATAGTGAACAATAATACTAGAATATATATATTAAATATATATATTATTAAATCAAAACTTGATTTAATAATCCGGCTTAATCCTAAGCCGGCTAGTATTATCAACCGTCCGATTAAAATCTGTGTAGCATGTATGTACCAACATACAATATCTACTCATATCACCTGAACCATGAAAACTCTCTGTGTGGGACTCTAAAGACTTGACAATACGCTGGTAGTGTGATACTGGATAAATCCATAAGCACAGGCACGTCAGCGGCACTAGTTGTACGTAACGGCTATCCAGGTATATGCCGAAAGGAAGGTCGACAATCAAGTCCGTTCGTACCCTACTAAGCATGAATGTGACAATCTCTGTACAGTCCGATCTCTTCGTCTAAGTGTTGGATATGTATGCCCTAGAGGCCATTATTGTATAGTACCAGTTTGTATATTACATTTTGGAAGCTTGGGGTATATACATGGATTGACGACAGTCTTGCTCCATATTGTAGTATGCTACTTGGTCTGTATCTATCTTAATATGTGTATGTGTTTCTTTTAACATATCGCTAATACATATTGATGGAGACCTTAGGATCTTTGCTTGACTACCAGCGTTGTGATGGCGATCACACTAGTGGGGGTCGGGTAGTCTATAAGCACATCCTTATACAGGTCCCTAGTTGTAGGATTATCGAGACAGGGCATCGATACTCCAGAGTAGACTAGTGTATACGCTTCTCATCCCAGCAGGGGAGATGGTCTGTCCCACAGCCATCAGTACGTCGTACTGGAGATAGTATGCAGGTGCTCATTGGGTTATGAGTTACACTGGACGGACTCGTTG
The DNA here is from genome assembly GCA_030015575.1 of Agapanthus africanus. Lineage (NCBI taxonomy): Eukaryota > Viridiplantae > Streptophyta > Magnoliopsida > Asparagales > Amaryllidaceae > Agapanthus > Agapanthus africanus. The sequence continues at coordinate 392,409,242 of JASDDO010000012.1, read as the reverse complement.
GGAACTTCTGGTTGGTACTATACCTATCGTCAGGTAGCAGTTCCCAGGTGACATGAGTACAGCTTAGTCCGTTGACTTGACACTGCCACTTCGCCTCAAGTGCGTTCCCACTGTTCTTAGATTGCTACCCTACCACGGCTCTATTGAGTCGTGCAAACAGGTAGTAGTTGGGTGCAGTCCCGAAGCACTTGGATGCAGTGGCGGTTAGACAGGATTCGTCTCTCCCGGTATTTGGGGTTGATATCGCGCTGTGTTTAGGAGAGCCATTACACATAATCCCTGGGCAGGGCAAGTGAGATTTACTGGTAGGGTTTTCCAGTAGTTTCTCAGGGTGTTCTGGGCTACACTCCGACACGACTTATACCTCTATTAGGGGATTGACGTTTACCACCCCCTAAGCCCGATATGCGATACTCTTAGACGAACAGACCGGACTGTACGGAGATTGTCACAGATAGGCTCAGTAGGAGTTTGGATGAGCTTGCTCGTCGACCTTCTTATCGACAAATACCTGGGTAGCCGTTACGTACAGCTAGTACCGCTGACGTGCTTGTGGTTAAACCCACTGCCAGAGTATTGTCGAGTCTTTAGAGTCCCACACAGAGGGTTTCCCAGTTTCGGGCGAAACGATGTAGAGATCGTATGGTTTTACGACAGGGTTCGTTCGCATACGCATACTTGTGCACGTATGATGTTCAGGCGGTTGATACTAATGAGCTTTGGTTTAAGCCGGATCCTAGTATTAGATTTTGGGTTGGTTTGGTCTCATTGTATTCGTGTTTCTCGGAACACGGATGCGGGTATGTATATACGGTTGAGAGGGACAAAGAAGGAGACACCTCATTAGGGTTTTGATCATTGACTTGATTAAAGCCATAATGAGATGGAGGAAATTGTTTACTAAATTTTATTAGAGATAATTGTGTCATGGCTAATTGGTTTGACCATTTGACTATGTTGACTATTGTTGACTTAGATATTTTTTTAGCACAAGATATTTTTCTTAGCATTAATTGTGGCATGATAATGGTCAAATCAATGGAGCCATCACAATTATCCTAATAAAACTTATTTTTCTCTTTCCTTAAAAAAACTCTCTTCATTTCTCATTTCTCATTCTCTTTCATGGTTCTCTCCTTCTTCCTCTCAAAACCATAAGTGTATCATATGTTGATAATCAAGGGTTAGTGAGACTAAGCCACTCTAAATCATACTCTACTCACTCTAGTCTACTTAGATTAGCAAGATAAGTATTCTAGTTACCTCAAGTTGGAGGTTTAGCTCAAGGTTGGAGCTCTCGGGTGGATCATCATTGACACAAAGAGGCCGAAGTTCAAGCACGATCCATACATCCATTGAGGTGCTTAAGGAGAGGATCGAAGACCCGAAGGACTTGTTTTCTTTAGGTATACTTTCTATCATAGTATATAGAACCCTAACTTGCTAACTAGGTTTATGGTAAAGATCCGGTTTTGGTTTATTCTAGCGCCAAGTTTTGTATCGTTATAAAAAATTTGTTCCGCATTTGGCCACGGAAGTTGGCCGGGGCGCTAGTGTAACCCTTCACTAAGAGTATCGCATATCATGTCTAGGGGGTAGATAACGTCAGACCCTTAATAACTCGATAAATCGTGTCGGAGTCAAGCTCATCACAAACTGAGAAACTATTGAACTCCTATCGGTAAATCTCATCCACAGTGGTTACGGATTTAGGGTAATGGCCAACCGAACACAGCGCAACATCGAATACTAATACCAGGAGAGACGAATCCCTGACAATCGCTCACTGCCTCCATATGGCTCGGGACTGTAACCCAACTTAAACCTATTTGCGCGACTCCTCTAAGCCATGGTAGGATAGCAATCTAAGTACAGTAGGAAGTCATGCGAGAAAAATGACGATCTCAGGTCAAAATGCTAACCTGTACTCATGCCACTAGAGAACTTCTATCTAACGATAGATATAATACCATCTAGAAGTCCTCGGCAAGTCCGTCCGGTGTACTCACCTCCAGTGAGTACCTGTATACTATCTTAGGTGACACAACACCAATGGCTTGTGAGACTGGCCACCGCCTCTTGTCGGGGTCTAGAAATGTATACACAAGTCTAATCCGGAATATTGATGTCCGGTCTCGATACTCGCTTGACTAAGGACATTTAAGGATGTGCATATGGACTACCCAACTCTCATGTATATGATCGCCATCATAATGCTGGTAGTCAAGCAAGAATCCTACGGGCTTCATCATTATGTATTAACGATACATAATAACAAGTAAAACGTATACACATCAATGATAAAGACAAACCAGATCACATACTATCATTTCGAGTAAGATTGTTCTACCTGTGTAGGTCCTTCCTCAATTATCATAATTTCCTACCTGTAATTACAATAATTTCCTTGAAGGCACTATATCCAACAGATATTGTCGAAAATAAGTGGGAGTTTGCGGGTTTTTTAGGTTATCTTTTCCATTTTTCTTTTAGGTTCTTCTTATTTTTCTTTAAAATTAAAAAATGTTTTTAAATCAAGCTAGTGAATATGTGATCCTGAATTTAAAATCCGAAAGTTAAGTGAAATGAAGGAAACATATTGAATCTTAAGATAAAACAGAAATCTGAAAAATAACCCCATCTTGAGTTTAAATATAGTGAATATATACCCTACTATTCACACGAGCACGTGTCTTTAATCTTGAGATGTAAATAATAACTAGAAATATCTTTGTTGAAATATATTTGCTTTAATAAATAAATAAATAATATTTTCACTAATTAGCTGGGAATTCATGCCTCAAGAAGCATTGGATGCTCACGTCGAAAAGTGAACAAAAACAAATATTATTAATTAAATAAGTTTAGTTTTGTGGTTGCCTAGGATACTTGAGTGATTAAGTCTTTTAGAGTGTTTTCTCACTTAGTGCCCTAAAATCATCTAGCTAAGGAGTCAGTAGCTGAAAGCTTGCTATATAGGTGTTCTAGGTAGTTTAGAAGAACTAGACATAATAAAACTCACACACTGAGTAACTGGTTGGTTGGTGCCTCATGAAACATTAATAGTTGTATAGAAAGGTGTTGTGGGTATATATATAGATATAAAATTAATAAAAGCGGAGATATGAAAAAAGGATTCTTTAGTTTGAATTGAAATCTCGAGACGAAAAGATGCATTACACAAACACGTAGGGATATAGGATCTGTATTTGAAAGAAAGAGGGACTAGAAGAATATGATCAAGTTCAACCGAGGAAGAATATAATTTCTAGATTTCAAACGACATCTTTGGATGATAATTCTTGAAAAACTTAAAAGCTAGCGAGATCTACCGTTTCTTGTTTTCACTTTTCGTTATTTTTAGTTTTCATTTTTGTTTTCCATTTTCTTTATTTTCTTTTTCTTTTATTTTCTTTTTTTTTCCTATTTAGGGATTTTGTGGGTAGTATCCGCTGAAAACCTTCACGAGATAACACTCGTCCACTTGGGTAATCTTAGTGTAACATTTTGAAATCTTAAATATTATTTTATAATGTAAATATAATATTAAGTGTTTTATGGAAATAATGCCAAGTATGGATTTGGGTTTTCGTAGATTGGTATAATTATATATACCTTTATTTTTTGGATTAATTGGAAATAAAATGAATTTATAATTATGAAGGAATTTGTTAATGGGGTTTTCCTTAATTGGTTTTAAAATAATGGTATATACTAACTTTTTCATCAAAACTAAGTTTTCCCTTCTCAATTTTTTGCACTTAAGGTGCCATGGCATGCTAATGAGGGATTAACTTTTTCATTTGTATTTTAACTATTGGGTTGATTTTTTATGGTTCCTAGTGCCCTCGCCGCAACCCGCGGCCAATGCGGAATCCAAAAACGAAAATTTTGATGGCACTAGAAATTCTAACCCAAGAATCTAAACCAAACACCTAAACTAGCAAGCAACAAAAGGATAGAAATCACAACCTTTGTAGCGTCTTCATTTGCTCCAATTGGGTTGGACTCTAGCATGCTCTCAAGAGCTCCGGATCGCGCTTGCAAGCCGGTCTTCTTTCGCCAAAAATAATCGTCCCGAAGGAACCAAGTTCAAGCTTCAACTTCATCAATGAAGTATCTAAAGATCCTACGTTGCTAATCTAGGATGCTTAGTGATGTGTGAGTGTTCTAACATTTTTCTTTCTCTTTATCTTCATGATTCTCAACTGATGAGAGGGTTGAAGATGAAGAAGAAGAAGGAGCTATGGAAGAGAGATAAGCTAAATTGTAGAATGAATAAACTTTTTTTTGTTAAAAGAATTTTTTTTTCCATTTAAAATTACAACCATGCTTGAATAGTGTGTGCAAATGAATATATAATTCATTTGCCCATACCTTCCACCATTGCTTTCTTCCACCTCATTTCTTAATTTCTTTAAAATGAAATAAAAACCGAGAAAAGAGGTGTCCTTCTAGAATCATTCTTGTATAAATACAAGAATACGTCCCCGCAAATACATGCCCGTATTCGTATCAAAATACGAATACCCAAATGATAGAAAAATACAATGAACTTAATACTAGAATATACATATCGAAATATATATATGTAAATTATTAAATCAAAACTTGATTTAATAATCTGGCTTAATCATAAGCCGGCTAGTATTATCATCCGCATAATTAAAGTTCGTATAGCTAGCACACATACCTAATTGCAACCCTGCGCATATCAATATACGGCCACTAAATCATTTTGGCTAAACTGGTAAAACCCTCTGTGTGGGACTCTAAAGACTCGTCAATACGCTGGCAGTGGGTTTAACCAAAAATACGTCAGCGGCACTAGCTGTACGTAACGACTACCCAGGTATTGAGAGAAAAGAAGACCAACGAGCAAACTCATCTGTACCCCTACCGAGCCTATCTGTGACAATCTCGGTACATTCCGGTCTCTTCGACTGAGATAATCACATATCGGGTCTAGGGGGTAGATAACTTCAGACCCCTACTAACCTGATATGTCGTGCCGGTCTGAAACTCATCACCCACTGATAAATTACTAATATCACATCAGTAAATCTCATTTACCTTTGCTAAGGATTTCTAGTGATGGCTGACCCAACACAACGCGACATCGACTCCCAATACCGGGAGAGACGAATCCCTGATGATTGTTCACTACCTCCATATGGCTCGGGACTGTACCCAACTAAAAGATGTTTGCATGACTCCTTTGAGCCATGGTAGGGTAGTAATCTAAGTACAATGGAAACTTACACGAGACAAATGAAAATCTCAGGTCAAAGGACTAACCTATATTCATACCACAAAAGAACTTCCATCTGACGCTAGGTATAATACCATCTAGAAGTTCTCGGCGAGTCCGTTCGGTGTACTCACCTCCAGTGAGCACCTGTATACTATCTTAGGTGACTCAACACTAATAGATTGTGAGACCTTGCCACCACCCCTCATCGGGGTCTCGAAGCGTATACACTAGCCTGCTCCGTAGTATCGATGCCCAGTCTCGATACTCCCTTGACTGGACATTTAAGGATGTGCTTATGGACCACCCAGCTCCCACATATATGATCGCCATCATGATGCTGATATTCAAGCAATAATCCTACGGGCTTTATCAAAATATATACACATAATGATAAAGACAAACCATATAGCATACTATCATCATGAGAAAGACTGTTCTACCTATATAGCTCCTCGTTCAATTATCATAATCACGTACTTGCAATTATAATAATTTCCTTGAGGGCACTATATCCAATAATCTTCCACTTGTACTTAAGACTAATTATTACGGTATCGCATACTCATAGCTCGTGTGCTACCGAATACCCAACTTCTCTACTAGTCAGTTTCTCAAAACTCGTTTTGAGAAACTTACGTGTTCGAGAAATAGCCTCAGTGAGTGGATCCGCTTTAATGTTTCTATCTTTATCTCTCTATATCTCAACTTCGCGAAAAACGACTATCTCCCGAAATGAGCGATATCTGTCTTAGAACTTGTCTGGATATCTGATAGGACCTTGTTCATAACATGAACACCAAATCTAACAAGCTTCTTAAACTGTATCCATTGCTGATGTAATCAGCACCCAGCGCCATGACCACCTTAGTATCGTGCTTGAAAACCTATCCAACATACTGCGCCTCAAAAGAAGGAAAACTATTAACTCCGACAGCCACTCTGTCATCCAGGTCACCTTGGAAGCCTGAAATAATAACCTCCTCTTTCGGGAGGCTGCCGTTACCATATACTAAGAACATCATCTTATGTTCATAATTGCTTCTCAATCTTTCTCCAGGATTGGATTAATATATGCTTATTGTAGCCAGTGCAAAAGAAATATCTGGTATGGTACTTGACATTTAATAATTGACTCAATTGCCTAAACAAGTGATGTGTTAATCATGCAAATTCCTCTCCTCATCAGTCTAGAAGAAATCTCTTTAGAGAGGGTGACTCCATCACCTGCAGCTACACTACCATGCCAGGAGTCGTCCATTCTAAAACACTTTAGAATAGTGTCAAAGTACCCGAATTGGGACAATTCCCAAATCTAGATCTAAAACCATAGATCTAGTCACCAGAATCCCTAATATTTTTTCCAAATCCTATGTAGAGAAACACCTTGTGACAACCACAGTATAACCGATTGTAGTATAGGAACATCACTTCTTATCAGGAGTACGTCATCCAAATACCAGGACATCACTCCCTACTATCTTCTTACCAGGTCCATCTGTTGTTCTGATGAGGTCAAAGTTTATGACTATCACATCAAGAACAAATGATCTATCTCTGCTATCCTTGCTTTAGTCTATATATAAACATAAGCTATAGGCCCACCTCGCTTCCGCTGCTCCCACTGACTACAACAACCCTCTAGCAGAGTCATATACACATGCAATTCTAAAGCTAGTTTAGAATGACGTTATAGTCATCCACCTGCTAGATCTCATAGTTTAGAACAGCAGTAGTGGCAAACTTGGGTCATCAAAAGCTCCCTGTCACTGTCTTTGAGGTGACCGAAGTACCTCTCGGGTTGCTGAGATTACTCACCAAATCTGCGGAGTGGCTAATGGATTGTCGAATCCAATTGAATCCTTAGGTTCTACCATATTTTCAGTAATGGTTCTGGAATCACTTTTAATTCTACCATACTCCCACTAATATTTTCTGAAAATAATTCATTTTATAAAAAGGTTGCGAGTCAAGAACAAATCAACTTTTGATCTTAAATGGTAGAAGTTAAACCCTTACTAAAAGCCTGGAATAACCCACAAACTGCTATTACTGGAGCGTTCCATGAGTTTTTCTGGATTCAGCTTTTAAACAGAAACCGGATAACTCCATATCTTAACATCCTCAAGATATGCAGGCATTCTATGTCCACATAGAATTAAAGGCACTAATTTATATGGAACCATATTCAATTGTTATGCGACTATCTTCAGCACATATTCCATATGGAAAAAAGCCATGCAGCATTACTCATCAAGGAGCGCACCTACGGATGAGTAACCTGAAAGAGAAGTAAGTTCTCAAATATTATTATGATGGAATACCTAGTATAAGTATCTATATCTTCCATCATCTCGAAGAATCCTGATACTTCCAATGCTTGGTTCTTTACTGTATTCTTATACCAATAACTTCTCAAAATTTGGACCTTTTATTTCAACGAAACGCATGTCTAAAATCAGAGAAGTCAAAAGTAAACGGAATATAGTACGAGTACCAACCCCTTTGTCCTAATGGATATCGTACAACATACAATACTTTGTATAAGTCCCTTGAGTTTAATAACTCAAACCATGTGCGTCGTAGGTTGAAACTGTATTATTATAAGGTTATTAGGCACTAGAACAAGGTTCTACAAGGCATCAAACATGCCGTATTTTAAAATTTTCAAGTGCCAAACAACCTAAGCAAGGATCTTTACTAGAGAATTACGGTTAGAAACAATAAGTAAACTACTTTACTTCTAAGTGATAGGGGTTACAACCTTTGTAGTCTGTTCCTTCGCTTCATAAGCTCCAAGTTGTGGTCCCTTCGCTGTGATCATCAGGTTCCCGGACTTTAGAGAGGCTCCTTGAGGTGAATGAGACATCCTTACTTGAAAACTTCACAATCCAAGATGATCTACCTTGAGGAATCACAAACCCAAGCTCTCGCTTCACTAATGAGGTATTGGTGAAGCAAACACCCTAATCTAAGTAGCTAGAATAGATGAGAATGATGAAGTAGGAATTTTTCTCTCTTTAGTTTTCTTTTTCTCTTAACCATTCATCACAAAATAAAAAGCTAGAAAGCTTTTGTGAGGAGGAAGAAGAAGATCAAGTGTGATGAAAATGAAAATGAATTATTGTGTGTGAGGTTAGAAATGCAACCAAGGGTTAAGCATGGCATGCTTAACCCTTGTAGAGACTTAACCATTGTTAGTTGTATGTATGCCCTAGAGGCCAGTATTATACAGATGATGTATATTATATTGGATGCTTGGACATATATATGTTAGTGTTTATGCCCTAGAAGGCCATTACTGTATCATACTAGCTTGTATATTACTTAATGGAAGCTTGGGATATTCACATGTATATAACAGTCTTGCTAAACATGGTAGTATGCTACTTGGTTTTTCTATCTTAATATGTGAGTGTACGTATTGATAGAGCTCTTAGGATCTTGCTTGTCTACCAGCGTTGTGATGGCAGTCACACTAGTGGGGGCTGGGTAGTCTATAAGCACATCCTTATTCAGGTCCCTGGTCGTTGGATTATCGAGACAGAGCATCGATACTCCGGAGTAGACTAGTGTATACGCTTCTCATCCCAGTTGGGGAGATGGTCTGTCCCACAGCCGTCAGTACGTCGTACTGGAGATAGTATACAGGTGCTCGTTAGGTTACGGGTACACCGGACAGGACTCACAGGGAACTGTTGGTTGGTTTGATACCAGTCGTCAGTGAACAGTTCCCAGGTGACATGAGTACAGCGTAGTCCGCAGACTTGACACTGCTACTTCGCCTCGAGTGTGTCCCACTGTTCTTAGATTGCTACCCTACCACGGCTCAAAGGAGTCGTGCAAACAGGTAGCAGTTGGGTGCAGTCCCGAGCACTTGGAGGCAGTGGCGGTTAGACAGGATTCGTCCCTCCCGGTATTGGGAGTAGATATCGTGCTGTGTCAGAGAGCCATTACGCAAAGTCCCTGGCCAGGGCAAGCGAGATTTGCTGGTAGGTTCCAGTAGTTTCTCAGGGTGTAATGGGATTCACTCCGACACGACTTATACCGCTATTAGGGGACTGACGCTTGCCGCCCCCCTAGGCCCGATATGCGATTGTCTTGGACGAACGGACCGGACTGTATGGAGATTGTCACATCAGACTCAGTAGGAGTTCGGATGGGTTTACTCATCGGCCTTCTTATCGACAACTACCTGGGGACCGTTACGTACAGCTAGTGCCGCTTGCGGTCTGTGGTTAAACCCACTGCCAGCGTAGTAGTCGAGTCTCTAGAGTCCCACACAGAGAGTTTCCTACTCCAGGCGAAACGATATAGAGGTTGCATGGTTTTGCGACAAAGGGTTCGGACGCATACGTGCGTTTACGCGCGTACGACTTTCGGACAGTTTTTACCAGTCGGCTTTGGTTTAAGCCAGTTACTGGTATCCGGTTATTGGATTTTTGCAGTCTAAAGTTTTTCCGTATTTTTGCGGATCGGAGGGGCGTTCTCGTAATTACTCGAGAAGCTTCTAGAAGATGTGACTAAGGAGGTTTCTTTTGGATAAGAGAGTGAGTCATGGTGGTGATTCATTCATTTCATTAATGCACATTTATTGCTTAATGACTCATGCTAATGAATCACCACTAGATATTTCATGAAGCATGCTTATTCATTTCTTTTTATTCATTATTGAAAAATAAGAATGCTTCATAATATGATGATACACTCTCTCTCTTCTCTCATTATCTTATCACACATTCTCTCTCCTCAAGCTCTCATCTTCAAACCCTAATCCTTAATCCTCATGTGTTGAGATCAAAGGATTAGTTAGACTAAACAATCCATAACCTTCACTCTATATCATCCTCTCATCTTTGATTAGCAATCAAAGTTGATTAGTTACCTCAAGTTAGAGGTTTAGCTTGGAGTTTCGCTCTCGGGTGGATCGTCTACTACCTAGAGAAGGTCGAGGAGAACAAAGGAGGACGTAAAGAAGAAGGACCGATTTCATTAGGTATAATCCCTAATCACTTGTGAAAAGAAACTCATAAGATACGGTTATTTATAGTTTAGCTTCGATTCAAGCGGTTAGTCGATGTTCATTGTTTAAACTTGATTGTTTTTGAAAATTCCGCCTCCCCATAAGTACTGGGGTGTACTACATCGACTTACAGTGGTATCAGAGCCTCGCTAAACACTAAATAACTTAATCGCAAATTTGTACGAATTTCGAACGAAAAAACGAAGCCGGAAAACCCTAATTCTGTTTAGTTTCTGTCGAACTTAAAATGAAGTCCTAAAATTTTTCTGGTGTGTTCAGAGAGATTGACATGACCACAGGAGAACACCGAAGAAATTCGAGCCCATGATTCGACTAAAGCGCCGCGGAAGGGCGGCGGATCCCACCGATCCGCCGCGCTTCCGCGGCCGAGTTGCCGAGTCATAAGCTCATTTTTCATGGGTGGGTCCCCTGTGATATTTGGGGTTTTCGGGAATATTTAATTATTGCTCAGGTTACTGTTTAACAGAGCAGATTTTGGAGCAATATTGAAGTTGTTTATTCGATCGAATTGTACAGTATTTGCGTATTGGATTATATCTGTGATTGTTTAATGTGTTCGTAAACCTCCCCCAACTGCTAGTATGTCGGTTGGCAGGGGGTTGCACATTTCTGAAATGGTTATATCTGTTTGTGCATATAAACTGTATTGGACTGTTGTGGTGTATAGCCGGGGTTAGCAATGGGTTATTGAGTAATTCATTTGTTGTAAATGTAATTTGTTGTAATATTATTTTTGCGGGGCACTTCCAGGTTGCGGTCGTAGCCACCGTTGTATTATTTCATTTTACTGTTTTTGCTCCTAGGACTGACCCAAGGTGGGGTACACAGACTGCCGGGTGGGTAGTTTGCCGTACCCGTAGGGGTCGAGGGTGGGGTAAACGGCTATTCATCACAACTGTGTAATCTGTCTTTTCTTGCAGGCTCAAAAGAAATACAGATTGCTTGCAAATCCAATATTGTTTATCTGTGTTCTGGAATGAATATCATTGCGTCAGACGAATGTAAAATATCTATATTATGATAGCTATTTAGACGCCACTTATGTTTTACACCCGCGCTAGCCCAGCCCCCGCTCTGTCGTTAGTTAAGTAACCTAACGGGTGATGACGGGACCCCGTGGCGAATGCGGATGGCATAAGAGGACGTTGTATTTTCGTTGTTTTCTGCAATGATAGGTTAATGATGGGACGCATTATCTATAATGCAAAGTAAAACAAACCAAAGTTTAAATCGTTGGAACAATTTAAAAGAAACCACTCGGTTATTTTTAAAACAGATATTTTTAAATGCGGAGCTTTAACCACTCCTTTTAAAAGCTATCAGGTTCCTTCGGTTATATCAAGTTCACTACGTTTACGGTTTCGCCAAAACCAGTCGTAGCCCTCCGTCATTTCATTTGGGTATTCAGTAGTATTCAAGCTATGCACTTTTTGGCCAACGTCATGGCATAGTGTTTGGTAGCTGCTGGGTATTCATTTGTTGCATAGATAGATGAGTTGGTTTGGGACAGTCGTATTATCATTTGGCCAACGTCAGGGATATATACGGATGGGTTCAAATTAACAAGATAATGATGGGTAGAACTTGACATGTGACTTATGACATTTTGACCAACGCCAAGGTCATAAGAGCATGGGGTAAAAACTTATATCGGGAATTTCTAAAGAAACTGAAATTTGCAAAGAACCAAGTGCATACCATTTTGAGTTTGATGAATGTTGGTAGCATTCCTACAACATTATCAGACGATGATATTTGGATCCCGATCCTACTGTGAGTATATGCTACTTATCAGGATATTCGTCGCTTAACGATCAATGCTATAAACCTAGTAGGTGTCCAGAAAAGTGTCAGCGGGGTTACGCCCCCAGAGAAAAGAGGTTACTTAATTAAGGAACTTCGCGAAAGCGTTGGAAAACCTCCCTCGAAGTATCGACACCGGCCTGGCTGAACGGTTAAGCAAGTATTGTACGGTGAGAATAGTCTTGGCTAATTCTTCTTTTATGGTTTGAGGAAGGATTCGAGAAACAGTGGGAGCCATCCAGTTTAGATAAACTAAAAACCACTCTAAACTTGCAAGAGCATCATGCTAAAGAGTTTTCTTCTCTCTCTCCTAATTGCAGCGACCCTGAAAATGACTGGACTTAAGTTACTTTTAGAGAAAAATATACTGACAGGGCCAAACTATAAAGATTGGCTGCGGAATGTCAAGATGGCTTTGACCTATGACAAACTGGGGTACGTCCTCACCGCTACGGCACCTGCTGTCCCTGGTCCCAAATCCAGCAATGCGGATAAGGAAATCCGCAAAACCTGGGATTTAGATTGCGCGAGAGCCAAGTGCATCGTGCTTGCCTCGATGAACAATGAACATCAGAGGAGGCACGAGGATATGTCCCTAGATGGCATATTTCTCCATACAAAGGAACTTTATGGAGAGCAATCTCGTATAGCAAGATACGAGACCTCTAAGAAATTGTTTCGAGCGAGGTTGGCTGTCGGGTCATCGGTAGGTGAACATGTCCTACAGATGATTGGCTATATAGAAGAGCTCGCAGACCTTGGGACGACTTTGGATAATGAGCTCTATACAGACCTTGTTCTCCAGTCCCTTCCTCCCACCTACGCCCAGTTTATCCTCAACTTCAATCTTCAAGGAAAAGAAGTTGAACTTGCGGAACTCCTGAACATGTTAAGGAGTGCGGAGGGCACCTTGCAGAAGGCAAGGGAAACACCCGCTATGTTTGTTGGCGGTTCATCTTCTTCCGGGTCCAAGGCTAGGGCCAAAGGAAGGAAGAAGAAGGCCGCACCCAGACCTAGAGGAGGTGTTAGTAAGGTGGGAGGGAAGGGAAAGAAAAAGAAAGCAGTACCGATAGTTGGTCAGGATGAGTGCTTCCATTGTCACAGGAAAGGGCACTGGAAGAAGGATTGCAAGGCGTGGAACGCCAAGAACCAGGAACCGAAGCAGGCTGTGGCTTCGACTTCAGGTGTGTTTGTAATTGAGAATTGTCTGTCGATCAACTCTACTTCCTGGGTATTGGATACCGGGTCAGGATCTCATATTTGCAATTCATTGCAGGCACTGAGAAACCGTAGAGTGCTGAAGGAAGGTGATATGATCCTCAGGGTTGCTAACGGAGCTAGCGTGGGAGCTGCGTCCGTCGGGGATTATCACCTAGGATTGACGAGTGGACACATTTTGGTTTTACATAACTGTTATTTTGTACCCAGCTTAACGTGTAATATCATATCAGTTTCCTTGTTATCAAATAAAGGTTATGATTTCACGTTTGTAAGAGATGTTGTCAACATCCACCTTAATCATGGTTTGATTGGGTCCGGTACTCTAAATAACGGCATATATGTGTTAAACCAACTCCAAATTTTCAATGTCCAGAACACACTAAAAAGAAAGTCTCCACATTTAAATAAAGCTTTCTTATGGCATTGTAGACTGGGTCACATCAATGAGAGAAGGTTGACTAAGTTGCATAGAGAAGGATATTTGGACACGTTCGAATATCAAACCTATGACACTTGTCAATCTTGTCTCAAAGGAAAGATGACAAAGACTCCATTCACTGGACAAGGAGTAAGAGCGAGCGAGCTCTTAGGACTCATACACAGTGATGTATGCGGTCCAATGTCTACACATGCGAGAGGTGGTTATTCCTATTTCATTACTTTTACAGATGATTTCTCTAGGTATGGATATGTTTTCTTAATAAAGCATAAATCAGAGGCCTTTGAGAAATTCCTGGAATTCAAGAATGAAGCGGAAAACCAAACAGGCAAAAGTATTAAGACACTGAGATCTGATCGAGGTGGAGAATACTTAAGTGCCGAGTTCCTTGGTTACCTAAAAGAGAAAGGAATTCTCTCTCAGCTTACTCCTCCATACACTCCACAGCACAACGGTGTATCGGAGAGACGGAATCGAACCCTATTAGATATGGTACGATCCATGATGAGTAATGCTGAGTTACCGCGATCTTTCTGGGGATATGCGCTAGAATCAGCGGCATATATTTTGAACAGAGTTCCTACCAAAACTGTGCCTACCACACCATATCAGATGTGGAGTGGGAAGAAACCCTATCTTCAGTATATAAGGATTTGGGGATGTCCAGCTTTTGTCAAAAAGCAGTTTGTGGACAAGCTCGAGGCACGATCAGTAAAATGTATGCTTGTAGGATATCCAAAGAACTCCAAGGGATATTGCTTCTATTACGCAGAAGAACAAAAGGTTTTTGTTTCTCGTAATGCCCATTTTCTAGAACAACAAGTTTTAGAAAAGGATACAAATGGGAGCGAAATAGAACTGGAAGAAATTCCAGAACCACAAGCTGCTACTGAAATTTTGGTAGAACCAGAGGTTCAAGAAGAACAGAACATTCTCGCACCCCTCCGCAGGAGTAGTAGGCCGTCTCATCCGCCTGAGAGATACTACGGTTTTCTCATAAACGGGGATAGAGAGGATTGCATCATAGATGATGATGAACCTACGGACTTCCAGCAAGCCATCCAGAGCGGCGACTCGGTACGATGGCTAGATGCAATGCGGACCGAAATGGAGTCCATGTACACCAACAAAGTATGGACTTTGGACTTTGCTCCAGATGGGGTAAAACCCATAGGATGCAAATGGATCTTCAAGAAAAAGATTGGTGTAGATGGACAGGTGGAAACCTATAAGGCTAGACTTGTTGCAAAGGGTTTTCGTCAAAGACCTGGTTTGGACTATGACGAAACTTTTTCTCCAGTGGCTATGCTCAAATCCATTCGGGTCCTTCTTGCTATTGCTGCCTTCCATGATTATGAAATCTGGCAGATGGACGTAAAGACGGCTTTTCTGAATGGCAATTTAGAAGAGAGCGTCTATATGGATCAGCCAGAGGGTTTCAATCAGAGTGGGAGCAGCGGGAAAGTATGCAAGCTGCTTAAGTCTATTTATGGACTAAAGCAGGCATCGCGGAGTTGGAACATCTGTTTTGATGAGACAGTCAAAGAATATGACTTTATCAAAAATCTAGATGAACCGTGCATATATAGTAAAGTTGTGGCCAGAAGTGTCGTATTCCTCGTCTTATACGTGGATGACATTCTATTGATAGGAAATGACATTCCTATGCTACAATCTGTCAAAGGATTCTTGTCACACAGGTTCTCCATGAAAGACCTGGGTGATGCCTCTTACATTCTGGGGATCCGGATCTATCGTGATAGATCCAAGAAGATGTTGGGACTTTCGCAGTCCAGGTACATCGACACTGTACTGAAAAGATTCAGTATGGAAGATTCTAAGCGCGGTAATCTACCGGCTTGTCACGGAATCACCCTCTCCAAAGAGATGTCTCCCAAGACTGATTTGGAAAGGGAACGCATGTCTATTATACCCTACGCTTCTGCGGTAGGCTCTATAATGTATGCGATGTTGTGTACCAGACCAGATGTAGCTTACGCACTGAGCGTGGTAAGCCGGTATCAGTCAGACCCAGGGGAGAAACACTGGACAGCAGTAAAGAACATTCTCAAGTACCTGAGGAGGACTAAGGAGATGTTCTTGGTTTACGGCGGAAAAGACCTCAGGTTGGAGGCCTTTGCTGATTCCGGCTTCCAGAGTGATAAGGACGATTCCAAGTCCATGTCGGGTTATGTCTTTACCCTCAATGGAGGGGCGGTGTGCTGGAAGAGCTCCAAGCAGGACACCGTTGCTGACTCGACTATGGAAGCGGAGTATATAGCTGCTTGCGATGCCGCAAAAGAAGCAGTCTGGATGAAGAAGTTCCTAACAGAACTTCAGGTGGTTCCTACCATAGTTGATCCAATACCTCTGTATTGCGACAACAACGGAGCTATAGCTTTAGCGAAGGAACCAAGGTCCCATCAGAAGTCCAGACACATCTTGAGGCGGTATCACCTGATCAGGGAGATCATTGATCGTCAGGAGATCGAGGTTCGGAGAGTTGCTTCAGAAGAGAACATTGCTGATCCATTCACGAAGGCCCTTCCTCAGATTCAGTTCGAGAGGCTGCTCGAGATCATTGGTCTGCGATATGCCAGTACATGGCCCTAGTGCAAGTGGGAGATTGTTAGTGTTTATGCCCTAGAAAGCCATTACTGTATCATACTAGCTTGTATATTACTTAATGGAAGCTTGGGATATTCACATGTATATAACAGTCTTGCTAAACATGGTAGTATGCTACTTGGTTTTTCTATCTTAATATGTGAGTGTACGTATTGATAGAGCTCTTAGGATCTTGCTTGTCTACCAGCGTTGTGATGGCAGTCACACTAGTGGGGGCTGGGTAGTCTACAAGCACATCCTTATTCAGGTCCCTGGTCGTTGGATTATCGAGACAGAGCATCGATACTCCAGAGTAGACTAGTGTATACGCTTCTCATCCCAGTTGGGGAGATGGTCTGTCCCACAGCCGTCAGTACGTCGTACTGGAGATAGTATACAGGTGCTCGTTAGGTTACGGGTACACCGGACAGGACTCACAGGGAACTGTTGGTTGGTTTGATACCAGTCGTCAGTGAACAGTTCCCAGGTGACATGAGTACAGCGTAGTCCGCAGACTTGACACTGCTACTTCGCCTCGAGTGTGTCCCACTGTTCTTAGATTGCTACCCTACCACGGCTCAAAGGAGTCGTGCAAACAGGTAGCAGTTGGGTGCAGTCCCGAGCACTTGGAGGCAGTGGCGGTTAGACAGGATTCGTCCCTCCCGGTATTGGGAGTAGATATCGTGCTGTGTCAGAGAGCCATTACGCAAAGTCCCTGGCCAGGGCAAGCGAGATTTGCTGGTAGGTTCCAGTAGTTTCTCAGGGTGTAATGGGCTTCACTCCGACACGACTTATACCGCTATTAGGGGACTGACGCTTGCCACCCCCCTAGGCCCGATATGCGATTGTCTTGGACGAACGGACCGGACTGTATGGAGATTGTCACATCAGACTCAGTAGGAGTTCGGATGGGTTTACTCATCGGCCTTCTTATCGACAACTACCTGGGGACCGTTACGTACAGCTAGTGCCGCTTGCGGTCTGTGGTTAAACCCACTGCCAGCGTAGTAGTCGAGTCTCTAGAGTCCCACACAGAGAGTTTCCTACTCCAGGCGAAACGATATAGAGGTTGCATGGTTTTGCGACAAAGGGTTCGGACGCATACGTGCGTTTACGCGCGTACGACTTTCGGACAGTTTTTACCAGTCGGCTTTGGTTTAAGCCAGTTACTGGTATCCGGTTATTGGATTTTTGCAGTCTAAAGTTTTTCCGTATTTTTGCGGATCGGAGGGGCGTTCTCGTAATTACTCGAGAAGCTTCTAGAAGATGTGACTAAGGAGGTTTCTTTTGGATAAGAGAGTGAGTCATGGTGGTGATTCATTCATTTCATTAATGCACATTTATTGCTTAATGACTCATGCTAATGAATCACCACTAGATATTTCATGAAGCATGCTTATTCATTTCTTTTTATTCATTATTGAAAAATAAGAATGCTTCATAATATGATGATACACTCTCTCTCTTCTCTCATTATCTTATCACACATTCTCTCTCCTCAAGCTCTCATCTTCAAACCCTAATCCTTAATCCTCATGTATTGAGATCAAAGGATTAGTTAGACTAAACAATCCATAACCTTCACTCTATATCATCCTCTCATCTTTGATTAGCAATCAAAGTTGATTAGTTACCTCAAGTTAGAGGTTTAGCTTGGAGTTTCGCTCTCGGGTGGATCGTCTACTACCTAGAGAAGGTCGAGGAGAACAAAGGAGGACGTAAAGAAGAAGGACCGGTTTCATTAGGTATAATCCCTAATCACTTGTGAAAAGAAACTCATAAGATACGGTTATTTATAGTTTAGCTTCGATTCAAGCGGTTAGTCGATGTTCATTGTTTAAACTTGATTGTTTTTGAAAATTCCGCCTCCCCATAAGTACTGGGGTGTACTACATCGACTTACAATATAGAGATGACTTTCTTGCTCGATATGATAGTATGCTATCTGGTTGCTTTTTATCTTAACATGTATACCAGTCTCTTTATACTATCTTATAGTTACATGTTGGTAAAGCCCTTAGGATGTGTACTTGACTACCTGGAGTATGATACAGATCATACTAGTGGGGACGTGGTAGTCCATAAGTACATCCTTCAAGGTCCTAGTCGTAGGTGTATCGAGACGGGGCATCGATATACCAGTGTAGACTAGCGTATACGCTTCTCGACCCATGAGATGGGCGATGGATGATCTTATATCCATTGATGTTTGACATCAGAGATGGTATACGGGTGCTCAGTGGAGACTGGGTACACTGGACGGACTCGCCGAGAACTCCCAGATGGTATTATACCTTACGTCAGATGGCAGTTCTCTGGTGACACTTGTACAGGTTAGTCTGTAGACCCGAGATCGTCATAGAGTCTTGTGTGATTCCCACTGTACTTTGATTTCCACCTTACCACATCCATGAGGGCGTGCAAAACGGTGGTTTTTAGGTACAGTCCCGAGTCATATGGAGGCAATGAGCGATAGGAGGGGTTTCGTCTCTCCCGGTATTGGGGGTTGATGTTGCGCTGTGCTTGATTGGCCGTAACAGGAAATTCCTGGCCAGGGCTGGTTCAGAGATTTGCTGGTAAGTGTTACCAGCAGTTTCTCGACCCGTTATGAGCCTCACATCGGCACGACTTATCAGTTATTGGGGTCTGACGTTTACCACCCCTAGACTTGATATGCGACATATCTGACGAGGAGACCGGACTGTACGGGAAGTGTTGCCGGTTGGCTCGATGGGAGTTGTAGCAGGTTCGCTTGTTCTCTTCTGATCGCTCAATACCCGGGTGGCCGTTACGTTTAGCTGACCGCTTGCGGCTTGGGGTGCTTGATATGATCATCACCCACTACCGGAGTATTGACGAGTCCCACAAAGGAGTTACCTAGTCCAGGCGAAACGTTGTGGTGCGCGTATGTGATATGCGCATGGACCCGATTAAAATGCGCGTATGGGATACCGTATTTTGATCGGGCGGCTTGATTTTAGTTAGGGTCATATGTGATATGACCGGATTGATAAATCAAGTGTTGATTTATCATTTAACCATTAGATTCTCACTAGAAATCTTTTCTTGTATCTTTGGATGTATGGATGCATGTATGCATTCCTTATTGATTCATGCACATATGGATGTGCATGCACACATACATACATACATCATCTATCATGGTTGTTTATACATAGAAAATGGTGGATATATAAGACTCACGCCATGGGTTATTTTATGGATATTTATTTCTATTTTTCCTAAAACAAAAGAAATGAGATAAGATTGAATCATGGTCAAAAGTTTCTACACTCTTCTTTTGACCTAACCACTTGTTCCTAACTTTTGACCATAGTTTAATCTTTCTATTGTGTTTAACTAAAGTAAAATTAAATATCCATAAAAAGATAACCATGGTTTGAGATGAAGAAAGAAAAATATATATTCTTATGTTTTTCTTTCTAGTATAAAAAGGTTGTTCTTCTTTTCTTGAAAAATATCCATCATCTTCTTCGACCTTGAGCTCTTGCTCTCTTGACTTTTCAAGTGAGCAAAATATTCATCAAGTTAGGATTTTGAAGTGAGAAAAGCCACCACAACATCATTCTACACAAGTCTTGCCTACTTGTTTAGAGTGTTAGCTTCGATTTTCATTCTTGATCTTGCGAAGTTGCTAGCTTGGACGATGCGGACTCCGGGTGGATCATCGGTGACCAAGAGGAGTTCAAGCGAACCTTTTACCAACCCCAAGTAGCCGAGGAGTCTAGCGTAGGGAGCTACAAAGGTTGTACTCTCTAAACCCTAGCTTTTCTTTCATATGTTGATATGCAAGTTTTAGTTACCCTAATTTTCTAGGATCGATCCGATGTTTGTTAACTTAGCACCCTAAAGACTCCACCTTTGGCACATGTGATGCTTCCAAACCCTTCATGAGGTGCTAGGCTAACCCAACAATGGTATCAGAGCCGACCTAGAACATTAGGCGACACTCTAGCGAAGTATAAACTCCAATCGAACCGAAATACGGGATTACGGGACGCTCTCTGGACATTTTTTTGAAACTGTTGTTTTTCAGAATTAAAAATATGCAAAAAATTCAGCAGGTAATTGTAAGAATTACTGTGAAAAATGGGTCCATGAACAGTTACTTCCACCGCAGAACCGCGGCAATAGCCTTCTTAGACCGCGGTTCCGCGGCCGTTCTGTTTCTTCATGGTCTAATTTTTGTATAGTAACTCCTTTAGCTGCTTGTACATTGTTTTGGAGTATTTTTAATCTGAATTTAGTACTATAAATTCTGGAGATGTTTTTGGACTCGTCGATTCGATCGGAATTTTAACTTCTTGTCTTTTCTGGATAAATTAGAAAGTATCAAATTGTTCAAACGAGTGTCATTTGCTCACTTTTCACGGGGTTTAAATCTTTCGGAGATAAGTGCAAGTTTTTGTGGTGGACCCTCTAGAAGACAACAAACCTTAACTCGATTATGTGACCGTCTTGAACTGCCCTTTGAACCTAAGGGTTTGGGGCAGTACGGCGTGCCACATGTGAGGCGTTGGCTTGACCCTTCTACGGCTGGACCGCTACTACTGTGTCACACTCCGGTTTTTGAACTCCACTCAAGTGTTGAGCTTTAGTGAATCTTGGGTATTTGATCGTTCGTTCGAAAACTTTAATACTGTCTAGCTATCTGGAATGTGATGCAATATGTGGAATTCATATAATTGGACATGAAATACGAAGTATGTGATATTTCGTATTTATGATGTTTAAAGAGAATGTGGATTCCAAATATTGCAGTTTTACACTTTCTTTTCTGTGACCGTAAGTGTAGTATGTCGATATCGCCGGTTTCGTTGCTATACGTCAACGACAATTGGGGTACGCATACTTACTTACGTTGATGATATG
Organism: Agapanthus africanus; assembly: GCA_030015575.1. Taxonomy (NCBI): domain Eukaryota; kingdom Viridiplantae; phylum Streptophyta; class Magnoliopsida; order Asparagales; family Amaryllidaceae; genus Agapanthus; species Agapanthus africanus. Next base: position 392,387,984 of record JASDDO010000012.1, on the reverse strand, counting down.
AGATATTATGTGTTGTTGAGATATGATGTGTAGGATTGTCGCGATTGAATAGCCGGGGGGTTTTATGTGAGATGAGAGTTTTATATTTTCATTCATGTAAATTCAAATGTAATGTAATATTCTTTTCTTTGGGGCACTTCCGGGTTGAGGTTGTGTCACCAGTGTTGTATATTATTTACTTTTCCGCATTAGGATGGACCCAAGGAGGGGAGCACAGGTGACCGGGTTCTGGGGTTCAGTGGGAGGCCATCTCGAGGAGTCGAGACCGGGTCTCCTAAACTCTAGAATTGGTAGGGTCGCTTTCCGCTCTCGTAGGGGTCCAGGGTGTGGGCTTGGCTATTCATCGCGACTGTGGAATCCGTATTTTCTATTGTTGGCTGAATACTGAATACGGACGTCCTAGTATATCCCACATTATATCTATGTTTCTGCTGCGTTATCTGTGATGAGATCATTAGATATGTTCTGTGATGGATACAGTATATAGTATATATGATATATTATATAGACGTTACTTATGTTTTGCACCCGCACTAGCCCTGCCCTGCTCTGTCGTTAGTTACCTAACCTAACGGTGCACGAGGGGACATCGAGGTGAATGCGGATGGCATAAGTGTACGTCGTATTTATCTGTGATGTTTAGGTGAGTTAAATGATGGGACTTCATTAATGTGATTAATGAAAGAAAAGAAACCTAAAAGATGTTGTAGAATCTAATTTTAAATAAAAAGGGTAGCTACAGTTTTGCTTTGCATAGAGGTATATATGATTTGCCCTGCACCTTATTCGATGAGGAAAGGGCCGAGATCCCTTCACCGGGAGTGACCCCTTTAGCAATAACTGGCAGATGCTACACACTCGGTTTGTCTTTTGATTGCTTCTATAGTTTTTGCTTTGCATAGAGGTATATATGATATGCCCTGCACCTTATTCGATGAGGAAAGGGCCGAGATCCCTTCACCGGGAGTGACCCCTTTAGCAATAACTGGCAGATGCTACACACTCGGTTTGTCTTTTGATTGCTTCTATAGTTTTTGCTTTGCATAAAGATATATATGATATATCCCGCACCTCATTCGACGAGGAAAGGGCCGACGATCCCTTCACCGGGAGTGACCCCTTTAGCAAAACTAGAAAAGCCTCAAAATCATTCCATTTCAAAACTTCATTTGATTCTACAACGATATCAAGTTCATTACGCTCATGGTTTTCAGAAAAACCTGTCGTAACCCTCCGTCATTTCAGATAAGCACTAGTTAGTATTCGTGCTACGTTTGTTGACTATGTTAAGGCGTAGTGTGCGGTAGCTGATTAGTACTTATCTGTTAAAATATGAGATGTGATTGGATTAGGGTAGTTGTACGACTTTGTTGACTATGTTAAGGGTCGTGCAGGTGGGAATAATTCAATCGGGAAATGACGGGTTGAACTTGACTAGCAATTATGATTTGTTGACTATATTAAGGTCATAAATTGCTAGGGGCAGAATATTATCGGGAATTTCAAGTGTTGAGATTTGCAATGAGATTGCATACCTTCTATGAGATAGTTGGATCCCGATACCCACTGCGAGTAATTGTTACCCCCGGGAGAATTTTACACAGGACAATTAGCCGATCAAGTAGGTGTACAGAAAGGTGTCAACGGGGTTACGCCTCTGGGAAAACGAGGTTTACTTTAATTAGGTCCGTGCGAAAGCACGGGGAACCTCCCTCAAAGTACCGACACTGGCCTGGCTGAAAGATTGGCGAAGTTGTATGGTGTAATTAATCCCGGCTAGTCTTTCCTTTTAAGGTTTGAAGGAAGATTTGATAAAAAACAGTGGGAGCCATCCTGATTAGATAAGATAATAACCAATCTGATCTTGCAAGAGCATACGCTAAAGTGTTTTTCTTCTCTCTCTCTCCAGGTAGCGACCATATCATGCCTTAATAAAGATAAATAATATGAATGTATTGACCGAACCCGCATGTTATACTGTGCTGGGGAACATTGGTACCGTTCTTTCTTATAAGAGTTATAGGACTGAACAGGATATAGGGGAATACCAGGATTCCCATACCACCCGAATGAAGAAAGTACATGTTGATGCATTTTCTTCGGGTGTGTTCGTTGCAGAGAACTATTTCTCCATTTGCCCTACATCCTGGGTATTAGATACCGGGTCAGGATCCCATATATGTAATCAGTTACATGGGCTTAGGAAAGGTAGAGAACTTGGAGAAGGTGATAAAGACATTATAGTTGGAAATGGTGCAATTGTTGCAGCTAAGACCGTCGGGGAATATCACCTTGAATTACCAACTGGTAATACATTGATTCTGAACGAATGCTATTACATGCCGAACCTGATATGCAACATTATATCGGTTTCTTTGTTGAGTAAAGAGGGATATAATTTTGTATTACAGGATAATGTTATGAACATTTTCCGTAACCAAAAGTTGGTTGGATCAGGCGCGTTGTGCAATGGCATTTATGTTCTAAATCAATCAACAGTTCTGAGCATAACAAACACACATAAGAGGAAGAGTTCAAAACTGAACGAATCCTTCTTATGGCATTGTAGACTAGGTCACATCAATGCGACACGACTGGCTAAGTTGCATAAGGATGGATATTTGAAAACGTTCGAATTTTCATCTTATGACACTTGCCAATCATGTCTCAAAGGCAAGATGACCAAAAATCCGTTTACGGGACACGGAGAAAGAGTTACTGAACTTTTGGGACTGATACATAGTGATGTATGCGGTCCCATATCTACAAAAGCCAGGGATGGTTCTTCGTACTTCATTACATTCACTGACGATCTCTCTAGATTTGGATATGTGTTCCTGATGAAACACAAATCAGAAGCTTTTGAGAAATTTAGAGAATATAAACAAGAAGTCGAGAACCAAACCGGAAAAAGTATTAAAATCCTACGATCTGATCGAGGAGGTGAATACATGAGCAATGAATTCCTGGACTTCCTAAAAGAGAATGGGATTCTCTCTCAGCTGACTCCTCTATATACACCACAGCATAACGGTGTATCAGAAAGGAGGAATCGCACCCTATTTGATATGGTGCGCTCAATGATGAGTACAGCTGAGTTACCTATTTCCTTCTGGGGATATGCGCTTGGGACAGCAGCATACCTATTGAATCAAGTTCCGTCTAAATCTGTACCTACCACACCATATGAGATATGGAGTGGGAAGAGACCATATTTTAAACGAGTTAAGATATGGGGTTGTCCGGCCTATGTCAAAAGGCAAAATCCAGACAAACTCGAGGCACGGTCAGTTCTTTGCAAGTTAGTGGGATATCCTAAGAATTCCCAAGGATATTTTTTCTACCACGCTGAAGAACAAAAAGTGTTTGTTTCTCAATATGCCACCTTTTCGGAAAAGGAATTTCTTGCAAAAGAAATTAGTGGCAAAGTGGTAGAGCTGGAAGAGGTTCCAGATACACAAACTGCAACTGAAGATTTAGTAGAACCAGAGGATTCAGTAGTTCCCAACGAACCTCAGCCTCTCCGCCGATCTAGTAGGGTCCCTCGCCAACCTGAGAGATATTACGGTTTTCTCATGGACGGTGGGAGCGAGGATTGCATCATGGAAGATGATGACCCAACTAGCTTCGAGCAGGCCATCACGAGTGGGGACTCAGTGAAATGGCTGGATGCAATGCGGTCCGAGATGGAATCCATGTACACCAACAAAGTATTGACTTTGGAACTTGCTCCTGAAGGGGTAAAACCCATTGGGAGCAAGTGGATCTTCAAGAAAAAACTTGGTGTAGATGGGAAAGTGGAGACTTTCAAAGCTAGACTTGTAGCAAAGGGTTTTCGTCAAAGACCAGGTGTGGACTATGACGAGACCTTTTCTCCAGTAGCTATGCTTAAATCCATCCGGATCATGCTTGCCATCGCTGCATATCATGATTATGAAATCTGGCAAATGGATGTTAAGACCGCCTTTCTAAACGGTGATTTAGAAGAGTGCGTATACATGACTCAGCCAGAGGGCTTCGTAGATAGTGGGAGCAGCGGAAAGGTGTGCAAGCTGCTTAAATCCATTTATGGATTAAAGCAAGCATCGCGGAGTTAGAACATCTGCTTTGACGTCGTTATCAAAGAGTTTGATTTCGTCAAAAACGTAGATGAACCTTGTATCTACAAGAAGGTGGCAGAAAGTAAAGTAGTCTTCCTCGTATTGTACGTAGACGACATACTCTTGATAGGAAATGATATTCCTATGCTGCAATCGGTCAAGCTCTTCTTATCACAAAGATTCTCGATGAAATATCTTGGTGATGCCTCCTGCATATTGGGAATGAGGATCTATAGAGATAGATCCAAAAGGATATTGGGATTGTCCCAATCCAGGTACATTGACACCATACTAAAGAGGTTTAGTATGGAAGAATTCAAGCGTGGGAACTTACCCACAATCTCTGGAGTCACTCTCTCCAAAGAGATGTCTCCTAAGACTGATTTGGAGAGAGCTCGCATGCAAGGGATACCCTATGCTTCGGCTGTAGGCTCTATCATGTACGCGATGCTATGTACCAGACCCGATGTAGCATACTCACTAAGTATAGTGAGCAGGTATCAAGCTGATCCTGGAGAGAGTCACTGGACAGCTGTGAAGAGCATTCTCAAGTACTTACAAAGGACTAAGGAGATGCTCTTGGTGTATGGTAACGGAGAACTCCAAGTGGAGTCCTGTACCGATTCGAGCTTCCAGAGTGATAAGGACGACTCTAAGTCGCAGTCGGGATTTGTCTTTACCCTTTACGGAGGGGCGGTTAGCTGGAAGAGTTCCAAGCAGGAAACCATGGCAGACTCGACGATGGAGGCTGAATACATCGCTGCCAACGATGCTGCCAAAGAAGCTGTCTGGATCAAAAAGTTCATTACTGAACTTGGAGTGGTTCCATCCATTGAGAATCCAATACCTTTGTATTGTGATAACAATGGAGCGGTGGCTTTGGCCAAGGAACCCAGGTCCCATCAGCGATCCAGGCATATTCTGAGGCGGTATCACCTGATCCGGGAGATATTTGATCGCCGGGAGATCGAGGTCAGGAGAGTTGACACGAAGAACAACACAGCGGATCCACTCATGAAGGCCATTCCCCAGATACAGTTTGAGAGATTCTTCGGGATGCTTGGTATGCGATACTACAGCAGCTGGCCCTAGTGCAAGTGGGAGATTGTTAGTTGTATGTATGCCCTAGAGGCCAGTATTATACAGATGATGTATATTATATTGGATGCTTGGACATATATAGAGATGAATTTCTTGCTCGATATGATAGTATGCTATCTGGTTGCTCTTTATCTTAACATGTATACCAGTCTCTTTATACTGTCTTATGGTTACATGTTGGTAAAGCCCTTAGGATGTGTACTTGACTACCTGGACTATGATACAGATCATACTAGTGGCGACGTGGTAGTCCATAAGTACATCCTTCAAGGTCCCTAGTCGTAGGTGTATCGAGACGGGGCATCGATATACCAGTGTAGACTAGCGTATACGCTTCTCGACCCATGAGATGGGCGATGGATGATCCCATATCCATTGATGTTTGACATCAGAGATGGTATACGGGTGCTTAGTGGAGACTGGGTACACTGGACGGACTCGCCGAGAACTCCCAGATGGTATTATACCTTACGTCAGATGGCAGTTCTCTGGTGACACTTGTACAGGTTAGTCTGTAGACCCGAGATCGTCATAGAGTCTTGTGTGATTCCCACTGTACTTTGATTTCCACTTTACCACGTCCATGAGGGCGTGCAAAACGGTGGTTTTTAGGTACAGTCCTGAGTCATATGGAGACAATGAGCGATAGGAGGGGTTTCGTCTCTCCCGGTATTGGGGGTTGATATTGCGTTGTGCTTGATTGGCCATAACAGGGAAGTCCCTGGCCAGGGCTGATTCAGATATTTGCTGGTAAGTGTTACCAGCAGTTTCTCGACCCGTTATGAGCCTCACATCGGCACGACTTATCAGTTATTGGGGTCTGACGTTTACCACCCCTAGACTTGATATGCGACATATCTGACGAGGAGACCGGACTGTACGGGAAGTGTTGCCGGTTAGCTCGATGGGAGTTGTAGCAGGTTCGCTTGTTCTCTTCTGATCGCTCAATACCCGGGTGGCCGTTACGTTTAGCTGACCGCTTGCGGCTTGGGGTGCTTGATATGATCATCACCCACTACCGGAGTATTGACGAGTCTTAGAGTCCCACAAAGGAGTTACCTAGTCCAGGCGAAACGTTGTGGTGCGCGTATGCGATATGCGCATGGACCCGATTAAAATGCGTGTATGGGATACCGTATATTGATCGGGCGGCTTGCTTTTGGTTAGGGTCATATGTGATATGACCGGATTGATAAATCAAGTGTTGATTTATCATTTAACCATTAGATTCTCACTAGAAATCTTTTCTTGTATCTTTGGATGTATAGATGCATGTATGCATTCCTTATTGATTCATGCACATATGGATGTGCATGCACACATACATACATACATCATCTATCATGGTTGTTTATACATAGAAAATGGTGGATATATAAGACTCACACCATGGGTTATTTTATGGATATTTATTTCTATTTTTGCTAAAACAAAAGAAATGAGATAAGATTGAATCATGGTCAAAAGTTTCTACACTCTTCTTTTGACCTAACCACTTGTTCCTAAATTTTGACCATGGTTTAATCTTTCTATTGTGTTTAACTAAAGTAAAATTAAATATCCATAAAAAGATAACCATGGTTTGAGATGAAGAAAGAAAAATATATATTCTTATGTTTTTCTTTCTAGTATAAAAAGGTTGTTCTTCTCTTCTTGAAAAATATCCATCATCTTCTTCGACCTTGAGCTCTTGCTCTCTTAACTTTTCAAGTGAGCAAAATATTCATCAAGTTAGGATTTTGAAGTGAGAAAAGCCACCACAACATCATTCTACACAAGTCTTGCCTACTTGTTTAGAGTGTTAGCTTCGATTTTCATTCTTGATCTTGCGAAGTTGCTAGCTTGGACGATGCGGACTCCGGGTGGATCATCGGTGACCTAGAGGAGTTCAAGCGAACCTTTTACCAACCCCAAGTAGCCGAGGAGTCTAGCGTAGGGAGCTACAAAGGTTGTACTCTCTAAACCCTAGCTTTTCTTTCATATGTTGATATGCAAGTTTTAGTTACCCTAATTTTCTAGGATCGATCCGATGTTTGTTAACTTAGCACCCTAAAGACTCAACCTTTGGCACATGTGATGCTTCCAAACCCTTCATGAGGTGCTAGGCTAAACCAATAACCATGAGTTAGGGTTAGGGTTGGGTTAATAAATATCTTAGAAATATCCAAAGGAGTGGACTTAGTCAGAGCATCATGAAGTTTCTTCAAAACTCATCCATGACTTAATCCATACAATTTGAATTACAAAAATAAATATAAATCCAACCATAAACCCAAGCATGGTTTAATCGCACAAACTCTAGTTGCATTTGTAACCTAGCATGTTACAATATTATATATCATATATTTAATATTTAATGTAACAAAAGAAAATAATACAATTAACATATATCACATATATATAAATGTATCATCAAGTGAGAAAAAGAATCATTTAAGTGAGCTTATATTAGTTAATGTAATGTAATATTTCATATATATAATTATACATTAAATTATTAAATCAGCACTTAATTTAATAACCCGGCTATATTACATATAACCGGCTAATATAATATGTATCTATTTATCGAATCAACACTTGATCCGATAACCCGGCTATATCACATATACCAGGCCGATATCATATATCGCGAGAATAGAATACGGTATCTCATATCGTATTAATCTCGGTCCCACACATATCACATATGTGCTCCTACTCCGTTTTTCCCGAGCCCGGAAACCTCTGTGTAGGACTCTAAAGACTCGTCAATACGCCGGCAGTAGGTGATGATCATATTAAATACCCACAAGCTGTAAGCGGTCAGCTAAACGTAACAGCCATCCGGGTATTGAGCGATCAGAAGATCAACAAGCAAGCCTGCACACACTCCTGTGAATCCAATCAGTAACACTACCGTACAGTCCGGTCTCTTCGTCTGATATGTCGCATATCCAGTCTAAGGGTGGTAAAACGTCAGACCCCAGTAACCGATAAGTCGTGTTAATGTGAGGCTCAAAACGGGTCGAGAAACTACTGATAACACTTACCAGTAGGTCTCCATATCAGCCCTTGCCAGGGACTTCCAGTTATATCCAATCGAGCACAGCGTAACATCAACCCCCAATACCGGGAGAGACGAAACCCCTCCTATCGCTCATTGCCTAAATATGATTTGGGACTGTACCCAAAAGCCACCGTTTTGCACGTTCTCATGAACATGGTAAGGTGGAAATCAAAGCACAGTGGGAATCACACAAGACTCTATAACGATCTCGGGTCTACAGACAAACCTGTACCAGTGTCACCAGAGAACTGCTACCTGACGATACGTATAATACCATCTAGGAGTTCTCGGTGAGTCCGTTCAGCGTACCCAGTCTCCACTGAGCACCCATACACCATCTTCGATGTCAAACACCAATGGATATGGGATCATCCATCGCCCATCATATGGGTCAAGATGCGTATACACTAGTGTACTCTGGAGTATCGATGCCCTGTCTCGATACACCCTCGACTAGGAACAATTATATGATGTACACGTTGACTACCCTGGCCCTACTAGTATGATCTGCATCATAGTCCTAGTAGTCAAGTACATATCCCAAGGGCTTTATCAACATGTGAGAGTAAGACAGTAAACCAATACAAGTCAACATGTTAAGACAAAGTGAAACCAAATAACATACTATCATGTCGAGCAAGAAAGTCCTCTCTATATATATCCAAGCATCCACTATAATATACATCATATCTACAACAATGGCCTCTAGCGCATATACATAACTAACAATCTCCCACTTGCACTAAGGCCGGCTGTTGTAGTATCTCATACCCAACATCCCGAAGAGTCTCTCAAAGTGTATCTGGGGTATGGCCTTCGTGAGTGGATCCGCAGTGTTGTCCTTCGTGTCAACTCTCCTGACCTCGATCTCTCGGTGATCAACTATCTCCCGGATCAAGTGATACCGCCTCAGAATATGTCTGGATCTCTGATAAGATCTGGGTTCCTTGGCCAAATCCATAGCTCCATTGTTATCACAATACAAAGGTATTGGATGCTCAATGGACAGAACCACTCCAAGTTCAGTTATGAACTTCTTCATCCAGACAACCTCTTTGGCAGCATCGTTGGCAGCGATGTATTCAGCCTCCATCGTCGAGTCTGCCACGGTTTCCTGTTTGGAACTCTTCCAACACACCATCCCTCCATTGAGGGTAAAGACAAATCCCGAGTGCGACTTAGAGTCGTCCTTATCACTTTGGAAGCTCGAATCGGTAAAGGACTCCGCCTGGAGTTCTCCGTTACCATACACCAAGAACATCTCCTTAGTCCTTCTCAAGTACTTGAGAATGTTCTTCACAGCTGTCCAGTGATTCTCTCCTGGATCTGCTTGATACCTACTCACTACACTTAGTTAGTATGCTATATCGGGTCTGGTACATAGCATCGCGTACATGATAGAGCCTACTGCCGAAGCATAAGGTATCCCTTGCATGCGAGCTCTCTCCAAATCAGTCTTAGGAGACATCTCTTTGGAGAGAGTGAGTCCAGAGATCGTGGGTAAATACCCACGCTTGGATTCTTTCATACTAAACCTCTTTAGTATGGTGTCAATGTACCTGGATTGGGACAATCCCAGTATCCGTTTAGATCTATCTCTATAGATCTTAATCCCCAAAATCCAGGAGGCATCACCTAGATCTTTCATTGAGAATCTATGTGATAAGAAGAGCTTGACCGAATGCAGTATAGGAACATCATTTCCTATCAAGAGTATGTCATCCACATACAATACGAGGAAGACAACCTTACTCTCTGCAACCTTCTTGTAAATACAAGGTTCATCTACGTTCTTGATGAAGTCAAATTCTTTGACTACAACATCAAAACAGATGTTCCAACTCCGTGATGCCTGCTTTAACCCGTAGATGGATTTAAGCAGCTTGCACACATTTCCGCTGCTCCCACTGTCTACGAAGCCCTCTGGCTGAGTCATGTACACGCACTCCTCTAAATCACCATTTAGAAAGACGGTCTTAACATCCATTTGCCAGATTTCGTAGTCATGGTATGCAGCAATGGCAAGTAGGATCCGGATGGACTTAAGTATAGCCACTAGAGAAAAGGTTTCGTCATAATTCACACCTGGTCATTGACGAAAACCCTTTGCAACAAGTCTAGCTTTGAAAGTCTCAACTTTTCCATCTACACCAAGTTTCTTCTTAAAGATCCATTTGCTCCCAATGGGTTTTACCCCTTCATGAGCAACTTCCAAAGTCCATACTTTGTTGGTGTACATGGATTCCATCTCAGATCGCATTGCATCCAGCCATTTCACAGAGTTACTACTCATGATGGCCTGCTCGAAGCTAGTCGGGTCATCATCTTCCATGATGCAATCCTCGCTCCTACCATCAATGAGAAAACCGTAGTATCTCTCAGGTGGATGAGGAACCCTACTAGATCGGCGGAGCGGCTGAGGTTCGTTAGGAACTATCGAATCCTCCGGTTCTACCAAATTATCTTCGGTTGTTTGTGTAGCTGGAACTTTTTCCAGTTCTACCTCATTGCCACTAATTTCTTTTTCAAGAAATTCCTTTTCTAAAAAGGTGGCATGTCGAGAAACAAACACCTTTTGTTCCTCAGGGTGGTAGAAGATATTCTCTCGCGAACGCTTGGGATATCCTATAAACTTACAGAGAAACGATCTTGCCTCGAGTTTGGCCAGATTTTGCTTTTTAACATAGGCCGGGCAACCCCATATCTTAACAAAATTAAGACACGGTCCCTTCCCCTCCCATATCTCATATGGAGTGGTAGGCACTGATTTGGTTGGAACTCTATTCAATAGGTATATGGTTGTCTCAAGCGCATACCCCCAAAAGGAAATAGGCAACTCAGCAGTGCTCATCATAGAGCGCACCATATCTAATAGGGTGTGATTACTCCGCTCCGATACACCGTTGTGCTGTGGTGTATATGGAGGAGTAAGCTGAGAGAGAATCCCATTCTCTTTTAGATAGTCCAGGAACTCATTGCTTAAGTATTCTCCTCCTCGATCAGATCGAAAGATCTTAATACTTTTACCCGTTTGGTTCTCGACTTCGTGTTTATATTCTTTGAATTTATCAAAAGCTTCAAACTTGTGTTTCAACAGGAACACATATCCGTATCTTGAGAGATCGTCAGTGAATGTAATGAAGTACGAGAAACCATTCCTGGCATGTGTAGACATGGGACCGTATACATCACTATGTATCAGTCCCAAGAGTTCCGTAACTCTTTCTCCGTGTCCACTAAACGGAGCTTTGGTCATTTTGCCTTTGAGACATGAATGGCAAGTTTCATAAGATGATAATTCGAACGTATTCAAATATCCATCTTTATGTAACTTAGCTAGTCGTGTCGCATTGATATGACCTAGTCTACAATGCCACAAGAAGGATTCGTTCATTTCTGAACTCTTCCTCTTGTGTGTGTTCTGTACATTAAGAACTGTAGTTTGATTTAGAACGTATATACCATTATTTAACGAGCCTGATCCAATCAACTTTTGATTCAGGAAGATGTTCATAACATTATCCTGTACTAAAAAATTATATCCTTCTTTACTTAATAAAGAAACTGATATAAGATTGCATATCAGGGTCGGAATGTAATAGCATTCGTTCAGAATCAATGTATTACCATTTGGTAATACAAGGTGATATTGGCCAACTGCTTTGGCTGCAAAATTTGCACCATTCCTTACTCTTACGGAATGATCACCCTCTTCCAGTTCCCTACCTTTCCGTAGCCCATGTAACATATTACATATGTGGGATCCCGATCCGGTATCTAATACCCAGGACGTATAGTGAACTAAGAAACAGTTCTCGATAACTAACACACCCGAAGAAGATGCATCAACATGCTTATTCTTTGTTTGGGCGGCGTGAGAATCCGGATATGTCCCTATTCCCTGCTCAGTCTTATAACATTTATAAGAAAGAACGGGACCAACGTTCCCCTGCTCAGTATAACAAGGGATTCGGTCAATACATCCATATTATTATCTTGATTAAGGCCTGACATGGTCGCTACCTGGAGAGAGAGAGAGAGAAGAAAACACTTCAGCGTATGCTCTTGCAAGATTAGATTGGTTATTATCTTATCTAATCAGGATGGCTCCAACTGTTTTTATCAAATCTTCCTTCAAACCCTAAAAGGTAAGACTAGCCGGGATTAATTACACCTTATAAGTTCGCCAATCTTTCGGCCAGGCCAGTGTTGGTACTTTGAGGGAGGTTCCCCATGCTTTCGCACGGACCTAATTAGAATAAACCTCGTTTTCCCAGAGGCATAACCCCGTTAACACCTTTCTAGACACCTACTTGATCGGCTAATTGTCATGTGTAAAACTCTCCTAGGAGTAACTCTTACTCGCAGTGGGTATTGGGATCCAACTATCTCATAGAAGGTATGCAATCTCATTGCAAATTTCAATACTTGAAATTCCCGATAATACCTAGCGTCCTATGACTTTGACGGAGGCTAACAAACCATAGGCTGCTAGTCAAGTTCAACCCGTACATTTCATGATTGAATCAAACCCACCCGCACGACCCTTGACGGAGGCCAACAAAGTCGTACAACTACCCTAATCCAATCTCATCTTATGTTGCAGATAAACACTAGTTAGCTATCTCACACTACGCCTTGACGGAGGCCAACAAACGTAGCACGAATACTAAGTAGGACTTATCTGAAATGATGGAGGGTTACGCAGGGTTTTAAGAAAACCATGAGCGTAATGAACTTGATATTGTTATAGAAACAAGTGATTTTGAAAAGCAGTGTTTTTGAGGATTTTACTAGTTTCGCTAAAGAGGTCACTCCCGGTGAAGGGATCTCGGCTCTTTCCTTATCAAATAAGGTGCAGGATATTTCAAAAATACCGCTATGCAAAGCAAGAACTATAGAAGCAATCAAAAATAAAACCGAGTGAGTTGTAGCATCTGATAGTTTCACTAAAGAGGCCACTCCCGATGAAGGGATCTCTGCTCTTTCCTTATCGAATAAGGTGCTGGATATTCTACAAGGAATACCGCTATGCAAAGCAAATAACTAGAGCTACCCTTTTTGAAAATTTGAATCTACAACATCTTTTAGGTTTCTTTATCTTTCATTAATCTCATTAATGAAGTCCCATCATTTATGCTTCCTAAGTATTACAGAAGAAACGAAAATACAACATACGCTTATGCCATCCGCATTCGCCACAGTATCCCGTTATGCACCGTTAGGTTATTTAACTAACGGCATACCGGGGCGGGACTAACGCGGGTGCAAAACATAAGCAACATTTATTATATATCATATATACAATAATAAAGCATTCGTCTCACGCATATAAAATGATCACATCACAGAATATCAGCAGCAGAAGATAACATATGAAATATTGGATATACTCGGAGGTCCATGTTTTATTTGAGCCTGTATAAAACACGGATTCCACGGTCGCGATGAATAGCCAAACCCACATCCCTAGACCCCTACGAGAGCGGCAAGCAACCCTACAAATTCTAGGGTTAGGAGACCCGGTCTCGACTCCTCGAGATGGCCTCCCACTGGACCCTAGAACCCGGTTACTTGTGCTCCCCTCCTTGGGTCTATCCTAATGCGGAAAAGTAAATAATATACAATGGTGACAGCATCCTCAACCCGGAAGTGCCCCAATAAAACAATATTACATACAATGAATTTTACATGAATGATAATGAAAAAAAACTCCCATCTCACATAAAACCCCCGGCTATTCAAATCACGACGATCCAATATAACATATCACAACAACACATAACATCACATGTCATCAACGTAAGTAAATATGAGTATCCCAATTGTCGTTGATGTATAGCAACGAAACCGGCGATACACCATATACTACACTTACGGTCGCAGAAAAGAAAATGAAAAACTACAACAATTGGAATCATAACTGCCCTTAGACATCATAAACCCGGGATATCACATATCCAAGATTTCATGCTTAACAATGTAAAGCTCGCATTTAGGTCTCACCCATGAAAACACCTTTTCAAAAAATTCAACAAGATTTCTGATTACAGCCGAGACCGAAATGTTAGATTTACACGCAACAAATATATTTTTGGATTCCAATTATTGTATCTCATTACAGAAAGTTAGACGACGTTAAACAATTCGATCGAATTAACGAATTCCCAAAATTCTCAGAGAGCTTAACTCTTAAGCACTATTAAAAATTCCCAGAAGCATGCTCCAGTACCAATGGACCAACCGTTGAAGTGTCGTCCCTTGCCTCCTTAGTGGCGCTGCAGAACCGCCGTTAAAACCATGTTTTGGCCGCGGTTCCGCGGTCACTAAAGTGAGTTAGGGACTCGTTCTTCAAGAGGGTCCATAGAATTACCTGCATGATTTTCTGAATATTTTTAATATGAAAAATTTCAACTTTTGAAAAAAATTCCAGAAAGTGGGAAAATTTGGTTATTCGGAGTTCGTTCGGACTTTTAATTTCACCTATGCAATGACTAATGCTCTAGCTAGGCTCTGATACCACTGTAAGTCAGGCATCCACCCCATCCAATGGGGTCGCCGTGGCACCTACAGGTCCCTCAGCAGCTACTTTTTACGCATGCCCCCTCGCGAGGACTACAACCCGCCGGAACATCTTCCGGTCTCGGAACACCCTGGGGGTAAGTGCCTATGCTTCGCCACACTGTCACACAGTGAGAACCCCCCATAGGTCGACATCCAATGCCTAGTAGCTCTGATACCACTGTAAGGTTATTAGGCACTAGAACAAGGTTCTACAAGGCATCAAACATGCCGTATTTTAAAATTTTCAAGTGCCAAACAACCTAAGCAAGGATCTTTACTAGAGAATTAGGGTTAGAAACAATAAGTAAAATACTTTACTTCTAAGTGATAGGGATTACAACCTTTGTAGTCCATTCCTTCGCTTCATAAGCTCCAAGTTGTGGTCCCTTCGCTGCGATCATCAAGCTCCCAGACTCTAGAGAGGCTCCATGAGGTGAATGAGACATCCTTGCTTGAAGACTTCACAATCTAAGATGATCTACCTTGAGGAATCACAAACCTAAGCTCTCACTTCACTAATGAGGTATTAGTGAAGCAAACACCCTAATCTAAGTGGCTAGAATAGATGAGGATGATGAAGTAGAAATTTTGCTCTCTTTAGTTTTCTTTTTCGTAATCATTCATCACAAAATAAAAAGCTAGAATGCTTTTGTGCGGAGGAAGAAGAATATCAAGTGTGATGAAAATGAAAATGAATTATCGTGTATGAGGTTAGAAATGCAACCAAGGGTTAAACATGGCATGCTTAACCCTTGTAGAGACTTAACCATGAGTTAAGGTTAAGGTTGGGTTAATAAATATCTTAGAAATATCTAAAGGGGTGGACTTAGTCAAAGCATCATGGAGCTTCTTCAAAACTCATCCATGACTTAATCCATACAATTTGAATTACCAAAATAAATATAAATCCAACCATAAACCCAAGCATGGTTTAATCTCACAAACTCTAGTTGCATTTGTAACCTAGCATGTTACAATATTATATATCACATATATAATATTTAATGTAACAAAAGAAAATAATACAATTAACATATATCACATATATATCAATGTATCATCAAGTGAGAAAAAGAATCATTTAAGCGAGCTTATATTAGTTAATATAATGTAATATATCACATATATAATTATACATTAAATTATTAAATCAACACTTGATTTAATAACCCGCCTATATTACATATAACCGGCTAATATAATATGTATCTTTTTATCGAATCAACACTTAATCCGATAACCCGGCTATATCACATATACCCGGTCGATATCATATATCGCGAGAATAGAATACGGTATCTCATATCGTATTAATCTCGGTCCCGCACATATCACATATGTGCTCCTACTCCATTTTGCCTGAGCCCGGAAACCTATGTGTAGGACTCTAAAGACTCATCAATACGCCGGCAGTAGGTGATGATCATATCAAACACCCACAAGCTGCAAGCGGTCAGCTAAACGTAACAGCCACCCGGGTATTGAGCGATCAGAAGATCAACAAGCAAGCCTGCACACACTCCTGTGAATCCAATCAGTAACACTACCGTACAGTCCGGTCTCATCGTCTGATATGTCGCATATCCAGTCTAAGGGTGGTAAAACGTCAGACCCCAGTAACCGATAAGTCGTGTCGATGTGAGGCTCAAAACGGGTCGAGAAACTACTGATAAAACTTACCGGTAGGTCTCCATATCAGCCCTGGCCTGGGACTTCCAGTTATAGCCAATCGAGCACAGCGCAACATCAACCCCCAATACCGGGAGAGACGAAACCCCTCCTATCGCTCATTGCCTCCATATGATTCGGGACTATACCCAAAAGCCACCGTTTTGCACGTTCTCATGAACGTGGTAAGGTGGAAATCAAAGCACAGTGGGAATCACACAAGACTCTATAACGATCTCGGGTCTACAGACTAACCTGTACCAGTGTCACCAGAGAACTGCTACCTAACGATAGGTATAATACCATCTAGGAGTTCTCAGTGAGTCCGTTCAGTGTGCCAAGTCTCCACTGAGCACCCGTACACCATCTTCGATGTCAAACACCAATGGATATGGGATCATCCATCGCCCATCATATGGGTCAAGATGCGTATATGCTAGTCTACTCTAGAGTGTCGATGCCCTGTCTCGATACACCCTCTACTAGGAACAATTATAGGATGTACTCATTGACTACCCTGGCCCCATTAGTATGATTTGCATCATAGTCCTAGTAGTCAAGTACATATCCGAAGGGCTTTATCAACATGTGAGAGTAAGACAGTAAACCAATACAAGTCAACATGTTAACATAAAGTGAAACCAGATAGCATACTATCATGTCGAGCAAGAAAGTCCTCTCTATATATATGCAAGCATCCACTATAATATACATCATATGTACAACAATGGCCTCTAGGGCATATACATAACTAACAATTATGGTTAAGAAGAGTTACACCGTTATTGAATGCACTTACCTAATCATCAAATGATAAAAGTAAATGTCATAAACATAATTTCAAAAAGTTATATCTCACTTTATAAAATAAATGTACAGATATATCAATTTGAAATTGGTGCATAACAGATATTCAAAACCAAATAATTGTCGTTAGGAAAAACCCAGGTGACTTCCTCGAATATCACCAATTATAAAGAATTCTAATATTGAGGATCAAATCACCCAATTTCCTAATATTTTACTCCCACTCAGCATCTGTAATGCCCTAATGATATGAGATCCAAACCTGGTACATGTTCATCACAGAAAACTGCATTTTAATACCCTCATTCATGATCTATATTTGTTATTTATCGGTACTATTAATCAGTGTCTGTTCAGTAATTACAGATTACAGGTGTTCATGATAAAATACAAGAAACAAACTCAATATCACGGATATAGCGTTTTGGAGCCGACACTGCAAACAGAACAGGAAACCGACCGATATCCAAAGAGTTCTTTTGGAAATAAACATGTGTACACAATTTTGGTCCAACACAATACAAGTGTACACACGACTCTTTGGCATGGACCATGACATGGTGGGGATATCCATGGCATACAAGAAATGATGGATTGTGCAAGTGGTGGGCACATATGGTGTGATGGGCAATAAATGCATAAAGTTTTGATGTGATACTTTGCATCAAGTTTCCCTCCAATTCTCTGCATACAAACCAGGCTTAAACAGCTAAATCAAGCATCATAAGATTGATGTTGGAGTAGACACAAGACCACCATGCCAAGACAAGCCCATGTGCTCGGATTAGGACCAGCCACATGCCCAAATAATCCGGCGAGCTCGGCCCCCTAGCTCCAAATTCCCCCATTTTTCTCATGGTCATTTCTTTAGGTCACATCACCTTATTTGTATTGTTTATTTATTCAGATGTTAGGCCTATAAATAACAGAACAGAGTTGAGCAAAGGGACCATGTAATATATTCCCATTTTTCCTTTTTAGTTTGTTTTTGGTTTATGCTTAAGAGTGGGTAGGCTATCACTTGGTTTCTTCTTCTTCTTCTTCCCTCTTGAAGCTTTCTTTGGAGAGCTTCATTATGGAGGTTGAACAAGTTACCAATATTTTGTAACTCAACTTCAAGTGTTAATATATATTTCTTTGTTTTTGCTTTCTTTACTTGCTTTCTTTTTATAATGTGTAACTAATCTTCTTTGGTTGTGGTAATGGTAAGGAAGTGAGATGAAAGGCTTTGCCTCCTCCTCCTCTTGTTTATGTTTAATGTGCTTATCTATATGATTCTAACTTAAAGATTGTTTATGTATTGATGTGATATGGTATTTTGAAACATGGTTACTTTGTAACCTCCTCATATACCATATTCACTCCCTTTCCCCATTTCAATGTTTAAGTTAAGATCAATTTAGTGTTAAGGTTGCTAAGTTTGGATACGGTATTTTGTGACCGAATGCTTGACAAACCCTCGGTTTTCATACACCCTATACCATCACAAACCCTTAGCAAAGTTAACACTAAAACTATTTGCTCTCACTCGCTACTTTGTGTTTTTGATGTTGTCGTATGCTTGCTAACCCTTTTGTTTAGTGTTGATACCTCAAGCTCGGACATACAAAGGATGAACAACTCATGATCAAAGGGAGAGTCGAAGGCATCGTAGCGATTCGATCTTCCGAGCCAATGCCACAACCGCTTCTTTCTTATCTTCTTTTCATTGTTTTCTTGTTTTCGTATTCTTTTTATATTCTTTTGTGACAAACTAACCATTCGTTATTTGTTGAACCTTAAACCACAATACCTAATACACAATTCCCTGCGGATTACAAACGGTAAGTGAACAAACGGACTCGTTTCGTGTTTTGCGGCGAATATCGGAATTTGATGATTTATGCTCCGCAACCACGTTGACAAGTCATGCTTCATGCCGGGATCGACGTAAGGAAGGACAACTCATGAACAAGGGAACGTCGAAGGAATCTTCGCAATTCAACCTTCTGAGCCAAAGCCACAACCGCTTCTTTCTTATCTTCTTTTCGTTGTTTTCTTGTTTTCGTATTCTTTTTATATTTTTTATGACAAAACCAACCATTCGTTAATTTGTTGAACCTTAAATCACAAGACCCAATACACAATTCCCTGTGGATCAACCCTTACCTGCCGGCTCGCTACAATGTGCCGTGCACTTACGGTTTATAAATATTTAAAACGAGAACGATCTAGCGTGCGCATTCCGTTTCCTTAAATGATCACATTTCCAAAACATACGCGTTTGCACATGCGGGTGAGTTCCCAACAAGTTTTTGGCGCCGTTGCCGGGGATTTGGTAGTATTGGGTATTGTTATTTCTAGTTTTTACTAACTCATTAACTACTAACTTAATTTTTTCAAAACTAACACAAACTAACAAATTCTTTCATTTTGTTCTCTGTCCTTCAGACCTGCTAGCACTCTATGATTCAATTAAAAAAAAGTTAGACAATTAGAATACTAATATAGTCTAGAGGAGCCACACAAAATTCCAGCACAAACAAGCTTCATTTGGCCGGCGACATCAAGGGGAAATCCGAGCTCGCCGGCCCAGTGAGGATGTTTTTGATTTTTTCATTCTGTGTGATCTCCAGTGTGTTGTTTGTACTCTTGTTTATTGTTTGATTTTTATAATTTTGAGTGCACAGGAATTGGGGCATATATATCGCTTTTTGACACTAAATATCATATTTTCCGACATTTCAGGTTTTTAAGGAATTACGACCAGCAATCGTGCGGAGCGAGGCTCAAATTCATTTGCAAAACGTTAGTGAAGTATAGTGCCAAAGATCCGGGTAGTTTGACCCGCGCAAGCGAATAATCAAAGACTCGGATCACATTCAAAGGGATTTTCTTAAACCAAATCACATCGGTACGTATTTCCTAACACATTCCTCTTGAATCCGACGCATTCCACTATTCTATCTTCTGCAGGATTCTTCGCACAAGCTTGTCACCAATTTGCACAGAGAACTAACCGTATTTTTTGCAGCACTTAAATTTAAACTGAAAAAGAATTGCTTAAATTTCTTGATGTCTTGAATTCTTTTATTGATTGTGCATTTGCATCTTAATACGGATTTTAAGAGCAAAAAGACCAAATAAGATACGGTAAAGGATTTCATCACCTTTTTTTCCGTAGCCCACAAATCACAAAACTGCATTCTTGCATATCCACAGTAATTTAAAATCAACTAGAACTTTGACTCTAAGGACTTCGTGCTCATTAGGAGAAGTTAACTGTTTAGAACACCGCTTAACGGTATATCGTTCACGGGGTGTCTAGGCAAGTGTTCAAGAGAAAGAGTTATCTAATTAAGGAACTTTGCGAAAGCGTTGGAAAACCTCCCCTTCTCTCTTGCACTTACCTAGCTTCATGATCCGTATATCTTGAGCCCGTTTCTCGACACAGTTTTACTTCGACAATCAGGTTCTTGAGCAGGTCTAGTTGACTAGCATACCATAAACTGCTAGGGGTGTGATATTCTTTATTTTTATGATATTTGTGAATTCTTGTTAATATGGGTGATACACGATTTAATTCAATTTTTCACGATTCTTATTCTTTTGTTTATACTCAATCCCAATTCATTTGTTCAAATTGCCACAATTTTCCCACATTCATGAAAATTGTCCTTTTCTAGGAGATGACCAACCATCCCAGATTTTTTATAATGGTCACCCACCTAACACTCTTGAACCCAATCCCACTTCAATTAGAGACCTAATGATTGAAGATTTAGAGAAAGAGGTCGACAGATTGACTGCTCTAGCATCACCACCATCACAACCCTCCTTACCTGAAACAACTGACACATCATTAGGGTATGATAGTGAGATGGATGCAAAGTTGACCGCTTTAGAAAGAGGTATTGAAGTGATGATTGAGGTCGAGAATCAAACAGCTGCTACGCTAGCCTTGTGTATACAGCAGTCTGAGCAATTATTTCACGCTCAAGCTCAAACTTTAGCTAGAATAGAGGAACAAGCGAAACATTTAGCTGAGAAGATTCTAGGGAGTGAACACAGTCAATCAGAACCCGATAGTGTTAATATTTGTCATCTAGGAAGTCACCCGAGTGAGCTAAACGATCAATTGAATTTTGATGATTTCATAGATGACGATGCAATTGAATTGACTAAGTGTTATCAGGACACACAAGAAAAACCTCCGGCCGATTTTTGCAGTCCAATTTTAGAGGAGGAACCATGTGAATTTGTCGGGTATGGTTTGGATAGATTGTTTGAAGAGATTAATGATCAGGAACCCACAATTTTTGTATCACCTAATGATATTGTTTCGGAAGAAACGTTAGTGTGGGAACCTACTTTTTTAGATGACATGAACCTACCCATTTATGAATGTGATGAGGGAGAAATTGTATTGGAAGAGTCTGTGAGCTATAATGATACGAATAGGATTGTGAAAAATCATAGGGAGGAGGACAGCATTGAAGAATATTCTTTCATATCGAGTTTTAAGGAAATTTTTGCGGATGAACTTGATATTCTTGGTGAGTTTGAGTCAGGATCCATTTGGGAACATCCTAAAAACCTTTCTTTTGCCGAACTTTTTGCGGATGAACTCCAATTTTTAAACGAACCTGACTTCAGAACTCAACATGTGCTTTATGAATATTCAATTCATCCAGGAAACAATTCTTTGACCTGTTCAAAACTTCATCTTCATCATCAACGTCTTCTGATCCCTACTTTTACACGCCCATGTCCTTCACTAACATCTAACATATACCTTTTATTTTTCTTTTTCTTTTGTATATACATATTCTTTTATCAGGCACTGCATTATATCAATAAAAAAAATTTGTGGCTGGTATTAATTTCTGGACTAACCCAATCGTTTAACATGTAAACATTGTAATTAGTCTTAGGTTTTTTTCTTTTTCTTTGAATAAAATTCTCACCCTGATGTCTAAGTCTAGCTACCGGAGACGGAGGCAACGATGAGGACATCGTAAAACTCAGGTTTGGGGTGAGCACTGCGTTTATTTTGCTGCATCATGTGTATGTTCTGCATTGCATACATATTTAAAAAAACCCACAAAGATTGAAAAAATTTCCTAAAAATATAAAAACTTTGTCATGTTAGCTAGCGGGGGAACTTAGATTCAAAGTCTGACGGTTCGGTTAATAAGTTCGAAATAACTAAATCCTTTTTGTGCGACTGACGACCCGAAAAATAACCCTCCTTTATGTTTAACCATAGCCGATAATACGTCTTTTATAACACTTTACACATGTCATATGTTTTTGAGAATTTGATGAAAGTCTGACATGTCTGTAAGCTTTTAAAATTGATAAACATCTTTAGGATCAAACAGGTTTGTTCTGAGTTAAGTATTATCAAGAATAGTTCATAAAGTAAAGTGAATATGAAGGATATTATTGAAGTTTTAACAGAAGCTATAAGTCTGAAAAATAACCCATCTGAAACCTTGTTGGAGTAATTACACACCTTATCCACATGTAACGTCTTTGAATTTAAAGAAATGCTGGCTATATCTCCGTTTTCACTGAATTCAGAATATTTTAAAATAAAATGAGCCTTTTGTTTTGTGGCCTTGGTAACTTGGGTAATTAAGTCATTGGGGTGTCTCCACACCTAATGCCCTAAAACCATCTGGTTTAGGAGTCATTGACCCAAAGCTCGCTAAGTCTCCAATCGCCAAATAAAACAAGCTAAGCAAGTGTTCTCTCCGAGTTAAAAGTCCTAACGGTTCTTTGTGGGAGAATAATCTTGGCGGAGACGAGTTTTCTATTAAAACAGTTTTTTCGCGGAGATATGAAGGTTTGTATTTATTAAGACGTTTTGCACGATAAAGAAAGGTGTGTATGAACTACAACGGGTAAAAGGTAGGAGTGAAGAATATGACTTAGGTTCTCTGTTAAAAATGATATATAATTCTGACTTGAAACCTAACTGGAGAATAAACTTAAGAAAATCTTAACTCTTTTCAAACTCGTGTGATCCTTTAGAAGTCTATCCTGAACTATAATTATGACATGATGACCCTAATCAAGTTCTTAAAACTTTATGGACACTATCCGTACAATTACGAAAAGACGCGTATGAGCTTATGTTAAAAAAATTGTGAGGAATGAAAAATAGGGTTTAACGTTTCTGACTTGGGTAATAGAACTTCTAACTTTGATCTCTAACCTTAAGATTAGATTCAATAGTTTCTCCACGATGCTAACTTGACTGGATTTTGTGGGCGTAATCCGTTGAAAACCCTCAGGAGACAACACTCCTCCAACTAGGGACACCTAGAGTCTTAACGGCTTGTTGCACATGCTCAGTGCAATCGCATTCTCTGTGAAAGTGGGGCTAAGATTTTTTGTTTTGCTCGGGACGAGCAAAAGATAAGTTTGGGGGTATTTGTTCATCACAGAAAACTGCATTTTAATACCCTCATTCATGATCTATTTTTGTTATTTATCGGTGTTTCCTGATTTAAAATCAGGAAAGCTTCTGGGAAAAGCTTCAGAAGAGGGTCACGTGCTTACACGTGACCAGCAGTCACGTGTTGGCACGTGACACCTAAACGCATCCTCAAGGCAAGTTCAGTTTTCTGACTACGCTGAAGAAAAAGGGACTTCAGAAAGGGTCACGTGTAGACATGTGACATTTAAATGCAAGCGTCAAAGGCACACCGGTTCCCTGATTAAACCAAGGAAAAGGCTCCAGACGAGGGTCACGTGTTCACACGTGACCAGGGGTCACGTGGTGGCACGTGACGGCTAAGCATCAGAAGAAGGCATAGTGCAAAAGAAGGAAAGGGCTCGTTACAAGGGGGTCACGTGCCCACACGTGACCATGGGTCACGTGGTCACACGTGACCGGCTTTCAAAGCCCATTTTGCTAACAGAATTAAATTCTGAAAGAGATTCAAATCTTTCCAAAGGAAAGCGATTATCTGGAGCAGATCGAATTAAAGATTCAGAGATGATTAAATATCATCTATCTATGGGAAAATCTCGGGTTTGGAAAGATTTCTCCTTTAAATCTAACAGAAATAACAAAGGAGAATCCCTGGATTTGAAATCCAATGGTGAATAAAATTCACCTAATAATCCAAAGGTCAAAAACGAATGATGGATGCAAATCAAATCTTTTAATGAAGATTCATCAAAAACTAATTGATTCGGCTGCTTCTCCTATAAATAGGAGCCAAGAGACACAAAAAGGGGACATATACGCAGAGGGAGAAAAAAAGGAGAGAGCCTTGATACTTTGAGGAATTTGGAGCTTCTGCAAAAGAAAACCTTAGGTAAGAAAGGGAAGGCTTCTTGAAAGAAGGAGAATTTAATTCTCAACAGAGTTTAACTCTGATGATATAAAAACAGAAGAACATATTTTTTCTCTCTTTGATAGAGGATCTGCAAAGTGCACATCTCCCCTTTAGGTTGAGAATTTAATTCTCAATGGGTTGAGATCATGCCATGCAGATCCAAAACATAGAGAGAGAATGGAAACATGAGAATTTAATTCTCATAGAACCATAGGAACTTAATTCCTTTCAGATAAAAGTGGGGCTTGACCCTGTGTTATGGGAATTTAATTCCTTCAGAACAGAGAGAAACAGGGTTTAACCCTAATTAAGAACTTAGTTCTATTGAAACAACGGGAATTTAATTCCCTTAATCATAATTTAACAGGGAATGGAAGTTTAATTCCTTAAAAAGCTTTTATTAGGGTTTAACCCTATTCAGTTCTTCACATATATGAGGAATTTAATTCCTACAGAAGATTCAAAGTTCAACTCTACTCCAGAATATAAGTCTTCAAAAGGAAGTAGGAATTTAATTCCTCTGAAATTTAAAGCTCGAGGAATTTAATTCCTGAAAAAAGATTAACAGAGCCTCTAAACAACATACATGAAGGCAGGGTCACGTGCCACCACGTGACCCCCTCAAAAGATCTAAAGAAAGCCATTTGAGGCAGTCCCCCACGTGACCCACGTGACCCTTGACAGAAGCTCTAACACATAAGCATATGAATGCCCGTCACGTGATGGCACGTGATGCTCTGAAAGATGAAATAATCTCAGCAGAATGAATGGAGAAAGGGCGCTCTCACGTGTTGCCACGTGACCCCTTTTTGCCTTAGTGTTTAACACTAAATTGGAACTCTCGAATCCAGTATTGAAACACTGTTGGGCCTTAGTGTTCAACACCAATCAAAGAACTTTATTTGCAGTGTTCAACACTGACTACCTTAGTGTTTAACACTAATTTGAGGGCTCTGTTGCCGATGCTTGATACTGATCTGTTTTAATGTTTAACACTAATTTGAAAGCCTTGTTGCTGGTGTTTGACACCAATTATCTTTTAGTGTTAAACACTAACTTGTCAACCTCATTCCCAGTGTTCAACACTGATTGCTCTGTAGTGTTTAAAACTAGGCTTTGGCCCAATTGGCTAAAGGGATAGAGGCAAAGCCTCTCCCTCAATGGACCAACAAGAAGTCAATATTCCAGACATGATAGGACTTAGCCCAAGCTGGCCATAAGCCCTCAATTCGTAATTAACTGGGCCAATAGGCTCATAATATAATTAATGGGTCTTGATCCCAAATTGGGCCAAGGACTATTTAATCCATCCCGGTTCTAGGGTACATCTCTTCACTCCTTTGATACTTGGCATTGTAATCCCTCAACGTCTTCAAAGAGGTGACGGGTCCCGATGACCACCCATGATATGGACTGTGGGGTCCTTAAACCCATGTCTAATGCAAAATTCCTGGTTACGTGGAACGCGGATAACGTCACTCTTTGACCCCGTGGAAAACGCCCAGAGCGGAGCCTGGTTCTCGCCGAGCACGGCAGTGAACCCGTGTGAAGCATCCAGAGCACATACCGGACTGTGGAGTCCTTAAACCCATGGACTACGACGTCCTTAACCTCGACCGAGATGTCTTAAAACTAACAATGGACCGCAATGTCCTTAAACTACCCATGGACCGCAATGTCCTTAAACTACCCTTGGACCGCAATGTCCTTAAACTACCCACGGACCGCAATGTCCTTAAACTAGAACAATAGAGCCCCGTGCGCTCTTTTGTCGGATCTAAACGATCCCGTTTAAGTTGATCTTAGCCTTAAATATGGCTAACGTATCCTTAAACCTTTCAAACAGACTTTAGTCCCAAACTGGACTATAGATCCCCCCCAATTAACTCTGGTTCAAGGGTACATCTCTGAACTCCTCTGACATCTGTCGTTGTAATCCTTCAACGTCGCCAGAGAGGTGACGGGTCCCGACGGCCATACATGCAATGGACCACTATGTCCCTAAACTGGAACAATGGAGCCCAAATGCTCTTTTGTCGGATCTAAACGATCTCGTTGAGTTGATCTTAGTCTCAGGTTAGACTAACGTATCCTTAACAAACGTTTGAGTTGATCTTGGCCTCAAATATGGCTAACGCATCCTCAAACCAAACCCCCAAACCCAAATCTAAGATAATACGGATTTGGACTAGTCCACGCCCTACGGGCGACGACATAACTCGGTCTCCGTAAACAATCCACGGGAAACAAAACATAAAATAAACACACACGACACGAAGTGACCATCTGGAGAAGGAGAAAGTTGTTACCGCGACGCGGTAGCGTAATTAACTACAGGGGCTTGCGCCTGCAGGGAAGAGCGTCCCTACAATCAAAAAACCCCTCAAGCGAGAGGGAATCTGACGAAGTCTGCTACATCGGACGCATCCGTTCAAACCTTCGATACATGGTGCCATAAATCAACTTGGCATCTTCGGAGAGGTGGACGGATAGCACCAGTTAGCATCTGCCCCGAATCTCAGGCGAGACTTCCCACGTCTCGGCCGCCATTCGGAGGGGAACAGATTCTGGCACGCCCGGTGGGACCTTTTCCTCTTTCCACTCCACACTTCGTGTGTCGTGATTCGCGAACCAATCGCGGTTCGCTAATGGTTGCCCTTGGGTTTCAAGATACTAAGACTTGGTGTCTTGCTCATTGCAGAAAGCAAAGAATCGATGGCTTCTACGAAATGCTCCAACTGCTCGGACTGCAATTGCAACCAACGTTCTGCCTCGCCAGGAGGTATAGCCTACGGACCCCAAGCTGCTTCGCTATTCACAATGCCCGTGGAACAGGTCACTCGAGCCACCACAGGATTGTTCTTTGGGACTATGCTCCCACCGACAAGCTTCACCGCGCCGGTGCTAACAAAGGAAGCTCCCAAGAAGTCGGTCTTTGATCGTCTTATCCCTGCCGCGGCCCCTCTCAACGGGTCGCCCAACACCAGCGCCCCGGTCTTCTCTAGATTGGGCCAACACTCCTGTGGACCCACCATGGGGCCTACAATCCCAGAGAAGGCTGCTTCTAAGAAAGTGACCGGTCCTGCTCCTGAAGTCGTCAAGGCGGCTTCTCCTGCCAAAAAGTCGGTCTCTACAAGATTGACGGCTCCAGCTTCCGCTCCTGCTACCCAAAGGACATCGGTCTTTGACAGGCTAACACCAGCAGCGACTCCCCACCTACACAGGGGGCAAGACGAAGCCATTCTCACCGCTGAACCAACGCCGTCCGCTCGACACGCTCGACGTCGCCATTGGCGCCGAGTAAGGAAGGCTGGGGGCAACTCCCCCTCTGGGCTAACTCCATCAGCCCCGATGGCAGAAGTTAATGCTGCTGTTCCAACTGGGAACAGCTTCGAGATGCTAAATAAGGTGCGAAGGAATTCTCCTACCGCGATGCTAAAGAGATCTCCTCCCCCACTAAAAAAGGTTGTGGAAATAAAGTCAGAACAGCCCCGATCCCCTCAACGGCTGTCTTCCAAAATCTATAAGGTTTGGCGGCAGGCCCGAGACTCGATGATCGATCCAAACTTCTCCTGCCAGCACAAGAAGCTGAAAATCCAATCGGAAGCCGGTCACCAGGCTAAACCACGAAAGGATGTCTGGACGCCCACCTCAACGGCCCCCTCAACCTCCATTGCTCATAAAAGGAGGAAGCCAGAGAAGATCCCCCAGCCTACAACGACAGCAAAAAGCACTGAGCCCAGACGCCCCAAGTCTGGGGGCATGATGGTCCACACCGTATACATGGCGTCAGGAAAAGAAGACAGCCGTGCGTCTACAGGTCATAGACCGCTTACACGGTCGGTGACCAAAGCTCAGGAGCAACAGCAAAAGCTTCAGGAAATGATGAATGCTATGGCCGCACTTACCGGGCCAAAAGAAAACCCAGAAACGTCCTCAGACGAACGCCAGGAGGAAGAAACCGACGCCGAATTCCTTCGCCGGATACTGGAGAAGAAGGACAAAGAGGCTGCTGAACAAGCAGCCAACATACAGCGTATGGGCCTTCTCTTCCAAGATATGATAGGAATGATGATCCAGCAGGACCCATCCGCCGAGGATCCCACAATCGTTCTTGAAGACGACCGAGGAGAAACGTCAAACCCACCACCGGCTCTCTCAACGGCCAAAGAGGAGGCAATCTCTAAGGCTGATTTGGTCGACTATATAGCCCAGTAAATCCGGGTTCATCATGCGACTGAGGCAGCTGGTCAAGTCGTAAAGACGGGCCGGCCCTATCCAAGCTGGTACGACCAAATCAAATACCCGCCGGGTTATACAATACCAAAATTCCACGTGTATAAGGGGACCGGCAATCCCCATCAACATGTTACCCAGTTCAGGGCCCTTTGCGGTAACACCGGCGGTGATGATAAACTGTTGCTTCGCCAGTTCGTGGGCAGCTTATCAGAAACAGCGTTCGAATGGTATTCGGAACTCCCGAACGATTCTATCAAGACGTTCGCTGAAATGGAGCTGCTATTCACTCAGCGATTCGCAAGCGCCAGCGAACGCACTCCAATAACGGCACTGATTAACGCCAGGGTAAAACCAGGCGAAACCTGGGTCCAGTATGCTATACGCTGGCGGAATTTGTGGTCGAGATGCGAGCAACGCATTGAGGAAGCACCCGCAGTGGGCATGTTCGTGGGAACCCTAGACCCTCACGCAACTATCTCCCAGTTTATGATGTTCTTTAAGCCAACCACATTCCAGGCTTTAATCGACAAGTTGGCTCAGATGGACCAGATGGGTCATAGACCGCCTCCCCCGAAGTCGAAACCTCGGAATGACAAGGGTAAAGGAAGGGCAACCTTCGTCGTGAATGCCCAGCAGCAACCTAACGCCCCGAAGCCGACAGATCAATTGGAAGAAAGACGCCGGTATTATAATGAGAAGATGAAGCGCCCCTACTCGTTCCCACGAGACAAGACGAAACGGTTATTCGAGCTGGCAGTGCACAACAGACTTATAAACCTACCAAATCCAAGGCGACCGCCGCAACCCACTGAGGTGAATAACCCTAACTATTGCCCTTACCATCAAACGGTAAGTCATCCGATTGAGGATTGCTTCGTCTTCAAAGGATGGATTGAAGATCAATACCTCCAGGAGAAGTTTGCACTGTCCGAAAAGTGGAAGGTGAACCCACCACAGCCGCATACTCCTAAGAAAGCAGATACACCGGGGGCAACTTGTTCCTTTATTGAAGAAGCTCCATGGGAGGTCGTGCTATCAACTAAAACCAAAAGAATGCTGAGAGACCTTCATGCGTGCCCTGCGATCGAATGGAAGGACCCTCTTGAACCTCAAATTATCGAAGGGATGTTGAAGCCCCGCCCAACTACGAAGACTCGTGATAATGGCCCAAATACTCACGCCCAACCGTCAAAATCTTCGAAGAAAAAGAAGAAGAAATCCAAGAAGTCCGTGAAGCCTGGAGACGAGCACACGAACTTA
Organism: Agapanthus africanus; assembly: GCA_030015575.1. NCBI lineage: Eukaryota > Viridiplantae > Streptophyta > Magnoliopsida > Asparagales > Amaryllidaceae > Agapanthus > Agapanthus africanus. The sequence goes on along the minus strand of JASDDO010000012.1, from coordinate 392,357,862 downwards.
CAGAAGAAAATCGACGCGCTGGAAGAGTACAATCAAAAGGCGCGAACTCCTGTCACGCTGCAAGAGTTCCTCAACCACATCTTTCAAGAGGACGATGATGGAGAGAGCTCGTCGGATGAATCCGAGGGATATGTGGCGAGTTGTAACGTAATCTCCCACTCGTTTACTGACGATGAGAAAACTCCTGGCACTAAGAAACTGGGGACAGAGCCTGAACCAGAGCGTGTGTGGCCAACAGATGAAATGATCAACGCCTTTCTGGACGAGATTCGTCTAAAGAGTAAAGCGGATCAGGAGCGTGAGAAGGCCGCATCGGAAGGAGCCAAATGCAGGCGACTGAACGAAAGAGTTGAAGTACTCCCGCCAGATCGAAAGGTATCCAAGACAGACAAGAAGATATTCAAGACGAGGAAAAGGTTTGCCAAAGCCATGTCAATGGGAATGAAGCTACCACCCTCGGAAGGAAACACGCTCGATGGGGCGGAGAGGCACCCTGATTATTGCGCATATCATCGGAAAATTTCACACCCCACGGAGGAGTGCGACGCCTTTAAGATATGGTGGCAAGGATATGTTGCTCATCGGCAATATTTTAAGCGCATGAAACGCAAGACTCGTCGGGAACGAAGGAGTACTGCCGACGGGCACAACAGAACTATTGGCAGCTGTTACATAGTTAACGCCGGGGGGTCACAAGTTCTCACCTTTGGGAGCGACTCTGATGAAGAAATGGCTCTGGGCCATCTCTTTAAAGAATCCGTTTTAGGGAAAGAGGAGAAATCGGAGGCATGTGAGAACATTCAGCTGCGCAATCGCACACTCCCAGAAAAGAATCTCGGGCCCGCGAGTAGAAAAGATAAGGGAAAGGAAAAGGTCACTGAGGATATCACTTTAGATGACCAAGTTGTGAAAGAGCTGACTACCAAAGACCCTCCCAGGAAGGGTAAGGTGGACTACAATATCCTAGCGCACCTAAGGAAGCTACCTTCTCAGCTTAGCATTCTCGATGCCCTCCTATTATCAAAAGAAGCGTGAGACACACTAATTAAGGCGTTACAAGAACCTGAGCAATTCCAAGCCTTCCTCGCCACTGAAAGGATGAAGGATGAACTGGAGGAAGTGCATACGACCGACATCACTTTCGGTGACGAAGACCTCCTTCTCGGGACGTGCGACCACAACCGTCCCCTATATGTCTCTGGATACTGCCATGATATCAAGATAGGCAAGATCCTGGTGGATAATGGATCCTCCGTCAATCTCCTTAATGTTCGGGTGTTGAAGGAAATCTGCATGAGTGTGCAACACCTCGCTCGTGACAAAATTACTATCTCCGGTTTCGATTCATCGTCACGGACTCTCGGATCCGTGATACTAACATTACGCTTTGGACTCCTCGTCACAGACATCAAATTCCATGTCATTGACGCCAAGACCTGCTACAACGCCTTGCTCGGTCGTCCTTGCCTACACGAGTACAACATCATCCCTTCTACACAACATCAGTGTATGAAGTACTTTAAGGATGGTTTCAAGTATACCGTAACAGGTGAATTGAACCCATTTTCCGTGAACGAAGTCCGCAAATACGAAGATGCGAAGTACTTTTTGCCAGATTTCGAGGATACAGAAAGGTGTCGCAAGCCGGAGAACAAAGCCGCCGCCGCCATCCCTGTTGTCGGGAGCGATACCGAAGAAGAAGAAGAGATAGTTTATGCCGGGCCATCTCAACACAACAACCCGGGGACGTCCGCCCCTATGTTGGTCTTCGGAAGTGACTCGGAAGATGAGGTTAATGCCGTGTTCTCCAATCGGCTGTCAATACAAGCACCCCCTAGCGATGATCAGAGTTTGCAAATCACCAAGGTGTCGCGAGAACACTACAAGGATCTCGATACACTTCAAGCTCACAATGTGCAGGACCTGCAAACATTTTACGTCCCTCCCAGGCAAAGGGGTGAGAAGTTAATCCTATTCTACTGATCATCAGAGTCGAAAATAGAGAAAGAGATCTGGCATGGCACGGATGTTACACTCGACAGGCTCCAACCTATCCGTTTGCCCAGATACTACACAAATGGACTAAAGAGGCTATTGAAGCGCCAAGGAGTACCCTTAAAACAGACTGTTCGACAAGCTCGGTTCTACAACAGGATTTGGGATGTCCCTGGGACTCAACGCAAATTGCCCAACGGGAAAATGGAAACACTTGGGCTTGGATACGCGAGAACCGGAAAACGGGAACCGGCCCACAGTAGCTACGCTATATATACCTTTGATGAAGAAGAGGACGCCCTGTCAGGAAATGCCAATCCCTCATCAAAACTAGATCCCGCAATTGAAATGCCGAGTCCGTCGTTTGAAGAACGAATGGACAAGCCTATCAGGAAAGTGGGTCAAAAAGCTCGGGAAGACCACAACCGCGAGATGGCCATCTACGAGAAGGCCAGGACGCAACGTCTATTTCAACAGGCTGCAAAAGACAAAAATGGTCATCCTTGTCAACCCGTTGTACGAAAGGCCCGACGCAGAGATGGAAATAAATCAAGAAGCGGAAAGAGGAGCCGACAACAACGACGCAGGATTAGAGAGTTACGTGATCGGGTATTGCGCGGCTCGGATTTGTCCCTCATGAAGAAGATGAGTCGAGCGTACTCCTTCCCCCGAGACAAGACGGAGAAGTTACTCGAGCTCGCTATAAAACATCAAATGATCGCGCTTCCAGAGTCTAAGCACCCTGAGCAAGCTAACAGGGCTTCTCATCTGAGCTATTGCTCTTATCACCAAGCCATAGGACATCCTACCGAAGACTGCTTCACCTTCAAGAACTGGGTCGAGGACCAGTACCAACAGGGCAGATTCGCTTTATCCGACGGCTGGAGTGTAACGCCGCCACAAAAGCACGAACCCAAAGCCGCAAAAGTAGAACCAGATCCACCTCAGTCCTGGAAGCGAATTCGCACCTGTTATACGATTATGATATTAAAAGAAGAGCCCGAGAACATGGATGACCTTCCCTGGTGCTTTGAGAACAGCGATGATGAGGTGGTCTCAAAATTTCCTCCAGCTCCAAAAGAACTGGAAGACGGCATACATACTACTGCAGATAACCTCAAGAAGATTGAGTTGGGATCGGCAGATGACCCGCGACCGACATTTGTCAGCGAGCTGCTATCTGAAGAAAGGGTGACTGCGTTAAAGAACGTGCTTCTACGGCATAAAGACTGCTTCGCGTGGAACTACTCCGAGATGCCAGGATTAGATCCGGAGATTGCTATGCATAAATTAGCAATATCCCCAGATATCAAGCCAGTAAAGCAGGCACCAAGAAGGATGCGACTCGAGCTTGAAATGAGCATCAACGCCGAAGTCAAGAAGCTGATCGATTCTGGATTTATCCAAGAAGTCCAGTATCCCGACTGGATCGCCAATATCGTCCCGGTAATGAAGAAAAATGGGACGGTACGCATATGCGTGGATTTCAGGGATCTCAATAAAGCCTGTCCAAAGGACGATTTCCCAGTACCAGTAACTGAGCTAATGATAGATAACACGTCCACTCACGAGGTTTTCTCCTTTATGGACGGTTCATCAGGATACAATCAGATAAAGATGCATCCCGAAGACCAGAAGCATACCGCTTTCCGGACCCCTTTGGGTATATTCTGCTACAGGGTTATGCCCTTTGGTCTAAAGAACGCCGGCGCTACCTATCAAAAGGCTATGACAAAAATCTTCGACGACCTCATACATGACATCGTCGAGTGCTATATCGATGACCTTGTAGTAAAGAGCATGTCATACGAAGAGCATTTAAAGCATCTGGAGACTGTATTTCAACGCCTTCGGCAATATAATTTGAAGATGAATTCCCTCAAATGCGCGTTTGGAGTCTCCTCGGGTAAATTCCTGGGATTCATCATCCGACATCGAGGTATCGAAATAGATCCATCTAAGATCAAGGCGATCATGGAAATGCCTCCGCCAAGAACCCTCAAACAGTTGCGGTCTCTCCAAGGGAAGCTCGCATACATCCGGCGGTTTGTCGCCAATCTTTCAGGCAAATGCCGTCCTTACAGCCACCTGATGAAGAAGAGAACTCCATTCGTTTGGGATCACAAATGCCAAGATGCACTAGACAAGATCAAGCAGTACCTGCAGAACCCTCCGGTGTTGGCTGCGACGGTCAAGGGAAAACCCCTCATTCTTTATACAACCGCCCTCGAAGGTTCCTTAGGCGCATTATGGGCACAAGAGAACGATCAAGGGAAAGAGAGAGCACTCTACTACTTAAGTCGAGTTCTGCTGGGGGCGGAAAGCAACTACTCTCCCATTGAAAAACATTGCTTGGCGTTAATCTTCGCGATAACAAAGCTCAGGCACTGTGCGTTGGCGTACGAAGTCCGTCTCATCTCGAAGGTGGACCCTCTTAAATATTTGATGTCAAAGGCTATATTGACGGGTCGACTCGCTAAATGGGCTCTACTTCTCATGGAGTTCTCAATAACGTATCGACCTCTTAAGGCAGTGAAAGGCCAGGCCATTGCCGACTTCCTCGCTGAGCATCCAGTACCTGCCGGTTCTCCTCTGAACTGCGATTTGCCGGACGAACATGCATTCGACGCGATCGGCGGCGGTGATACCCGATGGAAACTCTATTTTTACGGGGCATCTTCCATGAAGAAGCGCAAACAATGTACCCCCATAATCAAATCGGGAGTAGGCCTCATCTTCGTAACCCCACAAGGAGGGATAATGCGCTTTGCTTTCTCCTTAACGGAATCGAGGACGAACAATGAAGCCGAATACGAAGCTTTGATAGCGGGCCTCAAGATCGCCATTAACATGGGAATTGAAGACCTCTCTATATACAGGGATTCTCAATTGGTCGTTAGTCAAGTAAATGGTGACTACCAAACGTGCAAACCGGAGTTGATGAAATACGGCGAAAAGGTGCAACAACTATTGACCCAAATTCCCTCCTACACTTTGGAAAGTATACCATGTGCGGAAAATAGCAAAGCAGACGCGTTAGCTAAGCTCGCTAAAGAACTGGCTGACGAGAACCTCGATGACGTCAGAATCGTGGTACAAAGCCGTCGAGTGCTCGCCACAGCAGAAATATCTCCGGAATTATACGAAGAAAAGGGGATGACTGAGCAGACGACTCTATAAATAAAAGACCATGAGAAGGCCGAGGACTGGAGGGAAGTCTTCATAGACTACTTTAAGTCCCACCGAATGCCCGAAGAAGCGTCCTCAAGACATCAGCTCGTGAAATGAGCTCCATTTTTCGCTTTTGTCAACGACACTCTATACAAGAGATCGTTTGATTCTCTGTGGCTGAGATGCTTAGGACCTGACGAAGCAGAAAGAGTCGTTCAGGAAGTTCACGACGGACTCTACGGTTCTCACCAAGCAGGCCCGAAAATGAAATTGAAGATCAAACGGATGGGTTATTATTGGCCCACGATGGTCCAAGACTGCCTCGAGTATGCGAAGCAATGCCACTCGTGCCAGATTCATGGAGACTTTATCCACCAACATCCGAATCCACTACACCCAATGGTGGCTAGCTGGCCATTCGAAATGTGGGGGACTGACATAGTCGGCCCCATCGAGCCAGCATCGTCCCGGGGACATCGTTTCATCCTGGCGACAACTGATTACTTCTCCAAATGGGCAGAAGCAGTACCGCTGAGGGAAGTGAAGATGGAGAATATCCTCCACTTCTTCAAGACGCACGTCATCTATCGGTTCGGAACCCCACGGCGGATTATCTCCGATAATGGGCCAGCCTACAGAAGCCATAAGATTAGCCGCTTCGTGCAGCAGCACAATATAGACTGGAGATATTCTTCAGTTTACAATCCACGAGCTAACGGTCTGGCCGAGGCCTTTAATAAGACCTTGAAGAAGATCATAAAAAAGACGGTGTCCCGAAATAAGAAGGACTGGCATGAGAGGCTGCAAGAGGCCCTTTGGGCCTATCGAACTACGTTCAAGACGGCCACGAACACAACGCCGTACGCGTTGGTATTTGGGACGGAAGCAGTACTCCCCCTCGAGATAGAGTTACCCTCTCTACGAGTGGCAGTCCACCACGAGCTGACGGACGAAGAAAATGTTCACCTTCGGCTTGAGGAGCTTGATGCCCTCGACGAAACCCGGCTCATAGCGCAACAACACCTAGAACCCTACAAAGCAAAGATGACGCGCTCGTACGAAAGATTGACCAGGCCGAGGACATTCCACCAAGGCGAACTCGTACTAGTGGTCAAAAGACCCATGATCCCCAATCGTACCAAGCGGGGAAAATTTGAGCCAAACTATGAAGGCCCATACATCATAGACAAGGTCTACCAGGGTGGAGCCTATCTACTCATGGACATGCACGGTGAAAGGCCTTTCAGGCCAATAAACGGCCGCTTCTTAAAGAAATACTATGCTTAATGAGCCACAGCCTGAGTCAATGATAGATGACGACGACTATGTCCGCTCGCTATCTTCCTAAGCTCAGACTTTACAAGCAGCAGCCGGCCTTCCCCTAACCATGGACCGAAACGTCCTTAAACTAACAACGGACCGGAACGTCCTTAAACTATCGATGGACCGAAACGTCCTTAAACTAACGACGGACCGAAACGTCCTTAAACTAACGACGGACCGAAACGTCCTTAAACTAACGACGGACCGAAACGTCCTTAAACTACTACCGCAGCATCCTTAGGCTGACGAGATAAAAAGAAAAAGAAAAAGAATAAAAAATAAAGAAAAAACGGTATGTCCACAAGCAAAATGGGCACGAATGAAAACCCGAAAGGGCTCCGTGAGTAAAAACAGCAGGACTACCGGCGAGTGTTTGTGAAAACCCGAAAGGGCGCAACCTCGTTAAAAGATACTTATAGGGTCCTCTCGACCTTGTAAGGAGAAACCACCTGCGTGAGATCCTTACGACTCACAAAGGAGTAACACAATTAGGGATCCTCACGATTCCTAAGGAGAAAATACATTTACGAGATCCTCACGACTCGTAGGGAGAACTCTCTTATGGGACCCTTACGGCTCATAAGATTTGAAAGTCTTAAGTTACAGAGACCTAAACCTGTGCTTAAGCAATCCTCCACAACCTTCGATATTGCCCTACAAGAGGCTCAATACTGACCCTTGTATACAATCCACGGGCACGAATAAACATTTCCCCAGCAAAGTCCAACCCTTGTAGGTCCTCTCGACCCATAAGGAGAAAGCCCTCTTGTAGGATCCTTATGACTTACAGAGGAGCGCACACTTAGGAATCCTCACGATCCCTAAGTAGAAAATACATCTGCAAGATCCTCACGACTTGTAGGGAGAAATACCTTTGTGAGACCCTTACGACTCATGAAGTCAAAAGCCTTAGTCGACAGGACCCTTAACCCTGTTTGCTGAGCCACCTTTGTTCGTCATCGACAAAAGCAAATTATGATTCGCTCCTAGCAACATTCCAGTTGTAGCGGTGCTGATGCCAAAATCGGTGCCTAAAATCCAGGCTTGCAGCGAAAAAGCTAGCAAGCCACACATGCCTACAAAATAGCCGAAATGATAGGGCAACTTGCAATAAAAAACAGCAAGTAAAAATTAAGGCATGAAAAATAGCCGAAATGATGGGGCAACTCGCAATGAAAAGCAGCGAGCAGAAAATAAATAAATAGCCGAAATGATTGGGCACCGCGAAAAATAGCCGAAATGATGGGGCAATCGCGACCTTCGCGATATAAAAGCTGAAATGATAGAGCATCGCGGAAAAAGAAATAAAATAAAAGTGAAATCCTCGCCCTACAGGTGATGTTACATCTACCTCTGTATACAATCCAGGGGCGCAAACAAAGAAGGGATCATACTCCTTCCCCAGGTTTCATCATAAGGAGAAGCCAAATCTCGACGGTTCACAGATAGCCTAGAGATCTCGACGTCCGTCTCATGGCAGCAGACATAACATCAAGCGAAACGGAACAGCGGCAACCCCCAGTTCCATGGCTCGGCGATACATATCACCGAGAGTCAAACCTCCATCCCGTGAAATGCGGATACAATCAACAAAATTCCTGGTCACGTGGAACACGGATAACGTCACTCTTTGACCCCGTGGAAAACGTCCAGAGCGGATCCTGGTCCTCGCAAAACACGGCAGTAAACCCGTGCGAAGCATCCAGAGCGGAGCCTAGTCCTCGCCTAACGCGGCAGTGAACCCGTGTGAAGCATCTAGTGCAAAATTCCTGGTTACGTGGAACATGGATAATGTCACTCTTTGACCCCGTGGAAAACGTCCAGAGCGGATCCTGGTCCTCGCAGAGCACGGCAGTGAACCCGTGTGAAGCATCCAGAGCGGAGCCTAGTCCTCGCCTAACGCGGCAGTGAACCCGTGTGAAGCATCTAGTGCAAAATTCCTGGTTACGTGGAACGCGGATAATGTCACTCTTTGACCCCGTGGAAAACGTCCAGAGCGGATCCTGGTCCTCGCAGAGCACGGCAGTGAACCCGTGTGAAGCATCCAGAGCGGAGCCTAGTCCTCGCCTAACGCGGCAGTGAACCCGTGTGAAGCATCTAGCGCAAAATTCCTGGTTACGTGGAACGCGGATAATGTCACTCTTTGACCCCGTGGAAAACGTCCAGAGCAGATCCTGGTCCTCGCCAAGCACGGCAGTGAACCCGTGTAAAGCATCCAGAGCGGAGCCTGGTCCTCGCCAAGCAGGGCAGTGAACCCGTGTGAAGCATCCAGAGCAAATACCGGACTGTGGAGTCCTTAAAATCCACGGACTATGACGTCCTTAACCTCGACCGTGATGTCTTAAAATTAACGATCAACCACCCCGATTCCCTACGGATTCTGTCTTGGTTTAAGGGTACATCTCTTCACTCCTTTGATACCTGGCGTTGTAATTCCTCAACGTCTTCAAAGAGGTGGCGGGTCCCTACAACCAAACACCGGACTGTGGAGTCCCTAAATCCACGGACTATGAGGTCCTTAACCTTGACCGTGATGTCTTAAAACTAACATCGGACTGTGGAGTCCCTAAATCCACGGACTATGAGGTCCTTAACCTTGACCGTGATGTCTTAAAACTAACATCGGACTGTGAAGTCCCTAAATCCACGGACTATGAGGTCCTTAACCTTGACCGCGATGTCTTAAAACTAACATCGGACTGTGGAGTCCTTAAATCCACGGACTATGAGGTCCTTAACCTTGACCGCGACGTCTTTAAACTACAATACCTGGAGAAACCCCTGACTCCGTAAAACACGGACAAGGGCGACCACATCCAGCACTTACAAGTCCTCACGACATGTAAGGAAGAAAAATTTCTCTTGTGAGATCCTTGCAACTCTCAAGGGAAAACCCGCTTAAGAATCCTCACGATTCTTAAGAAGAACTTACACCTATGGGATCCTCTCGACCTGTAGGGAGAAAAACTCTTTATGAGACCCTCGTGGCTCATAAACTGCAAAGGTCTTAGGAAGCAGATCTTAACCCTGAACCCTGGGCCATCGCTGTCCTGCAAGGAGATCAAGATATAGTATCCGCAGAATGCATTCAATAAAAAGGGAAGACATTGGAAATCAGGAAAAGGAGCGATTTCCAAGGCGCCTTCTCTGTATCCAATGCCATGCACGGAAATGTGGCATGAAAAATTGAATAGCCCCATAAAAGGCCCCTCACGTGTGGGGCACGTGAGCACCATGCTTGGTGCGTACTAAGAAGTGAAACAATGCCTTGCACGCTAAACACATCAACAGCAAAAAAAAATGAACGACAAAATTCCAAAAAAAAAGGGGGGCACGCAAACACAAAAGGACGCGATAAGTTTATCATTCATGCTTTAAAAAGGTTCATACAAAATGAAGAGAAAACGATTACAGCGGCAAGACCTCAGGCGCGGGGCACGGATTGAGAAACTCAAGCTTGACCTTGTCCAAGATCCTCCAAGCATTTCGAACCGCCCGAGTATGTTTTCTCTCGCGATCGCAAGCGTCGGGGTCCTCGCGGATGTCCTCCACCCTCCGGTAGGCGGCAAGTATGGCCGACTGCTGAAACGCCTGGTGAAAAAGATCAATGAGGTTGTCACGCCTTCTCTTCGAGATCAGACTCATCAGATACACCGAATGTATCTTATCCTCGGCAACGTCCAATGCCCAGAGTGGCACACCGGCGCAGAAGAGAGGAAGCGCCTCCCAAATCGCCAGCACGATGAGCCTCAGAAGAGAAGAGCGACGGGGGAGTAGCCGATGGTTGTACTCGTCAAAGCGGCTCATAATCTCAGCACACTGAGCGTTGGTGAACTCCTGATTCTGACTACGGCCCAGGGCACGAATATTCCCGTAGGAAATGATTTCGTTGAGATTATTCAAATGAGCGTCCATGATACCTGAAATAAAAAATCAGGACGACTTATTACAAACCCTCTTCTTCTTCACTAATCATAGAATGACAAGGAAACCCCAAGAAGCCTCCGTGTGAAGAAACTGAGTCCTTCATTGGAATTAAATTCCTTATTAAGAAAAGGAATTAAATTCCCAGAAAACTTTTTTTGGAATGGAATTAAATTCCATAGAGTTGAACCGCCATCATCATCTCCCCAAGGATCATCCGACCCTAAGAGATCTGCTGTTGGAGGTTAAGTGGTCTCATATTTTGGCTAAAGAACTTAGAGAAAAAATGGGTTCTTTGTGAAACCCTTGATATGGATTTAAAATCCAGAGAGTGCTGTCAAATTGAAGGTGCTTCGATCACCATTACCTGAGGAGGAAGAGTCCTTTTAAACAGAGTTAAACTCTGAAAATGTTTCGAGGCAGAGAACTAAGCTCTGAAAGCGAGAATTAAATTCTCAAGGAAGAAATTCTCAGAAGAAGAAGATGAGCAAAGTGAAGGCTCCTATGAAGAGACAGAGGTATTTATAGAAGGCAGTGGAAACGTTTCATCTCCCCAGATCCCTAGAGGAATCCAACGGTCACAAGAGGTGACAGTGTTGCACTCACGTGCAGACACGTGAGAACAACGCTGTGGGGGCATTTGTTTCCTGATTTAAAATCAGGAAAGCTTCTGGGAAAAGCTTCAGAAGAGGGTCACGTGCTTACACGTGACCAGTAGTCACGTGTTGGCACGTGAACACCTAAACGCATCCTCAAGGCAAGTTCAGTTTTCTGACTACGCTGAAGAAAAAGGGACTTCAGAAAGGGTCACGTGTAGACATGTGACATTTAAATGCAAGCGTCAAAGGCACACCGGTTCCCTGATTAAACCAAGGAAAAGGCTCCAGACGAGGGTCACGTGTTCACATGTGACCAGGGGTCACGTGGTGGCACGTGACGGCTAAGCATCAGAAGAAGGCAGAGTGCAAAAGAAGGAAAGGGCTCGTTACAAAGGGGTCACGTGCCCACACGTGACCATGGGTCACGTGGTCACACGTGACCGGCTTTCAAAGCCCATTTTGCTAACAGAATTAAATTCTGAAAGAGATTCAAATCTTTCCAAAGGAAAGCGATTATCTGGAGCAGATCGAATTAAAGATTCAGAGATGATTAAATATCATCTATCTATGGGAAAATCTCGGGTTTGGAAAGATTTCTCCTTTAAATCTAACAGAAATAACAAAGGAGAATCCCTGGATTTGAAATCCAATGGTGAATAAAATTCACCTAATAATCCAAAGGTCAAAAACGAATGATGGATGCAAATCAAATCTTTTAATGAAGATTCATCAAAAACTAATTGATTCGGCTGCTTCTCCTATAAATAGGAGCCAAGAGACAAAAAGGGGACATATACGCAGAGGGAGAAAAAAAAGGAGAGAGCCTTGATACTTTGAGGAATTTGGAGCTTCTGCAAAAGAAAACCTTAGGTAAGAAAGGGAAGGCTTCTTGAAAGAAGGAGAATTTAATTCTCAACAGAGTTTAACTCTGATGATATAAAAACAGAAGAACATATTTTTTCTCTCTTTGATAGAGGATCTGCAAAGTGCACATCTCCCCTTTAGGTTGAGAATTTAATTCTCAATGGGTTGAGATCATGCCATGCAGATCCAAAACATAGAGAGAGAATGGAAACATGAGAATTTAATTCTCATAGAACCATAGGAACTTAATTCCTTTCAGATAAAAGTGGGGCTTGACCCTGTGTTATGGGAATTTAATTCCTTCAGAACAGAGAGAAACAGGGTTTAACCCTAATTAAGAACTTAGTTCTGTTGAAACAACGGGAATTTAATTCCCTTAATCATAATTTAACAGGGAATGGAAGTTTAATTCCTTAAAAAGCTTTTATTAGGGTTTAACCCTATTCAGTTCTTCACATATACGAGGAATTTAATTCCTACAGAAGATTCAAAGTTCAACTCTACTCCAGAATATAAGTCTTCAAAAGGAAGTAGGAATTTAATTCCTCTGAAATTTAAAGCTCGAGGAATTTAATTCCTGAAAAAAGATTAACAGAGCCTCTAAACAACATACATGAAGGCAGGGTCACGTGCCACCACGTGACCCCCTCAAAAGATCTACAGAAAGCCCTTTGAGGCAGTCCCCCACGTGACCCACGTGACCCTTGACAGAAGCTCTAACACATAAGCATATGAATGCCCGTCACGTGATGGCACGTGATGCTCTGAAAGATGCAATAATCTCAGCAGAATGAATGGAGAAAGGGCGCTCTCACGTATTGCCACGTGACCCCTTTTTGCCTTAGTGTTTAACACTAAATTGGAACTCTCGAATCCAGTATTGAAACACTGTTAGGCCTTAGTGTTCAACACCAATCAAAGAACTTTATTTGCAGTGTTCAACACTGACTACCTTAGTGTTTAACACTAATTTGAGGGCTCTGTTGCCGATGCTTGATACTGATCTGTTTTAGTGTTTAACACTAATTTGAAAGCCTTGTTGCTGGTGTTTGACACCAATTATCTTTTAGTGTTAAACACTAACTTGTCAACCTCATTCCCAGTGTTCAACACTGATTGCTCTGTAGTGTTTAACACTAGGATTTGGCCCAATTGGCTAAAGGGATAGAGGCAAAGCCTCTCCCTCAATGGACCAACAAGAAGTCAATATTCCAGACATGATAGGACTTAGCCCAAGCTGGCCATAAGCCCTCAATTCGTAATTAACTGGGCCAATGGGCTCATAATATAATTAATGGGTCTTGATCCCAAATTGGGCCAAGGACTATTTAATCCATCCTGGTTCTAGGGTACATCTCTTCACTCCTTTGATACTTGGCATTGTAATCCCTTAATGTCTTCAAAGAGGTGACGGGTCCCGATGACCACCCATGATATGGACTGTGGGGTCCTTAAACCCATGTCTAATGCAAAATTCCTGGTTACGTGGAACGCGGATAACGTCACTCTTTGACCCCGCAGAAAACGCCCAGAGCGGAGCCTGGTCCTCGCCGAGCACGGCAGTGAACCCGTGTGAAGCATCCAGAGCACATACCGGACTGTGGAGTCCTTAAACCCATGGACTACGACGTCCTTAACCTCGAACGAGATGTCTTAAAACTACCAATGGATCGCAATGTCCTTAAACTACCCATGGACCGCAATTTTCTTAAACTACCCATGGACCGCAATGTCCTTAAACTACCCACGGACCGCAATGTCCTTAAACTAGAACAATAGAGCCCCGCACGCTCTTTTGTCGGATCTAAACGATCCCGTTTAAGTTGATCTTAGCCTTAAATATGGCTAACGTATCCTTAAACCTTTCAAACAGACTTTAGTCCCAAACTGGACTATAGATCCCCCCCAATTAACTCTGGTTCAAGGGTACATCTCTGAACTCCTATGACATCTGTCGTTGTAATCCTTCAACGTCGTCAGAGAGGTGACGGGTCCCGACGGCCATACATGCAATGGACCACTATGTCCCTAAACTGGAACAATGGAGCCCAAATGCTCTTTTGTCGGATCTAAACGATCTCGTTGAGTTGATCTTAGTCTCAGGTTAGACTAACGTATCCTTAACAAACGTTTGAGTTGATCTTGGCCTCAAATATGGCTAACGCATCCTCAAACCAAACCCCCAAACCCAAATCTAAGATAATACGGATTTGGACTAGTCCACGCCCTACGGGCGACGACATAACTCGGTCTCCGTAAACAATCCACGGGCAACAAAACATAAAATAAACACACACGACACGAAGTGACCATGTGGAGAAGGAGAAAGTTGTTACCGCGACGCGGTAGCGTAATTAACTGCAGGGGCTTGCGCCTGCAGGGAAGAGCGTCCCCACAATCAAAAAACCCCTCAAGTGAGGGGGAATCTGACGAAGTCTGCTACATCGGACGCATCCGTTCAAACCTTCGATACATGGTGCCATAAATCAACTTGGCATCTTCGGAGAGGTGGACGGATAGCACCAGTTAGCATCTGCCCCGAATCTCAGGCGAGACTTCCCACGTCTCGGCCGCCATTCGGAGGGGAACAATCGGTACTATTAATCAGTGTCTGCTCAGTAATTACAGATTACAGGTGTTCGTGATAAAATACAGGAAACAAACTCAATATCACGAATATAGCGTTTTAGAGCCGACACTGCAAACAGAACAGGAAACCGACCGATATCCAAAGAGTTCTTTTGGAAATAAACATGTGTACACAATTTTGGTCCAACACAATACAAGTGTACACACAACTATTTGGCATGGACCATGACATGGTGGGGCTGCCCATGGCACACAAGAAATGATGGATTGTGCAAGTGGTGGGCACATATGGTGTGATAGGCAATAAATGCATAAAGCTTTGATGTGATACTTTGCATCAAGTTTCCCTCCAATTCTCTGCATACAAACCAGGCTTAAACAGCTAAATCAAGCAGCATAAGAGTGATGTTAGAGTAGACACAAGACCACCATGCCAAGACGAGCCCATGTGCTCGGATTGGGACCGGCCACATGCCCAAATAATCCGGCGAGCTCAGCCCCCTAGCTCCAAATTCCCCCATTTTTCTCATGGTCATTTCTTTAGGTCACATCACCTTATTTCTATTGTTTATTTATTCAGATGTTAGGCCTATAAATACTAGAACAGAGTTGAGCAAAGGGATCATGTAATATATTCCCATTTTTCCTTTTTAGTTTGTTTTTGGTTTAGGCTTGAGAGTGAGTGGGCTATCATTTGGTTTATTCTTCTTCTTCCCTCTTGAAGTTTTCTTTGGAGAGCTTCATTATGGAGGTTGAACACGTTATCAATATTTTGTAACTCAACTTCAAGTGTTAATATATATTGCTTTCTTTTTGCTTTCTTTGCTTTGTTTCTTTACTTGCTTTCTTTTTATAATGTGTAACTAACTATCTTTGGTTGTGGTAATGGTAAAGAAGTGAGATGAAAGGCTTTGCCTCCTCCTCCTCTTGTTAATGTTTAATGTGCTTAACTATATGATTCTAACTTAAAGATTGTTTATGTATTAATATGATATGGTATTTTGAAACATGGTTACTTTGTAACCTCCTCATATACCATATTCACTCCCTTCCCCCATTTCAATGTTTAAGTTAAAATCAATTTAGTGTTAAGATTTCTAAGTTTGGATACGGTATTTTATGACCGAGTGCTTGACAAACCCTCATTTTTCATATACCATATACTATCACAAACACCTAGCAAACTCAACACTAAAATCATTTGCTCTCATGAACTAATTTGTGTTTTTGATGTTGTGGTATGCTTGCTAACCCTAGTGTTTAATATTGATACCCCAAGCTCGGACATACAAACAGTAAGTGAACAAACGAACTCGTTTCATGTTTTGTGGCGAATATCGGAATTTGATGATTTGTGCTCCGCAACCGTGTTGACAAGTCATGCTTCATGCCGCAATCGACGTAAGGACGGACAACTCATGAACAAAGGAACATCGAAGGAATCGTCGTGATTCAACCTTCCGAGCCAAAGCCAAAACCGTTTCTTTCTTATCTTCTTTTCATGGTTTTCTTGTTTTCGTATTCTTTTTATATTTTTGTGACAAAACCAACCATTCGTTAATTTGTTGAACCTTAAATCACAAGACCCAATTCACAATTCCCTGTGGATCGACCCGTACCTGCCGGCTCGCTACAACGCGTCGTGCACTTGCGGTTTATAAATATTTAAAACGAGAACGATCTCGCGTGCGCATTCCGTTTCCTTAAACGATCACATTTCCAAAACATACGCGTTTGCGCACGCGGGTGAGTTCCCAACAGTACATACATACCCGAGAGTCAGAATCTAATTGGGAAAGCAGTTTTCAATTAACACCGCACATGAAAACTAAAATATGAAAATTATTCGAGGGGGTGGCCGGGTATTCCTAGTAATGTCTCTTCCACTATCCAGATTTGTGACAGTAGTCGCAAATTTCCCTGCCCTCACTCCAATCCCTTTATATGTCTTTACTTCTTACCTTCTGTACACCACACTTAAACTAATTGGTTTTCTTCTTTCCCTACCATTCGGCACCAACTTAAGATTTGGAAGAAGACTATCCAATAAGTGTAATAGGTGTACTCTCCTAATACTAGGAGCCCACACAACCTGAGAGAAGGTAAAGATAAAAAACAACCGAATAATCCTATTCAATTTCTCCAGAACCCGTGGCCATTCTCGAACTGAAACAAGTTTCTTCGAGTTCGTATGTAACTATACGATGGCATACCCAAGCAATATAGATCTTCATAGTGAGATACGGAGTGTTCTGAAGAAATGCAAAGGGTAAGTAGGAGTGGCAGGGATATATGCGACTTTGTCATGAATCATAACAATCCAAAAGCCAAAGTGTGTAAGAAGCTTCGGTTAAGTTGATTCATGAGTTTTGGTTAAAAGTAAGTCATGGTTGCAAACTAGAGAGAGAAAAGAAACACTCAGCGTGCACTCTAACCTAAATTAGATTGGTTAATCACTTTATCTAATCAGGATAGCTCCCACTGTTTCCTCGAATTCTCCTTCAAACCCTAAAAAGAGAATTAGTAAAGATAACCCGATGAGTAAACTACTCATCAGTGGGAATCGAGACCCAACTATCATCGCATGATAATCTTGACAGAAACTGACCAAAATCACCACACTCCAGAAAGTATGCGTATACTTAGCAAGTTTCCCTTATATTTGAAACTCCCGATATGGTTTTTGCCCCAAGCGTCTTATGACCTTGACGGAGGTCAACAAATCATAAGTCGCAAGTCAAGTTCTACCCGTCATTGTCCAGATTAATTTAGATCCGCCCGTATAAACCCTTGACGGAGGTCAACAAGTCTATACGACTGTCCTAAATTAATACATCTCTATGCGACAGAAAAACAACACTTAACTGCCAAACACTACGCATTGACGGAGGTCAACAAACGCAGTACGAATACTAAGCGTTACTTATCTGAAATGATGGAGAGCTACGGCTGGTTTTTGGCAAAAAACCTTTAACGTAATGAACTTGATGTCGTTGAAGGAACTCGAGTAGCTTTGATAAAAGAGTGGTTTAGGCTCCGCTTTTAAAACTAGTAATATAAACTTTTGCTTAAGACCGAACTCCCCATGAAGGGATCAAGGCTTTTTCCTCATAGAATGGGATGCAGGATATTCTTAACCGAATACCTCTATGCAAAGCAAAAGAGTATAACTGGGGTTTTGAAGAAAACCGAGTAGTTTTAAAATTGGTTCTGACAACATCATTTAGGTTTGTTTTCCTTGCATTAATCAGAATTAATGCAGTCTCATCAATTAAACATATCATGCCAGAAAGAAATGAAAATAGACACGCACATATATGCCATCCGCATTCGCTACAGGGTCCTGGGTCTTCACCGTAAGGTTACTTAACTTACGGCAAGGCGGGGACATGACTAGCACAGATGAAAAACCTATATATCATCAACTAAATATATATAATATATATAAACATTCTTCTCACACATGATATCAAGTAACATCACAGAAGTATCATAGCAGAAGCAAACACGGTATAGAAATGCGGATAATCAAGAAAAAGTACATTTCAATGAAGCCAAATATGAAATGCAATTTTCCCGGTTGTGTGGATAGCCTGTAGTATCAGACCCTAGACCCCTACGAGTGTGGCAAGCCACCCGCCAATCCTAGAAGAGAGACAACCCCAATTAACAAAATGAGTGGGCCGCCCAGCGCTTTTAAAATCCGGTGACTTGGGCACCCCTCCGCGGGTCAATCCTATGCCCTCTACGAGTGCAGCGAATAGCCCGCCAATTCTAGAGTAAGGCACTCCGGTCTCAATGCCATGAGATGGAAGCCCGTTGCCCTTTAGAACCCGGCTACTGGAGCACTCCGCCGTTGTCACGACCCAATGGTACGGAACGTGACCGACACTTAAATTACGAAGCGTCTAGAGGCGCAACGTAATCTAAGTAAGCCGAAGCCCAGAAATCTAAACCATATAAAAGAAGAAGTAAAGGAAAACATGTAGAAAAAAAAGTTTAAAAGCAACATCAAATTTTCTCAAAAATTTCGGCAGAGTCTCCTTTGTAAAAACTGGCCCCAAACGGATACAAACAAGAATAATATATACAAACAATAAAAAGGCATCCCCAAGCGGGAGCTAGCTCTACGCCAACAGGTGGAAACAACCACACCATGCACAATAATATACAACGCCAAAGGGCGAGGCTCAAAACTCAAAAGAAAACCAAATCCACCAGAAACCATAATAATACAAGCGCGACTCTAAGGTCGAAATAAACAACCGGTCCTCTAAACTATCAAGTAATACAAGTCTGGTTGATGGAGCTTACTAGATACAAATGAAATAATAACGTACAACGGCGGTTCTGATGCAAGTGAACCAACCTACCAAGCAAATCACCCTGAATGAAATGATATGTCAGCAAGCTGCCAAGGAAACCTGTACGTCGAAACCTGTAGAAAAGTTTGGCACAACGGGGGTGAGTTGCCAACTCGTGAGTAGAAAACATCTGCGAGAAGAAATCGAATGCACGACGTTGTCCTAGGTCATAATAATATACTAATATATCACTAGTCATCTAGTAGTGCAGGATAATAACTATGCGCATGTGCAATGCTCAGTGCTCGTGTCAGTACCTCAAGTAGTAACATGTCGTGTGTATAAGTATGCATGCACCATGAATGTAAAACAATCAACCATGAAATTTGGATATATCTGTATATGAAATCTTTAACCTTTACCATAGTAAAATTTGTATGGTAATCTGAAACATCATCAATTAAATCCATGGAAAATCCGTGTCAAGCATCGACACAAAACATGTAAATCTCAAGTCTCAATACCTCATAGTCTCAATATCTCGGGCTCCGTCAGTCCGGATCGGCCCATATCATCAAATCTCACGACAACGGTCGGTATCCTCTGGATATCCACCGTGCCAGACATCACTGGTAGGTAGTCTTCCCCTGCCAGGCTCATCGTCTACAACTCGATCTTCTTGTCCCGGGGTACCATACCGGGCCCACCATGTACCCAAGACGGTTCATCCACTCCTCGAATCGGGTCTCGAAATCCAACATAAAACAGGAAATCTCATGGTGGAAGACACGTACATCACGAGAAAACCGCAACTTATATTTAAAAAAAAAAGAGGGAGAGAGAGAGAAGTTTTTATATATATTCTTGCGGTTTTCTCAAAATCCAGAAATCTCATAGAAATCCAAAATCCCAAAATCATGAGTAAGTAAATAATAAGTATCGGCATAAGCCCCACAATACTGCATGATAACATGAAAATGTGAATTCATGAAATGTCTAAGTAATAAATGCAATGTCTAGACTAACACCTGAGAGTAATCACAATATTATATTAATCTATCATTTAGCTGATTCTATCAATAAAAGATAATATGTTCTGAAGTGTACGTGACATAGCAATTACCGATGATGATGTGTGTGAGCCGGCAAATAAGTGTACGTGGAATATGCGCATCATCGGTAATGGTGCTGGTGTCCTAACAGACAAAGTTTCATACTGACTAAAGAAACATATGTATGAACATGCAACTTGATGATTACAATCTGAATGAAAAGATGAATGTGTATTAACCACTCATTTGGAATGTACATATCTAACCACAACTATATCACTCAAGCCTAAACTAGTATCTATCTAACCTACTAAGGAACTAATCGATAGGAAATAAGAATCCACCTACAGTCTGAGTCGATATCTCTAATAGTCGGCGATCCGGCCTCAATAGCATCACGTACATAGTACGACTTCCTCGAGTCAAGAGTGCAGATCAATCATCACATCCACGCCTCGTAGGGTAAAATCCATCTTACGGCATCCCAAAATCGGGTTACGGGTCAAGAATCACCTACGTACATCATCATTCGTATAATATCATCATCAAATAATGCCATGATCAAGGGTACTTTACTGTAATCGCATACATCCCAATATCATCAATCGTATATCATTGTCTGCGTAAATATACATCGTCAATTGGTCCCCAGAAATATCATGTCACATATATCATATCGTGATTAAGTCACATATATCATGTCGTGATTAAGTCACATATATCATATCATAATCAAGTCATACATATATCATATCGTGATTCTGTCACATATTATAGTCTGGGTTCTATTCTAGAGTCTCGTATATCTCAATGTCATCATCACCTATTATCGTTTATGTACACATATCCATTTTCCTCATTTTCCAACAATCCGCTAACATCATAATACGACTGTATAGCTAAGAGATCACGGCATCAAGCCCAGTTATATCGTCTCATCCCCATGTATCATATAATATCCTTGTATCACATATACATGTTGTGTGTGTGTGTGTGTGTGTGTGTATAGGAATGTGTGTAGGTATATATAAATGTATATATATACACACACACATACACATATACACCAAGTCAAGTTTCTGTGTGTGCGTGTGTGTGTGTCTACCTGAAACCTATAAATTCCCTCCAAGACATTCATCATCTGGTAAAGTCTTTCTAAATCAGTCTGGTCCAACCTAAAGTCTTTAATAGGGTCATACTCGCCAAGAATCTAAGGTCGCGTCCGACTTCCTAATGACAATAAGTAATATTCCTATTCTACGTTTGCGAGGGTGCTAAACGCCATCCACCCAACTTCCTCCGTAGATATACATCTACTCACCTGGCCCTTGTCTGCCGAAGTCGATGCCGCCATCCCCTTCTTCATCGTCCGAAGTCCACGTGAGGGGTTCCTATACGCAAACATATATAATATCGTAAACCAAATCACGGACAAAACCAAAACGACGCACGAAACACGCATAGGTTAAAACCTATGACCCGCTCATGCAAAAGAACCAAATATCGCTCGATATCGGCGTACAAACGCCGATTGATCGAGATAAAACACCAACAAACAACTCGTAGTTCCAAAACTCATTATTTATAATATAATACATGGTTTAAATCATCGAAACCTTAAAATCGATCAAATCGTCCTATTTCGCAAAACCTTGAAAATGTCAATTTACCGTTTTACTTCAAAACTTGTTGATGAAACTAATGGTCATAATATTCATTAAATAACATAACTAGATTATATAAACCATTACTATATTTTTATCACACTAATTTGTTTTAATTTGAAATTTCTAGTTTGCAATTTTAGCCAAATTTAACACTTTTTAAGCCAAAATTCACAATTCCACAACTAAATTTGATTTTGAAAATTTTAAATTGTTAAACCACTCAATGAAACCTTAAGGATGTGCTAAAGCCCTAACTATATTTTTAATCCTACATTTTAAATTAATTTCTAAAACCTAGTTTACCAAAATAGCATATTTATCACATTTTATTAACTAACAATTAATTTGAAACTAATAATTAGATTAGGTTTTTCATTCCTTTAACATGTTAATATTCTCATTAAAACCATAACCTAATGATAAAAACCTTAATTAGAATTTTATCACACCAATATATATAATTTATAAAAATCCAGTTAACAAAATTGTTCAATTTAAACAATTTTGAATGAACAATTTATAATACATCAACCATGCTAGATTTTTCCTTTCTAAAAATGTTAAACTACTTATTATAACCCCTCTTAATTAATAAAAACCATAACTTGATTTTAGAAACCCTTTCTTGAATTTTTAAACTTGCAAATAGAATCAATTAAGAAAATCTAAATAAACTAGATTAAAACATTTAACAACAATTAATCATTGAGATAAAAATTATACCTCCACAACATGAGATCAAAACATGAAAATATGCCTCCAAAAGATTAGTTTCCAACTCCAAGATCCATGCTAAATAGGTCAAAGGAAAATGGTAGAGATTGAATATTGATTTTGAGGTTTATTTTTGGAATTTTTGTTGAATTTTGATGATTTTTAATGCAAAAATGATGGGGGGGAAATTTGGGGGCTGCCCATGGAGTTGAGGCCGGCCAAAGTGATGGGAGAGAGGAAAAAGAGAGAAGAGTGTGTGGATTTGTCTAGAAACCTCTAAAATAAATGTCATCTTTTCACTTAAAACCTTAATTATATAAACTTTTCTAATTTAACCCTTTTCCTAGAAAAGTCTAGAACCATGGAAAAAATTTGAGAAAAGATTTTGCATATTACACACTTGATTCTAATATGTCATGGCTCATTTTATAAAATTAACTCATTTCTAATTTGTAATTTACACTAATTTAATGTATAATTAAAGCTTATGTTAATAATTGAATTAAATTAATTAAGGAAAAATATTTAAGTAAACTAATAATTAATAAGTGACTAAATAAATACCAAATACTAGCAATTATATAGTTAAAATAGATCTTTTTAAATTTATGATGAAAAATAATTATAGTTAAGTTTTACGGAAAATACGTTTTATTTTACCGAAAATCAGAAAATTCACCTAAAGGATTTTATTTATTTAATTATTTATTTATTTATTTTTTAAACGTTACAATCTTCCCCCCTTTAAGAAATTCGGTCCCCGAATTTAAATTAAACTCCTCCCAAATACTAAAACATTCAGCCAAAACACTCAAATCGTCGGGGCTCCGAAATCATCAGTACGTAAAACACATCTTAGCGCAATACATGCGCATGAAAAACGAGTACATAACTCAAACTCAAAACTCTGTCAAACATAACGCAATCATTGGAGTTATGGTGAGAATAAAATATCAAAGCCCAATACGAAAACCAACATGATATACATCAAAACTATAACTTATATATAGTGTGTATCGTAGTAAAATCGTCCAAACATCTGAATAAAGAAGCATGCAAAAACCCTGTTTTAAAATCGCCGTGCGATACGCATGTCACGGCATAAGTAGCGGACGTTTATTTTTTTATTTATTTATTTTTTAAAATAGCTATACATATATATCTTTTATTTAACATACACGTCCCGCCTGGTTACTAAACCAAATAGTAATCATTATAAAAACATACTGTTCAAAATGAAATCATTCCCAATCACATCATAAAAATATCATGTGTGTCCGGTGTGCACTGAAATTGAAACCAAATACAGATGCCACGAATACGCACAGAAACAAAACTGAGTGCAACAGGTGTGCACCAAAAACATCTGTCAAGTGCCACGGGCGTGCACGACACTAATATCAGGTGCATCTAATTTGCACAAAACCCCGATTTAGTGTATCTGGTGTGCACAAAATCGCATCAAGTGCGCCAAGTGTGCGCAAGAATCTCAATCAAGTGCACATGGTGTACGAAAACATACACCGAATATCAAAATCGAAATCACGGTACAAAAAATGCATGAAAACTATGTCGAAGCATACGTCAAAATTATGTGCAACCCATATGCACGAAATCAAATCAATATCTCAAAATGTATAAAACCAAATCGAGTGCACTGGGTAAGTACAAAACAACATCAATACAACTGATATATGAAACACGAATAGAGTGTAATGAATGTACACATAAGAAATACCAATCGTAGAACAAAATCCTCAAAATACCAAAATCCAAACAATGGAAATTTGAAATTCAAATCACCCAATCACAATCGTAAACACTATCGTCAATGTGCGCCTTTTCTAATGTCGACTGATTCGGACTCGTCTCCTCATTGCTGTGCTGACTGCGCTACAAACGGCTATGTTCATATCGAGAGGCTCCCACGTAATCTATCCCTTCACCTGATATCCGGACTACGTTAAACTTTTCGATCGATTCATCAAAATCCCATAATTCCCCGAGAGCTCAACACTCAAGTACAGTTTAAAAATATCCAGTACATGCCCCAGCATCTGCGGACCAGTCGTAGAAGGGCAAACCCAAGCCTCACTAATGGCACTACGGAACTGCCGTAAACCCTAAGGTTCAAAGGCGTTCTCGTGGTCATTATGTTGAGTTAGGGTTTCATTCTTCTAGAGGGTCCATAGAAATACCTGCATGTTCTTCCGAATACCTTAAACTTGGGAAAATGGTTTTCTGAAAATCGTTCGAACCTTTTAACTTCGTCTAGACGACATGTGAATACCCTTCTTCCGCACGCTCAACAATGCTTCAATCCTCAAGAATAAACGATACCCTAAGGGTTATCGCATTCGAGCCGCAGCTCCCTCTGCCCGTGCGACCGTGGTAACAGAAACACCATCCAATATCGACGAAGATAGATCAAAGGAACGAATGAAATACGGTGCAAAGAAATGTACATCCTAAGACTCCTTAAGCAGAGTAGCGTATCGTAAGTATGCCGCGGATCATACCCACGGTACGTCACTCTACCTAAGTCACCTACTCCATCAACCAAAGTTCATCCTAGACTTATACAAGGGTTAAACCTAGCGCTCTGATACCAACTTTGTCACGACCCGAAGGTACGGAACGTGACCGGCACTTAAATTACGAAGTGTCTAGAGGCGCAACGTAATCTAAGTAAGCCGAAGCCCCGAAATCTAAACCATATAAAAGAAGAAGTAAAGGAAAACATGTAGAAAAAAAAGTTTAAAAGCAACATCAAATTTTCTCAAAAATTTCGGCAGAGTCTCCTTTGTAAAAACTGGCCCCAAACGGATACAAACAAGAATAATATATACAAACAATAAAAAGGCATCCCCAAGCGGGAGCTAGCTCTACGCCAACAGGTGGAAACAACCACACCATGCACAATAATATACAACGCCAAAGGGCGAGGCTCAAAACTCAAAAGAAAACCAAATCCACCAGAAACCATAATAATACAAGCGCGACTCTAAGGTCGAAATAAACAACCGGTCCTCTAAACTATCAAGTAATACAAGTCTGGTTGATGGAGCTTACTAGATACAAATGAAATAATAAGATACAACGGCGGTTCTGATGCAAGTGAACCAACCTACCAAGCAAATCACCCTGAATGAAATGATGTGCCAGCAAGCTGCCAAGGAAACCTGTACGTCGAAACCTATAGAAAAATTTGGCACAACGGGGGTGAGTTGCCAACTCGGGAGTAGAAGACATCTGCGAGAAGAAATCGAATGCACGACGTTGTCCTAGGTCATAATAATATACTAATATATCACTAGTCATCTAGTAGTGCAGGGTAATAACTATGCGCATGTGCAATGCTCAGTGCTCGTGTCAGTACCTCAAGTAGTAACATGTCGTGTGTATGAGTATGCATGCACCATGAATGTAAAACAATCAACCATGAAATCTGGATATATCTGTATATGAAATCTTTAACCTTTATCATAGTAAAATTTGTATGGTAATCTGAAACATCATCAATGAAATCCATAGAAAATCCGTGTCAAGCATCGACACAAAACATGTAAATCTCAAGTCTCAATACCTCATAGTCTCAATATCTCGGGCTCCGTCAGTCCGGATCGGCCTATATCATCAAATCTCACGACAACGGTCGGTATCCTACGGATATCCGCCGTGCCAGACATCACCGGTAGGTAGTCTTCCCCTGCCAGGCTCATCGTCTACAACTCGATCTTCTTGCCCCGGGGTACCATACCGGACCCACCATGTACCCGAGACGGTTCATCCACTCCTCGAATCGGGTCTCGAAATCCAACATAAAACAGGAAATCTCATGGTGGACGACACGTATATCACGAGAAAACCGCAACTTATATTTAAAAAAAAGAGGGAGAGAGAGAAGTTTTTATATATATTCTTGCGGTTTTCCCAAAATCCAGAAATCTCATAGAAATCCAAAATCCCAAAATCATGAGTAAGTAAATAATAAGTATCGGCATAAGCCCCACAATACTGCATGATAACATGAAAATGTGAATGCATGAAATGTCTAAGTAATAAATGCAATGTCTAGACTAAACAGCTGAGAGTAATCACAATATTATATTAATCTATCATTTAGCTGATTCTATCAATAAAAGATAATATGTTCTGAAGTGTACGTGACATAGCAATTACCGATGATGATGTGTGTGAGCCGGCAAATAAGTGTACGTGGAATATGCGCATCATCGGTAATGGTGCTGGTGTCCTAACAGACAAAGTTTCATACTGACTAAAGAAACATATGTAGGAACATGCAACTTGATGATTACAATCTGAATGAAAAGATGAATGTGTATTAACCACTCATTTGGAATGTACATATCTAACCACAACTATATCACTCAAGCCTAAACTAGTATCTATCTAACCTACTAAGGAACTAATCGATAGGAAATAAGAATCCACCTACAGTCTGAGTCGATATCTCTAATAGTCGGCGATCCGGCCTCAATAGCGTCATGTACATAGTACGACTTTCTCGAGTCAAGAGTGCGGATCAATCATCACATCCACGCCTCGTACGGTAAAATCCATCTTACGGCATCCTAAAATCGGGTTACGGGTCAAGAATCACCTACGTACATCATCATTCGTATAATATCATCATCAAATAATGCCATGATCAAGGGTACTTTACTGTAATCGCATACATCCCAATATCATCAATCGTATATCATTGTCTGCGTAAATATACATCGTCAATTGGTCCCCAGAAATATCATGTCACATATATCATATCGTGATTAACTCACATATATCATGTCGTGATTAAGTCACATATATCATATCGTAATCAAGTCATACATATATCATATCGTGATTCTGTCACATATTATAATCCGGGTTCTATTCTACAGTCTCGTATATCTCAATGTCATCATCACCTATTATCGTTTATGTACACATATCCATTTTCCTCATTTTTCAACGATCCGCTAACATCATAATACGACTGTATAGCCAAGAGATCACGGCATCAAGCCCAGTTATATCGTCTCATCCCCATGTATCATATAATATCCTTGTATCACATATACATGTTGTGTGTGTGTGTGTCTATATATATATATATAGGAATGCGTGTTGGTATATATATATGTATATATATACATATATATATACCAACACGCATTCCTATATATATATACACACACACACATACACATATACACCAAGTCAAGTTTCTGTGTGTGCGTGTGTGTGTGTCTACCTGAAACCTACAAATTCCCTCCAAGACATTCATCCTCTGGTAAAGTCTTTCTAAATCAGTCTGGTCCAACCTAAAATCTTTAATAGGGTCCAGCTCGCCAAGAATCTAAGGTCGCGTCCGAATTCCTAATGACAATAAGTAATATTCCTATTCTACGTTTGCGAGGGTGCTAAACGCCATCCACCTGACTTCCCCCGTAGATATATATCTACTCACCTGGCCCTTGTCTGCCGAAGTCGATGCCGCCATCCTCTTCTTCATCGTCCGAAGTCCACGTGAGGGGTACCTATACGCAAACATATATAATATCGTAAACCAAATCACGGACAAAACCAAAACGACGCAGGAAACGCGCATAGGTTAAAACCTATGACCCGCTCATGCAAAAGAACCAAATATCGCTCGATATCGGCATACAAACGCCGATTGATCGAGATAAAACACCAACAAACAACTCGTAGTTCCAGAACTCATTATTTATAATATAATACATGGTTTAAATCATCGAAACCTTAAAATCGATCAAATCCTCCTATTTCGCAAAACCTTGAAAATGTCAATTTACCGTTTTACTTCAAAACTTGTTGATGAAACTAATGGTCATAATATTCATTAAATAACATAACTATATTATATAAACCATTACTATATTTTTATCACACTAATTTGTTTTAATTTGTGTAGGGTTGCTAGGCACGCGCACAAGGGTCTACGAGGCATCAACCATGCCCGATTTAAAATTTAGCCGTGCCGAACAACCCGAATACGGAACTTTAAACTAGAGATTAGGCGAAAACAAGCATGCTAAACACTTTAACACTAAGTGAGAGGGATTACAACCTTTGTAGATCCGGTCCTTCACTTCATATGCTCCGTGTTGTGGTCCCTTCGCTGCGATCATCGGGATCCGGACTCTCGAGAGGTTCCACGAAGAGAAAGACGCAACCTTTGCTTCCGATCTTCGATACTAAGATGATCTACCTTGAAGTTTCTTTAACACAAGCTGACACTCATGAAATGATGTGAACATCCTCATCTAAATGGGAAGGGAAGATGAGGATGATGAAGTAGGATTTTTGCTCTATTTATTTATCTTTTTCTCACTATTATTCATCACCTTTGAAAAATCAAGCAAGCTTTTTCCATGAAAGAAAAATGAAGAAGAAGATGAACAATAATGTTGAATCCTTTTGTGATGAATAGGAAATCAAATAATATGATAGATAATGCAACCATGGTCAAGCTAACTCTTGTAGAGAATTAACTAGGGTTAGGGTTTGGGTTTGGTTAAAGCATGAGTCATTTGAAAATATCTTTCACAAAACAAAATGAAAAGCTTCTAGAAACATCTAGAAAGCTTAACCCTAATCCAAACCCTAATCATGTTTAAACTCCACTAAACAAGTTGCATTAGTTATCATATCATGTTACAATATTATATATCACATATATAATATTTATCGTAAAAAAATAAAATAATACATTTAACATATATCGCATATATATCAATGTATTACCCGAGTGAGAAAAAGAATCTTTTAGTGAGCAAATATTAGTTAATATAATTTAATATATCAAATATATTATTATACATTAAATTATCAAATCAACACTTGATCCGACAATCCGGCTATATCGCATATAACCGGCTAATATTTATCCGTACCGATTCACCGAATCAACACTTGATCCGATGACCCGGCTGATATCAAATATCGCGAGAATAGAATACGGTATCACATATCGCATTATCCTCGGTCCCGCACATATCACATATATGCGCCTACTCCGTTTTGCCTGAGTCAAGAAACCTCTGTGTAGGACTCTAAAGAATCGTCAATACGCCGGCAGTAGGTGATGATCATATCAAACACCCACAAGCTGCAAGCGGTCAGCTAAATGTAACAGCTACCCAGGTATTGAGCGCTCAGAAGATCAACAAGCAAGCCTGTAACTTCTCTTGTGAATCCAAATAGTAACACTCCCGTACAGTCCGGTCTCGTCGTCTGATATGTCGCATATCTCGCCTAGGGGTGGTAAACGTCAGACCCCAGTAGCTCGATAAGTCGTGTCGATATGAGGTCTATAACAGTTCGAGAAACTACTGATAACACTTACCAGTAAATCTCAGCAACCCTGGCCAGGGATTTCCGGTTATAGCCAATCGAACACAACACAACATCAACTCCCTATACCGGGAGAGACGAATCCCCTCCTATCGCTCATTGCCTCCATGTGATTCGGGACTGTACCTAAAAGCCACCTTTTTGCACGCCCTCTTGGACGTGGTATGATGGAAATCAAAGCACAGTGGGAACCACACAAGACTCTATGACGATCTCGGGTCAACAGACTACTCTGTACCAGTGTCACCGGAGAACTGCCATCTGACGTATGGTATAATACCATCTGGGAGTTCTCGGCGAGTCCGTCCAGTGTACCCAGTCTCTACTGAGCACCCGTACACCATCCTTGATGTCAAACACCGATGGATATGGGATCATCCATCGCCCATCATATGGGTCAAGATGCGTATACGCTAGTCTACTCCGGTGCATCGATGCCCTGTCTCGACACACCCTCGACTAGGAACAGTTATAGGATGTACTCGTCGACTACCGTGGCCCCACTAGTATGATCTCATCATAGTCCCAGTAGTCGAGTACATATCCTAAGGGCTTTATCAACATGTAATATAGAGACAATCAGAGTACATGTTAAGATAAAGTACAACCAGATAGCATACTATCATGTCGAGCAAGAAAGTCCTCCCTATATATATCCTAGCATCCACTACAATATACATCGTATGTACAGTAATGGCCTCTAGGGCATACATATAACTAACAATCTTCCACTTGCACTAGGGCCATCTGTTATGGTATCGCATACCCAACAATTAGCTGCGGTTGAAGTATCTCATACTCAACCATCTCATAAAAGTCTCTACTGGGAAAAAGGCCTTTGTGAGTGGATCCGCGCTGTTGTCCTCTGTGTCTACTCTCCTAACCTCGATCTCCCTGGAGATCAACCATCTCCATGATCAGGTGATACTGCCTAAGAATTATATCTGGATTTCTGATGGGACGGTAGTTCCTTGGCTAAAGCCACAACTCCATTGTCACACAATGGTAGGAACGAAGTTCATCTCATGAACTTATATATATTTCCAGACTGCCTCTTTGGTAGCATCCTTGGTAACGATGTATCTTGCCTTTAATCGTCTAGTATGTCACGGTATCTAGCTTGGAACTCTTCCAACATACCGTCCCTCCACTGAGGGTATAGACAAGCCTGCGACTGACATTCAGTCGTCCTTATCACCCTGGAACCTTTCCAGTGATTCTCCCCAGGATCGATTGATACCATCTCACTACAACTAGTGAGTATCCTATCATCCAATTAGATCTATCTCATAGATCCAAGAACCTAGGATATAGGAGGTATCACTTTGATCCTATATGGAGAATCCTTGTGATAAACGGAGATTAACCGAGCGTAGCATAGGAAACTCCTTCCCTATCAAGAGTATATCATCCACGTACTCTACGAGGATCACCACCATACTCTCTACTACCCTTTTTGTATATACAAGGTTCATCTACCATTTTGATGAAGTCAAACTCTTTGACTACCACATCAAAACAGATGTTCCAACTCCGCGATGCCTGTTTTATCATATAAAACATCTTGCACACGTTTCCGCTGCTCCCACTGTTTACGAAGCCCTCTGGCTGTGTACTTATAGACGCTCTTTTCTAAAACATCATTTAGAAAAGCAGTCATGACACCCAACCACCAGATATCGTAGTCATGGTATGTAGCCGTGGCAAGTAGGATCTGGATGGACTTAAGCATAGATCCTTAGAAAAGGTTTCAACATAATCCATACCTGGTCTATGATGCAAACCTTTAACAAGTCTAGCTTTGAAAGTCTCAACTTTTCCATGTACACCAAGTAATCTTCTCAAGATATACTTACTCCTGATGGGGATTTAACCCTTCAGATAAAGCAACCAAAGTCCATACTTTGTTGGTGTATAAGGATTCCATCTCAGATCGATAAGCATCCAGCCATTCTTACAGAGTCCCACTCCTGATGGCCAGCTCGAAACCAGTTGGGTCATCATCTCATGATGCAATCCTCGCTCCCCCTGTCATAGAGAAACCGAAGTATCTCTCAGGTGGGTGAGGAACCCTACTAGATCGGCGGAGCGGCTGGGGTACGTTGGAAACTATTGAATCCTTTGGTTCTACCAAATCATCAGCTGCATTTTGTATAGCTGGAACATTTCCAGTTCTACATAACAGACCTTGCCTCGAGCTTGTCCGGATTTTGCTTTTAGACATAGGCCGGACAACCCCAAATCTTAACAAACTTAAGATATGGGCTCTTCCCTTTCCATATCATATATGAAGTGGTAGGCAACTGTTTTGATTTGAACCCTATTCAATAGGTATGCAGCTTCTCAAGTGCATAACTCCCAAAAGGAAATAAGCAACTCAATAGTACTCATCATAGAGCACACCATATCACATAGGGTGCAATTGCTCCGCCCCGATACACCGTCGTGCTGTGGTGTATACGGAGGAGTAATGCTGAGAGAGAATCTCATTCCACTTTAGAATAGTCCAGGAATTCCGTGCTCAAGTATTCTCCTCCTTGATCACATCAAAGGACATAATACTTTTACCCGTATTTTGGTTCTCTACTTCTAACTTATATTCTGTGAATATCTCAAAAGCTTCGGACTTATATTTCAACAGGAACACATGTCTGAATCTTAAGAGATTATCAGAGAATGTAATGAAGTACAAAGAACCAATCTTGGCATGTGTAGACAGGGGACTTTCATACATCAGCATGTATCAATCCCAAAAGTTTACTAACTCTTTCTCTGTTTCCAATAAACAGAGCTGTGGTCATATTATCTTTGTGACATGATTGGCAAGTTTCACAAGATGTAAATTCAAACAGATTTAAATATGCATCTAAATGTAACTTCAGCCAGTCGGGTCGCATTGATATGACCTAGTCTACAATGCCTCAAGAAGGATTCGTTCATTTCTGAACTCTTCTTCTTGTGTGTGTTCCGTATACTAAGAACTGTAGTTTGATTTAGAACATCAATGCTTTTAGATAACGTGCCTGAACCGATCAACTCTTGATATAGGAAATGTTCAAAACATTATCCAACAATACAAAATTATATCTTATCTTTACTAATAAAGAGACTGATATGATTTTGTATATCAGGTTCGGTATCTAATAACATTCGTTCAGAATCAATGTATTTTGGTAATACAGGGTGACAGTGACCAACAGACTTGGCTGCAACACTTGCACCGTTTTCTGCCTCATGAAACTTATCACCCGTTCTCAGTTCTCTACCTATCTGTAGCCCATGTAACAGATTACATATGCGGGATCCTGATCCGGTATCTCATACCCAGGACGTAAAGGATATTGAGAAACAGTTCTGTGTAAAGAACACACCCGAAGATGATGCATCAGCATGCACTTTCTTCGTTTGGGCGGCACGGGAAATCTGGTATTCCCCAATTTTCCTGCTCTGTCTTATAACAATTATAAGTTGGAGCGGGACCAACGTTCCCCAGCTCAGTATAACAAGCGGGTTCGGTCAATATATCCGTATTATTATCTTGATTAAGGCGTGATATGGTCGCTACCTGGAGAGAGAGAGAAGAAAACACTCAGCGTATGCTCTTGCAAGATTAGATTGGTTATATAATATATCTAATCAGGATGTCTCCCACTGTTTTAATCAAATCTTCCTTCAAACCCTAAAAGGAAAGATTAGCCGGGATTAATTACACGCTACAAGTTCGCCAATCTTTCAGCCAGGCCAGTGTCGGTACTTTGAGGGAGGTCCCCCGTGCTTTCGCACGAACCTAATTACAGTAAACCTCGTTTTCCCAGAGGCGTAACCCCGTTAACACATTTCTAGACACCTACTTGATTGGCTAATTGTAATGTGTAAAACTCTCCCAGGAGTAACTCTTACTCACAGCGGGTATTGGGATCTAACTATCTCATAGAAGGTATGCAATCTCATTGCAAATTTCAACACTTGAAATTCCCAATAATATTTTACCCCTAGCATGCTATGACCTTGACGCATGCCAAACAACCCATAGTCCGCTAGTCAAGTTCAACCCGTACATTTCTTGATTGAATTAAACCCACCCGCACGACCCTTGACGCATGCCAAACAACGCCGTACGAATACCCTAATCCAATCGCATCGTATGCTAGCAGATAAGCACTAGTTAGCTACCGTATACTACGCCTTGACGCATGCCAAACTACCGCAGCACGAATACTAACTAGTACTTATCTGAAATGACGGAGGGCTACGACAGGTTTTTATGAAAACCCTTTGCGTAATGAACTTGATATCGTTGTAGAATCGAGTGATTTTAAATGGAATGTTTTTGAGGCTTTTCTAGTTTTGCTAAAGGGGTCACTCCCGGTGAAGGGATCGTCGGCCCTTTCCTCATCGAATAAGGTGCAGGATATATCATATATACCGCTATGTAAAGCAAAAACTATAGAAGCAATCAAAAGACAAACCGAGTTTGTAGCATCTGCCAGTTATTGCTAAAGGAGTCACTCCCGGTGAAGGGATCTCGGTCCTTTCCTTATCGAATAAGGTGCTGGATGTTCTATAAGGAACACCGCTATGCAAAGCAAGAACTGTAGCTACCAGTTTTTAAACAAGTTTTTACAACATCTTAGGTTTCTTTTATTTCATTAATCTCATTAATGAAGTCCCATTTTAATTATGCTTCTCAAGCATCTCTTTTTGAAACGAAATCTGCAATATAACATATATCTCATATATATAATATAAACATTCGTCTTAGACAGTAATATGATCTCATCACAGAACATTGCAGCAGAAGAACATATATGAAATATTGGATATACTAGAAAGTCCGTGTTTTCAATACGAGCCTGTATAAAACACGGATTCCACGGTCGCGATGAATAGCCAAACCCACATCCCTAGACCCCTACGAGAGCGGCAAGTAACACTGCCAATTCTAGGGTTAGGAGACCCGGTCTCGACTCCTCGAGATGGTCTCCCACTGGACCCTAGAACCCGGTTACTTGTGCTCCCCGCCTTGGGTCTACCTAATGCGGAAAAGTAAATAATATACAACGGTGACATCTTCCGCTACCTGGAAGTGCCCCAATAAAAGAATATTACATACAAATGAATTTTACATGAATGAAAAAGAAAAAACTCTCATCTCACATAAAAACCCCGGCTATTCAAACGCGACGATCCAATATAACATATCACAGCAACACATAATATCTCATATCATCAACGCACGCAAGTATGCGTATCCCGATTGTCGTTGATGTATAGCAACGAAGCCGGCGATACACCACATACTACGCTTACGGTCACAGAAAAGAAAGTGTAAAACTACAACAGTTGGAATCCGCAACCTTCTTTAGACATCGCATGCCTAACCAAATGAATTCCTTAGACATCGCATGCCTAACAATTATAAACCTCGCATTTTAGTCTCATTATCGAAAACTCTTTTCAATATCAAGTCGGGCAATTCAACAAGATTCCCGACGTCCTGATCGAATGCTCGTCGCAAACTTTAGTAGACGGCCGCACCCCCGATACCGTCGACGAACTGCACCAAGATGGAACACCGCAACCGGGAGCACCCGAACGGATGCTTTCGGCGACGGGGTTCTCCTACAGTCACTTGGTCGGGGCTATGGGGCGTAGCTGTCTATTAAGTTTACCCGGCGAGTATCCGCGTACACTACGTGATTGCGACGGACTTTTGATCACATCAAAATTCCGTGGCAACCGATCATCTGAGACTAAACTGCTATGTTTATAATATTGAAATTAGTTATCTCATAACTACCTGTGGATTCCAATTATTGTATCACATTCCAGATAAATAGACAAAGTTAAACTTTCCGATCGAATCATCAAACACCCAAGATTTCCCCAATATATCTCAACACTTGAAATCAGTTTAAAAACATCTATCACATGCCACAGTACCAATGGTCCAGCCGTAGAAGGGTCAAGCCAACGCCTCACATGTGGCACGCCGTACTGCCCCAAACCCTAAGGTTCAAAAGACAGTTCAAGACGGTCACATAATCGAGTTAAGGTTTGTTGTCTTCTAGAGGATCCACCGCGTTACTTGCACGACTTAGAACGTTCTTAAACACGAGGAAAAATCCAACTTTTGAAAAATTTTCCGACAGGGGAAAAAGTGAGTTATTGATATCCGTTCGAACTTTTTAACAGTCTCTAAAATTATCCGGACAAACTAAACAAAGTTAAATTATCCGATCGAATCAACGATTCCCCAATACAACCCTTGAAAACTCAACACTTGAGTGAAATTAAAATATTCCCAGAAAAAATTAACAAGAAAGGGCCTAAAAATAATTACATGAAATTTCAGGGACTAAGTCCAAATTTTGGCCGCGGAAGCGCCGCAAAACACATGGTTTAGCGGCGGTTCCGCGGTCAAATTTTCGAGTTAGAGGTCCGTACTTCACAGTAATTCTTAGTTTTTCCTGCTTAATTTTCTGAGAATTTTTAATTCAGAAAAAACCACATTTTTGGAAAAAGGACAGAGAGGGTTCCGTGTCGGGGTTTCGGCGTTCGATCGGACTTTAAACTTCGTCTAGACTTCGCCTAAAGCTCTAGCTTGGCTCTGATACCACTGTAGGGTTTCTAGGCACGCGCACAAGGGTCTACGAGGCATCAACCATGCCCGATTTAAAATTTAGCCGTGCCGAACAACCCGAATACGGAACTTTAAACTAGAGATTAGGCGAAAACAAGCATGCTAAACACTTTAACACTAAGTGAGAGGGATTACAACCTTTGTAGATCCGGTCCTTCACTTCATATGCTCCGTGTTGTGGTCCCTTCGCTGCGATCATCGGGATCCGGACTCTCGAGAGGTTCCACGAAGAGAAAGACGCAACCTTTGCTTCCGATCTTCGATACTAAGATGATCTACCTTGAAGTTTCTTTAACACAAGCTGACACTCATGAAATGATGTGAACATCCTCATCTAAATGGCAAGGAAAGATGAGAATGATGAAGTAGGATTTTTGCTCTATTTATTTATCTTTTTCTCACTATTATTCATCACCTTTGAAAAATCAAGCAAGCTTTTTCCATGAAAGAAAAATGAAGAAGAAGATGAACAATAATGTTGAATCCTTTTGTGATGAATAGGAAATCAAATAATATGATAGATAATGCAACCATGGTCAAGCTAACTCTTGTAGAGAATTAACTAGGGTTAGGGTTGGTGTTTGGTTAAAGCATAAGTCATTTGAAAATATCTTTCACAAAACAAAATGAAAAGCTTCTAGAAACATCTAGAAAGCTTAACCCTAATCCAAACCCTAATCATGTTTAAACTCCACTAAACAAGTTGCATTAGTTATCATATCATGTTACAATATTATATATCACATATATAATATTTATCGTAACAAAATAAAATAATACATTTAACATATATCGCATATATATCAATGTATTACCCGAGTGAGAAAAAGAATCTTTTAGTGAGCAAATATTAGTTAATGTAATTTAATATATCAAATATATTATTATACATTAAATTATCGAATCAACACTTGATCCGACAATCCGGCTATATCGCATATAACCGGCTAATATTTATCCGTACCGATTCACCGAATCAACACTTGATCCGATGACCCGGCTGATATCAAATATCGCGAGAATAGATACGGTATCACATATCGCATTATCCTCGGTCCCGCACATATCACATATGTGCCCCTACTCCGTTTTGCCTGAGTCAAGAAACCTCTGTGTAGAACTCTAAAGAATCGTCAATACGCCGGCAGTAGGTGATGATCATATCAAACACCCACAAGCTGCAAGCGGTCAGCTAAACGTAACAGCTACCCAGGTATTGAGCGCTCAGAAGATCAACAAGCAAGTCTGTAACTTCTCCTGTGAATCCAAATAGTAACACTCCCGTACAGTCCGGTCTCGTCGTCTGATATGTCGCATATCTCGCCTAGGGGTGGTAAACGTCAGACCCCAGTAGCTCGATAAGTCGTGTCGATATGAGGTCTATAACAGTTCGAGAAACTACTGATAACACTTACCAGTAAATCTCAGCAACCCTGGCCAGGAATTTCCGGTTATAGCCAATCGAACACAGCACAACATCAACTCCCTATACCGGGAGAGACGAATCCCCTCCTATCGCTCATTGCCTCCATGTGATTCGGGACTGTACCCAAAAGCCACCTTTTTGCACGCCCTCTTGGACGTGGTATGATGGAAATCAAAGCACAGTGGGAACCACACAAGACTCTATGACGATCTCGGGTCAACAGACTACTCTGTACCAGTGTCACCGGAGAACTGCCATCTGACGTATGGTATAATACCATCTGGGAGTTCTCGGCGAGTCCGTCCAGTGTACCCAGTCTCTACTGAGCACCCGTACACCATCCTTGATGTCAAACACCGATGGATATGGGATCATCCATCGCCCATCATATGGGTCAAGATGCGTATACGCTAGTCTACTCCGGTGCATCGATGCCCTGTCTCGACACACCCTCGACTAGGAACAGTTATAGGATGTACTCGTCGACTACCGTGGCCCCACTAGTATGATCTCATCATAGTCCCAGTAGTCGAGTACATATCCTAAGGACTTTATCAACATGTAATATAGAGACAATCAGAGTACATGTTAAGATAAAGTACAACCAGATAGCATACTATCATGTCGAGCAAGAAAGTCCTCCCTATATATGTCCTAGCATCCACTACAATATACATCGTATGTACAGTAATGGCCTCTAGGGCATACATATAACTAACAATTTGAAGTTTCTAGTTTGCAATTTTAGCCAAATTTAACACTTTTTAAGCCAAAATTCACAATTCCTCAACTAAATTTGATTTTGAAAATTTTAAATTGTTAAACCACTCAATGAAACCTTAAGGATGTGCTAAAGCCCTAACTATATTTTTAATCCTACATTTTAAATTAATTTCTAAAACCTAGTTTACCAAAATAGCATATTTATCACATTTTATTAACTAACAATTAATTTGAAACTAATAATTAGATTAGGTTTTTCATTCCTTTAACATGTTAATATTCTCATTAAAACCATAACCTAATGATAAAAACCTTAATTAGAATTTTATCACACCAATATATATAATTTATAAAAATCTAGTTAACAAAATTGTTCAATTTAAACAATTTTGAATGAACAATTTATAATAGATCAACCATGCTAGATTTTTCCTTTCTAAAAATGTTAAACTACTTATTATAACCCCTCTTAATTAATAAAAACCCTAACTTGATTTTAGAAACCCTTTCTTGAATTTTTAAACTTGCAAATAGAATCAATTAAGAAAATCTAAATAAACTAGATTAAAGCATTTAACAACAATTAATCATTGAGATAAAAATTATACCTCCACAACATGAGATCCAAACATGAAAATATGCCTCCAAAAGATTAGTTTCCAACTCCAAGATCCATGCTAAATAGGTCAAAGGAAAATGGTAGAGATTGAATATTGATTTTGAGGTTTATTTTTGGAATTTTTGTTGAATTTTGATGATTTTTAATGCAAAAATGATGGGGGTGAAATTTGGGGGCTGCCCATGGACTTGAGGCCGGCCAAAGTGATGGGAGAGAGGAAAAAGAGTGAGGAGTGTGTGGATTTGTCTAGAAACCTCTCAAATAAATGTCATCTTTTCACTTAAAATCTTAATTATATAAACTTTTCTAATTTAACCCTTTTCCTAGAAAAGTCTAGAACCATGAAAAAAATTGAAGAAAAGATTTTGCATATTACACACTTGATTCTAATATGTCATGGCTCATTTTATTAAATTAACTCATTTTTAATTTGTAATTTACACTAATTTAATGTATAATTAAAGCTTATGTTAATAATTAATTAAATTAATTAAGGAAAAATATTTAGGTAAACTAATAATTAATAAGTGACTAAATAAATACCAAATACTAGCAATTATATAGTTAAAATAGATCTTTTTAAATTTATGATGAAAAATAATTATAGTTAAGTTTTACGGAAAATACGTTTTATTTTACCGAAAATCAGAAAATTCACCTAAAGGATTTTATTTTATTTTATTTTTTTAAACGTTACAGCCGTGAGGTAATCCTAGTACATGTAATGAAAACCTGAATATATAATAGTGACTACGCCCGCAACCAGGACACGCCCCAAAGAATAATACTAGCCGCAGTGACGGCAGTCCACATGTCGGACGCTCGCCACGTAATATGAATATACATTACATTACAGAGAATTACATCTAATACTACATACACCGGGCTATCCATCACGACAAATCCAATACAGCCATAAGCAACAAGCAATATCCATCACAGAACATGTAAACTTGCGAGTATCAATTCCGTAACCCCGTCTAAATGATACGTATAGAAATTAGACAACGTTTTACCAAAAGTTATGATACACGCAACCATCACTAAGACTACGACAATCGAATACCGCATATAAATAGCCAACACTTCAATTTTCCAAAACACTGAAAATCAAGTGTGCTAAAAACCGGCAAACATTTCATACTAAAGCCCACTCCGGGAGGCCGAAATAAGCTTGGATTGATCCGAAACTTCATGGAGGGCCCCGGCGCAAAATTAATGTCGACCCAAAGGCACCTAGGGGGTACCCATCCCCTAGGCCACCCTAAGGTGGCCAGGGGGTAGGCGAACCCGAAACTGCCACCAAGTACATGAGTCGTCAGGAAAATTAAAGACTCGGCATGCATGCCAACTCATGAGCGATCCTGGGCATCTATCATTAACAACTTGAATAGAAGAAGAGGAAATAGCTGGCCACAGAGTTTAGAGAGCTATCCTCGCCCATAACTTATCGTAATGGTAGAAACATAGAAACGACATCACAATCAATCACCAACAAGATGAAGACATTTGAAACTAGAGCGAGCTGTCGCTTCTAGTTAAGAACTTAGTGTTAGAGCAATGTTGCCTAGAGAGGGAACTTGCAAGAGCAAGTTTATAGCGAGTGGTTGGACACACGAAGTAGGCTGTAATTCAATTTATCGTTTGACCAGGATCTTACTTGTAAGGAAAAATAAACCGTTGGCCTAGGAGGGGTTAGTGAGAGTTTTTCCTTATTTTTATTAGAATACTATACAGCAAACATTTTTTTATTTGGGAATTAGATAATAACAATAAAGGAAGTGATGCCGATGCAAACTCCTTTCATTTCATTGTAAAATTCTTGTTTTTTACTCAATACAACCATGAATATATAAAAGTAGTAAACTGTTTCTTTTTACATTATTTGCCTCACATCCCCTTGTGTGTAGAATGGCTACAGAATTGAACTCCTTTCATTTCATTGTAAAATTGTTGTTATTTACTCAATACAATCATGAATAAAAGTATAAAACTTTTTCTTTTTACATTATATGCCTCACATCCCCTTGTGAGTAGAATGGCTACAGAATTGATAGGATTTTATTTTGCGAATTCTAGCACATCTCTCTCTCTCTCTCTCTCTCTCTCTCTCTCTCTTTTCCTTCCCGTGTGTGTGGGGAGCGGGGGTCAAAGGGGGGTTCTTTGTGGCCCGTATCTTGTATTTTAGGAATTTCCCTGTGTATATGTATCATTGTGCCATATTCGTGTCCATACTTCATAGGGTCTACTTTAATACTTAATAAGCACTTTTGAGAAAGTGATTAGGTAGTTGACCTTTTGTATTAGAGGTGGTATATATTGAGGTCTTTGAATATTTTAAGCAGCTAGCTATACTTCTGTATGTCATTAAGAAGTGGGTATGCCTACTGTTTTGGTTCTTCATATGTATTAATCTCATTACTAAGATGAGAATAGCAACTACATGCATGAGAATATACAAAGTAAGGAGGAGCATAGAAAATCTTTTAAGGTGGTTTGGTTTCCTGATACGTAATAATGATCAATGAGCTTGTTGGTAGTTAACTGTATGATTTTACCTATGATAACACCATGGGAAAAAATGGACCAAACAAATTTGGATGGAGGTGTAAGCCTGTAAGGTAACATGTTAATACTCGATGAGTGTTGCTAAGAAAATGTCCCTTATAGAGCTTAGTGGCGAAATAGATTTATATATCCAAACCAAAAGAATTACGTCAAAATGGTTTGTTGTTGCTATTGAAGTTCTTTTAATTGAATCGTTAAATAAGTTCCAGTTGCTTGACAGTCAAAATAGTTTTACTGACAAATAGATTGCAATGTATGTTGCCTCATACTTTAATTACAACATAGTTTATTAATTCTATTTTTCCTTGAGCTTCTATGAATAAAAACATATGGTCTCAATATGTCCTATTCATAACAGTTATAAGAAAATATTAGCATCACTTGCTCGACTAACGATTTCCTTGTATACGATATGGCGACACGATAACAAGACTTTCTTTAGGAAGTAGTTGATGATCAGAACATGTTTACTAATTACCATCGCTTGGAACATTTTTTTTAGCTAGATTGGAGTATACTTTAGGAGAATTAAATGGTTAATGATAACAGTTCTTAGATTGTAATCAAACCATGCTTACTCCTTAATGTTTTTACGACATAGTTACATCATGCAAAAGCAGTTTTAGAATTGTTGCCTAGGGTTACTTTTGATGTTCCTCTAAGACAGAAATGGTTCCATCATATTATTTAAGCTGACACGGACCCAAATTTTAGATTATCTTCAAACTTTGGATCATGATTTTGTTTAATTTTTAAGTGATGGACATGCATGACATGCGTTGAAGATGTATATGTATATTAGATTCCAGTACCTGTAAATCCTAGGAGGAGCTCCTGGCTTGTTTCCGCTGCCCAAACCGTATGTTGGTTTATTCTACAATTTTAATGCTTCTTGCCATTAAATTGTGTCTTGAGAGATGGTTCCTCCTTAATCTATTTGTTTAGGTGATATATATTTTCAATGTTTAGCTCTAGGCTTCTATTTAATTGTGGCTTTGAGATAGCTACTGCTTAATTTCAGCTGTCTTCATAATCATAGACTGCTTGGTATAACATTTTAGTCAATATAACCTCATCCCTTTATCTTGAAGAATTTGCTCTTTTAGTGTAACTAGTGATGGGGAGGCACTAATTTAAGCCAAGCCTCCAATTTATTATGAGAACTATCCTCTCATAGAGGGTTTGGACCGGAGTAACCATACTTGTTCATTTGGATAAAAAAAAGATCTAGATAGAATCTACTATGGCTATAAATGATATACTAGCATTGTACCCGCGCTATGCGCGGGGAAAACATGAATCAAGGACAATGAGATGATGAAGTAGTTTTCAGGTTAAAATTTAAATTCTATTTAGTCTCAATGCTTGCATTCTCAACTTATCTTGATTATACTCAATTAATAAATACTTGAGAGACTATAAGTTATATTTTTATTTTAAATTAGAATTAAGAATATATGTCTCCCTGTTTTTCTGGATTGAAAAGACATGCAAAGTACTAATAGATGATAGCATAATAAGATACATGATATTTATTTAACCTAAACATATAAAATATTAAAGCACAAAGATATTTTAAGGAAAATACACATTATTACTCATCCATTTCATTGAAACAGACGTATAATATAAGCAAAAAATCATGTCCTAACCATAGACAAAGTACAACACCATATCTGTATTACATCAGAAAATAAAACAACACTATATATAACAAACTGAAAAATTTAAAAAAAACTTACAATCTCACAGCAGCCTAATATGAAGATATTCTGCATCACCGCAGCAAACTGTAAATAAAACCATATCATATAACATTCGCCACAGCGTAACATGATATGAAACAACATGCTACATCACCACAACCTAACCTAACAATGAAACAGCACCCTAAACATCATCATGGTCCAGCCTGAAAATCAAACAGCGTTCTATAACATCATCGCAGTCCAATACCTAAAAAATAAAACAACGCCCTACAACATCATATTTTTCGGATTATTTATTGCTATCATTGATCTCAATATTATTTCCACCATCATTGGCATTGTCTTCGTCCTTGTCGTCGGGTTCAAAGGAGATCAATAACACATAAAACCTTTGATATAGGATATCCACGTGTTTGTAGCGAGCCAAAGTTCTTAATGGTCACATTGGTATGCATTACAAATGTAGACCATTCGCACGTCGACACATGTTCATTGAATATATTTCTCCCATTGTACTGCATGATTAGTTTTAAAAATCAATAAACATATGTATGTGTGTGTGTTAATTATAGAAATGAGAGTTTGTAATCTGATTGTAAACAAACTGTATATATCGATGGGCTGGCAAAGCACGGCTTCTGCTTGATCATTATAAAGAATAACATGTATTTCACCTGTGTGATCAACAACCCTGTCTCTAATTTTATACATGAGAGAAAAAGTTAATTTGAATTGAAATTTGCTAAATTTGGTAGTTTTAATATGATTATTGCAACCATATGCAATACTACTTATATCATACGTTGGCAGCAATTTTGCAATCGGATACCGACATTTATTACATAAATTTGAATTGTAAAATGCATGATATTGTCTTTTATTGCATTGTGAGCAGATACTACACCAAAAGAGTGTATAATTCTGCAGTTGTAGCCTTTATTTTAAATTTCAATACCTATACAACCATATAGATGAATAAACTTATATTTTCATAATATAATATAATTTTTATCAAATAAATTTTGTCGTTTCTTACAATGTGCGCTAAAGGTGGAGTGTCTGTGAATATGATTAATCGCTGAATAGTATGAGATCATAAGGCAGAGTTTGGAGAACATGAATAGTCTTGCTGAAATCATTTTGCATCATATAGCAACAATACTAATATTGTCATTGACAATATATTACAGACATATTGAGAAATATTTGGAATCGAAAGTTTATATATGAAAGTTACCATTTAGAAAGGTGTAAGATCTCATCTTCATTATCAATATCATAGTCAAACCGTGTAAATTCTGTAGATTCTAGAGTAAACTTATCTGAGAAAATAAATTAATTAAAAATATTATGAATTTAAATTTAAAC
Organism: Agapanthus africanus; assembly: GCA_030015575.1. Classification (NCBI taxonomy): domain Eukaryota; kingdom Viridiplantae; phylum Streptophyta; class Magnoliopsida; order Asparagales; family Amaryllidaceae; genus Agapanthus; species Agapanthus africanus. Next base: position 392,313,218 of record JASDDO010000012.1, on the reverse strand, counting down.
AAAAGTTATTGTGCATTAATAAGAGTATCTACTTGAGAACACAAAAAAATAGAAATATAAAATTAAGCCTTTATAATAAATGATGTTTAGACCACTTGCGATCACGGCTTTGCATCATAGATAAGTATCGGTAAAATATTCCATCTCTTCTTGAAATATATTGTCCCACACAATAAAAGATATTACATGATCATAATATGCGTCGTCTATCACAAACATTTCAACATATTTTTTTGATCCTCCATTCTACATAATTATAGTAGTTATGGGGCTGATATCGACAATGAATATCAAAATACCTGAAATGTTAGAAACTCAAATTAGCATATAAAAATTAAATAACATGTCAACATTATCGTAGATAGAAGAACAAACCTACTAAAACCATCGATATTTTCTTGCATGCTGATAATTATTGTAGTTTCTTGATATTGGAAATCTTTGATAGATAAATTAGTGTTAGATCGATATGTAATTCTCTGATATTTGAATTTTTTGTCAACTAAAGATACCAAAATTTATCTATTATCTTATAGCTAGTGTTCGAAGCATATTTAATGAGATTGGTAATCATATACACATGGCCTTTCAATACTTTGTCATGACAATATTGAGATAATTCATTAGAGACCAAAATTTCAACCTCACAACCCTAAATTAGAAAACAGGTAAGTAACAAAATAATTTATTTTTAATTGAATATGAAACAAAGTTGTTCACCAATATATCTTTTCCAATGAAAGTAAAAGAGGGTAAACTATGTTCATCATATAACACACCATACCAACTCCGACTTATTCGAACTACAATTTCATCAAGCTTTTCTATTGTTTTCATATAGAAACTGGATTAATTTTTCAGAGTTTATATGATACCAGATATACTGGGATACTTGAAAAATGAATGAAGTGATCTTATATAAGAGAGTAAGAATTCAAAAAGTAACAGCAAAATTGAATATCAATAAGTATATCATTTTAGTTTGTTAGTAAGGTATTACTTTTTGAACTCTTACTCTTATCATACTTTATTCTGCATATGAACGGTTTTCAATAAAGTAGATTTGACAAAGTATAATTTAACTAATTTGATAGAATCGTAACTTGAGTAAATTAAATAAAAATGATTGAAAAAGATAATGTTTGATATTTGGTGGTGAAGAAGAGAACAAAAAATGAATGGCGCTAATATTTCCGATTTCAATGTTTTCGCCTGAGACTGTCATCATTCAACAACAAACTAAAACCAGTTATGATATGAAAATTATATTTAGCAACAAAAAGGACATGTTGGTTTCTTTCTTACAAAAATGATCACAGATTTCAACATCCTATCCAGCAAATATGACACATACTTCTGAAACTTAAAAATTTAAAAAAAAAGTTCAATAACATAATCAGTTAACAAATGGCAGCAATGTTTCCCTTGAAATTAATTTTCAAAGAATTTGTAGCACTCATTCATCCATCGCCAAAACTGACCGCAAAACGCCCTCGGAAGTCGATCATTATCAACCCAGTAGCCATCACTCTTTGCCTTCACAACCCATCCACAGAGCTTATCCTTGCAAGAAGATCTCGGCTCCATCTTCAACATCACCATCGTCCAACTTTTATTCGTAATCTACAAATCCTCTCTTCTGCATCTGACTACTATCGGATTGCCTGATCTCATGCATTCTTTAACTTCATGACCAGCGCAGAAAAGATCGCCGCAAGAAACTTTGTTCAGAATTTCCATGGCGTGTGCCCGTATATAGATATCAAAAAACAGCATGATCTCGACCATGTAGGCCGCTACAAAGTGGCCACCGATCATCGCTGTCTTCAGATACTCCATGTCCAAAGCCATCCTTCCTAAGTTGTATATCATTTGCTATTGGTTTAAAGAAAAGCGCAACATCGATGAATTATGCAATATATATATATATATATATATATATATATATATATATATATATATATAAGTAGCAAGATATGTATTAAATCAAATTATTTACCAGTCCAAGAATGAAGTCGGCATCATGATCGCCGCTATTTGCACAGTTTCGAAGCAAAGTTAGACATGCACCATTTTCCCACCAATACATCCTCAAGTACTCCTTAATCACCGAGATTGAACGCCCGACCATCTTATCTTTAAAGGCCCGATAAAAACTCTTACATCTAAAATGCATACAAAACGATATTAGATAATTCATATGTTTGTTCTAAAATTATAAAAAGTAAGAAATGCTTACGTTGCACATAGGCTTTTAATGTCGTCGAGAGGAGTCGAGGACTTAGAGACGACTTGCATGGATACTTTGATGAGCATGTCTTGTGGGGGAGAGGTCGCGATCGACGTCATGCTTTTCTTCCGGCATTTCTTCATTACCGATGGACTAAGCTTAAGCTTCATCACGGACAACTTGAGTACATAAAATATCCAGGCATAAGTGTTTGTGAGAAAATGCATGATCATGGTTTATGTATATATATAAGTTTAATATGGTAATTATCCCGGTAGGAGTAAGAGTCACCAAGTCAGTTTGAGTTTAAAATTAGAAAGTAACGACTGCAATTATGGTGAATTGGAAATGTATAGATACATGTGTCCCATCATGTATTTTTCTTCATTTTGATTTCATATCATATATAAATAGGCATGGAGAGAAAAAACAAGATTGCACAGATGAAGTATATGCATTTATAGCTCATATTATAATTGCACTATGCATGTGAACGATTCTCAATAAAGCATATTCTGACAAAGTATGATTTGACTAATTTGATAGTATCGTAATTTGAGTAAATTAAATAAAGATATTTGAAAAAGATAATACTTGATGTTGTCTAGTGGTAGATAAGACAACAAAAAGTGCTTCAGTCGCGAAAATAGGGAATACAATTATGGTGAATTGGAAATGATGGCTTCATGTGTCCCATCATGCATTTTTCTTCATTTTGATATCATATCATATATAAATATGGATTTAAAAAACGCATGATTGGACGGATGAAGTATATGCATTTATAGCTCATATCATAATTGCACTCTGCATGTGAAAAATTCTCAACAAAGTATATTCTGGCAAATGTATGATTTGACTGATTTGATAGCATCGTAACTTGAGTAAATTAAATAAATATTTGGAAAAGATAATACTTTATGTTGTCCGGTGGTAGAGAAGACAATAAAACGTGCTTCAACCACGAAAATAGGAAATGCAATTATTGTGAATTAAAAATGCTGGTTTCATCTATCTCATCATTCATTTTTCTTCATATCTCTATATATGATATTGTACAAATAGTCATCTGTCCAATCAGCGTTATACTTTCCATTCTGTATATAACTTAACATTTAGAATAAATGGATATATATCGTTTGACTGATTGATTTTTATATTCTTTTAGACTTATTATTTCCTATTTCTTATTAACAACAGATATTATATAGAAAGAAAGGTATCGTAAGTATAATGATTGCAAGGATTTATAAAATATTCATATAACTAATGTTTACGTAATTGTATAAAAATGACCTATAACTGACATGATGAAAAATGAAAGATATAATATCACTTAAACTTTGCGATAATATTATATCTTGATTTTAAAATTTTATTATACATAGCAAATACTTTTACATCAAGGATAATCTCCACGCATTAAATAAACGACAATTATTGCATGCTCGAACACTTCATAAGAGAGAGTGATGAACGTGCAATGATGGTCATTCTTCCAAACATCACTTTCATGATATATTAGGACCGGACAGGTTCCTTAATTGCAATAAAACATGCAAAAGACATCAAGATCCGATCGCAAAGAAACATAACTATGATTTTTAGATAACTGATAGCATATCCCACCTAAACTAAACCCAACAGAATGGTGTCCATTGGTTATGAAATCACGAAACATAAAGCATAATATACTAAAATTGACAATATCAACTCTCGCACATTTAGCAGTATATCCTTGTAACATTTTGGAAAATTTTAAATATTAATTTATAATTTTAAATATAAAAATAATGAGTTTATAAGGTGATATCACATACAGCTTTTGGTATCGGAATTATATCCGTAAAAATGTGATTACTTTGGTAGATTGTAAATAAATGTGTGATGTCAAAAAAAATGTTATTTTAATTATTTTAACATGATATTGAATCTTACATTTAAGCTAATGACATGTAAGCGATAGATTAAATCATTTCATATCTTTTGTGTCATATGGATTTAAATTGTAACATGATATAAGATTTCATATTAAGATAAGAATATTTAAGTGTCATAACAAGTATTTTATTTTAAGCATGGATGTAGATTTTACATAAAAAGAGTTTTCTTTCTTTTTGTTGTTTTAATTATTGTTGCATGGTTGATTATGTCTTACCTTAGGTTACACTCTCACATAGAACTCACCTTACCCTTATTCATATCCCTCCACCTCCTCCTTCTTCTCTTTACACCACCTCCTTGCATGAATGCACCATGCTTCACCATAGGACACATCCACCTTCTTCACATGCCACCTCCACCTCTTATCATGCACCTCATGCTTTCTATACACCAAACAACATTTAAGAAATTCCTTAAGAATCTTTTTAGCCTCCTCAACCTGAACACAATACTCTTCAGCCCCAAACCAAAAATATTTCTAAGTGTTCCTACCAAAGGAAAAAGAGCAATGAATTCCTTCTTCAAGTGTGCACTTCTCCAAACTTGTGATACTACAAACCATAGATGTTCCCACATACCATCCTTGAGCTGGTGTTCTCTTGTGAATCATTCAATAGGTACAAGTTCAACCCTACAGTTCTTAGTTCAATACTGTTTTTGTATGATATCGGTATATATCGTATTTTGATAGGTTAGGCTCTGTTTATGAATCTGCTATAGTTTAGATGTAAATTAGAAAACCCAAACAGTGCCTTAACCTTTTAAATTGGACATAAAATAACCCATAGGAAGACGAGCCCTTTACCTCGGATTTTGGCCGGCGACATGAAGGCAAAATCCGATCTCGCCGGATCTTTAGAAGAATTGGGTGTTGTAATTTTTAGGGTATCTCTATGTAGGTGTATAGGTATATTTGGTATTGTTTATTTAAGTTATTTTAGCAGTAGGTTGAATCTGTAAGTTAGTATCAGTTTTGGAGTAAAATTATTTATACGACACGTAGCATGTTTAGTTGTGCAGTATCACAAACTAGGACTTTGTGATAATTTAGCTACTGTAACTGAATCTTGAACTAATAAGTATAATTACTAGAAAAACCAGCAAGACCAAAAATATAATAAGACCACTATAAGACACCACTTAAGACCCTATCCCCAAACCCCTTATTCCATCCGGCGACATACACCCAATATCCGAGCTCGCCGGCCATCCCTTGGCTTTTGATGTTGGTTTTTCTTCTGTGGCTTTGTTTTGATATTTTATAAGCTATGGTATTGTTTGATTTGTTCCAGTATTCTTACAGAGAGATCTGGAAATGATTAGTAAAAGTTTTATCAAAAGTTCCGATATTACGATATTGGTTTTCATATTTTCGTACTGCAGCTGAACCGTTAACGTTTATACGTTAACGATAGATATATATATTGTCGTCTTTAGGATAAGTGAGCTGTAGGTTCTAACCTACGGGTGCTTAGCCCGTTGTTTTGGTTTTCAATATGATATTTACATCAATACGATTTTAAATATGATTATAGGTGCGATCGCGAAGATTTCCGAGACAGAGTTGGCGGACATAGAAACGAGGATTTCAGCAAGCTTATTAAGTTGGTGAGTAGATTTACATCTACTGGGGAAGTCGGGTGGATGGCGTATAGCACCCCCGCAACCTTATAAATAGTATTATGATATCTAGTTAGTTTAGTTTTTATTCAAGATAATTATATAGTATCGCATCTAGTATGTCCTTCAGTTGCATATAGTTTCATGCATGGTTTTAGATGAGATACAGTGATACGATATGGATCTGGTTTGATGGATTTGTACGAGGGATCATGTCATACTTAAGATGATACAGATACAGTGATATGATGAGATATTGTACAAGAAATTATACGTATTAGAAATGATGAAATTCGTATGCCGAATAATGGCCAATTTATCCTTTGACTCGTAGAGTTAGATTATATTCCATCTTAGGGTGTAATACTTGTGTGAGCTATATTATTTTAAAAACTACGATTCGTTTGTCTTTTAATAAAATACAAGGATGCGGTGCCAATTTCCAAAACGAATATCTATTTTAATCTAGGGCGGCTTCCTTATTTCAAACTTAACGTTTCGTCTCATTTCTAAAGATAATGGTATAGCCCATAGCAAGTATCTACAATAGTTACGTTTAGATTACTTTACATGTTTGCATTATATTATCGATGTTATCCGTTTCTGCGATACGAACACTCTGATAGAACACTGCACAATTACCAATGAGTACTATGTTGCACAAGCACGTAAATATATGTTACACTACACCTCATTGGTACTGTCATGTCACTGTAGAACCGTTATGTTATATATGTGTTAAATATAAATAGGTTGTTACACCGTAGAATACTTGCACAAATACTAATGATTGCCATGTTGCACGAGCACAGACGCGTATGTTACACTACACATCATTAGTATTGCCATGACACAGTAGGATTGATACATTTATTTGATTGTATGACTATGCACTTTACCTTATTATCTGTTAAGCATTGTGAATACCAGTACTATGAATGTTATATTTGATTTATGAGTTTCTGGACATTTTATGTATGATGATATATATCAGTCATATGGGACGCTGTTATATATGTATATATATAATATATCATCAGGATAATCTATGCAAATATTCTCTTTCCTTACTTGATATTTTTGGATATGATGATTTGGAGTCCACCATGAGCTTTATGTTTTCTGAGTATTTGTTCCGAACCGAGTGGGGGAGCTATACGGTTTCAGACTTATTACTTATCCGGACTGAGTGGGGGAGATATACAGTCGGATACATGGTGGACCCGGTTCAAGACCGAAGGGCAAGATAGCCGCAGTTGAGGCGGGGAGCCTAGCGAGGATACTCGATACCGGAGATAGAGACGAGCACGGCAGATATCCAGGGAATACTAGCCGGGGTTCGATTGGGCACGGCGGATATCCAGGGGATACCGACAGGGGCTAGGGATATCGGGTGGCGATCATCTGTTGAGATGGTGTCGACGGTATCTGCATTTACGTGTCGATGCTGGACACGAGAGATTCTGATTTCAATGTCGATGCTGGACATCCGTATATATATATTGATATGATTGTTATCATGAGGTACACAGTTAGATATCATTTATTGGATTCGACTAGGACTGATCCGGGGGTCAGTACCTATTTATGTATTTTACTTGGGATTGCATGACAGTTAGTGTTACATTATGATACATACGCATATCATATTATATTCGTACAGATTATGGTAGTACTATACTTATGACCTAGGTATCGTCGTGAATTTCGATTTCTACCTTTAGATGTACTTTTATTCACTGAGTTGGCAACTCATCCCCGTTATACCACAGTTTCTTGCAGGTTTTACCGCTTGGATTATCAGCGGTTTGGGCACACATTCTTTTCGGTGATTGATTGATAAGTGGGTTATTATTGTATCGTACTCACTCTTGATTATTCATATATTCTTGTATCTAGTGGAAACTCCATCAACTTAGAAATGGTATATTGTGGACTTAGAAGCGAGACTTAGAAATTTTGAGGTCGTACTCTTTGGAGTCGACTTCTGACATAGATTGTTGGGCTGCCCCGTCGTTTGGACGTGGAAGCTAGTTCCCGTTGTGATACTATTTTATTGTTGTAGTTATATCGGGTTTTTATTGTAAAAATTTCAAAGGAGGTGCTGTTAAATTTCAAAACGTTATAGATGTTTTTCAAACATACTTAGTTAAACTTAACTGTTAATTTAAACTGATTCCATATGATGATTATTTAAACTTTACATCCACTATGTTTTTAAAAGGGTTTAGATTCCGGGTTTTCGGCTTACTTGAACCGCGTCGACGTCTTTAAATGTCACGTGATTTAAGTACCGGTCACGTGTCACAATTGGGTCGTGACAATCCTCCTGCAATACACAATTCCAATTGTATTCTAAGTAGATCCTTATGCTCATCCTGAAATTAGTTATATGTAGTTAATATTTATTTTGTTACTAAATTTTTTTATTTCAAAATGAAATTTTAATAGAATAAAATTGAACTTCAAATATTTCATGATTTTTATAAAAATAGTACTAGAAAATTATAAAATAATATAGGAATTGTTAATCATACTCTACCATTATATAATTTTATATATGGAAAAATACTTACATTTCCGGTTGATGGAGAAGAAATTCTAGGAAGCCTAATGGTTAGATCTATTCAATGCAATACTAATCGTTTATCTGAATTCACATCATTATATTAACATTCAATTAAACTAATTTTAGATAGAGCTATGTAGTTGAAATCATTTATTATATAGTTAATTCATCTATATATATATATATATATATATATATATATATATATATCGTATTGATTTATTATTGTTCTTTATTCCAGCAAGTATGCATAATTAAGTAAATAGTGTTACCTCAAAGAAATAAAATGAGTTGTACAGGCAAATAAAAAAATATCAAAATGGATGTTACTTCAAAGAAATTAAATGAACGAAATGGACAAATAACACAAAGCATCATATATGAATTTAAAAAAAAACATTTAAATAAGCATAATGCTTTTATAATATCAAAATTGAACCCTAAAAGCAAAACGTATGTATCAAAAGTCAGTGAGATGTATTTTTTATGAAACATAAGATAATTTTAAACTCTTCATTTCAAACTCTAGCATATAGACATAATCGACTAAGAAGGAAGTCGAGTAAAAAGTAAAGAAAAACATTAAATTTTATTCAAGTATAATCAAAATTGACATACAATAACATCTGTTAACTTGTTGAACTTGGAAGTGGCAATAACTAAAATCACCTTCCATATATATAGCTAGAAGTATAACCATACCACAGAAAGAGGTGATTGTACTTATTAATAGGAATCTTTAAAAAAGTAAAGTTTTTCTAAAATGACTTTCTAGCTAACTCATAAAGGTTACATAAACTTATAATATTATGATGCCCAGTTTATGATTTATATAAACTCCCTAACATGTAATATTTTTATCTTATATCTTATAAATCGAAAAATAAAGTATGGATAGTCCCAGTAACTTTTTATCCAGCACTTATGTGTTTTCTCTATGTATTTGTTGTCTTTGCTCTACCGATGATAATCACTCTATGTTGAGGATTGTTTGTAAATCTTTGCTACTCTTTTCTCTTATTGGGATAGTCATGTTGAAACTGTGTAGGCTTATAATCATGTAACAATTGCTAGTTATGTATGACGGCAATTGATCTGCTCTCCACTCTATCTTCATAATATTTGATTATAAACCAACATGAGATTCATCTATCTGCACAGATTTGGACTCCTTTATGTACATGTTTTTCTGTATCAATACAGTTTTATAAGTAGAGTGGCTTGTCCTATTTTTTTTCCAATAAAATGTTGATGACCTTAATATAGGAAAGAGTGTAAATATTAGTGAATATATTTCAAAGAATAGAATATACACAAATTTCAATCTACTATTGATTATTTTTGTATTAAATATTATATGAATTTTTTATATGCAAATTCCAAATTACTATTGATTATTATCAAGTTTAATATTATATGATATTTTGTATTTGTGAAATTTTTTAATATGATAAGATTAAAAATTGAAATAAATTTCTGCAATATGATCAAAGACATGCAATACAGCTAGATCTTTGTAGATAACTTTATCAAATAGCACGAACACGGAATAACATTACTGCTTCTACATCTAGTTACCTAAAGACACATCTATATTTTAAGTTATATAATTGAGAAATAAAAACAAAACAATAAATCACACCATACCGCGAACATTATATTTTGTATGGTATAAACTAATTGTTATATTTTAATATCATCACTACTACAAATAAGGGTTGCCCCTACGGATTTATCGGTAGGGGCAACCCACTGCCCCTACGGATATATACGTAGGGGCGAAAAAAGACCCCGTAGGTGCAAAGGCCGCAGGTGCAAGTTGAGGTCCTGAACCTGCCCCTACGGATTAATTTATGCCCCTACGGATAACTCGGTAGGTGCTATAGCCCCTACGGAGTACCCCGTAGGGGTAATAAAATCATATATTTAATTTTTTTTTTTGAATATATTGTATATACCTACGGATATACCCGTAGGTCCTATTTAGTCCCCTACGGATAACGCCGTAGGGGATATAAAGTAGCCCCTACGGATTTATCCGTAGGGGCTACTCCCAACACACTGCACTGAGATCGGGGGGAAAATATCAGGAAACCTGACATTTTGCCCCTACGGATGAATACGTAGGGGATAAACAGTGGCCCCTACGGACATATCCGTAGGGGCACCCCCAACACCCTGCACTGATATCAGGTGGGAAAATATCAGGTTTCTTGATAGTTTGCCCCTACGGATAACGCCGTAGGGGCAACATATATACCTACGGATTAATCCGTAGGTACATATTGTCTGTATTTTTTTTTAAAAATGGGCTGCTAGATTTTTTCCCGCCCTGTGCACAATACTATATACATCAATCAAATCATATATTGCAGTATTCATAATCACATCTCACGCATATATATAATATACAAAAGAAACCCAAAAACTGAATATGATATAAATACAAACCAATATCAATATCGTTTCAAAATGTAGTACAATGTGATATAAATAAATACATGTTTCAAAAAATAAGAACCAAAAAGCTACCCTAGTTCGGTCCAGCTCCACCTCCGAATAACGTTAAAATAACGCGTGCCTGCTCCTCGGTAAATACACTCTCCAATGCTACAGATAAGGGAGTCTGAGCGGCATGTGGAGCTGGCGTTGTGGTCTGCGCAGCCGCTGTCGAGGTAGTGGCTTGCGGAGCCGCGGCTGCGGGAGTCTGAGTGGGCGGTGGAGCTACAGGAGCTGTCTGCGGAACCGCAGCCGATGTAGTAGCTTGCGGAGCCGCAGCCGAAGGAGATGCATGTGGAGGCTCGGCCGATCTACCCTGTCGCGTCTGGACATAACGTGTGTAAGAAGCGTGTAAGAACTGTGTATTATTCGAATTCGTTTCATTATTAAGTTATTTCGAAACCCTGTTTGGATATCTAGTTTGGAAAAGCGTTGTTTATTTTAATTACATATGTATGTATGATTAATCAAACTTAATTCTAAAACCAAATAAGCTCAAGCTACGTACTAATTATGGATATGTTGATATGTATATAATATGAAATGATATTTTACTATAAAGTAGTATACATACCAGCATCTCCTTCAACTCATGAACGGTGGCCCTCAAGCTATCCAGTTCCTGATGGACATGCCGGCCACTGGAGACGGAGGAAGTAACCGCAGGGGTGGAGTCCAACCTCATATGGGCCCTGCTAGGGCCCAATCCCCGGCCTCTCTCCCAACCTCCGTGGTGCCCTCCGTGTGCGGCGTCCAGAACTGGGGTCAGCAGCCTCGGATCGTTCTGTCCGGTAAAATCGATCCCCGAGGCCTGGGCCTGCTCAACCACCCGCTCCTACACCCACATTAAGCAGTAAAGTATAAGTATAAAATTTAAACTTGAACCTTCCAAAACTAAAATTTCAAATTTGGGTAGAAAAAATATTAACACTTACGCAGTACTCCTGGGTAGCGACGTCGGGACATCGAAGCTCGCCCGTGGCGGGATCTGTCGAGGTGCCGTGGACGGCAAGATATGCGGACAGCACGCTCGGTGTACCACTTGACGCCACGGTCCGAGATGTCTGCAATATTAGAAAGTAACTCTTAATATTAGAAATATTAGAGAATAACTCTTAATATTGCAGAATATTAGAGAATAACTCTTAATTTACCGATAACTCCATGGCTCGAGTAATGTTCCTCGAGCCACCTGTGTAAGTGGGGCGACCCCTCTTCGCCGACTTCCTGTTCTCCGTATTCTGAGCGGCCTGTTTCTGCACAACGCATTAACATTTAGTTTTCTAATTAAGAAACACAAAGAAATAAATTATATCATAAATAATGAATTAAATTTAAAATACATACTCGTTTGCGTTCGGAGTCGAAATAAGCGCACAATATAGGCCATGTCTCTACGTCGACTCTCGCAAACGCCGGAGTAGATAGGAGGGCCGCTCTCTCTGCCTCGGGGGTCGCTATCCACAGGGAGTAGCAGTCGGCCTTCAGCTCATTCCTGTTGTATCGGACCTTGGCCTGCATGTTCTTCATCAGGCCATTGTACAGAGCATGAAGGTCGAGCACCCTCCCCGGGTGATCAGGGTCGGCTACAGGCTGAAAATCGTAATCCAACTGAAAATACAAAAAAAAACATTGTTATTAGATTGCAAGTGTTAATAATAAATATATTGGATAGATCAAATGAAAATATATATTAATACATACCCGAGCCTGTTCAAAGAAGAGGGCGAATGAGCGCTGGTGCTGCTCGCCCCACTCAACGTGAAGTGGATAGTTCTTCACGATCCGGCTCTCGTCCCCCAAATACCGGCCGAACCTCTCGGCATGAGGACCGGTATAGCGATAGTCAAGGGTAAAAAATAGGGGGAATGCTGCCTCCCCCCTAGCTCTATCAGGCCTCAGCCTATGGGACTGATTCGGGCCTCGAGTCCCCCTCTGGGGGTGGAGAGGCCCTGCGTCTGCACGAAATATCAAGAAAATCAATAATAAGACAAAGTTGTATTAAGAATTCAAGTGTGATATATACCTCCGGTGAATAGCGCACGAGCCTGGGCCCGAGCAGCAGCACGAGCGGGACGATAGTTCCTCCGGTGAGGAACAACCGGGGTCCCGGACGCATCCCCTCCAACTATAAAATAAACATCGACGCTAAATCTCCATGAAGTTCATATTTATTCTATATAGCATATGTAAAATAAATAAATATTTTAAATTTATTCATACTAACCTGCAGACGATGCGGAGGGTACGGAAGCGGCAGGAGTGGTCCCTGTGGAAGGTGTGGACGCACCACCTATAATTAGACAATTAAAAATAGATTTTATAAGTAATTGCAAAAAGAATGTGTAGATCAATAATATAACGTTATAAATCAATATGCATGAACTATAGGACATATAAACATACCCGCAGGTGCGGTGGTGTCACCACCTACAGCTAGACAATAATAAAAATTGCTAAGTAAGAGCAAAAGGAATGTGTATATTTATGATATAGCATTCTAAATCAATATACATACACTATATGATATATAAACATACCTGGAGGAGCGGGGGTGGCCTCTGTCCCAGATGTGGACGCATCACCAACAACTAGACAATCAAACATTGACAATATAAGTAATTTTGACATAAACAGGCATGAATATCTGTAATATTAAATTGAAAATGGATATCCGTGCAGTATACCTGGATGTGTGGCAAAATCCACACGGAAGGAGGCATCCGAAGGGGTCTCCGATCTGGGTGCAAGACCGGCCCTCTGAAGCTCCCTACGGAGCTCTCCGGGCGGCAGAACCACTCTGCCTCTGCCTCTGCCTCTGCCGCGGCTGGAGCTCCTGCCGCCCCTCGCTGCTCCCGACATCGTCATCAAATCTAGATAAACGGTTCGTGGACGCATTAGACAATCATTAAAAGTATTGACTATATATGATCTAGAGCGTAAAATGTGAAGTAATAATATAACATTACTGATAACCTTTTTCGGTTCGTGGGCGCATCATACATATCTACTTGGATTTCATCGTCGATGTCATTTCTAACCCACGTAACTTCATGATCGGTCGAAGACAACCCGTCCTTCGAAACAGACGGTCGGAGCACTTTAAGCCTTCTTTCTTCTTCGTCCTCATCGCTGTCCTCGTATTCTGGGACATCGTAGACATCTCTAGGTTTCCATCAGCATACAACACTCCACCCCGGATGCTTCAAACACTGTGAGTAGTATACTTGGAACGCTTGGTTCGGAAAGATAAACGGATCGTCCTGACCGTAAAATCGAAGTGTGTTCACACTGGTCAATCCATATTCATCTTTCCAAGTCCCAAGACTGCTTCTCCACCTGTCTGTATCGGTTCGCGGATCGTACCAAGTACAGTGGAATATATAAAAGGGTTCTGATCGTCCGGGATAGCGGATGCCGAGTATACAATTTAAGTACCCATAGTAAATCACACCGTCCGATCCTACCGTCGCAATCCCACTATTCTGAGTGATTCTAGATGTTTCTATGTCCTTAACTTCGAATTTGTATCCAAGGACACCAAATCCTTTGTAATGTGCAACCTCCATACTAGGAAATTGAGCTAAACATCTTGAATCACTCTCAAATGATGCAGACAAGTTCGGATCGTGGATCTAACAAAACAAATTTTACGATAAATACATAACGATACAAGTTTAGATTAAAACCGATAGCAATAAAATGTAATTCGAATAACTTACATGCTCTGTGACCCAATCACAAAAATTATCCTGATGGTATTTTTCCAAACGCTCTTCGTTCCAATCAGGATGCCCCTCACGTACCTCGTTAAAATGAGTTCTGTTTTCGACAAATAATTGTGACATTAATATTATGTCATTTCATACACACAAACACAGATATAACAATTAATCCAAAAGAACTTACTCTCTAATTTGTTCAAGACATACGCAATTAAGCAAGATAAACCGGTATATCTTGTTGATAAACATAGTGTCTACCCTCTTATACTCGGCTTTACCATATGGCCCGTCTTGAATTCTTCGTGGTCGGTTAAGCCTTGTCTCAATATTCTCGTCCAGATAGCGGGAACAAAATGTGGTTGCTTCATCAAGAAGATAACCTTGCATGATAGAACCCTCTGGTCGATTTTTATTGCGTATATACTTCTTAAGAGTGTAAAGGTACCTAATGAGAATATGTTGAATAAATAAACACGGGCATACATGACAAAAATAAATTTATAAATTGCGCGAAACGAAAAATTTAACGTACCTCTCGACGGGATACATCCATCGATATTGTACCGGTCCGGCTAATTTCGCCTCAGTTGCAAGATGAACCGTCAAGTGTATTATGATATCGAAGAATGACGGTGGGAAAATACGCTCAAACTTGCAAAGTATCAACGCAATAGAATTTTCTAGTTTATCCAGCGTCGCAACCTCCAGCGTTTTAGCACACAACTCCCTGAAAAAACAACATAGGTCGTTGATTACCAGACCAACCGAGTCGGGGAGAGAAGTCCTGAGGGCTAATGGAAGAAGGTGCTCCACGATAACATGGTGGTCATGACTTTTCAGCCCATCGATCTTGCCCTTCACAATTTTTATTTTCTTGCTGAATGATCCTGAGAAACCTGTGGGGACTTTCAAATCATGCAACACCTGCAGGAATCTTTTCTTCTCCGGTTGTGACATATGATAAGCGGCATTGGGAAGTACAAACTTGCCCGGTTTACCCGCTACCGGTTTAGGGTGCAGTTCACTTCTTATTCCCCACTCTTGTAGATCCATCCGGGCATTCATGTTGTCTTTCGATTTCCCGTCTTTACACAGAAGCAAGTTAAGTATGTGCTCTGATACTCCCTTCTCTATATGCATGACGTCCAGACAATGACGCACTGAATTTGTAGACCAGTACGGAAGCTCGAAGAAAATGCTTAACTTGTTCCAATATTGTGGTTTGACCTGTCTCGTCGGATCCATCCCGAAGGTCACGTTATTGTAACCATCCCATTTAGCAGTCACGTCCTCTCCGGACAATGGGGATGGAGGCCCAAGAAGCTCCTGATGACCATCAAAGTGAACCGTGTCTAACCTATAGGGGTGGTCTGGAGGCAGAAAACGTCGATGGCCGCAATAACAAACCTTCCTGCTAAAATTCAAAAATTTTGATGTTGTGTGTTCATGGCAATGAGGACATGCTTTGTGACCATGTACGGACCAACCTGAAAGCATTCCATACGCAGGAAAGTCATTAATTGTCCACATTAAAGCCGCACGCAGTATGAAGGTTGTATTTGTGTTTGAATCATATGTCTCTACACCATCAATGAACAAAGTTTTCAGCTCCTCAATCAGAGGTCGGAGATAGACGTCGATATTGTTCCCCGGTGAGTTTGGTCCGTCGATAAGAAGAGGCATCATAAAGTATGATTGGTCCATAGCCAACCAAGGCGACAGATTATAAATTATCATTACAACGGGCCATGTACTGTGACTTCCAGCCATATAGTTGAATGGGCAGAAGCCATCGGCAGCCAGTCCGAGCCGGACATTGCGAGGATCGCTACTGAATATTGCGTGCCTCCTATCGAAATCCTTCCATGCCGGTGAATCTCTTGGATGGCTCATTTTTCCATTTTCGCTTGGAGGAGCACGGTGATGCCAAATCATTGCCTCGGCTGTTTTCTTGCACCTAAATAGCCTCTGTAGCCTCTGTGTTATGGGAAAATATCGTGCTATCTTCACAGGTATATCAGGCTTCTTATCAGAATCTTTCGGCTTATACCTGGCCTCTCCGCATGTTGGACACTCTTTCAAATCTGAATTCTCTTTCTGGTACAACAAGCAATTTTTAGGACATGCTTGAATCTTCTCGCACTTTAGACCCAAATCAGACATCATTTTCTGGGCTTCGTACCAGCTTTCGGGCACATTATTTCCCGGAGGCATAGAATCTTTCAAGAACGAAAGAAGCATTGTGAATGACATGTTGCTCCATCCATTTAGGCACTTAATTTGGAAAAGTTGGACGAACCATGAGAGGGTGGAATACTTCGCATTCTCATAAATTGGTTTCCTAGCATCATTCATGAAATTTTCATATTTATCCGCACGCGGTCCTTGACCGGAAGGAATGTCATCTTCGGTACGAATAGATTCACCTAGGGCAGCCTCTACCATATCCTCCATTTCTTCTGATGGAAATAAATTTCCGTATCCTGCCGTATTACCGAATTCTTCTTCTTCTCCTGCCGCATTATCGTGTTCTCCTTCTTCTACCGCAGTACTGCATTCTTCTCCTTCCCCGTGATATTTCCAAATTGAATAAAGTCTAGTAAACCCATATTTTACAATATGAAGCTCTGCCAATTCTACCTTCCGCCAGTACTTATTGCCACATCTATCACACGGACAGAGAATCTTCTCTGTTATGATCTTATTATGTGCTCGTGCAAATTCAAGGAAAGCAGCAACTCCTGCGACAAACTTAGGTTGCATACGTTGTTTCCAATCCACATACATCCAGTCCTTAACTCTGACGTACTCATGGGCCATGTTAGACTGAATAACATATAAATTGTAGGTTATGCTGACTATATTGAGAAATATAAGAACGGGATAGTTACTGACAAAGAAGAAAATTCATGTATATGCTTTGTGTGTGCGTTTGTAGTTGAAAAGAATAAATTATCGCACGTTATGTTGACCGATAGACGGGGACTAAGTGGCGCTTTTAGTTTCATATATGGGTATCGATGGGAATATGAAGGTTTCATATTATCATATATTGGTTTTAACCCGAACATCTCGAGTCGCTCTCTGATTATGCGTTTGTATGTATATGTTCCGGCTGTCGGGGGTAGGCTTCTATCCCATTAAGAATGTATAGAGCGAACGCCCATCACTTGTGCTTTCAACCGTTTCGAGTAAATTTCGGCAGCACCTCCCCGCTGTTCTCCGAGTACACTGTAATAGAATAGATAATCATTTCAAAGCTGTGAAACAACGTTGAAATGAACATCTAATCTATCTTTGTACACGGAGAACCAGCGGAAAGGTACCGACGAAATATCTCGAAACGGATGAAAACACAAGTGAATGAAGGCGTTTGCTTTATACATTCTTAACTTGTCCACACGGGACAAATCTATGAGTTACCATACGATTGAATTTTCTCGTCGCGTAGACTATACGACGGTTGTTAGTATCGAGCTATACTGTCCGATATTTAACAACCTTCGTATAGTTCTAGGTCACGACGAGTATCGCACGTATGTTAACCGATAGACGGGGACTAAGTGGCGCTTTTAGTTTCATATACGGGTATCGATGGGAATATGAAGGCTTCATATCATCATCGAGTATCATATATTGGTTTTAACCCGAACATCTCGAGTCGCTCTCTGATTATGCGTTTGTATGTATGTGTTCCGGCTGTCGGGGGTAGGCTTCTATCCCATTAAGAATGTATAGAGCGAACGCCCATCACTTGTGCTTTCAACCGTTTCGAGTAAATTTCGGCAGCACCTCCCCGCTGTTCTCCGAGTACACTGTAATAGAATAGATAATCATTTCAAAGCTGTGAAACAACGTTGAAATGAACATCTAATCTATCTTTGTACACGGAGAACCAGCGGAAAGATACCGACGAAATATCTCGAAACGGATGAAAACACAAGTGAATGAAGGCGTTTGCTTTATACATTCTTAACTTGTCCACACGGGACAAATCTATGGGTTACCATACGATTGAATTTTCTCGTCGCGTAGACTATACGACGGTTGTTAGTATCGAGCTATACTGTCCGATATTTAACAACCTTCGTATAGTTCTAGGTCACGACGAGCATCGCACGTATGTTAACCGATAGACGGGGACTAAGTGGCGCTTTTAGTTTCATATATGGGTATCGATGGGAATATGAAGGTTTCATATTATCATCGAGTATCATATATTGGTTTTAACTTGAACATTTAACGTGAATAAGTTTTACGTTTACGTTTCGTTATTAAGAGTTCGAAATTTCATGTTTAGGGTACATTTTTCTTGCGTTTGTGGTAAAGTTGTACGTTTATGTTGTCATCGAGTATCCTATTGTAATGAACTAGTGTATCCTACTAAATAAATTAGTGCACCATAAACCTAAATAACCCAAATTAACCTAATTAACCACAATTAACCATAATTGTTACCCTAACACAAATTATCACTAATTAACCCAATTTACCCAAATTAACCTAATTAACCCTAATCAACCCAAACTTAACCAAATTTACCCAAATTAACCAAATTAAGCCTAATCAACACCCTAACCTTTTCAAATTATCACTAATTAACCCAAATTAACCCTACACTGCAATTAACCCAAATTAACCATAGCCTCTAACCCTAAACATGACCCTAACCCTAACACTAACCCTAACCCTAAATACCATAACCCTAACCCTAACTGATTAACCCTAACCACAACCCGGCCAACACCAATCCCAACCCCAACTGAACCCTAATCCCAACCCCAACCCCAACCCCAACCCCAACCCCAACCAAACCCTTACCCTAACCCTAACCCCAACCCCAATCGAACCCTAACCCTAACTGACCCGATGCCACCCCTACTCGAACCCTGATCCCTGAACCCTACCCCTAACATCATCAAAAGAGGGAAATAAAAGTATTAAATTAGAAGTAAAAATTGGAAATTTACTAACCGCGGTGGAGGAGACGACGGAGGAGGCCAGTGGTCGACGATGCGATCGGCGACGAGTCAAGCACGGTTGCGACGTGGAAGTCGACGAGTCAAGCACGGTTGCGGTGGCGAGGTCAGGATGAGGACGCAATTGGCGACGAGATCGGGATCGAGACGCGGGAACGGTCGTCGCGAGGCGCGGAAGAATAAGAGAGAAGAAAATTTTGGGAACGGTGAGGGATTTTCTGTGTCTTTTTTTTATTATTAACCCGTATACATGCCCCTACGGACTTACCCGTAGGTTCTTTGTTTGCGTCTCCGTAGGGCCAAACAACAAATTATGATTAAATATTTTTAAATTAAAATATAGAAAACCGTAGGGACAACAGTGGGCACCTACGGATTAATCCGTAGGGGCAATAAAAAGTTGCCCCTACGGATTCCTTTATCCGTAGGGGCAACCCCTATTTGTAGTAGTGCATATAAATAAGTAATAAAACTAATGATTCCTTAAGAGAAGTTTAATATGAAACAATTCCTAACTTATTGTATAATTATACAATATTATATTCAAATATCAAAATGAATAATCTTAATTAGACATCATCATCGAATTATCATAATCTTGTTACTAATCCTGGCCATCAAATTTAGTTGCTTCATCATCAGATCCACATAAATCCATGCAATTGTCAAGATTGGATCCACATAAAGATGTGCCACGGCCCATGAGATTGGTAAGTGAAGGTAACACAGCAGAGCATGCACCAATTGATATGTATTCTAATCACATTTCCAATCTACTCACATAAAACACTAAAAACGTCATTTTTTATGTTATCATTAATTAATAACATCCAAAGAAAGTAGAACACTCCTACAACACGAACACTTGCATATAAAATTCACAAACTACAAATACTACTGGAAAAATAAAATACACACGGTACATATTGGAGTAATATGTCATATATGTGCCCGTCTAATGTATAAACGTCATTACCATAAAGACACATCGTTCATTAATATTGAGTACTAAGGAAAATCTGATTGATCACTTGAAACATCATCATCATCCTAACGGACATGGTTTTCAATAACTAAGCGTTGATTAAAAAATTGTTCAAGCTCCCCAAAATTAGCTACATTAGAAACTTGACCCGGAGCTCAACGTCTTAGAATTTTATTTTCTATGCGCAAACACTCCACTTCATTTTCAAGCTGCGAAGAATCAATTGCGTC
This sequence comes from Agapanthus africanus, assembly GCA_030015575.1. Classification (NCBI taxonomy): domain Eukaryota; kingdom Viridiplantae; phylum Streptophyta; class Magnoliopsida; order Asparagales; family Amaryllidaceae; genus Agapanthus; species Agapanthus africanus. The sequence goes on along the minus strand of JASDDO010000012.1, from coordinate 392,292,437 downwards.
AACCATTCGGCTAGAAGATCTACGTATGAGAATCTCATTCTCAATACGCAAACACTCAACTTCTTTTTTAGCACGCTTAAAAATCTGGAATGGAGACCCAGCATCATTCGAAAAACACCGGAGAGTTCCATGTGATTACAAAGCTAAAATATTTTCCAAATTATATCCAACGACTATATCAGGCATTGAGAAAATCTTAATAGTTTCATGGGTGCACATTGTTCTAAACATATATTGCACATCACACGTGTATCTTAAAGGCAGAAACCATTTGCATTAGTTACATGAAGAGCAAGAACAAATTTCATAAAACAAATCATTAACGTAACCATTAGGTAAGCTATTTATATCAGTAATAAATTTGCCAATAATAAACTTTGTAAATAACTGGCGAACTAATTCATAGTCAGAAAAGCTATTAAGCATGACATGTTCACTACGTCCATCCACTGCGCAAAATTCCACGGAAAAGAAAGTCGATAGCTCATCCTGTAATTGTCGAGATTTGGAATTATCATTAGAATTTCAAAACATAAGTATAGCTTTTTGCCAATGTACATATAAATATATGTGATAAGGAAAAACTTACAATATCTCTATTAATTGACATATCCTTAGTCAGATTGATGTAGTGATGCACAGATTGAAAGGCATTTTATAGCGATGAAAAAGAAAGAGTAGGCGGAGGAGATAAAATAATTTCACTATCCAATGCAGAGCAAGTATGAGAAATAAACATAGGTTTTTAGGTAGAATAATTTCACTATCCAATTCAAATAGCGCTACTGATATGCAAAGTAAGCAGCAATAAATAGTGCTATATTGTACTATTTATTCTACCCTAGTGTTATTTACCATAGCAACCAAGTGGTGGATTTTGCAAATAAGTTTTTTTGACTACATAAGGTGATAAGGGAATAAAGGGATAAAAACAATTAATGCATTCTCCGTTAAAAAGAGAAAAGAAAGTCGAGATATGCTCTAGTCTAAATGACTTGTTCAATGTCATATCATGTATAAATATCCATGTAGAAAAAATGCATGATTGGATGGATGAAGTATATGCATTTACAGCTCATATCATTATTGCACTCTGCATATGAACGGTTTTCATTAAGGTATATTTTGATAAATGTATGATTTGACCGATTTGATAGCATCGTAATTTGAGTAAATTAAATAAAAAAAATTAGAGAAGATAATCCTTGATGTTGCCCAGTGATAAAGAAGACAACCAAACGTGCTAGCTTCAACCGTAAAAGCAGGGAATACAATTATGGTGAATTGGAAATAAATGACTTCATCTGTCCCATCATGCATTTTTCTTCATATTTCTATATATAATATTATACAAAGAATCATCTGTCCAATCATGCATCATATATCCAATCGTTTGTCTCAAACATCGCTTTCATAATCTATTCAGAGTTGAACAAATCCCTCGATAGCAATAAAATATGCATTATACATCAAAATATAATTCCAGAGAAGCAAGTATTATTTACCATAGCAATCAAGTGATGGATTTTTCAACCAACTTTTTTGACTACATGAAGTGATAAGGGAACAAAGGGATAAAAACAATTAATGCTTCTCCGTTAAAAAGAAAAAAGAAAGTCGAGATATGTTCTAGTCTAAATGACTTGTTCAATGTCATATCATGTATAAATATCCATGTAGAAAAAATGCATGATTGGATGGATGAAGTATATGCATTTACAGCTCATATCATTATTGCACTCTGCATATGAACGGTTTTCAATAAGGTATATTTTGACAAATGTATGATTTGACTGATTTGATGGCATCGTAATTTGAGTAAATTAAATAAAAATATTTGGAGAAGATAACCTTTGATGTTGCCTAGTGATAAAGAAGACAACCAAACGTACTTCAACCGTGAAAGCAGAGAATGCAATTATGGTGAATCGGAAATGCATAGCTTCATCTGGCCCATCATGCATTTTTCTTCATATTTTTATATATGATATTATACAACAATCACATGTCCAATCATGCATCATCTATCCAATCGTTGTCCCGAACATCTCTTTTACAATCTATTCGGAGTTGGACAAATTTCTCGATAGCAATAAAATATACATTATACATCAAAATCCGATTGCAGAGAAGCACAAGTATGACCCTTTCCAAATACTGATAACATAACTCATCTAAACTAAACAGAACAGAATGGTACCCATTGGTTATGAAGGCATGAACTTGCAAAAAATGTTGAATCTTATAAGTTACTATCTCTTTTGGAACAGTGATAAGTGAGAATGCATTAAGTAAATCTAGTTAGTGATGAATCTAAAACTTGTTTAAAGGAGTAAAGTTCGATTAAGAGTTTTCAAGATGAGCCTAGAAGTCTGAAATCTAAATTTTTTAAGTAAATAAATAAATTAGGCGAAGGAAAGGGGAATTCTCATAGAAATAGAATTCTAAATCACATATCTCTATGGATTTGTACTTGGTAACTAAAAAGATCCTCTATATACAAAGGTAGTGTGTAATAAAAACAAATTTAAGATTAATTTGAGACATGCCAATAATTTGTTCCATTCAGCAATTAAGAATTATTGTTTTCGTAGGAGACATGCAAAAAACTTAGTAAAAAACAATATAAACATGAATCTACGACAGCTTTACAAAAACCCTAAAGTTAAATGCAAACGACATTTAGAACCCCATTGTTCTCAGTTAAGAACCATAAAATCCGTTCATATTCTAATGCCTTACAAAAACTCTAGCATTTTCAACTAATACCATACATTCGATCACCTAACAAAACCCTAATCTAAATTAATGAAACCACCTCATTACCTATATATTGAAGGCCTTGTAGGCTTTCAACTAAGACACATTTACATAAGAAAACCGCAATCTAAATTGCTATATTCTACTTTATATTCTATATATTGATTGATCATCTTATAACCCCTACCATCTTCACTCTCATATCTGGTAGCCAAATGCAAGATCACCTTTCACAAATGCAACTCCCCAACCAAAACCAACCATAGAGAAAAAGAAGAATCTAAGGATCCTACGAATACTTAGGCGTCCGTAAACGTATTTGGGGCCGATATTCAGCAGAAATCCAAAACCCACACACCAAAAAAAGGCACTGGTTAGGCATATTCGACACGGCGGAAGAGGCTACTACAGCTTATGATCTCTGTTCAATATCGTTCAGCGGACCTGAAAGGGCGAGGACCAACTTTGTTCATTACCCAGGTTTTTTAATGCACATGCTTCTTATACGAGTTTTTTCAATGCACATGCACCTAATTCACGGCTGCCTCCACACCGCTATCACCAGAGTTGATCGAGATTTACGATCTTTTTATGACATTGTTCAGTAGGCCTGAAGGGGCGAGGACCAACTTTGTTCATTACCCAGGTTTTATTAATGCACATGCTTCTTATTCGTCGCCCCTACCGCCGCCATCGGAGGAGTTGATCGTGATTGATGGTCTTTTTTCGATATCGTTCAATGGATCTGAAGGGGCGGTGAACAATTTTGTTCATTATCCTGGGTATTTTAATGCATGTGCTTTTTATTCACCGCCGCCTCCATCACTACTGTCGCCAGGTCGATAAAGATTGATAGAGGTTTAGATGAGGAGGATAATGAATCTATAACCACTGTGGCTATCTTGCAGAATTTTGGACAATCAGAATATGTTTCTTCTTCATATACATGAAGAACTTAATGGTTATTGTTTGACAGCTTCGCATTGGAAAACCCACACCGCTCAATTGTCACGACCCGTAATTTAGCACGTGACCGGCACTTAAATTACACAACGTCTAAAGGCGTAACGTAAATCAAGTAAGCCGAAGCCCAGAGAATCTAAACCTTTTTGCGGAAAATAGTGGGGGTGCAGTTTTGAAATAAAGGTATAATGAATCATTTTTTTCTTTAATGCATAGCTAATGAAACTTGAAAATGCAAGTGGATTATACTAGAGTTGAAAACATATTTCGTCTTTAAAAATTTGGGCAGCACCTCCCTTATATATTTTGATCTAAAACCATATCCACAACAATATATAGGCATCCCCAAGCAGGAGCTAGCTCTTCGCCAACTGGCGGAATCACAACCACGCAATAATATATATACGACGCCCAACGGCGAAGAATCAACCCAGAAAGAACAATAAAGAAACAAGACATCAAAACTCATGAAAACGATCATAAACCCATCGGTCTAAGTCTCGCCGAAAACCCAAGTCTGACTAGGTCTACCAATATATAATGTCTAGTCCTAATCTGATCTGATGTGATGGAGTTTATCTAGATACAATAGAATATAACAGTACAAGAGTGGGCACGATCCAACATGTGTCCCACCTACCAATGCAAAACACCCTGGATGAAGCTGTGTGCCAGCGATACCGCAACTGATCCCAAGCGGTCAAACCTGCAAGAACTGTGCACAACGGGGGTGAGTTGCCAACTCGTGAGTAGAAAACATCAGCAAGTAGAAATCGAATAAAACAACGACTTTCTAGGTCACTATATCCTAAAGGTAATACTATGATATCTAGGGTGACCACATATGCATATATGTCAACAATCGATCAATGCAATGACATATATAAATAAACATCTGACATCATATACCTATATGCATGTGGATATCATCCACGTGTCCATCAACGACACAAACAATATCATGGAACCTGAGTATCCCACACCGACACTCGAACATCATGAAAACATAAGCCTGTATATATATATAAGGATATAAACCACGTGTGTCCATCAACGACACATCAAAATCATAGAACCTGAGTGTCCAAAACCGACACTCGAAACATCATGAAAACTCGTGTCCAGCATCGACACGTAAATCCTCATATCTCAGGCTCCGTCAATCCGGATCAGCCCATATCATGACTACGGTCGGTATCCTCCAGATATCCGCCATGCCAAACTATCTCGGGCTCCATCAGTCCGGATCGGCCCATATCATCTCACGACTCCGGTCGGTATCCTCCAGATAACCGCCGAGCCCAAAACTATCACCGGTAGGTAATGTTCCAACTGCCAGGCTCATCGTCTACATTTCGAGCTTCTTGCCCCGGGGTACGTCACCGGGTCCACCATGTACCCTCAGACGGTGCCTCCCGCTCATCGAATCGGGTATACTCACTGCTCAGAACCGAGAAAACTCATGGTGGACACCTCGAAATATCATATCAAGAGAAACCGCGTTTTAAAGCAATACATAATTCCCTTTGAAATATAACTGCGGTTCTCAAATCCAGAGATCTCAAAAAAACAATATCTCAATGCATATAACTATAAAGTACGAGGTATGCAACATAGAGTAGTAATATGAGCATATCGAGTATATCATGCAAGCATGTCAAGTGATAGTACTAAACAATGAGTGTACTTTTTACTTTTAAGATTAATATCATGATAGGGCAGTTCTCCTGTATAAATGGAACTACAATTCTATTGTATAAGTGACATGGCAATTCTACTGTATAAGTGACATGGCAATTACCGATAAAGAATGTGTGTGAGCCGGCAAATCTGTGTATGTGTAACATGCGCATCAACGGTAATTGTGCAGGTGTACTAGCAAATGATATCATATAGCCTTAAATACCGGCACGTGGTATGTACATCACGAGGGGTAATATCCTACACAACATGAACAATAAATGGGTATATCTATCTACACAAGAATCATACGGTCACTTTTTAAACGATACACGTCGTCGTTTTGAAAATAGGTATGGTTCAGGTGGCAATCTTTATATCGGCGATCTTACCTCATAACATCCGATATGACAATAATCATCGATCATCATCCTCAATTCACTAACGTGGATCAATCATCCGGTACATCTCATTGCGTACGGTAATCCATCGTACGGGGTCATCAAACAGAATAGGGAATCTATCGACCTATACAATAATGAGGGTACGGATCTAAGTCTCGTACGGCATATTACTCATTATACTCATAAATATATATATACACATATATCTCAAATCAAATTTGTATAAACGTCATATCTTATTAATTTCACAACATCTCTATCTCAATCTCGTGTCGTGTTTATCGATATTGATCTCCTATCATACCATTATCAACTCATACTTGTTCTCTTTCAATTCATACTTATCATGATTCACTTTCTTATTTCATATTCTTATATATCAATATATTCATTAGTGTCAACCTTTATCATATCATCTTTTACTAAATCCTATAATTTGTTATCTTAAGTTCGTAGCATATCCTTTATTTGATTATAATTTATAGCCCAATCTTCCATATCAATGTTTGCGGTGGTGCTATACGCCATCAACCCGACTTCCCCCGTAGATATAAATCTACTCACCTGTTAAACTCCTCGCTTAGCCGAAGTCGATGTGCTTCGTCGTATGGAAAGTCCACGCGAAGGTATCTACAATAAATACACAATCACAATTCAATTAAAACCAATATCCGAAAACCGATACGGCACACGAGTAGCTTATAGGTTAAAACCTATAGCCTACGCATGCAAAAACAACCAAACAACCCTCGTCCGTTGACGTATAAACGTCCAACGACAGAATCAAATCCAAATACCAAAACCACGAATTCAAGTATCTTAAAAACATAGCCAAAACACTCGCAAACAACCCTCATATTTTGGCTCGGGTAAATGGGAACTAAACAAGCAAGTACAGGGGATAGATTATAGGGTTAGTGAGCTACAGGCAAAACCACAACACCAATGCCCACAGGAAGTCCGGTGACATTATCAAGAAATCCGGCCTCGCCGGTCGAACTATGGTATAATGGGTTCGTACTTCTGTGGTGGTCTTATAGTGGTCTATCTAGGTTAGTGGACTTGTTTGATTTTCTTAGAAATACCCCAGATAGCTCCAGATACCCTGTAGGCCTTTAGGTTTCACAAAACCGACACGGGAAAATTCTAACTTCGTGTATCGAGTTCTAAACTCATTTCTAGGCCAGTAAATCAATCCCTAAGGTCTTATAAACACTCAATACACCCCAATTAACCACTTAACAGTAACTTATAATTTTCTAAGATCAAATAACTCACTAAATCAATTTCTAAACTAAACTAGGATATTTAAACATAAACACTAATCTACAAGTGTATGGATTACCTCATTTGACAACCTAGGAAGATTCATGAGTTGCCCAAAGTCTTCAAAATCCAAACTTGAATGGTTCAAAGGGTTTAAAATAAGTTTGTGCATGTTTATTGTGAAGGGGGCATGAGGTTTTGAGAAGGAAATTGAGATGATGCATGGAGGTAGTGAGGTGAAGAAGCATGAAGCAATTGAAGAAAACAATGGAGGAGGAGGGAAAGGGGCAGCCAAGTCTAACCCTACACTCACTCTCTCACTCTCAAATATCCCCCTACACTCACTCTCTCACAAATATCTCTTTTGTTTCTTTTCATTTTGTTTTTCACTCTTGAATTTTCTTTTCTTTTCTTTTCTTTTCTTTGGTTTCCTTTTCTTTTCTCATTCTTTTCCTTTCTCTTTTCTTTTCTTTTCTTTGGTTTCCTTTTCTTTTCTCATTCTCACAAATTCACAAGTCACAAACACAAAAACAACATGCATATGACATGGTGCATTAGTCATGGAAATAAAATGTAAAAATACGAATTTGGCCAAAAATCCGATAAATATCATTATAATAAATAAATCATTTTAATTTCCGTTTATTTTCCAAATATTGGTATATACTTATACCATTTTACGAAAAACCCCTATTCGCAAATCGAATAGTTTTCGCGAAATATATTATTTTAATATTAAATTTCCAAAAATAATATTTTATATTTCTGAAATGTTACAGTCTTCCCCCCTTAAATAAATTCGGTCCCCGAATTTAAATTTAAATCCCCAAATGCTAAAACATTTTAATAATCAGCTCAAATCAACGGGGCTCCGAAATCACGGAAGATACAGAAATACCACAGCGCATCATGTGCGCCTGAAAACGAGTACGAAACTAAAAATCAAACTACGTCAAGCATCACGCAATCACTGGAGTTATAAAGGAGATGCAAATCTCAAAATCCAATATCATACACAATGATGCTATAGTCAAAATCATAATACATATATAGTACGCATCCTTGTAAAAGCATTTTAAAAGCTGAAAAACTTATGCCAAATCTTTCCCAAATCTCCGTGCTATGCGTAGCTCACGGCACAAGTGGCGGACGATCATTTGTAAAGTAGTAAATATATACCTATATATGATTAGCTCAATTTATACGTCCTGTCTTTTTGAAATATCCCAGAAGTATCTCTTTATAAAATTTCGTGTCACTCGTGGACACGTAGGAAAAGAGTGAGACTATAGCTCCTTTTTTGAAAACCTCTGGTAACTTTTCATGCATGCAAAAGTACTCAGGCATTGTCCTCAGACCAGCCCTGCTCGGCTACTATATAATATAGTATCCATCATTAAAATGCGATACTCATAAATAAAATCAGCCTCAAAAGGCGTATCCAACATCACGTGCGTCTGGTGCGCATGGAAATCAATTCCAATACAAGTCCACAATATGCACAAAAGCAAAACTAAGTGCAACAGGTGTGCACGAAAGCATCTGTCCAGTGCAACGGATGTGCACGACAATAATATCAAGTGCATCTCTAGAGCACGAAAATCTGAACCCAGTGCAACTAACATGCACGAATGAAAATCCCAATGAAGTGCATCCAACATGCACGAATAAAAATCCAAATCAAGTCGTACTCTTGATCCGCCTCTCCTCGGTATCTACCAAATACGGAGCATACACGGATAGCTGGGTAAACTGCACATCGTACTCTGCCACCGTCATACCCGGAGTCTGGTGTAATGACTCAAAATTGCGCGCTCGAGCATCCCTGACGCTCTGCGCTCTACTGGCCTCAACTAATGATCCCATCATCTGGCGCAAATCCTGCATTCCGGCCTCTAGCCTAGTAATGCGATCTAGCAAAGGTGGATCAATCTGCTCCTGAACAACGGGCGTACCACCCTGGTCAGTCCTCGTCTCAGACGAGCGAACTCTGACCTCGGCTCTCGCGGCTGCTCTCTGCGCCCTCGTAGTCTTCGGCGGCATAATGGATGGAAATGAAAACAGGATTCGATAAGAACACGGAAATCGAATCACAAGGATGTATATAATCACGGAAGGAATTTCAACCAACAAGTCCTAAGGCCACTTAGGCGGAGTACCGTGTCGTAAGTATGCCATGGAACATACACACGCTACGTCACTCTGCTTAAGCTACCTACTCCATCATACCAATGTCATCCTACACTCCGAAAGGTAAAACCTAGTGCTCTGATACCAACTTTGTCACGACCCAAAATTTGGCACGCGACCGGCACTTAAACCACGTGACATCAACAGGCATAACGCAATTTAAGTAAGCCGAAAACCCAGAAATCTAAACCATCAAAAGTAGTAAGTGATAAAAACATTGTTAAAAATATTTGGAAATCTCAAGTAAAATTCTTTAAACTTAAATTTATTTTCTTAAAAATTTCGGCAGCACCTCTTTTGTAAAAACTAGCCCCGAAACGGGTACAACATAAAATATAAGTAAAGCAACACATATGATATAAATAAAGCATCCCCAAACGGGAGCAAATCATGCCCAAAGGAGAAAACAACCACCACAAGCATATATACGATGCCGTAGCGAAGAAATGGACAATATAAGTGAAAACCGCATAAATATAAAACTGCATAATAAAAGCTGGCTCACAGGAGCTCGACACCCAAAGTCACAAAATATACAATATCGTCCTCACAACTCGTCTCTAAGTCAATACATGAAATGGTAGATGGAGAGTACTAGATACAATGAGAGATATACAATGAATGTAAATGGATAATCGCAAAACCCACCTATAGCAAAACGGCTCACAGCCAACCGTAGCGGCATCCGCTGCAAAAAAGATACAATGAGATAGAGAACTCGTGAATAATAAGTAACATCATACAGGTAATCGCAGGTATGCACGTACTGCGATACTCTATCACATGCAATCTAATAGTATCGATATATTAATATGGATATGCAACAATCATGAAAGGTACTCTATCAGGTACTACAAATACATGAAGCAGTTCATATCAATGAATGCTGAGTATGGGATAAAACATATCATCATCACGAATCATCATTGTGGAAAAACCCGGTGTCCATCAAATACACCCCAAATCCCAATACCTTAGGCGCCATCACTCGGATCGGCCCTCATATCTGTAAATCTCATGGAACCTGCGTGCCCAACATCGGCACTCAAAAACATCATGAAATACTCGTGTCCAACATCGACACGCAAATCCACATATATCGGGCTCCATCAGTTCGGATCGGCCCACGGGCTCCGTCTGTCCAGATCGGCCCTCGGGCTCCGGCAGTACGGGTTGGCCCATATCCATCTCTCGACTCCGGTCGGTATCCTCCGGATAACCTCCAGGTCCAACCAATCACCGGTAGGTAGTAGTTCCTCTGCCAGGCTCATCGTCTACTGCACAACCTTCCATTCTCGCCCCGGGTACCATACCAGGTCTACCATGAACTCGCAAAAGGATCATCCAGCTCCTTGAATCGGGTTTCATCACACATCTCAGAACCGAGAAAACGCATGGTGGACGCACTGAAATATCATATCAAGAGAAACCGGGTTTTCAAAACAATGTATTCTTTCTTGAAATAATGCCACGGTTCTCAAATCCATAAATCACATGAAATCCGTATCTCAATGCGTAAATCCATGAAATATGATATATGCAACATAAAACCGTAATATGAGCATATCAAGGGAGAACCGCTCTTTTAAATGAATCAAGTTTTTAAATATATCATGCGGTTCCCATTTTCTCCAAAATCAAATGCAACATTATATAAAGGTGTACATGTAGCTATAGTAAGTATGGGTGTATACATGTAAGTATGTATACACGACGTATCTCATATGCGCAATAGAATAATAATCCATGTGTCAATATCAATAACAATACAATACTGCATATGTGTATAGGTTGTGCGTGTCATAGCAATTACCGACGGTGTGGGTGTAGCATACAATTTAGTGCTCGTGCAACATGAACCGTCAGTAATGGTGCAGTGTCCACTAGGTACTAAGTCAAGGCACAACAAGTAATGGTATGTAATGATGCTCATGCACAATCAACATATATGTATATAAACATGCGGCTATAATATCCTATCAAGCCCTGACGCATAACGCCATACGACCGATTTCCCTGTAAATGTTAAATCTATTCACCGGTGATCTCGAGCTAAGTATATCCAACCACCTGCTTCCCTTTCTTCGCAGCGTCCGAAGTCCCCGCACTTTCCCCTAAAATCACACAAGCATAGCAAGTGTACTTAGAAATCGACAAATAATACATACAATTACGTTTAAATCGACGCACCGACTCCAACGACCTCTAAAGTGCTCGCTTAGCGGCTAACGTGTGTGGCGACACTACTAAAACAGACCCAAGTGCACAAATCACGCGAAGCACAGAAACTGAGTCGGACACCGTATCGCGCGTCGTCGAAACACTAAAAACTAGCTAATCGATCCCAGATTCTTCCCACTGTCAAAACATCAAAATCTAGCAGTACCAAACACCCTAAAATAACAGCAGACATCTACCCACAAAAACTCAACTCCCCAGTCCATTCCTCGGCCGAGCTCGCAGGAAAAAGCCCCCATGTCGCCGGCCAAAACCGCCCAGGTTGGGCTCGTGTTTCAGGTGTACACTCAGGGCAACTAGCACTACACTGCTAGATTTCACAGTAAACACTCGGGGTCATAGCAGGTTACAGTGACACTAAACTAGCACTAAAAATACGATACGTGCACAAAACTATTCCTTTATCATTCTAAACTGAAACTACAAAGCAACACAACAATAATAACCTCCTAATTAACAGTTTAGAGTCATTACCTATCCATACTTGCTCAAAACCCTAGCTTTCCATGCTCCAAGTGATCCTAGTGGCTTGATCTTGGATTGTGAAGGGTTTTGATGGAGTTTAGTGGAGATTTTGTGTGGGTTTGTGAGGGTTGGGTTAGGGTTTCAGTTGAGGGATAAGGGAAGAGATGAGGTGAAGAAAAATATGAGAAGGAGAAAATGAATGAGGGAATGAGAGAATGTGAGTGAGAGTGAGGGTGTATGTGTGAGTGAGGGTGAGGGAAATGAGGGGTGAGGGTAGCATGAGCCATGCCTCCCTCTTCTCTCTCCTCATTTAATGCATGGCATGCTTTCCTTGCCTCATGATGCCCTCTCTCTCTCTTCCTCAAGTCAACAATTCAAACCTTATTTATTTTTAAAACTAAATTATTAACTAATTACATATAACATAATGAAATGAGGTTAAGGTGCCATGGCTACTTAAGCATGGTTACCACAAATTAACCCTAGGTTAACATGCACATGTGTGTGCAAGTCCAAAATAAATATTAATAAAATATTAATTAATTTTTATAAAATATTTGAAAACTATTTTTGTAAACTTTTTACTAAAAATCCGCATTATCGCTTAATTAACACTAACCGCATTCTAAGCTGTTACAATCTTCCCTGCTTAAAGAAATTCGTCCCCAAATTTAAAAATCTTACTATGCGTACCTTCAAAGAGATGAGGGAATTTCTTCCACATCTCTCTCTCGGCCTCCCAAGTGACCTCTTCACTATTTGGGCTACGCTAAAGAACCTTCACAGATGGCAAGACCTTTGACCGAAGTTTCTTCACCTGCCGATCCAATATAACTACTGGCTGCTCGGTGAACGAAAGATAGCGCTCAAGCTGAACAGTCTGGTGCTGAATCATGTGAGAAGGGTCATGAAGGTACTTGTGAAGCATCGACACATGGAATACGGGGTGAACATCCGGAAAACTGGGTGGAAATGCCAAACGATAGGCAACGGTACCAACTCGCTCAAGGATCTCAAAAGGACCTACAAATCTGGGACTAAGCTTCCCTTTCTTCCCAAATCTCATCACGCCCTTCATCGGAGAAATCCGTAGGAATACATGATCCCCCACTGCGAACTCGAGACTGCGACGACGACGGTCGGCATAAGACTTCTGTCTGCACTGGGCCGCTCTCATCCTATCCTGAATCAACTGAATTTTCTCCGTAGTCTCTTGAACTAGCTGGGGTCCCAAAATCCTGCTCTCACTGAGTTCGGTCCAACAGACTGGCGGTCGACACTTCCTACCATACAAAGCCTCAAAAGGTGCCATCTGAATCGTCTCCTGATAATTGTTATTGTAGGAGAACTCTATCAATGGCAAGTGACGATCCCAACTGCCACCAAAATCAATCACGCATGCACGAAGCATATTCTCCAGAGTCTGTATAGTCCGCTCTGACTGACCATCGGTCTGCGGATGGAAAGCGGTGCTAAAGCTCAAACGGGTACCCAAGGCTTCCTGAAGCTTCTGCCAAAGACGGCTAATGAACTGGGTGCCCCTGTCGGATACAATGCATGTGGAAACGCCGTGCAAACGTACAATCTCATCAATGTACAACTGAGCATACTGAGCATAACCGAAAGTGGTCTTCACTGGAAGGAAGTGAGCCGCTTTTGTCAACCGGTCAACAATCACCCAAATAGAGTCATACCCTTGACTAGACCTGGGTAGACCCACAACGAAATCCATGAAAATCTGCTCCCATTTCCACTCCGGAACGGGTAAAGGCTGCAACTTTCCTGCCGGTCTCTGATGCTCAGCCTTGACTTGCTGACAAGTCAGGAACCTCGAAACAAAATCTGAAACATCACTCTTCATCCCTCCACCAGTAGATATCTCTCATGTCACGGTACATCTTGGTGGAACCCGGATGAACACTAAAAGCTGACTGATGTGCCTGCTCTAGGATCTCGCGTCTCAACCCATCAGTATCAAGTACACACAAACGAGTTCCAAAACGTAGCACACCCTGGTCATCAATCAAGAACTCTGAATCTTTACCCTGCCGAACGTGCTCAAGAATCTCAGACAAACGGGCATCGGTGGGTTGTGCCTCACGAATACAATCTAGTAGAAGTGGACGGGCACGGACATGAGCGAGCTGTCCCCCAGTAGAAGTGAACTCAAACTGTACTCTTCTGTCGCACAAGATCTGCCAATCTGCAGAAGACTATCTCTGAACTGCGCTCAACTGGGACAAGCTACCCCCTGGCCTACGACTCAAAGTATCAGCTACCACATTTGTCTTGACCGGGTGATAAAGGATCTCACAATCATAATCCTTCACAAGCTCCATCCAACGACGCTGTCTCAAATTCAGATCCCGCTGCTGGAAGATGTACTTTAAGCTCTGGTGGTCCGTGAAAATCTGACACGACTCCCCGTACAAGTAGTGTCTCCAAATCTTAAGCGCAAAGACCACCGCGGCCATCTCAAGATCATGAGTGGGATAATTCTGCTCGTGCTTCTTCAACTGCCGGGAAGCATAAGGGATACCTCTATCATGCTGCATCAATACACAACCGAGCCCCACTCGAGAAGCATCATAGTAAACGACAAAGCCGCCCGATCCAGAAGACAAAGATAGAACTGGTGCAGTCGTCAACCGAGTCTTCAACTGCTGAAAACTCTGCTCGCATGCCTCAGTCCAAAGGAAAGGAACCCCCGTCCTGGTCAGTCCGGTCAGCGGTGCAGCGATACTCGAGAAGTCCTGCATGAAACGGCGGTAATAACCGGCTAAGCCCAAAAAGCTGCGGACCTCTGTCACTGATACAGGTCTGGGCCAAAGCTATACGGTCTCGATCTTTCTCGGGTCCATACAAATACCGTCTCCCGTAACCACATGACTAAGGAAGTCAACACTATCAAGCCAGAAGGCACACTTCGAGAATTTAGCAAATAGCTAGTGCTCTCTCAATGTCTGCAAAGCAATCCTCAAGTGCTGCTCATGCTCCTCTCGACTCTTGGAATAAACCAGAACCAGAATGTCGTCCATAAACACAATAATAAACTGGTCGAGGAACGGCCTGAAAATCCGATTCATCAAATCCATGAACGCTGCTAGGGCATTGGTGAGTCCGAACGGCATCACCAAAAACTCATAATGCCCGTAGCGCGTACGAAAAGCAGTCTTTCGGGACGTCATCTTTCCTTACCCGCAACTGATGATAACCTGATCTCAAATCAATCTTGGAAAAATTTCCTGCACCCTGGAGCTGATCAAACAAATCGTCAATGCGAGGTAAAGGATACCTATTCCGCACCGTAACTCAGTTCAATTGAGGATAATTAATGCACAACCTCAAACCGCCATCCTTCTTCTTGACGAACAGGACAGGAGCTCCCCAAGGTGAAACACTCGGATGTACAAGTCCCCTATCAAGCAACTCTTACAATTGATCCTTAAACTCCCCAAGCTCCACCGGGGCCATCCGGTAAGGCGATATAGAAATAGGCCCCGTGCCGGGGATCAGATCAATGCAAAACTCAATCTCACGCTCTGGCGGCAATCCAGGTAACTCATCGGGAAAAACATCGGGAAACTCTCGTACGATAGGAACCCGGTCCAATGAATCTACTATGGCTCCGGTATCATAAATAAAAGTTAAGAATCCCCGGCATCCCCTCCTCAAAAGCCGACTAGCGCAAAGGGCTGAAATCAAACTGTGAGGGTTCCCCCTGCATAATAAGCTCTGACTCGCCGAAAAAACAAAACCTGACTATTCTCTCACGGCAGTCCACAGACGTGTAGCAAGTAGCTAACCAGTCCATGCCCAGGAGAACGTCGAAGTCCAACATCTCAAGAAGGATCAAGTCGACGGACGACTCTCTATCTCCAATACGGACAACACACGACCGAAACACGTATCGCGCAACAAACGACTCGCCAACAGGAGTGGTCACAACAAGCGGCTGATCTAGCAAACACGACTCTCGGCCCAATCTCGGCACGAAGTGTGTAGAAACGTACGAGTGCATAGATCCCGGATCAAACAAAACGTGTGCGTCGAAGGAATATACCGAAAGAGTACCTGAAACCACTGCATTGGACGCCTGCGTGCCCTGATGAGTCAAAGCAAATACTCATGCTTGCCCTCTACCTGCAACCGGCTGTCCTCCGCCTCTGCCACCCCATCCTCTCGGAACAAACCCTCCACGACTATGACCTCTCTGAGCATACGTCTGACATGGAGCAACAACAGGTGCAAGAGGCAACGCTCTCTGAGGTTGAAAAGGTGGTAAGGTAACATGTGATACAGCTGCCTCGTCCTCACGTGGCTAAGTACAATCTCGAACACGATGATAGAAACTCCCGCACCAGAAACATCCAAACGATGACTGCAGACCCTCCTGGGGATAAGAGTTGAATAACTGGCCTCGTCCCAAACCTCTGCTACTTCCTGTACCTGAACGAAATCTGTCGCGGCGTCTAAAAATCTGTCTCCGTGCTGATATACCAGTACGAACCCTCTTCGGTTCCGCAACGACCGACGGCTCGAAAAGGTGCTCCTCAACTAATAGGGCGGCATCCACTACTGCTGCATATGTATCACAATGCTGGGCGCCGACAGCGAGGAACAACTGGGTAAGAAACCCTCAAACAAATCTCTTGATTCTCCTCTCCTCGGTATCTACCAAATACGGAGCATACACGGATAGCTGGGTAAACTGCACATCATACTCTGCCACCATCATACCCGGAGTCTGGCGTAACGACTCAAAACTGCGCGCTCGAGCATCCCTGACACTCTGCGCTCTACTGGCCTCAACTAACGATCCCATCATCTGGCGCAAATCCTGCATTCTGGCCTCTAGCCTAGTAATGCGATCTAGCAAAGGTGGATCATTCTGCTCCTGAACAACGGGCGTACCGTCCTGGTCAGTCCTCGTCTCAGACGAGCCAACTCTGACTTCGGCTCTCGCGGCCGCTCTCTGCGCCCTCGTAGGCTTCGGCGGCATAATGGCTGGAAATGAAAACAGGATTTGATAAGAACACGGAAATCGAATCACTAGGATGTATATAATCACGGAAGGAATTTCAACCAACAAGTCCTAAGGCCACTTAGGCGGAGTACCGTGTCATAAGTATGCCGTGGAACATACACACACTACGTCACTCTGCCTAAGCTACCTACTCCATCATACCAAGGTCATCCTAGACTCCGAAAGGTAAAACCTAGCGCTCTGATACCAACTTTGTCACGATCCAAAATTTGGCACGCGACCGGCACTTAAACCACGTGACGTCAACAGGCGTAACACAATTTAAGTAAGCCGAAAATCCAGAAATCTAATCCATCAAAAGTAGGAAGTGATAAAAATATTGTTAAAAATATTTGGAAATCTCAAGTAAAAATCTTTAAACTTAAATTTATTTTCTTAAAAAACTCGGCAGCACCTCCTTTGTAAAAACAAGCCCCGAAATGGGTACAACATAAGATATAAGTAAAGCAACCCATATGATATAAATAAAGCATCCCCAAACGGGAGCAAATCACGCCCAAAGGCGGAAACAACCACCACAAGCATATATACGACGTCGTAGCGAAAAAATGGACAATATAAGTGAAAAACCGCTTAAAAGATAAAACTGCATAATAAAAGCCGGCTCACACGAGCTCGACACCCAAAGTCACAAAATATACAATATCGTCCTCACAACTCGTCTCTAAGTCAATACATGAAATGGTAGATAGAGAGTACTAGATACAATGAGAGATATACAATGAATGTAAACGGATAACCGCAAAACCCACCTATAGCAAAACGGCTCACAGCCAACCGTAGCGGTATCCGCTGCAAAAAGATACAATGAGATAGCCCTGACGCGACTACTCTGAGAGTCAACCTACAAAACACTATGGCACAACGGGGGTGAGTTGCCAACTCGTGAATAGTAATTAACATCATACAGGTAATTGCAGGTATGCACGTACTGCGATACTCTATCACATGCAATCTGATAGTATCAATATATTAATATGGATATGCAACAATTATGAAAGGTACTCTATCAGGTACTGCAAATACATGAAGCAATGCATATCAATGATTGCTGAGTATAGGATAAAACATATCATCATCACGAATCATCATCGTGGAAAAACCCGGTGTCCATCAAATACACCCCAAATCCCAATACCTCAGGCGCCGTCACTCGGATCGGCCCTCATATCTGTAAATCTCATGGAACCTGAGTGCCCAATATCGGCACTCGAAAACATCATGAAATACTCGTGTCCAACATCGATACGCAAATCCACATATATCGAGCTCCGTCAGTCCGGATCGGCCCACGGGCTCCGTCTGTCCAGATCAGCCATCGGGCTCCGGCAGTACGGGTCGGCCCATATCCATCTCTCGACTCTGGTCGGTATCCTTCGGATAACCGCCAGGTCCAACCAATCACCGGTAGGTAGCAGTCCCTCTGCCAGGCTCATCGTCTACTGCACAACCTTCCCTTCTCACCCCGGAGTACCATACCGGGTCCACTATGAACCCGCAAACGGATCATCCAGCTCCTCGAATCGGGTTTCTATCACACGTCTCAGAACCGAGAAAATGCATGGTGGACGAACTGAAATATCATATCAAGAGAAATTGGGTTTTCAAAACAATGCATTCTTTCTTGAAATAATGCCACAATTCTCAAATCCATAAATCACATGAAATCCGTATCTCAATGCGTAAATCCATGAAATATGATATATGTAACATAAAACCGTAATGTGAGCAAATCAAGGGAGAATCGCTCTTTTAAATGAATCCAGTTTTTAAATATATCATGCGGTTCCCATTTTCTCCAAAATCAAATGCAGCATCATATAAAGGTGTACATGTAGCTATAGCAAGTATGGGTGTATACATGTAAGTATGTATGCACGATGTATCTCATATGCGCAATAGAACAATAATCCATGTGTCAATATCAATAACAATACAATACTACATATGTGTATAGGTTGTGCGTGTCATGGCAATTACCGACGGTGTGGGTGTAGCATACAATTTAGTGCTCGTGCAACATGAACCGTCAGTAATGGTGCAGTATCCACTAGGTACTAAGTCAAGACACAACATGTAATGGTATGTAATGATGCTCATGCACAATCAACATATATGTATATAAACATGCGGCTATAATATCCTATCAAGCCCTGACGCATAACGCCATACGGGCGATTTCCCCGTAGATGTTAAATCTACTCACCGGTGATCTCGAGCTAAGTATATCCAACCACCTGCTTCACTTTCTTCGCAGCGTCCAAAGTCCCCGCACTTGCCCCTAATATCACACAAACATTGCAAGTGTACTTAGAAATCGACCAATAATACATACAATTACGGTTAAATTGACGCACCGACTCCAACAACATCTAAAGTGCTCGCTTAGCGGCTAACGTGTGTGGTGACGCTACTAAAATAGACCCAAGTGTACAAATCACGCGAAGCACAGAAACTGAGTCGGACACCGTATCGCGCGTCATTGAAACACTAAAAACTAGCTAATCGATCCCAGATTTTTCCCACTGTCAAAACATCAAAATCTAGCAGTACCAAACATCCTAAAATAATAGCAGACAGCAACCCACAAAAACTCAACTCCCCAGTCCATTCCTCGGCCGAGCTCGCCGGAAAAAGCCTCCATGTCGCCGGCCAAAACCGCCCAGGTTGGGCTCGTGTTTCATGTGTACACTCAGGGCAACTAGCACTACACTACTAGACTGCTAGATTTCACAGTAAACACTCGGGGTCATAGCAGGTTACAGTGACACTAAACTAGCACTAAAAATACGATACGTGCACAAAACTATTCCTTTATCGTTCTAAACTGAAACTACAAAGCAACCCAACAATAATAATGTCACTCCCCGCTTCCCAAAATACAGAATACGAGGGGTAGACAAGGCCAGCCATGCTTCTACGGTCAAGGAAAAGTCCTGCCGTAGTCACACTTCGGCTTCTAGTTTTTCATGGTAAACAGTAAGTAATGCGCAGGTAGGGAGAAATGCAGTAACTGAAACGAAACAATATAAAGAACTGACCTGATGAGAACGAAAGGTATAACCCTGGATAGCTAATCAAGATGTCCGTGATGTATGTCTAGTCCTGGTCCAGGCTAAATCTTCTCCTCACACTGAGCATGCATACTCAGGTCGTCAGAGCGACACAATAACAATATAATATATATAAAATCATGTGACAACTCTAACAGTGGTAATAGATATGTATAACAGTAAATCAATGACAACATGAATATGAATGTGCAGTAATCAATGCAGCGGAACAGTAAAAGCAGTAGAACGATATGCCACGTATGTCAACACAGTAAGTAAGATATATCAATGCCAGTATCCCTATCAGTCTCTAAGTCTCACTGTACAGGTCACTAAGCCTATCGTCAGTCCAAGTGTGAGAGTCAACCACTCGCGAGTGTCCTCCACCCAAGGGTAGAACCCAAGGGCAAAGGACCACGGGCCCAACATGTATATCACGGTGATAATCACATACCCTGTAAATCTCCATATATCTCCCGAAATATATAAGCCGGCATGGGACTCCCAAGATTCTGTTGAACTCACACTTAAACTACCCCACACCCCGTGGTCTACATCAAACGCTAACCATAACCCTAAATACTAATCGATCCGTGACAAGTCTGCGCGAGAACTGGAGGCAGGACCTCCATCAAGCACGTCCCGACTAATACCTAAGATAAATGGCAGTGTCTGATGCCTTATCTGTGAGTGTATATGCCCTAGAGGCCATTACTGTATCATACTAGTTTGTATATTACTTAATGGAAGCTTGGGATATTCACCTTGTATAAACAATCTTGCTCAATATAGTAGTATGCTACTTGGTTTGTTTCTACTTCAATGTGTACATGTGTTTATTTTAGTATATCACCTATACACATTAGTGGAGCCCTTAGGATCTTTGCTTGATTACCAGCGTTGTGATGGCAGTCACACTAGTGGGGGCTGGGTAATCTATAAGTTATACAGGTCCCTAGTCGCAGGACTATCGAGACAGGGCATCGATACTCCGGAGTAGACTAGTGTATGCGCTTCTCATCCCAGAGTGGGAGATGGTCTGTCCCATAGCCATCAGTACGTCGTACTGGAGATAGCATACGGGTGCTCGTTAGGTTACGAGTACACTGGACAGGACTCGTCGGGAACTGACCGGTTGGTATTATACCTATCGTTGGTTATCAGTTCCCAGGTGACATGAGTACAGCTTAGTCCGCTGACTTGACACTGTAACTTCGCCTCGAGTGTGTTCCCACTGTACTTTGATTACTACCCTACCACGGCTCAAAGGAGTCGTGCAAACAGGTAGTAGTTGGGTGCAGTCCCGAAGCACTTGGAGGCAGTGACGGTTAGACAGGATTCGTCTCTCCCGGTATTGGGGGTTGACATCGCGCTGTGTCTAGGAGAGCCATTACACGAGTAGTTCCTGGCCAGGGCAATCGAGATATACTGGTAGGCTCATGTCGATCTGAGACGCCAAAAGTGGGGATGGCAAGATTCACGCTTTGTGTCAACGACCATTCCAGTGTTATCTCAGGGTGTTTTGGGCTTCACTCCGACACGACTTGTACCGCTATTAGGGGACTGACGTTTACCGCCCCCTAGGCCCGCCATGCGATGTATCAGACGAACAGACCGGACTGTACGGAGAATGTCACATTCAGGCTCAGTAGGAGTTCAGATGGGTTTCACCTCGTCAGTCTTCTTGTCGGCATCTACCTAGGGACCGTTACGCACAGCTAGTGCCGCTTGCGGTCTGTGGTTAAACCCACTGCCAGCGTAGTGTCGAGTCTTTAGAGTCCCACACAGAAAGTTATTCGCCTTTAGGCAAAAGAGTAGAGGTCGCATGGTTTTGCGACAGGTCACATGGTTTTGCGACAGGGTTCGGTCACATCCGTGCACTTGTGCACGTACAGTGTCCGGACAGTTAACACTAGCGGGCTTTGGTTTAAGCCAGATCCTAGTGTACGTTTTGGGATTGGATTTATCCAGTATGTATTCGTGTTCCTCGGAACACGGATGCGGGTGTGTATGCACAGTTGACGGAGAGACAGAGGCCGAGGATTCTCATTAGGGTTGTTGACCATTGACTGTTGACTATTGACTTTTTACTCAACCCTAATGAGAATATGATATATGATTAACAATAATATTAATTAAGTATTATGGTGACATGGTTGTTGAGGGGTTGACTTTGTTGACTTGTTGACTTTGTTGACCGGTTGACTAGGTTGGACTAGTTGACCATCATGATGACAATGGCTATCATTTCATGGCAAAGACTTTTTACTTGCTTGTTTCTCTTGTGAGAAATGAGTGCATGAAATGATATGGCTATTGTAGCTTAAACCATTTACGCAATACTTGATTACTATTTTTGTGATGATGGTTTTGGATTATGAGAGCCAAGAGAGAAAAGTCTTCTCTCATTCTATCATTCTCATTCTCTCTCTTGTTCTTGAGCTCTCATCTCCTTCCTCTTGCTCTTCCTCTCATTTTGTCTATGGTTCACTTGTCTCATGTGTTGAGAACCAAGAACCATAGAGAAAATCCCAACACACTTTTCTCTACTCACTCTAGTTCACAAGGTTTGGCAAACCAAGTGAACTAGTTTCTTCAAACATCGAAGAAGAAGCCAAAGGTAGAAGCTTTCGGGTGGATCTATCTTCGGCGCAAGGAGACGACGGAGTGAAGCCAATCCGGACAACCATCGAGAGTCAAAGAAGAAGGAGTTAAAGAAAGAAAGGTATAACCCCTTAACCAAGTAGTTAACAACTCCTAGTTAGGTTGTTAGTTAGATGTTTAACAAAGATCCGGTTTTGAGTCCATGTTACCACCTCTAGAAAATTGTTTTTCACCAAATTCCGCATGCCCGAAAGTACCGGGAGAGGTAGCATGGACTTACAGTGGTATCAGAGCCTAGTTAAACTCTATCTAACATGTTAGCAAAGTAACTAGAAGATCGATCAAAGTAAAAGTCACGAAACGAACCCGAGTTGTCAAGTTTCTGCCGATTTTTATTCTGTTCAAAAGTTGATAAGTTTCATCTTAAAAATCGGCTCAGGCTTTTGTTTGAATAACCACCAAATTTGGTCCCACGAACCGTTCAAAGAGCCGCGGAAACGCGGCGGGAGCACGCTCCCGCCGCGGTTCCGCGGCCGAGTTGACTCGGCCGAGGTCCAAATTTGGTGCAGTGTATTTCTGGGGTTGTTTTGGGATTTTTGGAATATGTATTTTCTGCCCAGATTTTCCAAAACGAAAATTTTGTGTTTGGGGCCTATAAATCCGTATTTTTGATCGAACTTCTAAAAGACTTAAGCTGACGGGTTTTTCTGTGATGTGATATTTGTATTGAACGTCTACTAATCGCTATATGTCGATTAGTGGGGGTTATACAAATCTATGATCTGTAATGTCATTGGAATGTGTATATGAATTCATTGGATTGTCGCGGGTGAATAGCCGGGGGTTGTGAGACGAGAGTTTTCTTTTCTTTCAATTCATGTAAATTTGTAAATAGATGTAATAATTATTTGTATGGCCGCACAACCGGGTCGGGGTTGTAGCCGTCATTGTATAATTTCTTTTTACTGTTTTTGCTCCTAGGATAGACCCATGGTGGGGGTGCACAAACTACCGGGTATGCCGAAGTGCCGAGTGGCTTACTCATGGGGTTGAGGGAGGTTGCTTTGCTTCGGGTACTTAGCGGGTAGTTTGCCGCACCCGTAGGGGTCTTGGGTGGGGTTTTGGCTATTCACCGCGACCGTGTAATCTGCTTTTCGTTACAGGCTCGTACGAATTGCGGGTTCCTAGTATATCCAATGTGTTCATCTGTGATCTGAAATGTCTATCATTGCAATGTATATCTATATATGATATTATTTAGGCGTTGCTTATGTTTTACAGCCGCGCTAGCCCAGCCCCCGCTCTGTCGTTAGTTAAGTAACCTAACGGGTAATGACGGGGCCCCGTGGCGAATGCGAATGGCATAAGCGTACGTCATATTTTGGTTGTTTTCTGCAATGGTAGGATTAAATGATGGGACGCATTAAAAGAACTAATGCAAGAATATCACGCATTAAAAGAACTAATGCAAGAAAATAAACCAAGTAAAAGTCGTTGGAACACTTTCGAAAAACCACTCGGTTCTTTTCAAAACAAACTTTTAAAATGCGGAGTTTGAGCCACTCCTTTTAAAAGCTATCTCGTTCCATCGATTATATCAAGTTCTCTACGTTCACGGTTTCGCCAAAACCATTCGTAGCCCTCCGTCGTTTCACATGAATAGTCAATAGTATTCAAGCTGTGTTTGTTGGCCAAAGTCAAGGCATAGTGATTGGTAGCTATTGGGTATTCATGTGCAGCATAGATAGATGCGTTGGTTTGGAACAGTCGTACTGCCTTGTTGGCCAAAGTCAAGGGTAGGTACGGGTGGATTCAAATTAACCTGGAGAACGACGGGTAGAACTTGACATGTGACTTATGATTTGTTGGCCAAAGTCAAGGTCATAAGAGCACGGGGCAAAAAAATCCACATCGGGAGTTTCAAAAGAACCGAAACTTGCTAGTGTTGCATACCATTTGGAGTGTGATGATTCTGGTAGGATTCCTTCAGTTTCGTCACGCGATGATATTTGGATCCCGATCCTACTGTGAGTATATGCTACTCCTCGGGAAATTTCTCACTTAACGATCAATGCTATAAACCTAGTAGGTCTCTAGAAAGGTGTTAGCGGGGCTACGCCCCCAGGGAAAAGAGGTTCTTAAATTAAGGAACTTCGCGAAAGCGTTGGAAAACCTCCCTCGAAGTACCGACACCAGCCTGGCCGAACGGTTAAGCAAGTATTGTACGGTGAGATTGATCCTGACTAATTCTTCCTCTTTGGTTTGAGGAGGGATTCGAGAAACAGTGGCAGCCATCCTGTTTAGACAAACTAAAAACCACTCTAAACTTGCAAGAGCATCATGCTGAGTGTTTCTTCTTCTCTCTCCTAATTGCAGCGACCAATCGACATGACTGGACTTAAGTTACTTCTAGATAAAAACATACTGACAGGGCCAAACTACAAAGATTGGCTCAGGAATGTCAAAATGGCAATCACTTATGACAAGCTGGGGTATCTTCTTACCACCAAAGCTCCCCCTATCCCAAGTCCCACCTCCAGCGTCGCGAATAAGGAAATCCGTAAGACTTGGGAGATTGATAGTACGAAGGCCAAGTGCCTTATACTTGCCTCTATGGACAACGAACATCAGAGGAGGCACGAAAATATGGACCTTGAATCCATATTTCTCCATACAAAAGAACTGTATGGAGAGCAATCTCGTATCGCAAGATACGAAGTGTCGAAGAAGTTATTTTCGGCAAGGTTGGCCATCGGATCATCGGTAGCGGAACACGTGCTTAAGATGATTGGCTTCATTGAGGAGCTCGCGGAACTTGGGACCACGTTAGAGAACGAGCTCTATACGGACTTGATTCTCCAGTCCCTTCCTTCCACTTACGCCCAGTTTATCCTGAACTTCAACTTACAAGAAAAAGAAGTTGAACTTTCAGAACTCCTCAACATGCTGAGGAGGGCAGAGGGCACCCTACAGAAAGGTAGGGAAACATCCACTTTGTTTGTAGGAGGATCTTCCTCTTCTAGGTCCAAGGCGAAAGCCAAGGGAAAGAAGAAGAAAGCCTTCGCCAAACCAAGGGGCGGTGTTAGTAAAGTGGATACGAAGGGAAAAGCAAAGGCAACAAAGAAAGCGGGACAGCTTGTGGATAAAGAAGAATGCTTCTATTGTCATAAGAAAGGACACTGGAAGAATGATTGCAGGGCTTGGAAAGCCAGGATACAGGAATTGAAGCAGGTTGCGGCTTCAGCTTCAGGTGTGTATGTTATTGAAAACTGTCTTTCAATAAACTCTACTTCATGGGTATTGGATACCGGATCAGGATCTCATATCTGTAATTCTTTGCAGGCGTTGAGAAACCGTAGGGTTTTGAAGGCAGGTGACATGACCCTCAGAGTTGCAAACAGAGCTAGCATGGATGCTAAGGCCGTGGGGGACTATCACCTGGGAATGTCAGATGGACATGTTTTGGTTTTGCGTAATTGCTTTTTTGTACCCAACGCAACTTATAATATCATTTCTGTATCTTTAGTTTCTAAAGAAGGTTATGAATTTGCGTTTGTAAGTAATGTTGTAAACATTCACCTTAATCAAGTTTTGATTGGGTCAGGTACATTGAGCAATGGTATATACGTATTAAACCAACCGCAGATTTTCAATGTCCAGAATACACACAAAAGAAAGTCTCCGTATATAAATCAGACTTTTTTATGGCATTGTAGACTAGGTCACATCAATGAGAGAAGGTTGACGAAGTTACATACAGAAGGATATTTGAATCCGTTCGAATATCAATCGTATGCCACTTTTCAATCCTGTCTCAAAGGAAAGATGACAAAGACTCCGTTCACTGGACACGGAGTAAGAGCGAGCGAGCTCTTGGGACTCGTACACAGCGACGTGTGCGGTCCAATGTCTACACATACGCGAAGCGGTTATTCTTACTTCATTACTTTTACGGATGACTTCTCAAGGTACGATTATGTCTTCTTAATGAAACATAAGTCCGAAGCCTTTGGAAAGTTCCAGGAATATAAGAATGAAGTAGAAAAACAAACCGGCAAAAGTATCAAGATTCTAAGATCGGATCGAGGTGGAGAATACTTAAGTGCCGAGTTCCTGGATTATTTAAAAGAGAACGGAATTCTCTCTCAGCTTACTCCTCCATACACTCCGCAACATAACGGTGTATCGGAGAGATGGAACCGAACCTTATTGGATATGGTACGGTCCATGATGAGTAACGCTGAGATACCGCGATCATTCTGGGGGTATGCGCTAGAATCAGCTGCATACCTTTTGAACCGAGTTCCAACTAAGACTGTGCCTACTACACCATATGAAATGTGGTGTGGGAAGAGACCCTATCTTAAGCACATTAAGACATGGGGATGTCCAGCTTTTGTTAAAAAGCAGCATGCGGACAAGCTCGAGGCACGCTCAGTACAGTGTAAGTTCGTGGGATATCCAAAGAACTCCAAGGGATATTTCTTCTACTGCGAAGAGGAACAAAAAGTTATTGTTTCTCGTCATGCCTACTTCTTGGAAACTGAGTTTTTGGAAACCCAGATAAGTGGGAGCACAGTAGAACTGGAAGAAATTCCAGAACCACGAGCCATTACTGAAAGCTTAGTGGAACCAGAGAGTTCAAAAGAACAGGACATTCCTACGCCGCTCCGCAGAAGTAGTAGGCAGTCTCATCCGCCCGAGAGATACTACAGTTTTCTCATAGACGGGGATAGAGAGGATTGCATCATAGATTATGATGAGCCTACTAGCTTCCAGCAAGCCGTTCAGAGCGTCGACTCGGTAAAATGGCTGGATGCAATGCGGACCGAAATGGAGTCCATGTACACCAACAAAGTATGGACGTTGGACGTTGCTCCAGACGGGGTAAAACCCGTAGGATGCAAGTGGATCTTCAAAAGGAAGATTGGTGTAGATGGACAGGTTGAGACCTATAAAGCTAGACTGGTTGCAAAGGGTTTTCGTCAAAGACCTGGTTTGGACTATGACGAGACCTTTTCTCCAGTAGCTATGCTGAAATCCATTCGGATCCTTCTTGCCATTGCTGCCTTCCATGATTATGAGATTTGGCAGATGGACGTAAAGACAGCTTTTCTAAATGGAAATTTAGAGGAGTGTGTCTATATGGACCAGCCAGAGGGTTTCATTCAGAGTGGGAGCAGCGGAAAGGTGTGCAAGTTGCTTAAGTCCATTTACGGACTAAAGCAGGCATCGCGGAGTTGGAACATCTGTTTTGATGAGACGGTCAAGGAATTTGGCTTTATCAAAAATCCAGATGAACCATGCATCTATAGTAGATTTGTAGCGAGAACTGTAGTATTCCTCGTTTTATACGTGGATGACATTCTCTTAATAGGAAATGACATTCCTATGCTACAATCTGTCAAGGGGTTCTTGTCACACAGGTTCTCCATGAAAGACCTGGGTGATGCCTCATACATCCTGGGGATCCGGATCCATCGTGATAGATCTAAGAGGATATTAGGACTTTCACAGTCCAGGTACATTGACACCATACTGAAAAGATTCAGTATGGAAGATTCTAAGCGCGGTAACCTACCGGCTTGTCACGGGATCACCCTCTCTAAAGAGATGTCTCCCAAGATTGATTTGGAGAGGGATCGCATGTCTATTATACCCTACGCTTCTGCGGTAGGCTCTATAATGTATGCGATGTTGTGTACCAGACCGGATGTAGCTTATGCACTGAGTGTGGTAAGCCGGTATCAGTCAAACCCTGGGGAGAAACACTGGATAGTGGTAAAGAACATTCTCAAGTACCTGAGAAGGACTAAGGAGATGTTCTTGGTGTATGGCGGAAAAGACCTCCAGATCGAGGCCTTTGCTGACTCCAGCTTCCAGAGTGACAAGGATGATTCCAAGTCCATGTCGGGTTTTGTATTTACCCTCAATGGAGGGGCGGTGTGTTGGAAGAGTTCCAAACAGGAAACCGTTGCAGACTCGACGATGGAAGCGGAATACATCGCTGCATCTGATGCCGCAAAAGAAGCTGTCTGGATAAGGAAGTTCTTGAAAGAACTTCGGGTGGTTCCGTCCATTGTTGATCCAATACCTCTGTATTGCGACAACAACGGGGCTATAGCTTTAGCGAAGGAACCCAGGTCCCATCAGAGATCCAGACACATCTTGAGGCGGTATCACCTGATCAGGGAGATCGTGGATCGCCAGGAGATCGAGGTTCGGAGAGTCGCTTCAGAAGATAACACTGCAGATCCATTCACCAAGGCCTTGCCCCAGACTCAGTTCGAGCGGCTGATCGAGATGATAGGTCTTCGATACGCCAGTACATGGCCTTAGTGCAAGTGGGAGATTGTTAGTGTATATGCCCTAGAGGCCATTACTGTATCATACTAGTTTGTATATTACTTAATGGAAGCTTGGGATATTCACCTTGTATAAACAATCTTGCTCAATATAGTAGTATGCTACTTGGTTTGTTTCTACTTCAATGTGTACATGTGTTTATTTTAGTATATCACCTATACACATTAGTGGAGCCCATAGGATCTTTGCTTGATTACCAGCGTTGTGATGGCAGTCACACTAGTGGGGGCTGGGTAATCTATAAGCACATCCTTATACAGGTCCCTAGTCGCAGGACTATCGAGACAGGGCATCGATACTCCGGAGTAGACTAGCGTATGCGCTTCTCATCCCAGAGTGGGAGATGGTCTGTCCCACAGCCATCAGTACGTCGTACTGGAGATAGTATAGGGTGCTCGTTAGGTTACGAGTACACTGGACAGGACTCATCGGGAACTGACCGGTTGGTATTATACCTATCGTTGGTTATCAGTTCCCAGGTGACATGAGTACAGCTTAGTCCGCTGACTTGACACTGTCACTTCGCCTCGAGTGTGTTCCCACTGTACTTTGATTACTACCCTACCACGGCTCAAAGGAGTCGTGCAAACAGGTAGTAGTTGGGTGCAGTCCCGAAGCACTTGGAGGCAGTGACGGTTAGACAGGATTCGTCTCTCCTGGTATTGGGGGTTGACATCACGCTGTGTCTAGGAGAGCCATTACACGAGTAGTCCCTGGCCAGGGCAATCGAGATATACTGGTAGGCTTCCAGTGTTATCTCAGGGTGTTTTGGGCTTCGCTCCGACACGACTTGTACCGCTATTAGGGGACTGACGTTTACCGCCCCCTAGGCCCGCCATGCGATGTATCAGACGAACAGACCGGACTGTACGGAGAATGTCACATTCAGGCTCAGTAGGAGTTCAGATGGGTTTCACCTCGTCAGTCTTCTTGTCGGCATCTACCTGGGGACCGTTACACACAGCTAGTGCCACTTGCGGTCTGTGGTTAAACTCACTGCCAGCGTAGTGTCGAGTCTTTAGAGTCCCACACAGAAAGCTATTCGCCTTTAGGCAAAAGAGTAGAGGTCGCATGGTTTTGCGACAGGTCGCATGGTTTTGCGACAGGGTTCGGTCACATCCGTGCACTTGTCCACGTACAGTGTTCGGACAGTTAACACTAGCGGGCTTTGGTTTAAGCCAGATCCTAGTGTACGTTTTGGGATTGGATTTATCCAGTATGTATTCATGTTCCTCGGAACGCGGATGCGGGTGTGTATGCACAGTTGACGGAGAGACAGAGGCCGAGGATTCTCATTAGGGTTGTCGACCGTTGACTGTTGACTATTGACTTTTTGCTCAACCCTAATGAGAATATGATATATGATTAACAATAATATTAATTAAGTATTATGGTGACATGGTTGTTGAGGGGTTGACTTTGTTGACTTGTTGACTTTGTTGACCGGTTGACTAGGTTGGACTAGTTGACCATCATGATGACAATGGCTATCATTTCATGGCAAAGACTTTTTACTTGCTTGTTTCTCTTGTGAGAAATGAGTGCATGAAATGATATGGCTATTGTAGCTTAAACCATTTACACAATACTTGATTACTATTTTTGTGATGATGGTTTTGGATTATGAGAGCCAAGAGAGAAAAATCTTCTTTCATTCTATCATTCTCATTCTCTCTCTTGTTCTTGAGCTCTCATCTCCTTCCTCTTGCTCTCCCTCTCATTTTGTCTATGGTTCACTTGTCTCATGTGTTGAGAACCAAGAACCATAGAGAAAATCCCAACACACT
The DNA here is from genome assembly GCA_030015575.1 of Agapanthus africanus. Taxonomy (NCBI): domain Eukaryota; kingdom Viridiplantae; phylum Streptophyta; class Magnoliopsida; order Asparagales; family Amaryllidaceae; genus Agapanthus; species Agapanthus africanus. The sequence goes on along the minus strand of JASDDO010000012.1, from coordinate 392,261,614 downwards.
TTTCTCTACTCACTCTAGTTCACAAGGTTTGGCAAACCAAGTGAACTAGTTTCTTCAAACATCGAAGAAGAAGCCAAAGGTAGAAGCTTTCGGGTGGATCTATCTTCGGCGCAAGGAGACGACGGAGTGAAGCCGATCCGGACAACCATCGAGAGTCAAAGAAGAAGGAGTTCAAGAAAGAAAGGTATAACCCCCTAACCGAGTAGTTAACAACTCCTAGTTAGGTTGTTAGTTAGATGTTTAACAAAGATCCGGTTTTGAGTCCATGTTACCACCTCTAGAAAATTGTTTTTCACCAAATTCCGCATGCCCGAAAGTACCGGGAGAGGTAGCATGGACTTACAAGGGGAACAGAGAGATTGAGCGAGGGGGAGTGAGGAAGGGAGGGAACCAGAGAGAGGTGATGATAGCGACGATGATGGTGCGGTCGACGAGGGGGCGCAGGGTGGCCGGCGAGGCAAACGGGGCTGTGGGTTTGGGGTGGAGTTCAGTTGGAGGAAATGAGGGAAGAGGGGTCGTCGTTGATGGAGGAGGGTGGTCTCAGGTTGACGAGGCTTGGTTGCCGACGAGGGTGATGGTGGTGGTGTCGATGAGATGGAGGCGAGCGACGTGAGGGGACGGCGGCGAGCGCGACGTGCTGGTGGGTGCGCGGGTTTGAGTGAGAAGAAGGGAGGCAAGAGAGGAGGGAGAGAGAAAGGTGTGCCGGGAGAGAGGAAGAGAGATAAGGGTCGCTCGTCGTGGGGAGTAACGCGCGCGAGCGACGTGGGCGGAGCGTGGGCAGAGGCGACGGAAGTGGCATAGGCGCGCGGGAAAAGCGGAGAGAGCCGTTGGGGGAAGATGCACTGTAGGAGCGGTCGGGTCGGGTCGCTGAGGAGGTGTGGGCTTGGACAAGGTGGGTTGGGCCGGCCGAAAAATAAAAGAATTTCCTTTTGATCTCGTGGGCTGGAGAAAGTGTGGGCCGGGGATTTGAATGAAAAAAATCAGAAAATAAATGAGAAAAAGGATGGGGTCGGGCTTAGGAAAATGGTGCTGGGCTTGATAATTTAATAGGAAATGAATTGGGAAAAATATGAATGGAGTGGGCCGGCTGAGATGGACTGAGGAAATGTTTAAAGGAATTAATTAAAAATGGAAATGAAATTATGGGCTCGGCCAGAGAAATTTACAATTTGATTCTAGGCTGGGAAAATTGTGCTTGGGCCGGAGGGGAGATTTAAATACTTTAGGAGGAAAATGGTTTTGGGTTTAATGAAGTTTCGAAAATAAATAAATAATTATAAATAAATTTTATAGATGAAAAAGAAATACGGATGTAGGCGTATAAAAAGGGGCTGGGTATTACATCATACCACCCTTACAAAAAATTTCGTCCTCGAAATTTAAAATAAACGGAAAATAATACAAAAATTGGCAAAAGCTATTATATTGCAAACTAACACATAAGGATTTACTAGAAATATGTGGACGAAGAAATTTGAAGGTATAAATACGTAAGAATAACATACAAAAATATAGATCTAAATAGGTATAAAACAGGAACAACAATAAGGGTAGCTACATATATACGGAAATATAAATAACAACAATAACGAACAATATTATTCGAGGCGTACTCGATAAAATCGAAACTCAAATATGTACATGTATAAGTATATCAAAAGTAGTACGGCAGGAAAATAAGTATATGGCACAATCATTTATAATAGTAAACGTGGACACAATACCCGAAGTAAAGTAGCGACAATAAAGTAGTGAAAGATTCGTCGGTAGGTAAAAAATATTTTAGGACGATGCATCAATCAAATATTTTTAAAATAACTTAGAAACTCTTATCGTGAAAATAAGAAACATGGAACAAAAATATGCGCGGTGTAAGGTTGAGCTACTGAAAATGAGAATAATAATAGTGTACTTAAAATACATAAAACAGAGTAATCAATAACACACACTCTTTAATAGATTCAAATTAATGAAAACTAAATTTTGAATAATAATGTCCCTAAATATAGTTGGGGTAATAGAGAAATCACTAATATGAATAGGGCTAGCTAGGGTAGGGATTACAATGGAGTGTGGCTCATTCAGAGGGTAGAAGTGTAGCGGCTTTAGGCTGAAGTTCAAGGAGATTGGGATCGGGTCGGCACGGGAAGTAAGGGTGGGCAACAATGGTCTACAAGGGAAAAGTATGGGAATGGTGACGGTCGGTACAGCATATGAATCAAAAAATTTCGAAGGGTCAGTCGACTTGGAGGTTTTATTATCAACGTCCCCAGCCAGAAGGATATCAAACGAGGCATATACGAAGGATGAAAGATGGCCTATTCCCAAGATCAGGGTGCGGTACTAGTTAATCTTAGTGAGGGTTAAGACAATGTAAAGAGTAGGGGTGGACAGATCTTGGTAGGAAAAATAGTGGTATAGAAGAAGTAATCAATCAGCAAGTGAACTAAGAAGATCAAAAGATTTGCGGACTCAACAATTTATTTCGTTCTAGAAAATTTTAAACAAAGCATTCTCAAAAGAAATGTGGCCCTAATCTATACACAGATTCATTTGGCCAGATAAAACAACATCAAAAAGGAATCCCATCCGTCGCGGTTGTGGAGATTCAGCAGATTGCGGTAGGCTCGCGCGCTCAGGTAGGGGCGTCCATTCCCATATCGCCTCGCGGGCATCGCCATTGGGAGTTCTTCCACAGCAGGGTCTTGATCTTCCGATCCTTCTTCCTCGGGTGGAACTTCTTCATCGAGGTCCGATTCCATGTGATCCTCTCCTTCTGGGTTCTCTTCCATGGGGTCTTCCTCCACTGGATTTTCTTCTATCGGTTCTTCCTCGGGATCTCATTCTATTGGGTTTTATTCAGGGTATTCTTCCTCTTCGTCGGAATCGACTATCATGTCAAACTCTGGGGCGGCTGCTCCTTCGTCCTCTGAATCGTTGTTTCCGAAATTGACCTGGGGACCGTTGATCTCATCGTCAGAACTCATCAGCGTGTTGTCTAAGGAAACGCATGACTGTGCATCCTCATCGAAATACGGCGCTGCTCCAGGGTGGGCCATGGCCTGAAAAGAAAAGTCATGATTAGACAGTGGGATACATTAAGGAAAAAGCTCAGGGTGCGAAGTATAGGAAAATATGCGGTTGCAAGAACTGAAAAATCAGGATTAAAATACTGTGATAATGAATAGAATTAGATGAAGAGAAAGCAAGAGAATGATACAAATATTACGATTCAAGTTTTATTGCATTCAACCAAAAGTTCAGCGGATACAAGATTTCAAACGGAAAGAAATATTCTTAAGAGGATGACTTCATTATTACTGAAATTAGAAAACATGAAAATTCTTCTTTGATTGCTAGGCCGCTGCATTCTCGTCACGCGAGTTGAATTCTGCGCTGGGTCCGCCTTATCCTCGATGTTTGAACTACGCAATAATCATCACTTGGCAGAAGTGGAGAGTGAGGATGAGTCTCCTCCTTGTAGCTCCTTCCTTTCTGGGCAACCGTTAATGAGATGTTCGCTGGATCCGCAAATCAGACATTTCCCTTGGGCGCGGTGACAATCCCTCTGAAGGTGTCCTGACATCTTACAGTACCCACAACATAGGGTCTTCTGCTGCTTCTGTCGCGGGGAAACAAATTGGCGCTTCATTTTCTTCTCTTTTCCTCGTCTAACGGGGATCCCTTTATGATTGGAGACTCCCGCCGGTGCCTGATTCATCTGTCTCCTCAGTCCTTCAGCCAACAAGTCGTTTGTTCGCTCCTGGGCTTCCTTTAGACCTTGCAGTACACTCAGAATCTCAATGGTCTGATTCTGGGGAGCGGATAAAGATAAAGAGTCGTTGAAAGACATGATCCTGGAAACAACAATTTTGAGGATGATATAAGTCACAAGCTATACGAATCAAAATATAATATGGATAGGACAAAGATTCAAGAATATCAGTGGTGATGAATTTATTACAAGTGGAGAATCAACTGTATGACCTTAAGTCACTTAAATAGAGTACGGTAGTGCAATTGCAACTACGTAACCTTGCCAAGTCACCCGAAACCCTAGCGAATGGATAGCTGAACATACGATGTGAATATGGATCAAGAATGACAAGTTTACAACCTAGACCAAGGAATGTCTTAGATTGCCAAACTATACACGGAAAACTGCAATCCCAATCGAAGCAAAACCTGGGCTCTGATACCAACTAAACCATGTCACGCCCCGCTTCCCAAAATACGGAATACGAGGGGTAGATAAGGCCAGCCATGCTCCTACGGTCAAGGAAAAGTCCTGCCGTAGTCACACTTCGGCTTCTAGTTTTTCATAGTAAACAGTAAGTAATGCGCAGGTAGGGAGAAATGCAGCAACTGAAACGAAGCAATATAAAGAACTGACCTGATAGGAACGAAAGGTATAACCCTGGATAGCTAATCAAGATGTCCGTGATGTATGTCTAATCCTGGTCCAGGCTAAATCTTCTCCTCACACTGAGCATGCATACTCAGGTCGTCAGAGCGACACAGTAGCAATATAATATATATAAAATCATGTAACAACTCTAACAGTGGTAATAGATATGTATAACAGTAAATCAATGACAACATGAATATGAATGTGCAGTAATTAATGCAGCGGAACAGTAAAAGCAGTAGAAAAATATGCCACGTATGTCAACACAGTAAGTAAGATATATCAATGCCAGTATCCCTATCAGTTTCTAAGTCTTACTGTACAGGTCACTAAGCCTATCTTCAGTCCAAGTGTGAGAGTCAACCACTCGCGAGTGTCCTCCACCTAAGGGTAGAACCCAAGGGCAAGGGACCACGGGCCCAACATGTATATCACGGTGATAATCACATACCCAGTAAATCTCCATATATCTCCCTAAATATATAAGCCGGCATGGGACTCCCGAAATTCTGTTGAACTCATACTTAAACTACCCCACACCCCGTGGTCTAGATCAAACGCTAACCATAACCCTAATTACTAATCGATCCGTGACAAGTCTGTGCGAGAACTGGAGGCAAGACCTCCATCAAGCACGTCCCGACTAATACCTAAGATAAATGGCAGTGTCTGATGCCTTATCTGTGACACCCGTGCAAGCGCTTCCATAAGTGTCCCATACCACTTATAGTCACACGTACACGCATCCAACAGACGTCGACAATGCAATAGAATCATAGGGTTCACTGATTGTGTACAAGTACGTATCACTTTCACTGATACACGAACACTGACGTACTTGCCACAATCATCACTAAAATCTAACACTGGGTAATGCATGCTATCACTAGGTTATCATTGCAATGACAGGTGTAAGATATGATGCGTAAACAGTATATAAAGCATGTTTAGGATGTCATGAATCAACAATCTACCACTTGCATAAATTATCATAAATCAAACGTGTATGGTTTGGTGAAACGATAAACAGGTAATAATTAATATGTTCAGTTATCTATCCACCGAATTTAGTTTCACGCCAATCGAGTTCCAGGATCACTAATTATAGTCATTTCATTTTAAGCGTTCACGGCTGGAAATCTGGTTTCAGAATCAGAAATCCGTTTCGCAACGCATTTTAATCCTAGTTGGGATCAGATTTTAGCGACGCTACAGTTGGATAAAATCTAGGGTTTTCAGTAAGGTTTTCAATGCAACAGACGGATCTTCAATTGCGTCTGTACGTCAGGAGATATACACTGTTTAATACCAGTATGTCAATTCTGATTCTGTTGGGACTGTTATGCACCCCGATCTTTTAAATTACAGAATAAATAACAAACGATAACGAAACAGAATGAAACCACTTGTGTTGTCTAGATAACAAGTTCACCTACAATAACAGCAGAGTTCTGCAACCTATGAGTTAAGGAAATCCTGTGGTACCCATTACGGAACAGCAAGCAACAATTGGAGTCGCTCTGGACTGCAGTCCAGAGTCGCACTCCGATCCAAATATCGTCACAGTTTAAGTACAGGAATATCTGGAAACTAGTATAGGGTTAAAGTTCGTCGAGTTGGCTTCGATTTGAGCCCTCTAACGCATCATCTCATTATGTATATAATTTATGGTGATTTTTACGGTTTTCAGATACAAGAAGTTTCCAGTTTTACTGGTAAACTTGGGGGTGGTCGTTTTAGTCGTTAACGGTCATATTTTCCAGCGAAACTTGTACAAGGTATTCATCACAGCAAGGGCCAATAAAAACAATCTAGTTCCGTCAAATTAGACAAGTAATTTTATTGGGATCACACATCAAACGGTTGCATCGTGTAATTTATCGAGGATATTTAGTATAAAATTTATAAGATTATAGTTCGTAACAAATACCAATTAGCATGTAGCAAGTATAAAACTTGCCTGGAGGCGCAAGGCAGCGAAGTACAGTATGGGCGCACGACGAACTAGCACCGCGACGGCAACGGCTCTGGGTGAGCTCGGGTCTGTTCTCGGCCAGTGGGGGCTCGGGGCGTCGTCAGGGTATCTGCGGTGGTCGAAGCTCTTGATGGTGGGGCTGCAGTGGTTTGGGTGGCCGGTGATGGGTCGGCAACTGTTGTGGCTCGAGTTGGGTGAGAAGAGGGATCAAAAGAGAGAGAGTAGAGGAAGAGAGAGAGAGAGAGAGTGAAAGAGAGATAGAGAAACAGAGAGATTGAGGGAGAGAGAGTTGAGAGGAGAGGTTGAGACAGAGAGAGAGAGAGAGAGAAGAGAGTGAGACAGAGGAAGAGAGAGGGAAGTGAGAGAGAGAGAGATCGAGAACAGAGGGAGAGAGAGGGAAGTGAGAGAGAGAGAAACAGAGAGAGGGGAACAGAGAGATTGAGCGAGGGGGAGTGAGGAAGAGAGGGAACCAGAGAGAGGTGATGATGGCGACGATGATGGTGCGGTCGACGAGGGGGCGCAGGGTGGCCGGCGAGGCAAACGGGGCTGTGGGTTTGGGGTGGATTTCGGTTGGAGGAAATGAGGGAAGAGGGGTCATCGTTGATGGAGGAGGGTGGTCTCAGGTTGACGAAGCTTGGTTGCCGACGAGGGTGATGGTGGTGGTGTCGATGAGATGGAGGCGAGCGATGTGAGGGGACGGCGGCGAGCGCGACGTGCTGGCGGGTGCGCGGGTTTGAGCGAGAAGAAGGGAGTCAAGAGAGGAGGGAGAGAGAAAGGTGTGCCGGGAGAGAGGAAGAGAGATAAGGGTCGCTCGTCGTGGGGAGTAACGCGCGCGAGCGACGTGGGCGGAGCGTGGGCGGAGGCGACGGAAGTGGCACAAGCGCGCGGGAAAAGCGGGGAGAGCCGTTGGGGGAAGATGCACTGTAGGAGCGGTCGGGTCGGGTTGCTGAGGAGGCGTGGGCTTGGACAAGGTGGGCTGGGCCGGCCGAAAAATAAAAGAATTTCCTTTTGATCTCGTGGGCTGGAGAAAGTGTGGGCCGGGGATTTGAATGAAAAAAATCAGAAAATAAATGAGAAAAAGGATGGGGCCGGGCTTAGGAAAATGGTGCTGGGCTTAATAATTTAATAGGAAATGAATTGGGAAAAATATGAATTGAGTGGGCCGGCTGAGATGGGCTGAGGAAATGTTTAAAGGAATTAATTAAAAATATGAATGGAGTGATGGGCTCGGCCAGAGAAATTTACAATTTGATTCTAGGCTGGGAAAATTGTGCTTGGGCCGGATGGGAGATTTAAATACTTTGGGAGCAAAATGGTTTTGGGTTTAATGAAGTTTCGAAAATAAATAAATAATTATAAATAAATTTTATAGATGAAAAAGAAATACGGATGTAGGCGTATAAAAAGGGGCTGGGGATTACAAATAACCTCCTAATTAACAGTTTAGAGTCATTACCTATCCACACTTGCTCAAAACCCTAGCTTTCCATGCTCCAAGTGATCCTAGTGGATTGATCTTGGCTTGTGAAGGGTTTTGATAGAGTTTAGTGGAGATTTTGTGTGGGTTTGTGAGGGTTTGGTTAGGGTTTCAGTTGAGAGATAAGGGAAGAGATGAGGTGAAGAAAAATATGAGAAGGAGAAAATGAATGAGGGAATGAGAGAATGCGAGTGAGAGTGAGGGTGTATGTGTGAGTGAGGGTAGCGTGAGCCATGCCTCCCTCTTCTCTCTCCTTATTTAATGCATGGCATGCTTGCCATGCCTCATGATGCCCTCTCTCTCTCTCTCTCTCTCTTCCTCAAGTCATCAATTCAAACCTTATTTATTTTTAAAACTAAATTATTAACTAATTACATATAACATAATGAAATGAGGTTAAGGTGCCATGGCTACTTAAGCATGGTTACCACAAATTAACCCTAGGTTAACATTCACATGTGTGTGCAAGCCCAAAATAAATATTAATAAAATATTAATTAATTTTTATAAAATATTTGAAAACTATTTTGGTAAACTTTTTACTAAAAATCCGCATTATCGCTTAATTAACACTAACTGCATTCTAAGGTGTTACACATGCACGAATAAAAATCTCAATCGAGTGCACCCGGTGTGCACAAATTCTCATATCATGCGCCCATATGCACGAAAATCCAAAACAAGTGCATCTAGTCTGTATAAAACATCTAGTGCAGTAGCGTGCACGATAACAAACGCAAAGTGCATACGCTCACGAAAACATAAATCTGTTGCAACAAATGCACAAAATACAAATCCGGTGCAACCAATGCACGAAATACAAATCTGGTGCAACCAATGCACGAAATACAAATCTGGTACAACCAATGCACGAAATACCTCAACATTTCAAATGCGTATTAAAACAACACCGAGTATACCAAGGTGTATAGAATCATAAACGTGTGCAACTGTGTGTACAAAACATGAATCAATGCACTGCAAGCACATATAAGCTATACCGAGTGCATAAGTAAAGGCGAGTGCATACAACATGCACGAAATCAAATCAACTGTATCGAATCCATGAAACCATAAATACGTGCTACGAAGGCACAAATCGATACCAAGTGCAATAGATATGCACAAATCATAAACCAATGTAGCGGTGTATAAAACATAAATCAAGTGCAATAACTGTGCATAATATAAATCTCCAGTAGGTGCAGCCATGGTGCAAAAAAACATAATCACGAAACCCAATAATCGAAACTCAAGTCTAAGCGATAAAAGTGTGATACTCGGATCACAAAACGCAAATCGCAATAACTGACATTGAGGTACACCTCCTACAATGTCGAAAAATATGCCGGTGCGCCCAAACTGGCAGAGCAAGATCATCCGCTTGCCTCCTGCTCACGGCCTAGCATCTCCGGTCTCTGGGTCCTCGTTTTCTCTGTGGATTACCAATCTCACGATCCTTCGGCTCGTCGGCTCGGTTAGGTGTGCTAACGGAATAGTCTCGCTCCGGAACTCCTCTGATCACCGTTTGGCCAATCAACATGACCACTCTCAAACGGCACATTACTGACGGCGGCATCTGGCCCTCTGAATACGCACGATATAACCGATCCTGGTGCAAGTCTCTATCGCTGCGGTGTCCTGGAAGGAACCTGCTCATGGCTTCTTCCGATCTCATCTATAATGAACTATATGAAGGTTGGCACTCTTGCGTAACTCTTTTCTCATAACCGGACAGCTGTGTCCTCAGCACGTCTTTCCTCTGGAAATTTGGCTGTATCTAATGCCTCTGCACACATATCAATCCTCTGGCATCAACGGAGAGTAACAACCGCTCGTTAACATCTCGCACGAACCTCTTATTCCACTTGTCATTATTATCGTCCACTTCAACGTCATCTCTTGCTTTCTGCATATCGCAATTCATTCTCGGCTACGGTCAATCTGGAGTCTCTCACATGGACTCGAAATTACGAACTCAGTATATTCATCACTCTGTAGAAGATATCTAGCCAAACACGTCCTCGGGAACTCGTCCAAATCATCGGAGGAATACACTTTATTCATCCGTTCTCGATCAACTCACAATACATCTGGTGAGGTCCTTCTATATGAAACTGGTCAACTTACCGATCTCATATCGGAGCATCCAACGAACCACGTCCTCTCTTGATCGATCTACTCTAGATCTGAGTAAGATCTTTCAACTGGAATTCTTCAACTCAACTGAGCCTGCATCGGCACATCAAATATGACGAATCATAACCGTCGCTCCACTCAAGATAGACTAGCTACCTCCTGTCACATCTCTGCCTGAAAGCTCTAGCGGTCTCAGCTCATAAACTCTGGAATCGACATCCCATCAATCTCAGCAACAGCTGGATCATCTGTCTGCACGGTAGACAACATCACAATCTCTAGGGTAGTCTGTACATCAACAGTCATCTCAATCTGGCAGCCTCTATCAATGAACCGATCATCCGGTGCAAAACCGAACACTCGCCTCAAACGAGAGATCACAACACAACACTATACTTACACGTCCCTATGTCACCAGAAAACAACATGGTCAGTCATCGTCCATGACGAGCTCGTCCTGGCCGCAACACCAGCAGCAGCTCAATCTGCGCTCAGACCATGGTGACAGGAACCTCAAGCTGGTATCGAAGAGAATAGATCATGAATGAAAGAATCAACAGATCCCAAATGGATATATGATCAAAGGAACAAATAGTATCACAGATCTCAAGATAAGTACATCCTAAGGTTTCTTAAGTGGAGTATCGTATCGTAAATATGCCGCGGAACATACGTACGGTACGCCACTCTACTCAAGCTACCTAATCCATCAATCAAGGTCAACCTATGAAACGAAAGTTCGGGTCTAATACCCCCCCCCCCCGTTAAGTCTAAGTTCCGTAAGGTCAAGCCTAGGTTCCGAAATATAAACGTCCTAGACTCCACATAGTCAAACCCAGACTCAAACTAAGGTTAAACTTAACGCTCTGATACCAACTTAGTCACGACCTATAATTTAGCACGTGGCCGGCAATTAAATTACGCAACATCTAAAGGCGTAACGTAAATCAAGTAAGCCGAAGCCCAGGAAATCTAAACCTTTTTGCGGAAAATAGTAGGGGTGCAGTTTTGAAATAAAGGTATAATGAATCATGTTTTTCTTTAATACATAGCTAATGAAACATGAAAATGTAAGTGGATTATACTAGAGTTGAAAACATGTTTCGTTTTTAAAAATTTGGGCAGCACCTCCCTTGTATATTTTGATTCAAAACCATATACACAACAATATATAGGCATCCCCAAGCGGGAGCTAGCTCTTCGCCAACTGGCGGAATCACAACCACGTAATAACATATATACGACGCCCAACGGCGAAGAATAAACCCAGAAAGAACAATAAAGAAGCAAGATATTAAAACTCAAGAAAACGATCATAAACCCATTGCTCTAAGTCTCGCCGAAAACCCAAGTCTGATTAGGTCTACCAATATACAATGTCTAGTCCTGATCTGATCTAATGTGATGGAGTTTATCTAGATACAATAGAATATAACAGTACGAGAGTGGGAACGATCCAACATGTGTCCCACCTACCAATGCAAAACACCCTGGATGAAGCTGTGTGCCAGCAATACCTCAACTGATCCCAAGCGGTCAAACCTGCAAGAACTGTGGCACAACGAGGCTGAGTTGCCAACTCGTGAGTAAAAAACATCAGCAAGTAAAAATCAAATAAAACAACGACTTCCTAGGTCACTATATCCTGAAGGTAATACTATGATATCTAGGGTGACCACATATGCATATATGTCAACAATCGACCAATGCAATAACATATGTAAATAAACATCCGACATCATATGCCTATATGCATGTGGATATCATCCACGTGTCCATCAACGACACAAACAATATCATGGAACCTGAGTATCCCACATCGACACTCGAACATCATGAAAACATAAGCCTGTATATATATATATGAGGATATAAACCACGTGTGTCCATCAACGACACATCAAAATCATGGAACCTGAGTGTCCAACACCGACACTCGAAACATTATGAAAACCCGTGTCCAGCATCGACACGTAAATCCTCATATCTCGGGCTCCGTCAGTCTGGATCAGCCCATATCACGACTACGGTTGGTATCCTCCAGATATCCGCCGAGCCAAACTATCTCGGGCTCCGTCAGTCCGGATCGGCCCATATCATCTCACGACTCCGATCGGTATCCTCCAGATAACCGCCGAGCCCAAAACTATCACTGGTATGTAGTGTTCTCACTGCCAGGCTCATCGTCTACATCTCGAGCTTCTTGCCTCAGGGTACCTCACCGGGTCCACCATATACTCGCAGACGGTGCCTTCCACTACTCGAATCGGATATACTCACTGCTTAGAACCGAGAAAACTCATGGTGGACACCTCGAAATATCATATCAAGAGAAACCGCGTTCGAAAGTAATACATAATTCCCTTTGAAATATAACTGCGGTTCTCAAATCCAGAGATCTCATAAAAACAGCATCTCAATGCATATAACCATAAAGTACGAGGTATGAAACATAGAGTTGTAATATGAGCATATCGAGTATATCATGCAAGCATGTCAAGTGATAGTACTGACCAATGAGTGTACTTTTTACTTTTAAGATTAATATCATGATAGGGCTGTTCTCCTGTATAAATGGCACGACAATTCTACTGTATAAGTGACATGGCAATTCTACTGTATAAGTGGCATGGCAATTACCGATGAAGAATGTGTGTGAGCCGGAAATCTGTGTATGTGTAACATGCGCATCAACGGTAATTGTGCAGGTGTACTAGCAAATGATATCATATAGCATTAAATACCGGCACGTGGTATGTACATCACGAGGGGAATATTCTACACAACATGAACAATAAATGGGTATATCTATCTACACAAAAATCATACGGTCACTTTTTAAACGATACACGTCGTCGTTTTGAAAATAAGTATGGTTCAGGTGGCAATCTTTATATCGGCGATCCCGCCTCATAACATCCATTATGGCAATAATCATCGATCATCATTCTCAATTCACTAGTGCGGATCAATCATCTGGTACATATCATTGCGTACGATAATCCATCGTACAGGGTCATCAAACAGAATAGGGAATCTATCGATCTACACAATAATGAGGGTACAGATCTAAGTCTCGTACATCATATTACTCATTATACTCATAAATATATATATATATACACATATATCTCAAATCACATTTGTGTAAACGTCATATCTTATTAATTTCACAACACCTCTATCTCAATCTCGTGTCGTGTTTATCGATCCTGATCTCCTATCATACCATTATCAACTCATACTTGTTCTCTTTTAATTCATATTTATCATGATTCACTTTCTCATTTCATATTCTCATATATCAATATATTCATTAGTGTCAACCTTTATCATATCATCTTTTACTAAATCCTATAATTTGTTATCTTAAGTTCGTAGCATATCCTTTATTTGATTATAATTTATAACGCAATCTTCCATATCAATGTTTGCGGGGGTGCTATACGCCATCCACCCGACTTCCCCCGTAGATATAAATCTACTCACCTGCTAAACTCCTCGCTTAGCCGAAGTCGATGTGCTTCGTCGTCTCGAAAGTCCACACGAAGGTACATACAATCAATACACAATCACAATTCAATTAAAACCAATATCCGAAAACCGATACGACACACGAGTAGCTTATAGGTTAAAACCTATAGCCTACGCATGCAAAAACAACCAAACAACTCTCGTCCGTTGACGTACAAACGTCCAACGACGGAATCAAATCCAAATACCAAAACCATGAATTCAAGTATCTTAAAAACATAGCTAAAACACTTGCAAACAACTCCCATATTTTGGCTCAGGTAAATGAGAACTAAACAAGAAAGTACAGGGGATAGATTATAGGGTTAGTGAGCTACAGGCAAAACCACAACACCAATGCCCACAGGAAGTCCGGCGACATTATCAAGAAATCCGGCCTCGCCGGTTGAACTATGGTATAATGGGTTCGTACTTCTGTGGTAGTCTTCTATTGGTCTATCTAGGTTAGTGGACTTGTTTAATTTTCTTAGAAATACCCCAGATAGCTCCAGATACCCTGTAGGCCTTTAGGTTTCACAAAACCGACATGGGAAAATTCTAACTTCATGTATCGAGTTCGAAACTCATTTCCAGGCCAGTAAATCAATCCCTAAGGTCTTGTAAATACTCACTACACCTCAATTAACCACTTAACAGCAACTTATAATTTTTTAAGATCATATAACTCACTAAATCAATTTCTAAACTAAACTAGGATATTTAAACATAAACACTAATCTACAAGTGTATGGATTACCTCATTTGGCAACCTAGGAAAATTCTTGAGTTGTCCAAAGTCTTCAAAATCCAAACTTGAATGGTTCAAAGGGTTTAGAATGAATTTGTGCATGTTTATTGTGAAGGGGGCATGAGGTTTTGAGAAGGAAATTGAGATGATGCATGGAGGTAGTGAGGTGAAGAAGCATGAAGCAATTGAAGAAAACAATGGAGGAGGAAGGAAAGGGGCAGCCAAGTCTAACCCTTAAGCTCACTCTCTCACTCTCAAATATCCCCCTACACTCACTCTCTCACAAATATCTCTTTTGTTTCTTCTCGTTTTGTTTTTCACTCTTGAATTTCCTTTCCTTTTCTTTTCTTTTCTTTTCTCTTTTCTTTTCTTTTCTTTGGTTTCTTTTTCCTTTCTCATTCTTTTCCTTTCTCTTTTCTTTTCTTTTCTTTTCTTTGGTTTCCTTTTCTTTTCTCATTCTCACAAATTCACAAGTCACAAACACAAAAACAACATGCACATGACATGGTGCACTAGTCATGGAAATAAAATGTAAAAATACGGATTTGGCCAAAAATCCGATAAATATCATTATAATGAATAAATCATTTTAATCTTCGATTATTTTCCAAATATTGGTATATACTTATACCATTTTACGAAAAACCCCTATTCGCAAATCCAATAGTTTTCGCGAAATGTATTATTTTAATATTAAATTTCCAAAAATAATATTTTATATTTCTGAAATGTTACAACAATGATGGAAATGTTCTAGTTGTCGCTAGTGTTGCCGATATCTCAGATTTATAATATGAACTTTCTTTCCATCTCAATTTTCTTTTTTCTGGGATATTCTAATCTTGTGTTTTAAGTATATTTTATATGTGGAACATATTTTCATATTCATTTGTTATAACTACATGATTTGTTTAAAATGTTAAGATGAATTAGCTCTATTTTAGCGATTACTTAATGGAATCATAAGTATAAGACGACCAATAATGCTATTAATGATAATGCATTTTGATGAATTGAGGGGTTAAAACTAGTAAACTATTGTTCTAATTTGAACTATAGAATTCTTTTCAAAAAGTATATCGATAAATATCCTTCACAGACAAAAGAGGAGAACGACCATTTGGAGGTAAGGTAAATCTGAAGTCAAAAAAACACACGACATCAAATATATTTTTTAAGTGGAGGTATGGAGTTACAAATTAATTCTAGTTTGCATATGCTATTAGATATCTATTATAACTAATTTTTTAATTCAGGGTTTTTCAATATGATATTGTGTAATTATATCCTTCTATAATACAGAGTTTCAAATGCATTCTGATAGATATTTATGCTCATCCTGAAATTAAAAACTCAGAGTCGCATACAGCTTAGATTTATTTTGCTACAAATTTTATCAAATGGAAAATTTAATATAACAAACACAATCTCAAAATATTTCATGGTTTTCATTAAAAATATGTAATAGAAAATTTTAGAATACCAAAGGAACTATTAATCATATTTTGTTATCATACAATTTTATATATCGAGAACTTATATTTTTTGTTAGAAAAGTTGAAATTCTAGAAAGGCCAATACTTAAGATTCATTCACTGTATTTATATATTTTTCAGCATTTGTTATCTTTGTTCTACTTGTAATAATTTCTCTTTATTAAGGATTGCTTGTAAATTTCTATTTCTCTTTCTTTCCTAATTGGAATAGACTATTGGAACTTTCTAGGCTTATAATAATATAACAGTTGCTATCTGTGGATGATGACAATTGGTCCGCTCTTCACTTTATCTCCTTGTTATTGGATTATATACAAACATAAATTCATCTGTTTGCCTAAATTTGAACTCCTTAATGTATATATTTTTCTATATTAATGTAGTTTTATGAGTAAGGTATCTTGCTTTACATTTTTTATTCAAAACAAAGAAAATATGGATGATCTTAACATAGGAAAGAATATAAATAATAAATGAATATATTTTAACTAATTTAATATATATAAATTTCAACTTACGATTGATTATTGTTCTATTAAATATTATATAATACTTTTTATATGTAAATTCCAAATTACTATTAATTATTATCAGGTTTAATATTATATGGTATTTTGTATTCATACAATTTTATCATGTGTATACGATTAAAATCGGCATAAATTTTTGCAATGAAAGACTTGCAAAACAACTGGCCTCTATAGCTAACTTTATCAAAGAGCACAAACAAAAAATAACATAACTACTTTTACGTCCGGTCACTGTGAGTTACATCTATATCTTAAGTTAAAGAATTGAGAAATAAAAAATAAAACAATAAATCACACCATCCTACTTCAAGATAACCATTTACCATGAAAATTATATTTAATATGATATAAACTAATTCCTGTATTCTAAATAGTTGATAAATATTTATATGATATGCAACACAAATAACATGAGTTTGTAACCAAAAAAGTATATTGTATATAATTATACAATATCATATTAATAAATCCTCCACCATGGATAAATTTATGATTATTATTAGTCAATTTTAACTTTATTTTTTAGCAATAGATGCATACTTATCAAGATGATTCTCATAGTCATACGAATTTGTACTCTGCATCAACGAAAAAAGGATTGTTAGATAAATATTAACTATTATGTTGCATTTGAAATTATTTTAACAAGCTATGTCATACCGATGAACAAAGTTGCATCATATCATCCAGTGGATAATGGAGAAGAGTTTGAGCTTGCTGATCAAAACCTACAATATTTGTTTCGTCAGTTTTGTCCTCAATTCTAGCTTTAATTCGGTACCTAGAATCTGTTTATATTGGTCAAATATTGTGTATTAAATTTATTAGGAAACCTATAAGATTTCCTTAAAAATACCTTTTCATAGAATCCGACCTCATATGCCCGTAATCTGAAGAAAAGCAAGTATAATTTTGCCCAGACTGTACATTTACACTTCGCTTGCATTTAAAACATATATCATAACATAGTTCATCGGGAACGATGTAATGAACTGTGAAATTAACTATAAAATCCAGAGCATATATAGAAGTATAGAGTTTTTAGTCTTGATAAGCTTCCTCTTCACTTTCTTGCCATTTTTTTAACGAAACTGGGAAAGCTTTGTTATTTTATTAAAGAATAATAGTTTTTATGGGCCAGGCCCAATACATCAAAGCCAGAATATGGGTTATATATACAGATGAAGAGAGTGGGGTTTACTACATAGATCAAGAGAGGCAGAAGAGAGAGAAAATATATGCTCTCTCTCTCTCTATCTCTCAGTTCCTCTCTCAAATGAAAAAAACAACCCCAGATCTCAATTTTCTTCTCTTTTTCACCATTTAATTTGCAAATCCTTGCGATCATCACTTTCTTGCCATTTTTTTATTTTTTATTTTATAAAACTGGAGAGCCCAGTTAATTTTATTGAAGGAAAAAGGTCATTGGGCCCAGCCCATTACAATAAGCCCGTAAGAATGGGGTATATAAACAAATGAGGAGAAGGGGGTGTCAGGGTTCATGAGTGAAAAAACATCAACGGTGGAAGGGAGAAATAGATTTCTCTCGTTCTCGCAAAAAACCACCAATCTCATCCCCTTTTCACTTTCTTGCCATTAAAAAGCTTGTAATCAAAATCTTGATCAACAAAGAAGATCTTGCAATTCAAGTTGGTAAGTTGTAAGGTTAAATAATTGTTTAGAATTTTCAACTTATGTCTACTCTAGTTTTCTTGATTCTTGAATGCTTGTTCTTTTCTTTCTGTGATGATGCTAATACTTGTTATTGGGTTGATCTTTCTTACTCATAATGATGGTAAACGTAGTGATGCTCATCGCAAGGATAGTAAAAAAAATTGATAATTGATATTTTCTTGCTAAATGAGAGGATGTGGTTTAATGGATTAGTTTTGATCTCTCATAATTCTTTGATCCAACTTTTTAGAGAATTGAACTTGAATTCGGTCATGAGCAAGATCATCGCCTAGTTTTCCAAATTACTTCATCAATCTACATTTATATATTTTTCAGCATTTTTTGTCTATGCTCTATTTGTAATAATTTCTATATGTTGAGGATTGCTTATAAATTTCTGTTACTCTTTCTTTCTTTACTGGAATAGACCATTGAAACTTTCTAGGTTTATAATAATGTAACAGTTTCTAGCTGTGAGTGATAACAATTGGTCTGCTCTTCACTTTATCTTCGTTTTATTGAATTATATAGAAATATGGATTCATCTGTTTACCTAAATTTGAACTCCTTTATGTACATATTTTCTGTATTAATGTAGTTTTATGAGTAAGGTATCTTGCTCTACTTTTTTGTTTCAAAACAAAGAAAATATGGATGATCATAACATGGAAAGAATATAAATAATAGATTTTAACTAATTTAATATACATAAATTTCAACTTACTATTGATTATTGTTTTATTAAATATTATATGATATTGTTTATATGCAAGTTCCAAATTACTATTAATTATTATCAAGTTTAATATTATATGGTACTTTGTATTTGCACAATTTTATTATATGTACACAATCAAAATCGACATAAATTTCTGCAACATAATGAAAGACTTGCAAAATAACTGGCCTCTGTAGCTAACTTTATCAAAGAGCACAGATACAGAATTACATCACTATATTTACGTCCACTCACTGTAAGTTGCATATATATCTTAAGTTAAAGAATTGAGAAAAAAATAAAACAATAAATCACACCATCCTACTTCAAGATAACCACTTACCATGAAAATTATATTTTATATGGTATAAACTAATTCTTATATTCTAAATAGTTGATAAATAATTATATAATATGGAACACAAATAACATGAGTATGTACACGAAAAGGTATATTATAAATTAACATCTCACCATAACTAATTATTACTTAAAATAAGTTTAATATGTAGTAACCACAACTTCACACATAATTATACAATATTATACTGAAATACCAGAAACAATAATATTAATTAAACATCATTATCTAAATATCCTAATTTTAGTACTAATCTTCATCATCAAATTTACTTGCTTCATCATCACCACGTAAATTCATACAGTTGACATCTTCTTCCGTTGGCTCCAAAGCTGGGGCTTTATAAAATTGACGGACAACCATTTGAAGACTATTGACGGTAAATTCCCCACTTTGGATAAATTTATGATTACTATTAGTCACTCTTAGTTTAATCTTGTATGCAATGGATGCACACTTATCAAGATAATTCATATAGTCATATGAATGTTTACTTTGCATCAACGGAAAAAGAATTGTTAGACATACATTGATTATTATGTTGCATTTGAAATTATTTTAACAATCTATGTCATACCGATGAATAAAGTTGCATCATATCATCCAGTGGATAATGGAGAAGAGTCTGAACTTGCTGATCAAAAGCTACAATATTTGTTTTATCAGTTTTGTCCTCAATTCTTGGTTTAATTCGGAAACTATAATATGTTTATATTGGTCAAATATTATGTATTAAATTTATTCGGCAACCTATAAGGTTTTCTTTTAAAATACATTTTTCTAGAATCCGACCCCATATGCCCGCAATTTGAATAAAAGCAAGTATAATTTTGCCCGGTTTGTACCTTTACACTTCGTTTGCATTGAGAACATACATCATACCATGGTTCATCGGGAAAGATGTAAATAACTGTGGCATTAACTATAAAATCCAGAACCTATATAGAAGTATAGAGATAAACAAACCCTTTTAATAAAACAAAAAAGAAAAATATAACTTTAGATTATATGCTATACACATGTTAAAATTAAATTATATATCATCAATATTACATATAAATTATCATTGTATACCGTATTAGGTGGGGGACAAATTCTTGTATCATTGATTGGGAGTTTAATGGTACACGTTTCTACAATCTGATTTGCATTATTGTTGCTGCTTCCTACTTATCTCGAATACCCAATTTGCTTTGTTGGCAGATCAAATCGAACCCTAAAAGCATGACACTCTTATCAACATTACCTTTAACAAATTTAAAAATGTAATACTCTGAAATATAATAAATATATGGTATATTATCTTCTCATCAGTCGTTCTGCTTCAGAGATATCATCGGCTTTAAATCTCATTTTCGTAATGCCTGTCGTTTCTAACATGTAGTTTCCTATAATGGTAGCATTTACCATATCAATAGCGCTATACTTGTAAAAATTTAATAAGTATTGATAACCACTAAAATTTTATTTTATTTTTTAAAAACAAAAATTCTATGAGTGCAAGTAAAAAATTTACGTCTTAACTCCTTAGCACGTATACCTATTGCGGAAATTAAGAAACCATCGGTGTATATTTCCCCCAAAAATACCCATATGCTTTGTCAGAAAATTCTCCCAGATCGTTAAGTGGCCGGTTTCTCGTAACAACCCTCATTAATGAGTGATACTTCAACTAATTTACTTATATCTCTAGACTTTAAAGAGATTATGCGTTCATGGCTCACATCAACGACATATCCTACTATATCTGCAATTCATATAATGAATATAAAAGGTCATGAATATATAAATATTTTAATGACTTATAGTAAAAAAAATAAAAAGGTTAACGATTATGAGTACACATCATCTTACCATGAACACATTCAGGCTTACGTGCAAGATCACGTATCTTGCATAACTTTTTTAAATGATAAGTACGGTCAGCCGATATTTCTTTCACAGAAACTTCATCAACCTTTGATTGCTTTATCAATGATAATTTTCATCTGTTTTCCAAAACTTTAATAGATTTACTGGTTATCAAAGTCACAATATTTTTTATCATGTATACTTTATCAACGAATATCATGTTTTTCTATTTGTCAGCATATAAATCATCAACTAACACCTCTCATTCAACACCCTGCATAAAGTCGTACAATTAATATTTAAATAACAAATTTTGCATAGAAAAGATAACTGTTATCGTAAACAACAACTCACTTCTTCGTCTCTAGCCATAAATGTAAGCGAGTTTGATGACTTTACATACAATCGAC
Source organism: Agapanthus africanus (assembly GCA_030015575.1). Lineage (NCBI taxonomy): Eukaryota > Viridiplantae > Streptophyta > Magnoliopsida > Asparagales > Amaryllidaceae > Agapanthus > Agapanthus africanus. Next base: position 392,240,314 of record JASDDO010000012.1, on the reverse strand, counting down.
CATACCACAATTGGGTGATACGTATCTTGATATTATACAATTTACCTCGTTCTACAATTTTTTCAAAAGTGATCATCTCCAAAGGTGTAGGTAACATTTTCTTCTTACTTTGTGGATAAGATTCATCAGAAATCAAAGTCGATAGATTTTTCTTTCTTTTTCTTTCATGTTGGATACCGGTTGCTTCGTCTTCTAGTATAAGAAAATACGTTAGTAAATTTAGAACGGAGTTTTTTTATAAATAAATAAAACGGATATTGGTATACACATACCGTTCTTATTATTCTTCAATAAAGGAGTCACAGGAGCAATTTCTTTTTACTACTTTCACTTTATCTCCATGATCTTGTTGCTATCTTACTTGCAAATTTAGCTTTTTTTTTATCTGCACATTGAGGTTGAATATTACCAATAACACAGTCATCGCGATCCTCTAGGTCTGAAACCGACATGCACAATCAAATGTAAGCAATTCATTAAAATCCAAATATAATAAACATAAAATTTGAAATAATATTGCAGGAACTCATACCCTTTTTTGTCTTATGAACCGATCTAATTTTTTTCCACGTTTATTCAATGTTTTCTCTCCTTTTAAAACTTCACGCTCTCTTTTCTGAGGTTTATTATCATTGATACATTTATTTCTTATTTCCCTAATGGTAAGATTATCACCATCATTGTAATCCCCACCATCATTACTACTGTATTCACTACTAGAAAATGTAAGTATTAGAGACGGGCTATTAGCGACCGTTTAGTTTTGAACGGTCGCAAATAACATATTAGTGACCGTATAATATATACGGTCTCCAACAAACGGTCCCTTTATACATTAGCGACAGTATACTTTATATTAGCGACCGTTCAAAACGGTCACTAAAATTCTCTGCAATTATCACCCACGAGATTGCTTTCTCTCTCCCATTCCTCCCTAAATTTCACCCAGAGCCGCGTGCGAAGAAGAAGGCCGAGGTAAAATTTTCCCCTCTTCTTCCCTTAATTATTTGTAAAAATTTCCTAATTCTTATCCAATTTTTTAAGTCGTTGCTGCTGCTGTTATTGTTGTTGGTGCTCGGAATTCTGTCTAAAAATTTCCCAATTCTTATCCAAAGGTTAGGGTTTTCCCCTTCAATTAATTTTTTTTCCAATTAAATCATGCAATTGTGATGTTAGGTTATGAAAATCTTTGATTTTGATTGCAATTCCACATGTAATTCCTCATTTTTAAATTTCTTTGAAAATTAAAATTAATTAAAACAACTAACTAGCTAGGAGTAAATTAGTATAAAATCATCTACAATTGAAGTGAATCATGGTTCAATACACATAGAGGGTGGAATTCCTTCTCTTTATATATATAGGTGGATAAAGTTTTCTATTAGCACTGATAATAATAATAAAATATTAATAAGGAAGGGAAAAGGTTATGGTCATTATGAATAATAAGAAAAATTTATAACTAAAACACATTATGGGATATCAATTGATTTAGAGATGAGACCGTGCATATTAGGGATGGTCTATTTAGATATGAGACTGTGCATATTAGGGATGGTCTATTTAAAGATGAAACTATGCATATGAGGCATCAAAAAATTGCTCGCTAATGCAATTGTAATGTTAGATTATGAATTTTTTTAGTACAAACTATAATCCCTAATTACAAACTATAAACCCTAATTATAAATTAAGATATTGAAGAATCTATAAACCCTAAAAAACCTAAGTAATGGGGTATTAGGGACTGTTCATTTATATATGGTCCCTAATAGGGTATTAGAGACCGTATAAAATTGTAATGCCTTGAAAAGTCGTTTTGGTATTTTCCCGAAAATCGGTGAAAATTTGGTATTTTTCCGTAAATCGTCTTTTTGTTATTTTGCAGTTTAGGCCTAATTATACCTAATTTGGATAGGTAATTGCTAGTTTTTAGTATCTAATGAGTTACTTATAAAATTCTGGTCGTTTAAAAAAAATTCCCTAATTTTTCAATTTTTAATATTATTTTAAGCCGGTAAGAAAATACATTAAATTAGCGATAAATACAAATTTAAATGGGCTAAATTTAAGCTTTAAAATCATGTTAATTAAAATCTAGTTGTAACATAAATTTTTATGTATTTTATTTTAAGTTTTAACTAATTTTTATTATAGAAAACGAAATTTATTGAATTTAAGCTTAAACTTGCAATTTTGGACTTGTAGGGGGTCTTTTTGCATAATTTTTTTTTGTAAAACCCCCATTCACTCTTCCCTCACCCCAGGCCGGCCCACTTCAGTAGCACAAGGAAAAAAAATTCCTTGCCTACTTTGACTTTTTATTATGTGTTGAAATGAGGTGTTTTTATAAGGTTTTTGATTTATTAATTGGGTATGGGTCTTTAGTTGATTGGTATGGTTGACCTTGACTTTTCCCCAACTCCCCCACACCTCTCCCCACTCCCTCCTTAGCCCAAATTCCTGCAGAAAATAGCCCCAAAAATTTTCCCTATTTCTCCTTCTATTTTGCTTCATTTTCACCTCAAAAATCCATCAAAATTCAAATTTCCTTCACAAATCCAATGCAAACCCTTAATCCATCTCTTCTCACATCCCAATTGGTTTAAATCTTGGAGAAAGGAGGTGCCTTGGGAGGCTAGGGCAAGCTAAGGTTTGAACTTGTGAGGTATAATTTCAATCTTGGTTAATTGGTAGTTGTTATATGCTAAATTAGAACCTTGATGTGTTAATTTTTGTTGTTGATTTCTAATCTAGGTTTTAAAGTGAATGGTTTGAATTTTAATTAGGGTTTTAGAAACCATTATTAGGTTAATTAAGTTATTTTGTTATCTAGTTATTATACAAACCAAATTTAAGAGGTTACTTTGCTTAGTGGGCTCAAATTAGTGTTAATTTAGTGTTTTCATGTATAGTTTGGATTGGAATTGCTCATTTTGAAAAATTCAAGAGAGTGGGTTGTGGTCAAGTTAGGGTTTGTAGTGTTTGATCATGGTTTTAATGGGTAGATTAGCATGTTAATTGAATGGAAAACCCAAATTGGTTATTAGTTGCTATTCGTTAGTCTAAAATTTTGCTAATTGTGTTAATTTGGTTAACTAGGTTTTGGGAATTTAATTAATCAATTGGGATAAAAATCTAATTAAGGTATCCATGGTATTATTAACATTTTAAATTGTATTTTAATATTTTAGATCATGCAAATCCAAACTAAATTGTTGTTTATGCATTTTTGCTAAAATGGTTGAAATTTGGGTAAAATTGCAAACTAGTTTTTTTGAACGTATATAGTTTGATGAGATTAAATTGTGGTTATGGGTTATATGACTTATTTAAGTTATTTAATAAGTATTATGGCCGCTAGAATTGTTTAAACGTCGAGTTTTGTACTAAAACGGGAAATTTTGCTTGCTAGTTTTTCGGAAAAACGGCTTTTAAAGTGAATTTGGGGGTTTTGTGAGTTTTAAACTATTTTATATTAAAATTAGTGCTCGTGAATGTGCAAATGAGTGTATTTGGGTTTTTCTCGATGGTCTGGCGTTTGTACGCCGATGTCGAGGGTTTTTGGGTTGATTTGTGGAAGCAACAATAGTTTTGACCTATGTGGGATTCGTGTGTCGTTTTGGTCATGAGTCGGATTTTAATGCGATGCGGTGCGTTATGATATGTAGGTACCCCCATGTGGACTTCGAGACGGCAAGCAAGCGCATGGCGACGTCGGCACCGGCGAGCGAGGACCAGGTGAGTAGATTTATATCTACGGGGAGAAGTCGGGTGGATGGCGTATAGCACCCCCGCAGTCCGTGGTGGTGTATACGGATGCGTATACACACCAACAATTGTTATATGTTATTTGGGATTTATAATGATATTTAGGATGGATATTGGTGTGTTGGATTACTTTAGTGTTGCGAACCCTAGGGTAGTGTTGCACTACACACACACGCATACATACTTGCATACATTCTTATTTATATGTGCTCATGGGATTCTCTATAGTTATGTGTTCACATGGGTATGGGACTATGTGTTCACATACGGATATGAGGACGATACTAGGGATTGAGCTGAGTCGATGAGATTTGTTTTGTGGTTGTGATATCGGTTTGTACTAGACTGTCGATCAGTAGTCAGATCATGACTATATTGATGATATTAGTATTGTACTAGACATAGGTCAGTACCCTGGACTATGATCTTGGATAAAGAGGATACCAGATGAATAGTGTGATGAATATGATATTAACCCGTACCCAGATTTGGGGATGCCGTACGACGGATTTACGTACGAGCTATATTTTGATGATTGATCCGCACTTTTGACTTGGGATGTCTGATTATAGATATGGTATCGGATATGATATTATTGAGGCGGGATCACCGACTAATATATATACAGGTATGTATATGTATCGACTCAGATGTTAGGCGGTTTCCTTACCTGTAGCCCAGCTGGTCAGCTTAGCCCTTTAGTTTAGTTTAGTTGTTAGAATAGATTCGATTCTTACCTATTTCAAAAACTAACGAATCGTGGGTATTTTAAAAGACAGCCCAAGGGATCCTACGGATATTTCAAAAGACGTATCTTTTCATAAAAACACCGTAGCCCCTATTTTCAAAACCCCATGATTCGTGTTATTTCAAAAGGCATCATTTGTAGGACTTATATTAGATTTATGCAGATTAGTTATAGTTGCGTCTAGTATTCAGCTCCCGCTCATTATTGTGGTTCGCTTCGCATCGCATGCTTATTTTATGTTTCATACTCCATTATTGATATCATGCTGTTAGGACACCAGCACCATTACCGATGATGCGTATGTACCACGTACACTTATTTGCCGGCTCACACACATCTTCATCGGTAATTGCCATGTCACGTACACCTTAGAAAATAATATTTGCTTGACATAGCCTGTTAGCTAATAGTTAGACATGATATTAGTGTACTTGCCTTATATGTTAGTTTAGACATTATAGTTATTACCTGCTACTTCATGCATACTGTTATTCATTGTTATGCCGCATTCATGGATTCTCATGCATATATTAACTATTTTACGTGTTATTGAGGTTTTGGATTCGGATTTCCATGAGATTTTCTGGATTTGGAGGAAAACCGCAAAAACATAAATAAACCTTTCTCTCTTTTAAAATAAAAAGTGTGGTTTTCCCATGATGTATGAGTCGTCCACCATAAGTTTGCTGATGGATTTTGAGACCCGATTCGAGGAGACGAATGAACCGTTTCGGGTACATGGTGGACCCGGTAAGGTACCCCGGGGCAAGAAGCGCGTGATGATGACGATGTGAGCCTGGCAGGGGAGCACTACCTACCGGTGATTTTACCCGACGCGTCGGATATCCGGAGGATACCGTCGTGGTCTTGAGATGGATGGTAGAGGCCGGTCTGGACTGACGGAGCCCTAGATTTTGAGACTGTGATATTGAGATTTCGAGATATTGAGGTACAGAGACTGTGATACAGAGATATCGAGATATTGGGATTACGTTTTGTGCCGATGCTAGGCACTGTTTTATGCTGATTTCATTATGATACCTCATTTTAAAAATACAAAGGAAATCTCACTAAATTATGAAAACAGTTCTTCATTTACATGTATTCTGTTTTCATGCATTCATACATCATTCATATGATATATTGCTACCTGAGGCACTGACACGGGCACATGAGATTACACTCGGGTTAGATATTTACCCTAGCCTTGTTATAGGTTGCATGTTATTCTTATATTTGAGGATATATTATGATCATTGACCTAGGATTGCGTTATTTATGCGATTTCTTTTCGTAGATGTTTTTCTATTCACGAGTTGGCAACTCACCCCCGTTGTGCCTCAGTTTCTTGCAGGTTTGCCGTACAGGTTTCATTACGGCTTTGCGGGCATAGTTTCCTTCGGGTGATTTGCTAGTAGGTGGGTTTACTTGTATCGTACCCCCATTATATATCTTGTATATCATTATTCTGTTGTATCTAGAAGTTCCATCAACCAAACAAGTATTTATTTGAGTTAGTGACCAGTGATGTTTATTCTTTTGACCTTAGAGTCGCGCGTTACATTTCTGTGGTTTTCTTGTGGTTTTGAGTTTCCTTTTGAATTTTGATCATCGCCGTTGGCGTTGTATATTATATTGCTTGTGTGGTTGTGGTCGTCGTTTGACGAAGAGCTAGCTCCCGCTTGGGGATGCCCTTTTTTGTGTAGGGTTCCTAGGCACGCTAATGAGGTCTCATAAGGCATCAACCATGCCAATTTCAAATTTTACGGTGCCGAGAAACCCTAGACTAGATCGTTAACTAGAATTTTAGGCGAAACTAGCAACTAGTTAACAACTTAACTAAGTGAACGGAAATACAACATTTGTAGATCCGGTGCTCCACCTCCATAGCTCCACATAGACGTCCATCCGCTGTACAAATCGGATCTTGGACTCTAGTGTCGGCTTCATCGGAGAAATGGGCGGGCTAGGTCATCGACTACGATGCCGAAGATGATCTACGTCGAGGCATCACAAGATCAAGCTCCCACTTCACCAAGTCATGAAACTTGTGAAGAAAACACCCTATACTACTTGGCAAGAGGTAGAGGATGAAGAAATAGAAGGTGGGTTCACTTTAGAATTGGATTTCTCACTCATTTGCTCAAGTTGCCATTGATGGAGGCAAGCTTTTCTTCTTGAAGATGAAGAAGAAGAAGATGATAGAATATCATAAGTATTTTCAAAATGGAAAATAAAAATGAATACTTATCATATACTAACCATGGTTATGTGTAGAGAATAAACTAAGGTTAGTTGGAATGGTTAGGGTTAAGCATGAGACAAGAATGGTGGACTTGTTCAAAGCTTCAAGAAGCTTCAACAAGCAAACAAAGAAAGCCACCATTCTTTTCTTTTGCCAAAATGAATGAATAAATAAATAGATAGATAATAAGTGAATAAACAAAACCCTAACCACTCTCACAACCATGGTTTAATCTTTACACAAACCCTAGTGAGCATGTATCATCAAACATGATACAAACTAGTGTACAAAAGTATATCACATATACAATGTGCACATCAAGTGAGAAAATCCATTTAAAGTGAACAAATACTAGTTAATGCAAAGTAATATATCAAATATATAATTATACATTAAATCATTAAATCAACACTTGATTTAACGATCCGGTCATATCGCATATCACCGACTAGTATCCAATGTATCGGCTTATCGAATCAATCCTTGATTCGATAACTAGGTTATATCGCATACAACCATTCGACACATTCATCGCGAGAATGGAATGCGGTATCACATACACTCATTATTCTCGGTCCCACACATATCTCATATGCGCTCCTATTTCGTTTCGCTTGAGCTAGGTTACCTCTGTGTAGGACTCTAAAGACTCGTCAATACGCCGGCAGCAGATGATGATCATATCTATCACCCACAAGCCACAAGCGGTCTGCTAAACGTAACGGCCACCCGGGTATTGAGCGATCAGAAGATCGACGAGCAAGCCCGCTCACACTCCTGTGAATCCAACCAGTAACACTTACCGTACAGTCCGGTCTGTTCGTCTGATATGTCGCATATCTTACCTAGGGGTGGTAAACGTCAGACCCCAGTAGCTCGATAAGTCGTGTCGATATGAGGTCTATAACAGTTCGAGAAACTACTGGTAACACTTACCAGTAAATCTCAGCAACCCTGGCCAGGGATTTCCGGTTATAGCCAATCGAACACAGTGCAACATCAACTCCCTATACCGGGAGAGACGAATCCCCTCCTATCGCTCATTGCCTCCATGTGATTCGGGACTGTACCCAAAAGCCACCGTTTTGCACGCCCTCTTGGACGTGGTAAGGTGGAAATCAAAGCACAATGGGAATCACACAAGACTCTATGACGATCTCGGGTCAACAGACTACTCTGTACCAGTGTCACCAGAGAACTGCCATCAGACGTAAGGTATAATACCATCTGGGAGTTCTCGGCGAGTCCGTCCAGTGTACCCAGTCTCTACTGAGCACCCGTATATCATCTCTGATGTCAAACACCAATGGATATGGGATCATCCATCGCCCATCTGTATGGGTCGAGAAGGTATACGCTAGTCTACTCTGATATATCGATGCCCCGTCTCGATACACCCATGACTAGGGACCTTGAAGGATGTACTTATGGACTACCATGTCCCCACTAGTATGATCCGCATCATAGTCCAGGTAGTCAAGTATACATCCTAAGGGCTTTACCAACATGTAACAGAGAGACATCCAGTATACACGTTAAGGTAAAGAGTAACCAGATAGCATACTATCATGTCGAGCAAGAAAGTCCTCCCTATATATGTCCCAGTATCCACTACAATATACATCCCATGTACAGTAATGGCCTCTAGGGCATACATATAACTAACAATCTCCCACTTGCACTAGGGCCATCTGTAGCAGTGGTTGTAGTATCTCATACTCAACCATCCCATAAAAGTCTCTCTCTGGGAATAGGCCTTCGTGAGTGGATCCGTCGTGTTGTCCTCCGAGTCTGCTCTCCTAACCTTGATCACCTTGGAGATCAGCCATCTCCATGATCAGGTGATACTGCCTTAGAATATGTCTGGATCACTGATGGGACGGGTGTTCCTTGGCATAAGCCACAACTCCATTGCCACACAATGGGAGGAACGAAGTTCATCTCATGAACTACTATATACCCAGACTGCCTCTTTGGTAGCATCTTAAGTAGCGATATATCCAGCCTTTATCGTCTAGTATGCCACGGTATCTGTCTTGGAACTCTTCCAACATACCGTCCCTTTACTGAGGGTAAAGACAATGCCTGTGACTGACTTTCAGTCATCCTTATCACCCTGGAACCCTTCCAGTGATTCTCCCCAGGATCGATTGATACCATCTCACTACAACTAGTGAGTATCCTAATATCCATTTAGATCTATCTCATTGATCCAAAACCCAGGATTTAGAAGGTTTCATTTTAATCCTATATGGAGAATCCTTGTGATAAGCGGAGATTGACCGAGCATAGCATAGGAAACTCCTTCCCTATCAAGAGTATGTCATCCACGTACTCTACGAGGATCACGACCATACTCCCTACTACCTTTTCGTATATACAAGGTTCATCTACCATTTTGATGATGTCAAACTCTTTGACTAACTCATCAAAACAGATGTTCCAACTCCGCGATGCCTGCTTTATCACATAAAACATCTTGCACACGTTTCCGCTGCTCCCACTGTCTACGAAGCCCTCTGGCTGTGTACTTATAGACGCTCTCTTCCAAAACATCATTTTAGAAGAGTTGCCATGACACCCAACCACCAGATATCGTAGTCATGGTATGTAGCCGTGGCAAGTAGGATCTGGATGGACTTAAGCATAGCTACTTGAAAAAGGTTTCATCATAATCCACGACTGGTAAATGATGCAAACTTTTAACAAGTCTAGCTTTGAAAGTCTCAACTTTTCCATCTACACCAAGTAATCTTCTCAAGATATACTTGCTCCTGATGGGGATTTAACCCTTCAGATATAGCAGCCAAAGTCCATACTTTGTTGGTGTATAAGGATTCCATCTCAGATCGCTAAGCATCCAGCCATTCTTACAGAGTCTCACTCCTGATGGCCAGCTCGAAACTAGTTGGGTCATCATCTCATGATGCAATCCTCGCTCCCACTGTCATAGAGAAACAGAAGTATCTCTCAGGTGGGTGAGGAACCCTACTAGATCGGCGGAGAGGCTGAGGTTCGTTGGTTGCTATTGAATCCTTTGGTTCTATCAAATCATCTGCTGTAGTTTGTATAGCTGGAACATTTCTAGTTCTACATAACAGACCTTGCCTCGAGCTTGTCCGGATTTTGCTTTTAGACATAGGCCGGACAACCCCAAATCTTAACCAAGTTAAGAGATGGGCTCTTCCCTTTCCATATCATATATGAAGTGGTAGGCAACTGATTTGATCGAAACCCTATTCAATAGGTATGCAACTTCATAAGTGTGTAACTCCCTAAAGGAAATAGGTAACTCAGTAATACTCATCATAGAGCACACCATATCATATAGGGTTTGATTGCTCCGCCCTGATACACCGTTGTGCTGTGGTGTATACGGAGGAGTAATTCTGAGAGAGAATCTCATTCTCCTTTAGAATAGTCCAGGATTTCCGTGCTCAAGTATTCTCCTCCTTGATCTCATCAAAAGACATAATACTTATACCCATATTGGTTCTCTACTTCTAACTTATATTCTGTGAATATCTCAAAAGGTTCGGACTTGTGTTTCAACAGGAACATATGACTGAATCTTGAGAGATCATCAGAGAATGTAATGAAGTATAAAGAACCGGTCTTGGCATGTGTAGACAGGGGACCTTACATACATCAACATGTCTCAATCCCAAAAGTTCACTAACTCTTTCTCTGTTTCCAATAAACAGAGCTATGGTCATCTTATCTTTGTGACATGACTGGCGAGTTTCACAAGATATAAATTCAAACTGATTTAAATATGCATCTACATGTAACTTCAGCTAGTCGGGTCGCATTGATATGACCTAGTCTACAATGCCTCAAGAAGGATTCGTTCATTTCTGAACTCTTCCTCTTGTGTGTGTTCTGTATACTTAAAAACTGTAGTTTGATTTAGAGCATCAATGCTTTTAGATAACGTGCCTGAACCGATCAACTTTTGATATAGGAAATGTTCAAAACATTATCCAACAATACAAAATTTTATCATTTCTTTACTAATAAAGAGACTGATATGATTTTGTATATCAGGTTCAGTATCTAATAACATTCGTTCAGAATCAATGTATTGGTAATACAGGGTGACAGTGACCGACAGACTTGGCTGCAACTCTTGCCCCGTTTTCTGCCTCATGAAACTTATCACCCGTTCTCAGTTCTTTACCTATCTGTAGCCCTATGTAACAGATTACATATCTGGGATCCTGATCTGGTATCATATACCCAGGACGTAAGAAATATTGAGAAACAGTTCTGTGTAACGAACACACCCGAAGATGATGCATCAGCATGCACTCTCTTCGTTTGGGCGGCACGGGAATTCTGGTAATCCCCAATTTCCTGCTCTGTCTTATAACAATTATAAGTTGGAGCGGGACCAACGTTCCCCAGCTCAGTATAACAAGCGGGTTCGGTCAATAATCCGTATTATTATCTTGATTAAGGCGTGAAATGGTCGCTACCAGGGGAGAGAGAGAAGAAAACACTCAGCGTGCGCTCTTGCAAGAATAGATTGGTTATTTATTTTATCTAATCAGGATGGCTCCCACTGTTTTTATCAAATCTTCCTTCAAACCCTAAAAGGAAAGACTAGCCGGGATTAATTACACACTACAAGTTCGCCAATCTTTCAGCCAGGCCAGTGTCGGTACTTTGAGGGAGATCCCCTGTGCTTTCGCACGAACCTAATTAATGTAAACCTCGTTTTCCCAGAGGCGTAACCCCGTTGACACCTTTCTAGACACCTACTTGATCGGCTAATTATAATGTGTAAAACTCTCCCAGGAGTAACAATTACTCGCAGTGGGTATCGGGATCCAGCTATCTCATAGAAGGTATGCAATCTCATTGCAAATTTCAACACTTGAAATTCCCGATAATATTTTGCCCCGAACGATCTATGACCTTGACAAGGTCAACAAACCATAGACCGCAAGTCAAGTTCAACCCGTCATTTCTTGATTGAATCAAACCCACCCGCACGACCCTTGACAAGGTCAACATGGCCGCATGACTACCTTAACACAATCTGCATCATATGCATAAGCAGATAAATACTGGTTAGCTACCGCACACTGCGCCTTGACAAGGTCAACAAACGCAGCACGAATACTAAACAGGACTTATCTGAAATGACGGAGGGCTACGACAGGTTTTTCTGAAAACCTATTGCGTAATGAACTTGATATCGTTGCAGAATCAAATGATTTTAAAATGGAGTGTTTTTGAGGCTTTTCTAGTTTTGCTAAAGGAGTCACTCCCGGTGAAGGGATCGTCGGTTCTTTCCTCGTCGAATGAGGTGCGGGATATATCATATATATCACTGTGCAAAGCATAAACTCTTAAAAGCAATCAAAAGACAAACCGAGTGTGTAGCATCTGCCAGTTATTGCTAAAGGAGTCACTCCCGGTGAAGGGATCTCGGTCCTTTCCTTATCGAATAAGGTGCAGGATATATCATATACACCGCTGTGCAAAGCAAGAACTGTAGCTACCTGTTTTATTTTGAAATTCGATTCCACAACATCTTTAGGTTTCTTTTCTTTCATTAATCACATTAATGAAGTCCCATCATTTAAGTACCTAATCATTACAGATAAATACGACGTACACCTATGCCATCCGCATTCGCCTCGATGTCCCCTCGTGCACCATTAGGTTAAGTAACTAACGGCAGAGCAGGGCAGGGCTAGCGCGGGTGAAAAACATAAGTAACGTCTATATAATATATCATATATACTATATACAGTATCCATAACAGAACATCACATGATCACATCACAGATATCGCAGCAGAAGAAACATATGAAATATTGGATATACTAGGACGTCCGTGTTTTTAATACGAGCCAGTATAAAACACGGATTCCACGGTTGCGATGAATAGCCAAACCCACACCCTTAGACCCCTACGAGAGTGGCAAGCAACCCTACCAATTCTAGAGTTAGGAGACCCGGACTCGACTCCTCGAGTTGGTCTCCCACTGGACTCCAAAACCCGGTTACTTGTGCCCTCCTCCTTGGGTCTATCCTAGTGCGGAAAAGTAAATAATATACAAACGGTGACATCTTCCGCAACCTGGAAGTGCCCCAATAAAAGAATATTACATACAAGTTTTTACATGAATGAAAATGAAAAACACTCATCTCACATAAAAACCCCCCGGCTATTCAAACATGACGATCCAATATAACATATCCCGCAACACATAACATCACATGTCATCAACGTAAGTAAATATGCGCATCCCAATTGTCGTTGACATATAGCAACGAAACCGGCGATATCACATATTACACTTACGGTCACAGAAAAGAAAGTGTAAAACTACAACAGTTGGAATCCGCAACCTCTTTAGACATCGCATGCCTAATCATATGAATTCCTTAAACATCGCATGCCTAACAATTATAAACCCCGCATTTTAGTCTCATTATCGAAAACACTTTTCAATATCAAGTCGGGCAATTCAACAGGATTCCCGACATCCTGATCGAATGCTCGTCGCAAACTTTAGTAGGCGGCCGCACCCCCAATGTCGTCGACGAAGTGCACCAAGGCGGAACACCGCTACCGCGAGCACCCGAACGGATGCTTTCGGAGACGGGGTTCTCCTGCAGTCACTTGGTCGGGGCTATGGGGTGTAGCTGTCTATTAAGTTTACCCGGCGAGTATCCGCGTACACTACGTGATTGCGACGGACTTTTGATCACATCAAAATTCCGTGGCAACCGATCAAGTGAGACTAAACTGCTATGTTTATAACATTCATTCAGTTATCCCATAACTACTTATGAATTCCAATTATTGTATCACATTCCAGATAAACAGAAAATGTTAAACTTTCCGATCGAACAGTCAAATACCCAAGTTTTCCCGAAACAGATCAACACATGAAATAAGTCTAACAACATTCAGTTCGTGCCTCAGTACCAACGGTCCAGCCGTTGAAGGGTCAAGCCAACGCCTCACATGTGGCACGCCGTACTGCCCCAAGCCCGAAGGTTCAAAGGGCAGTTCAAGACGGTCACATAATCGAGTTAAGGTTTGTTGTCTTCTAGAGGGACCATCGCATTACTTGCACTACTTAGAACGTCATTAAACTACGGAAAGATCCAACACTTGGAAATTTCCCGGCAGGGGAAAAAGTGGGAATTTTTATCCGGTCGAACTTTTTAACATATTCTAAAGTTATCCGGAAAAACACATAGACAAAATTAGATAATCCGATCGAATCTCCGAACTCCTAATACAACCCAGAAAACTCAACTCTTGAGTTCATATTAAAAATTCCCAGGAAAACCAGAACTAAAAACTAGGAATTACTGTGTAAACAAAATTGTCTGAAAAGACAAATAGTCCGCGGAACCGCCGCAATAGGCATGCTATTGCCGCGGTTCCGCCGCTCTTCTAGCGATTCAGGTGCTCGAACTTCACAGTAATTCTTAGAAATACCTGCTGATTTTTCTGCATATTTTTAATATGGAAAAAACCCAGTTTTTGAAAAATGTACAGAGAGCAACTATGGAGTTAGGGTTTCGGTTCGTTCGGATTTCAAACGTCGTCTACGCATCGCCTAAGGCTCTAGCTAGGCTCTGATACCACTGTAGGGTTCCTAGGCACGCTAATGAGGTCTCACAAGGCATCAACCATGCCAATTTCAAATTTTACGGTGCCGAGAAACCCTAGACTAGATCGTTAACTAGAATTTTAGGCGAAACTAGCAACTAGTTAACAACTTAACTAAGTGAACAGAAATACAACCATTGTAGATCCGGTGCTCCACCTCCATAGCTCCACATAGACGTCCATCCGCTGTACAAATCGGATCTTGGACTCTAGTGTCGGCTTCATCGGAGAAATGGGCGGTCTAGGTCATCGACTACGATGCCGAAGATGATCTACGTCGAGGCATCACAAGATCAAGCTCCCACTTCACCAAGTCATGAAACTTGTGAAGAAAACACCCTATACTACTTGGCAAGAGGTAGAGGATGAAGAAATAGGAGGTAGGTTCACTTTAGAATTGGATTTCTCACTCATTTGCTCAAGTTGCCATTGATGGAGGCAAGCTTTTCTTCTTGAAGATGAAGAAGAAGAAGATGATAGAATATCATAAGTATTTTCAAAATGGAAAATAAAAATGAATACTTATCATATACTAACCATGGTTATGTGTAAAGAATAAACTAAGGTTAGTTGGAATGGTTAGGGTTAAGCATGAGACAAGAATGGTGGACTTGTTCAAAGCTTCAAGAAGCTTCAACAAGCAAACAAAGAAAGCCACCATTCTTTTCTTTTGCCAAAATGAATGAATAAATAAATAAATAGATAATAAGTGAATAAACAAAACCCTAACCACTCTCACAACCATGGTTTAATCTTTACACAAACCCTAGTGAGCGTGTATCATCAAACATGATACAAACTAGTGTACAAAAGTATATCACATATACAATATGCACATCAAGTGAGAAAATCCATTTAAAGTGAACAAATACTAGTTAATGCAAAGTAATATATCAAATATATAATTATACATTAAATCATTAAATCAACACTTGATTTAACGATCCGGTCATATCGCATATCACCGACTAGTATCCAATGTATCGGCTTATCGAATCAATCCTTGATTCGATAACTAGGTTATATCGCATACAGCCATTCGACACATTCATCGCGAGAATGGAATGCGGTATCACATACACGCATTATTCTCGGTCCCGCACATATCTCATATGCGCTCCTATTTCGTTTCGCTTGAGCCAGGAAACCTCTGTGTAGGACTCTAAAGACTCGTCAATACGCCGGCAGCAGATGATGATCATATCAATCACCCACAAGCCGCAAGCGGTCTGCTAAACGTAACGGCCACCCGGGTATTGAGCGATCAGAAGATCGACGAGCAAGCCCGCTCACACTCCTGTGAATCCAACCAGTAACACTTACCGTACAGTCCGGTCTGTTCGTCTAATATGTCACATATCTTGCCTAGGGGTGGTAAATGTCAGACTCCAGTAGCTCGATAAGTCGTGTCGATATGAGGTCTATAACAGTTCGAGAAACTACTGGTAACACTTACCAGTAAATCTCAGCAACCCTGGCCAGGGATTTCCGGTTATAGCCAATCGAACACAGTGCAACATCAACTCCCTATACCGGGAGAGACGAATCCCCTCCTATCGCTCATTGCCTCCATGTGATTCGGGACTGTACCCAAAAGCCACCGTTTTGCACGCCCTCTTGGACGTGGTAAGGTTGAAATCAAAGCACAATGGGAATCACACAAGACTCTATGACGATCTCGGGTCAACAGACTACTCTGTACCAGTGTCACCAGAGAACTGTCATCAGACGTAAGGTATAATACCATCTGGGAGTTCTCGGCGAGTCCGTCCAGTGTACCCAGTCTCTACTGAGCACCCGTATATCATCTCTGATGTCAAACACCAATGGATATGGGATCATCCATCGCCCATCTGTATGGGTCGAGAAGGTATACGCTAGTCTACTCTGATATATCGATGCCCCGTCTCGATACACCCACGACTAGGGACCTTGAAGGATGTACTTATGGACTACCATGTCCCCACTAGTATGATCCGCATCATAGTCCAGGTAGTCAAGTATACATCCTAAGGGCTTTACCAACATGTAACAGAGAGACATCCAGTATACACGTTAAGGTAAAGAGTAACCAGATAGCATACTATCATGTCGAGCAAGAAAGTCCTCCCTATATATGTCCCAGTATCCACTACAATATACATCCCATGTACAGTAATGGCCTCTAGGGCATACATATAACTAACATTTTGATTTCGTATACTATTCATATTGTATCCCGTTTGGGGGGCAGTATTTACAAAGGAGACTCTGCCGAAATTTTCAGAAAATACTTGATGTTTTTAAAAACCGCATAATTCGGCTTATGCTATTAAAACTACTTGTTTTAAATTGGTTTTCCTTCACTCTACTACTTTTCTTGGTTTGGATTTCTGGGTTTTCGGCTTACTTAGATTACGTACGTCTCAAGACGTCTCGTAGTTTAAGTGCTGGTCATGTTCCGTACTTTCGGGACGTGACAAAGTTGGTATCAGAGTGTTAGGTTTTACCTTCGGAACGTAGGATGACCCTTGGTTGATGGAATAGGTGACTAAAGTAGAGTGACGTATCGTGGGTATGTTCCGCGGCATACTTACGACACGCCACTCCACTTAAGGAGCCTTAGGATGTACATTTCTTTGCTCAGTATTATATTCATTCCGATCTAGCCTCATCAGTACCGGTTATGGTTTTACTGCCACGATTACGGGCAGGGAGAGCTACGGCTAGAGTTGCGGTCAGCATGAGCTCGTCTCGAACGAAGACTGACCAGGGCGAAATTCCGGCGACACACGATTGAGGAGATGTGTCTTTTTACTGTGTTTCCGCGCTACGAGCGTTTGGCGGATCGCCTTTATGAGATTTCTCGGACGTGCCGATCAGTATCAGAGGATTGGGCCACTGATAGAGGCCAGCCAGATTTTGATGACCATTGAAGTATTGCTTACTCCTGATGATTGAGGCACCGTTCAGCGTGCGAACGAGCGAGCCAGTTATTGCTGCGAACGACGAGATATTGCCCCAGATGCTGGAGTTAGTGCAGAATGAGTTGTACTAAGAGATGATAGAAGGTCGCTAGTCATCGAGGATGAATGACTAGGACATGTGGATCGTTCGCCTACCCCGATGCGAGATCATCAGATAGATTGATTCCAGCTAGAGACGACTTCACGCGGAGACGTTGGGAGTCGACAGAGACGATCGAATGTCAGAAACCTATTATTCCAAGTTTAAAGTAGTCGGAAAGACATGCAAGCAATTCTATGGTCCCTCTAGAAGAATGAAACCCTAACTCGACTTAATGACCGTGTGAAAGCCTTTGAACCTTCGGGTTTGCGGCAGTTCTACGGCGCCATTAGTGAGGCTTGGGTTTGCCCTTCTACGGCTGGACCACCGATGCTGTGGTATGTACTCGATACTATTAAACTGTGCCCAAGATGTTGAGCTCTTGGGGGATTATGAGGTTTTGACGACTCGATCGGATGGCTCGACTTAATTCGGATGCTAGGTGGTGAGATGCATTTCTTGGGAGACTCCCAATACGAGGATAGCCGTTGGAGCTCAGTCCATGCAGCCACGACGAGAAGAGTCCGAAGCGGTCGACATTAGAGAAAGGTGAAGTAAGAGGTTCGTACCAGATTTAGATGAAACGACGTTCCACTCCGCCGACATCAGAGATGCGATACGTATGCCGATGCATTGTACTTGGAAATACCTTCCAGAAGGAGTCGCGTTGAGTATGCAGCCGTTCCAGCACGAGAACAGATCTAGTAAGGGACGATGACTTCCGGACAGTTCGGCAGAGACGAGATTTGGGAGAGATCTCGATAGGACCTTTTTGGAATAATTTACGAGAAGACTTGGACCCAGTAGTGGTCATGTTATGCACACCGGCAGGCCAGAGTTCAGGATCGTCGACGAGACATGCTATGAGTGACCACAGCAGTTGGCCAGAGATTCTTGGAGGATGTGCTTGAGCAGGACTATTCCGCCATACTTGATTTGCGTATTTTGGGCGATTTATTCGCATGATTGATTTTGATGATTGAGTTTCATGATATTTGTCTTCATGGACCATGGTTGCAACTGCTGAGTATTTACGATTTTTGCACGGTTGTTGCACTTGATATCGTTTTCGTGCCTTGGTTCTCATGTTTGTGATTATATGGATTTCATACAGTTGAGTTGATTTTTGCGTATATACGCACACGATTTGGTTTTTGCACGCGGTATAGTTCATATATGCTTGCAGTGCAATGTTACGTATATTGTGCACTTGGATGCACTGGACTTCGATTTCGAGGGTGATGCTCGATATTTGTTTTGTGCATTTTATGCACCTGATTGGATTTTGCGCGTGCTCGACGCTTGATATTGGATTTCATGATTTCGTGCATGATGAATGCACCGGATTTGGATTTTTAGCGCATGTCGGGCGCATGTTATGAGATGCACTAAATCGAGATTTTTCGTGCATGTCAGATGCACCTGATTTTGCTGTCAAGCACACACGTTGCCTATGACCGATGTTGTGTGCACACCCGTTGCACCTTGATGTTGTTTCTGTGCACAGGTATGGCACATTCATGGATTTTGATTCCCGTGCGCACCGGACGCACAGGGTTTTCATATGCACTTTTGGGATTGATTCCTATGGAGCAGTATATTTTCATGATATTGCGATTTGTTTCGTACTGAGCAGGACTAGTCAGAGGACAGTACCTGAGTGTGTTTTGCACGCATTTCCTTCAGATATTTACATGTATAGTTCCGAATTATAGCATATCGGTTTTCCTTTGGATTTGGCATTCGTGTCTTCACCTTGACTCCGATGATTGCAGGATACTTGACGGAGTTTTGATTTTGAGTTATATGCTCATTTTTCATGCGCATGCGCTGCGCTACGATTTGTTTTATGTACTTATGATTTCGGAGCCCCGATGACTGGATGGTTTTGCTTAGATGTTTTAGTATTTGTGGGGAGTTTTAATTTAAATTCGGGGACCGAATTTCTTTAAGGGGGGAAGATTGTAATGCCTTGAAAAGTCGTTTTGGTATTTTCCCGAAAATCGGTGAAAATTTGGTATTTTTCCGTAAATCGTCTTTTTGTTATTTTGCAGTTTAGACCTAATTATACCTAATTTGGATAGGTAATTGCTAGTTTTTAGTAGCTAATGAGTTACTTATAAAATTCTGGTCGTTTAAAAAATTTTCCCTAATTTTTCAATTTTTAATATTATTTTAAGCCGGTAAGAAAATACATTAAATTAGCGATAAATACAAATTTAAATGGGCTAAATTTAAGCTTTAAAATCATGTTAATTAAAATCTAGTTGTAACATAAATTTTTATGTATTTTATTTTAAGTTTTAACTAAGTTTTATTATAGAAAACGAAATTTATTGAATTTAAGCTTAAACTTGTAATTTTGGACTTGTAGGGGGTCTTTTTGCATAAATTTTCTTTTGTAAAACCCCCATTCACTCTTACCTCACCCCAGGCCGGCCCACTTCAGTAGCACAAGGAAAAAAATTCCTTGCCTCCTTTGACTTTTTATTATGTGTTGAAATGAGGTGTTTTTATAAGGTTTTTGATTTATTAATTGGGTATGGGTCTTTAGTTGATTGGTATGGTTGACCTTGACTTTTCCCCAACTCCCCCACACCTCTCCCCACTCCCTCCTCAGCCCAAATTCCTGCAGAAAACAGCCCCAAAAATTTTCCCCATTTCTCCTTCTATTTTGCTTCATTTTCACCTCAAAAATCCATCAAAATTCAAATTTCCTTCACAAATCCAATGCAAACCCTTAATCCATCTCTTCTTACATCCCAATTGGTTTAAATCTTGGAGAAAGGAGGTGCCTTGGGAGGCTAGGGCAAGCTAAGGTTTGAACGTGTGAGGTATAATTTCAATCTTTGGTTAATTGGTAGTTGTTATATGCTAAATTAGAACCTTGATGTGTTAATTTTTGTTGTTGATTTCTAATCTAGGTTTTAAAGTGAATGGTTTGAATTTTAATTAGGGTTTTAGAAACCATTATTAGGTTAATTAAGTTATTTTGTTATCTAATTATTATACAAACCAAATTTAAGAGGTTACTTTGCTTAGTGGGCTCAAATTAGTGTTAATTTAGTGTTTTCATGTATAGTTTGGATTGGAATTGCTCATTTTGAAAAATTCAAGAGAGTGGGTTGTGGTCAAGTTAGGGTTTGTAGTGTTTGATCATGGTTTTAATGGGTAGATTAGCATGTTAATTGAATGCAAAACCCAAATTGGTTATTAGTTGCTATTTGTTAGTCTAAAATTTTGCTAATTGTGTTAATTTGGTTAACTAGGTTTTGGGAATTTAATTAATCAATTGGGATAAAAATCTAATTAAGGTATCCATGGTATTATTAACATTTTAAATTTTATTTTAATATTTTAGATCATGCAAATCCAAACTAAATTGTTGTTTATGCATTTTTGCTAAAATGGTTGAAATTTGGGTAAAATTGCAAACTAGTTTTTTTGAACGTATATAGTTTGATGAGATTAAATTATGGTTATGGGTTATATGACTTATTTAAGTTATTTAATAAGTATTATGGCCGCTAGATTTGTCTAAACGTCGAGTTTTGTACTAAAACGGGAAATTTTGCTTGCTAGTTTTTCGGAAAAACGGCTTTTAAAGTGAATTTGGGGTTTTTGTGAGTTTTAAACTATTTTATGTTAAAATTAGTGCTCGTGAATGTGCAAATGAGTGTATTTGGGTTTTTCTCGATGGTCTGGCGTTTGTACGCCGATGTCGAGGGTTTTGGGGTTGATTTGTGGAAGCAACCATAGGTTTTGACCTATGTGGGATTCGTGTGTCGTTTTGGTCATGAGTCGGATTTTAATGCGATGCGGTGCGTTATGATATGTAGGTACCCCCATGTGGACTTCGAGACGGCAAGTAAGCGCATGGCGACGTCGGCACCGGCGAGCGAGGACCAGGTGAGTAGATTTATATCTACGGGGAGAAGTCGGGTGGATGGCGTATAGCACCCCCGCAGTCCGTGGTGGTGTATACGGATGCGTATACACACCAACAATTGTTATATGTTATTTGGGATTTATAACGATGTTTAGGATGGATATTGGTGTGTTGGATTACTTTAGTGTTGCGAACCCTAGGGTAGTGTTGCACTACACATACACACATACATACTTGCATACATTCCTATTTATATGTGCTCATGGGATTCTCTATAGTTATGTGTTCACATGGGTATGGGACTATGTGTTCACATACGGATATGAGGACGATACTAGGGATTGAGCTGAGTCGATGAGATTTGTTTTGTGGTTGTGATATCGGTTTGTACTAGACTGTCGATCAGTAGTCAGATCATGACTATATTGATGATATTAGTATTGTACTAGACATAGGTCAGTACCCTGGACTATGATCTTGGATAAAGAGGATACCAGATGAATAGTGTGATGAATATGATATTAACCCGTACCCAGATTTGGGGATGCCGTACGACGGATTTACGTACGAGCTATATTTTGATGATTGATCCGCACTCTTGACTTGGGATATCTGATTATAGATATGGTATCGGATATGATATTATTGAGGCGGGATCACCGACTAATATATATACAGGTATGTATATGTATCGACTCAGATGTTAGGCGGTTTCCTTACCTGTAGCCCAGCTGGTCAGCTTAGCCCTTTAGTTTAGTTTAGTTGTTAGAATAGATTCGATTCTTACCTATTTCAAAAACTAACGAATCATGGGTATTTTAAAAGACAGCCCAAGGGATCCTATGGATATTTCAAAAGAAGTATCTTTTCATGAAAACACCGTAGCCCCTATTTTCAAAACCCCATGATTCGTGTTATTTCAAAAGGCATCATTTGTAGGACTTATATTAGATTTATGCAGATTAGTTATAGTTGCGTCTAGTATTCAGCTCCCGCTCATTATTGTGGTTCGCTTCGCATCGCATGCTTATTTTATGTTTCATACTCCATTATTGATATCATGCTGTTAGGACACCAGCACCATTACCGATGATGCGTATGTACCACGTACACTTATTTGCCGGCTCACACACATCTTCATCGGTAATTGCCATGTCACGTACACCTTAGAAAATAATATTTGCTTGACATAGCCTGTTAGCTAATAGTTAGACATGATATTAGTGTACTTGCCTTATATGTTAGTTTAGACATTGTAGTTATTACCTGCTACTTCATGCATATTGTTATTCATTGTTATGCCGCATTCATGGATTCTCATGCATATATTCACTATTTTACGTGTTATTGAGGTTTTGGATTCGGATTTCCATGAGATTTTCTGGATTTGGAGGAAAACCGCAAAAACATAAATCAACCTTTCTCTCTTTTAAAATAAAAAGTGTGGTTTTCCCATGATGTATGAGTCGTCCACCATGAGTTTGCTGATGGATTTCGAGACCCGATTCGAGGAGACGGATGAACCGTTTCGGGTACATGATGGACCCGGTAAGGTACCCTGGGCAAGAAGCGCATGATGATGACGATGTGAGCCTGGTAAGGGAGCACTACCTACCGGTGATTTTACCCGACGCGTCGGATATCCGGAGGATACCGTCGTGGTCTTGAGATGATGGTAGGGGCCGGTCTGGACTGACGGCGCCCTAGATTTTGAGACTGTGATTTTGAGATTTCGAGATATTGAGGTACAGAGACTGTGATATAGAGATATCAAGATATTGGGATTACGTTTTGTGCCGATGCCAGGCACTGTTTTATGCTGATTTCATTATGATACCTCATTTTAAAAATACAAAGGAAATCTCACAAAATTATGAAAACAATTCTTCATTTACATGTATTCTGTTTTCATGCATTCAAACCTCATTCATATGATATATTGCTACCTGAGGCACTGACACGGGCACATGAGATTACACTCGGGTTAGATATTTACCCTAGCCTTGTTATAGGTTGCATGTTATTCTTATATTTGAGGATATATTATGATCATTGACCTAGGATTGCGTTATTTATGCGATTTCTTTTCGTAGATGTTTTTCTATTCACGAGTTGGCAACTCACCCCCGTTGTGCCCCAGTTTCTTGCAGGTTTGCCGTACAGGTTTCATTACGGCTTTGCGGGCATAGTTTCCTTCTGGTGATTTGCTAATAGGTGGGTTTACTTGTATCGTACCCCCATTATATATCTTGTATATCATTATTCTGTTGTATCTAGAAGTTCCATCAACCAAACAAGTATTTATTTGAGTTAGAGACCAGTGATGTTTATTCTTTCGACCTTAGAGTCGCGCGTTACATTTCTGTGGTTTTCTTGTGGTTTTGAGTTTCCTTTTGAATTTTGATCCTCGCCGTTGGCGTTGTATATTATATTGCTTGTGTGGTTGTGGCCGTCGTTTGACGAAGAGCTAGCTCCCGCTTGGGGATGCCCTTTTTTGATTTCGTATACTATTCATATTGTATCCCGTTTGGGGGGCAGTATTTACAAAGGAGACTCTGCCGAAATTTTCAGATAATACTTGATGTTTTTAAAAACCGCATAATTCGGCATATGCTATTAAAACTACTTGTTTTAAATTGGTTTTCCTTCACTCTACTACTTTTCTTGGTTTGGATTTCTGGGTTTTCGGCTTACTTAGATTACATACGTCTCAAGACGTCTCGTAGTTTAAGTGTCGGTCATGTTCCGTACTTTCGGGACGTGACAAAAATATCCGGTCCTTAATAAACGGTCGCCAATGCTTTGGAGGCCGTGTATTAAGTATTAGCGACTGTATAAAATGTAGGGTTCCTAGGCACTCTCAAGAGGTCTCACAAGGCATCAACCATGCCAATTTCAAAAAATCTAGGTGCCGAGAAACCCGACTACGGATCGTTGGCTAGAAATCTAGGCGAAACATTAAACTAGTTAACACTTAACTATAAGAATACGGAAATACAACCTTTGTAGATCCGGTTCTCCGCCTCCATAGCTCCGCAACGAAGTATCCTCGCTGTCCGAATCGAAATCCGGGCTCTTGCGTCGGCTTCATCGGAGAAGAAGCGGGCTAGGTCATCGACGACGTGCCGAAGATGATCTACGTCGAAGCATCACTAGATCAAGCTCCACCTTCACCAAGCCATGAAAACTTGTGAAGGAAACACACTCTACTACTTGGCAAGAGGTAGAGGATAAAGAAATAGGAAGTGGGTAGACTTTAGAATTGGATTTCTCACTTGTTTCATCAATCCACCATTGATGAAGTCAAGCTTCTTCATGGAAGAAGAAGATGAAGATGAAGAAAGAATTATTATGATAGTTAATTAAAAAGAAAAGAAAAAGGATACTTATCATAATAATAACCATGATTAGGTGTAGAGAATAGACCATGGTTAATTGCAAGGGTTAGGGTTAAGCATGAGACAAAATGGTCACAAAGTCAAAGCTTCATGAAGCTTCAAAGAAAGAGACAAAACTTGCAACCATTTCATTTCTAATCTTTTCCAAATAAATAAATAAATAAATGATTAAGAAAAAGAAAACCCTAATCATCAATTTAACCATGGTTTAATCTTTACACTTAACCAAGTTAACATGTATCATCAAACATGATACAAACATTTGCACAAAAAGTATATCACATATACAACTTGTACAATCAAGTGAGAAAATCTATATAAAGTGAACCAATACTAGTTAATGCAAAGTAATATATCAAATATATAATTATACATTAAATCATTAAATCAACACTTGATTTAACGATCCGGTCATATCGCATATAACCGACTAGTATCCAATGTATCGGCTTATCGAATCAATCCTTGATTCGATAACTAGGTTATATCCCATACAACCATTCGATACATTCATCGCGAGAATAGAATACGGTATCACATACACGCATTATTCTCAGTCCCGCACATATCTCATATGCGCTCCTATTTCGTTTCGCTTGAGCCAGGAAACCTCTGTGTAGGACTCTAAAGACTCGTCAATACGCCGGCAGCAGATGATGATCGTATCAAACACCCACAAGCCGCAAGCGGTCTGCTAAACGTAACGGCCACCCGGGTATTGAGCGATCAGAAGATCGACGAGCAAGCCCGCTCACACTCCAGTGAATCCAACCAGTAACACTACCGTACAGTCCGGTCTGTCCGTCTGATCTGTCGCATATCTCGCCTAGGGGTGGTGAACGTCAGACCCTAATAGCTCGATAAGTCGTGTCGATACGAGGTCTATAACTGTTCGAGAAACTACTGGTAACACTTACCAGTAAATCTCAGCAACCCTGGCCAGGGATTTCCTGTTATAGCCAATCGAACACAGCGCAACATCAACCCCCTATACCGGGAGAGACGAATCCCCTCCTATCGCTCATTGCCTCCATGTGACTCGGGACTGTACCCAAAAACCACCGTTTTGCACGCCCTCTTGGATGTGGTAAGATGGAAATCAAAGCACAGTGGGAACCACACAAGACTCTATGACGATCTCGGGTCAACAGACTACTCTGTACCAGTGTCACCAGAGAACTGCCATCTGACGTGAGGTATAATACCATCTGGGAGCTCTCGGCGAGTCCGTCCAGTGTACCCAGTCTCTACTGAGCACCCGTATATCATCTCTGATGTCAAACACCAATGGATATGGGATCATCCATCGCCCATCTGTATGGGTCGAGAAGGTACACGCTAGTCTACTCTGGTATATCGATGCCCCGTCTCGATACACCCACGACTAGGGACTTTGAAGGATGTACTTATGGACTACCATGTCCCCACTAGTATGATCTGCATCATAGTCCAGGTAGTCAAGCACACATCCTAAGGGCTTTACCAACATGTAACAGAGAGACAATCAGTATACACGTTAAGGTAAAGAGCAACCAGATAGCATAATATCATGTCGAGCAAGAAAGTCCTCCCTATATATGTCCCAGCATCCACTACAATATACATCCTATGTACAGTAATGGCCTCTAGGGCATACATATAACTAACAATCTCCCACTTGCACTAGGGCCATCTGTAGCAGTGGTTGTAGTATCTCATACTCAACCATCCCATAAAAGTCTCTCTCTGGGAATAGGCCTTCGTGAGTGGATCCGCCGTGTTTTCCTCTTGGTCTACTCTCCTTGCCTCGATCATCCTGGAGATCAAGCATCTCCATGATCAGGTGATACTGCCTTAGAATAAGTCTGTATCACTGATGGGACCTGCGTTCCTTGGCATAAGCCACAACTCCATTGTCACACAATGGGAGGAACATAGTTCATCTCATGAACCAATATACACCCAAACAGCTTCTTTGGTAGCATCTTTAGTAGCGATGTATCCTGCCTTTATCGTCTAGTATGTCACGGTATCTAGCTTGGAACTCTTCCAACATACCGTCCCTTTACTGAGGGTAAAGACAATGCCTGCGACTGACATTCAGTCGTCTTTATCACCCTGGAACACTTCCAGTGATTCTTCCCAGGATCAACTGATACCATCTCACTACACCTAGTGAGATTCCTAACATCCAATTAGATCTATCTCATAGATCCAAAATCCAGGATTTAGTAGGTATCACTTTGATCCTATGTGGAGAATCATTGTGATAAGCGGAGATTGATCGAGCGTAGCATAGAAAACTCCTTCCCTATCAAGAGTATGTCATCTACGTACTCTACGAGGATCGTCACCATACTCCCTACTACCTTTTTGTTTATACAAGGTTCATCTACCATTTTGATGATGTCAAACTCTTTGACTAAGACATCAAAACAGATGTTCCAACTCCGCGATGCCTGCTTTATCCTATAAAGCATCTTGCACTCGTTTCCGCTGCTCCCACTGTTTACGAGGACCTCTGGCTGTGTACTTATAGACTCACTCTTCTAAAACATCATTTAGAAAAGCAGTCATGACACCCAACCACCAGATATCGTTGTCATGGTATGTAGCCGTGACAAGTAGGATCTGGATGGACTTAAGCATAGCTACTTGAAAAGGTTTCATCATTATCCGAGCCTGGTCGATGACAAAAACCTTTAACAAGTCTAGCTTTGAAAGTCTCAACTTTTCCAAGTACACCAAGTAATCTTCTCAAGATATACTTGCTCCTGATGGGGATTTAACCCTTCAGATATAGCAACTAAAGTCCATACTTTGTTGGTGTATAAGGATTCCATCTCAGATCGCTAAGCATCCAGCCATTCTTACAGAGTCTTACTCCTGATGGCCAGCTCGAAGCTAGTTGGGTCATCATCTCATGATGTAATCCTCGCTCCTACTATCATAGAGAAACAGAAGTATCTCTCAGGTGGGTGAGGAAACCTACTAGATCGGCGGAGAGGCTGAGGTTCGTTGGCATCTACTGAATCCTTTGGTTGTACAAAATCATCTGCTGTAGTTTGTATGGCTGGAACATTTCCAGTTCTACATAACAGATCTTGCCTTGAGCTTGTCCGGATTATGTTTTTCAGACATAGGCTGGACAACCCCAAATCTTAACTAACTTAAGATATGGGCTCTTCCCTTTCCATATCACATATGAAGTGGTAGGCAACTGATTTGATTTGAACCCGATTCAATAGGTATGCAGCTTCTCAAGTGCATAACATGCAAAAAGGAAATAGGTAACTCAGTAATACTCATCATAGAGCACACCTTATCATATAGGGTGTGTTTGCTCCGCCCCGATATACCATCGTGCTATGGTGTATACGGAGGAGTAATGCTGAGAGAGAATCTCATTCTCCTTTAGAATTGTCCAGGAATTCCGTGCGCAAGTATTCTCCTCCTTGATCACATCAAAGGACATAATACTTATACCCGTATTTTGGTTCTCTACTTCTAACTTATATTCTGTGAATATCTCAAAAGGTTCGGACTTGTGTTTCAACAAGAACATATGTCTGAATCTAAAGAGATTATCAGAGAATGTAATGAAGTATAAAGAATCAGTCCTGGCATGTGTAGACAGGAGACCTTGCATACATCATCATGTATCAGTCCCAAGAGTTCATTAACTCTTTCTCTGTTTCCAATAAATAGAGCTATGGTCATCTTATCTTTGTGACATTACTGGCGAGCTTCACAAGATGTAAATTCAAACTGCTTTAAATATGCATCTAAATGTAACTCCAGCTAGTCGGGTCGCATTGATATGACCTAGTCTACAATGCCTCAAGAAGGATTCGTTCATTTCTGAACTCTTTCTCTTGTGTGTGTTCAGTATACTAAGAACTGTAGTTTGATTTAGAACATCAATGCTTTTATATAACGTGCCTGAACCGATCAACTTTTGATATAGGAAATGTTCAAAACATTATCCAACAATACAAAATTTTATCATTTCTTTACTAATAAAGAGAGTGATATGATTTTGTATATCAGGTTCGGTATCTAATAACATACGTTCAGAATCAATGTATTCTGGTAATACAGGGTAACAGTGACCAACAGACTTGGCTGCAACTCTTGCCCCGTTTTCTGTCTCATGAAACTTATCACCCGTTCTCAGTTTTTCTACCTTTTTGTAGCCCTATGTAACAGATTACATATCTGGGATCCTGATCCGGTATCATATACCAAAGATGAGGAGGATACTGAGAAACAGTTCTGTATAATGAACATACCCGAAGATGATGCATCAGCATGCACTCTCTTCGTTTGGGCGGCACGGGAAATCTGGTATTCCCCAATTTCCTGCTCTGTCTTATAACATTTATAAGTGGGAGCGGGACCAACGTTCCCAAGCTCAGTATAACAAGCGGGTTCGGTCAATAATCCGTATTATTATCTTGATTAAGGCGTGATATGGTCGCTATCAGGAAAGAGAAAGAAGAAAACACTCAGCGTGCGCTCTGTCAAGAATAGATTGGTTATTATTTTATCTAATCAGGATGGCTCCCACTGCTTTTTATCAAATCTTCCTTCAAACCCTAAAAGGAAAGACTAGCCGGGATTAATTACACACTACAGGTTCGCCAATCTTTCAGCCAGGCCAGTGTCGGTACTTTGAGGGAGGTCCCCCGTACTTTCGCACGAACCTAATTAATGTAAACCTCGTTTTCCCAGAGGCGTAACCCCGTTGACACCTTTCTAGACACCTACTTGATCGGCTAATTGTAATGTGTAAAACTCTCCCAGGAGTAACTCTTACTCGCAGCGGGTATCGGGATCCAACTATCTCATAGAAGGTATGGAATCTCATTGCAAATTTCAAAACTTAAAATTTCCGATAATATTTTGCCCCGAACGATCTATGACCTTGACAAGCTCAACAAACCATAGACCGCAAGTCAAGTTCAACCCGTCATTTCTTGATTGAATCAAACCCACCCGCACGACCCTTGACAAGGTCAACAAGGCCGCACGACTACCCTAACCCAATCTGCATCATATGCATAAGCAGATAAATACTGGTTAGCTACCGCACACTGCGCCTTAACAAGGTCAACAAACGCAGCACGAATACTAAACAGGACTTATCTGAAATGATGGAGGGCTACGACAGGTTTTTCTGAAAACCTATTGCGTAATGAACTTGATATCGTTGTAGAATCAAATGATTTTTAAATTGAGTGCTTTTGAGGCTTTTCTAGAAAAGGAGTCACTCCCGGTGAGGGGATCGTCGGTCCTTTCCTCGTCGAATGAGGTGCGGGATATATCATATATATCACTGTGCAAAGCAAAAACACTTAAAAGCAATCATAAGACAAACCGAATGTGTAGCATCTGCCAGTCATTGCTAAAGGAGTCACTCCCGGTGAAGGGATCTCGGTCCTTTCCTCATCGAATAAGGTGCAGGATATATCACATATACCGCTGTGCAAAGCAAGAACTGTAGCTACCTGTTTTATTTTGAAATTTGATTCTACAACATCTTAGGTTTCTTTTATTTCATTAATCACATTAATGAAGTCTCATCATTTAAGTACCTAAACATCACAGATAAATACGACGTACACTTATGCCATCCGCATTCGCCTCGATGTCCCCTCGTGCACCGTTAGGTTAGGTAACTAACGGCAGAGCGGGGCAGGGCTAGCACGGGTGTAAAACATAAGTAAAGTCTATATAATATATCATATATACTATATACTGTATCTATCACAGAACATCACATGATCACATCACAGATATCGCAGCAGAAGAATCATATGAAATATTGGATATACTAGGACGTCCGTGTTTTGAATACGAGCCAGTATAAAACACGGATTCCACGGTCGCGATGAATAGCCAAACCCACACCCCTAGACCCCTACGAGAGCGGCAAGCAACCCTACCAATTCTAGAGTTAGGAGACCCGGACTCGACTCCTCGAGTTGGTCTCCCACTGGACTCCAGAACCCGGTTACTTGTGCCCTCCTCCTTGGGTCTATCCTAATGCAGAAAAGTAAATAATATACATCAACGGTGACAACTTCCGCAACCTGGAAGCACCCCAATAAAAGAATATTACATACAAGTTTTTACATGAATGAAAATGAAAAACACTCATCTCACATAAAAACCCCCGGCTATTCAAACACGACGATCCAATATAACATATCCAGCAACACATAACATCACATGTCATCAACGTAAGTAAATATGTCCATCCCAATTGTCGTTGACATATAGCAACGAAACCGGCGATATCACATATTACACTTACGGTCACAAAAAAGAAAGTGTAAAACTACAACAGTTGGAATCCGCAACCACCTCAGACATCGCATGCCTGACCAAATGAATTACTTAGACATCGCATGCCTAACAATTATAAACCCCGCATTTTAGTCTCATTATCGAAAACACTTTTCAATATGAAGTCGAACAATTCAACAAGATTCCCGACATCCTGATCGAATGCTCGTCGCAAATTTCAGTAGACGGCCGCACCCCCGATGCCGTCGACAAAGTGCACCAAGGCGGAACACCGCTACCGGAAGCACCCGAACGGATGCTTTCGGCGACGGGGTTCTCTTACAGTCACTTGGTCGGGGCTATGGGGTGTAGCTGTCTTTTAAGTTTACCCGGCGAGTATCCGCGTACGCTACGTGATTGCGACGGACTTTTGATCACATCAAAATTCCGTGGCAACCGGTCAAGTGAGACTAAACTGCTATGTTTATAACATTCATTCAGTTATCTCATAACTTATTGTGAATTCCAATTATTGTATCCCATTCCGGATAAATAGAAAATGTCAAACTTTCCGATCGAACAATCGAACACCCAAGTTTTCCCGATACAGATCAACACATGAAATAAGTCTAACAGCATTCAGTTCGTGCCTCAGTACCAACGGTCCAGCCGTAGAAGGGTCAAGCCAACGCCTCACATGTGGCACGCCGTACTGCCCCAAACCCGAAAGTTCAAAGGGCAGTTCAAGACGGTCACATAATCGAGTTAAGGTTTGTTGTCTTCTAGAGGGTCCATCGCGTTACTTGGACTACTTAGAACGTCGTTAAACTACGGAAAAGTCCAACACTTGGAAATTTCCCGACAGGGGAAAAATTGGGTATTTATATCCGGTCGAACATTTTAACATATTCAAAAAAATTATCCGGAACGACACATAGACAAAGTTTGACAATCCGATCGAATGAATGAACTCCCAATACAACCCAAAATACTCAACTCATTATTTCAGATTAAAAATTCCCAGGAAAACCAGCACTGAAAAATAGGAGTTACTGTGCAAAATTCAATGGCAGATAAGACAAAAGGGCCGCGGAAGGGCCGCATTATCACGCTAATACCGCGGTTCCGCCGCACTTTAGAAAGATCATTAGGTAATTTTTGCATCGTAATTCTTAGATTTACCTGCTGATTTTTCTGCATATTTTTAATTTGCAAAAATCCACATTTTACAAAAATGTCCAGAGAGCATTTTAAAGTCGGGGTTTCGGGTCGATCGGACTTCTAACTCCGTCTACGCATCGCCTAAGGCTCTAGCTAGGCTCTGATACCACTGTAGGGTTCCTAGGCACTCTCAAGAGGTCTCACAAGGCATCAACCATGCCAATTTCAAAAAATCTAGGTGCCGAGAAACCCGACTACGGATCGTTGGCTAGAAATCTAGGCGAAACATTAAACTAGTTAACACTTAACTATAAGAATACGGAAATACAACCTTTGTAGATCTGGTTCTCCACCTCCATAGCTCCGCAACGAAGTATCCTCGCTGTCCAAATCGAAATCCGGGCTCTTGCGTCGGCTTCATCGGAGAAGAAGCGGGCTAAGTCATCGACGACGTGCCGAAGATGATCTACGTCGAAGCATCACTAGATCAAGCTCCACCTTCACCAAGCCATGAAAACTTGTGAAGGAAACACACTCTACTACTTGGCAAGAGGTAGAGGATGAAGAAATAGGAAGTGGGTAGACTTTAGAATTGGATTTCTCACTTGTTTCATCAATCCACCATTGATGAAGTCAAGCTTCTTCATGGAAGAAGAAGATGAAGATGAAGAAAGAATTATTATGATAGTTAATTAAAAAGAAAAGAAAAAGGATACTTATCATAATAATAACCATGATTAGGTGTAGAGAATAGACCATGGTTAATTGCAAGGGTTAGGGTTAAGCATGAGACAAAATGGTCACAAAGTCAAAGCTTCATGAAGCTTCAAAGAAAGAGACAAAACTTGC
Source organism: Agapanthus africanus (assembly GCA_030015575.1). NCBI lineage: Eukaryota > Viridiplantae > Streptophyta > Magnoliopsida > Asparagales > Amaryllidaceae > Agapanthus > Agapanthus africanus. The sequence goes on along the minus strand of JASDDO010000012.1, from coordinate 392,207,293 downwards.
AACCATTTCATTTCTAATCTTTTCCAAATAAATAAATAAATAAATGATTAAGAAAAAGAAAACCCTAATCATCAATTTAACCATGGTTTAATCTTTACACTTAACCAAGTTAACATGTATCATCAAACATGATACAAACATTTGCACAAAAAGTATATCACATATACAACTTGTACAATCAAGTGAGAAAATCCATATAAAGTGAACCAATACTAGTTAATGCAAAGTAATATATCAAATATATAATTATACATTAAATCATTAAATCAACACTTGATTTAACGATCCGGTCATATCGCATATAACCGACTAGTATCCAATGTATCGGCTTATCGAATCAATCCTTGATTCGATAACTAGGTTATATCGCATACAACCATTCGATACATTCATCGCGAGAATAGAATACGGTATTACATACACGCATTATTCTCGGTCCCGCACATATCTCATATGCGCTCCTATTTCGTTTCGCTTGAGCCAGGAAACCTCTGTGTAGGACTCTAAAGACTCGTCAATACGCCGGCAGCAGATGATGATCATATCAAACACCCACAAGCCGCAAGCGGTCTGCTAAACATAACGGCCACCCGGGTATTGAGCGATCAGAAGATCGACGAGCAAGCCCGCTCACACTCCAGTGAATCCAACCAGTAACACTACCGTACAGTCCGGTCTGTCCGTCTGATCTGTCGCATATCTCACCTAGGGGTGGTGAACGTCAGACCCCAATAGCTCGATAAGTCATGTCGATACGAGGTCTATAACTGTTCGAGAAACTACTGGTAACACTTACCAGTAAATCTCAGCAACCCTGGCCAGGGATTTCCTGTTATAGCCAATCGAACACAGCGCAACATCAACCCCCTATACCGGGAGAGACGAATTCCCTCCTATCGCTCATTGCCTCCATGTGACTCGGGACTGTACCCAAAAACCACCGTTTTGCACGCCCTCTTGGACGTGGTAAGATGGAAATCAAAGCACAGTGGGAACCACACAAGACTCTATGACGATCTCGGGTCAACGGACTACTCTGTACCAGTGTCACCAGAGAACTGCCATCTGACGTGAGGTATAATACCATCTGGGAGCTCTCGGCGAGTCCGTCCAGTGTACCCAGTCTCTACTGAGCACCCGTATATCATCTCTGATGTCAAACACCAATGGATATGGGATCATCCATTGCCCATCTGTATGGGTCGAGAAGGTACACGCTAGTCTACTCTGGTATATCGATGCCCCGTCTCGATACACCCACGACTAGGGACTTTGAAGGATGTACTTATGGACTACCATGTCCCCACTAGTATGATCCGCATCATAGTCCAGGTAGTCAAGCACACATCCTAAGGGCTTTACCAACATGTAACAGAGAGACAATCAGTATACACGTTAAGGTAAAGAGCAACCAGATAGCATACTATCATGTCGAGCAAGAAAGTCCTCCCTATATATGTCCCAGCATCCACTACAATATACATCCTATGTACAGTAATGGCCTCTAGGGCATACATATAACTAACATAAAATGGTCGCTAATACCCCCTGCATATTTCAGCCGCGAAAGCTCTCTCTCTCCCTTCTTCCCAATTTTCACTCGCGGGTTTCCATTTCCCCCCTTCTCTGCCAATTCTCCTAAATTCCTCCCAAAAATTTCCCAATTCTTCCCTAAATTTTTTTCCTAAGCTGTTGCTGCTGCTGGAGCTCAAAATCGCCATCCTCATTCCTAAATCCGGTCCAAGGTTAGGGTTTTCCCCCTCTGCTTATTACTTTTTTCAATTAAATCAAGTAATTGAGAAATTATGTTATGAAAATCTTTGATAGGGGGTTGGGTTTTAGGATGGGGTGTTGGGTTTTAGGATATATGAACAATTAAAGATAAGGAATTAAAGAATGGGTTTGGTGTTGGGTTTTAGGATGAGGTATTGAAGAATATATTTGGTGTTGGGTTTTAGGATTTAAAGTGGAGAAAATAAAGGATTTAAAGTAGAGAAAATGGAGAATTAAAGAGTGGTTGATGGGTTTTAGGATTATGGATGTGAAAGTTGAGAATTTGAAATAGAAATTCGAAGAGTGTTTGTGTGTGAGTGTGCGAGTGTGTGTACACGCATGCATGTATGTGCGCTTGCGCATGTGAGTATTTGTGTGTATGTGTGAGTGTGTACGCGCGCGTACATATGTGAGCGAGTGTATGTATGAGTGTGTGAGCGAGTGTACGTGTGAGTGTGAGTGTGTGAGCGCGCGTGCGTATGTGTGAGTATGTGAGTGCATATATATGTGTGCGCGCCCGCCCGCGTATGAAATATTTCACAAATTCATCATAATTTTTAGTTTGTATTTTGTAAATTTAATGATTCGAAATCTTGTTGCCGTGTATGATTTATTTCTGGTGGATTCATATTGTTCTCTGATCTTTTAGCCACGAGATTACTTTCTCTCTCTCACTCTTCCCCAAAATTTTCATAGCCCGCGAATTTGAACCCAAGAGGTGATTTCCCTCTTCATTTTTCCTCAATTCTTCCAAAAAAATTACCTTTTCTTATCTAATATTTTTAAGTATTGCTGTTGCTGGTGTTCAAAATCCGATCAAAGGTTAGGGTATTTCTCTTCCAATTATTATTTTTTAAATTAAATATGGACGTTAGGTTATGAATTGTGAGTTTAGGTTATGAATTGTGATGTAATTTTGATATTAGGTTGTGAAATTGTGATGTGGATGTTAGGTTGTGAATTTTTGAAATTAAATGTGGATGTTATGGTTTTTCAATTACATGTGAATGTTAGGTTATGAAATTTGTGATGATGGGTTGTACAAATTGAAGAATCTATAAACCCTAAAGAAACCCTAATAACGACTTATAAACCTTAATAACAAATTATAAACCCTAATTACAAATTATACCTCACTACTTGGTATTTGTGACATTTGTGATGATTGTTAGATTAATTTAGGATAAGAAATTATTAGATGGATTTAGGGTAAGATGAATTTTAGGTAATTAAGGGTATGTGTGAGTGTGTGAGCGAGCGCGTGTGCATGTGTGTTTGTGCGTATGTGTGAGTGTGCGTGCACGCGTACGTATGTGAGTGTGTGAACGAGTGTATGTGTGAGTGTGTGAGTGTGTGCGCGTGTATGTGTGAGTGTGTATATGTGTGTGTGTCCGCATATAAAATATTTCACAAATATATTCATTCTAATTTCTAGCTTGTATTTTGTAAATTTAATGATTCGAAATCTTGATGTCTATGATTTACCGTTTAGATTTTTAAATTGTAGCTTCATTTATAAACCAAATCAAAATTTATATCAAATCCTTTAATATTGTTGCCTTCAAAGCCCTACTGGCCTACAATAAAATTTGATCTGCCAGGAAAGTTGAGCGAACGTATTTTTATATTCTAGTATGTCCTGAAGGTTGAGGGTCTTTTGGGCTGTAACTTGCACTAGTAGAAACTATACACATTAGGGACCGTAATAATCTAAACGGTCGTGTGAAACATCCGTGTCGCACATCTGGTACGTATGTTATTTCTATTCGTGTATACGTATATGCTTGTGTGTGTCAGCATAATTTTTAAGATAGTTTAGTGTAAAAATTTATTAAATATCTATGGGTTTGTATAAATTGCAGTTATGCTCGATATACCTGCTTCGTCTCTGTTGGTATCTTTAGGGACTAACTTATAAGATAGTTTACATCAAATAAACATTACCATTCAAACACAAGTTCATTTTTCTCTTGTATTTTCAGTATCCTTCCCTCAATTGTGCCCTCAATCACAAATATCACGATTCTGGTAAACATGGATAGAGAGTGAAACACAAGGCACAACACCCGTCGACGCTCGATGACATACCTTCACTCAATTCCAATTTAGGAATTGCCTGCCGATGTAACGCTGGCCGATAACGAGACAAGAACCGTCGCGACTGGGAGCGGAGGGTTACCGTCTCGAATGGGAGTGAAGTCATACTTCACTCCCAATCGCTACGGTTCTTGTCTCGTTACCGACCAGCGCAACATCGGCAGGAAATTCCAAAATTGGAATTGAGGTGAAAGTATGTCATCGAGCATCGATGGGTGCTGTTCTTCGTGTCTCACGCTCTATCTATATTTACTAGAATTGTGAGATTTGTGATTGAGGGCACGATTGAGGGAAGGATACTGAAATTACAAAATAAAAAAGAACATGTGTTTGAAGGGTAATGTTTGTTTGATGTAAACAATCTTATAAGTTAGACTCATTGATATCCATGCTTTACTCAAGCTTTTGTCGGCCCAGGGTTGCAGCAAGGAGTAGATGCGGCAAATTTCCCAGATATTTGGAGGTGGAGCACTTATCCACTGTCCCAGACGCCATAAGTAAAACCGAAAAATACGTGCATGTAAGCACTCTTATGATTTGAGTTCATGTATTTATTTATTTTTTTGGATTTGCCGGGTTCACGGGGTTGAGTGAGCTGGGATTGCACGCGATTTGGAGAGTTTTTTTGTATTGTTGGACAACACGGATCGATACTTTTCAAGGCGAGGTTCCGGTGGCGATAACAGCGGTGGAAGTTAGTGAGGTACGCATTTACATGTGTTAATTAATGTAGCTAGCGTATTGTTTAATTTCGAAAATTATGATTTGAGTTCATGTATTTATTGAACCTGTTTTGGATTTGCAGGGTTCGTAGGGTTGAGTGAGCTAAGATTGCGCGCGCAAGTTGGAGAGTTTTTCATATTGTTGGACATTTAGTAAGCAGTGTATTATTTGTATTCAAAACAATATTGTCTGTGTTGATTTGGAGAGAGTTTCGTATTTTTCATATTGTTTGAGTTGTTAAAATTGTTGGATTTATAATGGTTTGTGATGGAAATACTATTGGTTTGTGATATATCATGTGTATATATTTGTTTGTGATCGAAACGCTATATTTGCGTATTATATTTTGATTAAATGTATTATTGTATAGGAAAAGGCATTTTCTGTAAAAAAAAAATTCAAAAATATATGGGTATTAGCGACCGTTCAAGCTACAGGAACGGTCTCTAATACCCATATTTGCGACTGTTCACTGATACAGAAAACAGTTTAAAGTCGTAGGTTTGTCCACGTGGAATAGCATTAGCGACCGTGATGAACGGTCGCTAATAAGTCATTAGCGAACGTTCGTATTAGAGACTATTTGTAGATGGTCACTAATATACGTGTCAACGGCCACTCTTCTTGCGACTGTGTATTAGCGACCGTTTAAAATAAGAACGGTCTCTAATACTCTTTAGAGACCGTACCTTTAATATTAGAGACCGTTTAAGATGGTCTCTAATATGTATAGTATTCAGTAGTGATTGATAATTGACTTCATCCTTAAAATTTTCAAAAAGAACGGACTCTTCATTCAAGAATATATTCCCATCACAATAATTCGAATTATTCTTTGTCATCCTACATAGAAAATAGAAAAATTAAATCAATAACAATAAATATTACGATATAAAAAATCTGACAAAGATGAATAGATCAAGTGAATGCATATATTACATAAAATTCAATGTAAGAACTATATATATATACAACAAATGAAATCGAGTAGTAATTCCAGTAGTGGAAAGGATCGCTCTGATTTAAAAATAAATTTACTATAAAGGTATTTTTAAATCAGAGCGATACTTTCCACTACTGGAATTAATACTCGATTTCATTTGTTGTATATATAGTTGATTGATCGAGCGGAACGTCGCTGTTTATGTTATGATATGAGTTCCGCTTTGTCCTATTTGTTATACTTACCGCTATCAAGACAGTGTCGCTTTGCAGCTAGCCGGTTGAGCACGGATCGTCCGCAGAGAGATAGTTGTATGTCCGTTCGTGTTTTAGACGAGTCAATTAAAGAATGTGTATGTATATGTTCAAATCTATCCTAAGTGTTCGTATTTTATGTTCAAGTAAACTTGTTAGTGTTAAGGTTGGTCAGTAGAGTTAGGATTAGTCTTACTTGTCTTATGCCATTCTTGAAATGATGTTGGGATAATCGAAGGTAGCGGGGATTAGGAGGATATAGGAATGGGATTTGCGAGTTTAAGCAAGCTTTCCAACGCTAAATCCATTCCTAATACCCCTTGTCCATCTGCTATATGTGCTTATTTCCAACCCTAGGCCAAACACCCACAACTATGTATCTAATTAAGTCACAACTACATGTCACGTTGTAGTGCGCCCAAAGGACTTCTCGACTAGGTCTCGGCTATATGTCACGTATAGCGCGCCTAAGTGAGGGGGTTGTGTTTGTTTGGTCTAGGTTCGTTTTAAGGTGTTTGGCGAAGAGAAGCACAAGGGATTTTTCCGTCCCTCATACTAACCTTCCTTAGCCCTAACAAGTGTGGAAATTATTCACACGATTAAAAGAAAAATGAAACAAGAAAGAAGAAAAGAAAGAATGGAAAAAATACGGTTTTATAAATGGTAGCAAGCTAACTACTTGGGCCATCTCTTAAGCAAGAGACTCCATAGAGTATCATGGCTTAAAAATACGGTTTAGAAAAGAAGAAAAATAAAACAAGAAATAACAACTACTTAATAATAATAAATAAAATTACAAGACAAGGAAATAAAAATACAAGTTAAGAAAAAACCCTCATCTTCATTAATCTTCCACTCAAAAAGCTCTCACTACAATTTCAATGGAGAATAGATAAAGAAGAAGAAGAAATTACAAACTAAACTACACTAAATCTACTAAAGAAAAAGGCATTCTACTTGGATCAAAACTAGAGTATTTATAGGCAGAGAACTGAAACCCTAGGGTCATATTCTGAACCATTATATAATTGCAAAACTACCTGTAGGGTTTCTTAGCATCGTCACGGTGTTTACTAGGGCATCGAACATGCCATTTCAAAATTTTCTATAGAGCTAAAGAACCCGAACAAGGATCGAACTAGAGACTTAGGGTTTTCTAGATTGTAAACACTTTACAAACTAAAGAGAACAAGGAATACAACCTTTGTAGACCGGTCCTTCACTTCAATAGCTCCGTGTAGTAGTCCCTTCGCTGCGATCACGAACTCCCGGACTCTAGAAAGGCTCCCATGAAGATATGAACAAGCTTGCATCGAAGTCTTCGAGGCTGAAGATGATCTACGTCGAGGAGACACTAGCTCATGCTACCTCTTCACTAATTGTGAGATTAGTGAAGCAAACACCCTAAACTAAATGGCTAATAGTAGAGGATGATGAAGTAGGAAGTGGGCTCATTTTAGTTTTATTTTTCTCACAATAAACCATCACTTAGAAAAAGCTAGAAAGTTTTTTCTCTTAAAGAAGAAGAAGAAGTGATGAAGAAAATGAATGAGAGAGTAAGGTTAGAATTGAAACCATGGGTGAGTTAGTGTCATGCCTAACTCATGTAGAGAATAAACCATAGCTATGAGTTAAGGGTTGGGTTAAGAAATATCTTAAGCAAGACAAAGGAGTGGACTAAGTCAATGAAGACCACAAGCTTCTACAAGCTTTGAACCATGACAAATATCTCCACAATTTTGAATTTGCTTGAAATAAATATAAACCCTAACTTAACCCTAGTATGGTGTGAGTCTCATACATACATGGTGCAAGTGTAACCTAACATGACACAACAATATATATCACATATATATTTTGTATACAAAAAGAAAATAATACAATTAACATATATCACATATATATCAATGTATCATCAAGTGAGAAAAAGTAATACTTAAGTGAGCTAATATTAGTTAATGTAATGTAATATATCAAATATATAATCATACATTAAATTATTAAATCAACACTTGATTTAATAATCCGGCTATATCACATACAACCGACTAATATCAAATATAACAACTTATCGAATCAACACTTGATCTGATAACTTGGCTATATCACATATAACTGACCAGTGTCACAAGTCGCGAGCATAGAATGCGGTATCACATACTCGCATTAATCTCGGTCCCGCACATATCGCATATGTGCTCCTACTCCGTTTCGTATGAACCAGGAAACCTCTGTGTAGGACTCTAAAGACTCGTCAATACGCCGGCAGTACTAGGATTGATGGTCGTTTAACTGTATATATTTCATTTATTAATCCACTAATGTCGAGTCCGTGATTAGAAAATATTGAATCCGGAATCTCTATCCAATTACCCTCACAACCATTACCCATTTGAATTACTTTAACATCACCATTACTAATATTGATTAGCCATTTTGCAAATTTTTCGTTGTCTTCTTCTGACCACGTATTCGTATGAACACACATATTTTTGGTCAATATAAACACCTCACATTGATCCCATAGATATGATTTATGTAATATAGCAGACATAATTTGTTGTCCCCTGCCCTTACGAACGATAGGTAAAATCTGTCGAAAATCACCACTAAGAATAACAATCTTTCCACCAAATGGTTTATTCTCAAGTTGTGAATTAATATTTGATAGGATATCTTTGAAAGTTCGATCTGCATCTTTAAATGCAAAGTGGTTTATCATCGGAGCTTCATCCCAAATAATAAGTGTAATGCGGGTGAATCGCGCACGATGAGTTATGTCCAATTCCAGAGTACTTTCAAAGTCATGTTAGGTTACCTTGCAAACAAAATGAAAGAAATTAATTAAATAGTTGATCCCATATTACTTTAACATCAACATCAACTCTGGAATATCGATCCCATATATAGTCTACTCATATATACTCTGGAATTGGACATAACCCATGGTGGACATATCTCTCATTCATTTTCTTTATCACTTCTTTAATTTCTTTCATTTTGTTTGCAAGTGTAACCTAACTCTCAAAGTCATGTTGGGAGTTGATGTTGCGCTATGCTCGATAGGAGCACTAATATATGATCTCGTGATATGATGTAAGATATGTCCACCATGGGTTTAGAGTCATCACCTACTAACCTACTGTCGGCGTATTCCTCAACTCATAAATCACACCATTACACTCGCGACAACGCCACAACCTACAACTAGAGTATAGTGAATGCGCAATTGGTACAAGTGGGTACTAGGATTGATGGTTGTCATGTATAGCGACCGTAGTTGTAGGTTGTGGCATTGTCACGAGCGCGTTTTGTGCACCTAGTGCGTGCGCGTCTAGTGAATGCGCGTTGTTTGACTTGTGTCGTTTGTTCCGCGACTATTCGTATATTTATCCTTTTAATTGCTTGTGCACGATTCTAGGATCGGGTGCAGAGGCGTCGGATGCGGCGCGGAAAGACATGGCGGAGAACGGATCAGATTAACCGAGGCGTCCCGGTGAGTAGATGTATACATCTATGGGGGGATCGTCTGGATGGCGCGAGGCGCCCGATAGTTTAGGATTATTTGTAGTACTTGCATTTATATGCGTAGTTACCTAGTTATACATCTCATTGCATCGCACCATTATATATACATATATATGTGTGTGTGTATGGTGTGTGTGTGATATCATCTCATAGGACACTTGCACCATTACCATTGGTTCCTGCCGCACGAGCAATATTTATATGAACACACACGCCATTGGTAATTGCTATGTCACGAACGCTATAGAACTTGCTTAGAATTGGTATTAGTGCATTTGCATCATATATGATCCGTAGACTTATACTTGTATATTCGTTTTATTAAGATGGATTACGTAGAATTGCTAATCATATATTCATACCTCATTGCATCAAGATTCATGCATAGTTTATGGCCGTACTTCGCATGGTATATACTACCATATCATAGATTTCCACATCACTGGCATGTTTATATATTGTGATTCTTCTCAAGGATTTCAGTATTTATGAGATTTCTGGATTTTGGGGAAAACCGCAAGAATTTTATATACCTATTATCATTTTTTTTATAGAAATTTGCGGTTTTCTCATGATGTGATGTGTGTGGCGTCCACCATGAGTTTTCTCGGTTCTTGAGCAGTATCATATACCCAATTCGAGGAGGGGGATGCACCGTTTGCGGGTATATGGTGGACCCGGTATGGTACCTCGGGACAAGAAGATCGTACAGATGGCGTTGAGCCCGGCAAGGGAGCACTACCTACCGGTTATTTATGGCGCGATGGATATCCGGAGGATACCGACCGTAGTCGTGAGATTGATGATATTGGCCGATCCGGACTAACGGAGCCCGAGATATTGAGATATTGAGGCATTGAGATATTGTGACATTAAGATGTCGAGACGTTGAGATATTGAGGCATTGAGATATACATATTTAGTGTCGATGCTTGACACGGATTTCAGTTGATTTCATTGATGATATTTCAGTTTATTTCACAAAAAGGTTTTACTAAGTTAAAGATACAGATCTTCTCATATCAGATATATCACGATTTCGCGTTGATTATGCATTCATGTTGCATACATACTAGTGCATCGCATCATGTCGGTATATGTAGGTTGTAACGCATTTGCGTGCATACTTACGATAGCCATATTAGATGTTACTTACTACTCACGAGTTGGAAACTCACCCCCGTTGTTCCACAGTATCTTGCAGGTCTGACCCGTCAGCACAGTAGCAGCGGGCGTACTTCTATTCTGCTTCGTTGCTTCGACTTACAGCTTGCTCATAGGTTGGTTTGGAGGATTCTTATTTTCTCCCACCGTGTATTTTATTTTGTATCTAGTATACTCCATCTACATTTCGTATATTGGACTTAGATGGTGAGCTTGTGAGATTTGTGTTAGTGTATATGTCCTAGAGGCCATTACTATATCATACTAGTTTGTATATTACTTGATGGAAGCTTAGGATATTCACAGTTGTATAGACAATCTTGCTCGAAATGGTAGTATGCTACTTTGTTTGTTTCTACTTCAATATATGCGTATGTTTCTTTTAGCATATAGCTTATACACATTAGTGAAGCCCTTAGGATCTTTGCTTGATTACCAGCGTTGTGATCGCAGTCACACTAGTGGGGGCTGGGTAATCTACAAGCACATCCTTATACAGGTCCCTAGTCGTAGGATTATCGAGACAGGGCATCGATACTCCAGAGTAGACTAGTGTATACGCTTCTCATCCCAGGAGGGGAGATGGTCTGTCCCACAGCTATCAGTACGTCGTACTGGAGATAGTATGCAGGTGCTCGTTAGGTTACGAGTACACTGGACAGGACTCGCTGGGAACTGTTGGTTTGGTATTATACCTATCGTCAGTTATCAGTTCCCAGGTGACATGAGTACAGCATAGTCCGTTGACTTGACACTGTCACTTCGCCTCGAGTATGTTCCCACTGTTCTTAGATTACTACCCTACCATGGCTCAAATGAGTCATGCAAACAGGTAGTAGTTGGGTGCAGTCCCGAAGCACTTGGAGGCAGTGACGGTTAGACAAGATTCGTCTCTCCCGGTATTGGGGGTTGATATCGCGCTGTGTCTAGGAGAGCCATTACACAAAGTCCCTGGCCAGGGCAAGCGAGATATACTGGTAGCGTTTCCAGTGTTATCTCAAGGTGTTCTGGGTTACACTCCGACACGACTTGTACCGCTATTAGGGGACTGACGTTTACCGCCCCCTGATCAGTCGAAAATATTGCATATTTTAACCGGCAATTTCCTTATCATCTGCATACATATAGAAGTGTACGGTAGTCATAATTCACATATTAGCTAATCGGTCGCAAAATATCAAATTACATGTATTCGACCTTAAAACCGGCATTTCTAGGGAAATTGACGGCATTGCATTACACAGCATATTTTCCATATCTTGCAACCCGTGTTGAGAAATCTGTGCAGGAAAAGGAAAGCTTGCTCGATCATGACATTGCTCGACCATTACAATTGCTCGTAAACTCATTGAACGCAAATCTGGTATCAACACAGAAGGGAAACTGCAATTCAAAACATCAAAGAAAAGCCCAAACAGCAGTACCAAGCAACAGAAGAAAGCCCAAGGCCCAAGCCCATCAAGGCGCGGCGGAAGCGCGGCCTATAGGTAGCTATTGCGGCGGAAGAGCGGCGGGCCCAGGGATTCAGCTCCTCAAATTCCACCAAAACTCCTGTTTCAGTGCCCTCTGCTCAGAAATGCACACAAACTTCCAGAAGATTCCAGATACTTCCACCAGATCAGCAAACACCCAAACTAGCCTAATCTTTCTAGAACTTTCCTAAACCCTTGCTTAAACCCTAAGCTAAAGCCCAACAAACCTTGTCAACAAACTTTGGGAGGGAAAGTCCAATTTAAACCTAAACCTAAGGATTGAAAGTTCTATAAATAGGACCCTAGACTCACTCATTATTCATCTTGGCATCTAGGAAAAGATTCAACATCTTAGATTTTAGCCATTCTCTTTCTTCATCTTCCTCTTCCTCAAGTTTAGTGAGAGAGCTTGTAGGAAACCCTAACCCTAAATCCAACCACAATTCAAGATCTTGAGTGCAAGCCAAGCAAGATTCCTTCAACCCTTTTATGAGCCGAGCCGATCTTCCATCGGGCAAGAGATCAAAAGTAGATCCACGATCCACGGAGACGAGCGAAGCCGAGTCAACGATCGATTTTATTCTTCTTGTAGATCTTGAAAGAATGTATTGAAATTGTTGATTAAATAAAAGGTGATATTTTCTTCTATCTTGTTTTCTTTAAACTCCGCATCATGTTATCTTTACTATTCTTGAATATTGTCTATGTGGTGATGTGTGAATAAAACTCCGCTCGTTAAGGAGTCGAAACGATCTTTAGTATGATGATGTAGCAAATTTGTAATCGATTCTTGAATCCCACGAGTTTGTAAACCCTAGCAAGGTCAAGAATCGACAACCCAATTCGTTGCGATGCTTTCTTGATCGACATCGCTCGAGATTGGGGAATCCGATCGCTTCTTGAAATTGCTAGAGGCTAGAATATAAATGGTATCCTCGAAAGAACAAGGGTTAAGAGATGAAACCTTAATTTCATCAAGAAAACCCTAACTCTCGTCGATCACCATTGATCTAGTATCAATTCTTCGAAGGACAAGAATACGAAATATTGTAGACTACAACACATCTAAAGATCCGATCGATTCCTACGAGCCTCTCTATTATTCTTGATTGTTGTTTGGAAAATACCATTGAAACCCGATTCTTGATTGTTTATAGTTTCTTGATTCTTTAGTAGAGAATAGTGACACACGAATACAAATCATTCTTGAATCATGTTTTCTTTTATTGTTGCTTAACATTTCATTTCAAACACATTAAAATACAAACGAATCTCGAGATCCCTGTGGACGATCCGCACTCATTCATTAACTACAGCTGACACCGTAGTTTGATTGCGGTCAATTTAAATTTTTGATTCGATACGAAACATCCGAAGTTTACCGTTCAATCAAATGGCTCCGTTGCCGGAGACTATTTGATTTGACTTTTACATCCAATCAAGAAATTCATTCAATCAAAATGGCGCCGTTGCCGGGGATCAAGCGCTAATTCGTTTACATTTTATAGTTTGAAGTGAAAGAATTATTACGTTTCACTTCTTGAAATCAAAATTCGTACAAACTCTTATACGTGTGTTGTGAATTGATTGCAAGGTGATCTGGAGCATTCTGTGATGTGGAAAAATTATTTGGGATATATCAGAGAGTTGAGGGAAGCAACAGAAAGCAGCTGAAGAAATTTCGTACATTGTTCCCAACATCTGACCGCGGAAGGGCGGCATATACATGGTCATTGCAGCGGAAGCGCCGCAGTCTTGGGGGTTCTCTGGAAAATTTTCCAGCAGGTGATTTCTTGCTCTCTCCCCTCTCCCTTTTTAGCTCCAACTAATCCTTTCTGCAGGATTCTTTGCAAACAATAGCTGCGCCGCAAAAGCAAATTAAAATTGTGCGTGATTTTGTTTTCTTGGTTGTTTTGCATATTAAATACGGAATTTAAGGGGCACGGCCAAATCCAAATTAGGTGGGGATTTCATTACCCTTCCTAGGCCCCGAAAACCACCAAACTTGCATCCGCATTGACCCACATTAACTAAAAGAAATCTAGAGATGACTCTAAGGACTGTCGCGCTCATTTAGGACAAGAGAGGGCCGTGGGTAATTCATTGCTTATCCGCGTTTTCTTGTGGTGCCTAAGGCGAGTGTGTCTAAGGCTAGTGGTTATTAATTAGGCCCACTGTAGTGGTGGTTCCTTCCCACTTACCTGGCACTTATCCGGCCACAGGGGGACAAAGAGGCAGTGGAGGATTGATCCCGCGACTTGTCTTTTGGCAGTTAGGAGCGGTCTAGAGCCGGACCTAGGTGACCATTAGATTCTAGGGTTGTGTTGCTGCATTTGGTTGTTGCATCATTTTTTCAAAATCCGTCCCTTTTCAAAGCAAACACCGCATTCATTTTACCCCTAATTATAAGTCAACGCTGCCACTTGTACTAACCCTTTTTAGTACAAGATAGGATGGACACGGGATTCTAGTGCCCGTTTAGTCCGCGTACCTTTTATCGACTCCGAAGTCGATAATTCTCCATTTACCTTTTCTTTACCTACTACCACACCCACACCGATGGATCCGAATCCATCAAACTTCTTTAACCCTAATCTGCCACCGTCCGTTGGTGCGCAGAATCCTCCCCACATTTCTCTCCAGGAAAGATGCTATCCACATAGAGGTCCTCTTTCGACCTGCTTATCCACACCACCAGCCAATGGGGATAACTTTGAAATCAAACCCCAGTATATCAATCTGTTACCCAAATACCACGGACTCGAGACCGAGGACGCTTACGTTTTCATTACCAAATTTGAAAACGTATGCGCAATGATGGGTACGTCTCAACTTTCTGTGGATGCGATGCGTCTACGACTTCTTCCTTTTACCTTGTGCGACATAGCCGAGAAGTGGCTATATAACACTACTGCACACTCTATTACGAATTGGGAAGAATTCGTAGCGGCATTACTTAAGAAATTTTACCCAGTCCAAAAGACGGCTCGAATCCGTAGCGAACTGAACCAATTTTCCCAGCTCCCTACCGAACCATTTTCAAAATACTTTGAACGTTTCAAGGATCTCTTGGTTCAATGTCCTCATCACGGCATCCCGAGATGGGAGCTTTGCCGAATCATATATGAGGGCAGTAACCCTAGCACTAAACAGAGCCTTGAAAACATGTGTCAAGGTACTTTTATGACCAAAGATGATGGGGAAGCTTGGCGATACTTAGAAGAGTTCGCTGAAAAATCACTAATTTGGGAGAGTGGAACCCAACCATTAAATAGGGGTGGCGTACACCAAATAGATGTGTCCATAGGTGTTCGAGCAGAAATGGCAGCAATGCAAAAGAAGCTCGACGCTATGGAACACAAATTTGCAGCAGCCTCCCTAAACCCGGTATCACTCCCCAAAACTATTTGTGGGTGCTGTTCTGATCCGTCACACTTAACGGAAGAATGTCCTTTAAACTCGGCGTTTCAAGGTCATGAGCATTCTAATGCCGCATTTCAACGACCTCGAAACGATCCATATTCTTCCACGTACAATCAGGGTTGGAGGAACCACCCGAATTTTGCTTGGAACCAAAATCAATCTCAAAACACGGTTCCAAACACAAATAACTTTCAAAGGGCTCTTCACCCACCACAACAGCAACCCCTCCAACTCACTCAGCACCCCTACCAGTCACAAAATTTCCAAAACCAGGGCAACACTCATGCACAGTCTAATCCTATGCAGTCCTGTTCTGACGATTTTTCTCAATTCACTCAAACCATGAAATCACTTTTATCAAATTTCATGGAAGTTTCAACTGAGGTTAGATCTTTCGTCAGTGAAATAAAGAAAAACTCAGCGTCACAAGCTGAGAGTATTAGAACGATGGAAGCTGAAATCGCACGCCTCAAAGCTGAAATGAGTGCGAGAGAAAAAAGGAAACTTCCCTCTCAACCCCTACAGAATCCTGGGCATTACAATGTAAATGCCATTACCACGTTGAGATCGGGAAGAGTGCTGAATAATAATGTCGGGGAAGATATTGATAATACTGAAAATCATGTCAAAACCCCGGCTGAGACCTTTCCACATACACACACTTCTTCTTCTGATCCTTCTTCTTCTACCAAACCACCTTCGCACGAGCCTATTCTCCAGTTCCCTTTAGGCTCAACACCTTCACCCAACCCTTATAGTTCTCCACAGACGGTCCCCACACCTCTTTTGGGATCTCGTCTACCCCCATTTCCTTCTCCTATGATGGACCCCGCGCTTATTGCGAAAGCACCTTACCCGAACCGGCTAAGGGCTAACAGAACGAGTCCTCATATGGAGAAAATTTTAGAAATGTTGAAACAAGTTAACATCAATATCCCTCTCCTAAATGCGATTCAACAAGTCCCCGCTTATGCGAAAATTCTAAAGGACTTGTGCACTAGGAAGAGGAAGACTCAAGTGCCAAAGAAGGTCTTTATGGCTAATAATATCAGCACTGCTTTTATTCCCCAGCTACCAAAGAAACGAAAAGACCCAGGATATCCTATAATATCGATTTCGATTGGGGGTAAAAACATAAATCGTGCTCTTTTAGACCTTGGCGCGAGTGTTAACCTGTTACCTTATTCTGTCTATGAGCAACTAGGAATTGGAGAGCTGAAACCTGCTCATTGCACTCTCCAGATGGCAGACCGATCTATCACCAAACCAAGGGGTGAATTAGAGGATGTGCTGATAAAGGTCGGGGAATTTGTTTTCCCTGTAGACTTCATTGTGCTCGACACACATCCTGTAGCAAACCCCCGGGGCCAAATTCCGGTAATTTTAGGTCGTCCTTTCCTTACCACTTCCAACGCTGTTATAAACTGTAGAAATGGTTCGATGAACTTATCATTTGGAAATATGACCATTGAACTAAATATCTACAGAGTTGGAAGTCAGCCATCAGAACCTAGTGCTCATATTTTAGATGTGTGTTCTGTCCATGAGATCGCTCCCGATAGTTGTGGAGCCGAGGAACTTTGCTTTACTGATCTCGATGACATTAGCACATCTCTGCTTGATCTTACACTTGATCTTAGTGAGGACACTTCACTTACACTTGAGTCCTGCACTTCTGACTTTTCTCCACCCGAGTCTGTATCTTTCACAGGCTCTGAGCTTCTTTGTAAATCCAAAAATCATTCTATGATCCTTCCTTCTATCATTTCTCCGCCTGAATTAGATCTCAAGGTTTTACCCTCTCACCTTAAATATGCATATCTTGGTGAGAAGGAGACTTTACCGGTTATAATTTCCGCTTCTCTTGCATCAGAGCAAGAGAATGCACTTTTATCGGTATTAAGATCTAATAAAGAGGCGTTTGGTTGGAGTATGGCGGACATCAAAGGGATTAGTCCCTTGATTGTTGAACATCATATACATGTGATGGATGATGCCAGACCGACCCGAGAACCACAGAGACGGTTGAATCCCGTCATGAAGGAAGCTGTAATGAAAGAAATCGTCAAATGCTTAGATAGTGGTATTATATACCCGATCTCCAATAGCCAGTGGGTAAGTCCTATACACGTCGTTCCTAAGAAATCCGGCATCACAGTTATCACAAATGAAGCGAATGAGTTGATTCAGACACGCGCCCAAACTGGGTGGCGTGTATGCATCGATTATAGAAAACTCAACGCCACTACGAGGAAAGATCATTTTCCTCTGCCATTTATTGATCAGATGCTGGAACGCTTAGCGGGACGACAATACTATTGTTTCATGGACGGTTACTCAGGCTACAATCAGGTCCCCATCGCCAAAAAGGATCAAGATAAAACCACTTTACTTGTCCTTTTAGTACCTTTGCTTACAGTCGCATGCCCTTCGAGCTATGCAATGCTCCCACTACCTTTCAGCGGTGTATGATGGGGATATTCTCTGATATGGTAGAGAATTTCCTGGAGATCTTTATGGACGACTTTTCGATTTTTGGAGACTCTTTTTCTGAATGCCTAGCGAATCTGGACGCTGTTCTGACTCGATGCAAAGAGAAGAACTTGACTTTGAACTGGGAAAAATGCCACTTTATGGTCCAAGAAGGAATAGTCCTTGGACATGTCATTTCACAGAAAGGCATTGAGGTTGACAGAGCTAAAGTAGATGTCATTCAAAACCTCCCTCATCCCAAAAGCGTCAAAGATATTCGCTCTTTCCTTGGCCACGCAGGCTTTTATAGGAGATTCATAAAGGACTTTAGCAAAATTGCTAGACTATTAACACTACTCCTGGCCAAGGATACAACCTTCCACTTTGACTCGGATTGCGAGACAGCTTTCGACTCACTTAAACACTCACTCACTTCAGCCCCCGTTTTATCATCACCAAATTGGGACTACCCTTTTGAGCTGATGTGTGACTCATCTGATTTTGCAGTAGGTGCTGTCCTAGGACAGCACATCGAAAAGATGCCACACGTGATTTACTATGCTAGTAAGACCTTGAATGATGCGCAAATCAATTATACAACCACAGAGAAAGAACTATTAGCGGTTGTATTCGCATTAGAAAAATTCAGGCCTTACTTAATCGGCTCACCTATTGTTGTATATACTGACCATTCCGCTTTAAAATATCTGTTGGCGAAGAAAGATGCCAAAGGTCGACTAATACGTTGGATCCTTCTTTTACAAGAATTCGATCTTGTTATCAAAGATAAGAAAGGATGTGAAAACGTAGTAGCCGACCACCTTTCACGCATCGTTTCTTCCCCTGTGACCCTGCCGATCGATGACTCGTTCCCTGATGAACAACTCTTGAGCATATCTACTGAACCATGGTTCAGGGATATTGTGAACTATCATGCCACGGGACTGATACCGAGCGATCGGTCAAAACAGGACAAATGCCGCTTTCTTTCCCAAGTAAAACACTATTACTGGGACGAGCCCTATTTGTTTAAATATTGTCCTGATCAGATCATTCGCCGGTGCGTCCCGAATGAAGAGTTCAAGAGTATTCTTTCATTTTGTCATGATCAGGCCTGTGGGGGTCACTTTGGTCCAAGAAAAACAGCGGAAAAGGTTTTGCAATGTGGATTTTATTGGCCGACCTTATTCAAGGACGCATTTGAACATTGCAAAACCTGTACACAATGTCAGTATACGGGTAGAATATCCCAAAGGAATGAAATGCCTCAGCAGCCCATTCTGGTTGTTGAAATGTTTGATGTTTGGGGCATAGATTTTATGGGTCCTTTTCCCAACTCCTTTGGGAATCTGTACATATTGCTGGCAGTTGATTATGTCTCCAAGTGGGTAGAAGCCATTCCAAGTCGCACTAATGACAAGAAAGTTGTCATTAAGTTCTTGAAAGAGAATATCTTCTCGCGATTTGGACACCCACGCGCTATTATTAGCGATAATGGGACACACTTCTGCAACAGATCTTTCGAGACTCTGATGCGGAAATATTCAATCAACCACCGACTTTCTACACCCTATCACCCCCAAACAAGCGGGCAGGCTGAGATCTCAAACAGACAAATCAAACTTATCCTGGAGAAAACTGTTGCTAAAAATAGAAAAGATTGGTCAACCAAATTGACGGATGCTCTTTGGGCATTCAGGACTGCATATAAGACCGACCTAGGAATGTCTCCATATAGGATAGTGTTTGGAAAAGCATGTCATCTACCTGTTGAGATAGAACATAAAGCATTGTGGGCTATAAAAAAAATAAATTTTGATTTAAACCTTGCTTGCAACTTTCGGAAGCTGCAACTTAACGAGCTAAGCGAACTCCGCGATGAAGCTTATGATAATGTTGTAATCACAAAGAATAGGACTAAGGTTTTTCACGATAAAAGCATTGTAAGGAAAACATTTTTACCTGGTCAACAAGTCCTTCTTTATGATTCACGATTACACCTTCACGCGGGTAAGCTCCGATCTCGTTGGAAGGGACCTTTTGTTGTGCGGTCTGTATACCCGCACGGGGCAGTAGATGTTGAAAATGTTAAAAACGGCACTGTTTTCAAAGTAAATGGACATAGATTAAAGCCGTATTTTTCCACTGACCCCACGGAGGAGCTCTTGTTCTTACAAGAGCCAGTTTATTTTGATTAAAATTCCTCCGTCTCACTTTCATGTCCAGTATATCATTGTATCATATTTTGAATGAAGGTGAGTAAATAAAATAAGTTTGGGGGAAGTTCTTCACTTATATGTTTGCCCCCACTAATAATTCCTCCCAGATTTAGAGATTTTTGTAGGTATAATTGTCGGCAACAGTGAGGACACTGTTGAAAACAAGTTTGGGGGAGGTTTGTGCTTATTTTCGCATCATTTGCATATCATCTGCATAAGCACAAAACATTTCTTTTAAAAATCTATAAAAATTGAAAAATTTTCAAAACCCATAAAAATTTAAAAATTTTCAAATATAAAAATAATTTTAATATTTACACTTTTTTGTATACAAATAAGATAATGAAAGTTTAGACAGTGAACAATTACATCCATGAGATTGGAAAAATTTTAGAAAACTAAGAAAATTAGAAGTTTTCTTATACGAACTAGTAATAAGTAGTTATGAGCCGTTGTCCCAAGGGTTAGTAAGATGAAGGACGTCACTAATCTGAGGATAAAAATAAGTCTGGAAAATAGTTTCTATTCTGGAAGCCAAACATTTTGAACGTTGCTACCCTGCTATTCGCACTTACACACATCTTAAAGCCTGGGATAGTAGAGGATACCTTGAAATGCTCTTGTCTTAAAGCCAAAAGTATGAAAAGAAAAATATGTTTTAAAGTGGTAAAAAAAATGGATACTGGTTTTGTTATCACCAAGGGCAAGAAAAATATATAGCAAAAGGGTGCTTCTTCACCTAGTGCCCCAAGGTCAACTGGTCTGGGAGTCACTGCTATGCCTAAGGTGGTGCAAGATGAGGAAAATACACAAAGTTAGCAAGCACATTAGTAATCGGTCGGTTAGTACCTCAAGAAGTATTAACGGTCGCATGAAAGTGTGTAAGCAATCTCGTTTGCCAAGAAGTACTGAGGACGATGGGCAAGGGTATGATAGCTTGAATTGAATTCTCCGGGTGTAGGGATGTCTTTACACACACGCAGGGTGATATGATCGATGTTTGGAATAAAGATAGGAATGAAGAATAAGACGATGTTTTATTGAGGGAGGACGTGATTTCTGACATTTTTTCATGACCATTAAGATAGGGCTCATGACAACCGAAAAGCTAGCTTAATTGGAAACCCTAATTTTCAAGGCTTTTCTTTTACAATTCTTGTCTTTAAATGTAATATTCATGATCTTACTTTTATTTTTGGATTTTGTGGGTGCAATCCGCTGAAAACCCTCAGGAGACAACACTCCTCCTACTAGGGACACCTAGAGGTTCAAAGGCTTGTTGCACGTGCTCAGTGCAATCGTGTTGCCTACGAAAGTGTGCTAGTTAGTTTTTCTCTTTCTTTCTTTTCTCCTTCTCTTTTTAATAAAACATTCGCTCGAGACGATCGAAATTAAGTTTGGGGATGTTTGATCAGTCGAAAATATTGCATATTTTAACCGGCAATTTCCTTATCATCTGCATACATATAGAAGTGTACGGTAGTCATAATTCACATATTAGCTAATCGGTCGCAAAATATCAAATTACATGTATTCGACCTTAAAACCGGCATTTCTAGGGAAATTGACGGCATTGCATTACACAGCATATTTTCCATATCTTGCAACCCGTGTTGAGAAATCTGTGCAGGAAAAGGAAAGCTTGCTCGATCATGACATTGCTCGACCATTACAATTGCTCGTAAACTCATTGAACGCAAATCTGGTATCAACACAGAAGGGAAACTGCAATTCAAAACATCAAAGAAAAGCCCAAACAGCAGTACCAAGCAACAGAAGAAAGCCCAAGGCCCAAGCCCATCAAGGCGCGGTGGAAGCGCGGCCTATAGGTAGTTATTGCGGCGGAAGAGCGGCGGGCCCAGGGATTCAGCTCCTCAAATTCCACCAAAACTCCTGTTTCAGTGCCCTCTGCTCAGAAATGCACACAAACTTCCAGAAGATTCCAGATACTTCCACCAGATCAGCAAACACCCAAACTAGCCTAATCTTTCTAGAACTTTCCTAAACCCTTGCTTAAACCCTAAGCTAAAGCCCAACAAACCTTGTCAACAAACTTTGGGAGGGAAAGTCCAATTTAAACCTAAACCTAGGGATTGAAAGTTCTATAAATAGGACCCTAGACTCACTCATTATTCATCTTGGCATCTAGGAAAAGATTCAACATCTTAGATTTTAGCCATTCTCTTTCTTCATCTTCCTCTTCCTCAAGTTTAGTGAAAGAGCTTGTAGGAAACCCTAACCCTAAATCCAACCACAATTCAAGATCTTGAGTGCAAGCCAAGCAAGATTCCTTCAACCCTTTTATGAGCCGAGCCGATCTTCCATCGGGCAAGAGATCAAAAGTAGATCCACGATCCACGGAGACGAGCGAAGCCGAGTCAACGATCGATTTTATTCTTCTTGTAGATCTTGAAAGAATGTATTGAAATTGTTGATTAAATAAAAGGTGATATTTTCTTCTATCTTGTTTTCTTTAAATTCCGCATCATGTTATCTTTACTATTCTTGAATATTGTCTATGTGGTGATGTGTGAATAAAACTCCGCTCGTTAAGGAGTCGAAACGATCTTTAGTATGATGATGTAGCAAATTTGTAATCGATTCTTGAATCCCACGAGTTTGTAAACCCTAGCAAGGTCAAGAATCGACAACCCAATTCGTTGCGATGCTTTCTTGATCGACATCGCTCGAGATTGGGGAATCCGATCGCTTCTTGAAATTTCTAGAGGCTAGAATATAAATGGTATCCTCGAAAGAACAAGGGTTAAGAGATGAAACCTTAATTTCATCAAGAAAACCCTAACTCTCGTCGATCACCATTGATCTAGTATCAATTCTTTGAAGGACAAGAATACGAAATATTGTAGACTACAACACATCTAAAGATCCGATCGATTCCTACGAGCCTCTCTATTATTCTTGATTGTTGTTTGGAAAATACCATTGAAACCCGATTCTTGATTGTTTATAGTTTCTTGATTCTTTAGTAGAGAATAGTGACACACGAATACAAATCATTCTTGAATCATGTTTTCTTTTATTGTTGCTTAACATTTCATTTCAAACACATTAAAATACAAACGAATCTCGAGATCCCTGTGGACGATCCGCACTCATTCATTAACTACAGCTGACACCGTAGTTTGATTGCGGTCAATTTAAATTTTTGATTCGATACGAAACATCCGAAGTTTACCGTTCAATCAAATGGCTCCGTTGCCGGAGACTATTTGATTTGACTTTTACATCCAATCAAGAAATTCATTCAATCACCCCCCTAGGCCCGACATACGATACTCTCAGACGAACAGACCGGACTATACGGAGATTGTCACATTCAGGCTCAGTAGGAGTTCGGATGGGTTCACCTCATCAGTCTTCTTATCGGCATCTACCTGGGGACCGTTACTTACAGCTAGTACCGCTTGCGGCCTGTGGTTAAACCCACTGCCAGCGTAGTGTCGAGTCTTTAGAGTCCCACACAGAGGGTTGTTCGCCTTTGAGCAAAACAGAGTAGAGGTCGCATGGTTTTATGACGGGGCTCGTTTACATCCGCGCACTTGTGCACGTTTTGGTGTCCGGGCAGTTATTACTAGCGGGCTTTGGTTTAGGCCAGATCCTAGTATATGTTTTGGGATTAGTTTTATCTCATTGTATTCGTGTTCTGTGGAACACGGATGCGGGTGTGTATGCACAGTTGACAGAGGCAGAGACAGAGGATTCTCATTAGCGTTGTTGACCGTTGACTTTTTCTAAACCCTAATGAGAATGAGAAATATGATTAATAATATTAATTAAGGATAATTGTGCCATGGTTGAGTTGAACATTTGACTTTTGTTGACTTGTTGATTTTGTTGACCGGTTAACCATTGTTGACTTGTTGACCATCATCATTTCATTTCAAAGATGCTTCTTGTTTCTTGCAAATGCATTAAATGATGAAATGATAATGGTCATTCATAAACTAACCATCATAATTTCTTAATTATTATTATTATTATCATTATTCTTATTTTGGGAGCATGGTTGTAAAAAGCTATCTTATTCTCACTTGCTCACTCTCTCTCATCCATTAGCTCATCCTCTTCCTCTCCTCAAAGCTCTCATCTCTCATGTGTTGAGAACCATGAGCTCTTGAGATAAAACCACCATAACTCCTCTCTAATCATTCTAGGGTTCTAGGTTTAGCAAGCCAAGCACTTTAGTTACCTCTAGGTTGAGGTAGGAGCTCAAGGTAGAGGCCTTCGGGTGGATCCTTCTTCGGCAAAGAGAAGACGACGAGGAGGAGCCGTTCAAACCACTCTAAGGAGCAAGAAGAGAAGGAGTTCAAGACCTAGGTATAACCTTCTAACCGAGTAGCTAAACTTGTAGTTAGTTTGCTAGGTTTTTGTTTAGCAAAGATCCTTTGTTTCTAGTCCATGTTGCCTTGAGAAAAAAATCGTTTTTACCTATTCCGCCTCCCCGTAAGCACCGGGGTGGGCAACGTGGACTTACAGTGGTATCAGAGCCTAGCTAAACAACAACTAGCATATTAGCAAAGTATTTAAAATTTCGATCCGGGAAAAAAAATCGCAAAACATGTCAAAATCCTCAAGTTTCTGCCGATTTTTAAAACAGCCCTAAAAATATTTCCACACATCTTAAAAATCCGTGCAGGGTTTTCTGGGAACATACAAGGAAAACGAGACCACGATTCGACCAAACCGCCGCGGAAGCGCGGAAAAACCATGAGTTTCGCCGCGGATCCGTGGCCGAGTCAACTCGGTCGCGACTCGGATTTATTGCAGTGTTCTTATTTTGACGTTTTGTGATTTTTAAAATATTTTGTTTCTGCCCAGAATTTCCAGAGAACAAAGTTGTGTTTGGGGTAGTTACAAATTGGTGTTTTGATCGAAGTTCTACAAACTTTTGCTAAATGGTTATATCCGTAATGTGATATATGCACTGAACGTCAACTAATCGCTATACGTCGATTAGTGGGGGGTCATGCATATCTGTGATCTGTAATGTTATTGGATTGTGTATATGAACTTGTTGGATTGTCGCGGATGAATAGCCGGGGTTGTGAGATGAGAGTTTTCTTTATTTTTCATTTGATGTAATATGTAAATTGATGTAATATTATTTTATGGTCGCACATCCGGGATGAGGTTATAGCCGCCATTGTATATTATTTCTTTTACTGTTTTTGCTCCTAGGATAGACCCAAGGTGGGGTGCACAAACTACCGGGTACTTTGAAGTGCCGAGTGGCCTAGTCACGTTGTTGAGGGAGGTTGCTTCACTTCGGGTACTTGGCGGGTAGTTTGCCGCACCCGTAGGGGTCTAGGGTGGGGTTTGGCTATTCATCGCGACCGTGTAATCCGTCTTTCGTTGCAGGCTCGAACGAAACACGGATTCCTAGCATATCCAATGTGTTCATCTGTGATCTGGAATGGCTATCATTGCATCTGACGAATGTATATATCTATATATGATATCTAGTAGGTGTTGCTTATGTTTTGCATCCGCGCTAGTCCAGCCCCCGCTCTGTCGTTAGTTAAGTAACCTAACGGGTGATAACGGGGCCCCGTGGCGAATGCGGATGGCATAAGCGTACGTCATATTTTCGTTGTTTTCTGCAATGGTAGGATTAATTGATGGGACGCATTAAATTAATGCAAGAAAATAAACCAAAGTTAAATCGTTGGAACAATTTCTAAACCACTCGGTTTCTTTTCAAAACAACTTTTAAACGCGGAGCTTAAACCACTCCTTTTAAAAGCTATCAGGTTCCTTCGATTATATCAAGTTCACTACGTTCACGGTTTCGCCAAAACCATTCGTAGCCCTCCATCATTTCAGTTAAATACTCGGTAGTATTCAAGCTATGTATTTTGACCTACGCCAAGGCATAGTGATTGGTAGCTGCTGGATATTTATCTGTTGCATAGATAGATGCGTTAGTTTGAGACAGTCGTACTGCCATTTTGGCCTACGTCAAGGGTATGTACGGGTGGGTTCAAATTAACCTGGTAAATGATGGGTAGAACTTGACATGTAACTTATGATATTTTGGCCTACATCAAGGTCATAAGAGCATGGGGTAAAAATCCACATCGGGAGTTTCTAAAGAAACTGAAACTTGCTAGTGTTGCATACCATTTGGAGTGTGATGATTTTGGTAGGATTCCTTCAGCTTTGTCACACGATGATATTTGGATCCCGATCCTACTGTGAGTATATGTTACTCCTCGGGAAACTTTCTCACTTAACGATCAATGCTATAAACCAAGTAGGTGTCTAGAAAGGTGTTAGCGGGGCTAAGCCCACAGGGAAAAGAGGTTATTTAATTAAGGAACTTCGCGAAAGCGTCGTAAAACCTCCCTCGAAGTACCGACACTGGCTTGGCTGAACGGTTAAGCAAGTATTGTACGGTGAGATTGATCCCGACTAATTCTTCTTTTTTGGTTTGAGGAAGGATTCGAGAAACAGTGGGAGCCATCCTGTTTAGACAAACTAAAAACCACTCTAAACTTGCAAGAGCATCATGCTAAAGTGTTTCTTCTCTCTCTCCTAATTGCAGCGACCAAACATCATGACCGACCTTAAGTTACTACTAGATAAAAACATACTGACAGGGCCAAACTACAAAGACTGGCTCAGGAATGTCAAAATGGCAATCACTTATGACAAGTTGGGGTATCTCCTTACCACCAAAGCTCCCCCAGTCCCAGGTCCTCAATCCAGCGTCGCGGATAAGGAAATCCGTAAGACCTGGGAGATTAATTGCGCGAAGGCCAAGTGCCTCATGCTTGCCTCTATGGACAATGAACATCAGAGGAGGCACGAGAATATGGACCCTGAATCCATATTTCTCCATACTAAGGAACTACATGGAGAGCAATCCCGTATCGCCAGATACGAAGTCTCGAAAAAGTTGTTTTCGGCGAGATTGGCCGTCGGATCATCTATAGCGGAACACGTGCTTCAGATGATTGGCTATATTGAAGAGCTCACGGACCTCGGGACCACGTTAGAGAACGAGCTCTACACTGACTTGATTCTCCAGTCCCTTCCTTCCACTTACGCCCAGTTTATCCTGAACTTCAACATGCAAGGAAAGGAAGTTGAACTTCCGGAACTCCTTAACATGTTGAGGAGTGCAGAGGGCACCCTGAAGAAAGTAAGGGAAACACCCGCTTTGTCTGTTAGAGGACCTTCTTCTTCTAGGTCCAAGGCGAAAGCCAAAGGAAAGAAGAAGAAAGCCCCCACCAAACCAAGGGGCGGTGTTAGTAAAGTGGAAGCCAAGGGAAAGGCAAAAATGGCAAAGGTAGCGGGACAGCTTGTGGGGAAAGAAAAGTGCTTTTATTATCATAAGAAAGGACACTGGAAGAAAGATTGCAGGGCTTGGAAGACCAAGAACCTGGACCCGAAGCAAGTTGTGGCTTCGGCTTCAGGTGTGTATGTTATTGAAAACTGTCTATCAATAAACTCTACTTCCTGGGTATTGGATACCGGATCAGGATCTCATATCTGTAATTCTTTGCAGGCACTGAGAAAGCGTAGGGTTTTGAAGGCAGGTGATATGACCCTCAGAGTTGCAAACGGAGCTGGCATGGATGCTGAGTCTGTGGGGGACTATCACTTGGGATTGTCAGATGGACATGTTTTGGTTTTGCGTGATTGTTATTTTGTACCCAGTGCGACTTGTAATATCATATCTATATCTTTAATGTCTAAAGAAGGTTATGATTTTGCATTTGTAAACAATGTTGTAAACATTCACCTTAATCATGTTCTGATTGGGTCGGGTACATTAAGCAACGGTATATACGTATTGAACCAACCACAGATTTTCAATGTCCAGAATGCACACAAAAGAAAGTCTCCAGAAATAAATCATGCTTTCTTATGGCATTGTAGACTGGGTCACATCAATGAGAGAAGGTTGACTAAGTTACATAAAGAATGATATTTGGATCCGTTCGAATATCAATCATATGCAACTTGTCAATCATGTCTCAAAGGAAAGATGTCAAAGACTCCGTTCACTGGACATGGAGTAAGAGCGAGCGAGCTCTTGGGACTCGTACACAGCGATGTATGGGGTCCAATGTCTACACATGCGCGAAGTGGTTATTCTTACTTCATTACTTTTACGGATGATTTTTCAAGGTTCGGGCATATCTTCTTAATGAAGCATAAATCTGAAGCCTTTGAAAAATTCCAGGAATACAAGAATGAAGTAGAAAAACAAACAGACAAAAGTATCAAGACACTGAGATCTGATCGAGGTGGTGAATACTTGAGTGCCGAGTTCCTGGATTACCTAAAAGAGAATGGAATTCTCTCTCAGCTTACTCCTCCATACACTCCACAACATAACGGTGTATCGGAGAGACGGAACCGAACCCTATTGAATATGGTACGCTCCATAATGAGTAACGCTGAGTTACCGCGATCTTTCTGGGGATATACACTAGAATCAGCTGCATATCTTTTGAACCGAGTTCCAACTAAGACTGTGCCTACCACACCATATCAGATGTGGAGTGGGAAGAAACCCTATCTTCAATATCTGAAGATTTGGGGGTGTCCAGCTTTTGTCAAAAAGCAGCATGCGGACAAACTCGAGGCACGCTCAGTACGGTGCAAGTTTGTGGGATACCCAAAGAACTCCAGGGGGTATCTTTTCTATTACGCAGAAGAATAAAAGGTTGTTGTCTCTTGTCATGCCCACTTTCTGAAACATCAGTTCTTAGAAAAAGAAATAAGTGGGAGCGTAATAGAACTGGAGGAAATTCTAGAACCACAAGCTATTACTGAAAGCTTAGAAGAACCAGAAGGTTCAAAAGAACAGGACATTCCTGCGCCGCTCCGCAGGAGTAGTAGGCAGTCTCATCCGCCCGAGAGATACTATGGTTTTCTCATAGACGGGGATAGAGAGGATTGCATCATTGATAATGATGAGCCGACTAGCTTCCAACAGGCCATTCAGAGCACTGACTCGGTGAAATGGCTGGATGCAATGCGGACCGAGATGGAGTCCATGTACACCAACAAAGTATAGACTTTGGACGTTGCTCCAGAAGGGGTAAAACCCGTAGGCTGCAAATGGATCTTCAAAAGGAAGATTGGTGTAGATGGACAGGTTGAGACCTATAAGGCTAGACTTGTTGCAAAGGGTTTTCGTCAAAGACCTGGTTTGGACTATGACGAAACCTTTTCTCCAGTGGCTATGCTCAAATCCATTCGGATCCTTCTTGCCATTGCTGCCTTCCAGGATTATGAGATTTGGCAGATGGACGTAAAGACCGCTTTTCTAAATGGAAATTTGGAGGAGTGTGTCTATATGGACCAGCCAGAGGGTTTCATTCAGAGTGGGAGCAGCAGGAAGGTGTGCAAGTTGCTTAAGTCCATTTATGGACTGAAGCAGGCATCGCGGAGTTGGAACATCTGTTTTGATGAAACGGTCAAAGAATTTGGCTTTATCAAAAATCCAGATGAACCATGTATTTATAGTAAAATTGTAGCACGAACTGTCGTATTACTCGTTTTATACGTGGATGACATTCTCTTGATAGGAAATGACATTCCTATGCTGCAATAAGGGTTCTTGTCACACAGGTTCTCCATGAAAGACCTGGGTGATGCCTCTTACATTCTGGGGATCCGGATCCATCGTGATAAGTCCAAGAGGATATTAGGACTTTCACAGTCCAGGTACATCGACACCATACTGAAAAGATTCAGTATGGAAGATTCCAAGCGCGGTAATTTACCGGCTTGTCACGGGATCACCCTCTCCAAAGAGATGTCTCCCAAGACTGATTTGGAAAGGGATCGCGTGTTTATTATACCCTACGCATCTGCGGTAGGCTCTATAATGTATGCGATGTTGTGTACCAGACCAGATGTAGCTTATGCACTGAGTGTGGTAAGCCGGTATCAGTCAAACCCTGGGGAGAAACACTGGATAGCGGTAAAAAACATTCTGAAGTACCTGAGAAGGACTAAGGACATATTTTTGGTTTACGGCGGAAAAGACCTCCAGATGGAGGCCTTTGCTGACTCCAGCTTCCAGAGAGACAAGGA
This sequence comes from Agapanthus africanus, assembly GCA_030015575.1. Lineage (NCBI taxonomy): Eukaryota > Viridiplantae > Streptophyta > Magnoliopsida > Asparagales > Amaryllidaceae > Agapanthus > Agapanthus africanus. The sequence continues at coordinate 392,177,148 of JASDDO010000012.1, read as the reverse complement.
TGACTCCAAATCCATGTCGGGTTATGTCTTTACCCTCCATGGAGGGACGGTGTGTTGGAAGAGTTCCAAACAGGAAACCGTTGCTGACTCGATGATGGAAGCGGAATATATCGCTGCATCTGATGCCGCAAAATAAGCCGTCTGGATGAGGAAGTTCTTGACAGAACTTCAGGTGGTTCCATCCATTGTTGCTCCAATACCTCTGTATTGTGACAACAATAGGGCTATAGCTTTAGCAAAGGAACCCAGGTCCCATCAGAAGTCCAGACACATCTTGAGGCGGTATCACCTGATCAGGGAGATCGTGGATCGCCGAGAGATCGAGGTTCGGAGGGTTGCTACAGAAGATAACACTGCAGATCCATTCACGAAGGCCATACCCCAGACTCAGTTCGAGCGGCTGATCAAGATGATAGGTCTTCGATACGCCAGTACATGGCCTTAGTGCAAGTGGGAGATTGTTAGTGTATATGCCCTAGAGGCCATTACTGTATCATACTAGTTTGTATATTACTTGATGGAAGTTTGGGATATTCACGGTTGTATAGACAATCTTGCTCGAAATGGTAGTATGCTACGTGGTTTGTTTCTACTTCAATATGTGCGTTTGTTTCTTTTAGCATATAGCTTATACACATTAGTGGAGCCCTTTAGGATCTTTGCTTGATTACCAGTGTTGTGATGGCAGTCACACTAGTGGGGGCTGGGTAATCTACAAGCACATCCTTATATAGCCCTTTCAAATCTCATTCCTCAACCTAGGGAAATTGAGAAAATGAGAAATGCCAGCCGATGCCTGCTAGTCGTAGGATTATCGAGACAGGGCATCGATACTCCAGAGTAGACTAGTGTATACGCTTCTCATCCCAGGAGGGGAGATGGTCTGTCCCACAGCCATCAGTACGTCGTACTGGAGATAGTATGCAGGTGCTCGTTAGGTTACGAGTACACTGGACAGGACTTGCTGAGAACTGTTGGTTTGGTATTATACCTATCGTCGGTTATCGGTTCCCAGGTGACATGAGTACAGCATAGTCCGTTGACTTGACACTGTCACTTCGCCTCGAGTGTGTTCCCACTGTTCTTAGATTACTACCCTACCACAGCTCAAATGAGTCGTGCAAACAGGTAGTAGTTGGGTGCAGTCCCGAAACACTTGGAGGCAGTGACGGGGTTAGACAGGATTCGTCTCTCCCGGTATTGGGGGTTGATATCGCGCTGTGTCTAGGAGAGCCATTACACAAAGTCCCTGGTCAGGGCAAGCAAGATATACTGGTAGCATTTCCAGTGTTATCTCAGGGTGTTCTGGGCTACACTCCGACACGACTTGTACTGCTATTAGGGGACTGACGTTTACCGCCCCCTAGGCCTGACATGCGATACTCTCAGACGAACAGACCGAACTGTACGGAGATTGTCACATTCAGGCTCAGTAGGAGTTCGGATGGGTTCACCTCATCAGTCTTCTTATCGGCATCTACCTGGAGACCGTTACGTACAGCTAGTACCGCTTGCGGCCTGTGGTTAAACCCACTGCCAGCGTAGTGTCGAGTCTTTAGAGTCCTACACAGAGGGTTGTTCGCCTTTGAGCAAAACAGAGTAGAGGTCGCATGGTTTTGCGACGGGGTTCGTTCACATCCGCGCACTTATGCACGTTTTGGTGTCCGGGCAGTTATTACTAGCGGGCTTTGGTTTAGGCCAGATCCTAGTATATGTTTTGGGATTGGTTTTATCTCATTGTATTCGTGTTCCGCGGAACACGGATGCGGGTGTGTATGCACAGTTGACAGAGGCAGAGACAGAGGATTCTCATTAGGGTTGTTGACCGTTGACTTTTTCTAAACCCTAATGAGAATGAGAAATATGATTAATAATATTAATTAAGGATAATTGTGCCATGGTTGAGTTGAACATTTGACTTTTGTTGACTTGTTGACTTTTTTGACCGGTTGACCATTGTTGACTTGTTGACCATCATCATTTCATTTCAAAGATACTTCTTGTTTCTTGCAAATGCATTAAATGATGAAATGATAATGGTCATTCATAAACTAACCATCACAATTTCTTAATTATTATTATTATTATAATTATTCTTATTTTGGGAGCATGGTTGTAAAAAGCTATCTTATTCTCACTTGCTCACTCTCTCTCATCCATTAGCTCATCCTCTTCCTCTCTCTCAAAGCTCTCATCTCTCATGTGTTGAGAACCATGAGCTCTTGAGATAAAACCGCCATAACTCCTCTCTACTCATTCTAGGGTTCTAGGTTTAGCAAGCCAAGCACTTTAGTTACCTCTAGGTTGAGGTAGGAGCTCAAGGTAGAGGCCTTCGGGTGGATCCTTCTTCAGCAAATAGAAGACGATGAGGAGGAGCCGTTCAAACCACTCCAAGGAGCAAGAAGAGAAGGAGTTCAAGACCTAGGTATAACCTTCTAACCGAGTAGTTAAACTTGTAGTTAATTTGCTAGGTTTTTGTTTAGCAAAAATCCTTTGTTTCTAGTCTATGTTGCCTTGAGAAAAAAATCGTTTTTTACCTATTCCGCCTTCCCGTAAGCACCGGGGTGGGCAACGTGGACTTACAATTTGTATATATTCTATTTCTGGTGTCGATACTCACTTGAGCCGACGTGTTGTTTTCTTACTTTCGTGCTTTTACATACTTATTTTGGCATTGATGATATATATTGTATGTGGTTGTGATTCCGCCATTGGCGAAGAGCTAGCTCCCACTTGGGGATGCCTTTATTCTTAATTTATATGTATTTTCATTTGTTGTACCCGTTTGGGGGCCAGTATTTACAAAGGAGACTCTGCCGAAATTTTCGGGAAATTTTGATGTTTTTAAAATGATTAATGCGACTTATTTGGTTTAAATCGTTTTCTTTAAATAAGTTTTCCTTCACTCTATTTCTTTAAATGGTTTAGATTTCTGGGTTTTGGCTTACTTAGATTACGTTACGCCTTGAGACGTTTCGTAATTTAAGTGCCAATCACGTTCCGTACCTTCGGGTCGTGACACTTCTTCATTTTATTCTTCTTCTGACCTTTCTTCCTTACTTGTCATTTTTATGTCCTGTTTGTATCCGGTAACGTCTTCATTTGTCTACAGTCCTTCCACATCTGATAACATGTTTCACTTCTTCATTTTATTCTTCTTCTGACCTTTTCTTCCCTACTTATCTTTTTTCTGTCATGTTTGAACCTGATAACGTGTTTCCTAATACGCGTACTCAACTGCATGTACTTGCACGTGGGCCTTTATCCCCTTTCAATCTATGTGCTGGTATTATGACTTATTGATGTAGCCCTAGCCTATATGGAGCAGCTTGACTGTTTCAAAACACGTCGCGTATAGTTCAACCCGAGGATCCCGAACTGCCAAATCTTATCCGATTCGCGCGTTTCACTAGCCAAATCGAACATCTCGCAAAATCGTCTAGATCAATGAAAATGCCATTGGAATGACGTCTCTCGGAATCGAGAAAATCCATGTTTAGGGCCCCAAAATCGTAGTCAAAGATTTGCTCCGAACTTTGACTTTCGAATTAGGGATAAAATCAGCACCCGGATCAGTTAAGATTTAACAAGCAGTATCGAGAATTAATTTGGGATACAATCAAATAATTAGTTTCTCGTTTTAACTTTTTATTTTTAGCAGTTTTCTATTTTTAGCTGCTTTTCTTTTGATATTTTCCGTCCTACATGTCCTTTCTATTCTATTTGTATTTAGTAACGTCCCTATTTTTCTACAGTCCGTTTGCACATGGTAACGCGTTTCTCTTCTTCATTATATTTTTCTTTTGATATTTTCCGTCCTACTTGTCCTTTCTTTCCTGTTTGTATCCAGTAACGTCTCTATTTTTCTACAGTCTATCATGACTAATGACCTTTTTCTATCAATCACGACTAATGTCTTTTTTCTATCCATCATGACTAATGTCCTATTTCTGTCATGTTTGTACCCGATAACGTCTCTATTTTTCTACAGTTTATCATGGCTAATATTCTTTTTCTGTCAAATCACGACTAATGTCATTTTTCTATCCATCATGACTAATGTCCTAATTCTGTCATGTTTGTACCGGTAACGTCTTTATTTTTCTACAATCCATCATGACTAATGTTTTTTTTCTGTCAAATCACAACTAATGTTATTTTCTATCCATCATGACTAATGTCCTATTTCTGTCTTGTTTGTATCTGATAAGCTCTCTATTTTTCTACAGTCCATCATGAATAATGTCCTTATTCTGTCAAATCATGAATAATATCCTTGTTCTATCAAATCATAACTAATGTATTTTTTCTGTCAAATCATGAATAGTGTCCTTGTTCCGTCAAATCATAAATAATTTCCTTTTTCTGTCCATCCTGACTAATGTGCATGTTTTGTAAAATTATGAATATTGTTATTTTTCTGTCAAATCATGACTAATGTCCTTATTCTGTCAAATCATGAATAATGTCCATTTTCTGTCAAATTATGAATAATATCATTTTTCTGTCAAATTAAGAGTAATATTCTTGTTCTATCAAATCATGAATAATGTCCATTTTCTGTCTATCATGACTAATGTCTTTTTTCTGTCAAATCATGAATAATGTCCTTTTTACTGTTCATCATGACCAATGTGCTTATTCTGTAAAATCATGACTAATGTTCTTATTCTGTCAAATCATTACTATTATCATTTTTCTGTCAAATCGGTTGTGGGTCTATATCTCTATTTTTCTATATTCCTTTTGCACTGGTAATATGTTTCTCTTCTTCATTTTATTCTTCTTTTGAACTTTTCTGTCCTACTTATCCTTTCTGTCATGTTTATACCCGGTAGCATCTCTTTTTTTCTACAGTCTTTTTGCACCTGGTAACGTGTTTCTGTTCTTCATTTTATTTTTCTTTTAACATTTTATGTCCTACTTGTCTTTTCTCTCATGTTTATATCCGGTAACATCTCTATTTTTCTGCATTTCTTTTGCACTTGGTAACATGTTTCTCTTATTCATTTTATTTTTCTTTTGTCATTTTTTATGTCAAATCATGACTAATGTCCTATTTATGTCCTGTTTATATCCGATAATGTCTTTATTTTTCTACCGTCCATCATGACTAATATCATTTTTCTGTCAAATAATGACTAATGTCATTTTTCTGTCATCTTGACTAATATCCTTTTTTGTCCTGTATGGACCCGGAAACATCTTTATTTTTCTACAGTCCATCATGACTAATATCCTTTTTTCTGTCAAATCATGACTAATGTCATTTTTCTATCAAATCGATTGTGGATCTATATCTCTATTTTTCTACAGTCTTTTTGCACCTGATAACGTATTTATCTTCTTCATTTTATCTGTCTTTTGACCTTTTTTATCCTACTTTTAACGAAGTAGCCATTGTTATCTTTCTATTCCTTCAATTGTTCTCAAATCAGTCGAGAAGTGCAGCATACCAAATCAGGACTGGACCACTTATCATGACTACTTTTTTCTGTTTAATAATGCTTATTTATGCTTGTTACGAATTATGATCATAAGCCTGTTGTTCTAACCAAAAAAGTATTCATTAAAACCAATTGGCAATCTTATTTTTTTTTACATTTGAGTTTTTTTCTACACTTGCACGCTGGCACCTTCTCAATTTTTTCTGTCTTTTTCTGTCTTTTTTTAAATTTAATTGCAAAAACACGACCAAGTTAGGAAATTAATTGATTTATATTATATATCCATAAAATCTATTATATGATCATCATATTAAACATATTAAACTAACTGAAAATATTAGAAAACACAATCATAACTTGTTAACATTGTTCATTCTTCTTCGAAATTTACATGTCAAAATAACATAAATAACAGACTATTGATCAACAAAGAAAAACTGAAATTAATATCCTAAGCTGTTTGACATGGCTCCTCATATCAATATAACAGGCATGAGTTTTTCTTGAACAACCAAGAAACATCGCACAAACAATATCGTCATTCTCGAAGAAGTGTAGTTATGTTATGATCATGCATTCCACATATTAAACCAGTGGTGGAATGCATGATCATAACACAACTACACTTCTTCGACTAAACCACCACTGCTACCCATCTCAACTTCTTCAAAGCACACCGCACAAACAATATCGTCATTCTCGTCCTACAATTCTTGTCTCTTCCACTTACATGGTCTCTTGATTGTCACCATCTTATCAATGTCAGTACAAACATATACCTTTATATGAAACTTATTATATGTTACTTCCACGCTCTATTGACAAACTCGTTGATCTCCGTTTCAAAATACATGCGATACTGATATTGGATAGGGCTTGTACGACGGACTACCTAGCGAGCGAAGCTATAACAATTCTCGAGCGAACGTAATTGAGAGGCTACATACTTGCGGTGCTTATAGGAGGACACTTTGTCCAAAATAAACTTTGCACCAACATGAGGACCATCGAGAGGGGATAATCAATTGGGTGGAGTCTTCAATGTACTCATGGGTGCAAACGGAAGGATCGACACCGTCGGTATCCGACGACGTGGGCGTCGGTTTTGCATAGAGGAAGAGAAGTAACGGCGGTTTGATATACTCTTTGACCATTGAGAGAGGCAACGACTGTTTTGCATCAAGTTTTTGAGTCATTGAGAGAAATGCAAAATAAGAAAAGAAGATCGGTAGAGCCTTAGAAACCCCTCTCTCTCCCCCTCTCTATCTACCTTTTTTTTGCATTTTTTTTCCTTGAGTAAGGATTGAAGATGAAGTACCCTGAGCTGGAGGTGAGCACAGGGGCCAATAGGAGATGGGAATATGTGCCAATAAGAGGTGGAAATACCAAAATTTGTGAGGGTAAATTTGGCGTTTTGAAAAGTCTGCCCCCCCCCCCCCCCCCGCCCCCCTCTTTAGCTTTACATTATGTATATAGGTTGCTAATAAGATCTACTTTCTATGTTTAATCATTGTCTTGTGAAAGTTGTCGCATCAAGATTTTGTATATGAACAGATTGTATTAAGTACCCAGTCAGAGAACAAATTTTTTTTGGTACATGAAACATATGAGAAAACGGAAAATAAAGTAGCTCTCTAGGAAGTTTTCTGGAATGACTGTAAAAAAAAGTCAGCCATCCATCGCCGTTTTGGATGGTCTGCAGCATCCATGCCGGCCTCCATATTCTAAAACATGGATACACCAATTTTTATATGATGTCAATACGATTCGCCATTCCATTGGATGATTGCATGTTTAATGGTTGTCCTATAATAGAACATTTTACTACTGTAATGGCCCTAATGGGCAAATGGTATTCGAATCATATGAAAGTTGACATATTAGGACATGGAGATCAAAATGGATGATGCCAATCATGAGAAAGTTGGTGGATAGTTGAGTTTCTTATCTCAATCTGGGAATTTTTATATAGTGCTATTTTATGCTTCTTACAAGCATGTCAAGTTCAAATAGGTCTACATAAGTTCCTTTATCCACGTTAACTTCAGTTATCCGCACATAATCCTTCATTGATTATTGAGAGGTAAGAGTGTACAATTATAATACGGTTTGCAGATATGACGCTAGTGTTGTCAGCCCACATAACTGAGAATCATGGATATACCCTATTCCTTTATTAGTTTGTTTATCTAACTGATACATATATAGAGACGCACACCCACGCGTGCACAGGCACACACATCAGTGCGTGCACATGCACGTTTGGGTGCATGTGTGCTCATACTGTAGGGTTAATTGCATATAATATCCTTGATTTCTCACCCCTCAATTGTGTTGGCACATGACACCTATGGAGTCGATCATATGACTCCTGATATGTCAGTAACACAAGGGTGTTGTGCACTAAAAAATCACTATAGGCGTTTTTGGGCACTGACCCGTAGGCCCTAACCTATGCATACAACACACACATCACATCCACGCACACAAGCACACATCACACACACCCAGGAAACGCACGGATTTTCCCCGAAAGCATTATATTGTGGTCACCTTCCACTGGAGATCGAACCCTTGCACTCTCCCCAGAGAGGGAAGTGACATACCATACCAACTGAGCTATTGCTCATTGGTCACTATAGGTGTGTTAAGTGCTAGACAAGGTATAGATTAGAGGGGTTGTATGCAATGAACCTTTTATTGTATTGGTGGGATGTTTGTTCATGTATGATAAAACCAAAATCGTAATATGATCTATTAAATGTTTTTGGTTGAAGGAGGCATCAACATATATCAACTTATGCACAGCTTTGGAGGTAAGTTTTGACATTTGCAATTGTTGGACATAGGAGTGTTGGTTACTAATACAAATTTTGGTTGGGGTATGATGCCCAACATATTGCTTGTATACAATAAAATTATCTCTCCTTAAAATTAATCTGAGAAAGAAATGAGTATGTGTCCGTTTGGCTTTAATCTGCCAACAATGTGGTAGCTCCAAACCGCAGAGCTTCTAGTTTAAAATTTGATTGTGACATTATGATAGCTTTGTTCCTTGAGAGTTGTTACCTTCTGTCCTTGTCGCTCTTATTTTCTTGTGAACGGAAAACCCAAACCTTTTGCAACTGAACCTTTCATCCTCAGGAAATAGTTTGCTTTGAATCAGGACACAATACCAGATTTGCATCCAGCTGTGTGTTCTGGGCTCAATTGGAGGCAATCACAAACAAATATTTAAGAACATTTTGATTTAGAGACATACCATAATGTTATCCACTTGTGTTTATTAATTTAATCGAATTGTATGTCATATTATATAGCAAAAAACTTCAAGAATCAAAGGAGATCTACAAATAAATATTGTGTATGCTGGGTTCTATGCAGTTATCAGCTATCTTTAAATTATATAATATATGGGATATCGAGTGTCAGATGATTTTCACGGTTAAATCAAATGTTTAGAAATTGCTGAACCGTTCTTAAAGAAAAAGGGAAATCGTAGCGCAAGCTTTTATCTATATCATCATATCATTATAAAAATTTGTGTAAAATGGTTAATAAAAGGGGGCCTACTCTGTTTCTTTGGCTACTGTCCAGGAAGTAGATCCTGGAAGCGACACACAAAATGTGAAAGTGCTTTCCTCAATTGAGTGGGTTTTCCTTCAGAATTTTACATATCAAAATCATTTTCTTTGTCCAGGAAGTATCTATTTCCTCGAATTTCATGTTGATGATTCTTGTCGGTTTGTAATACATTTTAATTTTTCTTTGGCTACTGTTGTGGATATCATTATGCTGCTGTTATGGTCAAATTGCTATCTACTCTCTGAAAGTCGCTAGCTGTTAAGAGATTATAAAGAGAAATCATTGAGCTTCTTCAGAATTCCATTTACTATTTGCGGATGACTTGATCTAGGAGAAGCATTATGCTTGTTGTGATTTGGAAAATATCAAACAGAAGCATATGCTGTTTTACTAAATAACATTTGCAGCCATGGAAAAATCCTCCCACAATCTTAAAACTTTTTGATGTTGCTTTCAAATTGTCATCGATTAGTTGCACTGGTTATTTATTTTTCCAGGGTGTCATTTTGCACCTTCTCATCTTAAGGAGTGGCCGGCGGTCGTGATAGCTGCCATAAATGACTGAAACCTTCGGTAAAAGCACTCGGATGCGGCAAGGTCTAAACCGTGAGCTTCACGAAAGTACTCCATGGTAGGCAAGAAGAGATCTCTTCTCCAATCTTGACAGTTGAGCGACCCCCAAACACTAACACATGTTCATGCCTCCATAAACAACCCCATCTTCTCGATTCTGACTCCATCCACTACGCTTTTTGTCACCCGTCTCGTCCCATACTAACCAGCGGACTATGTTCTCAGACTCCCACCATAGAAGATGACGTCAACACTACCTTTGTGATTTCATCAGCAATTTTAAAGACAAGTAGCATCTCTGTTACCATTTTTCAATCACCAAACCATTCAGATTTTTCTCATTCAGTTGATAAGGAATCGAAATAAGCAGGACACTGGTGGCAAACAAAATTTCCCGCACATTTAATCAATTTCACCAACCAATGCTATTGTCACAAATTGTGGTGTTTGAAACCGCATAGGGAAAAAATCCATCATCTCAAAACTTCACATCTCAGAGAAAAACTCATATTGTTTTACAATATTCTAATAAACAACATTCGCTTATGTAATAAACACCGAGGCATAATTTTCAAGAAATAAAACAAAGGAAAATCATTTGGTTCCTGTATATTCTCAGCATCAAAAAGGAAGAGCGGCAATCTAATATAATACAGATATTTATATAAAACTCCACTGCAGGAAACAAAAGATGCACAATATATGACATACTTTAGGTCTACATAGGTTTAAGTTTGAGGTCTTCATAGGACATGCATATTAGTAAACTATTACAGGAAAGCTAAACCCATAACTATAGCCTTTTTTAAATTTTTTTTTTAATTCCATAGCTATAACTAAAAGGAAAGCAACATAACCATAAGTCTCTAGCTTAAGGTTTTATGCCTCCAATCTCTTATTCCAAAGACACTTCGATGCTGTAGGTCTTCTTGAAGCAACACACAGGACATGCATCAAGAGAAGCCGCACAATTCTTGCATGCACAAAGATGTCGGCACGGAATTAAAAGCATACAAGCATAACCAGAACCACAAGCCTTGCAAGGCATCAAACCGAATCTTTCTCCTTCAAATTGTTTCACCCTTTCAACGTTGGTCGAAGAGCCCACGTCTTCGACAATCCTCGCCCAGGACCTACTAAGAGCAATAGCCATCGATTCCTTTTCCTTTGCAATTTTATTCCACATCACTTTTTCCTCCATTTCCTTTTTGAGGCACCCCCTTAACGTCAAGACTTGATTCTTAACCTCGCTTAGCTCTTCATCCTTCTGGCTCAACAAGACTGAGGCCTTACATTCTAAAAACCTTGTTAAGGAAAGCATGTGTTGCTCGCTTTGATTCATGAGACCCGCTCTTAGCCATTCACTCTATTTTAACCAAAGTCCATATTTGTCAAGAAAAAGTCCATAAGGAAAAAGAATTAAGCAATAATTTTTCTACCATAATGGAGATTACCTGTAACTTCATGTACTGTTCCAACTCAATTCGTTGAGTATTCATGAGATCTGCAAGAGAATTTGATAAATTCATCAAGTCAGGTTGATTCATACAGTAATAAGAGGCCATGTCAAGCGTTGGTGGAAGAGGAGCTAAAATGGGATCTTGAGGTTCTTGAACAAATTGATAAAGATTTGAATCAATTTGAGTCGTAACATTGTTAAACGATGAATGAGGAAAGCTCGGAAGATCCATAATTTTTAAAATGGAAAGGAAAGATTATGAGCAGAAAAGGAAGGTGTATCAGAGTTGGGGATCAAGGGCATAGAGGAGAGAGTTGTTGTCAGATGCTCGGACCAAACGAGGTGCACGGGTCCTTTTAATTCAAGAAAGGTAAACAAATAAAGGTGGCAAATGTTATCTTTATTCACACGCGTCTACGGGCTCACGGATTCAATGGCTTGCCTGACAAAAAAAGAGGCTGAAGTCTCAACTTTTCTTTTTTGTCTCCGTTGAGAACAAATTTCAAGGGTTTTTGAATTTTTCTGAAATAAGTGAAATGGTAAATCCAGCTCCATTCACACACAAGGGAAGTAACACAAAAACTAGGATTAGACTCACAACTGGAAACCGGTAAACCGGATTTTAATGTTGTAAACTACGTATATTAGGTAATGCAACAAATGCCTTTAATGGAATTAAAATGTTTGCTAAAAGGCATAAATTTAGTAAATTACAATTAACCGTAACAACTATTCATGAAGCCACTATATCTTCCTAGGATCACACTCTGCTATCATGAACTTTTGTGGTAACAGGAAATTACCTTAACAAAGCTAGGAAATTGTACAATGGCATGTTTACCCTTTTGTTTAGATCTTATCTTCTACAAATAGTTCCAAACAATTCCTTCTCATCCTCTACCCTTGTATTTTCAACCCGTTGCCTATTCACATTGAGCCAATTACATATCTCATCCTCTCTAACCATTAATCATTATTAACCTCAAATTCCCTTTGAATCCATGACATTAACCTCACCATCCATTCTCTCAAACTCATTACCAATTACCGATTTCTCATCGCCTTGATCCCATTATATAACCTATTATCTAGGAAGCACCACCACTTGTCGGCTTGGCACATCCCCGTCCAACACATATCTGCCTGGCATGTTATGACCATATTGACTTAAATTGGGCATGTCCAATAATTTTATTTAGAGAATGGGTTTGAGAATTAAGAATGTATAATTAAAGTGTAGACAAGAGGATACAAAAATATTAAATATCTCTCATCAAATGACCTACAGGTACAAGCCAGGCCTCCAATTAACAATAGTTGAGTTCTTAGATGTACTCCTTTGCTTGATGGTAACTTAAAAGCAAATAAGAAAGACTCAATAATTCTTAATTAAGTTATAAAATGGTAGCATAATCAATGTTTTAAATTGCGGCCATAGCGGCCGCAATAGCGTGCGCTATAGCGTTTTAGACTCTCATACGCTATACGGAATGCACCGGTATGGTTTTATAGCGGGTTAGGACATAATGGGCGCCATGGCGCCCACTACCCGCAATATTTGTAGTATAGAGGACGCCATGGCGCACGCAAATGATAATAATACCTCCGACTCCGATATTGATGGAGATGGTTGAGTTTAATTTTGTGATGCTTGATTGTTTGTTGAAAACTTTATTTCATTTTGGTTTTTGAATTATGATGCATGAAACTTATGATTGTTTGCTAGCACTTTTGCTTTTTGGTTTTGGATAATGATGATAATTGTTCCTATTATTTTGAACATTGATGTGTATGGAAACTTATGTGAAATGTTATTTAATCTAATTCTATAATTAACTTCATTTCATACCACTTGTAGAACCATTTATATATAAAGGCGGATATTTGATATCCGCCATGAAACCCCCCAACCGCCGTACGCGATTTACAACCTTGAGCATAATATTATAGTATCATCAACATATTGCAGATTTAAATCCTCTATTGGCCAGCATCTTCACTTTCCAATCCCTCCGATAGAATTAATGATGAGGCACCAATTCCCGTCCTATATTAATTATCTTCTTAGCTCTTCCAAGATTTGGGAAAATACATTAAGGCACAAATAATAAAGGAGATGAAGCATCTTCTTACTTAAACCTTAGTTGATGAAAGAGGGATGCAATTTAAAAGTGCTTTGTCTATATAAAGAGAAGGACGGGACTCATCCTAATCCATTCATTTTATTTCCCAAATATCTTTTCTTTCTTAATCCTCTCTTTATCTCTATTAATAAATCAACATAAGCAAGATCTAAACCGTTGATCTCATCCCAAAACAAATCCTAACCATTTATTAAACAAAACCATAACTCTAGCTTCATCCTTCAACTCCAATCGCCGCCGCTGGCTCCATGTCGTCGCCGCCACGTCAACAAGCTTATCTCAACCTTATTCTCATCTTGAACTCGCTTCATTCTCATCAGCAATGAATCTCACATAGGACTTTCCCTTGATTTTGAAGTTCTTGAGGCTTTGATCATCCTCGATCTAGCATCGACATCATTTTTAAGGCTTTCATCATCTCAGATCTAGCATCGATCCCACTAAATCTCTTCCTCAACTCATTCTCGACTCAAATTGACCCTCTCGTCATCACCAAATGATTCTTTCCCTCGACAGCATCTTTGGCGATAGCTTAGTTTTATGCTTCGATATTAACCTAAGAGGTTTGAGTTTTTCTCTATGAGTCGATTTAGTAATAGCTCAGTTTTATGCTTCGACTTGGTAGCTACAGTAAGATTTATGGCTCTACTACAGCAACCGAGCCCATTTTCTTGAGGTTTTGTGTTCTTTTACTCCAGTCCTTGGAATACTTATCTTGATTTCATTGTGTTTCTTGAGGAGTGAGGTCATGAGTTGTGTGTATTGTGTCGTTAAGGAGATTGGGTTGTCTTGAATCCGTGATCGGATCCGATTGAGATGTTTGCTGTGTGTAGTAATCAGTGTCGAATCGTGGAGATCGATCACTATATTTGGGTAGGGTCTTAGGTTTGGAGTTCTTGATCATCTTTGTGTGGGATCTTAGAATATCCCTTTCTTGAGTTGTTTGTTGGAGTGTCTTCCGTTCTTTAGGCGAGATCTTTCTTTTTGGAGATTCTTGATTGCAATTGTCGGGTGATAAACGGAGATGGAGAGTAAACCGGTTGTCCCAATAGATGTCTTGACCACCAAAATGGTGGATTTTAAGTTAATTAAGATAATTTTCACAATTAGAAACTCATTGTGGAAAGAAAGAAGAGTGATCATCTTACAAAGCTCCCCTCCAATGATCTCTAAATAGGAGACTCTAAATAGGAGACTGATAATGTTCAACTTCGTCATCTCATGCTCAGCTCCATAGACAAGACAATTATGGACGTCGTCATAAGCATGTCAACGGTTAAAGAGATTTGGAACTGTCTTGGTGATCTTTATTCAAGGAAAATGAACCACTCTCATGCATTCAACTTGGTTTAGACATTGTACAAGATACAGCAGAGATCCCTCTCTTCAACAGTTATATTCGAAATTCAGGAAACTTGCGCAACTCATATATGAGATGCTTCCCATCACTAGAGGCATTGGGGAGATTAGGATGCAACATGAGGCCTTTCTCATGATAGCATTTTTTGGAGGGATGAGGCCCGAATATGAGTCGGCGAGACCTCAGTTGTTGGATAAGCCCGATATTGCCCTTTCTGCAACCTGCCTGTTGGAGTAAAAAATGTAAACCCTTAAAAAATCCTTAAAACACTTATTTCGGGTATCTCTTGCATTAAACAGAAGCATATATCTTATGTGTGTTACCACGTCAGGTATCTCCCTAAGCGGGTATCTCTCTTTGACCAAAATGAAACGAATATCTCACTTTGATTATAGCGGCCTGGGTATCTTGAAAAAGATACCCACATGCACAATAACACACGCTTTTGATAAGTTAGTGGGGGTATTTTCATTTCACCCCCTCTTCATCCAAATGGGAGAGTTGTGTGGTTTGATAACCACACCACTTAAAAGAAAGGAGTATAAATACGCCAATGAAGCCAAAAAAAGGATACTTAATATATTCAGAACTTTCAAGATTTAAAGTTCTTGCTCTAGGCCTTTTGAAGAAGAAAAAGAAGGCGGTGGTTTTGATAAAGACCTTCAATCTCTGATCTTTTTTCATTGCTTCATAATTCCAATTTGGGATGCTTTATTTAAGGTAGAACACTTGAGAATTCTCATCAATTATCATTAATCAAGAATTTCCCATTGAACTTATTAAGAGCATAATGAATTTTATGTTTCTTTGACAAGTAGGGAACACGAGAGCAATTTCATGTTCCTTACAACTTAAAAAACAGGGGAACCCCTCTTTTCTGCATATTTTTAGAATATGGGCCAAAACACCGTATTCTTCACAAAACACAATCAAAAATAAGGAAAACCCTAATTTCTTATCAAACTTGAAAATAGGGTTAAAACTCTATTTTCTTAACTTTGAACATACCACTATGTTCATTAAACCCTTGGAAATGATATAATTTCCTTCTTAAAAACAAAAAAATGCCAAAACTTAACAATTTTCTCTTTAAAATTGATCAAAACAGTATTTCAAAATAGATACCCGCATGTTGGGGACCTCCATTAAGGAACTCGATTTCTGCCAACAAAGTCGGGTATCTCGGTATCTCCAAAAAGAGATACCCGCACATCGGGTATCTCAAAAGATACCCACATGGTTTGGACTTTGGTTGGATACCCCTATAAAGGTATCTTATTCTTGTCTATTTGTGGTTTGGGTTCTACTTAAAGATACTCGTCCATGTTGTAGGCAATGTTTGCCTTGGGTCCGGTTAAAGTTTAAAGTTTATTTAAAGTTGAGGAAGTGAGGATTTTTATAGATACACATGGACCTTTGATATAAGTGAATTCCAACAATAAGACGCAAACTTTTTTGAGCTTTGGTCCATCATATATCTTATATCCATGTGTTTTTTTGTTGTTTCCAATGTGACTATTTTTAAAGTCTCATCATTTGGTATTTTTACTTTCAATACTCCCTGTCACATGCAACCATCACTTTTTCTTGGTGTGGTTATCATATGGAAAATACGAGTAGAGATACGTGCAACTATCAATTTTTCTTGGTGTGGTTATCACGTGCAAATTACGAGAAGAGTTACGTGCAACCATCACTTTTTCTTAATATGATTGTCATGTGGAGGATCGAGTCATTTACTCTGACACCATGTTAAAATTTAAAGTTGAGGAAGTGAAAGGCTTTTTAAAGGTAGACATGGGCCTTTGATATAAGTGGGTTCCAACTGTAACACTCAAGCTTTGTTGAGATTTAGGGCATCTTATATCTTATACCCATGTGTTTCTTTTGTTGTTTCCAATGTAGAACTATCTTCCAATATTGGAAACAACAAAAGAAACACATGGGTATAAAATATAAGATGGGCCAAATCTCAACAAGGCTTGAGTCTTATTGTTGGAACCCACTTATATCAAAAGTCCATATGTACCTATAAAAAGCTCATCACTCTCTCAACTTTAACTATTCGAAACTCTTTACATGGTATTAGAGCTCACATAGGGTACCCTCCATCATTTGAATTTTTACTTTCAACAGATCCCACATAAGGTACCCATCATTACTCTAATTTGATTGAGTTTGAGTCCTAAAGTGGAAGTGCCCACTTAGGCTTTAAAATGATATCAACTTTGACACCAAACCCCCACATTTCAAAATACATTTGTAATTCAATTCAAGTATTTTTTATTCTTTTTGTATAATTATTTGAGATGTAAATAAATGTATCAAAGTTGTACTCAAATTCAATATAATGAAATTTCTTGATGGTTCTCTTTATATTATATTTTATGTGCAATTCATATATGTAATGTGATCTTTCTTTTAAACGATGTGATTTAGAACATAACAAGGTATCCCGTCTTGGTTAAGACATAAAAACAATAGGGTGTAAATTAACAGTAAGTGTTTGCGCTTATTGGAAGTCACAAACCCAAGACCTTCTGATAAAATCTTAAAACTCAAACTGTTTTTTTAAACTCTAATGAGCACACCTCCCATGTTAGATCGGAGATTGCTCCTACCCATTAGCCTTAAGGAGGGATAAACGTAGTGGGGGAGCTACTCGAGGAGGAGGTAGAGCTAGGAGTAGAGACCGAGGTGAGCGCCGGTTTTGTGATAGTTGAGAACAGGAGACACATTCGTAGTACTCGTTGGAAGCTGCATGGTAAGCCACCCCACACACCATCCAATGGAGCATATGTTGCATATATTCCTAGCCCCTCTTTGATTACACCTAGCGGATCTTCTTCAGACTTCTTCTGCGTGAGATCTCACAGCTTCGCCGCCGTCTCCTCCTTCATTAGGATCCACATCTACTAATATAGGACTAGCCACTACTCATATGAAGGTAACCATACATTTCCTCTACATTTGTATTAGTCGCACAACCATGGGTTATCGACTGGAGTGCTACTGATCATATGACTGAGGAGTCGGCTATACTTTTCTCTTACCGGGTTACACCTACGTATAGCTCGGTCGCTTTAACCAATAGGACTACCTCCAAAGTTGAGGGAGTTGATAACTTTGCGCCCACTTCACACTTGGAGTTGTCTTTAGTTCTTCCATGCCTCCACCTCCGGGCATACGCCTACGTCTCTTTCGCCTCCATATAACCATTAGTGTCCGTCTTCTTTACATTCTCCCTCCATCCATTAAACCGTAATTTTTTTATTTTAGTTTATTTATTTCATAGGTAAAATAGCCATTTCAAGTGCTAAGCTATTCACTGCTAGTCATGGTAGTTTTTCGTAATTTATAAACCTTTGATAGTTTCTTGCTAAATGCACAGACTTTTTGGTAGTTTTTGGGAATGAAGTCTAATTCTAATGCCGAAAATTTATATCTTTAGAATATATATAAATCTCCCCTAATAAGAAAGGAACTGTATTATTCTAAGGAATACATAGTACACTGAAACTTCCAAAGGTTAGCCCTATCTTAGACACAAATATTGCTAAATTGCTAATAGTTAATTACCGTCAACATAAAGTTAGAAAAATCATGATGAACCATTAAATAGATTCAATCTTCTTAATATTAAATAATTTACACCTTTTTTGTTTTCTCTTGGGTGAAAGAGGGACTAATTACCTTTGCAACTTTGCCTCTACGTGCTAGCACGGTTGCAGCATTCAAGTAGCACAAGAATATTTTTCATCAAGGGCCCATAATTCTTGATACTGCCAGTTAAAATAAAAAATGATATTACGAAGAAAGGATATATAATGTTAATTAATGAAGTTACAACAAAGATTAAGTTTCATGCTTCTATAATATGTCATACATTTGGATCTCTTTTTCCCCAATAAAACATACAAGAGATGTCTAGTCCCAGATGGATTTACAACATCCACAAGTCTTGAAATTTAAATGTAGAAGGGCAAAAGGGCTAAATAAAAATTAAAACAAAGAGAATAGAGATATTTCTCTGAACGCATTTCAAACATCAGAAAGAAAGAGCTGGAGTACTTCAAACTTAAATTCCCATTTCCTGGTTTTCAGAATTCATATGCATAATCTAAATGGTCTGCCTTCTTCCTAACATATCTTCTTCAAAATAAATAATTTCATTTGCAAAGTGGTGTCTGATGTCTTTGTAGGCTAAATTACACTGATATCACTATTATCCACTAAACTACCTTAATAAACTCACTTACATTTGTTTTAAGGGAGTTCTTTGTCTCACTAAAATACCCTATAATAAAACATGAGCTTTTGTTAAAGAAAAAATTTAAGGTAGTTCAGCATAATCTAGCCATCTCCAAAAGTACTAGACCCTGAACTCATCACAATTATGAGGATGACTCAAAATAAGGATCTACATAAACATATTTGCACCACTAAAAGAAAGCTTTGGGCACAGGGACCATTCTCCAAGACTAGGATATATCTTATTGTAGCACGGAGGCTATCAAATTTCAACAACTCATATAAATTGGAAAGAAGTGTGGAGAATGACATTGGGAAACAGGGAAAGAGAATAAGCTGCCAAAGCATTAGCTAAATAAAATATGCATATGAAAAGCATATGATACAAGGTGTTTCGTTCACAAAATGCCCAGTATAGAACAAAGGCACGTGAGAGTCTTTTAGACTTTGGAAAAATATTAGACTAAATGAAATAAACGCTATATAGTTACATGCAAAATTTAATAGAACTTTTTGCAAATATTTTATTGAGCGAAAATGTGTTGTGTGGTTGGACATATAAGACATCAAAAAAGCTACCATATAGCCCTAATTAGACGCCAAAATCTGCAGCGATAGGAAACAAATATTGGGTCTTTATATTTGTTAAACTAAAGAAATTCTTATCGCGAGCATTGCTCTTTTTCCTTTAGTTTGAGGTTCTTCTTACAAAGGAACACATGGTACTCTGGCCAGCATGTTTCTTTCCCAAGCGCACAATATGTGAAATATCTTTCAAGAGATTGTGAGATAAATCTAATGGCAACTATGGATTAAATGATTACTTGAACTTAAGGATTCTATAAAATGACTTCCTAACACATTTTAACAAATATATATTAGATTGAGATGGTTATCAGCTATGTGTATTGCGACCTTAACATAATCTGAAGCATACACAATTCACGTTCAGATATTCACACAAGACCATGTCAATGACAAGCAAAAGAGAGGGGTCCAACAAATCTGTCTCCATGTTGCAAACCATCACGATGATAACTTCAAGGTGTATTGCGACGATAATATAATCCAAAGCATACACAATTCATGTTCAGATATTCACATAAGACCATGTCAATGACAAGCAAAAGAGAGGGCTCCAACAAATCCGTCTCCATGTTGCAAACCATCACAATGATAACTTCGAGGTCAGTTTCGGTGATGTGAACCTATGCTTCATTTATGGATTATGTGTGGAGTACTACGATATATTCTTCCGAAAGGATAACAAAATAGAACCATGCCAATTTTCATGATTAGAAACGAGATTGTTCAAAAGAAAAATTTTAGGAAGCTTTGAAATCTTAGTATCAATATAGGTATCAAGCAGTTTATTTAGATATCAGTATCATATAAGGAGAACAATAAAAATTTCTTGCCTTATCATGTGAAATGCTCAAATGAAGGTGAAAATACCAATCTGGCAATTTTAGCATTATATATATAGAAGAAGAGGCATCTTCACTTGCAAATATATATCACTAGGTTCTACGAAGAATAATAATGAAATTTCCCTACCATGTACCGTACAAGCTCATTAGTCAAAAAATGAAGAACTGGTGAAACGATACCGATGATATGAGCCTGAAAATCCATCCGTTAATATGCATGATTGCTCCAAGACATCACATCAAGCAATAGAATAATCATGCCTGGTAAAATGTAGAAATCTGTGCAGTCAGATATTTGCCCATCAATTATGAACTGGATAAAGCAACAAACCACTAATAATAAATCTTCACATAAAAAATTGAAATTAGGGCCTTTCCAAGTCCAAACACGCTTTCGGGGCATCTAGAAGACTAGAATGCAAGGTAACTATTTATTTTCAATTTGACCACATATTAACCGATCTCAAGGGATTTAAAGTCATGCTATGGAAACATCACATCATAAATCATCTGAAAGGGAATTCAAGTCTAATATAAATTTATAAAATGCTTAGCAATCAATAGAAACTGAGTACATATTCGCCTAATCAAATCAGTCTAGATGGTTTTTCAAGGTATGGTCTGTCTTCAGTTCAAGTGGCAAAAAATTTCCCAACAATGCACTTTGTTAGTAAACTTCTCCTCTAATGTGCAGTAAACAAAACGAAATTCCATCTTTTATTAACTCATCGACTTACTTGTTCTTTGACATTAGTTTGTGTCACGCCCCGCTTCCCAAAATACGGAATACGATGGGTGATAAGGCCAGCCATGCTCCTATGGTCGAGAAAATATCATGTCGTAGTCACACTCCGGCTTCTAGCATTACGTGGTAATCAGTAATCGTAGCACAGGTAATGAGAAATGCAGTCACTAAGTCTATCAAAATAGATATGAGACTAACCAGATGAAATCAAAGGACGTGATAGCACTGACGTCGCTGATCTAGATGTCTGCAATATTCTCGAGACAAGAAAGGTCCTGATCCGAGCTAAGTCCACTTCTCACTCTGAGCATGCATACTCAGATCGTCAGAGCGACACAATAACAATATATATAAATATGTAATATATGCAATGATGGTAAACATGAAGCAGTAACATAGAGTAATGACGTGAGCATGAAATAACCGGTACAGGTCAACAGTAAAGCATGTGTATCGAATCGGCAATCAATGCAATGTCCATATCACTAAACCTATCAATCTCTAAGTCTCAAAGTCCATGTCATTAAACTTATCGTCAGTCCGAGAGTGAGCGTCAACCACCGCAGGAGTATTCTCAACCCAAAAGTAAGTCCCAGGGGTAAGGAAACACGGGCCCGAGTCACGATCAGTAACACGATCAGTATCCAAAATCATGAAATCACGAAATATGCCGGCAGTGGAACTCCTGAGATTCCGTTGATCGAACTCACACTCAAACTACCCCACATCTCGCGGTCTACATCAAACACCGACCATGAATCTAAATACTAGTCGTTCCATGATAAACCTACGTAGAATTGGAGACATGGTCTCCATCAAGCATGTCTCGACTGGTATCCAAGATAAATGGATAGTGCCCGATGTCTTATCTATGAAACTAATATAAGTGCTTCTATACCCGTCCCATACCAGTTATAGTTACACTTATATATGCCCCATAAGCGTCGACAATGCAATAACTAACTCGTTCCACTGGTTATGTACAAGTATGTGTCACTTCCATTATTCAATTACGCTTTTACACTAACATACTTGCCACTATCCGATCACTAACATTTATCACTCGATAATGTAATACGGTCACTAGAATATTGATGCAAATGAACACTATTTACAAGGGTATAACAATCATGCAACATGATGGGATACAGTAAATGCACTACTGAATACATATGAACAACCGGTGTCGGCTGGATTAGAAAAATCACATAAAATCACACCAGCATAATTTGGTGAAACAATATAAAAAGCGTAAACAGTGTATTAAATTATCTCTACAGCAAAATTGGTTTCAAGTCAATCGGGTTTCAGGTTTGTGAGTTATGGTCATTTCATTTTAAGTGTTTACTGCTGGAAATCCAGTTTTAGAACTGGAAGTCCATTTCGTAACACGTTTTATTCTCTGTTGGGATCATAATTGGACGACATTACAGTTAGATAATATTTAGACTAATCTGTTATGTTTCCAACGCATCAGACAGATCAATAATATCTGTTGTATGCAGGGCGATATGCGTTGTTTGAGGTTAAGGTATACATTTTGTCTCAGCATGAAACTACAATACACATCGACGGTTTAAAAGGTGTTATAAATATCAAACGACACTGGAATGCAATGAGACCGGTACCGTTAGAAAGCTAATTCAATTCTCTATGCTTCCATGTATGGTTCCGCACACTTGTACATTTAAACGGTGAGATATATGCGTTCTAAAAACGGGTTAAGGCAGAGATTCTTACTTGGACTGCAGTCTAGAGCCATGAATCGCCTCAGTTTTCGTTGTCATAACTTATTAAAATACAAAGATGAACTGTAGGGTGCTGTAGGTTTATCTGTTGGCTTCGATACGAGCCATAGAACATTAGGTTACAATTCGCATTCAGTTTAATATAGATTTTAGAACGTGACATGTGCGGTGAATTCCAGAATCAACGTCGCCTTTTAGGGGCTTCGTTACATGATATCGACTTCACTAATTTCAACCCAAAATCCTACCTGATATTCGTTATCATTAAACGGGTCTATCCATAACAAGTTCCACCATATTTGATTTAGTTAGCATTCACAGTTCGTGTCAAACCCCCTAGGATAGCATCGAGCAGTGAACACAACACATTGGGATCTTATCTCATCCAACTAATCTTAAGGCAACCTTGATCTCTATATTCCCTACACGATTAGCATTTGAGTTCTATACTCGATTCCAAACAATTCATACCGGATCCAAACATAACGGGTATTGTAGTAACCCGAACGAGGATTCACTACGAGTAGATGTATACATATATATAGATGTATATAGTCTAATTAAGCTTTAAATCTGATTTGTATAGTATTAGCATGTAAGCAAGTGTGGAGTTCACTTGCCTAGGATCGCTGAATTGTAAGCGACACGGATGCGGAGATCGTCTCGACACACGAGACGGCTATGGATGGCGCGGAGCCGAGAAAGAAACGGCGAGAGTGAGACTTGAGCGTGATACGGCTATGACGGACGTGCGCTGGCGTTGCAACGACTACCACGTCGACGATGGTGATTTTTACAGAGATCGAGGCCACGGCTTGGATAGCGACGGGGGCGACTGGAACAAGGCGATTGCGACAAACATATGTGTTCGACGAAATGTCGGGCATTGATTTTGACGTCGATTGATGCTGTGGCGGGTGCGATGGTGGCAGAACTGGGCTGCAGTGAGCAAAGGAGAGCTCGTCGGTCGCGGTAGACGAGGGTGACAACGGTGACGGCAACGGCACGGTGCAGCACGGGCTAGGGTTTGGCTTGGATAGGGTTTGGGCTTAGGCTCGGGCTTTGGCACTGGTGTTGACACGGCGGAGCACAAGGCATCGATGCAGTGGCTATTGGCCAGAGGCGGCGATGGCAAAGGGCTCAGGCGGCGGCTGCAAGTTGGTCAGAGTCATGGTGGTTCGTCGATGTAGGGGTGAAGTTAGGTTGAGGGTTGAGAAACTCAAGGATTGTGAGGAAGTGGAGGTGAAGGTGGTTCTGTGGGGCTCATGGGGTGTTGCTGGTTTAAGGAGGTAGGAGACGAAGGTTGTGGTGATCGAGGATTTCGTCGGTGGCGGTTAGAGAGAGAGTGGTCGTGGCGGTTCAAGAGAGGTTGCAGAGGAAGGGAAAGTGAAGCTTGGTCGATGGGGTGGTTGTTGCTGCAGAATGATGGCAATGGAAGCTGTTGGCGACGTGGAGGTGGTCGTTTAGTGCTCAGGCGGCGCTGGGATGAGCCGACGAAGGTGCTCTGGGTTGATGACGGCGAGAGATGGGGAGCTCGGAAGCTAGGTTGAGGGAAGAGGAGGTGCCGGTCCGGGGAGGTGAGGCTCGGTTGAGAAAAGATAGGGAGCCGACACTTGGATCTCGGATACAGTTGGGAATCGAGGGAGAGATCGGCGGCGAGCGGGTCATGCGGGGGCCGTTGGGGTGAAGTAGCGTGGAGCACGCGTGGAGATTACTAGGGAGAAGCGGAGGCAGCTGTTACGTGGGGGGGAAAGGATCGAGAGTAGAGAAAAAGGGATACGAGAGGGAGAGGGGGAGAGAGGGAAAAGAGAAGGAGGGAGGGATAGAGGAGGGCTCGGGTTGGGTCAGGTGAGGGAGTTGGGCCGAGTGAGTGAGCATAGGCCAGGGCTTGAAAAATAGAGGAAGGGAAAAGACGGGGATGTGAGAAAGAGATGGGCCTAGGGTGGCATGAGTTATAGTTATGGTTTTAAATTTGACATAGGATATAGTTTTAGGTGAAAAGTTTAGAATTTAGGTTTTAGGAAAAATATAGACTTATGTAGGAAAATTTTGGGGAAGAATATTGGGAAATTATTTTTTTTTAATATGGATACAGTACAAACTGAACTGGGTATTACAGTTTGCCTACTTCCAATATAAGAATATATTATTTTCTCAAGACAAAAAATGAAAATATTATAACTACTTTTATAGAAGAGTTCATGCTCTGGTTAATAGGATATTTTCTTCACTCTTCCAAGGATATCTTAGTTTTTGTTAAGAAAGAAGCATCTTCAGAATGAACTTACATTCCCACTACACCTCTCACAAAATCAACTATTTGATGCAGCTAATGGCTTATTACAGACAGAGATTTGATGGATTCATACTGTGAAGTGTTGAGATTTCTGATCTGTAAGTTGTGAAGACTACCCTGGATCTTGGAGGAAGAATGTTCTGAATAGGACATTTTTTGTGCTGATTTCCATAATTTGAACCTAGACGAAAAAGAACAGCCAAACATATATCACAAATAAGAAAATCACGATTCCTGCACACATATTTTAGACCAGCTCTTTCAGATAGGTCATCTAAGAGGCAAAGATACGATAATACTGGGTGTATTTACTTCTGGTTATGCATGTATAAAGTATGCCATATTTAAGGGCATTTTCTCTAGCATGTGTCCTAATCCCAACCCTATTTCTCGATCCTAACTGTGGAATCCTCTTCTCAAGGACTGTTTATACAAAATGTATTAATATTCGATGAAAACATTACGTAAACTTTATTAACTACGGTTTACTTCTAAAGATAGCATTTGCAAGTGCCAGGGAGTCCTCACGCTTAATGCTATCCAGCAAGCGCATAGCTTCCTAATTCCTCAGTACATAAGCTTCTCTCGTGTGACTGATTGGGGAGCTGTTTCTTCCTACCGACTCGCCTTCTGGTTTTACCAAACCCTTTTACCATTAGGTATTTGGAACCAACTCAAGGAATCGGTGTCAAGCTATGAAAATTGGTCACTCATTTGATCAAGATTTTAAAATGTGAATTGCTCTTCAGAACAGCACCAATTCTAAATGGGGAAAAATTATTAAAAACGAAAATCGAACTAGTGACTAATGAACATCTTCATGTCAGCTTAATTAGAAACCAAAAGGAAATTTTATGTAGAAAGCATATTGCAACTTTAAGGTTTTAACTAATAATGGCGCAGCTTCTGAAATCTATAGGGGTTTCATGCGCCAATCAAACTTTTTGGGGTTTTTCTAGGATATGGCCAAACTCACTGTGGGTTTAGTGAACATTAGCCTTATTATTATTTATTAGTTAACCTCAACACAAAAACTTTTCTACAACCTTCCACATTATTAAGTATCGTGACTCGATCTAAATTCATATACTTCTTGCAGTCATCTCTATAATTAAAAGTTCTTTCCCACACTCATGCATGTTTCTTTACTCCCTTCCGCTTACCTCTTATCAGAATTTAGAAGAAGCCAACACGCTGCTATCACATATGTCGTCTTTGACCCAGGTTAGATTGCGTGGAAATGGTTTCTCGGTTTCACAAGATCATGGTTTAGTAAAGAAACATGTTTAAGCGGTTGTGATTAATCAGGAAGTCTACGTAAAAATCCAAAATCTCTCCTAATACTATGAGTTAATTTCCAATGAATGTTGGGGGATTTCATCGTACTAATCTTACCACATTATGGAGATGCCTTATGACATGTATATGCAATCAATAATTACGGATAAAAGAAAAGGGTTATTCTAGACAAGGGTTAAAATACCTTGAAAATTGATTCTCCAGCAACGTGTCCATGATTGAGGCCCTCAAAACCCAATCCAAGTTCTGGAGAGCACCGTTTTCCTTTTAAAAGAAAAGGATCGTGCCTATGAATTAGAAGATAAATCAAAATGATGATGATGATGATAAAATTAATACAGCTTCAACGATTCAAACAAATAATTTTTAAAAAAAATTAAAAATTTACGGGAGAGAGGATCAAACCAAGAATCGACGAGATCCTTCTCGTTGCCATACCTCAAACCCCAGTAGCTCTAAAGGAAATCTCTGAAAGAAGTGAGAAGAGCGAGCGAGCGAGCGAGCGAGAGAGTTGGGGTCTTTTTCCTTTTTTTTCTTTGTACGTTATAACCCTAAAACGTTCCCCACCTCTCGAAACGGCAAAATCTCTATAAAACGTATTAAAATCTCTACTGTGAAAAAGGAAAAATTAGTTTTTAATTTTGTCAATTCATTAAGGACATTTTTCTATTAAAAAAATACTTGTCTAATATTTAATTAGCGAAATAGACTTGCTCTGATTTTAATTATGAAAATAGATTTTATTTCGGTAACAGTTGTCTTAATTATCAAATTTTGTTGTTAATTACTGACCAACTCTAATGAATGCCAAACTTGGGTTGTTAAGACTCCTTTTTTCCATGAACTCCTTTTTCAAGGACCATTTCTTTTGGTTTCCTTCTTTCTAACTCCCTTGTTCAAATGGGTGTACATGGTTTGGGTTCAATCAATAGTAAATATTCACCTTACATTTAGAGGTTATTAATTCTCTCTCTTCATATTACCAAAGCAATGGAAACAATGTAAAAAAATGAAGTTCCCAACTTCAATATATCTCTACTATTATAATACCAAGAGAAAGGGGTTAGTTACTTCCTTTGAAATTAAGACTCCAATTTTATGCCATGTAGGATTTGCTTATGTGTCAACATATTATTAAACTAAGGGCTTGGAGTAGCCCAGTGATAGGGATGTTGGAGTATGGGGAGGAGACTCAGGTTCGAACCGGGATGGGGGGCTAATTTATTCCATCTATTATCTCAAAAAACATATTATTAAACTACCACGTTAAATAAAATATAAAGGATTTTGGGTTATTATTGCTATTCACCCATAACAAATTCTTCATTGCTAAAATATTTTAGGTTATCATCATCTCTTTAACTCTCTCATTCACACGTTCTCTTCTCTCCAACTAATGTTTGATAGTTTGGGAGCCTCACTTCATCCAATCTTTCAATACCTAATTAAGCCCCAAATTATCACACAAATTAATGGCTAAAACATATTTTGCACATACCTATGCCAAAGTAAAGGATTTTTTACTTCTAGATCAAAGAACAAAAAACCCTATCCAAACAGCCCATTTTGCAGGATTGGGTCAATCCGGCAGAAAAATAGTATCTGTGTTTTTTTCCATGGGACAGATAGTATCCAAACATGCCCTAATTCTTTAAAAATCTTTTCAAAATGTGTGATGTCAAAATATACATGCGTGTATCACACTTGCAACATACTAGTATGGTTAATGACAATTTAAATGAACATTTCATGTTTAATCCATCATTAACAGAAAAGAGGTCTGGTTTTATAATTAAATATAAACCAAGTCTATTTCACTATTTCAAAGATGATTTAAAAAAAAATCTGTCCCTTCGTTATTCAATGCCCTAATAGATTGATAAAAAAAAAGAGAGACAAAACTATAGTTAACTGGCACAAGTAAGGATAAAGGAACCTAAACGAAAATGGATAAAGACAATTAAAAATGAAATGTTAATTGTTAATTTAATCGAGAAGACGATCGCTGAATGGAAGAAAAAGATTCATATCACTGGCCACAAACATTTAGGATAAATGCTTGTTGTTGCTGCATTTTATTAACTTTTAATATTCTCAAACATTTAAAATATGAGAAAACGGGGGCATGCGGGACACTGCAGGCCCATAACTGTAGTGTCCAAACTGCATGCCCCATGGAACCCAGAGATATTTTTTTATAGATAGCCCTCTAGACCCCACAGGGCCTACACTCTGGACACTACAGGTACGGTGCCCCATAGAATCCAGAGGTTTTTTTACACATAGCCCCAAGGACCTATAACAACTGCAAATTTCGTATTTTTTCCTTTTAAAATTTCTTTCGTTAGTAAAATCTTTTATTTGAATCAAATAGGTAAATGTTAATATTCTTATAATTTAAGTGCAAGATAATTAATAGTCTTTACTGGTTACCTGCTTAAATAGTCATCTCATAAGTTGTAAGTTCGATTCCTTATGCTTGGAATATTTTGTAGTTATTTTTGGATGAAAATTCATGCAAAAAGATCTCTTGAACCAAGGGATTTAAAAAAATTATTTTGAAATAATTTTCTAAGTTTTATTTGAAAAGGAATATTTATAAAATGAATTATTTCGGAGAAACATTGTTACAAAGTGAGGAAATAAATAAATTAGAATTTTATGTGATTTTTCGATATTTTTTTAGTCTTTAAATATAGTTTAAATAATTTTTATAAGAAGAAAAAAATATTTAAATTGATTCCGAATTTAAAAGAAAATAATATTTCAAAATTTTCTAGAATTTCTTTTCAATATAAATTTTTATTAATATTTGAAGAAAAGGATTTTATTAGATCTTATAATAGTTAAAAACGTATTTAAACTATATTTAAAGATATTTTATTTGTTTTTATTTTATTCTGTTTTTATTTGTTTTTAACAAATAAAGTAATAGATTTTATTTGTCTTTAATTTAAATTATTTTTATTTGTTTAATTCCTTATAAACCATTAGATCTACTCTTATGCTATCCTAACCCTTGATCCTTCTGGCCTAATCCTTATTTATACATATAAACCTTAATCTCTCTAAACCCTAATACTATCTTTTCTTTGGGGCCGTCTTCTCTAATCCAAAATCTTCACTTTGCTCCAGACTTTTCTGTTACTATAAATACATCAAGAAGTAGGAATTTTAATTCACGCATGGAAGGACATTGATGATAGAACCTCGCCAACGTGTGCCATCATCTCAATCAAATCGAGACAATCTTGATTCCAATTTTTAAGGAAGATCATTGATCTTTCTTGGTTGTAAGTTCCTCACTTCCTCTTTTGTTTTAATTATTTTGAAGCAAATTTTAATATTAAAATCATTTATCACATAAGAAATTTATGGTTTCAGAATTTTAAATTAGTTAAGAGTGATATAATAATAATAGTGAGCATTCATATGCATATATTTTTTACTTAGCAACGTTGATAATTTAATATGTTATATAGGTTTATAAGATTCTTATATATCATATTAGTTTCACAATTTCATTTCTGTTATGTTATACATTATAAACTATACTTTGTATCATTTAAGAATAGCAATCGTATCACACGTTTTATTTCATTAAATAGAACGGTTTTATGCACATTGTTTCTCTTAATAGGTCGAGTTGGTAGGGTTGGTCATCATGTGAAGTAGTCATTGGGTTGTAAAATCGTATTCATTTATTCAAGTATATGACTTGGTGTTTTAGTAACAGTTAGCTTAGTAGTTTTGTTTATCAGGTCATGCACATACTTCATTAGATACTTATGGATTGTTTTGGTTTTATAATGATATTTAATTATAGCATATTATTATTATCATGTCTCATAATTAATTACTTGTATATTCGTATGTCGACGTTTTCCTTATGTTTCAAAATCTATCTTTATTTACATGCTTAAATTATTTTGCCCCTGAATTCAAATAGTCGCAATTATTAATTTTGGACTCCAAATTGAGCAAACTCAAATTTCTGTAACATCTACAGGGAGATAGTTACATATTCTTCCTATGTTAATTACCTGTAATCTAATAGAACTTCATGAAAATCCAGGTCTAACAAAACGTGATGAATCTAGACTGCAACAGAAACTATCTGTGCGGTTGTAGTAAAATAAGCATAACTCACTACTCATTTATCGAAATTGGGATTTTATTGTTGTGAATCGTTCATGGCTCGCAGACGCTGAATTTTCTGTCTAATAGAGAAAATCAGAATCTGGACTAAAACCTACCAAAAATGTAAAATACTATCAGTGTATATATTCTGAAATTTGCACTAATCTGCTCTGCGCAACGTTACAAAAACTTCAGTAACTCTCTCATCAGGAACCCGATCGAGACAAACTCGGTCTCGTTATTCACACGACTCTATGAACTACAACTTATTTCTTGTGTAAGATTCCCAAATTTTAAACCAAAACTGTTGATTTCTGCATGCGAACTTGTTCTTGTTTCTGGCCTTAAGCTGAACTGCTATTACATACTTGTTACATATATCGATACTTAGAATTGTATATAGGACTTGATCTGTATTATCAGGAGTCCCATGACCAACTCATGAATGGGCTCTTGTTTTGTGGCCCCTGGATGATAGCCTTGGATCTGTGAATACTCATGCGATAGATTATACTATCTTGACCTGAACCTGACATGAAACCCTTGAATATCTTGAATATCATGAATCTAATGAATATTTTGAATCTCATGAATCTCATGAACATGAACATGTATGCTATTTATTGGATATATATATATATATATATATATATATATCATGGGGATGGGGTAGCTCGAAAATGTGGGTATTTATGTGTAACGGAGGATCATATCTTATTTCTTGTGGTACCGAAAAAATGGTGCATTGCATTATATATGTATATATCTTGAATCTCGTGAATCTCGTGTTCCTATTGTTCTGTGGCATTACGGAATATCCTGGTTATATAATAAAACTCCCACAATCGAGCTTATATTTATACTTGTACATATGCTTATGCTTATGATTATGCTTATATTTATACGTGCACTTATATTTATACTTATTTTTATAGTAAATAGCACTGAAATAACGAATGTTATGATACTCTAGTTACCTTGCACTGATTAATACGTGTTACTTATTTGACATGCATATTACAGTTTACTGTACACAGTTATTCTCATGCCTATTAATATGTATACTATGTTTCGTGTCAAATATCGTTTAAATGATTATATTAATACACCATAATTTAACTAATATAACAAAAATTAATCTACACTACATTCTTGTTAGTATGACATGATACTTTACTAAACTAATTTATTATCAAATAATTCTAAAATAACATATACCTTATATATTTTTATAACCATGAATGTTTGTACCTTGTTACCTTTTGATGATGTTAATAGCTGTAGGGTTACTAGGCACACTAAGGAGGTTCCACAAGGCATCAACCATGCCAAACAAAAGTTTTCTGGGTGCCGAACAACCCTTAGCAAGATCGTTAACTAGAAGTAAAGGCGAAAAGCAAGCAAGTAAACAACTTTATTGCTAAGTGAAAGAGGCTACAACCTTTGTAGATCCGGTCCTCCACTTCCTTAGCTCCGTGATGACGTTCCTCCGCTGCGATCATCGGATCACGGACTCTAGCGATGGTTTCGTCGAAGAAATGATCGAGCTAGGTCGTTGACTTCGATGCCGAAGATGATCTACGTCGAGGCGACTCTAACTTGAGCTCCATCTTCACCAAGTCATAAAACTTGTGAAGAAAACACCCTATACTGCATGGCAAGTGGTAGAGGATGAAGAAATAGGAAGTGGGTTCACTTTGGATTTGGGTTTCTCACTTGATTTCATCACTTGACATTTTTGTAGAAAGCTTTTCTTTCTTCATCAAGAAGAAGAAGAAGAAAGAAATGAAAAATGAATTAATTTAAAATAGAAAATCAAATGACCCTTATCATATTGCAACCATGGGTGAGTTAACAAGTGTAGAGAATAAACTAGGGTTTAAGTAAATGGTTAGGGTTAAGGAAAGAAACAAAATGGTCAAAGCTTTTTCAAAGCTTCATGAAGCTTCAAGTATAAAACAAAAAGCCACCATTTTATTTTCTTTTGCCAAAAAGAATAAAGTAAATAAATGAGTAAATGAAAATAAGACCTTAACCATTAACCTAAATCATGGTTTAAAACATACACACCCAAGTTTGCATGTATCATCAAACATGATACAATCTTGTGCACAAAAAAATATATCACATATACAATGTGCACAAACAAGTGAGAAAAACATCTTAAGTGAACCAATATTAGTTAATGTAAAGTGATATATCAAATATATAATTATACATTAAATTATTAAATCAACACTTGACTTAATGATCCGGTCATATTGCATATAACCGACTAATATCAATAGTAACAACTTATCGAATCAACACTTGATCCGATAACCCGGCTATATCGCATATAACCGATCAATGTCACAAATCGCGAGAATCGAATACAGTATCACATACTGGTATTATTCTCGGTCCCGCACATATCTCATATGTGCTCCTATTTCGTTTCGCTTGAGCCAGGAAACCTCTGTGTAGGACTCTAAAGACTCGTCAATACGCCGGCAGTAGGTGATGATCATATCAAACACCCACAAGCCGCAAGCGGTCTGCTAAACGTAACGGCCACCCGGGTATTGAGCGATCAGAAGATCAATGAGCAAGCCCGCTCACACTCCTGTGAATCCAACCAGTAACACTTACCGTACAGTCCGGTCTGTTCGTCTGATATGTCGCATATCTCGCCTAGGGGCGGTAAACGTCAGACCCCAATAGCTCGATAAGTCGTGTCGATATGAGGTCTATAACAGTTCGAGAAACTACTGGTAACACTTACCAGTATATCTCAGCAACCCTGGCCAAGGATTTCCGGTTATAGCCAATCGAACACAGCGCAACATCAACTCCCTATACCGGGAGAGACGAATCCCCTCCTATCACTCATTGCCTCCATGTGATTCGGGACTGTACCCAAAAACCACCGTTTTGCACGCCCTCTTGGACGTGGTAAGGTGGAAATCAAAGCACAGTGGGAATCACACAAGACTCTATGACGATCTCGGGTCTACAGACTAACCTGTACCAGTGTCACCAGAGAACTGCCATCTGACGTAAGGTATAATACCATCTGGGAGTTCTCGGCGAGTCCGTCCAGTGTACCCAGTCTCCACTGAGCACCCGTATATTATCTCTGATGTCAAACACCAATGGATATGGGATCATCCATCGCCCATCTGTATGGGTCGAGAAGGTATACACTAGTCTACTCTGGTATATCGATGCCCCGTATCGATACACCCTCGACTAGGGACCTTGAAGGATGTACTTATGGACTACCATGTCCCCACCAGTATGATCCGCATCATAGTCCAGGTAATCAAGTACACATCCTAAGGGCTTTACCAACACGTAACAGAGAGACAATCAGTGTACACGTTAAGGTAAAGAGCAACCAGATATCATACTATAATGTCGAGCAAGAAAATCCTCCCTATATATGTCCCAGCATCCACTACAATGTACATCCTATGTACAGTAATGGCCTCTAGGGCATACATATAACTAACAATCTCCCACTTGCACTAGGGCCATCTGTAGCAGTGGTTGTAGTATCTCATACTCAACCATCCCATAAAAGTCTCTCTCTGGGAATAGGCCTTCGTGAGTGGATCCGCCGTGTTATCCTCTGAGTCTGCTCTCCTAACTTTGATCACCCTGGCGATCAACTATCTCCATGATCAGGTGATGCTGCCTCAGAATACGTCTGGGTCACTGATGGGACCGGGGTTCCTGGGCCAAAGCCACACTTCCATTGTCACACAATGGTAGGAACCTAGTTCATCTCATGAACCAATATACACCCAAACTGTCTCTTTGGTAGTATCTTTAATAGCGATGTCACCAGCCTTTATCGTCTAGTTTGCCACGGTATCTAGCTTGGAACTCTTCCAACATACCGTCCCTTTACTGAGGGTAAAGACAATGCCTGCGACTGAAATTCAGTCGTCCTTATCACCCTGGAACATTTCCAGTGATTCTCCCCAGGATCCATTGATACCATCTTACTACAGCTAGTGAGAATCCTAACATCCATTTAGATCTATCTCATAGATCCAAAATCCAGGATTTAGGAGGTATCGCTTTGATCCTATTTGGAGAATCCTTGTGATAAGCGGAGATTGACCGAGCGTAGTATAGGAAACTCTTTCCCTATCAAGAGTATGTCGTCCACGTACTCTACGAGGATCACCACCATACTCCCTACTACCCTTTTGTTTATACAAGGTTCATCTACCATTTTGATGATGTCAAACTCTTTGACTAACACATCAAAACAGACGTTCCAAATCCGCGATGCCTGCTTTATTACATAAAACATCTTGCTCGCGTTTCCGCTGCTCCCACTGTCTACGAGGCCCTCTGGCTGTGTACTTATAGACGCACTCTTCTAAAACATCACTTAGAAAAGCAGTCATGGCACACAACCGCCAGATATCGTAGTCATGGTATGTAGCCGTGGCAAGTAGGATCTGGATGGACTTAAGCATAGCTACTTAGAAAAGGTTTCATCATAATCCATACCTGGTCAATGATGCAAACTTTTAATAAGTCTAGCTTTGAAAGTCTCAACTTTTCCATGTACACCAAGTAATCTTCTCAAGATATACTTGCTCATGATGGGGATTTAACCCTTCAGATAAAGCAACTAAAGTCCATACTTTGTTGGTGTATAAGGATTCCATCTCAGATCGCTAAGCATCCAGCCATTCTTACAGAGTCCCACTCTTGATGGCCAGCTCGAAACTAGTTGGGTCATCATCTCATGATGCATTCCTCGCTCCTACTGTCATAGAGAAACAGAAGTATCTCTCAGGTGGGTGAGAAACCCTACTAGATCGGCGGAGAGGCTGAGGTTCATTGGAAACAATTGAATCCTTTG
Organism: Agapanthus africanus; assembly: GCA_030015575.1. Classification (NCBI taxonomy): domain Eukaryota; kingdom Viridiplantae; phylum Streptophyta; class Magnoliopsida; order Asparagales; family Amaryllidaceae; genus Agapanthus; species Agapanthus africanus. The sequence continues at coordinate 392,141,804 of JASDDO010000012.1, read as the reverse complement.
GTTCTACCAAATCATCAGCTACAATTTGTATAGCTGGAACATTTCCAGTTCTACATAACAGACCTTGCTTCGAGTTTGTCCGGATTTTGCTTTTTAGACATAGGACGGACAACCCCAAATCTTAACAAACTTAAGATATGGGCTCTTCCCTTTCCATATCACATATGAAGCGGTAGGCAACTGTTTTGATTTGAACCCTATTCAATAGGTATGCAGCTTCTCAAGCGCATAACTCCCAAAAGGAAATAGGAAACTCAGTAGTACTCATCATAGAGCACACCATATCAAATAGGGTGCGATTGCTCCGTCCCGATACACCGAGGTGCTGAGGTGTATACGGAGGAGTAATGCTGAGAGAGAATCTCATTCTTAGAATAGTCCAGGAATCATGTGCTCAAGTATTCTCCTCCTTGATCACATCAAAGGACATAATACTTATACCCGTTGTTGGTTCTCTACTTCTAACTTATATTCTGTGAATATCTCAAAAGGTTCGGACTTGTGTTTCAACAGGAACATATGTCTGAATCTTGAGAGATTATCAGAGAATTAAATGAAGTACAAAGAACCGGTCTTGGCATTTGTAGACAGGGGACCTTACATACATCAACATGTATCAATCCCAAGAGTTTACTAACTCTTTCTCTGTTTCCAGTAAACAGAGCTATGGTCATTTTATCTTTGTGACATGACTGGCAAGTTTCATAAGATGTAAATTCAAACTGATTTAAATATGCATCTAAATGTAACTTTAGCTAGTCGGGTCACATTGATCTGACCTAGTCTACAATACCTCAAGAAGGAATCGTTCAATTCTGAAATCTTCCTCTTGTGTGTGTTCTGTATACTAAGAACTCTAGTTTGATTTAGAACATCAATGCTTTTAGATAACGTGCCTAAACCGATCAATTTTTGATATAGGAAATGTTCAAAACATTATCCAACAATACAAAATTTTATCATTTCTTTACTAATAAAGAGACTGATATGATTTTGTATATCAGGTTCGGTATCTAATAACATTCGTTCAGAATCAATGTACTGGTCATACAGGGTGACAGTGACCAACAGACTTGGCTGCAACACTTGCACCGTTTTCTGTCTCATGAAACTTATCACCCGTTCTCAGTTCTTTATCTATCTGTAGCCCATGTGACAAATTACATATGCGGGATCCTGATCCGGTATCACATACCCAGGACGTAAAGGATACTGAGAAACAGTTCTATGTAACGAACACACCCGAAGATGATGCATCATATGCACTTTCTTCGTTTGGGCAGCACGGGAAATCTGGTATTCCCCAATTTCCTGCTCTGTCTTATAACAATTATAAGTTGGAGCGGGACCAACGTTCCCCAGCTCAGTAAAACAAGCGGGTTCGGTCAATACATCCGTGTTATTATCTTGATTAAGGCGTGGCATGGTCGCTACCAGGAGAGAGAGAGAAGAAAACACTCTGCGTGCGCTCTTGCAAGATCAGATTGGTTATTATTTTATCTAATCAGGATGGCTCCCACTGTTTTTATCAAATCTTCCTTCAAACCCTAAAAGAAAAGACTAGCCGGGATTAATAACACGCTGCAAGTAACGCGATGGACCCTCTAGAAGACAACAAACCTTAACTCGATTATGTGACCGTCTTGAACTGCCCTTTGAACCTTAGGGTTTGGGGCAGTACGACATGCCACATGTGAGGCGTTGGCTTGACCTTTCTACGGCTGGACCGTTGGTACTGAGGCATGAAGTGAATGTTTTTAAACTAATTTCATGTGTTGAGATGTTTCGGGAAAACTTGGGTGTTTGACTGTTCGATCGGAAAGTTTAACATTTTCTGTTTATCTGGAATGTGATATAATATTTGGAATTCACAAGTAGTTATGTGATAACTAATATGAATGTTATAAACATAGCACTTTAGTCTCAAATGATCAACTCCCTATACCGGGAGAGACGAATCCCCTCCTATCGCTCTTTGCCTCCATGTGATTCGGGACTGTACCCAAAAACCACCGTTTTGCACGCCCTCTTGGACGTGGTAAGGTGGAAATCAAAGCACAGTGGGAATCACACAATACTCTATGACGATCTCGGGTCTACAGACTAACCTGCACCAGTGTCACCAGAGAACTGCTATCTGACGTAAGGTATAATACCATCTGGGAGTTCTCGGCGAGTCCGTCCAGTGTACCCAGTCTCCACTGAGCACCCGTATATCATCTCTGATGTCAAACACCAATGGATATGGGGTCATCCATCGCCCATCTGTATGGGTCGAGAAGGTATACGCTAGTCTACTCTGGTATATCGATGCCCCGTCTCGACACACCCTCGACTAGGGACCTTGAAGGATGTATTTATGGACTACCATGTCCCCATTAGTATGATCCGCATCATAGTCCACGTAGTCAAGTACACATCCTAAGGGCTTTACCAACACGTAACAGAGAGACAATCAGTGTACACGTTAAGGTAAAGAGCAACCAGATAGCATACTATCATGTCGAGCAAGAAAGTCCTCCCTATATATGTCCCAGCATCCACTACAATATACATCCTATGTACAGTAATGGCCTCTAGGGCATACATATAACTAACAATAGCAACCATATACATATTGTTATTCCTAAATTACAAAACTTTATTATTACTATTTTCTATAAATTAAGCAAATATTATTATTATATTACATTTGTTCCAACAGATTGAAACCATGTATTAAACCTATTAGATTATAAACATTAATAACTAAATTAATTGTAGCCAAAATATTGTAAGTCGATGTCGCACACCCCGTGAGTCCGCGGGTAGGCGGAATATATAAAAAATGATTTTTTCTTTATCACAAAATAGTTTGTTTTGCAACATCGACTATATCAACTTAGGATCTTGATTAAACTGTAACTAGCTAATATATGCTACAAGAAGGTTCTAACTACTCGGCTAGAGAGTTATACCTTTGTGTCAAGTCCTTCGGGTCTTCTCTTTGGTTCTTGGCTCCTTGGTTCAAGGCTCAACTTTGATCTCCTCTCCTTGGCTCCTAGGTTGCTCCAAACGAACTCGGTTGCCGGTGTCCTCTTTGTCGAAGAAGATCCACCCGAGGGCCTATGATCCAAGCTTCAACCTCAAGTGAGGTAACTAAGTGATCTAATTTTTTAAAAGATACTACTAAGTAGATGTAGAGAATGATCTATGGAGTATTAAGTCTCAAAAGCCCTATGAATCACAACACATGTGAAGGGTTAGGGCTTGAGGGAGGAGGAGAGGAAATTTTAGAGAGGGTGTGAGTATGTGAAAATGAGCTAAGGATAATGGATGAGAGAATGGCTAAGTCTCTACACAATAATTCAAGCATGGATTATTTTTCTCTCAAAATAATCAACTATGCTTGAATAGGAACCACAAATGAATAAATAAATTACCAAGTCATGATTTCAACCATTCCTCAAATATCTCTAAAATCCCACCTCATTAATCCTTTTCCAAAAAAGGATAAATCAAGTAATGAGGTGTTTCCTTCTATAAGCTTTTCTTGTGAAATTACAAGAATGCCCTCACCGTATATACATACCCGTATTCGTATTCCGAAAAATACGAATACAATGAGACAAGAATAATCCAATAATATAATACTAGGATCCGGCTTAAACCAAAGCCCGCTAGTATTATCCGTCCGAACATTATCCGTGCAGCCAGTACACGTATGTAATCGAAACCCTGCCGTAAGACCATACGGCCTCTACATCGTCTCGCCTGAACCAGGGAGACCTTCTGTGTGGGACTCTAAAGACTCGACAGTACGCTGGCAGTGGGTTTAACCACAAGTCCGTCAGCGGCACTAGCTGTACGTAACGATAACCCATATACATGTCGAAAAGAAGGCCGACGAGCGAACTCATTCGAACCCCTATCCGTGCAGTCCGGTCTATTCGTATGAGACTATCACATGTATGGTCTAGGGGATGGAAAACATCAGACCCCTAATAACCGAACAATTCATGTCGGTGTGGTTCAAGACCATCCGTGAATCTACTGGTCTAACTACCAGTAATTCTCAATCCGTCCTGGCCAGGGACTTATGGTGTTGACCAACCGATCACTGCGCGACATCGACTCCCTATACCGGGAGAGAAGAACCCCAACGGTCATTCACTGCCTGCATCTGGCTCGGGACTATACCCAACTAAAACATATTTGCACAACTCAGTAGAGCCGTGGTAGGGTAGTAATCAAAGCACAGTGGGAACTCACATGAGACAAATGATGACATCAGGTCGACAGACTATCTGCACTCATGTCACCAGAGAACTGCTATTTGACGCTGGGTATAATACCATCTAGTCAGTTCTTGGCGAGTCCTGTCCGATGTACTCACACCCAGTGAGCACCTGTATATAATCTTAGGTGTACCTCACCAATGGCTGCGGGACCAATCCATTGCCCCTCGTCAAGGTCTAGATATGTATACACTAGTCTACTCTGGAGTATCAATACCCAGTCTCGCTACTCCTACGACTAGGGACACTTTTAAGGATGTGCCTATCGACTACCCAGCTTCCATAAGTATGATTGCCATCACAACGCTGGTAGTCAGGCAAAAATCCTACGGGCTTTATCAACATGTATACAAGATATGAAATACAAGGTAAAACACATCACATGTTAAGATAAAGACAAACCAAATAGCATACTATCATATCGAGCAAGATTGTCCTGTATATATATATATATATCCCTAGCACCCTATACAATGAAGGTCTTTAGGGCATACATATCCAACAATCTACCACTTGCACTAAGGCCTGTAATTGGCGCAATAAGTACCTACTGTCTGCACTAGACCCAGTTGTTGGCGTACCACATGCCATACATCTCGAACAGTCTCTCGAACTAGACTTGAAGGTTGGACTTGGTGAATGGATCTGCCGTGTGGTCTTTTATGTCCACTCTTCGCACCTCGATCTCTTGGCGATCCACGATCTCCCTGATTAGGTGATACCGCCTTAAGATATGTCTGGGAGTGTGGTTCCTTTGACAAAGCCATGGCTCCGTTGTTATCATAATACAAAAGTATTGGATTAGCAATGGATAGAACGACCTGAAGTTCAGAAATGAACGTCCTGATCCAGACTACCTCTTTTGCAGCATCACTCGCAGCGATATACTCAGCCTCCATCGTCGAGTCTGCTACGGTATCCTGTTTGGAACTCTTCCACCAGACCGCCCCTCCGTTGAGGGTAAACACATAACCCGAGACAGATTTAGAGTCATCCTTGTCACTTTGGAAGCCAGAGTCGGTAAAACCCTCGATCTGGAGGTCCCCATTACCGTACACCAGGAACATCTCTTTAGTCGTTCTGAGGTACTTAAGAATGTTGTTTACTGCTATCCAATGTTTCTCACCTAGGTTAGACCGATACCTGCTTACCACGCTAAGTGCGTAAGTTACATCTGGTCTGGTACATAATATCACATACATTATCGACCCTACTGCCGAAGCGTAGGGTACTATGCTCATGCGAGCCCTCTCCTCATCAGTCTTGGGAGATATGTCTTTAGAGAGGGTGATTCTGTGACAAGCGGGTAAATTGAGGTGCTTAAAACCTTCCATACTAAAGCTCTTTAGTACGGTGTCAATGTACCTCGACTGTGAAAGTCCCAACATTCTTTTAGATCTGTCACGATAAATCTTAATCCCCAAAATGTACGAGGCATCACCCAGGTCTTTCATAAAGAACTTCTGTGACAAGAATAGTTTAGCCGATTGTAGCATAGGAATATCATTTCCTATCAGGAGAATGTCATCAATGTATAAAACGAGGAACACCACGGTTCTCCCTACAATCTTCTTATAAATACAAGGTTTATCCACATTTTTTATAAAGTCAAATTCTCTGACCGTCTCATCAAAGCAGATGTTCCAACTTCGCGACGCCTGCTTTAATCCAAAAATGGATTTGAGCAACTTACACACCTTTCCGCTGCTCCTATTGTCTACGAAACCCTCTGGTTGATCCATGAAAACACACTCTTCTAAACTTCCATTTAGAAAGGCGGTTTTAACATCCATCTGCCAGATCTCATAGTCATGGAAGGCAGCAATGGCAAGTAGGATCCGAATGGATTTAAGCATAGCCACTGGTGAAAAAGTTTTGTCATAGTCCAATCCTGGTCTTTGATGAAAACCTTTAGCAACAAGTCTAGCTTTGTAGGTTTCTACCTGACCATCTACACCAATCTTCTTTTTGAAGATCCATTTGCATCCTATGGGTTTTACCCCAGTAAGAGCAAAATCCAAAGTCCAAACTTTGTTTGTGTACATGGATTCCATCTTGGTTCGCATAGCATCCAGCCACTTCATCGAGTCTTTACTCGTGATGGCTTGCTAAAAACTAGTCGGCTCATCATCGTCGATGATACAATTCTCTCGATCCCCATCTATGAGAAAACCGTAGTATCTCTTAGGCAGATGAGACTGCCTACTAGATCTGTGGAGTGGTGTGGGTACGTCTCGTTCCATTGAAATTTCAAGTTCTACTAAGTTTTCAGTAATAGTTTGTGGTTCTGGAATTTCTTCCAGCTCTATCGCGCTACCACTTATCTCTTTTTCGAGAAATTGAGTTTCCATGAAGCAGGTCTGATGAGAAACAAAGATCTTTTTTTCCTCATCATGATAGAAATAGTACCCCCTAGAATTCTTAGGGTATCCCACAAACTTACACAGTACTGAACGTGCCTCGAGTTTGTCTGGATGAACCTTTTTGACAAAAGCATGACGGCCCCATATCTTCAAATACTTAAGACAGGGTTTCTTCCCACTCCACATTTCATATGGAGTGGTAGACACAGATTTAGTTGGAACCTTGTTCAATAGGTATGCAGTAGATTCCAGTGCATAACCCCAGAAGGAGGGCGGCAACTCAGCATTACTCATCATGGAACGCACTATATCAAGTAATGTGCGATTCCGTCTTTCTGATACACCGTTGTGTTGTGGTGTGTATGGAGGAGTAAGCTGAGAGAGAATTCCATTCTCTTTTAGATATTTCAGGAACTCGGCACTTAAGTATTCGCGCCCCGATCGGAACGGAGCATTTTGATAATTTTGCCGGTTTGCTTTTCCACTTCATTCTTATACTCTTGGAATTTCTCAAAGGCCTCGGATTTATGTTTCATTAAAAATAAATGTCCATACCTAGAGAAATCATCTGTGAAAGTAATGAAGTAGGAATAGCCACTTCTTGCATGTGTAGACATTGGCCCACACACGTCGCTGTGTATGAGTCCCAGGAGCTCAGTGGCTCTTTCTCCGTGTCCAGTGAACGGAGTTTTTGTCATCTTTCTTATGATACATGATTGAAAAGTCCAGTGAATGAAGTTTTTATCATCTTTCCTATGATACATGATTGAAAAGTTGCATATGATTGATACTCAAACGAATCTAAGTATCCTTCTTTATATAACTTAGTCAGTCATGTTTCATTGATATGACCGAGTCTACAATGCCATAAGAAAGTTTGGTTTGATTCTGGAGCTTTTGTTTTTAGTGTGTTTTGGACGTTGAAAATTTGATGTTGATTGAGAATGTATATTCTGTTACTAAGTGTACCCGACCTAACCATTTCATGATTTAGGTGAATGTTGATAACATTGCTTACAAGTGCAAAATTATATACTTTATTTGACAATAAAGATACCGATATAATATTACACAATATACTGGGTACACAAAAGTAGTTATGCAATAACAAAATATGTCCACTCGCCAATCCAAGGTGTATTCTCCTACTGCAACAGCGTCCACATTGGCTCCATTGCCAACCCTGAGGGTCATATCACCTTTTCTCAAAACTCTACGGCTTCTCAGCACCTGCAAAGAATTACAGATGTGAGATCCTGATCCGGTGTCCAATACCCAGAAAGTATGGTTTATAGAGAAGCAGTTTTCAATCACGAACACACCTGAAACCAAAGCCACAACTTTCTTCGTGTCCTGATTCTTGGCCTTTAGGGCCCTGCAGTCCTTCTTCCATTGTCCCTTCTTCCAACAATAGAAGCACTCTTCCTTTGTGGCTGCCCCTCCAATCTTTTCCTTTCCCTGCACCTTCTGCACACCTCCCCTCGGCTTAGTAGGGGTCTTCTTCTTCTTCCTCTTGGCTTAGCCTTGGATCTAGCAGAAGAAGATCCTCCAATAAAAAGAGCGAGTGTTTCCTTGCTTTTGCTCAAGGTGCCCTTTGCCATCCTCAACATGTTGAGGAGCTCAGGAAGTGAAACTTACATATTGTTCGTATTGAAATTCAATATGAACTGGGCATAGGTTGAGGGAAGGAATTGTAGGATCAAGTCGATGTACAACTCATTTTCCAACGTGGTTCCCAGGTCCGCGAGCTCTTCGATGAGAGAAATCATCTTCAGGACGTGGTCCCCGACAGATGATCCGATAGCCAACCTCGCTTGAAATAGTTTCTTCGAGGTCTCATATCTTACGATTCGATATTGCTCTCCATATAATTCTTTGGTATGGAGGAAGATAGAAGCAAGGTCCATCTTCTCGTGTCGCCTCTGATGTTCATTATCCATGGAGGCCAGCATGAGGCACTTGGCTTTCGCGCAATCAAGATCCTAGGTCTTACAGACCTCAATGTCCACGACCGAGAATTCTGGACCGGGAACAGAGAGATCTTTCGCCGTGAGGACGTAAGGGCCATATGGACATTCCTCAGCCAGTCTTTATAGTTTGGCCCGACGAGTTTATTTTTATCTAATATCAGCTTAAGTCCTGTCATATTCGCTGCAATTAGGGGAGAGAGAAAAGAAACACTCAGCATATGCTCTTGCAAGTTTAGATTGGTTTTTAGTTTATCTAAATAGGATGGCTCCCACTGTTTCCTTGAATTCTTCTTCAAACCCTAAAAGAAGAATTAGTTAGGATTAATCGCACGTCACAATACTTGCTTAACCTTTTATCCAGGCTAGTGTCGGTACTTCGAGGGAGGTTTTCTAAAGCTTTCGCGAAGTTCCATAATTATATAACCTCTTTTCCCCGGAGGCGTATCCCCGCTAACACCGTTCTAGACACCTACTTGGTTTATAATATTGATTGTTAAGTGAAATTATTTTCCGAAGAGTAGCAGATACTCACAGTAGGATCAGGACCCAACTATCATTGTGTGATGAATTTGAAGGAAGCCTACTAAAAACACCACACTCAAGAAGGTATGCAGCACTAGCAAGTTTCCTTTATGTTTGAAACTCCTGATGTGATTTTTGCCCCGTGCGCTTATAACCTTGATGTTGGCTATAGTGCCCTCAAAGCAATTATTGTAATCACAGGCAAGTGATTATGATGATTGAGAGAGGACCTATACGGATAGAACAGTCTTACTCGAGATGATAGTATGCTATCTGGTTTGTCTTTATCATCATGTACATGCTTTATGTAGTATTACAGATCATTATTACATGTTGATAGAGCCCATAGGATTCTTACTTGACTACCAGCATTATAATGGCGATCATATACGTGGGAGCTGGGTGGTCTATAAGCACATCCTTAAATGTCCCTAGTCGTAGGAATATTGAGACTGGGCATCGATACTCCAGAGTAGACTTGTGTGTACTTATAGAGACCCCGATTCGGGGCGGTGGCTAGGTCTCATAAGCCATTGGTGTTAGTTTGTTCAGCTAAGATAGTATACAGGTGCTCATTGGGTTATGAGTGTAGGGTTCCGTAGCGCGGCAGCAAGGTTTTAGGAGGCATCGTCCATACCGTTTTCAAATTTTTGCCGTTCTAAGGAACCCTAACCTAGAATCTTAACTAGAAAATCCGACGAAACAACAATGTAAACAACTTTACATCTAAGTGAATGAGGAATACAACCTTTGTAGACCGGTCCTTCACTTCTAAAGCTCCATATAGTAGTCCTTTCGGTCTAAGTATTGAACACCCGAACTCTAGTAAGGGTCAACATGAAGAAATGAACAAGCTTGCTCGAAGTCTTCGAGGCCGAAGATGATCTACGTCGAGGAGACTCAAGCTCATGCTACCTCTTCACTAATGGTAGATTAGTGAAGTAAACACCATAAACTAAATGGCTAATATAGTAGAGGATGATGAAGTAGGAAATGAGCTCACTTTAGATTTGTTTTTCTCACAATATTTTCTCAGCTTGAGAAAAGCTAGCAAGCTTTCTCAATGAAGATGAAGATGAAGAATGAAGATGAGAGAATGAACTCATGAGGTGAGAATAACAACCATGGGTGAGTTAGTGTCATACACTAACTCATGTAGAGAATAAACCATGGCTAAACAATAATGGTTAGGTTAATAAATATCTACAAGTAAAACAAAATTAGTGGACTTGGTCAATGGTTCCATAAGCTTCAACCATGTGACTAATTACCATTAATTTTGATTAACTTTAAATAAATAAAACCATCACATTATTATAAGCAAGGTGTTAGTCTCATACACCCATGTAGCATGTGGTATCTAGCATGACACAAAAGATGTACATTAATATATATCACATATATATTGTAGGGTTCCTAGGCACACTAATGAAGTCTCACAAGTGATCAAACATGCTCAATTCAAAAATTTCCTTGTGCCTACAAACCCTAATACGGATCGTTAACTAGAAAATAAGGCGATGCAAGCAAGTAAACGGAAATATAGCTAAAGGGAAGGGGCTACAACCTTTGTAGATCCGGTCCTCCACCTCCTAGGCTCCGTGATGACGTCACTCCGCTGTCCAAATTGAATCCATGACTTTAGCATCGGCTTCATCGGAGAATGGGCGGGCTAAGTCATCGACTACGATGCCGAAGATGATCTACGTCGAGGCATCACAAGATCAAGCTCCTACTTCACCAAGCCATGAAAACTTGTGAAGGAAACACCCTATACTACTTGGCAAGAGGTAGAGGATGAAGAAATAGGAGGTGGGTGCACTTTGGATTTGGATTTCTCACTCATTTGCTCAAGTTGCCATTAAAGCTATCAAGCTTTTTCTTCTTGAAGAAGAAGAAGAAGAAGATAATATCATAAGTATTATGATAGAATAAAAAATGATTAACTTAAAAAGATAATCCCATTCATTCTTATCATAATAGCTACCATGGTTAAGTGTAGAGAATGAACCAAGATTAAGTGAATGGTTAGGTTTAGGAGAAGAAGACAAAATGGTCAAAGCTTCTTGAAGCTTCAAAGAAAAGAACAAAAGAAGCAACCATTTTATTTTCTTTCCAAAATAAATAAATGAATAAATAAATAAATCAAACCCTAACCAATCAATTAATCATGGTTTAAAGTAAACCTACACCTAAGCATGAATGTATCATCAAACATGATACAAACTAGTGTACAAAAGTATATCACATATACAATGTGCACATCAAGTGAGAATATCCTTTTAAAGTGAACCAATACTAGTTAATGCAAAGTAATATATCAAATATATAATTATGCATTAAATCATTAAATCAATACTTGATTTAACGATCCGGTCATATCGCATATAACCGACTAATATCCAATGTATCGGCTTATCGAAACAATCCTTGATTCGATAACTAGGTTATATCGCATACAACCATTCGACACATTCATCGCGAGAATGGAATACGGTATCACATACACGCATTATTCTCGGTCCCGCACATTTCTCATATGCGCTCCTATTTCGTTTCGCTTGAGCCAGGAAACCTCTGTGTAGGACTCTAAAGACTCGTCAACACGCCGGTAGCAGATGATGATCATATCAAACACCCACAAGACGCAAGCGGTCTGCTAAATGTAATGGCCACCCGGGTATTGAGCGATCAGAAGATCGACGAGCAAGCCCGCTCACACTCCTGTGAATCCAACCAGTAACACTTACCGTACAGTCCGGTCTGTTCGTCTGATATGTCGCATATCTCGCCTAGGGGTGGTAAACGTCAGACCCCAGTAGCTTGATAAGTCATGCCGACGTAAGGTCCATAACATTCATGAAACTACTGATAACTCTTACCAGTATATCACTGCAACCCTGACCAGGGATTTCCTGTTATGACCAGTCGAGCATAGCGCAACATCCACCCCCAATACCGGGAGAGACGAATCCCCTCCTATCGCTCATTGCCTCCATATGAATCGGGACTGTACCCAAAAACCACCTGTTTGCACAACTCAGTAGAGCCGTGGTAGGGTGGAAATCAAAGCACAGTGGGAGACACACAAGACTCTATGACGATCTCGGGTCAACAGACTAAGCTGTACCAGTGTCACCAGAGAACTGCCATCTGACGTGAGGTATAATACCATCTGGGGGTTCTCGGCGAGTCCGTTCAGTGTACCCAGTCTCCACTGATCACCCGCATACCATCTCCGATGTCAAACACCAATGGATATGGGATCATCCATCGCCCATCACATGGGTCGAGAAGATATACGCTAGTCTACTCTGGAATATCGATGCCCCGTCTCGATATTCCCACGACTAGGAACAATGAAGGATGTACTCATTAACTACCCAGGCCCTACTAGTATGATCTACATCATAGTCCTGGAAGTCGAGTACACATCCTAAGGGCTTTATCAACATGTAATCAGAGAGACAGAAAGTATACATGTTAAGATAAAGAGCAACCAGATAGCGTACTATCATGTCGAGCAAGAAAGTCCTACCTATATATGTCCCAGCATCCACTACAATATACATCCTGTGTACAGTAATGGCCTCTAGGGCATACATATAACTAACAATCTCCCACTTGCACTAGGGCCATCTGTAGCAGTGGTTGCGGTATCTAATACTCAACCATCCCATATAAGTCTCTCTCTGGGAAAAGGCCTTCGTGAGTGGATCCGCCGTGTTGTCCTCTGAGTCTACTCTCCTAACCTCGATCACCCTGGAGATCAACTATTTCCATGATCAGGTGATGCTTCCTCAGAATATGTCTGGGTCACTGATGGGATCACGGTTCCTGGGCCAAAGCCACACTTCCATTGTCATACAATGGTAGGAACCTAGTTCATCTTATGAACCTATATACACCCAAACTGCCTCTTTGGTAGTATCTATAATAGCGATGTTACCAGCCTTTATCGTCTAGTTTGCCACGGTATCTAGCTTGGAACTTTTCCAACATACTGTCCCTTTACCGAGGGTAAAGACAATGCCCGCGACTGACATTCAGTCGTCCTTATCACCCTGGAACCTTTCCAGTGATTCTTCCCAGGATCGATTGATACAATCTTACTACAATTAGTGAGAATTCTAACATCCATTTAGATCTATCTCATAGACCCGAATCCCAGGATTTAGGAGGTATCAACTTTAATCCTATATGGAGAATCATTGTGATAAGCGGAGATTGACCGAGCGTAGCATAGGAAACTCCTTTCCTATCAAGAGTATGTCATCCACGTACTCTACGAGGATCATTACCATACTCCATACTACCCTTTTGTACATACAAGGTTCATCTACCATTTTGATGAAGTCAAACTCTTTGACTACCACATCAAAACAGATGTTCCAACTCCGCGATGCCTGCTTTATCCTGTAAAGTAACTTGCACACGTTTCTGCTGCTCCCACTGTTTACGAAGCCCTCTGGCTGTGTTCTTATAGACGTTCTCTTTTAAATCAGTATTTAGAAAAGCAGTCATGGCACCCAACCACCAGATATCGTAGTCATGGTGTGTAGCAATGGCAAGTAGGATCTGGATGGACTTAAGCATAGGCATTGGAAAAGGTTTCATCATTATCCACGCCTGGTCGATGACGAAAAACTTTAACAAGTCTAGCTTTGAAAGTCTCAACTTTTCCATGTACACCAAGTAATCTTCTCAAGATATACTTGCTCCTGATGGGGATTTAACCCTTCAGATATCGCAACCAAAGTCCATACTTTGTTGGTGTATATGGATTCCATCTCAGATCGCTAAGCATCCAGCCATTCTTACAGAGTCCCTACTCTCGATGGCCTGCTCGATACTAGATGGGTCATCATCTTATGATGCATTCCTCGCTCCCACTGTCATCGAGAAACTGAGGTATCTCTCAGGCGGATGAGGAACCCTACTAGATCGTCGGAGAGGCTGAGGTTCATCGGGAACTATAGAATCCTTTGGTTGTGTCAAATCATCAACTGCAGTTTTGTATAGCTGGAACCTTTCCAGTTCTACTGAACTGATCCTGCCTCGATCTTGTCCGGATTTTGCTTTAGACATAGGACGGACAATCCTAAATCTTAATTTACTTAAGAGATAGGCTCTTCCCATACCATATCTCATATGGAGTGGTAGGCACTGATTTGATTCGAACCTGATTCAATTGGTATGCAGCTTCTTAAGCGCATAACTCCCAAAAGGAAATAGGAAACTCAGTAGTACTCATCATAGAGCACACCATATCCTATAGGGTGCTATCGCTCCGCCCTGATACACCGTTGTGCTGTGGTGTATTCAGAGGAGTAATACTGAGAGAGAATCTCATTCTTCTTTAGAATAGTCCAGGAATTCTATGCACAAGTATTCTCCTCCCTGATCTCATCATAGGACATAATACTTATACCCGGTTATTGGTTCTCTACTTCCAACTTATATTTTGTGAATATCTCAAAAGGTTCGGACTCATGTTTCAACAGGAACATATGACTGAATCTTGAGAGATTATCAGAGAATATAATGAAGTATAAAGAACCAGTCCTGGCATGTGTAGACAGGAGACCTTACATACATCATCATGTATCAGTCCCAAGAGTTCATTAACTCTTTCTCTGTTTCTAATAAACAGGGCTATGGTCATCTAATCTTTGTGACATGACTGGCAAGTTTCACAAGATGTAAATTCAAACTGATTTAAATATGCATCTAAAATGTAACTTCAGCCAGTCGGGTCGCATTGATGTGACCTAGTCTACAATGCCTCAAGAAGGATTCGTTCATTTCTGAACTCTTCCTCTTGTGTGTGTTCTGTATACTAGGAACTGTAGTTTGATTTAGAACATTCATGCTTTTAGATAACGTGCCTGAACCGATCAACTTTTGATATAGGAAATGTTCAAAACATTATCCAACAATACAAAATTTTATCATTTCTTTAATAAATAAAAAGATTGATATGATTTTGAATATCAGGTTCGGTATCTAATAGCATTTATTCAGAATCAATGTATTGGTAATACAGGGTGACAGTGACCAACAGACTTGACTGCAACACTTGCCCCGGTTTCTGTCTCATGAAACTTATCACCCGTTCTCAGTTTTTCTACCTTTTTGTAGCCCTATGTAACAGATTACATATCTGGGATCCTGATCCGGTATCAAATACCCAGGATGCAGAGGATACTGAGAAACAGTTCTGTGTAACGAACACACCCAAAGGAGATGCATCATATGCACTTTCTTCGTTTGGGCGGCATAGGAATTCTGGTATTCCCCTATTTCCTGCTCTGTCTTATAACAATTATAAGTTGGAGCGGGACCAACGTTCCCCAGCTCAGTATAACAAGCGGGTTCGGTCAATTCATCCATATTATTATCTTGATTAAGGCGTGATATGGTCGCTACCTGGAGAGAGAGAGAAGAAAACACTCTGCGTGCGCTCTTGCAAGATTAGATTGGTTATATATTTTATCTAATCAGGATAGCTCCCACTGTTTTTATCAAATCTTCCTTCAAACCTTAAAAGGAAAAACTAGCCGGGATTAATTACACTCTACAAGTTCGCCAATCTTTTAGCCAGGCCAGTGTCGGTACTTTGAGGGAGGTTCCTCGTGCTTTCGCACGGACCTAATTAATGTAAACCTCGTTTTCCCAGAGGCGTAACCCCGTTGACACCTTTCTAGACACCTACTTGATCGGCTAATTGCAAAGTGCAAAACTCTCCCAGGAGTAACAATTACTCGCAGTAGGTATCAGGATCCAACTATCACATAAAGAGGTATGCAATCTCATTGCAAATTTCAACACTTGAAACTCCCGATAAAGGTTTTTACCCCTAGCACCTATGACCTTAACTAAGGTCAACAAATCATAAGTACTAGTCAAGTTCTACCCGTCATTTCGTGATTAATTAGACCCACCCACATGACCCTTAACTAAGGTCAACAAAGTCACGCGACTGTCCTAACTAATTGCATCATATGCGGTATAGGAAGACATCACTTAGCTACCGTACACTGTGCCTTGACTATGGTCAACAAACACAGCACGAATACTAAGTACTCTACTTCCTAAAATGACGGAGGGTTGCGAATGGTTTTTATGAAAACCTTTAACGCTTTGAACTTGATCTCGTTGCGGAATCAAATTGTTTTTAAATGGAATGTTTTTGAGGCTTTTCTAGTTTTGCTAAAGGGGTCACTCCCGGTGAAGGGATCGTCGGCCCTTTCCTCGTCGAATGAGGTGCGGGATATATCATATATATCACTGTGCAAAGCAGAAACTATAGAAGCAATCAAAAGACAAACCGAGTGTTGTAGCATCTGCCAGTTATTGCTAAAGGAGTCACTCCCGGTGAAGGGATCTCGGTCCTTTCCCTATCGAATAAGGTGCAGGATGTTCTACAAGGAACACCGCGATGCAAAGCAAGAACTGTAGCTACCTGTTTTATTTTGAAATTCGATTCCACAACATCTTTTAGGTTTATTTTCTTTCATTAATCTCATTAATGAATATCCCATCATTTAAGTCCACCTAATCATCACAGATAAATATAACGTACGCTTATGCCATCCGCATTCGCCTCGATGTCCCGTCTGCACCGTTAGGTTAGGTAACTAACGCTAGAACGAGGCAGGGCTAGCGCGGGTGTAAAACATAAGCAACGTCTATATAATATATCATATATACTATATATTATATCTATCACAGAACATCACATGATCACATCACAGATAACGCAGCAGAAAATATCATATGGAATATTGGATATACTAGGACGTCCGTGTTTTCAATACGAGCCAGTATAAAACACGGATTCCACAGTCGCGATGAATAGCCAATCCCACACCCCTAGACTCCTACGAGAGCGGCAAGCAACCCTACCAATTCTAGGGTTAGGAGACCCGGACTCGACTCCTCGAGATGGTCTCCCTCTGGACCCCAGAACCCGGTTACTTGTGCTCCCCTCCTTGGGTCTATCCTAATGCGGAAAAGTAAATAATATACAAATGGTGACAACATCCGCAACCTGGAAGTGCCCCAATAAAAGAATATTACATACAAGTTTTTTACATGAATGAAAATGAAAAACACTCATCTCACATAAAAACCCCCCGGCTCTTCGAACACGACGATCCAATATAACAATCCAGTAACACATAACATCACATGTCATCAACGTAAGTAAACATGCGTAACCCAATTGTCGTTGACATATAGCAACGAAACCGGCGATATCACATATTACACTTACGGTCACAGAAAAGAAAGTGTAAAACTACAACAGTTGGAATCCGCAATCTCTTTAGACATCGCATGCCTAATCAAATGAAATACTTAGACATCGCATGCCTAATAATTATAAACCCCGCATTTTAGTCTCGTTATCGAAAACACTTTTCAATATCAAGTCGGGCAATTCAACAGGATTCTCGACATTCTGATCGAATGCTCGTCGCAAACTTTAGTGGACGGCCGCACCCCCGATACCGTCGACGAAGTGCACTAAGGCGGAACACCGTTGCCGCGAGCACCCGAACGGATGCTTTCGGTGACGGGGTTCTCCTACAGTCACTTGGTCGGGGCTATGAGGCGAGGCTGTCTATTAAGTTTACCCGGTGAGTATCCGCGTACGCTACGTGATTGCGACGGACTTTTGATCGCATCAAAATTCCGTGGCAACCGATCAGGTGAGACTAAAGTGCTATGTTTATAACATTCATTCAGTTATCTCATAACTATCTGTGAATTCCAAGTATTGTATCACATTCCGGATAAATAGAAAATGTTAAACTTTCCGATCGAACAATCGAACACCCAAGTTTTCCCGATACAACTCAACACATGAAATAAGTCTAAAAACATTCAGTTCGTGCCTCAGTACCAACGGTCCAGCCGTAGAAGGGTCAAGCCAACGCCTCACATGTGGCACGCCGTACTGCCCCAAACCCTAAGGTTTAAAGGGCAGTTCAAGATGGTCACATAATCGAGTTAAGGTTTGTTGTCTTCTAGAGGGACCATCGTGTTACTTGCACTACTTAGAACGTCATTAAACTACGGAAAGATCCAACACTTGGAAATTTCCCGACAGGGGAAAAAGTGGGTATTTATATCCGGTCGAACTTTTTAACATATTCTAAAATATCCGGAAAACACATAGACAAAGTTTGATAATCCGATCGAACTGACAAACTCCCAATACAACCCAAAAAACTCAACTCTTGAGTCTAGATTAAAAATTCCCAGGAAAACCAGCACTGCACAATAGGAATTACTGTGCAAAATTCAATGCAAGAAGAGACTAAACGGCCGCGGAACCGCCGCATTAGCCATGCTAATGCCGCGGTTCCGCCGCGCTTTGGTGGATTCAGGAGTACGGGCTTCTCAGTAATTCTTATAATCTCCTGCTGGTTTTTCTGCATATTTTTAATTCGCAAAAATACCCGATTTCAAAAAATGTACAGAGAGCATTTTGGGTTTAGGGTTTCGGTTCGATCGGACTTCTAACTCCGTCTGTGCATCGCCTAAGGCTCTAGCTAGGCTCTGATACCACTGTAGGGTTCCTAGGCACACTAATGAAGTCTCACAAGTGATCAAACATGCTCAATTCAAAAATTTCCTTATGCCTACAAACCCTAATACGGATCGTTAACTAGAAAACAAGGCGATGCAAGCAAGTAAACGGAAATATAGCTAAAGGGAAGGGGCTACAACCTTTGTAGATCCGGTCCTCCACCTCCTAGGCTCCGTGATGACGTCACTCCGCTGTCCAAATTGAATCCATGACTCTAGCATCGGCTTCATCGGAGAATGGGCGGGCTAAGTCATCGACTACGATGCCGAAGATGATCTACGTCGAGGCATCACAAGATCAAGCTCCTACTTCACCAAGCCATGAAAACTTGTGAAGGAAACACCCTATACTACTTGGCAAGAGGTAGAGGATGAAGAAATAGGAGGTGGGTGCACTTTGGATTTGGATTTCTCACTCATTTGCTCAAGTTGCCATTAAAGCTATCAAGCTTTTTCTTCTTGAAGAAGAAGAAGAAGAAGAAGATAATATCATAAGTATTATGATAGAATAAAAAATGATTAACTTAAAAAGATAATCCCATTCATTCTTATCATAATAGCTACCATGGTTAAGTGTAGAGAATGAACCAAGATTAAGTGAATGGTTAGCTTTAGGAGAAGAAGACAAAATGGTCAAAGCTTCTTGAAGTTTCAAAGAAAAGAACAAAAGAAGCAATCATTTTATTTTCTTTCCAAAATAAATAAATGAATAAATAAATAAATCAAACCCTAACCAATCACTTAATCATGGTTTAAAGTAAACCTACACCTAAGCATGAATGTATCATCAAACATGATACAAACTAGTGTACAAAAGTATATCACATATACAATGTGCACATCAAGTGAGAATATCCTTTTAAAGTGAACCAATACTAGTTAATGCAAAGTAATATATCAAATATATAATTATGTATTAAATCATTAAATCAATACTTGATTTAACGATCCGGTCATATCGCATATAACCGACTAATATCCAATGTATCGGCTTATCGAAACAATCCTTGATTCGATAACTAGGTTATATCGCATACAACCATTTAAAACATTCATCGTGAGAATGGAATACGGTATCACATACACGCATTATTCTCGGTCCCGCACATATCTCATATGCGCTCCTATTTCGTTTCGCTTGAGCCAGGAAACCTCTGTGTAGGACTCTAAAGACTCGTCAACACGCCGGTAGCATATGATGATCATATCAAACACCCACAAGCCGCAAGCGGTCTGCTAAACGTAACGACCACCAGGGAATTGAGCGATCAGAAGATCGACGAGCAAGCCCGCTCACACTCCTGTGAATCCAACCAGTAACACTTACCGTACAGTCCGGTCTGTTCGTCTGATATGTCGCATATCTCGCCTAGGGGTGGTAAACGTTAGACCCCAGTAGCTTGATAAGTCATGTCGACGTAAGGTCCATAACATTCATGAAACTACTGATAACTCTAACCAGTATATCACTGCAACCCTGGCCAGGGATTTCCTGTTATGACCAGTCGAGCATAGCGCAACATCCACCCCCAATACCGGGAGAGACGAATCCCCTCCTATCGCTCATTGCCTCCATATGAATCGGGACTGTACCCAAAAACCACCTGTTTGCACAACTCAGTAGAGCCGTGGTAGGGTGGAAATCAAAGCACAGTGGGAGACACACAAGACTCTATGACGATCTCGGGTCAACAGACTAAGCTGTACCAGTGTCACCAGAGAACTGCCATCTGACGTGAGGTATAATACCATCTGGGAGTTCTCGGCGAGTCCGTTCAGTGTACCCAGTCTCCACTGAGCACCCGCATACCATCTCCGATGTCAAACACCAATGGATATGGGATCATCCATCGCCCATCATATGGGTCGAGATGATATACGCTAGTCTACTCTGGAATATCGATGCCCCGTCTCGATATTCCCACGACTAGGAACAATGAAGGATGTACTCATTGACTACCCAGGCCCCACTAGTATGATCTATATCATAGTCCTGGAAGTCGAGTACACATCCTAAGGGCTTTATCAACATGTAATCAGAGAGACAGAAAGTATACATGTTAAGATAAAGAGCAACCAGATAGCGTACTATCATGTCGAGCAAGAAAGTCCTACCTATATATGTCCCAGCATCCACTACAATATACATCCTGTGTACAGTAATGGCCTCTAGGGCATACATATAACTAACATATACCAAGTGTACAATAGTGAGAAAAAGAATTCTTAAGTGAGCTAATATTAATTAATGTAAGTTAATATATCAAATATATAATTATACATTAAATTATTAAATCAACACTTGATTTAATAATCCGGCTATATCATATACAACCGACTAATATCAAATGTAACAATCTGTCGAATCAACACTTGATCCGATAACCCGGCTATATCACATATAACCGACCGATATCATATATTGCGAGAATAGAATGCGGTATCACATATGCGCGTTAATCTCGGTGCCGCACATATCACATATGTGCTCCTACTTTGTTTCGTATGAACCAGGAAATCTCTGTGTAGGACTCTGAAGACTCGTCAATACGCCGGCAGTAGGTGATGATCATATTAAACACCCACAAGCCGCAAGCGGTCTGCTAAACGTAACGGCCACCCGGGTATTGAGCGATCAGAAGATCAACAAGCAAGCCTGCTCATACTCCTGTGAATCCAATCAGTAACACTACCGTACAGTCCGGTCTCTTCGTCTGATATGTCGCATATCTTGCCTGGGGGTGGTAAACGTCAGACCCCAATAGCTTGATAAGTCATGCCGATGTGAGGCTCATAACGGGTCGAGAAACTACTGATAACACTTAGCAGTAAATCTCAAAAACAGCCCTGGCCAGGGACTTCCTGTTATAGCCAATCGAGCACAGCGCAACATTAACCCTCAATACCGAGAAAGTCGAAATCCCCTCCTATCACTCATTACCTCCATGTAACTCGGGACTGTACCCAAAAACCACCGTTTTGCACGTTCTCTTGAACGTGGTAAGGTGGAAATTAAAGCACAGTGGGAATCACAAAAGACTATGACGATCTCGGGTCGACAGACTAACCTGTACCAGTGTCACCAGAGAACTGCCATCTGACATGAGATATAATACCATCTAGGAGTTCTCGACGAGTCCGTCCAGTATACCCAGTCTCCACTGAGCACCCGTATATCATCTCTGATGTCAAACACCAATGGATATGGGATCATCCATCGCCTATCTACATAGATCGAGAAGGTATACGCTAGTCTACTCTGGTATATCGATGCCCCGTCTCGATACACCCACGACTAGGGACATTAAAGGATGTACTTACGAACTACCTTTGTCCCACTAGTATGATCCGCATCATAATCCAGGTAGTCAAGTAAACATCTTAAGGGCTTTATCAACATGCAACAGAGAGACAATCAGTGTACATGTTAAGATAAAGAGTAACCAGATAACATACTATCATGTCGAGCAAGAAAGTCCTGTTAGTTATGTATATGCTCTAAAGGCCATTGTTGTACATATGATGTATATTATAATGGATGCTTGGATATATATAGAGAGGACTTTCTTGCTCGACATGATAGTATGCTATCTGGTTTCACTTTGTCTTAACATGTTGACTTGTATTAGTTTACTGTCTTGCTCTCACATGTTGATAAAGCCCTTAGGATATGTACTCGACTACTAGGACTATGATGAGATCATACTAGTGGGGCCAGGGTAGTCCACGAGTACAACCTATAACCGTTCCTAGTCGAAGGTGTATCGAGACAGGGCATCGATACTCCAGAGTAGACTAGCGTACACGCATCTTGACCCATATGATGGGCGATGGATGATCCCATATCCATTGGTGTTGGACATCAAAGATAGTGTACGGGTGCTCAGTGGAGACTGGGTACACTGAACGGACTTGTCGAGAACTCCTAGATGGTATTATACCTATCGTCAGATAGCAGTTCTCCGGTGACACTGGTACAGGTTAGTCTGTAGACCCGAGATCGTCATAGAGTCTTGTGTGATTCCCAGTGTGCTTTTACTTCCACCTTACCACGTCCAAGAGGGCGTGCAAAACGGTGGCTTTTGGGTACAGTCCCGAATCACATGGAGGCAATGAGCGATAGGAGAGGTTTCGTCTCTCCCGGTATTGGGAGTTGATATTGCGCTGTGTTCGATTGGCTATAACTGGAAGTCCCTGGCCAGGGCTGATATGGAGATTTACTGGTAAGAGTTATCAGTAGTTTCTCGACCCGTTATGAGCGTCACATCGACACGACTTATCGGTTACTGGGGTCTGGCGTTTACCACCCCTAGACTGGATATGCGACATATCAGACGAAGAGACCGGACTGTACGGTAGTGTTACTGATTGGATTCGCAGGAGTATATACAGGCTTACTTGTTGATCTTTTGGTCACTCCATACCCGGGTGGCTGTTACGTTTAGCTGACCGCTTTGCAGCTTGTAGGTGTTTGATATGATCATCACCTACTGCCGGCATATTGACGAGTCTTTAGAGTCCTACACAGAGGTTTCCTGGCTCAGGCGAAACGGAGTAGGAGCACATATGTGATATGTGCGGGGACCGAGATTAATACGATATGTGATACCGTATTCTATTCTCGCGATATATGATATCGGCCGGTTATATATGATATAGCTGGGTTATTGGATCAAGTGTTGATTCGATAAAATGATATATATATATATATATTTATATATATTATATGCTCACTTAAGTATTTATTATTCTCACTTATGATACATTTTACATATATGTGATATATGTTTATTGTATTATTTTCTTTTGTTACATAAATATTATATATGTGATATATAATATTGTAGCATGCTAGGTTATACATGCAACATGTATGTATGAGAATTATACCATGCTATATGTAATGTTTGGGTTTAAATATCTAAGTAATTCAAATTGTGGAAATGAGTCATGGATGAAGCTTCATGAAGCTTGTAGATTACCATTGACCAAGTCCACCCCTTTTGTTTTGCCTTAGATATTTCTAACCCAACCATGACATATAGCCATGGTTAACTCTCTACAATGGTTAAGGATGTTATACTTGACCCATGGTTACATTTCTAACCTCAATCTCATTCATTCTTCTTCTTCTTCTTCCTCATTCTCATTTTGCTTTCTAGCTTTTGAGATCAAGAAGAAAATAGTGAGAAATTAAATAATAAAGTGAGAAAAATTCCTACTTCATCATCTTCTTCTATACTTGCCATATAGATTAGTGTGTTAGCTTCACTAATTCATAATTAGTGAAGTCATAGCTTGAGTTCGTGTTTTCTCGAAGTAGATCATCTTGGATTTCGAAGTCTTCAAGCAAGCATGGATCATTCGACTTATGGAGCCTCTCTAGAGTCCGGGAGTTCATGGATCGTGGCGAAGGGACTGCTACTCGGAGCTTATGAAGCGAAGGAATGGACTACAAAGGTTGTAATCCCTCTCTCTTAGATGTAAAGTTGTTTACATGCAATGTTAACCCTAATTCTCTAGTTCGATTACTTGGTTGGTTTGTTTAGCACCCTAAAATTTTTAATATAGCATGTTTGATACTTGCCAAAACCTTGCTAAGGTGCTAACTTAACCCTACAGTGGTATCAGAGCCAAGCTAGAGTATTAGGAGTTGTCTAGACGAAGTTTAAAGTCCGATCGAACCCCGAAAACCCAAATGAGACCCCTTCTCTGGAAATTTTTTCAAAAGTTGAAAATTTTCATATTAAAAATACTCAGAAAATCATGCAGGGAATTTTATGGACCCACCTGAAGAACGAGTCCCTAACTCGCTACAGTGACTGCGCAACCGCGACCAAAATGTGGTTTTGGCGGCGGTTCCGCGGCGCCACTGTGGAGGCTTGGGATGGGCCCTTCAGTGACGGTCCGTAGGTGCTGGGGCATGCTACTGGGAATTTTTTATTTCTGCTCAAGTGTTGAGCTCACTGGGGTATTTTGGGAATTCGTTGAATCGATCGAATTGTGTAACTTCGCCTAGATATCTGTGTTGTGATACAATATGTGGAATTCATTTAGTTAGGCATGAAATCCGTAATATGTGATATTTCAGGTTTACGATGTCTAAAGAGATTGTGGATTTCAAATATTATAGTTTTACATTTTCTTTTCTGCGACCGTAAATGTAATATGTGGTATATCGTCGTTTTCGTTGCTGTAGATCGACGACAATTGTGATAGGCATATTTACTTACGTTGATGACATGTGTTGTTATGTGTTGCTGTGATATGTTATATTAGATCGTCGTGTTTTGAATAGCCGGGGGTTTTATGTGAGATGAGAGCTTTCTTTTTCATTCATGGAAAATTCATTTGTATGTAATATTCTTTTATTGGGGCACTTCCGGGTTGAGGATGATGTCACCATTGTATATTATTTACTTTTCCGCATTAGGATAGACCCAAGGTAGAGAGCACAAGTAACCGGGTTTTAGGGTCCAGTGGGAGGCCATCTTGAGGAGTCGAGACCGGGTCTCCTAACCCTAGAATTGGCAGGGTTACTTGCCGCTCTCGTAGGGGTCTAGGGATGTGGGTTTGGCTATTCATCGCGACTGTGGAATCCGTATTTTATACAGGCTCAAAATAAAACACGGACGTCCTAGTATATCCAATATTTCTTATGTTGACTTCTGCTATAATGTTCTGTGATGTGATCATATTACTTCCTAAGACGAATGCTTATACTATATATATGATATATAAATATTATAGTTTTCGTTTCTTCTGTGATGCTTAGGAAGAATAAATGATGGGATTTATTAATGAGATTAATAAAAGAAAAGAAACCTAAAAGATGTTGTAGAATCAAATTCAAAAAAAGGGTAGCTACAGTTTTTGCTTTGCATAGTGGTATATATGATATACCCTGCACC
This sequence comes from Agapanthus africanus, assembly GCA_030015575.1. Classification (NCBI taxonomy): domain Eukaryota; kingdom Viridiplantae; phylum Streptophyta; class Magnoliopsida; order Asparagales; family Amaryllidaceae; genus Agapanthus; species Agapanthus africanus. The sequence continues at coordinate 392,116,164 of JASDDO010000012.1, read as the reverse complement.
TTATTCAATGAGGAAGGAGCTGAGATCCCTTCACCGGGAGTGACCTCTTTAGCAAAACTGGAAGATACTACAAACTCACGGTTTAGTTTTTGATTGCTTCTATAGTTTTTGCTTTGCATAGTGGTATATATTGTAAGTCCACGTTACCTCTCCCGGTTCTTTCGGGCTTGCAGAATTGATGAAAAACGATTTTTCTTTAGGTGGTAACATGGACTCAAAATACGGATCTTTGTTAAACAACTATCTAACAACCTAACTAGGAGTTTTACCTACTCGGTTAGGGGGTTATACCTTAACTTGAACTCCTTCTCTTCAACTCCTTGTGGTAGTCGGATCGGCCTCACCTCGTCGTCTCCTTGCGCCGAAGATGGATCCACCCGAAAGCTTCTACCTTTGGCTTCAACCTCAAACTAGAACACTTGGCTTGCTAGACCTTGTGTACTAGGATGAGTAGAGGAGTGTTTTGGGTTTTATCTCTAAGGAAATGGTTCTCAACACATGAGAGGGAGTTTCCTTGAGCTAGAGAGAGCAAGAGGAAGAGGGAGAGAGCTTGAGCATGAGAGAGAATGGAAATGAAAGAATGAGCAAGAATTTTCTCACCCTTGCTCTCATAATCCAAAATAATCATAACACATAATAATAATTGAGTATTATGTGATGGTTGTTATCATATCAAATGGCAATATCATTTCATGCATTAAATACAATTTGTGAACAAAACAAGCAAGCAAAGGTCAATGCCAAGAAATGATAGCCATTGTCATGATGGTGGTCAACAAGTCCAACTTAGTCAACCGGTCAACAAAGTCAATAAGTCAACAAAGTCAACCTTTCAACCCAACCATGGCACAATAATACTTAATTAATATTATCATTAATCATATTTCTTATTCTCATTAGGGTTTAGTAAAAGTCAACAGTCAACAACCCTAATGAGAATCCCCTGCTTCTGTCTCTGTCAACCGTGCATACACACCCGCATCCGCGTTCCGAGGAACACGAATACATACAAGATAAAACCAATCCCAAAACGTACACTAGGATCTGGATTAAACCAAAGCCCGCTAGTGATAACTGCCCGGACACTAAATGTGCACAAGTGCACGGATGTGACCGAACCCTGTCGTAAAACCATGCGACCTCTACTCTTTTGCCTAAAGGCGAATAGCTCTCTGTGTGTGACTCTAAAGACTCAGCACTACGCTGGCAGTGGGTTTAACCACAGACCGCAAGCGGCACTAGCTGTGCATAACGGCCTCCAGGTAGATGCCGATAAGAAGACGGACGAGGTGAAACCCATCTGAACTCCTACTGAGCCTGAATGTGACAGTCTCCGTACAGTCCGGTCTGTTCGTCTGAGAATATTACATGACAGGCCTAGGGGGGCGGTAAACGTCAGTCCCCTAATAGCTGTACAAGTCATGTCGGAGTGTAGCCCAGAACACCCTGAGATAACACTGGAAACCTACCAGTATATCTCGCTTGCCCTAGCCAGGGACGACTATGTGTAATGGCTCTCCATGACACAGCGCGATATCAACTCCCAATACCGGGAGAGACGAATCCTGTCTAACCGTCACTTCCTCCAAGTGCTTCAGGACTGCACCCAACTACTACCTGTTTGCACGACTCCTTTAAGCCGTGGTAGGGTAGTAATCAAAGTACAGTAGGAACACACTCGAGGCGAAGTGACAGTGTCAAGTCAGCGGACTAAGCTGTACTCATGTCACCTGGGAACTGATAACTGACGATAGGTATAGTACCAACAAACAGTTCCCGACGAGTCCTGTCCAGTGTAGTCGTAACCTAACGAGCACCCGCATACTATCTCAAGTACGACGTACGGATAACTGTGGGACAGACCGTCTCCCCTGCTGGGATGAGAAGCGCATACGCTAGTCTACTCCGGAGTATCGATGCCCTGTTTCGATAGTCCTACGACTAGGGACCTGTATAAGGATGTGCTTGTGGATTACCCAGCCCCCACGAGTGTGACTGCCATCACAACGCTGGTAATCAAGCAAAGATCCTAAGGGCTCTACTAATATGTATAAGTAATATGCTAGAAGAAACACATGCACATATTGAAGTAGAAACAAACCAAGTAGCATACTACCATTTTGAGCAAGATTGTCTATACAACTGTGAATATCCCAAACTTCCATTAAGTAATATACAAACTAGTACGATACAGTAATGGCCTCTAGGGCATATACACTAACAATCTCCCACTTGCACTAAGGCCGTGTACTGGCGTATCGAAGACCTATCATCTCGATCGGCCGCTCGAACTGCGTCTGGGGTAAGGCCTTCGTGAGTGGATCAACAGTGTTATCTTCCGTATTTACTCTCTTCACCTCGATCTCCCTGATCAGGTGGTACCACCTCAAAATGTGCTTGGACTTCTGATGGGACCTGGGTTCCTTCGCTAAAGCTATAGCGCCGTTGTTGTCACAATACAGCGGTATTGGATCAACACTGGTAGGAACCACCTGAAGCTCCGTGAGGAACTTCTTCATCCAGATAGCTTCCTTTGCGGCATCGCAAGCAGCTATGTACTCCGCTTCCATAGTTAAGTCAGCAACGGTTTCCTGCTTGGAGCTCTTCCAGCAAACCGCCCCTCCATTGAGGGTAAAGACATAACCCGACATGGACTTGGAGTCATCCTTGTCACTCTGGAAGCTGGAGTCAGCAAAGGCCTCGATCTGGAGGTCTTTTCCGCCATACACCAAGAACATCTCCTTAGTCTTTCTCAGGTACTTGAGAATGTTCTTTACCGCTATCCAGTGCTTCTCCCCTGGGTCTGACTGATACCGGCTTACAACGCTCAGTGCATAAGCTACATCTGGTCTGGTACACAACATCGCATACATTATAGAGCCTACCGCAGAAGTGTAGGGTATAATAGACATGCGATCCCTTTCCAAATCAGTCTTGGGAGACATCTCTTTGGAGAGGGTGATCCCGTAACAAGCCGGTAGATTACCGCGCTTGGAATCTTCCATACTGAATCTTTTCAGTATGGTATCGATGTACCTGGACTGTGAAAGTCCTAATATCCTCTTGGATTTGTCACGATAGATCCGGATCCCAGAATGTAAGAGGCATCACCCAGGTCTTTCATGGAGAACCCGTGTGACAAGAACCCTTTGACAGATTGTAGCATAGGAATGTCATTTCCTATTAAGAGAATGTCATCCACGTATAAAACGAGGAATACGACAGTTCTTGCTACAAATCTACTATAGATACATGGTTCATCTGGATTTTTGATAAAGCCAAATTCTTTGACCGTCTCATCAAAACAGATGTTCCAACTCCGCGATGCCTGCTTTAGTCCATAGATGGACTTAAACAACTTGCACACCTTTCCGCTGCTCCCACTCTGAATGAAACCCTCTGGCTGGTCCATATAGACACACTCCTCTAAATTTCCATTTAGAAAAGCGGTCTTTACGTCCATCTGCCAAATCTCATAATCGTGGAAGGCAGCAATGGAAAGAAGGATCCGAATGGATTTCAGCATAGCCACTGGAGAAAAGGTTTCGTCATAGTCCAAACCAGGTCTTTGACGAAAACCCTTTGCAACAAGTCTAGCCTTATAGGTCTCAACCTGTCCATCTACACCAATCTTCCTTTTGAAGATCCACTTGCATCCTACGGGTTTTACCCCATCCGGAGCAACGTCCAACGTCCATACTTTGTTGGTGTATATGGACTCTATTTCGGTCCGCATTGCATCCAGCCATTTTACCGAGTCAACGCTCTGAATGGCCTGCTGGAAGCTAGTCGGCTCATCACTATCAATGATGCAATCCTCTCTATCCCCGTCTATGAGAAAACCGTAGTATCTCTCGGGCGGATGAGACTGCCTACTACTCCTGCGGAGCGGCGCAGGAATGTCCTGATCTTTCGAACCTTCTGGTTCTACTAAGCTTTCAGTAATAGCTCATGGTTCTGGAATTTCTTCCAGTTCTATTGCGCTCCCACTTATCTGATTTTCCAAAAACTCAGTTTCCAAGAAGTGGGCATGACGAGAAACAAAAACCTTTTGTTCATCTTCGCAATAGAAGAAATATCCCTTGGAGTTCTTTGGATATCCCACAAACTTGCACTGTACTGAGCGTGCCTCGAGTTTGTCCGCATGCTGCTTTTTGACAAAAGCTGGACATCCCCATGTCTTAATGTGCTTAAGATAGGGTTTCTTCCCACACCACATCTGATATGGTGTGGTAGGCACAGTCTTAGTTGGAACTCGGTTCAAAAGGTATGCAGCTGATTCTAGTGCATATCCCCAGAATGATCGCGGTAACTCAGCGTTACTCATCATGGAACGTACCATATCTAATTGGGTCCGGTTCCGTCTCTCCGATACACCGTTATGTTGCGGAGTGTATGGAGGAGTAAGCTGAGAGAGAATTCCATTCTCTTTTAGGTAATCCAGGAACTCGGCACTCAAGTATTCACCACCTCGATCAGATCTCAGTGTCTTGATACTTTTGCCGGTTTGTTTTTCTACTTCATTCTTATATTCCTGGAATTTTCCAAAGGCTTCAGATTTATGTTTCATTAAGAAGACATATCCGTACCTTGAAAAGTCATCCGTAAAAGTAATGAAGTAAGAATAACCGCTTCGCGCATGTGTAGACATTGGACCGCACACGTCGCTGTGTACGAGTCCCAAGAGCTCGCTCGCTCTTACTCCGTGTCCAGTGAACGGAGTCTTTGTCATCTTTCCTTTGAGACAGGATTGACAAGTTGCATACGATTGATATTCGAACGGATCCCAATATCCTTCTGTATGTAACTTCGTCAACCTTCTCTCATTGATGTGATCCGGTCTACAATGCCATAAGAAAGCCTGATTTGTTTCCGGAGACTTTCTTTTGTGTGTATTCTGGACATTGAAAATCTATGGTTGGTTTAATATGTATATACCTGTTCCCCTCCGAATGGCGGCGACGACGTGAGGACGTCTAGCCTGAGATTCGGGGCAGATGCTATATGGTTTTATCCGTCTACCTCTCCGAAGATGCCAAGTTGATTTGCGGCACCGTGTATCGGAGGTTTAGACGGATGCGGCCGATGTAGCAGACTTCATCTGATTCCCCCTCGCTAGAGGGGTTTTTGATTGTGGGGACGCTCTTCCCTGCAGGCGCAAGCCCCTGCAGTTAATTACGCTACCGCATCGCGGTAGCAACTTTCTCCTTCTCCAGAATTTCACTTCGTGTTGTGTGTGTTTGTTTTGTTTGTGGTTGCCCATGGATTGTATACGGAGACTATTTATTTCGTCGCCCGTAGGACGTGGATTGGTCCAAATTCGTATTTTCTTAGATTTGGGTTTTGGGTTTTGGTTTAAGGATACGTTAGCCATTTTTGAGGCTAAGATCAACTTAAACGTTTGTTAAGGATACGTTAGTCTAATTTCCAGACTAGGATCAACTTAACGGGATCGTCTAAATCCATTTCCAGTTTAGGGACATGGTGGTCCATTTAGTATATGGCCGTCGGGACCCGTCACCTCTCTGACGACGTTGAAGGATTACAACGACATGTGTCAGAGGAGTTCGGAGATGTACCCTAGAACCAAAGTTGATTGGGGGTCTTATAGTCCAATTTGGGACTAAAGTCTGTTTGAATGTTTAAGGATACGTTAGCCATATTTGAGGCTAAGATCAACTTAAACGGGATCGTTGAGATCCAACAAAAGAGCGTTTGGGGGCTCTATTGTTCCAGTTTAGGGACGTAGTGGTCCATAGGTGGTTTAAGGACATTGCGGTCCATAGGTAGTTTAAGGACATTGCGGTCCATATTCCAGTTTAGAGACATGGTGGTCCATTGCCAGTTTAGGAACATGGTGGTCCATATTCCAGTTTAGGGACATGGTGGTCCATTGCCAGTTTAGGGACATGGTGGTCCATAGGTAGTTTAAGGACGCTTAAGTCCGTGGGTTTAAGGACCCTACAGTCCGTGTTTTAGTTTAAGGACGCATAAGTCCATGGGTTTAAGGACCCCACAGTCCGTGTTTTAGTTTAAGGACGCATAAGTCCGTGGGTTTAACGACCCCACAGTCTGTGTTGATGTATGGTTGTTGTTAGTTATATGTATGCCCTAGAGGCCATTACTGTACATTGGATGTATATAGTAGTGGATGCTGGGACATATATAGGTAGGACTTTCTTGCTCGACATGATAGTACGCTATCTGGTTGCTCTTTATCTTAACATGTATACTTTCTGTCTCTCTATTACATGTTGATAAAGCCCTTAAGATGTATACTCGACTTCCAGGAATATGATGTAGATCATACTAGTGGGGCCTGGGTAGTCAATGAGTACATCCTTCATTGTTCCTAGTCGTGGGAATATCGAGACGGGGCATCGATATTCCAGAGTAGACTAGCGTATATCTTCTCGACCCATGTGATGGGCGATGGATGATCCCATATCCATTGGTGTTTGACATCAGAGATGGTATGCGGGTGCTCAGTGGGGACTGGGTACACTGAATGGACTCGCCGAGAACTCCCAGATGGTATTATACCTCACGTCAGATGGCAGTTCTCTGGTGACACTGGTACAGCTTAGTCTGTTGACCCAAGATCGTCATAGAGTCTTGTGTGTCTCCCACTGTGCTTTGATTTCCACCCTACCACGGCTCTACTGAGTTGTGCAAACATGTGGTTTTTGGGTACAGTCCCGATTCACATAGATGCAATGAGCGATAGGAGGGGATTCGTCTCTCCCGGTATTGGGGGTTGATGTTGCGCTATGCTCGACTGGCCATAACAGGAAATCCCTGGCCAGGGTTGCAGTGATATACTGGTAAGAGTTATCAGTAGTTTCATGATTGTTATGGACCTTACGTCGGCATGACTTATTAAGCTATTGGGGTCTGACGTTTACCACCCCTGGGCGAGATATGCGACATATCAGACGAACTGACCCGACTGTACGGTAAGCGTTACTGGTTGGATTCACAGGAGTGTGAGCGGGCTTGCTCGTCGATCTTCTGATCGCTCAATACCCGGGTGGCCGTTACGTTTAGCAGACCGGTTGCGGCTTGTGGGTGTTTGATATGATCATCACCTGCTGCCAGCGTATTGACGAGTCTTTAGAGTCCTACACAGAGGTTTCCTGGCTCAAGCGAAACGAAATAGGAGCGCATATGAGATATGTGCGGGACCGAGAATAATGCGTGTATGTGATACCGTATTCTATTCTCGCGATGAATGTATCGATTGGTTGTATGCGATATAACCTAGTTATCGAATCGAAGATTGATTCGATAAGTCGATACATTGGATATTAGTCGGTTATATGCAGTATGACCGGATCGTTAAATCAAATGTTGATTTAATGATTTAATGCATAATTATATATTTGATATATTACTTTGCATTAACTAGTATTGGTTCACTTAAGATGGATTTTCTCACTTGAAGTGCACATTGTATATATGATATAGTTTTGTGCACTAGTTTGTATCATGTTTGATGATACATGCAAACTTGGGTATGTGTTTACTTTAAACCATGGTTAAGTGAATGGTTAGGGTTTTGTAATATTTACTTATTCATTTATTTCTTTTATTCATTTATTTTGGCAAGAATAAAATGGTGGCTAAATTTGTTCTTTGCTTGAAGCTTCTTGAAGCTTCAAAGCATCTTTGACTTAGTGACCATTTTGTCTTCATCTCCTAAACCTAACCATTCAACTAACCCTAGTCCATTCTCTACACTTAACCAAGGTTGGAATATGATAAGAATGACTTTATTTTCTTTTCTAAAAAATACTTATCATATTCTTTCATCTTCATCATCTTCTTCAAGCTTCAAAAAGCTTGCTAGCTTCAATGGTGAAATGAGAAAAAGAGTGAGAAATCCAATTCTAAAGTGAACCCACTTCCTATTTCTTCATCCTCTACCACTTGCCAAGTAGTATAGGGTGTTTTCTTCACAAGTTTCATGACTTGGTGAAGTTGGAGCTTGATCTTGAGTTGCCTCGACGTAGATCATCTTCGGCATCGAAGTCGACGACCTAGCCCGAACATTTCTCTGACGAAACCTTCGCCAGAGTCCGGATTCCGATAGGTACAGCGGAGGGACGTCATCACGGAGCATAAGAAGTGGAGGACCGGATCTACAAAGGTTGTAGTCACTTTCCTTTAGCAATAAAATTGTTTACTTGCTTGCATCGCCTATATCATCTAGTTAACGATCCGTATTAGGGTTTGTAGGCACATAAAAAATTTGAATTGGGCATGTTTGATCTGTTGTGAGACCTCATTAGTGTGCCTAGGAACCCTACAGTGGTATCAGAGCCTAGCTAGAGCCTTAGGCTATGCGTAGACGGAGTTAGAAGTCCGATCGAACCGAAACCCTAATCTCAAATTGCTCTCTGTACATTTTTTGAAATCGGGGATTTTTCCATATTAAAAATGCTTAAAAAATTCAGCAGGAAGTTCTAAGAATTACAGTGCAAAACGACAAAAAGATATGTCTAAAGCGTGGCGGAACCGCGGCAGAAGCTTGGCTTCTGCGGCGGTTCCGCGGCCATCTAATGACGTCAGCCTTCAATATTTGTGTTGCGCCACGGCAGCGCCCCGGCCATCTTACCGAGGCCAAAATGCGGAATCAAAAATTTTCCTTACTTGGAAACTGGCGCTACCGCGGACAAAGAAACCCGGATCGTAACCATTAACCGATACTAGCTAACAAGAGATGGGAAGAGAAGTATATCGAGTGATCCGAATCCTCCGGTCTTCTCGTCATCGTCCCGATCTCCCGCGGAAAGTCCTGTCTCCATATCGTCGCCTCCTCGCCGGAAGGGCACCACATCGCCTGCGTCTTTTACGGGCTCCCGCCTTAATACCGAGGCAACTCGAGCATGAAGCCGGCAAGTCGACATGCCCAAGGTTTGCTGTAGAATGTAGTGTAGATACTTTGTCTCTTGGAGTTTATGTAGTTGCCATTGATGGATGGAGGAAGAGGTAAAGAAAATTGGTGCTTTCAATTTTCTAGCAAGAAGAAGATGAAATGAAGAATTCCTCACATAACTAAAATCAACTCTCTCATTCTTTTTCTCTCAAGTGAAGCATCATCTCTCATGTGAGAATGGTGAAGGAATGAATATGAAACCATAACAAGAAGGGAGGTGATGGTAGGAGAAGAATAATGGTGACCATATCCAAACATCATCATAACAATTCACATCAACCTCTAATCACCTCATTTCACCAAAAAGCAAGTGATGATGATAGAAAAGAATGGTATCAAAAGATGCTTTCATAATTAATACAATTGCAAGAAACCCCTCCACAAAGTGTTATTTGCAAACTTGCAAATAACCCCCTTCCATCGGAAAAGTCCGGCCGGGAAAGAACAAAGGAAAACCGGCCGGAACGGAATGAAAATTGGCAACTCCAGAAAACTGGTCCCGTAATAAATTACAGGAAAACCCCGATACTGTGCATACACACCCGCATCTGTATTCCGACCGGATACAAATGCAATGAGACAAAATCTACACTGTACTAAACTAGGATCCGGCTTAAACCAAAGCCGGCTAGTAATATCCGTCCGATCCTGATCCGTGCAATATCGCACGTATCTGATCGAACCTAGCCATATAACCATACGGCCTCTAGTACAAACTGTCCGATCCTGATCCGTGCAATACCGCACGTATCTGATCGGACCCTGCCATATCTCCATACGGCCACTACAGCGTTTCGCCCAAAACTTGAGTAACTGAAAGTATGGTGGAATCTAAAGACTCGTCAATACTATGGCTGTGGATTTAACCACTAGCACGTCAGAGGTATAAGCCAATACGTGACGGGCCACCAGCTATTGACCAAAAGGGACGTCGATGAGCGAACTCATCCTGACACCCTACTGAGCCTGTCAGTGACAATATCCGTACAGTCCGGTCCGTTCTTCTATGAGCATCGCATGTCGGGCCTAGGGGGTTGGTAAAAGTCAGACCCCCAAAAGCGGTACAAGTCGTGTCGGAATGTAGCCCAGAACGCCCTGAGATACTACTGGAATACCTACCAGTAAATCTCCTGCCTCGGCCAAGGGCTTTGCGTAATGGCTCTCCTAGACACAGCACGACCTCACCCCCAATACCGGGAGAGACGAACCCCTGAAGATCCGCTCACTGCCTCCATGTGGCTCGGGACTGTACTCAACTAAAACCTGTTTGCACGACTCATTTGAGCCATGGTAGGGTAGTAATCAAAGCACAGTGGGAACTCACACGAGACAAATGACGATCTCAGGTCGATGAACTAACCTGTACACATGTCACCAGGGAACTGCTATCTGACATCTGGTATAAGACCAACTAGCATGTTCCCGGCGAGTCCTGTCCGGTGTACTCATAACCCAATGAGCACCTGTATACATCTTAGGTGAACCAACTGACACCAGTGGCTTGTGAGACCGGCCACCGCCCTTCGTCGGGGTCTCGACTGTATACACTAGTCTACTAATGGAGTATCGATGCCCTGTCTCGAAACTCCTACGACTAGGGACCTTTTAAGGATGTGCTTATAGACCGCCAGCTCTCACGTATATGATCGCCCTCATACTGCTGGCAGTCAAGCAAGAATCCTAGGGGCTCTATCAACGTGTAATAGAGACATGTCAGGTCACCTAAAGCAGTACACGATGATAAAGATAAACCAGATAGCATACTATCATCTCGAGTAAGACTGTCCTACTGGGACAGGTCCTCCCTCAATCATTGCAATCACGTGCCTGTGATCCAATAATTGACTCTGAGGGCACTATCTCCAACAATCTCCCACTTGCACTCAAGGCTAATTATTGCGATGTCGCATACTCACATCCCGTGTGATACCGAACACCCAACTCCTCTACTAGTCAGTCTCACAAAACTCGTTTGAGAAACTATTGCGTTCGAGGAATAGCCTCAGTGAGTGGATCCGCTGTGATGTTTCTTTCTATGTTTCTCTATATCTCAAGTTCGCAGAGAAAACCATCTCCCGAAATGAGCAATACCTGTCTTAGAGTATGTCTGGATATCTGATGGGACCTAGCTCATAAATGAACTCCAAATCCAAACTTCTTAGACTGTATCGGTAACTGAACTTAATCAGTAACCAGCGCCATGCCTCCCTCAGTATTGCCTTGGACCTCCTGTCCAAAATGCTGCCCCTCGTCAGAAGGAGAAACTATAACTCTGACAGCCACTCTGCCATCCATGTCACCTTGGAAGCCTGGAATGATAACCGTCTCCTAAAAGAGGCTGCCGTTATCACATCCCTAGAACATCAACTTATGTTCTAAAACTGCTTCCGACTGTTTCTCCAGGATTGGATCAATATCATCTTATTGCATCTACTGCAAGAACAACATCTGGTGTGGTACTTGACATCTCATGATTGACTCAATTGCCTAAGCAAGTGATCTGCCAATCATGCACATCCTCTCCCCTTTAGTCTGTAAGACACCTTTAGAGAGGGTGACTCCATTACCTGCAGGTATACTACCGTGCCAGGAGTCGTTCATTCTAAATACTCATAGAATGCTGTCAAGGTACCCAGATTAGGAAACCACCCAAATCTAGATCTAAAACCATAGATCTAGTAACCAGAATGTCTGATATAATATCCAAGTCCTGTGTGGAGAAACCACTGTGTGACAACCAAAGTATAACCGATCGTAGTATAGGAATATCACTTCCTACTCTGTGTATGTCATCCAAATACCAGGACATCACACCCTACTATCTTCTCAACAGATCCATCCCCTATTCTGATGAAGTCAAACCTATGACTGTCACATCAGAAACTGATAATCTATCTCCGCTATATCTGCTTTAGTCTATAAATAGACATAAGCCTGATGACCACTAATGCTTCCGCTGCTCCCACTGACTACGACAACCCTCTGCCAGAGTCATATAGACGTGCACTTCTAAAGCTAGTTTAGAACGACGCTATACACATTCTCCTGCCGGGTCTCACAGTCTGGAACAACAGCAATGGTAAGTCTGGGTAAATAAGAACCTCCCTGCCACCGTCCTTGAGCATACCGAAGTACCTCTCGAGTGCCTGAGGTTACCCACCATATCTGCGGAGTGGCTAATGGAATGTCAAACCAGATTGAATCTTTAGGTTCTTATCAAATCTTTAGTAATCGTTTGCGGTTCTGGAATCACTTCCAGTTCTACCATACTCCCACTACTGTTTTTTGAAAAAAAATCCATTTTTGTTAAAACTGTGGCGAGTCAAGATGGTAGAAAATCAACCCTCGTCATAGCCTGGGTCAACCCACAAACAGCCATTACAGAAACGTGCCTTGAGTTATCCAGAGTCTGGTTTTAATCATAAGCCGGACAACTCCCCGTACCTTAACAATGTTAAGATATGAACTGTACTATATCCAATATAGAACTAGAGGCACTGATTTAATTGAACCAGATTCAAAATCATGCAACTGTCTCCAGTGCATGTCAACTAAATGGAGAGAGGCCGATTAGCGTTACTCAACTTAGGAATGCTTCCAATTATGAGTAACCTGAAAGAGAAGCAATTTCTCTTTATCATTACTATCAACTGAATACCATACACAAGTATCTACATCTTCGATCACTTTGAAGAATCCCGATACTTGCTACACCTGGTTCTCTACTCTATTCAAATACCTATAACTCCTCAAAACTTAGACCCTGTGTTTCTACGAAACACATGTCTAAGAACTAGAGAAGTTAAAAGTAAACAGAATATAGTACGAGGACCAACCCCTCAGTCCTGATGGACCCTGGACAACATACAATACCCTGTATAAGTCCCTTGAGTCAGATAACTTATTCACTGCGTGTGGTAGGTTGAAAACTGTACTTATGGTTAAGAAGAATTACACCGCTGTTTAATGCTCCTTACCTAACCATCCACTGATATAGGTAAATGTCATCGACATAATATCAAAAGGTATATCTCACTCTATGAAAATAGACGTACAGATATATCAATTTGAAATTGGTGCACAACAGCGGATATTCAAAACCAAATATTTGCCGACCGGCAAACAGCCCAGGTGATCTCCTCAAATATCACCGATTACAACGAATCCCGATATAATGAGGATGATCACCCTATTCCCAATAACTTACTCCCACTCATCATCTGTAAAACCATACAGATGTGAGAATCATATCTGGTAAATACATACCCTGGAGTAAGTATCTAATCTGGAAATCAGTTTTCTTTTAACATTACATAGTGAAACTGAAACATTGAAATGTTTCGGTGGGGTATTCCGGTATTCTTAGTAATGCCTCTTCCATTATCCAGATTCACAATTGTAACCGTATAATTCTTTGCTACCTCTCCAAATCCCATTATATGTCTTTAGTCATTACCTTCTGCACACCCCTTTAGGCCAATTGGTTTTCTTCCTTCCCTACCGTTCGGCACCAGCCTATGGTTTGGAAGAAGACTATCAAATAAGCATAATGGGTGTACTGTCCTAATCCTAGGAGCACTCGCAATGCTAGAGAAGGTAAAGATAAAAGACAACCGAATAAACCTTATTCCTATTTCTCCTGAACCAGAATCCATCCCCGAACTGGAACAAGTTCCTTTCGAGTTCGTATATAACCATACGATGGAGTATCCAATAAACTGTGGATCTTCGTAGTGATACGGAGTGTCCTGGAGAAATACAAAGGTGATTTAGGATTGGCGAAGAAGTACTTGGTTTGGTCGTGAATAGTAGTCGCAATTTACTTTGCCCTCTTACTAATCCCTTTCTTTGTCTTAACTTAACACCTTCTGCACACCATCGTTATGCTAATTGGTTTTCTTCATTCCCCACCGTTCGGCACCAGCCTAAGGTTTGGAAGAAGACTATCCAATTTGCGTAATAGGTGTACTACTCCTAAACCAAGGAGTACTCGCAACCTGAGAGAAGGTGAAAAGAAAAGACAACTGAATAGTCCTATTCGTTTTCTCCAGAACCGGAAACCATCCTCGAATTCCTTCGAGTTCGTATCTAACCATACGATGGTTTTGTCCAATGGAAGTGGACGTTCGTAGTAATACGGGTTGTCCTGGAGAAAAGGGTAAAAGTAGGAGTGGCAATGAGGTCTGCAACTCTGACAATCCAAAAGCCAGTGTTAAGAAGGTTCGGTCAACTTGGTCACTGAGTCATAGTCTTAGGGTCGGGTCAATGGTCGCTGCCAAAGAGAGAGAGAAAAGAAACACTCATCGTGCACTCTAACCTAGATCAGAATGGTTATCACTTTGTCTAATCTGGAAACCTCCCACTGTACCTCAAATTCTCCTCCAAACCTGAAAGAAGAATTAGTCGGGGTCACCCGAGGAGTAAACTAACTCATCAGTGGGAATCGGGATCCAACTATCATCGCATGATAACTTGACGGAATCCACTCAAGTCACCACACTCCAGAAGGTATGCGCATGCCTGGCAAGTTTCAGTTCTTTTGAAACTCCCGATGTGTGTTTTTACCCCTAGGACCCAAGTGACCTTGACTGAGCCAACATATCAAAGGGTCCTAGTCAAGTTCAACCCGTCATTATCTTGATTGCATTAGACCCACCCGCACGAATCCTTGACTGAGCCAAAATGACCGCACGACTGTCCTAACCAATCACATATCCATGCAACAGAAAAGCACTACATAGCTACCGAACACTACGCCTTGGCTAAGCACGACATACGCAGCACGAATACTAAGTAATACTAATCTGAAATGACGGAGGGCTACGAATGGTTTTTGGCGAAAAACCTTTAACGTAATGAACTTGATATTGTTGAAGGAACTGCATAGCCTTTTATAAAAATATAGTGACGAAAACCTTTGCTAAAGAGGTTACTCCCAGTGAAGGGATCTCGGCTCTTTCCCCGTAGAATGAGGTGCAGGATATTCCAACTGAATACCATGATGCAAAGCAAAAGTAATCGGCTATAGTGAAGTTAATGCCCTGACGCAAACTTCTGTCCAAGGGGTCACTCCCGGTGAAGGGATCTCGGCCCTTGCCTCGTCGACTGAGGAGCAGGATATTCCAAATGAATACCACGATGCAAAACAAAAGTGAACGTCCTTGCAATAACAGCTTTTTTGAAAAAGTGTTCCAACAACATCAGAATAGGTTTGTTTATCTTGCATTGATCCGAATCAACGCAGTCCCATCAATTGATCACACCACAAAGAACGAAAATATACTGATGTATGTATATGCCATCCGCATTCGCCACTGGGTCCCGTCATCACCCGTTAGGTTAGCTAACTAACGACAGAGCGGGGACTGGACTAGCGCGGATGTAAAACATATACAACATCTACTAATATATATACCAATATATTATTTTCGCTCAAGGCGTGATAAAATGCAACATCACAGAAATATACAGCATCTCAGAACAATACAGATATCTGGAAGCCCCGGGTTTCACAGAGCCGCTGTTGAAACCCGACGTTCCCCTGGTCGTGTGGATAGCCTGTGCAATGAAAAACCTAGATCCCTACGGGCGCGGCAAGTCACCCGCCAAAACCTGAAGCAAGGCAGCCCCCTTCAGCACCGTGAATGCACCACCCAGCACTTCATGGAATCCGGTAACTTGGGCACCCCTCCTGGGTCAAGCTGTACCCCCTACGAGTGCGGCGAGTAGCCCGCCAATCCTAGAGTGAAGCCCCCTCCGTCTCAATGCCATGAGATGCGGGCCCGTTGCCCTCTAGAACCCGGCTATCCGTGCACCCCTCCGCGGGGCAATCCTAGTACAGAAAGTAAAATATACATACAACGGGTACATCGACCGCAACCAGGTCGTGCCCCAAAAGAATAATACAAACAGGCAGTGACGGCAGTCCACATGTCGGACGCTCGCCCCGCAATATCAAATGTACATATAAAACGAAACTGTACTAGCATTGCATCCAGGCTATCCCCCACGACCGATCCGCAACATCACAGCATAAACACAGAACATCAACGTGAAAGTCACGTTCGCAAATCCGTCTAACCGGGTTATAGCAGTTAGACAGGATTTACCGATCAAGTGACATTCACGGTCGCAGATATAATGTAAATACTGTGAAATAATGTGTTTAAAATATCCAATCGATCAAAAATTAACAAGTGGGCCCCCAAGTAATACTGTAGCACTCACAGAAATTTTGGGCCCAATTTTAATATTCCAAAACCTCTATCTTAAGCCCAAAAGCCCACTGCAAAAACTTAGTGGAACGATCCCAACTTCCTGCGGCGGAACCACGGCCAAAGAGGGGTTAAGGCCGCGGTTCCGCGGTCGTACGGAAGAATTGGGTTACCAAATTTTTTCAGTGTTCTTAGTATTCTCTGTACATCATTCTGCAATCACCTGAAAAATTTTTCGAGCCCGGAAAAAATCGAAAGAAAACTGATGCAAGCAAAACGCGGTTTTTTGAATTTTGGTCGATCGGATAAGTAAAACACATTAGAACAAGCTAGGCAAGGTTAATGGCGTGGTTCTGATACCATGTTGCGCCACGGCAGCGCCCCGGCCATCTTACCGAGGCCAAAATGCGGAATCAAAAATTTTCCTTACTTGGAAACTGGCTGTCACGACCCAAAAAAAAAGCCCGTGACGGCCCTAATACTACGCAACGCCTAAAGACGCAACGTAGTAAAAGAAAGCCAAACCCAGAAATCTAAACCAAGAAAATACGGAAAAGATAATATAAGTTTGAAAACAATTGAAATCGCAACCCCAAATTCCTTAAAAAGTCTTCCTTTCTTTCTTTAAAATTTTAGCAACACCCCATTTTTTTTATAAAGACTAGTCAATATGAATACAACAGAAGAATAAGGACAGTAGAGAAAAAGCTGCATATATAAAGACACCAAATCCACCATAATACACATAACGTCCTCACCAAGTCTCTATGTCAATAATACAACAGTAGATGGAGAGTACAATACAACGAAGGTACAAAATATAATACAGATAACCGTCTAACCCACCTATGCAAAATGGTACTGTGAGCTGATGCGGTATCTGTAGCAAAAGATGGTAGCTGGATAGCTGGATAGGGGAATAGCCTGCCTCGACTACTCTGGGGAATAACCTGAAACACCTGTGGCACAACGGGGGTGAGTTGCCAACTCGTGAATAGTATAAAACATATGCAGGTAATCGCAGGAATGCACGTACAGCATGAATCTAAGATATGCGATTACAATAATGATATATCATGCAATGCTGAAATAGGGAGAGTACACTAGCAGGTACAATCAAAATGTGAAGCAATGATGGCATGATAGTGGTATGCACTGTCGGTGCAATAGAGATATGAGAAAGTAAATATGCAACTATCATAAGGGTACACTACAAGTACTACCAATATATGAATCTGTGCATAAAATAGGTAATGGTGAGGTGTAGGGTGGAATATGTCACTTTCCACGGAAACCTGACGTCGTGGCAGGATCACAATCCACTAAGATACTCCAATCCCAAATCCTCAAACCAGGCCCCACACTGGGCACTCACATCAAATAAGTCTCACATCTCCTCAATGTACAATGTCGAGTAATCTCCTATATCCCGAATGTACAAGTCACCAATCACATAGGTATATCCAATGTCCAAATCCCAATGAATCACCTAGTATCCCAAGTCCAATCTCAATATGAATCTAACATCCTAAAGATATATATACATGTACAGAAATAAATATGATGGGGGCAATACACATATATTAGCGTCCCATTCCACTAATATTGGTGTAAGGGTATATATAACAACGGCTAAGTCCCCTGTTATATATACAAAAAGGGGTTAAAGAAATATCATGAAACCGTGTGCCAAGCATCGACACAGAAATCCTCGTATATGGGGCTCCGTCAGTCCGGACAGCCCACGGGGTCCGTCTGCAGTGTCGGCCCTCGGCCTCGACAGTACAGGTCATCCCGTATCCATCTCTCTACTCTGGCCAGTAGCCTCCAGACAACTGCCAGGTCCAACAATCACCGGTAGGTACTCGCCCGCCTCCAGGCTCAATCGGCAAACCCATCGATCTTCTTGCCGAGGGGAACCATACCGGGCCCCGCCATGTACTCTCATACGGCAACCACACCTCGTATGGAGCAGGTAATCAGCACCGATAAAACTCATGGGGGACGCTCGAAATATCATATCAAGGAAACCGGGTTGTTACATGTATGCATAATTTCATGAACTCCCACGGTTCCCAAATCCCGAAAACATCATATGAAATCCAGATAAACAATGCATAAATACAGGAATAGACGTATGCGATATATCTGAATGCGAGCAGGTAAACACAAGTATATAGCTGAACCAGATGTATGCGAAATCATGATAAGGTACAGCTAAGTAACATCAGTAAGTGTGAATATGCGACAACAACTGAATATGCATCTAACATACAGGTGTAGCAAAGTATAGGTATCTACCTATAGGAACTGATGTCGTATACCCCCCTGGGTATAGTAACATATGTAGGAAATCCCTCCCGGTATAGGTAAAATATGTAGGAGGTATACCTGTAGCTGTATCGCAAGTGAAAATATACCTATCACTGAAGGTATGATACACTATAGGTATACCGATAAACTAGATGTCAAGTGTGGTAAGCAAAGGTAGCTATAAGGGGTAGTGTGTGACATGGCAATTATTGACGGTGTGTGTGTAGCATGCAATCCGTGCTCGTGCAACATGAACCGTCAATAATGTGTGCAGTGTCCTACGGCTGCTAGTCACAGTATATAGCTATATCTAGGAAATGCAGTAAATGCGCAATGCTACAATGACGTAGAATGTGCGACAGGAATTTGAATCCTAGCCCAGACGCATAACGCCATGCGGGCGATTCCCCTGTAGATGTTATATCTACTCACCTAAACTCCACGCTGGGTGAATCCTATCGCCTGCTCCCCCTGTAGCTGTGTCCGTAGCTCCTGCCTGTAAACCTGTAAATATAACATGAAAATCACATATAAGCCCAATATCTCGCGAAACGCGATATCGAATCGAAACGAGAAACTCGCGTCGCGAACCAAGCGCGCGTGTGCACGATACGCTGAATCGTGTGTATACGCGTCTAAAACCATCGCGACACGCGGCGATACGCTGGATCACAGAACCCACTCACGTATCGCGCGTATCGCGCAAACACAACTAAACACAAAAGCGACATATTGTCCCAGATTCTGTCCAGGCTACAATATTACAAAACTACAAATACCAAGGACCTACACAACATAGAAGACACCACCCCAGAAAACCCTAGCTCCTATCTCCCTGTTCTGGCCGCAAATTGCGGCCAGAAAGGCGGTTTTGGCGGCCAAAGATCAGAGTGGTGGGGTCGTGCTCTGGTAGTGGGGTCAGGGTGTTACTAGTAGGCTGGGGTCCACTCAAGTTTATTCTGAAGTCCCCCGGGTAACAGCAGATCACAGATATCCAATAAAACACTTTAAAACACCAATTTGCACAATTTGGAAACCTATGGTATTTTAGTGTAATCCAGGGAATTTCTCTGTATGAGTGACCCTACTAACACTAGATTTACCTAAGGTAACTAACACAATCATCAATTTGTCATCACAACTCACCATTCACCAAAATAGCACTAAATTGGTTATTTAACACTAACCGAAGCTAATAAGCATACAAACTAAGTAACTAGGGAAAAGGGTTTAAAAGTATACCCAAAAGGGACCCTAGAGAGCTGGTGAAGGGGTGAGTGGAGGAGGTGAGAGCTTCTGCAAGTGCTGAGCTCCTCCTGCTGTTGCTGCTACTGCTGATGCTGCTGTTCTTGTTGATGTTGTTGTTGCTTCTTCTGGTACTGCTCCTTTTAGTGTTGTTGCTGCTGTCACTGCTGCTTGCTTGTGTGTGGGTGTGAGAATGAGAGAATGAGTGAGTGTGTTGTGAAGAAGCTGCTGCTGTTACTGTTGTTGCTGCCTCTTCTGCTGCTGCTGTGAGAGTGCTGTGTGTGTGTGTGTGAGTGAGAGAGTGGGAGAAAAGAGAGAAAAGAGAATGAGAAATGAGTGACTAACAAAGCTAGCCCCTCCTCTCTTCTCACTCCCTCTCACCTCATTAAATGAGGCATGGGCAAAGTCATGATGCCCATGCTCTCTCTCTCTCTCTCAAGGTCAACACAAAGCAATTAATAAAACCCTTAATAAAATTCATTTAATTAACAACAACCATGAACAAAATAAAACCCAAACACCTACACAATTATTGTTAACCTAAAGAGAAAGGATTAACCCACCATGCTTGCTAACATGGTTTAACCCCATCTCTAACCCTAGTTGTCATGCACAAGTGTGTGTATGCCTAACAAAATTCCAATAAAATACACATTAATTAGGATAAAATATTTAAAAACCAATTTGGTAAACTTTTTGTTAAAAACCATATTTTAAAATATAATTAGCTACAAAACACATTCTAAGGTGTTACAATCTCCCCCCCTTAAAAGAAATTCGTCCCCGAATTTAAAACTTATACTGTTACCTATACCTTCAACACGGAGATTAAAATCCTCAAATCTCGCTCGCAGCCTCCCAAGTGACCATCTCACTACACGGCTACGCCCGAGAAAACCTTTCACAGATGGCAAGACCTTTGACCGACGTTCCTCCACCTGTCGAGCCATTAACACACATGGCTGCGGGTGAACGAAAGATCGCGTCAAGCTAAATGGTCTGGTGCCAAAACATGTGAGAAAGGTCATGAAGGTAATTGTAAAGTATCATCACAAGGAATACGGGGTGAAAATCCAATAATCTGGGCGGAAGTGCCAAATTGAAGGCAACGAAACTAACTCGCTTATAGGATCTCAGAAGGACCTAAACCCTGGGGTAAGCTTCCCAGAATCCAACACGTCATTCATCGGAAAGTCCATAGGAATCCATGACTTGCCACTGCGCACTCAAGCCTGCGACCAACACAGTCGCATAAAACATCTGTTTGCAATGGACAGTTCTCATCCTGACCTGAACACAACTGGACTATCTCCGAATTCTCTAGACATAGCTGGGTCCAAAATCCTACCTTCGCGGAGTCAGAAGAACAACAGACTGGTGATCGACACGACCTAACCCCTAAGCCTAAGGGTGGCCAATTGGAGTGTCTCCTGATAATAGCTATCGAAGGAGAACCCTAACGAGGGCGAGTGACGATCCCAAGCTGCTGACGACCAAACAAAACAACAAACACACAACTTAAACAAACAACTGAGCAAACTGAGTATAACCGGATGACAAGAATCCGAATGGAATCACACCCTATCCAAACCTGGGTAGAAACCATAACGAAATTCATGGAGATCTGCTCCCATTCCTGCTTCGGAACGGTAAAAGGTTGCAACTCTCCAGCCGGCCTCAGATGCTCGACCCAAAGCACACAACAAGACAGACACTTGAAACGAAACCTGAAACTTCTCCTTACATTCTTGCCCACTCGTAACTATCTCACAAGTCACGCCAAAGCTGGTGGAACCTAAATGTATAAAGAGAGTTGACAGATGTGCGTGCTCTAGGATTACACACCTCTACCTGATAATGGCAAGTATACAAACGTGTCCCTAACTTTGCACATCATTGTCACAATCAAGGTCTCCGAATCATTACCCAGCCGAATATGCTCAAGTATCTCTGACGTACGAGCTTCGACGGCAGTGTCTCACGAAAACGACTTAAGAGAAGTGGTCGGGCGCGGACATGAGCAAGCTGTCCCCTCCGTAGAGACGAACCAAGCTATACTCGACGATCACACAAGAACTGTAAATCTGCAGAAGACCATCACAACAATCCAAATCTGCTGCAGGAAGATGTACATTAAGCTCTAGTGGTCCGTGGAGAATCTGACACGACTCTCAAGCAAGTAGTGTTTCCAATTATCCAACGCAAAACCACAGCGGCCATCTCCAGATCATGAGTGGGATATCCTTCTCGTACTTCCTCCTAAGGTGGGGAAAGCAAAAGCGATATCTCTATAGTGTCATCTCGGTACACCCTCGAGCCCACTCAAGAAACATTACAGTCAAACAACAAGGTCGCCCGAACCAAAAGCAAAGGAAGAACTGATGCAGCTGTTAACTGAATCTTCAACTGCTGAAGACTCTGTACACGTGCCTCAGTTCAAAGAAAAGAAACCTCCTTTTTGGTCAATTCAGTCGACGGTGGAGCACTACTCTAGCAATCCTGCATGAAACGGCGGTAAAAACCCTGCTAAGCCCAACAATCTGCGGATCTCCGTCCTGCACACAAGTCTGGGCCTAAGCTGTACGGCCACGATCTCCCTCGGAACCATACAAAACCGTTTCCCGTGACTACAAGACCTAGGAGTCAACACAAAACAAGCCTGAAGAAACACCCTGAGAATTTAGCAAACTGCTGGTGCTCTCCCAGCATCTGCATAACAAATCCTCAAGTGCTACTCCTGTCCCTCAAGACACATTAAGTAGACCAGAGTGTCGTAAATAATACAACAAAAACTGGTCGAGGAACGGCCTGCAGAAATCTGGCTCATCATATCTACGAGTGCTGCTAGGGCAACAGTGAATCCAACGACTCACAAAACACACAAAGCCCGTAGCACGCACAAGGCAGTCTTCGGAATGCCGTCACTCCGAATCCGCAATAATGATGACCTGATCCCAAGCACACTTAGAGAAATGTCTCGCACTCTGGAGCTGATCGAAGAAATCGTCACGGCGAGATGAAGGATACCTATCCGCACCGTAAGCCGGTTCAATTGACGATCCGTCGATACACAACCCTAAACTGCCGTCTTTCCCCCTCGACGAACAGAAATAGGAGTTTCCAAAAGCGAAACACTCAGACGCACAAAACTCCCCAAACCAAAACTCTGCAGCTGATCCTTAAGCTCCCTTAGCTTGGCCGGCTCATCTGGAACAACGTTGGAAAAACTCTCGCACGAAAGGAACCCGGTCCAACAATCCCACGGTGGCTCCGGTATCACAAATGAACGCCAAGAATCCACACCATCTCCTCAGTAGCCGACTAGCGAAAAAGGCTGAATTCAAGCTGTGAGAGGCGGTACAACTATGCACCCGCACAACAAGAACTGACTTGCCGGGGAAAACAAAACCTAATTTGTTTCCACACGGTAGTCCACAGACGCCTAACACGTAGTTAACCAGTCCGTGCCCAGGAGAACGTCAAATCCAACCTCTCTAGAAGGATCAAAACGACGGACGAATCTTTACCTCCTATCCGATTGGCACGAAACTGAAATACGTGTCGCGCAACAAAAGGATCGCTGACAGAAGTTAGCACAACTACGACTAATCTACCCAACCACAGTACAAGCAAGAAACAAGCAAATACACCAAGAGAAAATAAAATATAACTCAAGGGTACCTGAAAACTCCACATTGGACGTCTGCGCGTCCCGATGAGTAGAAGCAAACTCCTGTGTCTGCCCTCTACTCGCAGCTGGATGAACTCCTCTGGTAGCCTGAGCCCTCTGAGCAAATCTTCCACGTCCAGGGCCTCTCTGAATACGATCATGACGAGGTGCTAAGGAACAATCCCTGACGAAGTGCTGAAGGCTCCCGCATCGAAAACATCCACGTGCTGACTGCTGACCATCCTGGGGATGAGAGCTGAATGACTGTCCTCGTCCCAAGCCTCTGCTACTCCCGCGACGGCCACGAAATCTGTCTCGACGACCAAACCTCTGCCTCTGGGCTGGTACGCTGGTACGAGTCCTCCACTGTCCTGGAACTCTCTGAGCCTCTGGAATGTGTGCCTCGTCAACTGGAGCTGCAACCACTGGTGCTATGTAGGTGACGGACTGCTGCATGCTGATCGTAAGGGACAGCTGGGTAACAGGGGTGACAAGCTCCTGTCGTAGCTCCCGAACGACATCAACCAAGGAACTCATCGTCTGGCGGAACTCCTGCATCTCTACCAAAAGTCTATCCATAGTATAGATCGTAGACTGATCCGTCTGCACCTGTGCAACTAGAGTGCCATCCTGGTCAGTGCTCGGCTCACCCGAGCTAACCCTGACCTCGGCCCTCGCTGCATCGCTCTGAGTCCCCATAGTCATCGGCGGCAAGGCTATAAATAGATATAAGATGAGATTCGATAAGAATGAGGAAATCGGATCTCAAGGATATGAATCATCAAAGAAGGAATGTCAAGCAAGTTGTACTTAGGTCACTTAATGCAAGGTACCGCGCTGTGGGTATGCTGCAGACATACACACACTACGTTACTCTGCTTAAGCTACCTACTCCATCATACTAAGGTCATCCTACACTCCGAAAGGTAAAACCTGGCTCTGATACCAACTTTGTCACGACCCAAAAAAAAAGCCCGTGACGGCCCTAATACTACGCAACGCCTAAAGACGCAACGTAGTAAAAGAAAGCCAAACCCAGAAATCTAAACCAAGAAAATACGGAAAAGATAATATAAGTTTGAAAACAATTGAAATCGCAACCCCAAATTCCTTAAAAAGTCTTCCTTTCTTTCTTTAAAATTTTAGCAACACCCCATTTTTTTTATAAAGACTAGTCAATATGAATACAACAGAAGAATAAGGACAGTAGAGAAAAAGCTGCATATATAAAGACACCAAATCCACCATAATACACATAACGTCCTCACCAAGTCTCTATGTCAATAATACAACAGTAGATGGAGAGTACAATACAACGAAGGTACAAAATATAATACAGATAACCGTCTAACCCACCTATGCAAAATGGTACTGTGAGCTGATGCGGTATCTGTAGCAAAAGATGGTAGCTGGATAGCTGGATAGGGGAATAGCCTGCCTCGACTACTCTGGGGAATAACCTGAAACACCTGTGGCACAACGGGGGTGAGTTGCCAACTCGTGAATAGTATAAAACATATGCAGGTAATCGCAGGAATGCACGTACAGCATGAATCTAAGATATGCGATTACAATAATGATATATCATGCAATGCTGAAATAGGGAGAGTACACTAGCAGGTACAATCAAAATGTGAAGCAATGATGGCATGATAGTGGTATGCACTGTCGGTGCAATAGAGATATGAGAAAGTAAATATGCAACTATCATAAGGGTACACTACAAGTACTACCAATATATGAATCTGTGCATAAAATAGGTAATGGTGAGGTGTAGGGTGGAATATGTCACTTTCCACGGAAACCTGACGTCGTGGCAGGATCACAATCCACTAAGATACTCCAATCCCAAATCCTCAAACCAGGCCCCACACTGGGCACTCACATCAAATAAGTCTCACATCTCCTCAATGTACAATGTCGAGTAATCTCCTATATCCCGAATGTACAAGTCACCAATCACATAGGTATATCCAATGTCCAAATCCCAATGAATCACCTAGTATCCCAAGTCCAATCTCAATATGAATCTAACATCCTAAAGATATATATACATGTACAGAAATAAATATGATGGGGGCAATACACATATATTAGCGTCCCATTCCACTAATATTGGTGTAAGGGTATATATAACAACGGCTAAGTCCCCTGTTATATATACAAAAAGGGGTTAAAGAAATATCATGAAACCGTGTGCCAAGCATCGACACAGAAATCCTCGTATATGGGGCTCCGTCAGTCCGGACAGCCCACGGGGTCCGTCTGCAGTGTCGGCCCTCGGCCTCGACAGTACAGGTCATCCCGTATCCATCTCTCTACTCTGGCCAGTAGCCTCCAGACAACTGCCAGGTCCAACAATCACCGGTAGGTACTCGCCCGCCTCCAGGCTCAATCGGCAAACCCATCGATCTTCTTGCCGAGGGGAACCATACCGGGCCCCGCCATGTACTCTCATACGGCAACCACACCTCGTATGGAGCAGGTAATCAGCACCGATAAAACTCATGGGGGACGCTCGAAATATCATATCAAGGAAACCGGGTTGTTACATGTATGCATAATTTCATGAACTCCCACGGTTCCCAAATCCCGAAAACATCATATGAAATCCAGATAAACAATGCATAAATACAGGAATAGACGTATGCGATATATCTGAATGCGAGCAGGTAAACACAAGTATATAGCTGAACCAGATGTATGCGAAATCATGATAAGGTACAGCTAAGTAACATCAGTAAGTGTGAATATGCGACAACAACTGAATATGCATCTAACATACAGGTGTAGCAAAGTATAGGTATCTACCTATAGGAACTGATGTCGTATACCCCCTGGGTATAGTAACATATGTAGGAAATCCCTCCCGGTATAGGTAAAATATGTAGGAGGTATACCTGTAGCTGTATCGCAAGTGAAAATATACCTATCACTGAAGGTATGATACACTATAGGTATACCGATAAACTAGATGTCAAGTGTGGTAAGCAAAGGTAGCTATAAGGGGTAGTGTGTGACATGGCAATTATTGACGGTGTGTGTGTAGCATGCAATCCGTGCTCGTGCAACATGAACCGTCAATAATGTGTGCAGTGTCCTACGGCTGCTAGTCACAGTATATAGCTATATCTAGGAAATGCAGTAAATGCGCAATGCTACAATGACGTAGAATGTGCGACAGGAATTTGAATCCTAGCCCAGACGCATAACGCCATGCGGGCGATTCCCCTGTAGATGTTATATCTACTCACCTAAACTCCACGCTGGGTGAATCCTATCGCCTGCTCCCCCTGTAGCTGTGTCCGTAGCTCCTGCCTGTAAACCTGTAAATATAACATGAAAATCACATATAAGCCCAATATCTCGCGAAACGCGATATCGAATCGAAACGAGAAACTCGCGTCGCGAACCAAGCGCGCGTGTGCACGATACGCTGAATCGTGTGTATACGCGTCTAAAACCATCGCGACACGCGGCGATACGCTGGATCACAGAACCCACTCACGTATCGCGCGTATCGCGCAAACACAACTAAACACAAAAGCGACATATTGTCCCAGATTCTGTCCAGGCTACAATATTACAAAACTACAAATACCAAGGACCTACACAACATAGAAGACACCACCCCAGAAAACCCTAGCTCCTATCTCCCTGTTCTGGCCGCAAATTGCGGCCAGAAAGGCGGTTTTGGCGGCCAAAGATCAGAGTGGTGGGGTCGTGCTCTGGTAGTGGGGTCAGGGTGTTACTAGTAGGCTGGGGTCCACTCAAGTTTATTCTGAAGTCCCCCGGGTAACAGCAGATCACAGATATCCAATAAAACACTTTAAAACACCAATTTGCACAATTTGGAAACCTATGGTATTTTAGTGTAATCCAGGGAATTTCTCTGTATGAGTGACCCTACTAACACTAGATTTACCTAAGGTAACTAACACAATCATCAATTTGTCATCACAACTCACCATTCACCAAAATAGCACTAAATTGGTTATTTAACACTAACCGAAGCTAATAAGCATACAAACTAAGTAACTAGGGAAAAGGGTTTAAAAGTATACCCAAAAGGGACCCTAGAGAGCTGGTGAAGGGGTGAGTGGAGGAGGTGAGAGCTTCTGCAAGTGCTGAGCTCCTCCTGCTGTTGCTGCTACTGCTGATGCTGCTGTTCTTGTTGATGTTGTTGTTGCTTCTTCTGGTACTGCTCCTTTTAGTGTTGTTGCTGCTGTCACTGCTGCTTGCTTGTGTGTGGGTGTGAGAATGAGAGAATGAGTGAGTGTGTTGTGAAGAAGCTGCTGCTGTTACTGTTGTTGCTGCCTCTTCTGCTGCTGCTGTGAGAGTGCTGTGTGTGTGTGTGTGAGTGAGAGAGTGGGAGAAAAGAGAGAAAAGAGAATGAGAAATGAGTGACTAACAAAGCTAGCCCCTCCTCTCTTCTCACTCCTTCTCACCTCATTAAATGAGGCATGGGCAAAGTCATGATGCCCATGCTCTCTCTCTCTCTCTCAAGGTCAACACAAAGCAATTAATAAAACCCTTAATAAAATTCATTTAATTAACAACAACCATGAACAAAATAAAACCCAAACACCTACACAATTATTGTTAACCTAAAGAGAAAGGATTAACCCACCATGCTTGCTAACATGGTTTAACCCCATCTCTAACCCTAGTTGTCATGCACAAGTGTGTGTATGCCTAACAAAATTCCAATAAAATACACATTAATTAGGATAAAATATTTAAAAACCAATTTGGTAAACTTTTTGTTAAAAACCATATTTTAAAATATAATTAGCTACAAAACACATTCTAAGGTGTTACACTGGCGCTACCGCGGACAAAGAAACCCGGATCGTAACCATTAACCGATACTAGCTAACAAGAGATGGGAAGAGAAGTATACCGAGTGATCCGAGTCCTCCGGTCTTCTCGTCATCGTCCCGATCTCCCACGGAAAGTCCTGTCTCCATATCGTCGCCTCCTCGCCGGAAGGGCACCACATCGCCTGCGTCTTTTACGGGCTCCCGCCTCAATACCGAGGCAACTCGAGCATGAAGCCGGCAAGTCGACATGCCCAAGGTTTGCTGTAGAATGTAGTGTAGATATTTTGTCTCTTGGAGTTTATGTAGTTGCCATTGATGGATGGAGGAAGAGGTAAAGAAAATTGGTGCTTTCAATTTTCTAGCAAGAAAAAGATGAGATGAAGAATTCCTCACATAACCAAAATCAACTCTCTCATTCTTTTTCTCTCAAGTGAAGCATCATCTCTCATGTGAGAATGGTGAAGGAATGAATATGAAACCATAACAAGAAGGGAGGTGATGGTAGGAGAAGAATAATGGTGACCATATCCAAACATCATCATAACAATTCACATCAACCTCTAATCACCTCATTTCACCAAAAAGCAAGTGATGATGATAGAAAAGAATGGTATCAAAAGATGCTTTCATAATTAATACAATTACAAGAAACCCCTCCACAAAGTGTTATTTGCAAACTTGCAAATAACCCCCTTCCATCGGAAAAGTCCGGCCGGGAAAGAACAAAGGAAAACCGGCCGGAACGGAATGAAAATTGGCAACTCCAGAAAACAGGTCCCGTAATAAATTACAGGAAAACCCCGATACTGTGCATACACACCCGCATCTGTATTCCGACCGGATACAAATGCAATGAGACAAAATCTACACTGTACTAAACTAGGATCCGGCTTAAACCAAAGCCGGCTAGTAATATCCGTCCGATCCTGATCCGTGCAATACCGCACGTATCTGATCGAACCCAGCCATATAACCATACGGCCTCTAGTACAAACTGTCCGATCCTGATCCGTGCAATACCGCACGTATCTGATCGGACCCTGCCATATCTCCATACGGCCTCTACAGCGTTTCGCCCGAAACTTGAGTAACTGAAAGTGTGGTGGACTCTAAAGACTCGTCAATACTATGGCTGTGGATTTAACCACTAGCACGTCAGAGGTATAAGCCAATACGTGACGGGCCACCAGCTATTGACCAAAAGGGACGTCGATGAGCGAACTCATCCTGACACCCTACTGAGCCTGTCAGTAACAATATCCGTACAGTCCGGTCCGTTCGTCTATGAGCATCGCATGGCGGGCCTAGGGGGTTGGTAAAAGTCAGACCCCTAAAAGCGGTACAAGTCGTGTCGGAGTGTAGCCCAGAACGCCCTGAGATACTACTGGAATACCTACCAGTAAATCTCCTGCCTCGGCCGAGGGCTTTGCGTAATGGCTCTCCTAGACACAGCACGACCTCACCCCCAATACCGGGAGAGACGAACCCCTGAAGATCCGCTCACTGCCTCCATGTGGCTCGGGACTGTACCCAACTAAAACCTGTTTGCACGACTCCTTTGAGCCGTGGTAGGGTAGTAATCAAAGCACAGTAGGAACTCACACGAGACAAATGACGATCTCAGGTCGATGAACTAACCTGTACACATGTCACCAGGGAACTGCTATCTGACATCTGGTATAAGACCAACTAGCATGTTCCCGGCGAGTCCTGTCCGGTGTACTCATAACCCAATGAGCACCTGTATACATCTTAGGTGAACCAACTGACACCAGTGGCTTGTGAGACCGGCCACCGCCCCTCGTCGGGGTCTCGACTGTATACACTAGTCTACTAATGGAGTATCGATGCCCTGTCTCGAAACTCCTACGACTAGGGACCTTTTAAGGATGTGCTTATAGACCGCCAGCTCTCACGTATATGATCGCCATCATACTGCTGGTAGTCAAGCAAGAATCCTAGGGGCTCTATCAACGTGTAATAGCGACATGTCAGGTCACCTAAAGTAGTACACGATGATAAAGATAAACCAGATAGCATACTATCATCTCGAGTAAGACTGTCCTACTGGGACAGGTCCTCCCTCAATCATTGCAATCACGTGCCTGTGATCCAATAATTGACTCTGAGGGCACTATCTCCAACAATTTGCACAGTAATTTGTTTCTTTAGGTGCTGAGTTTTCTGGGAATTTTTAATTTGCACTCAAGAGTTGAGTTTTCTGGGATGTTTTGGGGCTTCGATGATTCGATCGGAAATTTTGACTTTGTCTATGTGTTTTTCCGGGTAACTTTAGAATATGTTAAAAAGTTCGACCGGATAAAAATACCCACTTTTTCCCCTGCCGGGAAATTTTCAATTGTTGGATTTTTCCGTAGTTTAACGACGTTCTAAGTAGTGCAAGTAACGCGATGGTCCCTCTAGAAGACAACAAACCATAACTCGATTATGTGACCATCTTAAACTGCCCTTTGAACCTTAGGGTTTGGGGCAGTACGGCGTGCCACATGTGAGGCGTTGGCTTGACCCTTCTACGGCTGGACCGTTGGTACCGAGGCACGAAGTGAATGTTTTTAAACTTATTTCATGTGTTGAGCTGTTTCGGGAAAACTTGGGTGTTCGATCGGAAAGTTTAACATTTTCTATTTATCCGGAATGTGATACAATAATTGGAATTCACAAATAGTTATGAGATAACTGAATGAATGTTATAAACGTAGCACTTTAGTCTCACTTGATCGGTTGCCATGGAATTTTGATGCGATCAAAAGTCCGTCGCAATCACGTAGCGTACGCGGATACTCGCCGGATAAACTTAATAGACAGCTACACCCCATAGCCCCGAACAAGTGACTGTAGGAGAACCCCGTCGCCGAAAGTATCCGTCCGGGTGCTCGCGGCAGCGGTGTTCCGCCTTAGTGCACTTCGTCGACGGCGTCGGGGGTGCGGCCGCCCACTAAAGTTTGCGACGAGCATTCGTTCTGGATGCCGGGAATCTTGTTGAATTGCCCGACTTTATATTGAAAAGTGTTTTCGATATTGAGACTAAAATGCGGGGTTTATAATTGTTAGGCATGCGATGTCTATGGAATTCATTTGATTAGGCATGTGATGTCTAAAGAGTGCGGACTCCAACTGTTGTAGTTTTACACTTTCTTTTCTGTGACCGTAAGCATAATATGTGATATCTCCGGTTTCGTTGCTATATGTCAACGACAATTGGGATGCGCATATTTACTTACGTTGATGAAATGTGATGTTATGTGTTGCTGGATATGTTATATTGGATCGTCGTGTTTGAATAGCCGGAGGTTTTTATGTGAGATGAGTGTTTTTTCATTTTCATTCATATAAAAGCTTGTATGTAATATTCTTTTATTGAGGCACTTCCAGGTTGCGGAAGATGTCACCGTTTGTATATTATTTACTTTTCCGCACTAGGATAGACCCAAGGAGGAGAGCACAAGTAACCGGGTTCTGGAGTCCAGTGGGAGACCAACTCGAGGAGTCGAGTCCGAGTCTCCTAACTCTAGAATTGGTAGGGTTGCTTGCCGCACTCGTAGGGGTCTAGGGGTGTGGGTTTGGCTATTCATCGCGACCGTGGAATCCGTGTTTTATACTGGCTCGTATTGAAAACACGGACGTCCTAGTATATCCAATATTTCATATGATACTTTCTGCTGCGTTATCTGTGATGTGTGTAAGTGCACGGCGGCGCCCCGGCCTCCATCCCGAGGCCAAATGCGGAAGCGATGGTTAACTTTAATTTTTCAAACTGGCACCACCGCGCACTAAAACCCGGATCGGGCCATTAACTAGTCCTAGCTAACTACAAGATGGGGAAGAGAGATATACCGAGCGATCCGTGTCCTCCGGTCTTCTCGCCGTCGTCCCGATCTCCCGCGGAATGTCCGGTCTCCACCTCCTCGCCGGAAAGGCACCACGTCGCCTGCTTCTTTTACGGGTTCCCACCTCTATACCGAGGCAACTCGGACGCGAAGTTGGCTAGCCGACGCGTCCAAGATTTGCTGTAGACAAGTGTAGAATGGTTGTCTCTTTTGGGCTTATGAAGTTGCCGTAAAGATGATGGAGGAGAGAAAGAATTTTGGAGAGGATGAAGGTGTATCATTTTGCAAGCATGAAGAATGAGATGAATAAAATCCCACCACAAGAAAAACAACTCTCTCATCTTCTCCTCATCAAAAATGGTGGAGGATAAAAACATCAACCATGAAGGGAGGTGATCGTAGTAAAAGGTAGAGGGTGACCACATCCAAAAGGCAATGATAACAAAGTCACACCAAGTCAAATCCAACTCTAATCTCAATTAATGCAAAGGAAAAGATGGATAAAGCATCTCATGATGATAATCATATCATGAAGCCACAAATGCAAAAAACCCCACCTCAATAAATTATTTGCAAACTTACAAATAACCCCCTCCATCGGAAAAGTCCGGCCGGGAAGGATCAAAGGAAAACCGGCCGGAACGGAATGCAAACTGGCAACTTCAGAAAACTGGTCCCGTAATAAATTACAGGAAAAAACCCCGATACTGTGTATACACACCCGGATCTGTATTCCGACCAGATACAAATGCAAAGAGACAAAATCTACACTGTACTATACTAGGATCCGGCTTAAACCAAAGCTGGCTAGTAATATCCGTCCGATCCTGATTTGTGCAATACCGCACGTATCTGATCGAACCCTGCCATATATCCATACGGCCTCTAGTACTAACCGTCCGATCCTGATCCGTGCAATACCGCACGTATCTGATCGAACCCTGCCATATCTCTATACGGCCTCTACAGCGTTTCGCCCGAAACTTGAGTAACTTTATGTGTGGTGGACTCTAAAGACTCGTCAATACTATGGCTATGGATTTAACCACTAGCACGTCAGAGGTATTAGCCATACGTGACGGGCCACCAGCTATTGACCAAAAGGGACGTTGATGAGCGAACTCATCCTGACACCCTACTGAGCCTGTCAGTGACAATATCCGTACAGTCCGGTCCGTTCGTCTATGAGCATCGCATGGCGGGCCTAGGGGGTTGGTAAAAGTCAGACCCCCAAAAGCGGTACAAGTCGTGTCGGAGTGTAGCCCAGAACACCCTGAGATACTACTGGAATACCTACCAGTAAATCTCCTGCCTTGGCCAAGGACTTCGTGTAAGTGCACGGCGGCGCCCCGGCCGTCAATCCGACACCGGAATGCGGAAGTGGTGATAAACTTTAATTTTGCGAACTTAGCAAACCGGCACCACCGCGCACTAAACACCCGGAGGGCCATTAAACTAGTTCTAGCTAACTACAAGACGGGTTAGAGATATACCGAGTGATCCGAGTCCTCCGGTCTTCTCGTCATCGTCCCGATCTCCTGCGGAAAATCCTGTCTCCATGTTGTCGCCTCCTCGCCGGAAGGGCACCACATCGCCTGCGTCTTTTACGGGCTCCCGCCTCTTTACCGAGGCAACTCGGGCACGAAGCTGGCAAGTCGACGTGCCCAAGATTTGCTGTAGAATGTGTAGTGCTTTGTCTCTTTGGGGTATTGGAGTTGCCTTTGGATGGAGAAGAGAAATGAAAATGAAATTTCCCATGGAGCTAGAATTTTGTGGCATGAGATATATCAGATGAAAAAAATTTTCCTTATCAATATGAAAACCCCACCCACACCAAATTATGGCCGGCCCCTAATTAGAATGAGGAGGGAAAAAGAAAACAAGAGGGAGGTGAGTGTAGGAGAGCACAAGGGTGACCATATCATAAAGCAAGCTTCAAATCAAACACTTAATCAACTCACATCTCATTAATGCATGTAATGATGCATGAAAAGAAAAGATGCCATCATAATCAAGGTATTTGCAAGAAACCCCTCCACAATGTGTTATTTGCAACCTTGCAAATAACACCCTCCATCACAACAGTCCGGCCGAGAAGGAACAAAGAAAAAAACCGGTCGGAACGGAAAGAAAACCGGCAACTCTAGAAAACTGGTCCCGTAATAAATTACAGGAAAACCCCGATACTGTGCATACACACCCGCATCTGTATTCCCACTGAACACAAATGCAAAGAGACAAAATCTACACAGTACTATACTAGGATCCGGCTTAAACCAAAGCCGGCTAGTAATATCCGTCCGATCCTGATCCGTGCAATACCGCACGTATCTGATCGGACCCTGCCATATATCCATACGGCCTCTAGTACTAACCGTCCGATCCTGATCCGTGCAATACCGCACGTATCTGATCGGACCCTGCCATATCTCCATACGGCCTCTACAGCGTTTCGCCCGAAACTTGAGTAACTGAAAGTGTGGTGGACTCTAAAGACTCGTTAATACTATGGCTGTGGATTTAACCACTAGCACGTCAGAGGTATAAGCCAATACGTGACGGGCCACCAGCTATTGACCAAAAGGGACGTCGATGAGCGAACTCATCCTGATACCCTACTTAGCCTGTCAGTGACAATATCCGTACAGTCCGGTCCGTTCGTCTATGAGCATCGCATGGCGGGCCTAGGGGGTTGGTAAAAGTCAGACCCCCAAAAGCGGTACAAGTCGTGTCGGAGTGTAGCCCAGAACACCCTGAGATACTACTGGAATACCTACCAGTAAATCTCCTGCCTTGGCCAAGGACTTCGTGTAATGGCTCTCCAAGACACAGCGCGAACTCACCCCCAATACCGGGAGAGACGAACCCCTAAAGATCCGCTCACTGCCTCCATGTGGCTCGGGACTGTACCCAACTAAAACCTGTTTGCATGACTCCTTTGAGCCGTGGTAGGGTAGTAATCAAAGCACAGTGGGAACTCACACGAGACAAATGACGATCCTCAGGTCGATGAACTAACCTGTACACATGTCACCAGGGAACTGCTATCTGACGTCAGGTATAAGACCAACTAGCATGTTCCCGGCGAGTCCTGTCCGGTGTACTCATAACCCAATGAGCACCTGTATACATCTTAGGTGAACCAACTGACACCAGTGGCTTGTGAGACCGGCCACCGCCCCTCGTCGGGGTCTCGACTGTATACACTAGTCTACTCTGGAGTATCGATGCCCTGTCTCGAAACTCCCACGACTAGGGACCATTTAAGGATGTGCTTATAGACTACCAGCTCCCACGTATATGATCGCCCACATACTGCTGGCAGTCAAGCAAGAATCCTAGGGGCTCTATCAACGTGCAATAGTGACCTGTCATGTCACCTAAAGCAGTACACGATGATAAAGGTAAACCAGATAGCATACTATCATCTCGAGTAAGACTGTCCTACCGGGATAGGTCCTCCCTCAATCATTGCAATCACGTGCCTGTGATCCAATAATTGACTCTGAGGGCACTATCTCCAACACTTCGTGTTATGGCTCTCCAAGACACAGCGTGATCTCACCCCCAATACTGGAAGAGACGAACCCCCGAAGATCCGCTCACTGCCTCCATGTGGCTCGGGACTGTACCCAACTAAAACCTGTTTGCACGTCTCCTTTGAGCGTGGTAGGGTAGTAATCAAAGTACAGTGGGAACTCACACGAGACAAATGACGATCCCCAGGTCGATGAACTAACCTGTACACATGTCACCAGGGAACTGCTATCTGACGTCAAGTATAAGACCAACTAGCATGTTCCCGGCGAGTCCTGTCCGGTGTACTCATAACCCAATGAGCACCTGTATACATCTTAGGTGAACCAACTGACACCAGTGGCTTATGAGACCGGCCACCGCCCCTCGTCGGGGTCTCGACTGTATACACTAGTCTACTCTGGAGTATCGATGCCCTGTCTCGAAACTCCCACGACTAGGGACCTTTTAAGGATGTGCTTATAGACTACCAGCTCCTACGTATATGATCGCCCTCATACTGCTGGCAGTCAAGCAAGAATCCTAGGGGCTCTATCAACGTGCAATAGTGACCTGTCAGGTCACCTAAAGCAGTACATGATGATAAAGATAAACCAGATAGCATACTATCATCTTGAGTAAGACTGTCCTCCTGGGATAGGTCCTCCCTCAATCATTGCAATCACGTGCCTGTGATCCAATAATTGACTCTGAGGGCACTATCTCCAACAATCTCCCACTTGCACTCAAGGCTAATTATTGCGATGTCGCATACTCACAGCCCGTGTGATACCGAACACCCAACTCCTCTGCTAGTCAGTCTCACAAAGCTCGTTTGCGAAACTATTGCGTTCGAGGAACAGACTCAGCGAGTGGATCCGCTTTTATGTTCCTTTCTATGTCTCTCTATATCTCAAGTTCGCGGAGAAACCTGTCTCCCGAAATGAGCAATACCTGTCTTAGAATGTGTCTGGATGTCTGATGGGACCTAGCTCATAAATGAACTCCAAATCCAAACTTCTTAGACTGTATCGTCTACTAAACCTAATCAGTATCCTGCGCCATGCCTCCCTCAGTATTGCCTTGGACCACCTGTCCAAAATACTGCCCCTCGTCAGAAGGAAAACTATAACTCTGACAACCTCCTTGTCGTCCAGGTCACCTCGGAAGCCTGGAATGATAACTGTCTCCCGAATGAGGCTGTCGTTATCATATCCCTAGAACACCCACTTATGTTCTAAAACTGCTTCCGACTGCTTCTCCAGGACTGGATCAATGTCAACTTATTGCATCTAGTGCAAGAACAACATCTGGTGTGGTACTTGACATCTCATGATTGACTCAATTGCCTAAGCAAGTGATCTGCAAATCATGCACATCCCTCTCCCCTTTAGTCTGTAAGACACCTTTAGAGAGGGTGACTCCATCACCTGCACGTACACTACCGTGCCAGGAGTCGTCCATTCTAAATACTCTTAGAATGCTGTCTGAGTACCCTTAATTGGGAAACCACCCAAATATAGATCTAAAACCATAGATCTAGTAACCAGTATGTCTGATATAATGTCCAAGTCCCATGTGGAGAAACCACTGTGTGACGACCAAAGTATAACCGATCGTAGTATAGGAATATCACTTCCTACTCTGTGTATGTCATCCAAATACCACGACATCACACCCTACTACCTTCTCAACAGATCCATCCCCTATTCTGATGAAGTCAAACCTATGACTGTCACATCAGAAATAGATGATCTATCTCCGCTACTCTGCTTTAGTCTATAAATAGACATAAGCTACTTGTCCACCATGCTTCCGCTGCTCCCACTGACCACGAAAACCCTCTGGCAGAGTCATATAGACGTACACTTCTAAAGCAAGTTTAGAACGACGCTATACTCATCCTCCTGCCGGGTCTCACAGTCTGGAGCAACAGCAATGGCAAGTGTGGGCAAACAAGAACCTCCGTGTCACCGTCCTTGAGGCTACCGGAGTACCTCTCGGGTGCCTGAGGTTACCCACCTTATCTGCGGAGTGGCCAATGGAATGTCAAACCAGATTGAATGTTTTAGGTTCCTATCAAATCTTCAGTAATCGTTTGTGGTTCTGGAATCACTTCCAGTTCTACCATACTCCCACTTCTGTTTTCTGAAAAATCCATTTTTATTAAAACTGTGGCGAGTCTAGAACAATATTGCTATTGATCTTCCAGATGGTAGAAAGTCAACCCTCGTCATAGCCTGGGTCAACCCACAAATAGCCATTACAGAAACGTGCCTTGAGTTGTCCAGTGTCTGGTTTTAATCATAAGCCGGACAACTCCCCGTACCTTAACATCGTTAAGATATGAACTGTTCTATATCCAATATAGAACCAGAGGCACTGATTTAATTGAACCAGATTCAAATCATGCAGCTGTCTCCAGTGCATGTCAACTAAATGGAAGGAGGCCGATCAGCATTACTCAACTTAGGAATGCTTCCAATTATGAGTAACCTGAAAGAGAAGCAAGTTCTCTTAACCATTACTATCAACTGAATACCATACACAAGTATCTACATCTTCGATCACTTTGAAGAATCCCGATACTTGCAATACCTGGTTCTCTACTTTATTCAAATACCTATAACTT
This sequence comes from Agapanthus africanus, assembly GCA_030015575.1. Lineage (NCBI taxonomy): Eukaryota > Viridiplantae > Streptophyta > Magnoliopsida > Asparagales > Amaryllidaceae > Agapanthus > Agapanthus africanus. The sequence goes on along the minus strand of JASDDO010000012.1, from coordinate 392,077,965 downwards.
CTCAAAATTCGGACCCTGTGTTTCCACGAAACACCTGTCTAAAAACTAGAGAAGTCATAAGTAAACCGAATATAGTACGAGGACCAACCCCTCAGTCCTGATGGACCCTGGACAACATACAATACTCTGTATAAGTCCCTTGAGTCTGATAACTCATTCACTGTGTGTCGTAGGTTGAAAACTGTACTTATGGTTAAGAAGAATTACACCGCTGTTTAATGCTCCTTACCTAACCATCCACTGATATAGGTAAATGTCACAGACATAATTTCAAAAAGATATATCTTACTCTATAAAAATAGACGTACAGATGTATCAATTTGAAATTGGTGCATAACAGTGGATATTCAAAACCAAAATATTTGCCGACCGGCAAACAACCCAGGTGACTTCCTCAAATATCACCGATTACAACGAATCCCGATATAATGAGGATGATCACCCAATTCCCAATAACTTACTCCCACTCATCATCTGTAAGACCATACAGATGTGAGACTCATACCTGGTAAATACATACCTTGGGGTTAGTATCTAATCGGGAAATCAGTTTTCCTTTAACAGTACACAGTGAAACTGAAACATTGAAATGTTTCGATGGGGTATCCTGGTATTCCTAGTAATGCCTCTTCCATTATTCAGATTCACAACTGTAACCGTGTAATTCTTTGCCACCTCTCCAAATCCCTTTATATGTCTTTAGTCATTACCTTCTGTACACCCCTTTAGGCCAAATGGTTTTCTTCCTTCCCTACCGTTCGGCACCAGCCTATGGTTTGGAAGAAGACTATCCAATAAGCATAATGGGTGTACTGTCCTAATCCTAGGAGCACTCGCAATGTGAGAGAAGGTGAAGATAAAAGACAACCGAATAAACCTTATTCCTATTTCCCCTGAACCAGAATCCATCCCCGAACTGGAACAAGTTCCTTTCGAGTTCGTATATAACCATACGATGGAGTATCCAATAAACTGTGGATCTTCGTAGTGATACGGAGTGTCCTGGAGAAATACAAAGGTGATTTAGGATTGGCGAAGAAATACTTGGTTTGGTCGTGAATAGCAGTCGCAATTTACTTTGCCCTCTTACTAATCCTTTGCTTTGTCTTAACTTAATACCTTCTGCACACCATTTTTATGCTAATTGGTTTTCTTCATTCCCCACCGTTCGGCACCAGCCTAAGGTTTGGAAGAAGACTATCCAATTTGCGTAATAGGTGTACTACTCCTAAACCAAGGAGTACTCGCAGCCTGAGAGAAGGTAAAAGGAAAAAACAACTGAATAATCCTATCCGTTTTCTCCAGAACCGATAAAACCATCCTCGAATTCCTTCGAGTTCGTATCTAACCATACGATGGTTTTGTCCAATGGAAGTGGACGTTCGTAGTAATACGGGGTGTCCTGGAGAAAAGGGTAAAAGTAGGAGTGGCAATGAGGTATGCAACTCTGACAATCCAAAAGCCAGTGTTTAAGAAGGTTCGATTAATTTTGGTCACTGAGTCATAGTCTTAGGGTCACGTCAATGGTCGCTGCCAAAGAGAGAGAGAAAAGAAACACTCAGCGTGCACTCTAACCTAGATCAGAATGGTTACCAATTTATCTATGCTGGAAACCTCCCACTGTCACCTCAAATTCTCCTCCAAACCTGAAAGAAGAATTAGTCGGGGTCACTCGAGGAGTAAACTAACTCATCAGTGGGAATCGAGATCCAACTATCATCGCATGATATCGTGACGGAATCCGCTCACGTCATCACACTCCAGAAGGTATGCGCATATCTGGCAAGTTTCAGTTTCTTTAGAAACTCCCGATGTGATTTTTACTCCATGCTCTTATGACCTTGGCGTGAGGTCAAAATATCATAAGTCACATGTCAAGTTCTACCCATCATTGTCCAGGTTAATTTGAACCCACCCGTATATACCCTTGACGTAGGCCAAAATAGTAGTACGACTGTCCCAAACCAACGCATCTATCTATGCAACAGATAAATACTCGGCAGCTACCAAACGCTATGCCTTGGCGTAAGGTCAAAATACATAGCTTGAATACTACCGAATATTTAACTGAAATGATGGAGGGCTACGAATGGTTTCTGGCGAAAACCTTTAACGTAATGAACTTGATATCGTTGAAGGAACGGATAGCTTTTTAGAAAAATATAGTAAGGAAAACCTTCGCTAAAGAGGTCACTCCCGGTGAAGGGATCTCGGCTCTTTCCCCGTAGGATGGGGTGCAGGATATTCCAACTGAATACCACGATGCAAAGCAAAAGTAATCGGCTATAGTGAAGTTAATGCCCTGACGCAAACTTCTGTCCAAGGGGTCACTCCCGGTGAAGGGATCTCGGCCCTTGCCTCGTCGACTGAGGTGCTGGATATTCATAACCGAATATCACTGTGCAAAACAAAAGTGAACGTCCTTGCAATAACAGCTTTTTGAAAAGTGTTCCAACAACATCAGATTAGGTTGGTTTAACTTGCATTGATCCGAATCAATGCAGTCCCATCAATTGATCACACCATAAAGAACGAAAATATACTGATGTACGTATATGCCATCCGCATTCGCCACTGGGTCCCGTCATTACCCGTTAGGTTAGCTAACTAACGACAGAGCGGGGACTGGACTAGTGCGGATGCAAAACATATACAACATCTACTAGTATATATATATCAATATATAATTTTCGCTCAAGGTGTGATAAAATGCAACATCACAGAAATGTACAGCATCACAGAACAATACAGATATCTGGGACCCCCGGGTTTCACAGAGCCGCTACTGAAACCCGACGTTCCCGTGGTCGTGTGGATAGCCTGTGCAATGAAATCCTAGACCCCTACGGGCGCGGCAAGTTACCCGCCAAAACCTGAAGCGAGGCAGCCCCCTTCAGCACTGTGAAAGGACCACCCAGCACCTCACGGAATCCGGTAACTTGGGCACCCCTCCTGGGTCAACCTGTACCCCCTACGAGTGCGGCGAATAGCCCGCCAATTCTAGAGTGAAGCCCCCTCCGTCTCAATGCCATGAGATGCGGGCTTGTTGCCCTCTAGAATCCGGCTATCCGTGCACCCCTCCGTGGGGTAATCCTAGTACAGAAAGTAAAATATACATACAACGGGTACATCGACCGCAACCTGGTCGTGCCCCAAAATAATAATACAAACAGGCAGTGACGGCAGTCCACATGTCGGACGCTCGCCCCGCAATATCAAATATACATAATACAACAAAACTGTACTACCACTGCAACCAGGCTATCCCCACGACCAATCCGCAACATCACTGCAAAATCACAAAACATCAACGTGAATGTCACGTTCGCAAATCCGTCTAACCGGGCTATAGCAGTTAGACAGGATTTACCGATCAAGTGACATTCACGGTCGCAGATATAATGTAAATACTGTGAACTAATGTGTTTAAAATATCCAATCGATTAAATTTTATGAAGTGGACCACCAAGCTTTACTGTAGCACATAAAGAAATTCTGGGCCCAAAATTAATATTCCAAAAGCCCTATTTCCAACCCAAAAGCCCACTGGAAAAAATTGGCACAATGATAACACAGAACCGCCACGGAACCGCGGCAGAAAGGGGGTTTTGGCCGCGGTTCCGCGGTCTTCCTGTTGAATCATGGTGTCGAATATTTACAGTAGGCTTATAGGTCCCTGCACATACTTCTGCAACACACTGAAAAATTTTTGGACTTCAAAAAAATTCGACAGAAACTGATTTGAAGAAAAATACGGTTTTTGGAAAAAAGTTCGATCGGAAATGTAAAACACATTAGACAAAGCTAGACTATGTTAATGGCGAGGCTCTGATACCACTGTAAGTGCACGGCGGCGCCCCGGCCTCCATCCCGAGGCCAAATGCGGAAGCGATGGTTAACTTTAATTTTTCAAACTGGCACCACCGCGCACTAAAACCCGGATCGGGCCATTAACTAGTCCTAGCTAACTACAAGATGGGGAAGAGAGATATACCGAGCGATCCGTGTCCTCCGGTCTTCTCGCCGTCGTCCCGATCTCCCGCGGAATGTCCGGTCTCCACCTCCTCGCCAGAAAGGCACCACGTCGCCTGCTTCTTTTACGGGCTCCCACCTCTATACCGAGGCAACTCGGACGCGAAGTTGGCTAGCCGACGCGTCCAAGATTTGCTGTAGACAAGTGTAGAATGGTTGTCTCTTTTGGGCTTATGAAGTTGCCGTAAAGATGATGGAGGAGAGAAAGAATTTTGGAGAGGATGAAGGTGTATCATTTTGCAAGCATGAAGAATGAGATGAATAAAATCCCACCACAAGAAAAACAACTCTCTCATCCTCTCCTCATCAAAAATGGTGGAGGATAAAAACATCAACCATGAAGGGAGGTGATCGTAGTAAAAGGTAGAGGGTGACCACATCCAAAAGGCAATGATAACAAAGTCACACCAAGTCAAATCCAACTCTAATCTCAATTAATGCAAAGGAAAAGATGGATTAAGCATCTCATGATGATAATCATATCATGAAGCCACAAATGCAAAAAACCCTTCCTCAATAAGTTATTTGCAAACTTGCAAATAACCCCCTCCATCGGAAAAGTCCGGCCGGGAAGGATCAAAGGAAAACCGGCCGGAACGGAATGCAAACTGGCAACTCCAGAAAACTGGTCCCGTAATAAATTACAGGAAAAAACCCCGATACTGTGTATACACACCCGCATCTGTATTCCGACCGGATACAAATGCAAAGAGACAAAATCTACACTGTACTATACTAGGATCCGGCTTAAACCAAAGCCGGCTAGTAATATCCGTCCGATCCTGATCCGTGCAATACCGCACGTATCTGATTGAACCCTGCCATATATCCATACGGCCTCTAGTACTAACCGTCCGATCCTGATCCGTGCAATACCGCACGTATCTGATCGAACCCTGCCATATCTCCATACAGCCTCTATAGCGTTTCACCCGAAACTTGAGTAACTTTATGTGTGGTGGACTCTAAAGACTCGTCAATACTATGGCTGTGGATTTAACCACTAGCACGTCAGAGGTATTAGCCATACGTGACGGGCCACCAGCTATTGACCAAAAGGGACGTTGATGAGCGAACTCATCCTGACACCCTACTGAGCCTGTCAGTGACAATATCCATACAGTCCGGTCCGTTCGTCTATGAGCATCGCATGGCGGGCCTAGGGGGTTGGTAAAAGTCAGACCCCCAAAAGCGGTACAAGTCGTGTCGGAGTGTAGCCCAGAACACCCTGAGATACTACTGGAATACCTACCAGTAAATCTCCTGCCTTGGCCAAGGACTTCGTGTAATGGCTCTCCAAGACACAGCGCGATCTCACCCCCAATACTGGAAGAGACGAACCCCCGAAGATCCGCTCACTGCCTCCATGTGGCTCGGGACTGTACCCAACTAAAACCTGTTTGCACGTCTCCTTTGAGCATGGTAGGGTAGTAATCAAAGTACAGTGGGAACTCACACGAGACAAATGACGATCCCCAGGTCGATGAACTAACCTGTACACATGTCACCAGGGAACTGCTATCTGACGTCAAGTATAAGACCAACTAGCATGTTCCCGGCGAGTCCTGTCCGGTGTACTCATAACCCAATGAGCACCTGTATACATCTTAGGTGAACCAACTGACACCAGTGGCTTGTGAGACCGGCCACCGCCCCTCGTCGGGGTCTCGACTGTATAGACTAGTCTACTCTGGAGTATCGATGCCCTGTCTCGAAACTCCCACGACTAGGGACCTTTTAAGGATGTGCTTATAGACTACCAGCTCCCACGTATATGATCGCCCTCATACTGCTGGCAGTCAAGCAAGAATCCTAGGGTCTCTATCAACGTGCAATAGTGACCTGTCAGGTCATCTAAAGCAGTACATGATGATAAAGATAAACCAGATAGCATACTATCATCTTGAGTAAGACTGTCCTCCTGGGATAGGTCCTCCCTCAATCATTGCAATCACGTGCCTGTGATCCAATAATTGACTCTTAGGGCACTATCTCCAACAATGTGATCATGTGATATGTTCAGATAGATATTGTATATAGTATATATGATATATTATATAGACGTTGCTTATGTTTTACACCCGCACTAGCCCTGCCTCGTTCTGGCGTTAGTTACCTAACCTAACGGTGCAGACGGGACATCGAGGCGAATGCGGATGGCATAAGCGTACGTTATATTTATCTGTGATGTTTAGGTGGACTTAAATGATGGGATATTCATTAATGAGATTAATGAAAGAAAATAAACCTAAAAGATGTTGTGGAATCGAATTTCAAAACAAAACAGGTAGCTACAGTTCTTGCTTTGCATCGCGGTGTTCCTTGTAGAACATCCTGCACCTTATTCGATGAGGAAAGGACCGAGATCCCTTCACCGGGAGTGACTCCTTTAGCAATAACTGGCAGATGCTACACACTCGGTTTGTCTTTTGATTGCTTCTATAATTTCTGCTTTGCACAGTGATATATATGATATATCCCGCACCTCATTCGACGAGGAAAGGGCCGACGATCCCTTCACCGGGAGTGACCCCTTTAGCAAAACTAGAAAAGCTTCAAAAACATTCCATTTAAAAACCATTTGATTCCGCAACGAGATCAAGTTCAAAGCGTTAAAGGTTTTCTCAAAAACCATCCGCAACCCTCCGTCATTTTAGGAAGTAGAGTACTTAGTATTCGTGCTGTGTTTGTTGACCATAGTCAAGGCACAGTGTACGGTAGCTAAGTGATGTCTTCCTACACCGCATATGATGCGATTAGTTAGGACAGTCATGTGGCTTTGTTGACCTTAGCCAAGGGTCATGTGGGTGGGTCTAATTAATCACGAAATGACGGGTAGAACTTGACTAGTACCTATGATTTGTTGACCTTAGCCAAGGTCATAGGTGCTAGGGGTAAAAACCATTATCGGGAGTTTCAAGTGTTGAAATTTGCAATGAGATTGCATACCTTCTATGTGATAGTTGGATCCCGATACCCACTGCGAGTAATTGTTACTCCTAGGAGAGTTTTGCACTTTGCAATTAGCCGATCAAGTAGGTGTCTAGAAAGGTGTCAACGGGGTTACGCCTCTGGGAAAACTAGGTTTACTGTAATTAGGTCCGTGCGAAAGCACGGGGAACCTCCCTCAAAGTACCGACACTGGCCTGGCTGAAAGATTGGCGAACTTGTAGAGTGTAATTAATCCCGGCTAGTCTTTCCTTTTAAGGTTTGAAGGAAGATTTGATAAAAACAGTGGGAGCCATCCTGATTAGATATATATAACCAATATAATCTTGTAAGAGCGCACGCAAAGTGTTTTCTTCTCTCTCTCTCCAGGTAGCGACCATATCACGCCTTAATCAAGATAATAATATGGATGTATTGACCGAACCCGCTTGTTATACTGAGCTGGGGAACGTTGGTCCCGCTCCAACTTATAATTGTTATAAGACCGAGCAGGAAATAGGGGAATACCAGGATTCTCATGCCGCCCAAACGAAGAAAGTGCATGAGATGCATCTCCTTCGGGTGTGTTCATTATAAAGAACAGTTTCTCAGTATCCTCTGCATCCTGGGTATCTGATACCGGATCAGGATCCCAGATATGTAATCTGTTACATAGGGCTACAGAAAAGTAGAAAACTGAGAACAGGTGATAAGTTTCATGAGACAGAAAACGGGGCAAGTGTTGCAGCCAAGTCTGTTGGTCACTGTCACCCTGTATTACAAATACATTGATTCTGAACAAATGCTATTAGATACCGAACCTGATATACAAAATCATATCAGTCTCTTTATTAGTAAAGAAGGATAAAATTTTGTATTGTTGGATAATGTTTTGAACATTTCCTATATCAAAAGTTGATCGGTTCAGGCACATTATCTAAAAGCATTGATGTTCTAAATCAAACTACAGTTCCTAGTATACAGAACACACACAAGAGGAAGAGTTCAGAAATGAATGAATCCTTCTTGAGGTATTGTAGACTAGGTCATATCAATGCGACCCGACTGGCTGAAGTTACATTTTAGATGCATATTTAAATCAGTTTGAATTTATATCTTGTGAAACTTGCCAGTCATGTCACAAAGATTAGATGACCATAGCTCTGTTTATTTGAAACAGAGAAAGGGTTAGTAAACTCTTGGGACTGATACATGATGATGTATGTAAGGTCCCCTGTCTACACATGCCAGGACCGGTTCTTTGTACTTCACTACATTCTCTGATGATCTCTCAAGATTCAGTCATATGTTCCTGTTGAAACATAAGTCTGAACCTTTTGAGATATTCACAGAATATAAGTTAGAAGTAGAGAACCAAAAACCGGGTATAAGTATTATGTCCTATGATAAGATCATGGAAGAGAATACTTGTGCATAGAATTCCTGGATTATTCTAAAAGAAAATGAGATTCTCTCTCAGTATTACTCTTCTGAATGCACCACAGCACAACGGTGTATCGGGGTGGAGCAATCGCACCATATAAGATATGGCGTGCTCTATGATGAGTATTACTGAGTTACCTGTTTCTTTTAGGGAGTTATGCACTTATGAAGTTGCATACCTATTGAATAGGGTTCGATTCAAATCAGTACCTACCACTCCATATAAGATATGGTATGGAAAGAACCCATCTCTTAAGCAAGTTAAGATTTGGGATTGTCCGACCTATGTCAAAAGCAAAATCCGGACAAGATCGAGGCAAGGTCAGTTCTGTAGAACTGGAAAGGTTCCAGCTATACAAAACTGCAGCTGATGATTTGACAGAACCAAAGGATTTAATAGTCCCCGACGAACCTCAGCCTCTCCGCCGATCTGGTAGGGTTCCTCACCTGCCTGACAGATGCTTCGGTTTCTCGATGACAGTGGGAGCGAGGATTGAATCATGAGATGATGACCCAACTAGATTCGAGCAGGTCATCGAGAGTAGGGATTCTGTAAGAATGGCTGGATGCTTAGCGATCTGAGATAGAATCCATATACACCAACAAAGTATGGACTTTGGATGCGATATCTGAAGGGTTAAATCCCCATCAGGAGAAAGTATATCTTGAGAAGATTACTTGGTGTAGATGGAAAAGTTGAGACTTTCAAAGCTATACTTGTTGAAGGTTTTCGTCATCGACCAGGCGTGGAAAATGATGAAACCTTTTCCAGGGACTATGCTTAAGTCCATCCAGATCCTACTTGCCACTGCTACATACCATAACTGCGATATCTGGCGGTTGGGTGCCATGACTATTTTTCTAAATACTAATTTAGAAGAGAACGTCTATAAGAACACAGCCAGAGGGCTTCGTAAACAGTGGGAGCAGCGGAAACGTGTGGAAGTTGCTTAACATAATAAAGCAGGCATCGCGGAGTTGGAACGTCTGTTTTGATGTGATAGTCAAAGTGTTTGACCTCATCAAAATGGTAGACGAACCTTGTATATACAAAAAGGTAGTAGAGAGTAAGGTGCTCATCCTCGTATTGTACGTGGACGACATACTCTTGATAGGAAAAGAGTTTTCTATACTACGATCGGTCAATCTCCACTTATCACAAAGGTTCTCCATGGAGGATCAAATTGATACCTCCTAAATCCTGGGATTTGGATCTATGAGATATATCTAAATAGATGTTAGGATTCTCACTAACTATAGTGAGATAGTATCAGTTGATCCTGGGGAGAATCACTGGAAGGGTTCCAGGGTGATAAGGACGACTGAATGTCAGCCATAGGCATTGTCTTTACCCTCAGTGGAGGGACGGTATGTTGGAAGAGTTCCAAGCTAGATACCGTGGCAAACTAGACAATAAAGGCTGGTAACATCGCTATTAAAGATGCTACCAAAGAGGCAGTTTGGGTGTATATTGGTTCATGAGATGAACTAGGTTCCTATCATTGTATGACAATGAAAGTGTGGCTTTGGCCTAGGAACCCTGGTCCCATCAGTGACCCAGACATATTCTGAGGAAGCATCACCTGATCATGGAGATAGTTGATCTCCAGGGTGATCGAGGTTAGGAGAGTAGACTCAGAGGACAACACGGCGGATCCACTCATGAAGGCCTTTTCCCAGAGAGAGACTTATATGGGATGGTTGAGTATTAGATACTACAATCACTGCTATAGATGGCCCTAGTGCAAGTGGGAGATTGTTAGTTATATGTATGCCCTAAAGGCCATTACTGTACATTGGATGTATATAGTAGTGGATGCTGGGACATATATAGGTAGGACTTTCTTGCTCGACATGATAGTACGCTATCTGGTTGCTCTTTATCTTAACATGTATACTTTCTGTCTCTCTGTTACATGTTGATAAAGCCCTTATGATGTATACTCGACTTCCAGGAATATGATGTAGATCATACTAGTAGAGCCTGGGTAGTCAATGAGTACACCCTTCATTGTTCCTAGTCGTGGGAATATCGAGACGGGGCATCGATATTCCAGAGTAGACTAGCGTATATCTTCTCGACCCATGTGATGGGCGATGGATGATCCCATATCCATTGGTGTTTGACATCAGAGATGGTATGCGGGTGCTCAGTGGAGACTGGGTACACTGAACGGATTCGCCGAGAACTCCCAGATGGTATTATACCTCACGTCAGATGGCAGTTCTCTGGTGACACTGGTACAGCTTAGTCTGTTGACCCAAGATCGTCATAGAGTCTTGTGTGTCTCCCACTGTGCTTTGATTTCCACCCTACCACGGCTCTACTGAGTCATGCAAACAGGTGGTTTTTGGGTACAGTCCCGATTCACATAGAGGCAATGAGCGATAGGAGGGGATTCGTCTCTCCCGGTATTGGGGGTTGATGTTGCGCTATGCTCGACTGGCCATAACAGGAAATCCCTGGCCAGGGTTGCAGTGATATACTGGTAAGAGTTATCAGTAGTTTCACGATTGTTATGGACGTTACGTCGGCATGACTTATTAAGCTATTGGGGTCTGACGTTTACCACCCCTAGGCGAGATATGCGACATATCAGACGAACTGACCCGACTGTACGGTAAGTGTTACTGGTTGGATTCACAGGAGTGTGAGCGGGCTTGCTCGTCGATCTTCTGATCGCTCAATACCCGGGTGGCCGTTACGTTTAGTAGATCGCTTGCGGCTTGTGGGTGTTTGATATGATCATCACCTGCTGCCGGCGTATTGACGAGTCTTTAGAGTCCTACACAGAGGTTTCCTGGCTCAAGCGAAACGAAATAGGAGCGCATATGAGATATGTGCGGGACCGAGAATAATGCGTGTATGTCATACCGTATTCTATTCTCGCGATGAATGTATCGATTGGTTGTATGCGATATAACCTAATTATCGAATCGAAGATTCATTCGATAAGTCGATACATTGGATATTAGTCGGTTATATGCAGTATGACCGGATCGTTAAATCAAGTGTTGATTTAATGATTTATTGCATAATTATATATTTGATATATTACTTTGCATTAACTAGTATTGGTTCACTTAAGATGTATTTTCTCACTTGAAGTGCACATTGTATATATGATATAGTTTTGTGCACTAGTTTGTATCATGTTTGATGATACATGCAAACTTGGGTATGTGTTTACTTTAAACCATGGTTAAGTGAATGGTTAGGGTTTTTTAATCTTTACTTATTCATTTATTTCTTTTATTCATTTATTTTGGCAAGAATAAAATGGTGGCTAAATTTGTTCTTTGCTTGAAGCTTCTTGAAGCTTCAAAGCATCTTTGACTTAGTGACCATTTTGTCTTCATCTCCTAAACCTAACCATTCAACTAACCCTAGTCCATTCTCTACACTTAACCAAGGTTGGAATATGATAAGAATGACTTTATTTTCTTTTCTAAAAAATACTTATCATATTCTTTCATCTTCATCATCTTCTTCAAGCTTCAAAAAGCTTGCTAGCTTCAATGGTGAAATGAGAAAAAGAGTGAGAAATCCAATTCTAAAGTGAACCCACTTCCTATTTCTTCATCCTCTACCACTTGCCAAGTAGTATAGGGTGTTTTCTTCACAAGTTTCATGACTTGGTGAAGTTGGAGCTTGATCTTGAGTTGCCTCGACGTAGATCATCTTCGGCATCGAAGTCGACGACCTAGCCCGATCATTTCTCCGACGAAACCTTCGCCAGAGTCCGGATTCCGATAGGTACAGCGGAGGGACGTCATCACGGAGCATAAGAAGTGGAGGACCGGATCTACAAAGGTTGTAGTCACTTTCCTTTAGCAATAAAATTGTTTACTTGCTTGCATCGCCTATATCATCTAGTTAACGATCCGTATTAGGGTTTGTAGGCACATAAAAAATTTGAATTGGGCATGTTTGATCTGTTGTGAGACCTCATTAGTGTTCCTAGGAACCCTACAGTTGTCGGGACCCGTCGCCTCTCTGACGTCGTTAAAGGATTACAACGATAGGTGTCAGAGGAGTTCGGAGATGTACCCTTGAACCGGATGTAAATTGATTTAGGAGAGCAGTCTTGCTCAGTCAATTTAATTTGAGGACTTACGGTCATGATTGGGCTAAGTCCAGTTGAGAATATTCAACGTTTTTTTTCTTTGGCCTATTAGGCCTGTGCTAGGGATTTGCCCATAAAGGATGCAGAGCATCAATTTGTTTTGGGCTCTGCTCATTTATAAATGATGCAGAGCATCAATTTGACTTGGGCTCTGCCCATTTATAAATGATGCAGAGCATCAATTTGACTTGGGCTCTGCCCTTTTATTGCTTTGCAATTTATTTAGGCCTACTAGGTCTTTTTGATTTGGGCCTGGCCCTTTAGCAAAAGAAATGCATTGCATTTGTCAGGCGCTTTGCGCTAATTACTGAGCGCAAGCGTTTATGGTGATGACACGTGTCACGCAAGCTCAGTGCGCTGCATCAGTGCACTGCGCTTGCGCTGCTGACACGTGGCGCACTCTGGTGGGTTGCGCCAGTTTCAGAGAGCAAAGCTTTATCCTAAAAGCGCACAGCGCAAGTGAGTTAGGTGCTGACACGTGTCACATTCTGAAGAGCGCAAGCGCAACAGCGCAGTGCGCTGTGTCAGTGCGCTGCGCTGTTGCGCTGCTGACACGTGGCGCTCCCTGGTGGCTTGCGCCAACACAGGAGCGCAACAGTGCAATTTTTCAAGTGCAAAGCACTGTTAACTTGAGAATCTTTTAGATTCCAGAACCAATGGTTCATAGAAGAAGTGCAAAGCACTGTTTGATTTCTTGATCTAATTTAGATTCAAGAAACAAGTATTTTCTTATTTCTTTCTTGATCTCAGAGAACCAATGGTTCATAAGTGCAAAGCACTATTTTTATTTTGTTTTTTTATTAAAGATCATTGATCTTGTTCTTAGATCGATGATCTATCAGAAGAAATTCTTCTTTCATAAAGGTTTTTTTATTTACCTTTCTTCTTGGAATTTCTTCAGAGTTCTCTCTGCATGAAAATTTTGATTTCTCACCAAAATGTTGGTTCCTTTGAATTGAGGTCTAGGGGCCTTTATATAGTGCCCATAAATTTGTTAAAGAGATCTTTCTCTGAGTGATTTAGGGAATTTTCCCCACCGTTGGATCTTTTGATCCAAGGGCTTCTGTTTTACAGAAGAAAATCTTCTTGTTTTAACAAGAACAGAAAGATTTCTTTAAAATCTTAATTCTGTTTGGCGCAAACGCCCCAGCACGTGACACGTGTCAAGCAGCGCACAGCGCAGCGCAACTGCGCTAGCGCATCTGCGCTGACACGTGTCGCGCAGCGCAAAGCGCAGCACAACTGCACTGACACGTGTCGCGCAGCGCAGTGCTTGCGTAATTGAAGCGTTGCTTCCTTTAATTTTGCTTTAAATAGAGTTTTGCTCTGATTGGGCTCGTTGCCTTGGGCGCTGCGCTGACGTATCAGCGCCTGACACATGGCGCGTTGCGCGCAACGCAAGGATCTGAAGCGTTGCTCCATTTATTAAAGTTTAAATTTTCAAAGTAGTGCTTTAAGTAGTGCTTTGCTCTGATTAGAGGAAGATGAAGCGTTGTTTCATTTCCCGATTTGGAATTTGAACAGAGCTTTGCTCTGATTGGGGTAAACAAATGCCCCCCCCACCGTTGCGCTCACATAGCCCCAAATGCGATCGCAACGGCGGTAGAATCCCAATCGTTGCGGCAGCTTTTGGATGTTGAAAGGGTACTTGATGCCTATAAATATGAGCTTTGGCCCTTCACAGATGATCATCATCTCTAAAAATTTTATTTTCAGAACTCCAGAGCTTTGCTCTTGCCTTTAAGAACTCCCAAAGTCAGATTTTTCTTCAAAAGAAACTTTTTGGGTAAAAATTAATCTTGAGTTAAATTAATTTCAATTAGTAGAGCCTTGCTCTCATAGATCTCTTGATCTAAAGAAAACCCCCTTGGGGTTTTACCAACAGAGCCTTGCTCTTTTGTTTAAACACTTTTAAAAGTTCAATCTTTAGAGAATTCTAGGTAAAAAAATTAATTTGGATTAAACTAAATCAATTTTAAGAGCCTCGCTCTCAGTAGATCCATGATCTAAAGAAGACCCATTTTGGGTTTCATTTTAGCAGAGTTTTGCTCTAAAGGGGTCTAAAGAAGACTAAGGAGAACCCCATTAGGGCTCCATTAATAGAGCTCTGCTCTCTAAAAGATTTTCTTGGGATTTTCTTAATTCATCAATGGAGTTTTGCTCCTTCCAAATCATATAGAAGAACTCTTAAGAATTCTTCGTGGATCTTGGAAGTTAAAGATGTCATTTTATATTATTATTATTATTATATCACCTTTGCAAAGCAAAGCTCTCAATGTTCTTAGGGGATTTTTCTCAAATTCTCCTCATTACTGATTTTGACAGGTGTCGCTCCTGTCTGCAGAGCATTGCTCTCGAGGAGTTTTAACTCTTTTTTTATAATTGCTAATCTTCCAATGATGTTTCCTTTAGGCATTATGGCGGTGCGTCTATATAGTCTGCATGAGTTCATCACATATGAGGATATCCGTGTACAGGGCCGTCAACAAGACTAGGAGTTTACGGATGCCCAATGTGCGGAGGTCATGGGTCGTCTGAACGTGCGTGTCGGTTGGCTGCTCCCCCGCCGCTCTGCTCTCTTGAAAGTCGTGCTGGGAGCAATTTGGAGAGCACTCCCGGGGTTCCACAAGGCCCTACCGCTCAATGCGCTGGATGATACCGAAGACAAGGTGCATTCAGTGTATCTTTCGGGGCTGATCTTGAAGAAATGGCGGGATAGCCTCATCGACATCCTGCATCAAATTTTCCAGCAGACGATGATAGTCGCTGCTTATCGAAGGCTGGGGGGCTTGCCGAGGATCTTGACACACAGGTGCGCGAGAGGCCGCGCACAAGAATAATCAGAAAGGCCAGAAGAACTCTGGATAGCCTTACTTTTGACTTCCTCAATCCGTGCCCTGGATCTGAGGTTATTCCATTGTAACAATATTTCTCGTTTATTGCTTTATGAATGTAAGATTTTTTTTTTGCAATATTAATGGAAAAACTTTATCTCAGCTTGTCTTATTTTTCGTTCTGAGTCTTTTGCCTATGCATGAACGAGTGTGTCTCGAACGCTTGTAAATCGGATGTTCTTTTGTCTCTTTCTCCTTCCTCTTATTATCAGCAGGCTGTCTTGATAAACAGATAATAGAGTAAGCATCCAGATTTCTCTAAGAGATAACGATGGCTTTGGTCGCAGGTTCAGATCTGCTGCCTAAGACTTTTCAACTCCATGAGCCGTGAGGGTCTCATAGAGATTTTTCTCCCTACGGATCGAGAGGATCTCATAGGTGGGTTTTCTCCTTAGGAATCGTGAGGATTCCTAAGCGCGTTTTCTCTTATAAGTCGTAAGGATCCTATAAGAGATTTTTTCCCTTTTACGAGTAGAGAGGACCCGCAAGCGGTTGTTTCCCTCCTTGTCGAAACTCGACTTTGGAGAGTGAGACCCGTGAATAGTATGCAAGAGACCATTTTAGACCAACTTGCAGGGTCCCAGTGCTTAGGAAACAGGTTTCTTTTGTGCCCATTGCCTAAGGCTTTATCTCACGAGTCGAGCCGCATCGAGAAGTTCTCGCAAAGACATCAATTTCTTCACAAGTCGAGACGAATCGAGCATTTCTCGCAAGAATATCCTAACGTCACAGTTAACCTCTGCTCTTTATGACAGAAGTCCGTTAAGGTCTGTGGTACTTAGGGTTTTGGCCGTCGTACCGTCATATAAGCTGATATATTCCTCGATAGGCAATCGTGCTGTTCGAGTAGCCCTGCGACTACCGTGTCTCTGATCCCTTCGGGGGCTGGACAAGACGTCTTCAAGCAATCCTCCTTGGCAGTTTGACCGTCAGAAGAGCAAGAGTTAGGTATTTTGCCATGCCGCTTTTTACTTGAGGTTAGGCTCATTTTGGTAAGCCCCGATGAGTCATAACCGCTCCGCGCTGGTGTGGGATGATCTCCGATAGTCTTTCAGGTTTTATGTGAGTTGCCGTCAAGACCCTGAAGCTAGGAATTTGGCCTTTGCTTCGTTTGCTAGCATCGCGTCTGCTGTATCGAGACGAATGTCGCGGTGGGAACTAGGGATTTTTCCGTGGCTCCGTTTGTTTGATTGTCGCGGCTGAACCCTGCTGGAGGAAGAACGCTGGGGTGACATCTCGTCTGCTTTATCGAGACGGACGTCGCGGTTGTCTCTAGGTTGCTGGTGAACCGTCGAGATTTGGAACTAGGAATTTTGCCGTGACTCTAAGGTTGATGATGTTGCGTCTGCTGTGTCGAGGCGAACGTCGAGGTGGTGACCACTCCGCACTGGTGCAAGATGATCTCCGAATGTCTTTCAGGCTTTATATGACTTGCCGTCAAGACGCATGAAGCTAGGAATTTGGCCTTCGCTTCGTTTGCTTTGGTGCGTCCGAACCCTGTTGGAGGAAGGGCGCTGTAGTGACATCTCGTCTGCTGTATCGAGACGAACGTCGAGGTGGTGACCGCTCCGTGCTGGTATGGGATGATCTCTGATGGTCCTTCGTCAAGACCCTGAAGCTAGGAATTTGGCCTTCGCTTCGTTTGCTGGCATTGCGTCTGTTGTATCGAGACGAATGTCGCGGTTGTCTCTAGCTTGTTGATGAACCATCGAGGTTTAGAACTAGGGATTTACCATGGCTCCGTTGTTTGATGATGTTGCGTCTGCTGTATTGAGACGAACGTCGAGGTGGTGACCATTCCGCACTGGTGTGAGATGATCTCCGGTTGACTTTCAGGCTTTATATGACTTGCCGTTAAGACCTTGAAGCTAGGAATTTGGCCTTCGCTTCGTTTGCTTTGTCACGTCCGAGTCCTGTTGGAGGAAGAACGCTGGGGTGACATCTCGTCTGCTGTGTCGAGACGAATGCCGAGGTGGAGCTGGGATTTTGCCGTTACTCTGCTTGTTTGACCATGGGGTCTTTCGTTGGTGTTGTATCTGCATCTTGATGGACTGCGAAGGAACGCTTTTTGTTGATTCTTAGGCCGTAGATATCGCCGTTAAGATTTGGCTCCGTTTTCTGATGGAGCATTGGGAGGGAAAGGGTGCTTCTTTCTTTGTTTGTGCCCCTGGGTTGTATACAGGGATTGTTGTGCTATCGCCTGTAGGGCAAAAGTTTCATTCATTTTTTTTTGATTATTTTATTTCCGCGATGCTCTATCATTTCAGCTTTATATCGTGAAGGTCGCGATTGCCCAATCATTTCGGCTATTTTTCGCGGTGCCCAATCATTTCGGCTATTTATTTTACTTTTACTCGCTGCTTTTTATTGCGAGTTGCCCAATCATTTCGGCTATTTTGCATGCATACATTTTTACTTGCTGCTTTTTATTGCAAGTTACCCCATCATTTCGGCTATTTCATATGCATGTGCGACCTACTGGCTTTTCGCCGTAAACCTGGAATTAGACACTGATTTCGGCATCAGCACCGCTACAACTGGGATATTGCCAGGAGTGAATCATCATCTGCCTCTGTCGATGTCAAACAAAGGTGGCTTAGCGACCAAGGTTAGGGTCTTGTCGACTAAGGCTTTTGACTTCATGAACCGTAAGGGTCTCACAAAGGTATTTCTCCCTACGAGTCGTGAGGATCTTATTATTTTCTCCTTGGGAATCGTGAGGATTCCTAAATGTTTGTTCCTCTGTAAGTCGTAAGGATCCTACAAGAGGGTTTTCTCTTTGTAAGTCGAGAGGACGTACAAGGGTCATGCAAACATATCCCCAGTCACGGACGGGACTTGGTTAGGGAAATGTTTATTCGCGCCCGTGGATTGTATACAAGGGTCAGTATTGAGCCGCTTGTAGGGCCATATTGGAGGTTGTGGGGGTTGCTTAAGAACAGGTTCAGGTCTCTGTAACTTAAGACTTTCAAATCTTATGAGCCGTGAGGGTCCCATAAGAGAGTTCTCCTTACGAGTCGTGAGGATCTCGCAAGTGTATTTTCTCCTCAGGAATCGTGAGGATCCCTAAGTGTGTTGCTCCCTTGAGATTCGTAAGGATCTCACACAGGTGTTTTCTCCTTGCAAGGTCGAGAGGACCCTGTAAGTGTCCTTTAATGAGGTTGCGCCCTTTCGGGTTTTCACAAACACTCGCCGGCAGTCCTACTGTTTTTACTCATGGAGCCCTTTCGGGTTTTCATCCGTGCCCATTTTTGCTTATGTACATACCGTTTTTTTTAAAACGAGGTTGCGCCCTTTCGGGTTTTCACAAGACTCGCCGGTAGTCCTGCTGTTTTTACTCATGGAGCCCTTTCGGGTTTTCATCCGTTCCCATTCCACTTATGGACGTACCGTTTTTTTTATCTCGTCCGCCTGAGGATGCTGCGGTAGTAGTTTAAAAACGTTTCGGTCGTTTGAAAGTTTTAGGACATAGTGGTCCGTCATTAGATTAAGAACGTTTCGGTCCGCCGTCGCCGTGTTTAAGGCGAATCTTTAATATACTGACTTTTCAGTCTATGGGGCTTTCTCTATGACTGAGCATGATGCCCCCGGCGTATCCATCTTTCTCAGAACGTGCGGTTGTGGCGGGCTCACCTTCCAGTTTTCGGAGATGACGAACTTGCCCTGTTGGTATTGGTCTTCAACCCAGTTTTTGAAGACGTAGCAATTCTCGATCAGGTGACCTACCGTTTGGTGGTAAGGGCAATAATTGAGATCGTTAACATCGCCTGGCCGCAACGGACGTTTTGGACTCGGCAGATTGATGAGTCTGTCGCGCACTGCCAGCTCGAACAATCTCCTTGTTTTATCTTGAGGAAACGAGTAAGAACGTTTCAACTTTTCCTGGAGGGGTTGCTGTTTGTTATTTCGGCAAACAACCGGCCTAGGGCCACGTAATTGCCGTTGAGTATTGGCTACGAGGGCTGTTTTTTTCTTCTCTTTATCTTTTTTGCTCGATCCTTTGTTTGCGAGACCGAGATTTTTTTTGAGTAGCGTGCGATTGCAAGGCTGAACGTTCTCGCAACTCCTCAATTCTTTCATTTTTGAAATGGATTCCTTGAGGAGAGGGTTGAGGGCAGCTTCTTCGTCAGAGTCGCTTCCGAAGGTGATAATTTGCGATCCCTTGGAGTCGGCTATGTGACAGTCGTCGGCGGCTCTTTTGCGCGCCTCTATTGCATTTTTCTGATGTCTACGAGCTTCACACTTTGTCCTGTTGAAGTGTTGCTTTTGAGTGACATATCCTTGCCACCAACACTTAAAGGAATCGCAATCTTCGGTAGGATGTATGATCTTCTGATGATATAAGCAGAAGTTAGGATGCATCTCTACTCCTCCGAGAGTATTTTCTTCAGAGGGCGGTATCTTCATTCCCACTGATAGGGCTTTGGCGAACCTTTTCCTCGTTTTGAATTTGTTTTTATCCGCAGCGGATGGCTTTTGATTTGACGGGAGTGCCTCGACTTTTTGGTCCAGTCGTCGGTGTTTGGCTCTTTCCAGTATGGCCATCTCACGCTCTTGATTGGCTTTAACTTTCAGACGAATCTCATTCAGGAAGGCATCGATCAACTCGTCTGATGGCCGAGGAATTTCTGGTTCAAGGTCCGCCCTCGGTTTCTCGGCGCGAGGAGCCTCTTCATCATCCACCAATGAGTGAGAGATCACATGACAACTCGCTACGTAGTCTTCGGATTCGTCTGATGAGTCCTCTCCATCATTTTCGTCCTTGAAAAAAGAACAAGCTGCCCCCATCATGTCCGTCTTCTTTGGAGTGTGCGGCTGTGGTGGGTTTACCTTCCAGTTTTCAGACAGCGCAAATTTGCCTTGTAGGTACTGATCCTCAATCCATCCTTTAAAGACGAAACAATCCTCGATCGGGTGACTTACCGTTTGGTGGTAAGGGCAATAATCGGGACTATTGAGATCGCCTGGCTGCAACGGACTTTTTGGATTCGGCGGATTGATGAGTCTGTTGCGTACTGCCAGCTCAAACAGTTTTCTCATTTTATTCTGAAGAAATGAGTAAGAACGTCCTAGTCTCTCCTCGAGGGATGGGCGTGGACGCGCGTTATTTTGGCGAACGACCGGCTTCGAGTTGCTCGGCTGTTGTTGAGCATTGGCAACGACGATCGCTTTCCCTTTTCCTTTCTCATTTCGAGAATTTGGTTTTGGAGGAGACGGTCCATGGCCCATTTGGTCCATTTGGGCTAATTTGTCGATCAGGGCCTGGAAGGTGGTCGGTCTGAAGAACATCATGAATTGCGAGATGGTCGCTTGCGGATCAAGAGTGCCCACGAACATGCCTACCGCAGGTGCCTCTTCTATGCGTTGTTCGCATTTTGATAATAGGTTCCGCCATCGTGTTGCGTATTGGACCCACTATTCGCCGGGCCTTATCCTGGCATTTATCAGTGCTGTTATCGGGGTGCGTTCACTAGCACTCGCGAATCTTTGTGTAAATAGTAGCTCCATCTCCGCAAACGTTTTGACAGAGTCATTAGGTAGCTCTGAATACTATTCAAAGGCTATTTCCGCTAAGCTGCCGATGAATTGGCGAAGCAGCAGTTTGTCGTCGCCTCCAGTGTTGCCGCATAAGGCCCTGAATTGAGCGACATGTTGATGGGGATTCCCTGTCCCTTTGTACACGTGGAATTTAGGGATCGTATATCCCGGTGGGTAACTGATTTGGTCATACCAGCTTGGATAGGGTCGTCCAGTTCTAACAGTTCGCCCAGCCGATTCACTCGCCTGATGAGCTCGTATTTGCTGAGCTATATAGTCATCCAGCGCGAACTTGGAAATGGTTTCTTCCTTGGCCGCTGAGAAAGCTGTAGGAGGATTAGGTGTCTCCCCTCTGTCGTCTCCAACAATGATTGGAGGGTCTTCAGCTGGAGGGTCCGGGTGTAGCATCATCTCTACTATATCTTGGAAGAGGAGCGCCATTTGTTTTATGTTGGTAGCTTGTTCTGCTGCCTCTTTGTCCTTCTTTTCAAGGACTCTGCGTAGATAGTCAGCGTCGGTTTCTTGTTCATGACGCTGCTCTGATGATACTTCCGAACTTCCTTTCGGTTCGGTAAGTGCAGCCATCACAGTCATCATTTCCTGAAGCTTCTGTTGCTGCTCCTGGGCTTTTGTCACGGATCGGGTGAGCGGTCGGTGACCCATCGAAGCACGGCTTTCCTCCTTTCCGGAAGCCATATAAACGGTGTGCAGTACTATGCCCCCAGACTTGGGGCGTTTGTGTTCAGCGCTTTTACGCGTTGCCATGTTTTCAGGGGCTTTTCGCGGCCTCCTTTTCTTTTGAGCAGCTGAAGTCGAGGGGGCTATTGCAGTGGACACCCAAGTAACTGTTGCTTTTTGTGGCTTGACGGAGTAATCCTTCTCTTGCCGAACCTTCATCTTTTTCTATCGGCGGAGATAGTTTTCACCAATCACTGACTCCCGGACCTGTCGCCAAACCTTGTAAATTTTAGAGGACAACCGTTGAGGGGGCTGCTCTAGCTTTTTCTCTGGAGCATTCTCCACAAGTGAAGGAGTTCATTTCAACACCACAGTAGGAGAGTTTCTGCGCACCGTGTTCAGCAATTCAAAGCTGTTCCCGGTTGGAACAGCAGCATCGATCCCCATCGTTGGAGCTGGCAGAGTTATCCCAGAGGGGGAGTTGCCCCCAGCCTTCCTTACTCGGTGCCAGTGGCGACGTCGAGCGTGTCGTGAGGATGGAGTTGTTCTAACCATAGGGGTGACCTCCTCATGCCCCCTGTGTTGGTCAGAATCTGCTGGTATCAGCCTTTTAAAGACCGACGTCCGTTGAGTGGGGACGGCCAACCTGTTAAAAGCGGACTTCCGAATAGGGGAAGAAACCTTGGTGATCTCGCCTGAAACTGAAGTAGGGATAGCTATCCGCTTCGGGATAACATCTTCTGGTATTGCCGGCTTTTCCATGGGCCCATTGGACCTCTGACCTAGCCTGTTAAAAACTGAGGCAGTGGAGTTGGGCGACCCGTTGAGAGGGACCGTGGCAGTGGTAAGTCGACCAAAGACCGACTTCTTTGGGGCTTCTTGCAATGTCATTGGGGCATTGAAGCTCATTGGTGGGAGCATGGTACCGAAGAATAGACCAGTGGTGGCTTGAGTTACCTGCTCCACTGGTATCTTGAAAAGGGAGGCCGCTCGGGGCCCATAAGTCACTCCTCTAACAGGGACGGAGCAGGAGTTGCAGTTGCAGGTAGTGCAGTTTGAAGCCATTGATCTTCTGTTTTCTGCACGGAGCAAGACACCAAATCTTAGTACCTCGAATCCACAGGCAACCACAGCCAATCGTGATTCGTTCGTGAACACGACACACGAAGTGTGGAGTGGAAAGAGGAAAAGGTCCCACTGGGCGTGCCGGAATCTGTTCCCTTCCGAATGGCGGCGACGACGTGAGGATGTCTAGCCTGAGATTCGGGGCAGATGCTATATGGTTTTATCCGTCTACCTCTCCGAAGATGCCAAGTTGATTTGTGGCACCGTGTATCGGAGGTTTAGACGGATGCGGCCGATGTAGCAGACTTCGTCAGACTCCCCCTCGCTAGAGGGGTTTTTGATTGTGAGGATGCTCTTCCCTGCAGGCGCAAGCCTCTACAGTTAATTACGCTACCGCATCGCGGTAGCCACTTTCTCCTTCTCCAGAATTTCACTTCGTGTCGTGTGTGTTTGTTTTGTTTGTGGTTTCCCATGGATTTTATACTGAGACTATTTATTTCGTCGCCCGTAGGACGTGGATTAGTCCAAATCCGTATTTTCTTAGATTTGGGTCTTGGGTTTTGGTTTAAGGATACGTTAGCCATTTTTGAGGCTAAGATCAACTTAAACGTTTGTTAATGATACGTTAGTCTAATTTCCAGACTAAGATCAACTTAACGGGATCGTCTAGATCCATTTCCAGTTTAGGGACATGGTGGTCCATTTAATATATGGCCGTCGGGACCCGTCACCTCTCTGACGATGTTGAAGGATTACAATGACATGTGTCAGAGGAGTTCGGAGATGTATCCTTGAACCAAAGTTGATTGGGGGGTCTTATAGTCCAATTTGTGACTAAAGTCTGTTTGAATGTTTAAGGATACGTTAGCCATATTTGAGGCTAAGATCAACTTAAACGGGATCGTTTAGATCCAACAAAAGAGCGTTTGGGGGCTCTATTGTTCCAGTTTAGGGACGTAGTGGTCCATAGGTGGTTTAAGGACATTGCGGTCCATTGGTAGTTTAAGGACATGGCGGTCCATATTCCAGTTTAGGGACATGGTGGTCCATTGCCAGTTTAGGGACATGGTGGTCCATATTCCAGTTTAGGGACATGGTGGTCCATTGCCAGTTTAGGGACATGGTGGTCCATAGGTAGTTTAAGGACGCTTAAGTCCGTGGGTTTAAGGACCCCACAGTCTGTGTTTTAGTTTAAGGACGCATAAGTCCGTGGGTTTAAGGACCCCACAGTCCGTGTTTTAGTTTAAGGACGCATAAGTCCGTGTGTTTAAGGACCCCACAGTCCGTGTTGATGTATGGTTGTCGGGACCCATCGCCTCTCTGACGTCGTTGAAGGATTACAACGATAGGTGTCAGAGGAGTTCGGAGATGTACCCTTGAACCGGATGTAAATTGATTTAGGAGAGCAGTCTTGCTCAGTCAATTTAATTTGAGGACTTACGGCCATGATTGGGCTAAGTCCAGTTGAGAATATTCAACGTTTTTTTTATCTTTGGCCTATTAGGCCTGTGCTAGGGATTTGCCCATAAAGGATGCAGAGCATCAATTTGTTTTGGGCTCTGCTCATTTATAAATGATGCAGAGCATGAATTTGACTTGGGCTCTGCCCATTTATAAATGATGCAGAGCATCAATTTGACTTGGGCTCTGCCCTTTTATTGCTTTGCAATTTATTTAGGCCTACTAGGTCTTTATGATTTGGGCCTGGCCCTTTAGCAAAAGAAATGCATTGCATTTGTCAGGCGCTTTGCGCTAATTACTGAGCACAAGCGCTTATGGTGATGACACTTGTCACGCAAGCTCAGTGCGCTGCGCTTGCGCTGCTAACACGTGGCGCGCTCTGGTGGGTTGCGCCAGTTTCAGAGAGCAAAGCTTTATCCTAAAAGCGCACAGCGCAAGTGAGTTAGATGCTGACACGTGTCACGTTCTGAATAGCGCAAGCGCAACAGCGCAGTGCGCTGTGTCAGTGCGCTGCGCTGTTGCGCTGCTGACACGTGGCGCTCCCTGGTAGCTTGCGCCAACACAGGAGCGCAACAATACAATTTTTCAAGTGCAAAGCACTGTTAACTTGAGAATCTTTTAGATTCCAGAACCAATGGTTCATAAAAGAAGTGCAAAGCACTGTTTGATTTCTTGATCTAATTTAGATTCAAGAAAACAAGTATTTTCTTATTTCTTTCTTGATCTCAGAGAACCAATGGTTCATAAGTGCAAAGCACTATTTTTATTTTGTTTTTTATTAAAGATCATTGATCTTGTTCTTAGATCGATGATCTATCAGAAGAAATTCTTCTTTCATAAAGGTTTTTTTACCTTTCTTCTTGGAATTTCTTCAGAGTTCTCTCTGCTTGAAAATTTTGATTTCTCACCTGAATGTTGGTTCCTTTGAATTGAGGTCTAGGGGCCTTTATATAGTGCCCATAAATTTGTTAAAGAGATCTTTCTATGAGTGATTTGGGGAATTTTCCCCACCGTTGGATCTTTGATCCAAGGGCTTCTGTTTACAGAAGAAAATCTTCTTGTTTTAACAAGAACAGAAAGATTTCTTTAAAATCTTAATTCTTTTTGGCGCAAACGCCCCAGCGCGTAACACGTGTCAAGCAGCGCACAGCGCAGCGCAACTGCGCTAGCGCATCTGCGCTGACACGTGTCGCGCAGCCCAAAGCGCAGCGTAACTGCGCTGACACGTGTCGCGCAGTGCAAAGCGCAATGCCACTGTGCTAGCGCATCTGCGCTGACACGTGTCGCGCAGCGCAGTGCTTGCGCAACTGAAGCGTTGCTTCCTTTAATTTTGCTTTAAATAGAGCTTTGCTCTGATTGGGTGCGCTGCCTTGGACGCTGCGCTGACGTATCAGCGCCTGACACGTGGCGCATTGCGCGCAGCGCAAGGATCTGAAGCATTGCTCCATTTATTAAAGTTTAAATTTTCAAAGTAGAGTTTTGCTCTGATTGGGGGAAGATGAAGCGTTGCTTCATTTCCCGCTTTGGAATTTGAACAGAGCTTTGCTCTGATTGGGGTAAACAATACCATTGCTTAATGTACCTGACCCAATCAAAACTTGATTAAGGTGAATGTTTACAACATTGCTTACAAATGCAAATTCATAACCTTCTTTAGATAATAAAGATACAGATATGATATTACAAGTTGCATTGGGTACAAAATAACAATCACGTAAAACCAAAATGTGTCCATCTGACAATCCCAGGTGATAGTCCCCCACGGACTCAGCATCCATGCTAGCTCCGTTTGCAACTCTGAGGGTCATATCACCTGCCTTCAAAACCCTACGCTTTCTTAGTGCCTGCAAAGAATTGCAGATATGAGATCCTGATCCGGTATCCAATACCCAGGAAGTAGAGTTTATTGATAGACAGTTTTCAATAACATACACACCTGAAGCCGAAGCTGCAACTTGCTTCGGGTCCTGGTTTCTGGCCTTCCAAGCCCTGCAATCCTTTTTCCAGTGTCCACTCTTGTGACAGTAAAAGCATTCTTCCTTTCCCACAAGCTTTCCCGCTACCTTTGTTGCCTTTGTATTTCCCTTCGTATCCACTTTACTAACACCGCCCCTTGGTTTGACGGGGGCTTTCTTCTTCTATCCCTTGGCTTTCGCCTTGGACCTAGAAGAGGAAGATCCTCCTACAAACAAAGTGGATGTTTCCCTACCTTTCTGTAGGGTGCCCTCTGCACTCCTCAGCATGTTGAGGAGTTCTGAAAGTACAACTTCCTTTTCTTGCAAGTTGAAGTACAGGATAAACTGGGCGAAAGTGGAAGGAAGGGACTGGAGAATCAAGTCCATGTAGAGCTCGTTCTCTAACGTGGTCCCAAGGTCCGCGAGCTCCTCAATGAAGCCAATCATCTTAAGCACGTGTTCCGCTACCAATGATCCGACGGCCAATCTCGCCGAAAACAGCTTTTTGGAGACTTCGTATCTGGCGATACGGGATTGCTCTCCAAACAGTTCTTTTGTATGGAGAAATATGGATTCGAGATCCATATTCTCGTGCATCCTCTGATGTTCATTGTCAATAGAGGCAAGCACGAGGTACTTGGCCTTCGCGCAATCGATCTCCCAAGTCTTACGGATTTCTTTATCCGCGACGCTGGAGGTAGGACCTGGGACAGGGGGAGCTTTGGTGGTAAGAAGATACCCCAACTTGTCATAAGTGCTTGCCATTTTGACATTCCTGAGCCAATCTTTGTAGTTTGGCCCTGTCAGTATGTTTTTATCTAGTAGTAACTTAAGTCCAGTCATGACGATTGGTCGCTGCAATTAGGAGAGAGAGAAGAAACACTCAGCATGATGCTCTTGCAAGTTTAGAGTGGTTTTTAGTTTGTCTAAACAGGATGGCTCCCACTGTCTCTCGAATCCCTCCTCAAACCATAAAGGAAGAATTAGTCGGGATCAATCTCACCGTACAATACTTGCTTAACCGTTCATCCAGGCCAGTGTCGGTATTTCGAGGGAGGTTTTCCAACGCTTTCGCGAAGTTCCTTAATTAAATAACCTCTTTTCCCTGTGGGCGTAGCCCCGCTAACACCTTTCTAGACACCTACTTGGTTTATAGCATTGATCGTTAAGTGAGAAAGTTCCGGAGGAGTAGCATATACTCACAGTAGGATCGGGATCCAAATATCATCGCGTGACAAAACTGAAGGAATCCTACCAGAATCATCACACTTCAAATGGTATGCAGCGCTAGCAAGTTTCAGTTTCTTTTGAAACTCCCGATGTGGATTTTTGCCCCATGCTCTTATGACCTTGACTTTGGCCAACAAATCATAAGTCACATGTCAAGTTCTACCCGTCATTCTCCAGGTTAATTTGAACCCACCCGTACCTACCCTTGACTTTGGCCAACAAGGCAGTACGACTGTCCCAAACCAACGCATCTATCTATGCTGCACATGAATACCCAATAGCTACCAATCACCATGCCTTGACTTTGGCCAACAAACATAGCTTGAATACTATTGACTATCCATGTGAAACGACGGAGGGCTACGAATGGTTTTGGCGAAACCGTGAACGTAGTGAACTTGATATAATCGATGGAACGAGATAGCTTTTAAAAGGAGTGGCTTAAGCTCCGCGTTTAAAAGTTGTTTTTGAAAAGAAACCGAGTGGTTTTGAAAGTGTTCCAACGACTCTACTTTGGTTTATTTTCTTGCACTAATTTAATGCGTCCCATCATTTAATCCTACCATTGCAGAAAAAAACGAAAATATGACGTACGCTTATGCCATCCGCATTCGCCACGGGGCCCCGTCATTACCCGTTAGGTTACTTAACTAACGACAGAGTGGGGGCTGGACTAGCGAGGATGCAAAACATAAGCAACGCCTAAATAGATATCATATATAGATATATACATTCGTCACATGCAATGATAGCCATTCCAGATCACAGATGAACACATTGGATATACTAGGAATCCGCATTCCTTACGAGCCTGTAACGAAGAGCGGATTACACGGTCGCGACGAATAGCCAAGACCCCACCCTAGACCCCTACGGGTGCGGCAAACTACCCGCCAAGTACCCGAAGCGAAGCAACCTCCCTCAACACCGTGAGTAGGCCACTCGGCACTTCGAGATACCCGGTAGTTTGTGCACCCCACCTTGGGTCCATCCTAGGAGCAAAAACAGTAAAAAGAAATTATACAACGATGGCTACAACCTCATCCCGGTTGTGCGGCCAAATAAATAATATTACATCAATTTACATATTACATGAATTGAAAGATAAAGAAAACTCTCATCTCACAACCCCCCGGCTATTCATCCGCGACAATCCAATGAATTCATATACACATACCATCAACATTACAGATCACAGATATGTATAACCCCCACTAATTGACGTATAGCGGTTAGCAGACGTTCAATACATATATCACATCACAGATATAACCCGTTAGCTTAAGTCTTTAGAAGTTCGATCAAAATACGGATTTTTAGACCCCAAAAACAAATTTTGCTTTCTGGAAAATCTGGACAGAAAAATCATATTGTAAAAATCCCAAAACACCCCCAGAAAAACACTGCAGGAAAACTGTGCCACGACCGAGTCAACTCGGCCGCGGATCCGCGGCGGGAGCATGCTCCTGCCGCGGTTCCGTAGCACTTTGACCGAGTCGGTGGACCAATTTTCTTGTGTGGGTTTAAAAAAGCCTGAGCCGATTTTTAGTGTAAGATTAATTGTTTTTTGAATAGGAAAAAAAATCGGCAGAAAGTATACTTTTCGGGCGTGTTTCGTGACTTTTTCTCCGATCGAACTTCTAGTTACTTTGCTAACATGTTAGATAGTGTTTAACTAGGCTCTGATACCACTGTAAGTCCACGTTACCTCTCCCGGTTCTTTCGGTCTTGCGGAAATGATGAAAAACGATTTTTCTTTAGGTGGTAACATGGACTCAAAATACGGATCTTTGTTAAACAACTATCTAACAACCTAACTAGGAGTTTTACCTACTCGGTTAGGGGGTTATACCTTAACTTGAACTCCTTCTCTTCAACTCCTTGTGGTAGTCGGATCGGCCTCACCTCGTCGTCTCCTTGCGCCGAAGATGGATCCACCCGAAAGCTTCTACCTTTGGCTTCAACCTCAAACTAGAAGAAACTAGAACACTTGGCTTGCTAGACCTTGTGTACTAGGATGAGTAGAGGAGTGTTTTGGGTTTTATCTCTAAGGAAATGGTTCTCAACACATGAGAGGGAGTTTCCTTGAGCTAGAGAGAGCAAGAGGAAGAGGGAGAGAGCTTGAGCATGAGAGAGAATGGAAATGAAAGAATGAGCAAGACTTTTCTCACCCTTGCTCTCATAATCCAAAATAATCATAACACATAATAATAATTGAGTATTATGTGATGGTTGTTATCATATCAAATGGCAATATCATTTTATGCATTAAATGCAATTTGTGAACAAAACAAGCAAGCAAAGGTCAATGCCAAGAAATGATAGCCATTGTCATGATGGTGGTCAACACGTCCAATTTAGTCAACCGGTCAACAAAGTCAACAAGTCAACAAAGTCAACCTTTCAACCCAACCATGGCACAATAATACTTAATTAATTTTATCTTAATTATATTTCTTATTCTCATTAGGGTTTAGTAAAAGTCAACAGTCAACAACCCTAATGAGAATCCTCTGCCTCTGTCTCTGTCAACCGTGCATACACACCCGCATCCGCGTTCCGAGGAACACAAATACATACGAGATAAAACTAATCCCAAAACGTACACTAGGATCTGGCTTAAACCAAAACCCGCTAGTGTTAACTGCCCGGACACTAAACGTGCACAAGTGCACGGATGTGACCGAACCCTGTCGCAAAACCATGCGACCTCTACTCTTTTTCCTAAAGGCGAATAGCTCTCTGTGTGGGACTCTAAAGACTCGACACTACGCTGGCAGTGGGTTTAACCACATACCGCAAGTGGCACTAGCTGTGCGTAACGGCCCCCAGGTAGATGCCGATAAGAAGACGGACGAGGTGAAACCCATCTGAACTCCTACCGAGCCTGAATGCGACAGTCTCCGTACAGTCCGGTCTGTTCGTCTGAGAATATCGCATGGAAGGCCTAGGGGGGCGGTAAACGTCAGTCCCCTAATAGCCGTACAAGTCGTGTCGGAGTGTAGCCCAGAACACCATGAGATAACACTGGAAACTTACCAGTATATCTCGCTTGCCCTGGCTAGGGACGACTATGTGTAATGGCTCTCCATGACACAACGCGATATCAACTCCCAATACCGGGAGAGACGAATCCTGTCTAACCGTCACTGCCTCCAAGTGCTTCGGGACTGCACCCAACTACTACCTGTTTGTACGACTCCTTTGAGCCGTGGTAGGGTAGTAATCAAAGTAGAGTAGGAACACACTCGAGGCGAAGTGACAGTGTCAAGTCAGCGGACTAAGCTGTACTCATGTCACTTGGGAGCTGATAACTGACGATAGGTATAGTACCAACCAACAGTTCCCGACGAGTCCTGTCCAGTGTACTCGTAACCTAACGAGCACCCGCATACTATCTCAAGTACGACGTATTGACGGCTATGCGACAGACCGTCTCCCCTGTTGGGATAGAAGCGCATACGCTAGTCTACTCCGGAGTATCGATGCCCTGTCTCGATAGTCCTACGACTAGGGACCTGTATAAGGATGTGTTTGTGGATTACCCAGCCCCCACGAGTGTGACTGCCATCACAACGCTGGTAATCAAGCAAAGATCCTAAGGGCTCTACTAATATGTATAAGCAATATGCTAGAAGAAACACATGCACATATTGAAGTAGAAACAAACCAAGTAGCATACTACCATTTTGAGCAAGATTGTCTATACAACTGTGAATATCCCAAGCTTCCATTAAGTAATATACAAACTAGTACGATACAGTAATGGCCTCTAGGGGATATACACTAACATATATGATATACCCTGTATCTTATTCGATGAGGAAAGAGCCAAGATCCCTTCACCGGGAGTTACCTCTTTAGTGAAACTAGAAAAGCCTAAAAAACACTCCTTTTCAAAATCACTTGTTTCTACAACGATATCAAGTTCATTACGCTTATGGTTTTCTGAAAAACCTGCTTAGCCCTCCGTCATTTCAGATAAGTACTACTTAGTATTCGTGCTACGTTTGTAGACTATGTTAAGGCATAGTGTGCGGTAGCTAATTAGTGCTTATCTGCTAAAACATGAGATGTGATTGGATTAGGGTAGTTGTACGACTTTGTTGACTATGTTAAGGGTCGTGCAGGTGGGTTTAATTCAATCGGTAAATGACGGGTCGAACTTGGCTAGCAATTATGATTTGTTGACTATGTTAAGGTCATAAGTTGCTAGGGGTAAAAGCGTTATCGGGAATTTCAAGTGTTGAAATTTGCAATGAGATTGCATACCTTCTATGTGATAGATGGATCCCGATATCCACTACGAGTAAGAGTTACTCCCGGGAGAGTTTTGCACATGACAATTAGCCGATCAAGTAGGTGTCTAGAAAGGTGTTAACGGGGTTATGCCTCTGGGAAAATGAGGTTTATTCTAATTAGGTCCGTGTGAAAGCACGGGGAACCTCCCTCAAAGTACCAACACTGATCTGGCTGAAAGATTGACGAACTTGTAAGGTGTAATTAATCCTGGTTAATCTTACCTTTTAGGGTTTGAAGGAAGATTTGATTAAATAGTGGGAGCCATCCTGATTAGATAAGATAATAACCAATCTAATCTTGCAAGAGCGCACGCTAAAGTGTTTTTCTTCTCTCTCTCCAGGTAGCGACCATGTCAGGCCTTAATCAAGATAATAGCATTGATGTATTGACCGAACCCGCTTGTTATACTGAGCAGGGGAACATTGGTTCCGTTCTTTCTTATAATTGTTATAAGACTGAACAGGAAATAGGGGAATACCAGAATTCACACACCGCCCTAACGAAGAATAAACATGTCTTCTTCGGATGTGTTAGTTACCGAGAACTGTTTCTCAGTTCACTCTACGTCCTGGGCATTAGATACCGGATCAGGATCCCACATATGCAATATATTGCATGGGCTAAAGAGAGGTAGATAACTGGGAATGGGTGATCATTTCGTAAGAGTAAGGAATGGTGTAAATGTTGCAGCCAAAGCAGTTGGCGAATATCACCTTGCATTACCAAGTGCTAATACATTGATTCTGAACGAATGCTATTATATACCGAACATGATATGCAACATTATATCAGTTTCTTTATTAAGTAAAGAAGGATATAATTTTGTAATACAGGATAATATTATGAACATCTTCCTAAATCAAAAGTTGATTGGATCAGGCTCGTTACATAATGGCATATACGTTCTAAATCAAAACACAGTTCTTAATATACAGAACACACACAAGAGGAAGAGTTCAGAAATGAATGAATCCTTCTTGTAGCATTGTAGACTAGGTCATATCAATGCGACACGACTAGCTAAGTTACATAAAGATGGATATTTGAATTCGTTCGAATTTTCATCTTATGACACTTGCCAGTCATGTCTCAAAGGCAAAATGATCAAAACTCCGTTTAGTGGACACAGAGAAAAAGTTACGGAACTCTTGGGACTGATACATAGTGATGTATGCGGTCCCATGTCTACACATGCCAGGAATGGTTCTTCGTACTTCATTACATTCATGGGCGATCTCTCAAGATACGGACATGTGTTCCTGTTGAAACACAAGTCTGAAGCTTTTGAGAAATTCAGGGAATATAAACACGAAGTCGAGAACCAAACGGGTAAAAGTATTAAAATCCTTCGATCTGATCGAGGAAGAGAATACTTGAGCAATGAGTTTCTGGACTATTTAAAAGAGAATGTGATTCTCTCTCAGCTTACTCCTCCTTATACACCACAGCACAACGGTGTATCGGAGCGGAGGAATCTCACCCTATTAGATTTGGTACGCTCTATGATGAGCTCCGCTGAGTTGCCTATTTCCTTTTGGGGTTATGCGCTGGAGACAACAGCATACCTATTGAATCAAGTTCCATCTAAATCTGTACCTACCACACCACATGAGATATGGAGTGGGAAGAGACCATATTTTAAACGAGTTAAGATATGGGGTTGTCTGGCCTATGTCAAAAGGCAAAATCCGGAAAAACTCGAAGCACGATCAGTTCTTTGCAAGTTTGTGGGATATCCTAAGAATTCACAAGGATATATTTTCTACAACACTGAGGAACAAAAGGTGTTTGTTTCTCAATATGCCACCTTTTTGGAAAAGGAATTTCGTGCAAAAGAAATTAGTGGCGAAGAGGTAGAGCTGGAAGAAGTTCCAGCAGCACAAACTGCAACTAAAGATTTAATGGAACCAGAGGATTCAGTAGTTCCCGACGAACCCTCGCCTTTCCGCCGATCTAGTAGGGTTCCTCATCCACCTGAGAGATACTATGGTTTTCTCGTCGATGGTGGGAGCGAGGATTGCATCATAGAAGATGATGACCCAACTAGTTTCGAGCAGGCCATCACGAGTGGTGACTCTGTGAAGTGGCTGGATGCAATGCGATCTGAGATGGAATCCATGTACACCAACAAAGTATGGACTTTGGAAGTTGCTCCTGAAGGGGTAAAACCCATTGGGAGCAAATGGATCTTTAAGAAGAAACTTGGTGTAGATGGAAAAGTTGAGACTTTCAAAGCTAGACTTGTTGTAAAGGGTTTTCGTCAACGACCAGGTGTGGATTATGACGAAACCTTTTCTCCAGTGGCTATGCTTAAGTCCATCCGGATCCTACTTGCCATTGCTGCATACCATGACTACGAAATCTGGCAAATGGATGTTAAGACCGCCTTTCTAAATAGTGATTTAGAAGAGTGCGTATACATGACTCAGCCAGAGGGCTTCGTAGACAGTGGGAGCAGCGGAAAGGTGTGCAAGCTGCTTAAATCCATCTATGGGTTGAAACAGGCATCGCGGAGTTGGAACATATGTTTTGATGTGGTAGTCAAAGAGTTTGACTTCATCAAAAACATAGATGAACTTTGTATATACAAGAAGGTGGCAGAGAGTAAGGTTGTCTTCCTCGTATTGTACGTGGATGCCAAACTCTTGATAGGAAATGATGTTCCTATGCTGCACTCGGTCAAGCTCTTCTTATCACATAGATTCTCAATGAAAGATCTAGGTGATGCCTCATGCATTTTGGGGATTAAGATCTATAGAGATAGATCTAGACGGATACTGGGATTGTCCCAATCCAGGTATATTGAAACCATACTAAAGAGGTTTAGTATGGAAGAATCCAAGCGTGGAAACTTACCCACGATCTCTGGACTAACTCTTTCCAAAGAGATGTCTCCTAAGACTGATTTGGAGAGAGCTCGCATGCAAGGGATACCCTATGCTTCGGCAGTAGGCTCTATCATGTACGAGATGCTATGTACCAGAACCGATGTAGCATACTCACTAAGTGTAGTGAGTAGGTATCAAGCAGATCCTGGAGAGAATCACTGGACAGCTGTGAAGAACATTCTCAAGTACTTGAGAAGGACTAAAGAGATGTTCTTGGTGTATGGTAACGGAGAACTCCAGGTGGAGTCCTTTACCGATTCGAGCTTCCAAAGTGATAAGGACGACTCTAAGTCGCACTCGGGATTTGTCTTTACCCTAAATGAAGGGGCGGTTTGTTGGAAGAGTTCCAAACAGGAAACCGTGGCAGACTCGACGATGGAGGCTGAATACATCGCTGCCAACGATGCTGCCAAAGAGGCTGTCTGGATAAAGAAGTTCATCACTGAACTTGGTGTGGTTCCGTACATTGAGCATCCAATACCTCTGTATTGTGATAACAATGGAGCTGTGGCTTTGGCCAAGGAACCCATGTCCCATCAGCGATCCAGGAATATTCTGAGGCGGTATCACCTGATCTGGGAGATAGTTGATCGGCGGGAGATCGAGGTCAGGAGAGTTGATACGAAGGACAACGCTGGGGATCCACTCACGAAGGCATACCCAGATACATTTTGAGAGACTCTTCGGATTGTTGGGTATGAGATACTACAACAGCTGGCCTTAGTACAAGTGGGAGATTGTTAGTTATGTGTGGGAGATTGTTAGTTATGTATATGTCCTAGAGGCCATTGTTGTACATATGATGTATATTATAATGGATGCTTGGATATATGTAGAGAGGACTTTCTTGCTCGACATGATAGTATGCCATCTGGTTTCATTTTGTCTTAACATGTTGACTTGTATTAGTTTACTGTCTTGCTCTCACATGTTGATAAAGCCCTTAGGATCTGTACTCGACTACTAGGACTATGATAAGATCATACTAGTGGGGCCAGGGTAGTCCACGAGTACAACCTATAACTGTTCTTAGTCGAGGGTGTATCGAGACAGGGCATCGATACTCCAGAGTAGACTAGCGTACACGCATCTTGACCCATATGATGGGCGATGGATGATCCCATATCCATTGGTGTTGGACATCAAAGATGGTGTACGGGTGATCAGTGGAGACTAGGTATACTGAACGGACTCGCTGAGAACTTCTAGATGGTATTATACCTATCGTCAGATAGCAGTTCTTCGGTGACAC
The DNA here is from genome assembly GCA_030015575.1 of Agapanthus africanus. Classification (NCBI taxonomy): domain Eukaryota; kingdom Viridiplantae; phylum Streptophyta; class Magnoliopsida; order Asparagales; family Amaryllidaceae; genus Agapanthus; species Agapanthus africanus. The sequence goes on along the minus strand of JASDDO010000012.1, from coordinate 392,042,172 downwards.
TGGTACAGGTTAGTCTGTAGACCCGAGATCGTCATAGAGTCTTGTGTGATTCCCAGTGTGCTTTGACTTCCACCTTACCATGTCCAAGAGGGCGTGCAAAACGGTGGCTTTTGGGTACAGTCCCGAATCACATGGAGACAATGAGCGATAGGAGGGGTTTCGTCTCTCCCAGTATTGGGAGTGATGTTGCGCTGTGTTCGATTGGCTATAACTGGAAGTCCCTGACCAGGGCTGATATGGAGATTTACTGGTAAGAGTTATTAGTAGTTTCTCGACCCGTTATGAGCCTCACATCGACACGACTTATCGGTTACTAGGGTCTGACGTTTACCACCCTAGACTAGATATGCGACATATCAGACGAAGAGACCGGACTGTACGGTAGTGTTACTGATTGGATTCGCAGGAGTATGTAATGGCTTGCTTGTTGATCTTCTGGTCGCTCAATACCAGGGTGGCTGTTACGTTTAGCTGACCGCTTGCAGCTTGTAGGTGTTTGATATGATCATCACCTACTACCGGCGTATTGACGAGTCTTTAGAGTCCTACACAGAGGTTTCCTGGCTCAGGCGAAATAGAGTAGGAGCACATATGTGATATATGCGGAGACCGAGATTAATACGATATGTGATACCGTATTCTATTCTCGCGATATATGATATCGGCCGGTTATATGTGATATAGCCGGGTTATTGGATCAAGTGTTGATTCGATAAAATGATATATATATATATATATATATATATATTATATGCCCACTTAAGTATTTATTATTCTCACTTATGATACATTTAACATATATGTGCTATATGTTTATTGTATTGTTTTCTTTTGTTACATACATATTATATATGTAATATATAATATTGTAGCATGCTAGGTTATACATGCAACATGTATGTATGAGAATTATACCATGCTATATGTAATGTTTGGGTTTAAATATCTAAGTAATTCAAATTGTGGAAATGAGTCATGGATGAAGCTTCATGAAGCTTGTAGATTACCATTGACCAAGTCCACCCTTTTTTTTTGCCCTAGATATTTCTAACCCTACCATGACACATAGCCATGGTTAACTCTCTACAATGGTTAAGGATGATATACTTGACCCATGGTTGCATTTCTAACCTCAATCTCATTCATTCATTCATTCATTCTTCTTCTTCCTCATTCTCATTTTGCTTTCTAGCTTTTGAGATCAAGAAGAAAATAGTGAGAAATTAAATAATAAAGTGAGCAAAATTCCTACTTCATCATCCTCTTCTATACTAGCCATATAGATTAGTGTGTTAGCTTCACTAATTCATAATTAGTGAAGTCATAGCTTGAGTTCGTGTTTCCTCGAAGTAGATCATCTTGGATTTCGAAGTCTTCAAGAAAGCATGGATCATTCGACTTGTGGAGCCTCTCTAGAGTCCGGAAGTTCATGGATCGCGGTGAAGGGACTGCTACTCGGAGCTTATGAAGCGAAGGAACGGACTACAAAGGTTGTAATCCCTCTCTCTTAGATGTAAAGTTGTTTACATGCAAAGTTAATCCTAATTCTCTAGTTCGATTACTTGGTTGGTTTGTTTAGCACCCCAAAATTTTTAATATAGCATGTTTGATGCTTGCCAAAACCTTGCTAAGGTGCTAAGCTAACCCTACAAGTCCTCTCTATGTATGTCCAATCATTCACTATAATATACATCATATGTACAATAATGGTCTCTAGGGCATACATAAAACTAACAATCTCCCAGTTGCACTAGGGCCATATGTTGTAGTATCCAATACCCAACAATCAGCAGTGGTTGTAGTATCTCATACTCAACCATCCCATAAAAGTCTCTTTTGGGAAAATGCCTTTATGAGTGGATCCGCCATGTTGTCCTCTGAATCTACTCTCCTAATCTCGATCTCCCTGGAGATCAACCATCTCCATGATCAGGTGATACTGCCTTAGAATATGTCTGGGTTACTGATGGGACGGGGGTTCCTAGGCATAAGTTATAACTCCATTGTCACACAATAGTAGTAACGAAGTTCATCTTATGAACTAATATACACCCAGACTGCCTCTTTGGTAGCGATGTATCCAGCCTTTATCGTCTAGTTTGTCACGGTATCTAGCTTGGAACTCTTCCAACATGCCGTCCCTCCACTGAGGGTAAAGATAATACGTGTGACTGACATTCAGTCGACCTTACCACCCTGGAAGCTATCCAGTGATTCTCTCCGGGATCGATTGATACCATCTCACTACAGCTAGTGAGAATCCTAACATCCACTTAGATCTATCTCATAAATACAAAACCCAGGATTTAGGATGTATCACCTTGATCCTTTATGGAGAATCCTTGTGATAAGAGGAGATTGGCCGAGTGTAGCATAAGAAACACCTTCCCCATCAAGAGTATGTCATCTTCGTACAATACGAGGAAGACTACCTTACTCTCTACTACCTTTTTGTACATACAAGGTTCATCTACCATTTTGATAAAGTTAAACGCTTTGACTACCACATCAAAACAGATGTTCCAACTCCGCGATGCATGCTTTAACCCGTAAAGCAACTTGCACACATTTCCGCTGCTCCCACTGTCTACGAAGCCCTCTGGCTGTGTACTTATAGAAGCTCTCTTCTAAATCACTATTTAGAAAAGCAGTCATGACACCTAACCACCAGATATCGTAGCCATGGTATGTAGCAATGGCAAGTAGGATCCGGATGGACTTAAGTATAGCCACTGGAGAAAATGTTTCATCATAATCCATATCTGGTCGATGATGAAAACCTTTTATAACAAGTCTAGCTTTGAAAGTCTCAACTTTTCCATCTACACCAATTAATCTTCTCAAGATATACTTGCTCCTGATGGGGGTTTAACCCTTCAGATATAGCAACCAAAGTCCATACTTTGTTGGTGTATATAGATTCCATCTCAGATCGCTTAACATCCATCCATTCTTACAGAGTCCCCACTCTTGATGGCCTGCTTGAAACTATAACGTTTTAGAAATCGTTTTGCAAATTTTCCGTTTTTAGGGTAAAATAGTCGGTATTTTCCGTTTTAACCCGATTGTGATCAAACTTCTGTATAGACTTGTCGACACCTAGTTTAGCTAGAATAAAGCTAGTGTGCGGGCTTTGGGGGTCAATGGGAAGTTTTGGTTCACATAGTATTTTTCTCTAATTAAAATATTATTTTAATGCTTTATTTGTGCACTTTATTAGTGGTAATTACTTTTTGGCTTGGGTTAATTACTACTAATGAGAATCTATACTAATCTAATCACTAGATATTTTGTTAAACCATTCATACTAATATCTAGATATTTGTGGTGACAAAAGGATTAATTTTTAAAAGAAAAGAAAAGAAAGAAAAGGTGGAATTTGCATTAAACGTGCATTAATTGCATTTTTAGCTAGATTTTTCCATTCTTTTACAAAAAACCCCCCATTTCCTTCACCAAGGCCGGCCACTTCCCATGCTTGCTGCCCTATCTCCTTCTTCACCTCATTTCTTCTTTTTAAAGCTTGAAAAATTCATGAAAAATCCAAATTTAATCATCCAAACTCAAATATAATCAAAACCCATCATTCTTCTTCTTCAAACTAGCTTGGATCTTTATTATAGTGAGGATTTTGGAGGCTAAAGTTTGGATTTCTTTCTTGTTTCAAGTGGTGTTCTAGTGAGGTATAAAACCCTAACCCTAATCCTTAATTGTTATGTTTAAATCATAAGCTAGCTATTTAATTGTTTAATTTTAGCTTTAAATTCATGTTTAATTCATTCATGATAATTTTAATGAAGTTCAAGTTACGATTTAACTTGATGAAATGGTTAATTGTTATTTGAAGATTATGAAAACTTAACCAAGTTGCTAATTTGTTAAATGATATTTTCCAAATCGGATAATTAAGCTAATTAGCAAACTAAACTTTTACTAATCCTATTTGAGTGAAATCTAAAATTATAGTAAAGCTTTAAATGGTTTAATCTTGCTAATTAGTGATGTTTGTAAATTCCAGTTTGGTTAAAAGTTGTAGTTTTGTGCTAAAATGATATATGTTGCTTGCTAGATTTCGGTAAGTTTAGGCGTGGGTTTCTTTTGACGTTGCGACGTTATTTATATTAGATTCCACGTTTATTATTGTGTTTTGAATGCGCGATCGGTACGATCAGGGTCTAGGCTTAGTAGTTGTGTCGCTTTGCGTTCCTAGTTAGGGTCGTGCCGATGTCGTTCATGTCCTTGTGTAGCTTTTGCTCTTGAGTTGGTTTCGTCGTGTCGCTACGCGCGTTAGCCACTTGACGAGCACTTGAGAGTAGGTTTGGAGTTGGTGCGGAGGTCAAACGTAATTGGTACGTGTTATTGGTCGATTGCTAATATATACTTGTTATATTGTTATATGCTTTCAGGATCGCAGGCGGGGACTTCGGGCGCTGCGAAGCAGGGAAATGCGAGTTGTTGGCTTTACTTAGCCAGGATGGTTGGTGAGTAGATTTAACATCTACAGGGGGATCGCCCGCATGGCGTTATGTGTATGGGCTAGATCAAATGACATGACTATTAGTCAGGAGTATACGGATATTGATTGTGCATGTATACCTTTGTTGCTTATCTCATTTCCTTGTGTATGGACTTAGTATTAATGAGATACAACACCATTATTGACGGTTCATGTTTCACGAGCACTAATTGTATGTTACACACACCGTCAATAATTGCTATGACACGTACAACACCTATACATATGTGATATTGTATTGTTTAGGGATATTGAGACATGATCCCTATTTACTTTTGTGCATATGACATACAGCATACCTGTATACCTACATGCTTACACATATGCCTTGCTATGCACATATACTTACATGTACACCGTGCATACATACTTACATGTATACTCACTTACCTAGATAGGGCTACACATACCTATGTGGTACTGTTTTGTCATTGACGTGGGGTTATTGATTCTTATGCGTTGGCGCATATAATAGTAGTATACCTTACCATGCCTATATGCTAGTTACCTATATACCCATATGGTATCGTACCATTAGTGACAGGTATATACACATATGAGACATAGCTACATGTACAGCCTGCATACCTACTTACACATATACCTGGAGGGTATTACATCATTATTGATAGGTAGATACACATATCTTGCTATATCGACATGGTTACGCATACCTGGCTATAGCTACATGTTCACCTTTATTTGATGTTGTATGGACTTGGAGGAAATTAGGTGTTGGAGATAGTGCCCTCAGAGTCAATTATTGGATCACATGCACGTGATTGCAATGATTGAGGGAGGACCTATCCCGGTAGGACAGTCTTACTCGAGATGATAGTATGCTATCTGGTTTATCTTTATCATCGTGTACTGCTTTAGGTGACCTGACATGTCGCTATTACACGTTGATAGAGCCCCTAGGATTCTTGCTTGACTACCAGCAGTATGATGGCGATCATATACGTGGGAGCCGGTAGTCTATAAGCACATCCTTAAAAGGTCCCTAGTCGTAGGAGTTTCGAGACAGGGCATCGATACTCCATTAGTAGACTAGTGTATGCAGTCGAGACCCCGACGAGGGGCGGTAGCCGGTCTCATAAGCCACTGGTGTCAGTTGGTTCACCTAAGATGTATACAGGTGCTCATTGGGTTATGAGTACACCGGACAGGACTCGCCGGGAACATGCTAGTTGGTCTTATACCTGATGTCAGATAGCAGTTCCCTGGTGACATGTGTACAGGTTAGTTCATCGACCTGAGGATCGTCATTTGTCTCGTGTGAGTTCCCACTGTGCTTTGATTACTACCCTACCACGGCTCAAAGGAGTCGTGCAAACAGGTTTTAGTTGGGTACAGTCCCGAGCCACATGGAGGCAGTGAGCGGATCTTCAGGGGTTCGTCTCTCCCGGTATTGGGGGTGAGGTCGCGCTGTGTCTAGGAGAGCCATTACGCAAAGCCCTCGGCCGAGGCAGGAGATTTACTGGTAGGTATTCCAGTAGTATCTCAGGGCGTTCTGGGCTACACTCCGACACGACTTGTACCGCTTTTGGGGGTCTGACTTTTACCAACCCCCTAGGCCCGACATGCGATGCTCATAGACGAACGGACCGGACTGTACGGATATTGTCACTGACAGGCTCAGTAGGGTGTCAGGATGAGTTCGCTCATCGACGTCCCTTTTGGTCAATAGCTGGTGGCCCGTCATGTATTGGCTAATACCTCTGACGTGCTAGTGGTTAAATCCATAGCCATAGTATTGACGAGTCTTTAGAGTCCACCACACTTTCAGTTACTCAAGCTTTCCGGCGAAACGCTGTAGAGGCCGTATGGAGATATGGCAGGGTCCGATCAGATATGTGCGGTATTGCACGGATCAGGATCGGACAGTTTGTACTAGTGGCCGTATGGTTATATGGCAGGGTTCGATCAGATACGTGCGGTATTGCACGGATCAGGATCGGACGGATATTACTAGCCGGCTTTGTTTTAAGACGGATCCTAGTATAGTACAGTGTAGATTTTGTCTCTTTGCATTTGTATCCGGTCGGAATACAGATGCGGGTGTGTATGCACAGTATCGGGGTTTTCCTGTAATTTGTTACGGGACCAGTTTTCTGGAGTTTCCAGTTTGCATTCCGTTCCGGCCGGTTTTTCTTTGTTCTTTCCCGGGCGGACTTTTCCGATGGAGGGTGTTATTTGTAAGTTTGCAAATAACACATTGTGGAGGATTTTCATGCAAATGGTTTGATTATGAAAGCAACTTTTTATTCCTTTCTTTTCTATCATCATTTCTTGCATAAAGATGATTAGAAATGAGATGAGAGTTGATGTGAGATGGTTATCATGATGTTTTGGATGTGGTCACCCATTCTCTTCTCCTACCATCACCTCCCTTCTTGTTATGGTTGGATATTGATTCCTCCACCATTCTCACTTAGAGAGATGATGCTTCACTTGAGAGAAAGAGAATGAGAGAGTTCTTTTTTGGTTATGTGAGGAATTCTTGATCTCATCTTCTTCTTGCTAGAAAATTGAAAGCACCAATTTTCTTTACCTCTTCCTCCATCCTCCAAGGCAACATAATCCCCAAATGAGACATAGCATCTACACTACATTCTACAGCCAACCTTGGGCATGTCGACTTGCCGGCTTCATGCTCGAGTTGCCTCGGTATTGAGGCGGGAGCCCGTAAAAGACGCAGGCGATGTGGTGCCCCCTTCGGCGAGGAGGCGACGATATGGAGACAGGACTTTCCGCGGGAGATCGGGACGATGAAGAGAAGACCGGAGGACTCGGATCACTTGGTATACTTCTCTTCCCATCTCTTGTTAGCTAGTATAGTTTAATGGTTAACGATCCGGGTTTCATTGTCCGCGGTAGCGCCAGTTTCCAAGTAAGGAAAATTTTTGATTCCGCATTTTGGCCTCGGTAAGACGGCCGGGGCGTTGCCGTGGCGCAACATGGTATCAGAGCCACGCCATTAACCTTGTCTAGCTTGTTCTAATGCGTTTTACTTATCCGATCGACCAAAATTCCAAAAACCGCGTTTTTGCATGCATCAGTTTTCTGTCGAATTTTTCCGGGCTCTAAAAAATTTTCAGGTTGTAGAAAACTAATGTACAGGACATTCTAAGAGTTCTCTAAAAAGTTGGGCTCGTGAACAGTTCAGAACGCCGCGGAACCGCGGCCAAAGCCATGCTTGGGCCGCGGTTCCACCGCGACCTGGACTGTTCAGTCCCCCAAAATTTTGCAGAATGCTTGAGTGTTGAAAATAGGGGTTTTGGAATATTATTTTTGGGCCCAGAATTTCTGTGAGTGCTACAGTATTACTTGGGGGCCCACTTGTTAATTTTTGATCGATTGGATATTTTAAACACATTATTTCACAGTATTTACATTATATCTGCGACCGTGAATATCACTTGATCGGTAAATCCTGTCTAACTACTATAGCCCGGTTAGACGGATTTGCGAACGTGATTTTCACGTTGATGTTTTGTGTTTATGCTGTGATGTTGCGGATCGGTCGTGGGGGATAGCCTGGATGCAATGCTAGTACAGTTTTGTTTTATATGTACATTTGATATTGCGGGACGAGCGTCCGACATGTGGACTGCCGTCACTGCCTGTTTGTATTATTCTTTTGGGGCACGACCTGGTTGCGGTCGATGTACCCGGTGTATGTATATTTTACTTTCTGTACTAGGATTACCCCGCGGAGGGGTGCACGGATAGCCGGGTTCTAGAGGGCAACGAGCCCGCATCTCATGGCATTGAGACGGAGGGGGCTTCACTCCAGGATTGGCGGGCTATTCGCCGCACTCGTAGGGGGTACAGGTTGACCCAGGAGGGGTGCCCAAGTTACCGGATTCCGTGAAGTGCTGGGTGGTCCATTCACAGAGCTGGAGGGGACTGCCTCGCTTCAGGTTTTGGCGGGTGACTTGCCGCGCCCGTAGGGGTCTAGGATTTCATTGCACAGGCTATCCACACGACCAGGGGAACGTCGGGTTTCAGCAGCGGCTCTGTGAAACCCGGGGATCCCAGATATCTGTATTGTTCTGTGATGCTGTACATTTCTGTGATGTTGCATTTTATCACGCCTTGAGTGAAATATAATTTATTGGTATATATATTAGTAGATGTTGTATATGTTTTACATCCGCGCTAGTCCAGTCCCCGCTCTGTCGTTAGTTAGCTAACCTAACGGGTAATGACGGGACCCAGTGGCGAATGCGGATGGCATATACGTACATCAGTATATTTTCGTTCTTTGTGGTGTGATCAATTGATGGGACTGCGTTGATTCGGATCAATGCAAGATAAACAAACCTATTCTGATGTTGTTGGAACACTTTTCAAAAGGCTGTTATTGCAAGGACGTTCACTTTTGTTTTGCATCGTGGTATTCATTTGGAATATCCTGCTCCTCAGTCGACGAGGCAAGGGCCGAGATCCCTTCACCGGGAGTGACCCCTTGGACAGAAGTTTGCGTCAGGGCATTAACTTCACTATAGCCGATTACTTTTGCTTTGCATCGTGGTATTCAGTTGGAATATCCTGCACCTCATTCCACGGGGAAAGAGCCGAGATCCCTTCACCGGGAGTGACTTCTTTAGCAAAGGTTTTCGTCACTATATTTTTATAAAAAGTTATCCAGTTCCTTCAACGATATCAAGTTCATTACGGTAAAAGGTTTTTCGCCAAAAACCATTCGTAGCCCTCCGTCATTTCAGATTAGTATTACTTAGTATTCGTGCTGCGTATGTCGTGCTTAGCCGAGGCGTAGTGTTCGGTAGCTATGTAGTGCTTTTCTGTTGCATGGATATGAGATTGGTTAGGACAGTCGTGCGGTCATTTTGGCTCAGTCAAGGATTCGTGCGGGTGGGTCTAATGCAATCAAGATAATGACGGGTTGAACTTGACTAGGATCCTTTGATATGTTGGCTCAGTCAAGGTCACTTGGGTCCTAGGGGTAAAAATCACATCGGGAGTTTCAAAAGAACTGAAACTTGCCAGATATGCGCATACCTTCTGGAGTGTGATGACGTGAGCGGATTCCGTCACGTTATCATGCAATGATAGTTGGATCCCGATTCCCACTGATGAGTTGGTTTACTCCTCGGGTGATCCCGACTAATTCTTCTTTAAGGTTTGGAGGAGAATTTGACGGTACAGTGGGAGGTTTCCAGATTAGACAAAGTGATAACCATTCTGATCTAGGTTAGAGTGCACGCTGAGTGTTTCTTTTCTCTCTCTCTTTGGCAGCGACCATTGACCCGACCCTTGACTATGACTCAGTGACCAAGTTGACCGAACCTTTTTAACACAGGCTTTTGGATTGTCAGAGTTGCAAACCTCATTGCCACTCCTACTTTTACCCTTTTCTCCAGGACACCCCGTATTACTACGAACGTCCACTTCCATTGGACAAAACCATCGTATGGTTATATACGAACTCGAAGGACTTGGAGGATGGTTTCTGGTTCTGGAGAAAACGAATAGGATTATTCAGTTGTCTTTTCCTTTTACCTTCTCTCAGGTTGCGAGTACTCCTTGGTTTAGGAGATAGTACACCTATTACGCAAATTGGATAGTCTTCTTCCAAACCTTAGGCTGGTGCCGACCGGTAGGGAATGAAGAAAACCAATTAGCATAACGATGGTGTGCAGAAGGTATTAAGTTAAGAAAAAGCAAGGGATTAGTGAGAGGGCAAAGTAAATTGTGACTGCTATTCACGATCAAACCAAGTATTTCTTCGCCAATCCGAAAATCACCTTTGTATTTCTCCAGGACACTCCGTATCACTACGAAGATCCACAGTTTATTGGATATTCCATCGTATGGTTATATATGAACTCGAAAGGAACTTGTTCCAGTTCGGGGATGGATTCTGGTTCAGGAGAAATAGGAATAAGGTTTATTCGGTTGTCTTTTATCTTCACCTTCTCTCGCATTGCGAGTGTTCCTAGGATTAGGACAGTACACCCATTATGCTTATTGGATAGTCTTCTTCCAAACCATAGGCTGGTGCCGAACGGTAGGGAAGGAAGAAAACCATTTGGCCTAAAGGGGTGTGCAGAAGGTAATAACTAAAGACATAAAAAAGGGATTTGGAGAGGTGGCAAAGAATTATACGGTTACAGTCGTGAATCTGGAAGAGGCATTACTAGGAATACCAGGATACCCCATCGAAACATTTCAATGTTTCAGTTTCACTGTGTACTGTTAAAGGAAAACTGATTTCCCGATTAGACACTTGCTCCAGGGTATGTATTTACCAGGAATGATTCTCACATCTGTATGGTTTTACAAATGATGAGTGGGAGTAAGTTATTGGGAATTAGGTGATCGTCCTCATTATATCGGGATTCGTTGTAATCGGTGATATTTGAGGAAATCACCTGGGTTGTTTGCCGGTCGGCAAATATTTGGTTTTGAATATCCGCTGTTATGCACCAATTTCAAATCGATATATCTGTACGTCTATTTTTATAGAGTGAGATATACCTTTTGAAGTTATGTCGATGACATTTACCTACATCAGTGGATGGTTAGGTAAGGAGCATTAAACAGCGGTGTAATTCTTCTTAACCATAAATACAGTTTTCAGCCTACGACACACAGTGAATGAGTCATCAGACTCAAGGGACTTATACAGAGTATTGTATGTTGTCCAGCGTCCATCAGGACAGAGGGGTTGGTCCTCGTACTATATTCAGTTTACTTATGACTTCTCTAGTTTTTAGACAGGTGTTTCGTGGAAACACATGGTCTGAATTTTGAGAAGTTATAGGTATTTGAATAGAGTAGAGAACCAGGTGTAGCAAGTATCGGGATTCTTCAAAGTGATCGAAGATGTAGATACTTGTGTATGGTGTTCAGTTGATAGTAATGATTAAGAGAACTAGCTTCTCTTTCAGGTTACTCATAATTGGAAACATTCCTAAGTTGAGTAACACTGATCGGCCTCCTTCCATTTAGTTGACATGCACTGGAGACAGCTGCATGATTTGAATCTGGTTCAATTAAATCAGTGCCTCTGTTTCTATATTGGATATAGAACAGTTCATATCTTGACATTGTTAAGGTACGGGGAGTTGTCCGGCTTATGCTTAAAACCAGACACTGGACAACTCAAGGCACGTTTCTGTAATGGCTGTTTGTGGGTTGACCCAGGCTATGACGAAGGTTGATTTTCTACCATCTGGAAGATCAATAGTGATATTGTTCTTGACTCGCCACAGTTTTAATAAAAATGGATTTTTTCAAAAACAGTAGTGGGAGTATGATAGAACTGGAAGTGATTCCAGAACCGCAAACGATTACTGAAGATTTGATAAGGAACCTGAAGATTCAATCTGATTTGACGTTCCATTGGCCACTCCGCAGATAAGGTGGGTAACTTCAGGCACCCGAGAGGTACTCCGGTAGCCTCAAGGACGGTGACAGGGAAGTTCTTGTCTACCCACACTTGCCATTGCTGTTGTTCCAGGCTGCGAGACCCGGCAGGAGGATGAGTATAGCGTCGTTCTGAACTAGCTTTAGAAGTGCACGTCTATATGACTCTGGCAGAGGGTTGTCGTAGTCAGTGGGAGCAGCGGAAGCATTGGTGGACATCAGGCTTATGTCTATTTATAGACTAAAGTAGATATAGCGGAGATAGATCATCTATTTCTGATGTGACAGTCATAGGTTTTGACGTCATCAGAATAGGGGATGGATCTGTTAAGAAGGTAGTAGGGTGTGATGTCCTGGTTTTGGATGACATACACAGAGTAGGAAAGGAAACTCCTATACTACGATCGGTTATACTTTGGTTGTCACACAGTGGTTTCTCCACACAGGACTTGGATATTATATCAGACATTCTGGTTACTAGATCTATGGTTTTAGATCTAGATTTGGGTGGTTTCCTAATCTGGGTATCTTGACAGCATTCTATGAGTATTTAGAATGTACGACTCCTGGCATGGTAGTGTACCTGCAAGTGATGGAGTCACCCTCTCTAAAGGTGTCTTACAGACTAAAGGGGAGAGGGATACGCATGATTGACAGATCACTTGCTTAGGCAATTGAGTCAATCATGAGATGTCACGTACCACACCAGATGTTGTTCTTGCAGTACATGCAATAAGTTGATATTAATCCAATCCTGGAGAAACAATCGGAAGCAGTTTTAGGACATAAGTGCGTGTTCTAGGGATGTGATAACGACAGCCTCTTTTAGGAGACAGTTATCATTCCAGGCTTCCAAGGTGACATGGACGATAGGGTGATCGTCAGAGTTATAGTTTTCCTTCTGACGAGGGGCAGTATTTTGGACAGGTGGTCCAAGGCAATACTGAGGGTGGCATGGCGCAGGATACTGATTAAGTTCAGTTGACGATACAGTCTAAGAAGTTTGGATTTGGAGTTCATTTATGAGCTAGGTCCCATCAGACATCCAGACATTCTAAGACAGGTATTGCTCATTTCGGGAGATGGCTTTCTCCGCGAACTTGAGATATAGAGAGACATAGAAAGAAACTTCTCTGCGGATCCACTCACTGAGGCTATTCCTCGAACGCAACAGTTTCACAAACGGGTTTTGTGAGACTGACTAGTAGAGGAGTTGGGTGTTCGGTATCACACGGGCTGTGAGTATGCAACATCGCAATAATTAGCCTTGAGTGCAAGTGGGAGATTGTTGGAGATAGTGCCCTCAGAGTCAATTATTGGATCACAGGCACGTGATTGCAATGATTGAGGGAGGACCTATCCCGGTAGGACAGTCTTACTCGAGATGATAGTATGCTATCTGGTTTATCTTTATCATCGTGTACTGCTTTAGGTGACCTGACATGTCGCTATTACACGTTGATAGAGCCCCTAGGATTCTTGCTTGACTACCAGCAGTATGATGGCGATCATATACGTGGGAGCCGGTAGTCTATAAGCACATCCTTAAAAGGTCCCTAGTCGTAGGAGTTTCGAGACAGGGCATCGATACTCCATTAGTAGACTAGTGTATAGAGTCGAGACCCCGACGAGGGGCGGTGGCCGGTCTCATAAGCCACTGGTGTCAGTTGGTTCACCTAAGATGTATACAGGTGCTCATTGGGTTATGAGTACACCGGACAGGACTCGCCGGGAACATGCTAGTTGGTCTTATACCTGATGTCAGATAGCAGTTCCCTGGTGACATGTGTACAGGTTAGTTCATCGACCTGAGGATCGTCATTTGTCTCGTGTGAGTTCCCACTGTGCTTTGATTACTACCCTACCACGGCTCAAAGGAGTCGTGCAAACAGGTTTTAGTTGGGTACAGTCCCGAGCCACATGGAGGCAGTGAGCGGATCTTCAGGGGTTCGTCTCTCCCGGTATTGGGGGTGAGGTCGCGCTGTGTCTAGGAGAGCCATTACGCAAAGCCCTCGGTCGAGGCAGGAGATTTACTGGTAGGTATTCCAGTAGTATCTCAGGGCGTTCTGGGCTACACTCCGACACGACTTGTACCGCTTTTGGGGGTCTGACTTTTACCAACCCCCTAGGCCCGACATGCGATGCTCATAGACGAACGGACCGGACTGTACGGATATTGTCACTGACAGGCTCAGTAGGGTGTCAGGATGAGTTCGCTCATCGACGTCCCTTTTGGTCAATAGCTGGTGGCCCGTCATGTATTGGCTAATACCTCTGACGTGCTAGTGGTTAAATCCACAGCCATAGTATTGACGAGTCTTTAGAGTCCACCACACTTTCAGTTACTCAAGCTTTCCGGCGAAACGCTGTAGAGGCCGTATGGAGATATGGCAGGGTCCGATCAGATACGTGCGGTATTGCACGGATCAGGATCGGACAGTTTGTACTAGTGGCCGTATGGTTATATGGCAGGGTTCGATCAGATACGTGCGGTATTGCACGGATCAGGATCGGACGGATATTACTAGCCGGCTTTGTTTTAAGCCGGATCCTAGTATAGTACAGTGTAGATTTTGTCTCTTTGCATTTGTATCCGGTCGGAATACAGATGCGGGTGTGTATGCACAGTATCGGGGTTTTCCTGTAATTTGTTACGGGACCAGTTTTCTGGAGTTGCCAGTTTGCATTCCGTTCCGGCCGGTTTTTCTTTGTTCTTTCCCGGGCGGACTTTTCCGATGGAGGGTGTTATTTGCAAGTTTGCAAATAACACATTGTGGAGGATTTTCATGCAAATGGTTTGATTATGAAAGCATCTTTTTATTCCTTTCTTTTCTATCATCATTTCTTGCATAAAGGTGATTAGAAATGAGATGAGAGTTGATGTGAGATGGTTATCATGATGTTTTGGATGTGGTCACCCATTCTCTTCTCCTACCATCACCTCCCTTCTTGTTATGGTTGGATATTGATTCCTCCACCATTCTCACTTAGAGAGATGATGCTTCACTTGAGAGAAAGAGAATGAGAGAGTTCTTTTTTGGTTATGTGAGGAATTCTTGATCTCATCTTCTTCTTGCTAGAAAATTGAAAGCACCAATTTTCTTTACCTCTTCCTCCATCCTCCAAGGCAACATAATCCCCAAATGAGACATAGCATCTACACTAAATTCTACAGCTAACCTTGGGCATGTCGACTTGCCGGCTTCATGCTCGAGTTGCCTCGGTATTGAGGCGGGAGCCCGTAAAAGACGCAGGCGATGTGGTGCCCCCTTCGGCGAGGAGGCGACGATATGGAGACAGGACTTTCCGCGGGAGATCGGGACGATGAAGAGAAGACCGGAGGACTCGGATCACTTGGTATACTTCTCTTCCCATCTCTTGTTAGCTAGTATAGGTTAATGGTTAACGATCCGAGTTTCATTGTCCGCGGTAGCGCCAGTTTCCAAGTAAGGAAAATTTTTGATTCCGCATTTTGGCCTCGGTAAGATGGCCGGGGCGTTGCCGTGGCGCAACATTAGGAACCGCATGATATATATATTAACTTGTTGCAGTTAAATAGTGGTTTTTTTCTTTATATGCTCATATTACTGTTTCATGTTGCATATATTACATTCATAGATTTCTTATGATGTTCTCTAATATTTTTGCTCCTAAGTATATATAACAGTGGAATGGGACGCTGTTATATATGCATATATACATATATTAGTGGAATGGGACGCTAATATATGTGTATTGATTCATGCATTTATACTTATTCATTACTTGATATTTTCTGGATTTGAGGACCGTGGTGGTTTCATGAAATTATGCAAGTATTCTTATTCTTTACTTGATATTTGTATGCATCCACTCAGAGATTTTTTTAAACCGGTACGGGATCGAGAGTGTCGATGTTGGGGCACTTAAGATTCAGAGGACGTATATACTGATACGTGGAACACAAGTGTCGAGGTGAGACACTTGGGTTTCGAGGAACGTATAGATATGAGAAAGACCGATACGTGGATTACGGGTGTTGATACCGGACAATTACGATTTGAGGAACGTATGAATATGAGAAAGACCGATACGTGGATCACGGGTGTCGATACCGGACACTTACGATTCGAGGAACGTATGGATATGAGTATTTATGTGTCGATGCTAGACACTTGTTTCATGATGTTTTTGGGTGTCGATGTTGGACACTCACTTTATATGAAACTTACTCGATACTGGATATTGGATATATGAGGTTTACTTGATATTGTACATTTAGGATATATGAGATTTACTTGATATTGTACATTCAGGATATATGAGACTTACAGGATATGGGGGCCAATTTGGGGGCCGATTTGAGGAAATTTGGGATTTAGATTGTCTTGATAGACTTTGGTCCCGTCACGAGGTCAGGATTCTGTGAGGATGACATGTGTTATTCCATACTCCTCATTTATTTTATATGCATTGCTTCATGTATTAGTAGTACTTGATAGAGTACCTTTCATGACTGTTGCATATACATTTTGTCATATTATTGCTTCATATATCAGTTGTACCCGCTAGAGTACATTTCATGACAGTTGCAAACATATGACCATTTATTGCTATCCGCTTGCATGTATTAGATTTGCGCTGTACGTGCATACTTGCGATTACCTGCATATGTTATTTACTATTCACGAGTTGGCAACTCACCCCCGTTGTGCCACAGTGTTTTGCAGGTAGTCCCTCAGGGCAGTCGCGGCAGGCTTTTCATCTTTCGTATCATCTTTTGTAGCGGATACCGCTTCGGCTGACTGTGTGCAGTTTTGCTATAGGTGGGTTTGCGGTTATCCAATGTTGCTTATTGTATATTCGTTGTATCCTGTACTCTCCATCTACCACTTTCATGTGTATGATTTAGAGACATGATGTGAGGACGATATTGTATATTTTGGTGACTTGGATGTCTTTTATACAGTTTTACTTATATCGTCTTTTATTTCTTCGCTACGGCGTCGTATATCTGTTGTGGTGGTTATTTTCTGCTGTTGGGCATGGATTTGCTCCCGTTGGGGATGCTTTACTTTATGTTTATGTTGTACCCATTTTTGGGGTAAGTTTTTACAAAGAAGGTGCTGCTAATTTTTTTTAAGAAAGTAAAGTTGGACTTTAAAGAATTTGGTTTGAGATTTCAAAAGTTTTGAAAATGCTATTATCACTTTGTTGGATGTATATGCCCTAAAGGCCAGTATTGTATATGTATACATATGGATACTAGGGATATGTATGTATAGAACAATCTTGCTCAGTTTATAGTATATTATTTGACTTGTCTTTATGGGGATATGTGTATTTATTTGTATTATTGTTATATCTAGCTTGCACATATTGATAAAGACTCGATACGATAGTATATTATAATGGTTTGTCTTTATCTTAACATGGCATATGTCATACTCGTTACTACATATTGCGGTTAAATGTTGATAAAGCCCCTAGGATCTTGCTTGACTACCCGCGTTGTGATGGCTATCATACTTGTGGGAGCAGGGTAGTCCATAAGCACATCCTTAAATGGTCCCCAGTCGCGTGAGTATCGAGACTGGGCACTGATACTCCAGAGTAGACTGGTGTGTACGTTTTTACCCCCGTCGGGGGATGGTTGGTCCCGCAACCATTGGTCTGATGCATCTAAGATCGTATGCAGGTGCTCACTGGGTGTGAGTACACTGGACGGACTCGCCGAGAACTTCCATATGGTACTATACCTATCGTCAGATGGAAGTTCTTAGGTGACATGTGTACAGGTTAGTCTTTGGACCCGAGATTGGCATTTGTCTCGTGTGAGTTCCCATTGAACTTTGATCACTACCCTACCACGACTCTACTGAGTCGTGCAAACAGGTTTTGGTTGGGTTCAGTCCCGAGCCACATGGAGGCAGTGAGTGATTGTCGGGGATTCGTCTCTCCCGGTATAGGGAGTCTATATCGCACTTGTAAGTCGATGTTCAACACCCCAATACTTATGGGGAGGCGGAAATATGAATAACAATCTTGTTCTATTGTTAAATATCAAACAACCGTATGAATCGTTTGCTAAACAAGTTTTAACAAAAGCTATAGAGTTCTATACTAATATGTTAAGAGATTATACCAAACGGTTCTAGTCCTTCGTCTTAATGTTATCTACGGCCTCTTTGGATCTCCACGTCCTCTTCGGCTTTCTTCCGTGATAGACGATCCACCCGAGAACCCTAGTCCAAGCTATAACCTCTAAACTTGAGGTTACTTAGTTTCTCTAGTTGCTAATTAGAGTAGCTAAGGTGATGTAGAGATAGGTTATGGAGTGATTAGTCTTTCCTAATCCTTGTTCTCAACTCATGAGGGTAGGATTAGGGTTTGGTGAAGGAGAGAGAGCTTGAAGAGAGAGAGAGTGAGAAGATGATAATGATAATAATAATAATAATGAAATAGCTTCTCACTTGATATATGAAACATAATGAATAAAAAGAAATGAATAATATGAGATTATTCATCATGTTTCATTAATGCAAGTGGGTGATTCATTATGTGAGTCATTAAGCATTTAATAATGCATTAATGACATGATGAATCACTCACAATGAGTCACTAAATCATTAAATGAAAATGCCACCTCTCCCTCCATGTCACATCCTTCTAGAACCTTCTCGGAAAATTACGAGAACGCCCCTCTCATCCGTGAAAACACGGAAAAACTTTAGACTGTATAAATCCAATAACCTGATACTAGAATCTGGCTTAAACCAAAGCCTGCTAGTAAAAACTGTCCGAATGTCGTACGTGCGTTCAAACACGTATGCGTGCGAACCTTTGTCGTAAAACCATACGACCTTTATATCTTTTCGCCTGGGTTTGGGAAATCTCTGTGTGGGACTCTAAAGACTCAACTACTATGCTGGCAGTGGGTTTAACCACAGACCGCAAGCGGCACTAGCTGTACGTAACGGTCCCCAGGTAGTTGTCGATAAGAAAGCTGATGAGGTAACCCATCTGAAATCCTACTGAGCCTGTCTGTGACAATATCCGTGCAGTCCGGTCTGTTTGTCTAAGAGTATCGCATGTATGGTCTAGGGAGGTGGTGGACGTCAGACCCCTAATAACCGTACAAGTCGTGTCGGTATGGTTCAAGACCACCCGAGAATCTACTGATCAGTCCATCAGTAATTCTCAATCAGCCCTGGCCAAGGACTTATGGTAATGACCAACCGACCACAGTGCGATATCAACTCCCTATACCGGGAGAGACGAATCCCTAACAGTGGCTCACTGCCTCCACGTGGCTCGGGACTGTGCCCAATTAAAACCTGTTTGCACGACTCCTTTGAGCCGTGGTAGGGTAATAATCAAAGCACAGTGGGAACTCATACGAGACAAATGATGACCTTAAGTCAACGGACTATCTGCACACATGTCACCTGAGAAATGCTATCTGACGTTAGGTATAATACCATCCAGTCAGTTCTCGGTGAGTCCTGTCCGGTGTACTCACACCCAGTGAGCATCTGTATACAATCTTAGGTGAACACCACCAATGGTTGCGGGACCAATCCATCGCCCCTCGTCAGGGTCTAGATATGTATACACTAGTCTACTCCGGAGTATTGATGCCCAATCTCGATACTCCTGCGACCAGGGACATCTAAGGGTGTGCCTATTGACTATCCAGCTCCCACTAGTATGACTGCCATCACAACGCCGGTAGTCAGACAAACACCCTATGGGCTTTATCAACATATATATATATATAAGTACCAAGTAAAATATATCATACGTTAAAACAAAGTCAAACCAAATAGCGTACTATCATATCAAGCAAGACTGTCATGTACATACATATCCCAAGCATCCTATACAATGTAGGCCTCTAGGGCATATATATCCAACAATCTCCCACTTGCACTAAGGCCTATAATTGGTGCAACGAATACCCACTGTCTCTACCAGATCCAGTTGCTGGCGTACCGCATGCCCAACATCTCAAATAGCCTCTCGAACTGTACTTGAGGAATGGCCTTGGTGAATGGATCTGCCGTGTTGTCTTTTGTGTCCACTCTCCGTATCTCGATCTCCTGACGATCCACGATCTCCCTGATCAGGTGAAACCGCCTTAAGATATGCCTGGATTTCTGATGGGACCTTGGTTCCTTCGCTAAAGCTACAACGCCATTGTTATCGCAATACAAAGGTATTGGATTGGCAATGGACGGAACCACCTGAAGTTCAGAAATGAACTTCCTCATCCAGAAATGAACTTCCTCATCCAGACAGCCTCTTTTGCGGCTTCACTAGCAGCTATATACTCAGCCTCCATAGTTGAGTCTGCGACGGTATCTTGTTTGGAACTCTTCCAACATACCGCCCCTCCATTGAGGGTAAACACAAAACCCGAAATGGATTTAGAATCATCCTTGTCACTTTGGAAGCCGGAGTCGGTAAAAGCTTCTACCTGGAGGTCCCCATTACCGTAAATCAAGAACATCTCCTTAGTCCTTCTTAGGTACTTGAGAATGTTCTTCACCGCTCTCCAATGTTTCTCACCTGGGTCAGACTGATACCTGCTTACTACACTAAGTGCGTAAGCTACATCCGGTCTGGTACATAACATCGCATACATTATTGATCCTACCGCCGAAGCGTAGGGTATAATGCCCATGCGAGCCCTCTCTTCATCAATCTTTGGAGACATCTCTTTAGAGAGGGTGATTCCGTGACAAGCGGGCATATTGCCGCGCTTGGAATCTTCCATACTAAATCTCTTTAGTATAGTGTCTATATACCTGGATTGTGAAAGTCCCAATATTCTATTAGATCTATCACGATAGATCTTAATACCTAGAATGTATGATGCATCTCCCAAGTCTTTCATGGAGAATTTCTGTGACAAGAAGAGCTTTACTGATTGTAGTATAGGGATATCATTCCCTATCAGTAGTATGTCGTCGACGTACAAAAAGAGGAAGACTACTGCTCCTTCTACAATCTTCCTATAAATACATGGTTCATCTACATTTTTGATAAAGTCAATTTCCTTGACTGTTTCATCAAAGCAGATGTTCCAACTCCGCGATGCTTGCTTTAACCCATAAATGGATTTAAGCAATTTGCACACTCTTCCGCTGCTCCCACTGTCTAAGAAACCTTCTGGTTGATCCATGTAAACACTCTCTTCTAGATGTCCATTTAGAAAAGCTGTTTTTACATTCATTTGCCAGATTTCATAGTCATGGAAGGCAGCAATGGCAAGCATGATCCGAATGGATTTAAGCATAGCTACTGGTGAAAATGTTTCATCATAGTCCAATCCTGGTCTTTGACGAAAACCTTTTGCTACTAGTCTAGCTTTGTAGGTTTCCACTTGTCCAAATGTACCAATCTTCTTTTTGAAGATCCATTTGCACCCAACTGGTTTTACCCCAGGAGGAGCAACTTCTAAAGTCCATACTTTATTGGTGTACATGGATTCCATTTCGGATCTCATAGCATCCAGCCACTTCACTGAGTCGCTACTCGTGATAGCCTGTTGAAAACTAGTAGGCTCATCATCATCGATGATGCAATCCTCTCGATCCCCATCAAGAAGAAAACCATAGTATCTTTCAGGAGGATGAGAAAGCCTACTAGATCTGCGGAGTGGCGTTGGTTCGTCATGTTCTATTGAAATCTGAGATTCTTCTAAGTCCTCGGTTGTACTTTGAGGTTCTGGAATTTCTTCCAGTTCTACCGCGCTCCCACTAATTTCTTTTGCAAGAAATTAGCTTTCTAAGAAGACAATGTGGCGAGTGACAAACACCTTTTGTTCTTCAGTGTGGTAGACCATATACCCCCTTGAATCCTTGGGGTATCCTACAAACTTGCACAAAACCGATCGTGCCTCGAGCTTGTCCGGATTATTTTTTTTTAACATATACCGGACACCCCCATATCTGGATATACTTGAGATATGGTCTCTTCCCACACCACATTTCATATGGAGTGGTAGGTACAGACTTAGTTGGAACTCTATTCAATAGGTATGCGGCTGATTCTAGAGCATATCCCCAGAAGGAAAGTGGCAACTCAGCACTACTCATCATTGAACGCACCATATCTAATAGCGTGCGATTCCTCCTTTCTGATACACCATTATGCTGAGGTGTATAAGGTGGAGTAAGCTGAGAAAGAATTCCATTCTCTTTTAAGTATTCAAGGAAACTGGTACTTAAGTATTCTCCACCTCGATCAGATCAAAGTGTTTTGATGCTTTTACCAGTTTGTTTCTCTACTTCATTTTTATACTCCTTAAACTTCTCAAAAGCCTCGGATTTATGCTTCATTAAGAACACATGTCTATACCTAGAGAAGTCATCAGTAAAAGTGATGAAGTAGGAGTGACCACTTCGTGCATGTATAGACATCGGACCACATACATCACTGTGTACTAGTCCCAAGAGTTCAGTGGCTCTTTCTCCGTGTCCGGTGAACGGAGATTTGGTCATTTTTCCTTTGATACATGATTGACAAGTTGCATATGATGAATATTCAAACGGATCTAGATATCCATCTTTATGTAACTTAGTCAACCTTGTTTCATTTATATGACCAAGTCTACAATGCCATAGGAAGGCTTGATTCGAATCTGGAGCCTTTCTTTTACGCGTGTTTTGAATATTGAAAATTTGAGGTTGATTAAGTATGTATATGCCGTTTTCCAGTGTGCCAAACCCAATCAGTTCTTGATTTAGGAGAATGTTCATGAAATTTCTTTCAAGCACAAAATTATATCCTTTATTAGACAACAAAGATACTGATATAATATTACACAACATACTGGGAATACAAAAACAGCTGTACAATACCAAAATGTGTCCACTATTCAACCCTAGGTGATATTCCCCTATTGCAACTGCATCTACATGCATTCCATTGCCCATCCGGAGAGTCATATCACCTGCCCCCAGTACTCTACTATTTCTCAGATCCTGCAAAGAATTACAGATGTGAGAACCAGAACCGGTATCAAGTACCCATGAAGTATAGTTTACTGAAAGACAATTTTCGATTACGAACACACCTGAAGCAGAAGCAACAGCTTGCTTCATGTCCTTGGCTTTAAAGGCCAAACAGTCCTTCTTCCAGTGCCCTTGTTTGTGACAATAGAAGCACTCGTTCTTTTCTGCCTTCACCCTTCCTGCCTTGTTCGTTCCCTGCACCTTCTTGACCCCATCCTTCGGTTTGGTGGCTTTCATCTTCTTCTTCCCTTTAGCTTTCGCTTTAGATTTAGAAGAAGATGATTGGCCAACATACAGAACGGGGGTCTTCTCCTTTTTCAAGGAGGTCTCTGCTACCCTCAACATATTGAGGAGCTTTGGAAGATCCGCTTCCATTTCGTGCATGTTGAAGTTCAGCACGAACTGAGAGAAGGTGTGGGGAAGGGACTGCAAAATCAAGTCGATATACAAATCATTCTCTAGCACGCATCCCAGGTTTGCGAGTTCCTCAATGAGGGTGATCATTTTGAGGACGTGCTCTCCAACAGGCGATCCTGGAGCTAACCTCATCTGGAAGAGTTTCCTTGAGGTTTCGTACCTCGCGATACGGGAGTGTTCACCATACAATTCCTTGCAATGGAGGAATATGGATACAATATCCATACTCTCGTGCTGTTTCTGGAGTTCATTATTCATGGACGCCAGCAAGATACACTTAG
Organism: Agapanthus africanus; assembly: GCA_030015575.1. NCBI lineage: Eukaryota > Viridiplantae > Streptophyta > Magnoliopsida > Asparagales > Amaryllidaceae > Agapanthus > Agapanthus africanus. Next base: position 392,018,560 of record JASDDO010000012.1, on the reverse strand, counting down.
CTCGCTCACAGTCTAGATCCCAGGTTTTGCGAACTTCCTTGTCCGCAACTGAGGAATCTGGTCCTGGGATAAGGGGAGGAACAACGGTGGTAACATATGCAACTTTGTCATAAGTCAGCGCAATATTGACGTTCCTTAGCCAATCTTTATAGTTCTGCCCGGTCAGTATATTCTTTTCAAGTAATAGTTTTAGTCCAGTCATGGTAGCTTCCAGAGAGAGAGAAAAGAAACACTCAGCATATGCTCTTGCAAGTTTAGATTGGTTTATTAATTTATCTAAACAGGATGGCTCCCACAGTTTCCTTAAATCCTTCTTCAAAACCTAAAAGAAGAACTAGTCAGGATTTAATCACACGTCACAATACTTGCTTAACCTTTCAGCCAGGCTGGTGTTGGTACTTCGAGGGAGGTTTTCCAACGCTTTCGCGAAGTTCCTTAATTAAAGAACCTCTTTTCCCTGGAGGCGTAGCCCCTCTAACACCTTTCTTGGCACCTACTTGGTTTATAGCATTGATTGTTAAGTGAGAGAAATTCCCGAGAGTAATCCTACTCATCAGTGGGATCGGGATCCAACTATCATTGCATGATGCCCTAGATGGAAGCCACTCTAGTCACCACACTCCAGAAGGTAAGCTAAATCTGCAAGTTTCCTTTATGTTTGAAACTCCCGATGTGATTTTTACCCCAAGCTCTTATAGACCTTGACGTAGGCCAACAAGTCATAAGACGCAAGTCAAGTTCTACCCGTCGTTGTCCTGATCAATTTAAATACATCGTACAAGCCCTTGACGTAGGCCAACAAGGTGTACGTCTGTATTAAACTAATGCATCTATCTATGCAACAAATAGGCACACACACTGCTACCATTCACTATGCCTTGACGTAGGCCAACAAGCATAGCATGAATACGATGTGCTGTCTATCTGAAACGACGGAGGGTTACGGCTGGTTTTTGGCAAAAAACCCTTAACGTAGTGAACTTGATTTGATCGAAGGAACTAAGATAGCTTTTATTAAAAGGAGTGGTTTAAGCTCCGCATTTAAAATTTGCTTTTTCAAGAAAACCGAGTGGTTTTTAGAAATTGTTCCAACGATTCAGTTTTTAGGTTTTATTTTCTTTGCATTAATAATAATGCGTCCCATCTTAAACCTATCATTACAGATAACAACGAAAATACAACGTCTTCTTATGCCATCCGCATTCGCCACGGGGTCCCGTCATCACCCGTTAGGTTACTTAACTAACGACAGAGCGGGGGCTGGGCTAGCGCGGGTGTAAAACATAAGCGACGTCTAAATAGCTATCATATATAGATATTGTACATTCGTCAGACGCAATAATAGGCATTCCAGATCACAGATAAACAATATTGGATTTGCAAGCAATCCGCATTTCATTTGAGCCTGCAATGAAAGACGGATTACACAGTTGCGATGAATAGCCATTTTCCCACCCCAGACCCCTACGGGTACGGCAAACTACCCGCCAAGTACCAGAAGTGAAGCGGTCTGCCCCAACACTTCAAAATACCCGGTAGTTTGTGCACCCCACCTTGGGTCTATCCTAGGAGCAAAAACATTAAAAAGAAATAATACAACGGTGGCTACAACCGCAACCTGGATGTGCCCCGCAAAATAATATTACAACTTATTACATTTACATCAAATGAATTAACACAATAACCCATCACAAAACCCGGCTAATCACCACAACAGTCCAATACAGTTTATATACACAAACAGTTATATATAACATCACAAATATGTGCAACCCCCTGCCAACCGACATACTAGCAGTTAGGGGAGGTTTACGAACACATAATACATATCACAGATATAATCAAACAAGCAAATACCGTATAATTTCGATCGATTAAACACATTTAATTTTGCTCCAATACTTCTCTGTAAATCAGAAACCTGAGCAAAAATAAAAATTACCAGAAAACACCAAATATCACAGAGAATCAACACAAGAAACTTGGGATGATGAATCGTCCAAAGCGCGGCGGAATCGCTAGGATCGGCCGCGGTTCCGCGGCGCTATGGCCGATTCATGAGCCCAATTTTCTTGGGTGTTCTAATACATTCATTTAGGTCATTCTGAAGGTCCCTGCAAAATTTTTGGACCTCATTTAAAATTCGACAGAAAGTACATGATATCGGGGTTTTTCCGGTTTGTTTTTCCGTTCGAAATTCATACAAATTTGCAAGTGTGTTAAATACTGTTTAGCTAGGCTCTGATACCACTGTAAGTCAATGTTCAACACCCCAATACTTATGGGGAGGCGGAAATATGAATAACAATCTTGTTCTATTGTTAAATATCGAACAACCGTATGAATCGTTTGCTAAACAAGTTTTAACAAAAGCTATAGAGTTCTATACTAATATGTTAAGAGATTATACCAAACGGGTCTAGTCCTTCGTCTTAATGTTATCTACGGCCTCTTTGGATCTCCATGTCCTCTTCGGCTTTCTTCCGTGATAGACGATCCACCCGAGAACCCTAGTCCAAGCTATAACCTCTAAACTTGAGGTTACTTAGTTTCTCTAGTTGCTAATTAGAGTAGCTAAGATGATGTAGAGATAGGTTATGGAGTGATTAGTCTTTCCTAATCCTTGTTCTCAACTCATGAGGGTAGGATTAGGGTTTGGTGAAGGAGAGAGAACTTGAAGAGAGAGAGTGAGAAGATGATAATGATAATAATAATAATAATGAAATAGCTTCTCACTTGATATATGAAACATAATGAATAAAAAGAAATGAATAATATGAGATTATTCATCATGTTTCATTAATGCAAATGGGTGATTCATTATGTGAGTCATTAAGCATTTAATAATGCATTAATGACATGATGAATCACTCACAATGAGTCACTAAATCATTAAATGAAAATGCCACCTCTCCCTCCATGTCACATCCTTTTAGAAGCTTCCCGGAAAATTAAGAGAACGCCCCTCTCATCCGTGAAAACACGGAAAAACTTTAGACTGTATAAATCCAATAACCCGATACTAGAATCTGGCTTAAACCAAAGCCTGCTAGTAAAAACTGTCCGAATGTCGTACGTGCGTTCAAACACGTATGCGTGCGAACCTTTGTCGTAAAACCATACGACCTTTATATCTTTTCGCCTGGGTTTGGGAAATCTCTATGTGGGACTCTAAAGACTCAACTACTACGCTGGCAGTGGGTTTAACCACAGACCGCAAGCGGCACTAGCTGTACGTAACGGTCCCCAGGTAGTTGTCGATAAGAAAGTTGATGAGGTAACTTATCTGAAATCCTACTGAGCCTGTCTGTGACAATATCCGTGCAGTCCGGTCTGTTCGTCTAAGAGTATCACATGTATGGTCTAGGGAGGTGGTGGACGTCAGACCCCTAATAACCGTACAAGTCATGTCGGTATGGTTCAAGACCACCCGAGAATCTATTGATCAGTCCATCAGTAATTCTCAATCAGCCTTGGCCAGGGACTTATGGTAATGACCAACCGACCACAGTGCGATATCAACTCCCTATACCGGGAGAGATGAATCCCTAACAGTTGCTCACTGCCTCCACGTGGCTCGGGACTGTGCCCAATTAAAACCTGTTTGCACGACTCCTTTGAGCCGTGGTAGGGTAATAATCAAAGCACAGTGGGAACTCACACGAGACAAATGATGACCTTAAGTCAACGGACTATCGGCACACATGTCACCTGAGAACTGCTATCTGACGTTAGGTATAATACCATCCAGTCAGTTCTCGGCGAGTCCTGTCCGGTGTACTCACACCCAGTGAGCATCTGTATACAATCTTAGGTGAACACCACCAATGGTTGCGGGACCAATCCATCGCCCCTCGTCAGGGTCTAGATATGTATACACTAGTCTATTCCGGAGTATTGATGCCCAATCTCGATACTCCTGCGACCAGGGACATCTAAGTGTGTGCCTATTGACTATCCAGCTCCCACTAGTATGACTGCCATCACAACGCCGGTAGTCAGACAAACACCCTATGGGCTTTATCAACATATATATATATATATATATATAAGTACCAAGTAAAATATATCATACGTTAAGACAAAGTCAAACCAAATAGCGTACTATCATATCAAGCAAGACTGTCATATACATACATATCCCAAGCATCCTATACAATGTAGGCCTCTAGGGCATATATATCCAACAACACTATGATTCGATTAGTCAGGACCATAAGACCTTGGCCAAGGCACTTGGGATTTACTGATAGGTTGATCAGTAGTTTCCCGGATTGGTCCCGAGCCACATCGGCATGACTTATCAGGTTGTTAGGGTCCGACGTTCACCATCCCCTAGACCCGGTATGCAATACTCTTTGACGAAGAGACCGGACTGTGCAGATATTGTCACGGATAGGCTCAGTAGGAGATCCGGATGAGTTTGCTCATCGGCCTTCTTTTCGACAGGTACCTGGGCAGCCGTTACGTACAGCTAGTGCCGCTGACATGCTTGTGGTTAAACCCGCTGCGAGAGTACCGTCGAGTCTTTAGAGTCCCACACAGAGGGTTTCCCTGATTCAGGCGAACTGATGTAGTAGCCGTATTGGATACGTGTAGGGTTCGATCAATTGATGTACTTGTTACTCGGATTTTCGCTCGGACAGTTTGTAATACTAGCCGGCTCGGGTTTGAGCCGGATTATTAAATCATGTATTGATTTAATAATTTACGTATATGTATTTCGATATATATATTCTAGTATTACGTTCTTCATGTTATTCTATCTCTTTTGGGCGTTCGGATTTTTATCTGATTGCCGGTATATTTGTACAGTAGACTGAAATCCGTATTTATTACAGATTTCCTTCTAGAAGGTGGCCACCTCATTATGGATTTTCCATTTATTTGATAAATGGAAATGAGGTGTAAAGTGAGAGGTGAGGGAGGTATGGAGTTGACCATGCTTCAATAGTTTACAAATGAATTTATAATTCATTTTGGATTTACTATTGAAGCATGGTTGCTATTGTTTAATGAAAGAAATGAACATACAAAACTCTTGTGTGTGAATTTCTCTCTCATGCTTGGTCATTTTTCTTGAGCTCCATTTTCTCTCCAAGCTCCTCCCTCCTCTTGCTTTCCTCCATCTTCATCTTCTTCCTCTTCACTAACATTCTCATGTGTTGAGAAACAAGTGAAGAGGTTAGAAAAGAGATAGCAAACACTTAGACATCCAAACTATATCCTAGATTACTTGGACTAGCATCCCAAGTTCTCTAGTTGCTCTTTTGACACTTAGAAAAGAGCTACAGCCATGGATCACATTCCACAGGTAGATCATCAAGGACCAAGGAAGGCCGGAGAACAAGCTCGATCCCGGATGACCGACGGAGCAAGGAAAGAAGATCAAGCAAGTTCAAGGTGGCTAGTAGGAGCTAAGGATGAAGAACGAAGACCGAAGGACTTGGTTCGTTTGGTAAGAATTCCTCATCATAGTAGATAGCTCTCCTAGTGTAGCTAGTTAGTTTTATGGAAAGATCCGGGTTTTAGAGTTAAACTAGTGCCAAGTTTTTGTTCGTTAGAAAATTTTTGTTCCGCATTTGGCCACGAAAATTGGCCGGGGCACTAGGGTAACCCTTCATGGTATCAGAGCCACCCATAAAACTTACACTAGCTAGTTCTAACATGTTTAAAATAACGATCGACCGAATTTTTCAAAAACTGCATTTCCATTCATGGGTTTTCTGTCGATTTTAAAAGTGCTCAAAAAATCAATTTTATGCTCTCAGAAAATCATGCATGCTTTTTTAAGACGACAGAAGAAATTTGGTCACGAGATCCGTCTAAACAGCCGCGGATCCGCCGCGTAAACCCCAAATTGGCGGCGGTTCCGCGGCCGTTTTGGGGCCGACGTGAACAAAATTTCTTCTGGGCCTCTTATATTTGGAATTGTGGTTTTTGGGATAATTTATTTTTTGGGCCAAGTTTTGTTACAGTGTTGGTTTAATACTTGGGGCCCACTTGGAAAGTTTAGTCGATCGTAATTTTAAAATACGTATTTTGTTATCAGTACTTAGTTTAGATTCTGTGACCGTGAATGTTATTTGATCGGTAAATCCGTCTATCTACTATATGTTCTTTTAGACGGATTTGAGAATGTGACATTCGCGTTGATGTTTCTCTGATTGTGCTGATGTTGTGGTTGGATTGTCGTGGTGGATAGCATGTGGTGCAATTTTAGAAATACAGTTTATAATTCATTTGTACATTTGTTATTGCGGGGAGAGCGTCCGACATGTGAACTGCCGTCTTTACCGGGTTGTATATTATTTTGGGGCACGACTGGGTTGAGGTCGATGTCACCGCTTGTATATATTATTTTCATTTTTTGTATTAGGATTATCCCGCGGTGGGGTGCACGAATAGCCGGGTTCTAGAAGGCAACAAGCCCACATCTCAAGGCGCTGAGACGGAGGGGGCTTCATTCTAGAACTGGCGGGCTATTCGCCGCACTCGTAGGGGGTACAGGTTTTCATTGCACAGGCTATCCACACGACCGGGAACGTCGGGTTCTATTTGCGGCTCAAATGAAACCCGGGGCTCCAAGATTATCCACCATTCTGTATTGTTATCTGTGATGTTGTTTATTATCATGCCTGGGACGAATGTTATATATACTTATATATATATATTAGTAGATGTTGTATATGTTTTGCACCCGCGCTAGTCCAGCCCCCGCTCTGTCGTTAGTTAAGTAACCTAACGGGTAATGACGGGGACCCGTGGCGAATGCGGATGGCATATACATACATTTTATTTTCGTTCTTTTCTGGTGTGATAGGTTACAAATTGATGGGACCGCATTAATTTTGATTAATGCAAGATAATAAACCTAAAAGATGTTGTTGGAACCAAGCTTTAAAAACTGACATTACAGACGTTCTCTTTTGCTTTGCACAGTGGTATTCATTTTGGAATATCTAGCACCTCATTCGATGAAGCAAGGGCCGAGATCCCTTCACCGGGAGTGACCCCTTGAGCAAAAGTTTGCGTCAGGTTAATAACTTCACTATAGTTGATTATTTTTTGCTTTGCATCGTGGTATTCATTTTGGAATATCCTGCACCTCATTCGACGAGGAAAGAGCCGAGATCCTTTCACAGGGAGTGACCTCTTTAGCAAAGGTTTTCGCCACTATATATTTACAAAACTACTTAGGTTCCTTCAACGATATCAAGTTCATTACGTTAACGGGTTTTTCGCCAAAAACCTAACCGTACCCCTCCGTCATTTCTTACAAGTATTGCTTAGTATTCATGCTGTGTATGTTGACCTCTGTCAAGGCATAGTGAATGGTAGCTAAGTAATGCTTGTTTGTTGCATAGATATGCGATTATTTAGGACAGTCGCACGGTCATTTTGACCTCTGTCAAAGGCTTGTGCGGGTGGGTCTAAATTAATCCAGGACAATGACGGGTTGAACTTGACTTGCGACTTATGACATGTTGACTTCTGTCAAGGTTATGAAGCTGCTTGGGGTAAAAACCACATCGGGAGTTTCAAATATACAGGAAACTTGCAGATTTAGCATACCTTCTGGAGTGTGGTGACTAGAGTGGATTCCATCTAGTGCATCACACAATGATAGTTAGATCCCAATCCCACTGATGAGTAAGAATACTCTCGGGAGATTATCACACTTAACAATCAATGCTATAAACCAAGTAGGTGTCTAGAAAGGTGTTAGCAGGGCTACGCCTCCAGGGAAAAGAGGTTATGTAATTAAGGAACTTCGTGAAAGCGTTGGAAAACCTCCCTCGAAGTACCAACACCGGCCTGGCTGAAAGGTTAAGCAAGTATTGTGATGTGCGATTAATCCTGACTAGTTATTCTTTTAGGGTTTGAAGAAGAATTTGAGGAAATAGTGGGAGCCATCCTGGTTAGATAAAATAACCAATCTAATCTTGCAAGAGCGCACGCTGAGTGTTTTCCCTCTCTCTCTCCAGGTAGCAACCATTTCATGCCCTAATCAAGATAATAAAATATATCGCTTGACCGATCCGAATTCATATTCGGGGACGGGGAATGTTGGTTCAACTCTAACTTACGACAACGGTCATAAGTATGAGCATGGGAAAGAGGAAAGTTTGAATTCCTTGATAAACCCATCGAAGAAGAAACATACTGTTGCGTCTTCTTCATATGTTCTTGTTATTGAGAACTGTTTTTCGGTCAGTCCTACCTCCTGGGTACTAGATACCGGATCAGGATCTCATATCTGTAATTTATTACAGGGACTGAGAAAAAGTAGGATAGTTGTACCTGGTGATATGTCCCTCAGAGTAGGGAACGGAGCACAAGTTAATGCTGCGGCCGTCGGTGAATATCACCTAGTGTTGCCAAATGGATATACTATGATTTTGAAAAATTGCTACTATGTGTCTTCCATGCTTTGCAACATCATATCGGTTTCTTTACTTGATAAAGATGGATATAACTTTTTTCTTGATAGAAATATCATGAACATTTACCTTAATAAGGTACTGGTTGCAGAAGGTACACTGTGTAATGGTATCTATGTTCTAAATCAGAACACAGTTCTCAATGTACAAAACACACGCAAGAGGAAGAGTTCAGATACGAACGAATCCTACTTGTGGCATTGTAAACTTGGTCATATCGGAGAGAAAAGACTAAGTAAGTTGCATAAAGATGTACTCTTGAATACGTTCGAATTTTCATCTTATGAAACTTGTCAGTCATGTATCAAAGGAAAGATGACCAAATCTCCGTTCACCGGACATGGAGAAAGAGCAGCAGAGCTCTTAGGACTCATACACAGTGATGTGTGTGGTCCAATGTTTATACATGCAAGGGGTGGGTTCTCGTACTTCATCACATTCACTAACGATCTCTCTAGGTTCGGATATGTGTATCTCATGAAACACAAATCTGAAGCTTTTGAGAAATTCAAAGAATTCAGAAAGGAAGTAGAGAACCAGATTGGCAAAAGTATTAAGATCCTCCGATCTGATAGAGGGGGGAGTACTTAAGTACGGAATTCAGGGACTTTCTAAAAGAGAATGGTATTCTCTCTCAGCTTACTCCTCCGTATACTCTACAACACAACGGTGTGTCGGAGCAGAGGAATCGTACCCTATTGGATATGGTTCTCTCCATGATGAGTAATGCTGAGTTACCTCTTTCATTCTGGGGACTTGCGCTCGAGACAGTAGCTTACCTATTGAATCAAGTCCTATCCAAATCTGTGCCTAAGACTCCATATGAAATATGGAGTGGAAAGAAACCCTGTCTTAAAAGGGTTAAGATATGGGGTTGTCCGGTCTATGTGAAAAACCAGAATCTAGACAAACTTAAGGCACGGTCAGTTCTATGTAAGTTTGTAGGATATCCCAGGCATTCAAATGGATATCTGTTCTACCACTCTGAGGAACAGAAGGTGTTTGTTGCTCAGCACACCACATACTTAGAGTGGCAGTTTCTTGCAAAAGAAATTAGTGGGAGTACGATAGAACTGGAAGAAATTCCAGAGGGACAAACTGCAACTGAAGATTTGGTGGAACCTCAGGATTCAATAACCCTTGACGAACCTCAGCCACTCCGCAGATCTAGTAGCATTTCTCATCCGCCCGAGAGATACTATGGTTTTCTTATAGATGGGGATCGAGAGGATTGCATCTTAGAAGAAGATGATCCTACCAGTTTCAGGCAGGCCATTATCAGTAGGGACTCTGATAAGTGGCTGGATGCTATGCAATCTGAAATGGAGTCCATGTACACCAATAAAGTGTGGACCCTGGAAGTTGCTCCACCTGGGGTAAAACCCGTTGGATGCAAATGGATCTACAAGAAGAAACTTGGTGTAGATAGGCAGGTAGAAACCTATAAGGCTAGACTCGTTGCAAAAGGTTTTTGTCAAAGACCAGGAGTGGACTATGACGAAACCTTTTCTCCAGTGGCTATGCTCAAATCCATTAGGATCCTGCTTGCTATTGCTGCCTTCCATGACTATAAGATCTGGCAGATGGACGTAAAAACGGCTTTTCTAAACGGAAGTTTAGAAGAGTGCGTTTATATGGATCGGCCAGAAGGTTTTATAGACAGTGGGAGCAGCGAGAAGGCGTGCAAGTTAGTCAAATCAATTTATGGATTGAAGCAAGCATCGCGGAGCTGGAACATTTGTTTTGATGAGACAGTCAAGGACTTTGACTTCATCAAGAACGAAGATGAGCCTTGTATTTATAAGAAGATTGTAGGATGAACTGTCATGTTCCTAGTCTTGTACGTGGACGAAATTCTTTTGATAAGAAATGACATTCCTATGCTACAATCGGTCAAGCTATTCTTATCACAAAGGTTCTCCATGAAAGACCTAGGTGATGCCTCGTACATTCTGGGGATCAAGATCTACAGAGATAGATCCAAGAAATTACTGGGACTTTCACAGTCCAGGTACAAAAATACCGTACTAAAGAGATTTAGTATGGAAGATTCCAAGCACGGTAACATACCCGCATTACACGGAATCACCCTCTCCAAGAAGATGTCTCCCAAGACTAACGAGGAGAGGGTTCGCATGAGCACTATACCCTACGCTTCGGCGGTAGGATCTATAATGTATGCGATGCTATGTACAAGACCAGATGTAGCTTACGCGCTAAGCGTGGTGAGCCGGTATCAGTCAGACACAGGTGAGGACCACTGGACAGCAGTAAAGAACATTCTCAAGTACCTGAGAAGGACTAAGGAGATGTTCCTGATTTACGGTAATGGAGACCTCAGGGTTGAGTCCTTTACCGACTCAAGCTTCCAGAGTGACAAGGATGACAGCAAGTCTGTCTCGGGTTTTGTGTTTACCCTCAACGGTGGGGCAGTATGTTGGAAGAGTTCCAAACAGGATACCGTCACAGACTCGACGATGGAGGCTGAATACATTGCTGCAAGCGATGCCGCAAAAGAGGCGGTTTGGATAAAGAATTTCATAGCTGAACTTCAGGTGGTTCCATCCATTGTTGATCCGATACTAGTGTATTGTGATAACAATGAGGCTATAGCTTTAGCGAAGGAACCACCGTCCCATCAGAAATCTAGGCACATCTTAAGGCGGTATCACCTGATCAGGGAGATCGTTGATTGCCAGGAGATCGAGGTCCGGAGAGTAGATACGAAAGACAACACGGCGGATCCATTTACAAAGGCCCTGTAGGGTTGCTAGGTACACGCACAAGGGTCTACGAGACATCAACCATGCCCGATTTAAAATTTAGCCGTGCCGAACAACCCAAAGCCGGATCTTTAAACTAGAGTTTATGCGAAAACAAGCATGTTAAACACTTTAACACTAAGTGAGAGGGATTACAACCTTTGTAGATCCGGTCCTTCACTTCTTAAGCTCCGTGTTGAGGTCCCTTCGCTGCGATCATCGTGTTTCGGACTCTCGAGAGGCTCCACGAAGAGAAAGATGCAGTCTTGCTTCCGATCGTCGATAACATAGATGATCTATCTTGAAGTTTCATTAACACAAGCTAACACTCACTAAATGAAGTGAACACCCTCATCTAAATGGCAAGGATAGATGATGATGATGAAGTAGGATTTTTGCTCTCATTTATAATCTTTTTCTCACACATAATCATCACTTAGAAAAAGCTAGAAAGCTTTTTCATGAAAAGAAGAAGGAAGAAGAAGAAGAATAAATCATCATCCTTTTGTGATGAATAATGAAAGTAATGATAATGTTAGAAATGCAACCATGGTTCAAGTAACCATTGTAGAGAATTAACCAAGGTTAAAGGGTTGGGTTGGGTTAAGGAAATATCTTCATAAAATATCCTTTCCAAAACAAAAATGAAATCTTCTAGAAACTTCTAGAAAAGCTTAACCCTAATCAAACCCTAACCATGTTTAATCTCCACTAAACATGTTGCATTAATAACCACATCATGTTACAATATTATATATCACATATATAATATTTATTGTAACAAAATAAAATAATACAATTAACATATATCACATATATATCAATGTATTATCCGAGTGAGAAAAAGAATCTTTTAGTGAGCTAATATTAGTTAATGTAATTTAATATATCATATATATTATTATACATTAAATTATCGAATCAACACTTGATCCGACAATCCGGCTATATCGCATATAACCGACTAATATCTCATTTACCGATTCATCGAATCAACACTTGATCCGATGACCCGGCTGATATCAAATATCGCGAGAATAGAATACGGTATCTGATATCGCATTATCCTCGGTCCAGCACATATCACATATGTGCCCCTACTCCATTTTGCCTGAGTCAAGAAACCTCTGTGTAGGACTCTAAAGAATCGTCAATACACCGGCAGTAGGTGATGATCATATCAAACACCCACAAGCTGCAAGCGGTCAGCTAAACGTAACAGCTACCCAGGTATTGAGCGCTTAGAAGATCAACAAGCAAGCCTGTACATTCTCCTGTGAATCCAATCAGTAACACTCCCGTACAGTCCGGTCTCGTCATCTGATATGTTGCATATCTCGCCTAGGGGTGGTAAACGTCAGACCCCAGTAGCTTGATAAGTCGTGTCGATATGAGGTCTATAACAGTTCGAGAAACTACTGATAACACTTACCAGTAAATCTCAGCAACCCTGGCCAGGGATTTCCAGTTATATCCAATCGAACACAGCACAACATCAACTCTCTATACCGGGAGAGACGAATCCCCTCCTATCGCTCATTGCCTCCATGTGATTCGGGACTGTTCCCAAAAGCCACATTTTTGCATGCCCTCTTGGACGTGGTATGATGGAAATCAAAGCACAGTGGGAATCACACAAGACTCTATGACGATCTCGGGTCAACAGACTACTCTGTACCAGTGTCACCGGAGAACTGCCATCTGATGTGAGGTATAATACCATCTGGGAGTTCTCGGCGAGTCCGTCCAGTGTACCCAGTCTCCACTGAGCACCCGTACACCATCCTTGATGTCAAACACCGATGGATATGGGATCATCCATCGCCCATCATATGGGTCAAGATGCGTATACGCTAGTCTACTCTGGTATATCGATGCCCTGTCTCGATACACCCTCGACTAGAAACAGTTATAGGATGTACTCGCCGACTACCGTGGCCCCACTAGTATGATCTCATCATAGTCCCAGTAGTCGAGTACATATCCTAAGGGCTTTATCAACATGTAATATAGAGACAATCAGAGTACATGTTAAGATAAAGAGCAACCAGATAGCGTACTATCATGTCGAGCAAGAAAGTCCTCCCTATATATGTCCAAGCATCCACTACAATATACATCGTATGTACAGTAATGGCCTCTAGGGCATATATATAACTAACAATCTCCCACTTGCACTAGGGCCATCTGTTGTGGTATCGTATACCCAACAATTAGCTGTGGTTGAAGTATCTCATACTCAACCATCCCATAAAAGTCTCTACTGGGAAAAAGGCCTTTGTGAGTGGATCTGCGCTGTTGTCCTCTGTGTCTACTCTCCTAACCTCGATCTCCCTGGAGATCAACCATCTACATGATCAGGTGATACTGCCTAAGAATTATATCTGGATTTCTGATTGGACGGGGGGTTCCTTGGTAAAAGCCACAACTCCATTGTCACACAATAGTAGGAACGAAGTTCATTTCATGAACTTATATATCCAGACTGCCTCTTTGGTAGCATCCTTGGTAACGATGTATCTTGCCTTTAATCGTCTAGTAAGTCACGGTATCTAGCTTGGAACTCTTCCAACATACCGTCCCTCCACTGAGGGTAAAGATAATGCATGCGACTGACATTCAGTCGTCCTTATCACCCTGGAACCTTTCCAGTGATTCTCCCCAGGATCGATTGATACCATCTCACTACAACTAGTGAGTATCCTAACATCCAATTAGATCTATCTCATAGATCCAAAACCCAGGATTTAGGAGGTATCACTTTGATCCTATATGGAGAATCATTGTGATAAGTGGAGATTGACCAAGCATAGCATAGGAAACTCCTTCCCTATCAAGAGTATGTCATCCACGTACACTACGAGGATCATCACCATACTCCCTACTACCTTTTTGTATATATAAGGTTCATCTACCATTTTGATGAAGTCAAACTCTTTGACTACCACATCAAAACAGATGTTCCAACTCCGTGATGCCTGATTTATCACATAAAACATCTTGCTCACGTTTCCGCTGCTCCCACTGTCTACGAAGCCCTCTGGCTGTGTACTTATAGACGCTCTCTTCCAAATCATTATTTAGAAAAGCAGTAATGACACCCAACCGCCAGATATCGTAGTCATTGTATGTAGCCGTGGCAAATAGGATCTGGATGGACTTAAGCATAGCTTTGAAAGTCTCAACTTTTCCATGTACACCAAGTAATCTTCTCAAGATATACTTGCTCCTGATGGGGATTTAACCCTTCAGATAAAGCAACCAAAGTCCATACTTTGTTGGTGTATAGGGATTCCATCTCAGATTACTAAGCATCCAGCCATTCTTACAGAGTCCCACTCTTGATGGCCAGCTTGAAACTAGTTGGGTCATCATCTCATGATGCAATCCTCGCTCCCACTGTCATAGAGAAACCGAAGTATCTCTCAGGTGGGTGAGGAACCCTGCTAGATCGGCGGAGAGGGTGAGGTTCGTTGGAAACTATTGAATCCTTTGGTTCTACCAAATCATCAGCTGCAGTTTGTATAGCTGGAACTGTTTCCAGTTTTACAGAACTGACTTTGCCTCGAGCTTGTCCGAATTATGCTTTTAGACATAGGCTGGACAATCCCAAATCTTAACATACTTAAGATATGGGCTCTTCCCATTCCATATCACATATGAAGTGGTAGGCAACTGATTTGATTGGAACCCTATTCAATAGGTATGCATCTTCTCAAGTGCATAACTCCTAAAAGAAAATAGGAAACTCAGTAGTACTCATCATAGAGCTCACCATATCTAATAGGGTGTGATTGCTCCGCCCCGATACACCTACGTGCTGTGGTGTATACGGATGAGTAATGCTGAGAGAGAATCTCATTCTCCTTTAGAATAGTCCAGGATTTCCGTGCTCAAGTATTCTCCTCCTTGATCTCATCAAAGGACATAATACTTATACCCGTTTTTGGTTCTCTACCTCTAACTTATATTCTGTGAATATCTCAAAAGCTTTGGACTTGTGTTTCAACTGGAACATATGTCTGAATCTTAAGAGATTATCAGAGAATGTAATGAAGTACAAAGAACCGGTCTTGGCATGTGTAGACAGGCGACCTTCATACATCAGCATGTATTAATCCCAAGAGTTCACTAACTCTTTCTCTGTTTCCAATAAACAGAGCTGTGGTCATCTTATCTTTGTGAAATGACCGGCAAGTTTCACAAGATGTAAATTCAAACTGATTTAAATATGCATCTAAATGTAACTTAGCTAGTCGGGTCGCATTGATATGACCTAGTCTACAATGCCTCAAGAAGGATTCGTTCATTTCTGAACTCTTCCTCTTGTGTGTGTTCTGTATACTAAGAACTGTAGTTTGATTTAGAACGTTAATGCTTTTAGATAACGTGCCTGAACCGATCAACTCTTGATATTGGAAATGTTCAAAACATTATCCAACAATACAAAATTATATCATTTCTTTACTAATAAAGAGACTGATATGATATTGTATATCAGGTTCTGTATCTAATAACATTCGTTCAGAATCAATGTATTCTGGTAATACAGGGTGATAGTGACCAACAGACTTGGCTGCAACACTTGCACCGTTTCTATCTCATGAAACTTATCACCCGTTCTCAGTTCTCTACCTATCTGTAGCCCATGTAACAAATTACATATGTGGGATCCTGATCCGGTATCTCATACCCAGGACGTAAAGGACACTGAGAAACAGTTCTATGTAATGAACACACCCGAAGATGATGCATCAGCATGCACTTTCTTCGTTTAGGCGGCACGAGAAATCTGGTATTCCCCAATTTCCTGCTCTGTCTTATAACAATTATAAGTTGGAGCGGGACCAACGTTCCCTAGCTCAGTATAACAAGTGAGTTCGGTCAATATATCCGTATTATTATCTTGATTAAGGCGTGACATAGTCGTAACCAGGAGAGAGAGAAGAAAACACTCAGCGTGCGCTTTTACAAGATTAGATTGGTTATCAATTTATCTAATCAGGATGTCTCCCACTGTTTTAGTCAAATCTTCCTTCAAACCCTAAAAGGAAAGACTATCCAGGATTAATTACACTCTACAAGTTCGCCAATTTTTCAGCCAGGCCAGTGCTGGTACTTTGAGGGAGGTGCCCCGTGCTTTCGCACGGACCCAATTAAAGTAAACCTCGTTTTCCCAGGGGCGTAACCCCGTTAACACCTTTCTATACACCTACTTGATTGGCTAATTGTAATGTGTAAAACTCTCCCTGGAGTAACTCTTACTCGCAGCGGGTATCGGGATCCAACTATCTCATAGAAGGTATGCAATCTCATTGCAAATTTCAACACTTGAAATTCCCGATAATTTTGCCCCTAGCAGCTTATGACCTTGGCTAAGGTCAACAAATCATAAGTGCTAACCAAGTTCAACCCGTCATTTCCCGATTGAATTAAACCCCCCCCGCATGACCCTTGGCTAAGGTCAACAAAGTCGCACGACTACCCTAACTCAATCGCATCATATGCTTATACTGATAAGCACTAATCAGCTACCGCACACTACGCCTTGGCTAAGGTCAACAAACGCAGCACGAATACTAACCAATACTTATCTGAAAAGACGGAGGGCTACGTCAGGTTTTTAAGAAAACCTTTTGCGTAATGAACTTGATATCGTTGTAGAATCGAGTGATTTTAAATGGAGTGTTTTTGAGGCTTTTCTAGTTTCGCTAAAGAGGTCACTCCCGGTGAAGAGATCGTCGGCTCTTTCCTCATCGAATAAGGTGCAGGATATTTCACAAATATCACTATGCAAAGCAAGAACTATAGAAGCAATCAAAAGACAAACCGAGTTTGTAGCATCTGTTAGTTTCACTAAAGAGGTCACTCCCGGTGAAGGGATCTCGGCTCTTTCCTTATCGAATAAGGTGCTGGATGTTCTACAAGGAACACCCTATGCAAAGTAAGAACTAGAGCTACCAGTTTTTAAACAAGTTTCTACAACATCTTTAGGTTTCTTTTATTTCATTAATCACATTAATGAAGTCCCATTTTATTATGCTTCGCAAGCATAACATTTGAAACGAAATCTGCAATATAACATATATCTCATATATATAATATAAACATTTGTCTCAGGCAGTAATATGATCTCATCACAGAACATTGCAGCAGAAGAACACATATGAAATATTGGATATACTAGGACGTCCGTGTTTTAATATGAGCCTGTATAAAACACGGATTCCATGGTCGCGATGAATAGCCAAACCCACATCCCTAGACCCCTACGAGAGCGGCAAGCAACACTGCCAATTCTAGGGTTAGGAGACCCAGTCTCGACTCCTCGAGATGGTCTCCCACTGGACCCTAGAACCCGGTTACTTGTGCTCCTCGTCTTGGGTCTACCTAATGCGGAAAAGTAAATAATATACAATGGTGACAACATCCTCAGCCCGGAAGTGCCCTAATAAAAGAATATTACATACAAATGAATTTTACATGAATGAAAAAGAAAAACTCTCATCTCACATAAAACCCCGGCTATTCAAAACGTGACGATCCAATATAACATATCACAGCAACACATAATATCACATATCATCAACGTAAGCAAGTATGCGTATCCCGATTGTCGTTGATGTATAGCAATGAAGCCGGCGATACACCGCATACTACGCTTATGGTCACAGAAAAGAAAGTGTAAAACTACAACAGTTGGAATCCGCAACCTCCTTAGACATCGCATGCCTAACCAAATGAATTCCTTAGACATCGCATGCCTAACAATTATAAACCCCGCATTTTAGTCTCATTATCGAAAACACTTTTCAATATCAAGTCGGGCAATTCAACAAGATTCCCGATAATTCTGATCGAATGCTCGTCGCAAACTGTAGTAGACGGCCGCACCCCCGATGCCGTCAACGAAGTGCACTAAGGCGGAACACCGCTGCCGCGAGCACCCGAACGGATGCTTTTGGCGACGAGGTTCTCCTACAGTCACTTGGTCGGGGCTATGGGGCGTGGCTGTCTATTAAGTTTACCCGGCGAGTATCTGCGTACGCTACGTGATTGCGACGGACTTTTGATCGCATCAAAATTCCGTGGCAACCGATCATCTGAGACTGAACTGCTAGACTTATAACATTCAAATTAGTTATCTCATAACTACCTGTGGATTCCAAATATTGTATCACATTCCAGATAAATAGACAGTGTTAAACTTTCCGATCGAATAAACAAACACCCAAGTTTTCCAAATAGCTCAACACTTGAGCGGAGTTTAAAAGCATCCGTTACATGCCACAGTACCAATGGTCCAGCCGTAGATGGGTCAAGACAACGCCTCACATGTGGCACGCCGTACTGCTACAAACCCTAAGGTTTAGTGGCAGTTCAAGAAGGTCACATAATCGAGTTAAGGTTTGTGTTCTTCTAGAGGGTCCACCATGTTACTTGCATGATTTTCCGGATGTTTCAAACTCGAGAAATGTCCAACTTTTGAAAAATTTTCCGACAGGGGAAAAAGTGAGTTATTGATATCCGTTCGAACTTTTTAACAGTTTATAAAATTACCCGAAAAAAATTAAGCGAAGTTAAATTATCTGATCGAATCAACGAGTCCCCAATACAACCCAGAAAACTAAACACTTGAGTAGAATTAAAAATTCCCAGAAACATGCAGAGACACCTACGGATATTACCGTATAAAATTGAGTGCCGAATCTTCACATAAGGCCGCGGAACCGCCGCCAAAAGCAGGGTATTGTCGCGGTTCCGCGGCTCTACAGTGGAATTAGGTGATCGTATTTTACAGTAATTCCTATATTTCCCTGCTGATTTTTTTGAGTATTTTTAATTCACAAAAATCACAGTTTTGAAAAATTTCCAGAGTGGGGTAAATATCGGGGTTTCCGGGTTCGATCGGACTTTAAACTTCGCCTAGACTTTGCCTAAAGCTCTAGCTTGGCTCTGATACCACTGTAGGGTTGCTAGGCATACGCATAAGGGTCTACGAGACATCAACCATGCCCGATTTAAATTTAGCCGTGCCGAACAACCCAAAGCCGGATCTTTAAACTAGAGTTTATGTGAAAATAAGCATGTTAAACACTTTAACACTAAGTGAAAGGGATTACAATCTTTGTAGATCCGGTCCTTCACTTCTTAAGCTCCGTGTTGAGGTCCCTTCGCTGCGATCATCATGTTCCGGACTCTTGAGAGGCTCCACGAAGAGAAAGATGCAGTCTTGCTTCCGATCTTCGATAACATAGATGATCTACCTTGAAGTTTCAATAACACAAGCTAACACTCACTAAATGAAGTGAACACCCTCATCTAAAAGGCAAGGATAAATGAGAATGATGAAGTAGGATTTTTTCTCTCATTTATAATCTTTTTCTCACACATAATCATCACTTAGAAAAAGCTAGAAAGCTTTTTCATGAAAAGAAGAAGGAAGAAGAAGAAGAATAAATCATCATCCTTTTGTGATGAATAATGAAAGTAATGATAAGGTTAGAAATGCAACCATGGTTCAAGTAACCATTGTAGAGAATTAACCAAGGTTAAAGGGTTCGGTTTGGTTAAGGAAATATCTTCATAAAATATCCTTTCCAAAGCAAAAATGAAAGATTCTAGAAACTTCTAGAAAAACTTAATCCTAATCAAACCCTAACCATGTTTAATCTCCACTAAACATGTTGCATTAATAACCACATCATGTTACAATATTATATATCACATATATAATATTTATTGTAACAAAATAAAATAATACAATTAACATATATCACATATATATCAATGTATTACCCGAGTGAGAAAAAAAATCTTTCAGTGAGCTAATATTAGTTAATGTAATTTAATATATCATATATATTATTATACATTAAATTATCGAATCAACACTTGATCCGACAATCCGGCTATATCGCATATAACCGACTAATATCTCATTTACCGATTCATCGAATCAACACTTGATCCGATGACCCGGCTGATATCAAATATCGCGAGAATAGAATACGATATCTCATATCGCATTATCCTCGGTCCTACACATATCACATATGTGCCCCTACTCCGTATTTCCTGAGTCAAGAAACCTCTGTGTAGGACTCTAAAGAATCGTCAATACGCCGGCAGTAGGTGATGATCATATCTAACACCCACAAGCTGCAAGCGGTCAGCTAAATGTAACAGCTACCCAGGTATTGAGCGCTCAGAAGATCAACAAGCAAGCCTGTACATTCTCCTGTGAATCCAATCAGTAACACTCCCGTACAGTCCGGTCTCGTCGTCTGATATGTTGCATATCTCGCCTAGGTGTGGTAAACGTCAGACCCCAGTAGCTTGATAAGTCGTGTCGATATGAGGTCTATAACAGTTCGAGAAACTACTGATAACACTTACCAGTAAATCTCAGCAACCCTGGCCAGGGATTTCCGGTTATAGCCAATCGAACACAGCACAACATCAACTCCCTATACCGGGAGAGACGAATCCCCTCCTATCGCTCATTGCCTCCATGTGATTCGGGACTGTACCCAAAAGCCATCTTTTTGCACGCCCTCTTGGACGTGGTATGATGGAAATCAAAGCACAGTGGGAACACATAAGACTCTATGACGATCTCGGGTCAATAGACTACTCTGTACCAATCACCGGAGAACTGCCATCATATGGGTCAAGATGTGTATACGCTAGTCTACTCTGGTATATCGATGTCTTGTCTCGATACACCCTCGACTAGGAACAGTTATAGGATGTACTCGCCGACTACCGTGGCCCCACTAGTATGATCTCATCATAGTCCCAGTAGTCGAGTACATATCCTAAGGGCTTTATCAACATGTAATATAGAGACAATCAGAATACATGTTAAGATAAAGAGCAACCAGATAGCGTACTATCATGTCGAGCAAGAAAGTCCTCCCTATATATGTCCAAGCATCCACTACAATATACATCGTATGTACAGTAATGGCCTCTTTGGCATATATATAACTAATAGGCCCTCCCTCAAGCACAGTTCGAGCGACTTTTTGGGATGTTGGGCATGCGGTACGCCAGCAGCTGGCTTTAGAGCAGACGTTGGTTATTCGGTATGCCAATCACTGGCCTTTAGTGCAAGTGGGAGATTGTTAGATGTATATGCCCTAGTGGCCAGTATTGTATATGTATACATATGGATACTATGGATATGTATGTACAGAACAATCTTGCTCAGTTTTATAGTGTATTATTTGACTTGTCTTTATAGGGATATGTGTATTTATTTGTATTATTGTTATATCTAGCTTGCACATATTGATAAAGACTCGATACGGTAGTATACTATAGTGGTTTGTCTTTATCTTAACATGGCATATGTCATACTCGTTACTACATATTGCGGTTACATGTTGATAAAGCCCCTAGGATCTTGCTTGAATACCCGCGTTGTGATGGCGATCATACTTATGGGAGCAGGGTAGTCCATAAGCACATCTTTAAATGGTCCCCAGTCGCGTGGGTATCGAGACTGGGCAATGATACTCCAAAGTAGACTGGTGTGTACGTTTCTACCCCCGTCGGGGAATGGTTGGTCCCGCAGCCATTGGTCTGATGCACCAAAGATCATATGCAGGTGCTCACTGGGTGTGAGTACACTGGACGGACTCGCCGAGAACTTCCATATGGTACTATACCTATCGTCAGATGGAAGTTCTTAGGTGACATGTGTACAAGTTAGTCTTTGGACCCGAGATCGGCATTTGTCTCGTGTGAGTTCCCACTGAACTTTGATCACTACCCTACCATGGCTCTACTGAGTCGTGCAAACAGGTTTTGGTTGGGTTCAGTCCCAAGCCACATGGAGGCAGTGAGCGATTGTCGGGGATTCGTCTCTCCCGGTATAGGGAGTCGATATCGCACTGTGATTCGATTGGTCAGGACCATAAGACCTTGGTCAAGGCACTTGGGATTTACTGATAGGTTGATCAGTAGTTTCCCGGATTGGTCCTGAGCCACATCGGCACGACTTATCAGGTTGTTAGGGTCTGACGTTCACCATCCCCTAGACCCGGTATGCGATACTCTTTGACGAAGAGACCAGACTGTACAGATATTGTCACGGATAGGCTCAGTAGGAGATCCGGATGAGTTTGCTCATCGGCCTTCTTTTCGACAGGTACCTAGGCAGCCGTTACGTACAGCTAGTGCCGCTGACGTGCTTGTGGTTAAACCCACTGCCAGAGTACTGTCGAGTCTTTAGAGTCCTACACAGAGGGTTTCCCTGATTCAGGCGAAATGATGTAGTAGCCATATTGGATACGTGCAGGGTTCGATCGATTGATGTACTTGTTACTCGGATTTTCGATCTGACAGTTTGTAATACTAGCCGGCTCGGGTTTGAGCTAGATTATTAATCAGGTATTGATTTAATAATTTAAGTATATGTATTTCGATATATATATTCTAGTATTATATTCTTCGTGTTATTCTATCTCTTTTGGGCGTTCAGATTTTTATCTGATTGCCGGTATATTTGTACAGTAGACTAAAATCCGTATTTATTACAGATTTCCTTCTAGAAGGTGGCCACCTCATTATGGATTTTCTATTTATTTGATAAATGGAAATGAGGTGTAAAGTGAGAGGTGAGGAAGGTATGGAGTTGACCATGCTTCAATAGTTTACAAATGAATTTATAATTCATTTTGGGTTTACTATTGAAGCATGGTTGCTATTGTTTAATGAAAGAAATGAACATACAAAACTCTTGTGTGTGAATTTCTCTCTCATGCATGCTCATTTTTCTTGAGCTCCATTTTCTCTCCAAGCTCCTCCCTCCTCTTGCTTTCCTCCATCTTCATCTTCTTCCTCTTCACTAACATTCTCATGTGTTGAGAAACAAGTGAAGTGGTTAGAAAAGAGATAGAAAACACTTAGACATCCAAACTACATCCGAGATTACTTGGACTAGCATCCCAAGTTCTCTAGTTGCTCTTTTAACACTTAGCAAAGAGCTAGAGCCATGGATCACATTCCCCAGGTGGATCATCAAGGACCAAGGAAGGCCAGAGAACAAGCTCGATCCCGAAGGACCGACGGAGCAAGGAAAGAAGATCAAGCAAGTTCAAGGTGGCTAGTAGGATCTAAGGATGAAGAACGAAGACCAAAGGGCTTGGTTCTTTGGTAAAAATTCCTCATCATAGTAGATAGCTCTCCTAGTGTAGCTAGTTAGTTTTATGGAAAGATCCGGGTTTTAGAGTTAAACTAGTGCCAAGTTTTTGTTCGTTAGAAAATTTTTGTTCCGCATTTGGCCACGGAAGTTAGCCGGGGCACTAGGGTAACCCTTCACACTTACTACTTTTGATGGTTTAGAATGCTGGGTTTTCGGCTTACTTAAATTGCGTTACCCCTGTAGACGTTGCGTAGTTTAAGGGCCGTCACGTGCCAATTTCGGGTCGTGACAGAAACTTAGTTGGGTCATCATCTCATGATGCAATCCTCGCTCCCACTGTCATTTAGAAAACCGAAGTACCTCTCAGGTGGATGAGGAACCCTACCAGATCGGCGGAGAGGCTGAGGTTCGTCGGGAGCTATTGAATCCTCCGGTTCTACCAAATCATCAGCTGTAGTTTGTATAGCTGGAACTTATTCCAGTTCTACCTCATGAACACTAATTTCTTCCATAAAAAAATTCCTTTTCTAAAAAGGTGGAATGCCGAGAAATAAAATACCTTTTGTTCCTCGGTGCGGTAGAAGATATTCTCTTGCGAATACTTGGGATATCCAACAAACTTCCACAGAACCGACCTTGCCTCGAGCTTGTCCGGATTTTGCTTTTAGACATAGGCCGGAAAACCCTAAATCTTAACTTACTTAAGACATGGGCTCTTCCCATACCATATCTCATATGGAGTGGTAGGCACTGATTTGGATGGAACCCCATTCAATACGTATGCGGCTTCTTAAGTGCATAACACCAAAAGAAAACATGTAACTCAGCAATACTCATCATAGAGTGCGCCATATCTCATAGGGTGTGATACCTTCGCCCCGATACATCGTTGTGCTGTGGTGTACTCGTAGGAGTAAGCTGAGAGAGAATCACACTCTCCTTTTAGAAAATCCAGGAACTCCATGCCCAAGTATTCGCCTTCTCGATCACATCGAAGGACTTAATACTTCTACCCATCTGGTTCTCAACTTCAAGCTTATATTCCTTGAATTTTTCAGAAGCTTCAGACTTGTGTTTCAACAGGAACATATGTCCGAAACCTGAGAGAAGATCAGTGAATATAATGAAGTACGAAGAACCAACCTTGGCATTTGTAGACATAGGACCGTATACATCATCATGTATCTGTCCCAAGAGTTCAGTAACTCTTTCTCTGTTTCGAGTAAACGGAGTATTGGTCATTTTACCTTAGAGAAAAGACTGACAAGTATCATAAGTTGAAAATTCGAACAGATTCTCATATTCATCCTTATGTAACTTAGCTAGTCGTGTCGCATTGATATGACCTAGTCTACAATGCCCCAAGAAGGATTCGTTCATTTCTGAACTACTCCTCTTGTGTGTGTTCTAGATACTTTGAACTGTGGTTTGATTTAGAACGTATATGCTATTATATAATGCGCTTAATCCGATCAACTCTTGATATAGGAAATGCTTAAAACATTATCCATCAATACAAAATTATATCCTTCTTTACTAAATAAAGAGACTGATATGATGTTGTATATCAGGTTCGGTATCTAATTACATTCGTTCAGAATCAATGTATTTGGTAATACAGGGTGATAACTGCCAACGACTTTGGCTGCAACAATTGCACCGTTTCCAACTCTTGAAACTTATCACCCATTCCCAGTTCTCTACCTATATGTAGCCGATATAACAGAATACATATGTGGGATCTTGATCCGGTATCTCATACGTAGGACGTAGAGGATACTGAGAAATAGTTCTCTGTAACGAACGCACCCGAAGAAGATGCATCAACATGCACTTTCTTCGATTGGGTGGCATGGGAATCCGAATATTCCCCTATTTCCTGCTTGGAATTATAACAATTATAAGATTGAGCGGAACCAACGTTCCCCAGCTCAGTATAATAAGCAGGTTCGGTCAATGCTTCCATATTATGATCTTGATTAAAGCGTGACATGGTCTCTACCAGGAGAGAGAGAGAGAGAGAGAGAGAGAAGAAAACACTCTGCGTGCGCTCTTGCAAGATCAGATTGGTTATTATTTTATCTAATCAGAATGGCTCCCACTGTTTTTATCAATTCTTCCTTCAAACCCTAAAAGGTAAGACTAGCCGGGATTAATTACACCCTACAAGTTCGCCAATCTTTCGGCCAGGACAGTGTCGGAACTTTGAGGGAGGTTCCCCGTGATTTCGCATGGACCTAATTAAAATAAACCTCGTTTTCCCAGGGACGTAACCCCATTAACACCTTTCTAGACACCTACTAGATTGGCTAATTGCAATGTGTAAAACTCTTCCAGGAGTAACTCTTACTCGCAATGGGAATCGGGATCCAACTATCTCATAGAAGGTATGCCATCTCATTGCAAATTTCAACACTTGAAATTCCCGATAATCTTCTGGCCCTAACGTCCTATGACCTTGACGAAAGCCAACAAACCATAGTCCGCTAGTCAAGTTCAACCCGTACATTTCATGATTAAATTAAACCCCCCCGCACGACCCTTGAAGAAAGCCAACAAAGCCGTATGACTACCCTAATCCAATCGCATCATATGCATTAGCAGATAAGCACTAATCAGCTACCATACACTACGCCTTGATGAAAGCCAACAAACGTAGCACGAATACTAAATACTACTTATCTGAAATGACAGAGAGCTACGACAGGTTTTTAAGAAAACCCTTTGCGTAATGAACTTGATATCGTTGTAGAATCGAGTGATTTTGAAAAGGAGTGTTTTTGAGGCTTTTACTAGTTTCGCTAAAGAGGTCACTCCCGGTGAAGGGATCTCGGCTCTTTCCTCATCGAATGAGGTGCAGGATATTTCACAAATACCACTATGCAAAGCAAAAACTATAGAAGCAATCAAAAGTCAAACCGAGTGGGTTGTAGCATCTGCTAGTTTCGCTAAAGAGGTCACTCCTGGTGAAGGGATCTCGACTCTTTCCTTATCAAATAAGGTGCTGGATATTCTACAAGGAATACCGCTATGCAAAGCAAGAACTAGAGCTACCAGTTTTTAAAACAAGTTTCTACAACATCTTTAGGATTCTTTCATTTCATTAATCTCATTAATGAAGTCCCATCAAATTATGCTCCCTAAGCATCACATAAGAAACGAAAGCAGCAATAGTTATTATATATCATATATATAAAATAGGCATTCGTCACAGAATATCAAGTGATCACATCACAAAATATCAGCAGCAGAAGAACACATATGAAATATTGGATATACTAGGAATTCCGTGTTTTATTTAAGTCAATAAAAAATGCGGATTCCACGGTCGTGATGAATAGGCAAACCCACATCCCTAGACCCCTACGAGAGCGGCAAGCAACCCTACCAATTCTAGAGTTAGGAGACCCGGTCTCAACTCCTCGAGATGGTCTCCCACTGGACCCTAATACCCGGTTACTTATGCTCTCCACCTTGGGTCTATCATAATGTGGAAAAGTAAATAATATACCTCAATGGTGACATCATCCTCAACCCGGAAGTGCCCCAATAA
This sequence comes from Agapanthus africanus, assembly GCA_030015575.1. NCBI lineage: Eukaryota > Viridiplantae > Streptophyta > Magnoliopsida > Asparagales > Amaryllidaceae > Agapanthus > Agapanthus africanus. Next base: position 391,991,647 of record JASDDO010000012.1, on the reverse strand, counting down.
AAGAATATTACATACAATGAATTGTACATGAATGAAAATAAAAACTCTCATCTCACATAAAACCCCCGGCTATTCAAAACGCGACAATCCAATATAACATATCACAGCAACACATAATATCACATATCATCAACGTAAGCAAGTATGCGTATCCCGATTGTCGTTGATGTATAGCAATGAAGCCGGCGATACACCACATACTACGCTTACGGTCACAGAAAAGAAAGTGTAAAACTACAACAGTTGGAATCCGCAACCTCCTTAGACATCGCATGCCTAACCAAATGAATTCCTTAGACATCGCATGCCTAACAATTATAAATCTCGCATTTTAGTCTCATTATCGAAAACACTTTTCAATATCAAGTCGGGCAATTCAACAAGATTCCCGATAATTCTGATCGAATGCTCGTCGCAAACTTTAGTAGACGGCCGCACCCCCGATGCCGTCGACGAAGTGCACTAAGGCGGAACACCGCTGCCGCGAGCACCCGAACGGATGCTTTTGGCGACGGGGTTCTCCTACAGTCACTTGGTCGGGGCTATGGGGCATGGCTGTCTATTAAGTTTACCCGGCGAGTATCTGCGTACGCTACGTGATTGCGACAGACTTTTGATCGCATCAAAATTCCGTGGCAACCGATCATCTGAGACTGAACTGCTAGACTTATAACATTCAAAGTAGTTATCTCATAACTACCTGTAGATTCCAAATATTGTATCACATTCCAGATAAATAGACAGTGTTAAACTTTCCGATCGAATAAACAAACACCCAAGTTTTCCAAATAGCTCAACACTTGAGCGGTGTTTAAAAGCATCCGTCACATGCTATAGTACCAATGGTCCAGCCGTAGAAGGGTCAAGCCAACGCCTCACATGTGGCACGCCGTACTGCTACAAACCCTAAGGTTTAGAGGCAGTTCAAGACGGTCACATAATCGAGTTAAGGTTTGTGTTCTTCTAGAGGGTCCACCACGTTACTTGCATGATTTTCCGGAAGTTTCAAACTCGAGAAAAAATCCAACTTTTGAAAAATTTTCCGACAGGGGAAAAAGTGAGTTATTGATATCCGTTCGAACTTTTTAACAGTTTCTAAAATTACCCGGAAAAAATTAAGCGAAGTTAAATTATCCGATCGAATCAACGAGTCCCTAATACAACCCAGAAAACTCAACACTTGAGTAGAATTAAAAATTCCCAGAAACATGCAGAGACACCTACGAATATTACTGTATAAAATTGAATGCCTAATCTTCACATACGGCCGCGGAACCGCCGCCAAAAGCAGGGTATTGCCGCGGTTCCACGGCTCTACAGTGGAATTAGGTGATCGTATTTTACAGTAATTCCTATATTTCCCTGCTGATTTTTTTGAGTATTTTTAATTCAAAAAAATCACAGTTTTGAAAAATTTCCAGAGAGGGGTAAATATCGGGGTTTCCGGGTTCGATCGTACTTTAAACTTCGCCTAGACTTCGCCTAAAGCTCTAGCTTGGCTCTGATACCACTGTAGGGTTTCTAGGCACACGCATAAGGGTCTACGAGATATCAACCATGCCCGATTTAAATTTAGCCGTGCCGAACAACCCAAAGCCGGATCTTTAAACTTTGGCGACGGGGTTCTCCTACAGTCACTTGGTCGGGGTTATGAGGCATGGTTATCTAGTAAGGTTACCATGTGAGTATCCGCGTACACTATGTAATTGCGACGGACTTTTGATCCACATCAAAATTCCGTGGCAACCGATCAAATGAGACTAAACTGCTAGATTTATAAAATTCAAACTAGTTATCTCATAACTAATTATATGGATTCCAAATATTGTATCACAATCACAGAAAGCTAGACGATGTTAAACTTTTCGATCGAATAAACAAACACCCAAAATTTTCTAAAAAGCTCAACACTTGGGCGGAGTTCAAAAAGTACCCAGAACATGCCAAAGCTCCTATGAACCATCCGTAGAAGGGCTGACCCATGCCTCACTCATGTCGCCACGGAACTGCCGCAAACCCTAGGGTATGACCGCAGTTCCACGATCCAAAAAGTCGAGTTTGGGTATCGTTCTTCTAGAGGGTCCACAGAATCGCTTGCATGATTTTCTGAAGATTTTAAACTCGGAAAAATCCAACTCTTGGAAAATTTCCAGCGAGGGAAAATATGGGTTATTGATATCCGTTCGAACTTTTTAACGTGTTCTAAATAACCTGAATACATGTTAGAATTACGACTACGAAACACTCCGAATTTCCTTTGCAGAAAGTTAACATCACATGCAAATTTAGCAAAAACAAACAACACCTGAAATACCAAAACCCAGAGACTGGAACACCCTGAAAATTTGATGTCAAAATTCCCTAACTTGGCCGAGGAGCTCGGATTTTCCACTGATGTGGCAGGCCAGATTTAGGTGGTTTTGCTTCAAATTTGGATGGTGTTCATGTTAGATCACATACAACATTCTGCAGTTGCTAAAAAAATTTTTAGTGGCCATTTAAAATTCGACAGAAACTAGGATTTCATATCAGGTGTTTCGGATTTGTTTCGGTTTCGTTATTCTAACAAATATCGTTTAAATCTCTAGCTTGGCTCTGATACCACTGTAGGGTTCGGTAGCGCGGCAGCAAGGTTTCGGTAGGTATCGTCCATGCTGTTTTCAAATTTTTGCCGTTCTAAAGAACCCTAACCTAGAATCTTAACTAGAAAATCCGACGAAACAACAATTTAAACAACTTTACATCTAAGTGAATGAGGAATACTTCCTTTGTAGACCGGTCCTTCACTTCTAAAGCTCCGTATAGTAGTCCTTTCGCTCCAAGTAGTGAACACCCGAACTCTAGTAAGGGTTCACATGAAGAAATGAATAAGCTTGCTCGAAGTCTTCGAGGCCGAAGATGATCTACGTCGAGGAGACTCAAGCTCATGCTACCTCTTCACTGATGGTAGATTAGTGAAGCAAACACCCTAAACTAAATGGCAAATATAGTAGAGGATGATGAAGTAGGAAATGATCTCACTTTAGATTTGTTTTTCTCACAATATTTTCTCACCTTGAGAAAAGCTAGCAAGCTTTCTCAATGAAGAAGAAGATGAAGAATGAAGATGAGAGAATGAACTCATGAGGTGAGAATAGCAATCATGGGTGAGTTAGTGTCATACACTAACTCATGTAGAGAATAAACCATGGCTAAACAATAATGGTTAGGTTAATAAATATTTACAAGTAAAACAAAATTAGTGGACTTGGTCAATGGTTCCACAAGCTTCTACTGTTAGTGTATATGCCCCAGAGGCCATTACTGTATCATACTAGTTTGTATATTACTTAATGGAAGCTTGAGATATTCACAGTTGTATAGACAATCTTGCTCAAAATGGTATTATGCTACTTGGTTTGTTTCTACTTTAATATGTACATGTGTTTCTTTTAGTATATCACCTATACATATTAGTGGAGCCTTTAGGATCTTTGCTTGATTACCAGCGTTGTGATGGCGGTCACACCCGTGGGGGCTGGGTAATCTACAAGCACATCCTTATACAGGTCCCTAGTCGTAGGACTATCGAGACAGGCCATCGATACTTCGGAGTAGACTAGCGTATGCGCTTCTCATCCCAGCATGGGAGACGGTCTGTCCCACAGTCGTCAGTACGTCGTACTTGAGATAGTATGCGGGTGCTCGTTAGGTTACGAGTACACTGGACAGGACTCGTCGGGAACAGTTGGTTGGTACTATACCTATCGTCAGTTATCAGTTCCCAGGTGACATGAGTACAGCTTAGTCTGCTGACTTGACACTGTCGCTTCGCCTCGAGTGTGTTCCCACTGTACTTTGATTACTACCCTACCACGGCTCAAAGGAGTCATGCAAACAGGTAGTAGTTGGGTGCAGTCCCGAAGCGCTTGGAGGCAGTGACGGTTAGACATGATTCGTCTCTCCCGATATTGGGGGTTGATATCGCGCTGTATCTAGGAGAGCCATTACACAAAGTCCCTGGCCAGGGCAAGCGAGATATACTGGTAGGTTTCCAGAGTTATCTCAGGGTGTTCTGGGCTACACTCCGACATGATTTGTACCGCTATTAGGGGACTGGCGTTTACCGCCCCCTAGGCCCGCCATGCGATATGATCAGATGAACAGACCAGACTGTACGAAGACTGTCACATTCAGGCTCAGTAGGAGTTCAGATGGGTTTCACCTCGTCCGTCTTCTTATCGACATCTACTTGGGGGCCGTTACGCACAGCTAGTACCGCTTGCGGTCTGTGGTTAAACCCACTGCCAGCGTAGTGTCGAGTCTTTAAAGTCCCACACAGAGAGCTATTCGCCTTTAGACAAAAGAGTAGAGGTCGCCTGGTTTTGCGACAGGGTTCGGTCAAATCCGTGCACTTATGCACGTTTAGTGTCCGGGCAGTTATCACTAGCGTGCTTTGGTTTAAACCAGATCTTAGTGTACGTTTTGGGATTGGTTTTATCTCGTTTGTATTCGTGTTCCTCGGAACGCGGATGCGGGTGTGTATGCACGGTTGACAGAGACAGAGGCAGAGGATTCTCATTAGGGTTGTTGACTGTTGACTTTTGCTAAACCCTAATGAGAATAAGAAATATGATTAATGATAATATTAATTATGTATTATTGTGCCATGGTTGGGTTGAGCGGTTGACTTTGTTGACTTGTTGACTTAGTTGACCAGTTTACTAGGTTGGACTTGTTGACCATCATCATTACAATGGCTATCATTTCATGGCAAAGACTTTTGCTTGCTTGTTATTCTTTACCAAATGAGTGCATGAAATGATATTGCCATTTTGACTTGAACCATCACATAATACTCAATTATTATTATTGGTTATGATTATTTTGGATTATGAGAGCAAGGGTGAGAAAAGTCTTGCTCATTCTATCATTTGCTTTCTCTCTCATGAAAGCTCTCCTCATCCTCAAGCTCTCCCTCTTCCTCTTACTCTTTATCTAGTTCATGGTTCTATTGTCTCATGTGTTAAGAAGCAAGAACCATAGAGATAAAACCCAAAACACTTCTCTACTCATCCTAGTATACAAGGTCTAGCAAACCAAGTGTTCTAGTTTCCTCAAGATTGAGGTTGGAGCCAAAGGTAGAAGCTTTCAGGTGGATCCATCTTCGGCACAAGGAGACGACGAGGAGAGAACCATCTGACCACCACAAGGAGTCGAAGAGAAGGCGTTCAAGTTAAGGTATAACCCCCTAACTGAGTAGGTAAAACTCCTAGTTAGGTTGTTAGATAGTTGTTTAACAAAGATCCGTATTTTGAGTCCATGTTACCCTCAAAAGAAAAATCGTTTTTCATCATTTCCGCAACCCCAAAGAACCGCGGACGGGTAACGTGGACTTACAGTGGTATCAGAGCCTAGTTAAACACTATCTAACATGTTAGCAAAGTAACTAGAAGTTCGATTGGAGAAAAGTCGCGAAACATGCCCGAAATATCAAGTTTCTGCCGATTCTGTTTTCTGTTCAAAAATTAATTAATCTTACACTAAAAATTGTCTCAGGCTTTTTAAAACCCACACAAGAAAATTGGTCCACCGACTCGGTCAAAGCGCCGCGGAAACGCGGCAGGAGCATGCTCCCGCCGCGGATCCGCGACCGAGTTGACTCGGTCGTGGCACAATTTTCCTGCAGTGTTTTTCTCGGGGTGTTTTGGGATTTTTATAATATGTTTTTTCTGCCCAGATTTTACAGAAAGCAAAATTTTTTTTGGGGTTTAAAAATCCGTATTTTGATCGAACTTCTAAAGACTTAAGCTAACGGATTATATCTGTGATGTGATATATGTATTGAACGTCTGCTAATCGCTATACGTCGATTAGTGGGAGTTATACATATCTGTGATCTGTAATGTTGATTGTATGTGTATATGAATTCATTGGATTGTCGCGGATGAATAGCCGGGGGGTTGTGAGATGAGAGTTTTCTTTATCTTTCAATTCATGTAATATGTAAATTGATGTAATATTATTTGTATGGCCGCACATCCGGGATGAGGTTGTAGCCGTCATTGTATAATTTCTTTTACTATTTTTGCTCCTAGGATAGACCCATGGAGGGGGTGCACAAACTACCGGGTACCTCGAAATGCCGAGTGGCCTACTCACGTTGTTGAGGGAGGTTGCTTCACTTTGGATATTTGGCGGGTAGTTTGCCGCACCCGTAGGGGTCTAGGGTGGGGTATTGGCTATTCATCGCGACCGTGTAATCCGCTCTTCGTTACAGGCTCGTACGGAATGCGGATTCCTAGTATATCCAATGTGTTCATCTATGATCTGGAATGACTATCATTGCATGTGACGAATGTGTATATCTATATATGATATCTATTTAGGCGTTGCTTATGTTTTGCATCCACGCTAGTCCAGCCCCCGCTTTGTCGTTAGTTAAGTAACCTAACGGGTAATGACGGGGCCCCGTGGCGAATGCAGATGGCATAAGCGTACGTCATATTTTCGTTGTTTTCTGCAATGGTAGGATTAAATGATGGGACGCATTAAATTAATGCAAGAAAATAAACCAAAGTAGAGTCGTTGGAACACTTTCAAAACCACTCGGTTTCTTTTCAAAAAACAACTTTTAAACACGGAGCTTAAGCCACTTCTTTTAAAAGCTATCTCGTTCCATCGATTATATCAAGTTCACTACGTTCACAGTTTCGCCAAAACCATTCATAGCCCTCCATCATTTCATTTAAATATTCGGTAGTATTCAAGCTATATATTTTGACCTCACGCCAAGACATAGTGATTGGTAGCTGCCGGATATTTATCTGTTGCATAGATAGAATGCATTGGTTTCAGACAGTCGTACTGCCATTTTAGCCTACGTCAAGGGTAGGTACGGGTGGGTTCAAATTAACCTGGATAATGGTGGGTAGAACTTGACATGTGACTTATGACATTTTGACCTCACGCCAAGGTCATAAGAGCATGGGGCAAAAATTCACATCGGGAGTTTCTAAAGAAACTGAAACTTGCTAGCGCTGCATACCATTTGGAGTGTGATGATTCTGGTAGGATTCCTTCAGTTTTGTCACACGATGATATTTGGATCCCGATCCTACTGTGAGTATATGCTACTCCTCCGAAACTTTCTCACTTAACGATCAATGCTATAAACCAAGTAGGTGTCTAGAAAGGTGTTAGCGGGGCAACGCCCACAGGGAAAAGAGGTTATTTAATTAAGGAACTTCGCGAAAGCGTTGGAAAACCTCCCTCGAAGTACCGACACCGGCCTGGCTGAACGGCTAAGCAAGTATTGTACGGTGAGATTGATCCCGACTAATTCTTCCTTTATGGTTTGAGGAGGGATTCGAGAGACAGTGGGAGCCATCCTATTTAGACAAACTAAAAACCACTCTAAACTTGCAAGAGCATCATGCTGAGTGTTTCTTCTCTCTTTCCTAATTGCAGCGACCAATCGTCATGACTGGACTTAAGTTACTACTAGATAAAAACATACTGACAGGGCCAAACTACAAAGATTGGCTCAGGAATGTCAAAATGGCAATCGCTTATGACAAGTTGGGGTATCTCCTTACCACCAAAGCTCCCCCTGTCCCAGGTCCCACCTCCAGCGTCGCGGATAAGGAAATCCGTAAGACTTGGGAGATCGATTGCGCGAAGGCCAAGTGCCTCGTGCTTGCCTCTATGGACAATGAACATCAGAGGAGGCACGAGAATATGGACCTTGAATCCATATTTCTCCATACAAAAGAACTGTATGGAGAGCAATCCCGTATCGCCAGATACAAAGTCTCGAAAAAGCTGTTTTCGGCAAGATTGGCCGTCGGATCATCGGTAGCGGAACACGTGCTTACGATGATTGGCTTCTTTGAGGAGCTTGCGGACCTTGGGACCACGTTAGAGAACGAGCTCTATACGGACTTGATTCTCCAGTCCCTTCCTTCCACTTACGCCCAGTTTATCCTGAACTTCAACTTGCAACAAAAGGAAGTTGAACTTTCAGAACTCCTCAACATGCTGAGGAGTGCAGAGGGCACCCTACAGAAAGGTAGGGAAACATCCACTTTGTTTGTAGGAGGATCTTCCTCTTCTAGGTCCAAGGCGAAAGCCAAGGGAAAGAAGAAGAAAGCCCCCGCCAAACCAAGGGGCGGTGTTAGTAAAGTGGATACGAAGGGAAAGACAAAGGCAACAAAGGTAGCGGGAAAGCTTGTGGGAAAGGAAGAATGCTTTCTCTGTCACAAGAGTGGACACTGGGAAAAGGATTGCAGGGCTTGGAAGGCCAGAAACCAGGATCTGAAGCAAGTTGCGGCTTCAGCTTCAGGTGTGTATGTTATTGAAAACTGTCTATCAATAAACTCTACATCCTGGGTATTGGATACCGGATCAGTTACTCATATCTGTAATTCTTTACAGGCACTGAGAAGGCGTAGGGTTTTGAAGGCAGGTGATATGACCCTCAGAGTTGCAAACGGAGCTGGCATGGATGCTGAGTCCGTGGGGGACTATCACCTGGGATTGTCAGATGGACACGTTTTGGTTTTGCGTGATTGTTATTTTGTACCCAATGCAACCTGTAATATCATATCTGTATCTTTATTATTTAAAGAAGGTTATGAATTTGCATTTGTAAGTAATGTTGTGAACATTCACCTTAATCAAGTTTTGATTGGGTCAGGTACATTAAGCAATGGTATATACGTATTAAACCAACCACAGATTTTCAATGTCCAGAATACACACAAAAGAAAGTCTCCGGAAACAAATCAGGCTTTCTTATGGCATTGTAGACTGGATCACATCAATGAGAGAAGGTTGACGAAGTTACATACAGAAGGATATTTGGATCCGTTCGAATATCAATCATATGCAACTTTTCAATCCTGTCTCAAAGGAAAGATGACAAAGACTCCGTTCACTGGACACGGAGTAAGAGCGAGCTCACTCTTGGGACTCGTGCACAGCGACGTGTGCGGTCCAATGTCTACGCATGCGCAAAGCGGTTATTCTTACTTCATTACTTTTACGGATGACTTTTCAAGGTACGGATATGTCTTCTTAATGAAACATAAATCCGAAGCCTTTGGAAAATTCCAGGAATATAAGAATGAAGTAGAAAAACTTACAGGCAAAAGTATCAAGACACTGAGATCTGATCGAGGTGGTGAATACTTAAGTGCCGAGTTCCTGGATTACTTAAAAGAGAATGGAATTCTCTCTCAGCTTACTCCTCCGTACACTCCGCAACATAACGGTGTATCGGAGAGACGGAACCGAACCCTATTGGATATGGTACGGTCCATGACGAGTAACGCTGAGTTGCCGCGATCATTCTGGGGATATGCGCTAGAATCAGCTGCATACCTTTTGAACCGAGTTCCAACTAAGACTGTGCCTACCACACCATATGAGATATGGAGTGGGAAGAAACCCTATTTTCAATATCTGAAGATCTGGGGATGTCCAGTTTTTGTCAAAAAGCAGCATGCGGACAAACTCGAGGCACGCTCAGTACTGTGCAAGTTTGTGGGATACCCAAAGAACTCCAGGGGGCATCTCTTCTATTACGCAGAGGAACAAAAGATCTTTGTTTCTCGTAATGCCCACTTTCTGGAACACCGGTTCTTAGAAAAGGAAATAAGTGGGGGCGCAATAGAACTGGAAGAAATTCCAGAACCACAGACTATTACTGAAAGCTTAGTAGAACCAGAAGGTTCAAAAGAACATGATATTCCTACGCCGCTCCGCAGGAGTAGTAGGCAGTCTCATCCGCCCGAGAGATACTACGGTTTTCTCATAGACGGGGATAGAGAGGATTGCATCATTGATTATGATGAGCCGACTAGCTTCCAGCAGGCCATTCAGAGCGTTGACTCGGTAAAATGGCTGGATGCAATGCGGACCGAAATGGAGTCCATGTACACCAACAAAGTATGGACGTTGGACGTTGCTCCAGATGGGGTAAAACCCGTAGGATGCAAGTGGATCTTCAAAAGGAAGATTGGTGTAGATGGACAGGTTGAGACCTATATGGCTAGACTTGTTGCAAAGGGTTTTCGTCAAAGACCTGGTTTGGACTATGACGAAACCTTTTCTCCAGTGGCTATGCTGAAATCCATTCGGATCCTTCTTGCCATTGCTGCCTTCCACGATTATGAGATTTAGCCGATGGACGTAAAGACCGCTTTTCTAAATGGAAATTTAGAGGAGTGTGTCTATATGGACCAGCCAGAGGGTTTCATTCAGAGTGGGAGCAGCGGAAAGGTGTGCAAGTTGCTTAAGTCCATCTATGGACTGAAGCAGGCATCGCGGAGTTGGAACATCTGTTTTGATGAAACGGTCAAAGAATTTGGCTTTATCAAAAATCCAGATGAACCATGTATCTATAGGAGATTTGTAGCAAGAACTGTCGTATTCCTCGTTTTATACGTGGATGACATTCTCTTAATAGGAAATGACATTCCTATGCTACAATCTGTCAAAGGGTTCTTGTCACACAGGTTCTCCATGAAAGACCTGGGTGATACCTCTTACATTCTGGGGATCCGGATCTATCGTGACAGATCCATGAGGATATTAGGACTTTCACAGTCCAGGTACATCGACACCATACTGAAAAGATTCAGTATGGAAGATTCCAAGTGCGGTAATCTACCAGCTTCTCACGGGATCACCCTCTCCAAAGAGATGTCTTCCAAGACTGATTTGGAAAGGGATCGCATGTCTATTATACCCTACGCTTCTGCGGTAGGCTCTATAATGTATGCGATGTTGTGTACCAGACCAGATGTAGCTTATGCACTAAGTGTGGTAAGCCGGTATCAGTCAAACCCTGGGGAGAAGCACTGGATAGAGGTAAAGAACATTCTCAAGTACCTGAGAAGGACTAAGGAGATGTTCTTGGTGTATGGCTGAAAAGACCTCCAGATCGAGGCCTTTGCTGACTCCAGCTTCCAGAGTGACAAGGATGATTCCAAGTCCATGTCGGGTTATGTCTTTACCCTCAATGGAGGGGCGGTGTGTTGGAAGAGTTCCAAAAAGGAAACCGTTGCTGACTCGACGATGGAAGCGGAATATATCGCTACTGCTGATGCCGCAAAAGAAGCCGTCTGGATGAGGAAGTTCTTAACGGAACTTCAGGTGGTTCCATCCATTGTTGATCCAATACCTTTGTATTGCGACAACAACGGGGATATAGCTTTAGCGAAGGAACCTAGGTCCCATCAGAGGTCCAGACATCTTGAAGCGGTATCACCTGATCAGGGAGATCGTGGGTCGCCAGGAGATCGAGGTTCGGAGAGTTGCTACGGAAGATAACACTGCTGATCCATTCACGAAGGCCTTACCCCAGACTCAGTTCGAGCGGCTGATCGAGATGATAGGTCTTCGATACGCCAGTACATGGTCTTAGTGCAAGTGGGAGATTGTTAGTATATATGCCCTAGAGGCCATTACTGTATCATACTAGTTTGTATATTACTTAATGGAAGCTTGGGATATTCACAGTTGTATAGACAATCTTGCTCAAAATGGTAGTATGCTACTTGGTTTGTTTCTACTTTAATGTGTACATGTGTTTCTTTTAGTATATCACCTATACACATTAGTGGAGCCCTAGGATCTTTGCTTGATTACCAGCGTTGTGATGGCGGTCACACCCGTGGGGGCTGGGTAATCCACAAGCACATCCTTATACAGGTCCCTAGTCATAGGACTATCGATACATGGCATCGATACTCTGGAGTAACTAGCGTATGCGCTTCTCTTCCCAGCATGGGAGACGGTCTGTCCCACAGCCGTCAGTACGTCGTACTTGAGATTGTTGGAGATAGTGCCCTCAGAGTCAATTATTGGATCACAGGCACGTGATTGCAATGATTGAGGGAGGACCTATCCCGGTAGGACAGTCTTACTCGAGATGATAGTATGCTATCTGGTTTACCTTTATCATCGTGTACTGCTTTAGGTGACATGACAGATCACTATTGCACGTTGATAGAGCCCTAGGATTCATGCTTGACTGCCAGCAGTATGAGGGCGATCATATAAGTGAGAGCTGGAGTCTACAAGCACATCCTTAATAGGTCCCTAGTCATGGGAGTTTCGAGACAGGGCATCGATTCTCCAGAGTAGACTAGTGTATACAGTCGAGACCCCGACGAGGGGCGGTGGTCGGTCTCACAAGCCACTGGTGTCAGTTGGATCACCTAAGATGTATACAGGTGCTCATTGGGTTATGAGTACACCGGACAGGACTCGCCGGGAACCTGCTAGTTGGGATTATACTTGACGTCAGATAGCAGTTCCCAGGTGACATGTGTACAGGTTAGTTCATCGACCTGGGGATCGTCATTTGTCTCGTGTGAGTTCCCACTGTACTTTGATTACTACCCTACCATGGCTCAAAGGAGTCGTGCAAACAGGTTTTAGTTGGGTACAGTCCCGAGCCACATGGAGGCAGTGAGCGGATCTTCGGGGGTTTCGTCTCTCCCGGTATTGGGGGTGAGGTCGCGCTGTGTCTAGGAGAGCCATTACACAAAGACCTTGGCCAAGGCAAGGAGATTTACTGGTAGGTATTCCAGTAGTATCTCAGGGTGTTCTGGGCTACACTCCGACACGACTTGTACCGCTTTTGGGGGTCTGACTTTTACCAACCCCCTAGGCCCGCCATGCGATGCTCATAGACGAACGGACCGGACTGTACGGATATTGTCACTGACAGGCTCAGTTGGGTGTCGGGGTGAGCTTCCTCATCGACGTCCCTTTTAGTCAATAGCTGGTGGCCCGTCACGTATTGGCTTATACCTCTGACGTGCTAGTGGTTAAATCCACAGCCATAGTATTGACGAGTCTTTAGAGTCCACCACACTTACAGTTACTCAAGCTTTCGGGCGAAACGCTGTAGAGGCCGTATGGTTATATGGCAAGGTTCGATCAGATACGTGCGGTATTGCACGGATCAGGATCGAACGGATATTACTAGCCGGCTTTGGTTTAAGCCGGTCCTAGTATAGTACAGTGTAGATTTTGTCTCATTGCATTTGTATCCGGACGGAATACAAATGCGGGTGTGTATGCACTGTGTGGGGTTTTCCTGTAATTTATTACGGGACCAGTTTTCTGGAGTTGCCAGTTTGCATTCCGTTCCGGCCGGTTTTTCTTTGTTCTTTCCCGGCCGGACTTTTCCGATGGAGGGGGTTATTTGCAGTTTTGCAAATAACAATTTGTGGGGGACTTATTTGCATAAGGGTTGATATGATAAGCATCTTTGCTTTTCATGATTTGATGAGATTAGAAATGAAGTGAGGTTTGATTTGAGTTTAGTGATGATTATGTTTTTGGATGTGGTCACCCTCCTCCTTTTACTACACTCACCTCCCTTCTTGCTTCATATGGTTTTTCCTCCACCATTTCAAAGAGAGAGAGATTATTATCATGGTTAAAAAAAAAAAGAAAAGTGAGAAGAAGAAAAGAGAAGAAGAGAGAGCTTCATCTTTGAGAGAGGTTTTCATTCTTGATCTCATTCCATGCCAAGAAAAATGCAAGCACCATTTTTCTTATCTTTGTTTCCTCCATCCTCTTCAAATGGCAACCAACCCCAAAGTGAGACATACATTCTACATTACACTCCCTACAGCAAATCTTGAGCATGTCGAGTTGCCGGCTTCATGCCCGAGTTGCCTCAGTATCGAGGTGGGAGCCCGTAAAAGTTCCCGGCTTCGTGGTGCCCTTTCCGACGAGGAGGAGACGGACGGAGATCCCGCGAGGAGATCGGAGTGGAGATGAAGACCGGAGGACTCGGATCGTATGGTATACTTCTCTACCCCCTCTCTAGATAGCTTAGACTGGTTTAATGGCACGATCCGGGTTTAGTGCGCGGTGGTGCCGGTTTGCTAAGTCCGCAAAATTTAAGTTTATCACCGTTTCCGCGTTTGGCCGTCGGATTGACGGCCGGGGCGCCGCCGTGCACTTACAGTGGTATCAGAGCCTCGCCATTAACATAGTCTAGCTTGGTGTAATGTGTTTTTCTGTTTCGATCGATCGAATGTTCCAAAACTGCATTTTAGTTCGAATCAGTTTCTGTTGAAAATTTTTGGTCTCGAAAATTTTTTCAGGTTGTAAAATATTGATGTACTGGAAAATATAAGAGTTCTGTAAAAATTTGACGAAGTAACTCCACAGTGGGAGCGCGGAAGCGCCGCGAAACCCCCCCTCGCGCGGCCCTTCCGCCGCGCACTATTCACATCACTTCACCAAATTTTTTCAGAGGCCTTCTGGGCTTAAAATATGGGTTTTGGAATATTAAAATTGGGCCCAGGATTTCTGTGAGTGCTACAGTTTTGATTGAGGGCCCACTTGTTAATTTTTGATCGATCGGATATTTTAAACACATTATTTCACAGTATTTACATTATATCTGCGACCGTGAATGTCACTCGATCGGTAAATCCGGTCTAACTGCTATAGCCCGGTTAGACGGATTTGCGAACGTGACTTTCACGTTGATGTTCTATGTTTATGCTGTGATGTTGCGGATCGGTCGTGGGGGATAGCCTGGATGCAATGCTAGTACTGTATTGTTGTATTATGTACATTTGATTTTGCGGGGCGAGCGTCCGACATGTGGACTGCCGTCACTGCCTGATTGTATTATTCTTTTGGGGCACGACCTGGTTGCGGTCGATGTACCCGTTGTATGTATATTTTACTTTCTGTACTAGGATTACCCCGCTGTGGGGTGCACGGATAGCCGGGTTCTAGAGGACAACAAGCCCGCATCTCATGGCATTGAGACGGAGGGGGCTTCACTCTAGGATTGGCGGGCTATTCGCCGCACTCGTAGGGGGTACAGGTTGACCCAGGAGGGATGCCCAAGTCGCCGGATTCCGTGGAGTGCTGGGTTGTCCATTCACGGAGCTGAAGGGGGCTGCCTCGCTTCAAGTTTTGGCGGGTGACTTGCCGCGCCCGTAGGGGTCTAGGATTTCATTGCACAGGCTATCCACACGACCAGGGGAACGTCGGGTTTCAGTAGTGGCTCTGTGAAACCCGGGGATCCCAGATATCTGTATTGTTCTGTGATGCTGTACATTTCTGTGATGTTGCATTTCTTTTCACGCCTTGAGCGAAATATAATATATTGGTATATATATTAGTAGATGTTGTATATGCTTTTCATCCGCGCTAGTCCAGTCCCCGCTCTGCCGTTAGTAAGCTAACCTAACGGGTGATGACGGGACCCAGTGGCGAATGCGGATGGCATATACGTACGTCAGTATATTTTCGTTCTTTGTGGTGTGATCATTGATGGGACTGCATTGATTCGGATCAATGCAAGTTAAACAAACCTATTCTGATGTTGTTGGAACACTTTTCTAAAAGCTGTTATTGCATGGACGTTCTCTTTTGTTTTGCATCGTGGTATTCATTTGGAATATCCTGCTCCTCAGTCGACGAGGCAAGGGCCGAGATCCCTTCACCGGGAGTGACCCCTTGGACAGAAGTTTGCATCAAGGCATTAACTTCACTATAGCCGATTACTTTTGCTTTGCATCGCGGTATTCATTTGGAATATCCTGCACCCCATTCTACGGGGAAAGAGCCGAGATCCCTTTACCGGGAGTGACCTCTTTAGCAACGGTTTTCGTCACTATATTTTAAAAAGCTATCCGTTCCTTCGACGATATCAAGTTCTTTACGTTAAAGGTTTTCGCCAGAAACCATTCGTAGCCCTCCGTCATTTCAGACGGGTAGCATGTAGTATTCATGCTATGTTTGTTGACCTTCGTCAAGGCATAGTGTATGGTAGCTGCTTGTTACTTTTCTGTTGCATAGATAGATGCGTTGGTTTGGGACAGTCGTATAGCCTTGTTGACCTTCGTCAAGGGCTTGTACGGGTGGATTCAAATTAACCTGGATAATGACGGGTAGAACTTGACATGTGACTTATGATTTGTTGACCTTCGCCAAGGTCATAAGAGCATGGGGCAGAAATCACATCGGGAGTTTCAAAAGAACTGAAACTTGCCAGATATGCGCATACCTTCTGGAGTGTGATACCGTGAGCGGATTCCGTCACGTTGTCATACGATGATAGTTGGATCCCGATTCCCACTGATGAGTTAGTTTACTCCTCGGGTGACCCCGACTAATTCTACTTTCAGGTTTGGAGGAGAATTTGAGGTACAGTGGGAGGTTTGCAGATTAGATAAATTGGTAACCATTCTGGTCTAGGTTAGAGTGCACGCTGAGTGTTTCTTTTCTCTCTCTCTTTGGCAGCGACCATTGACCCGACCCTAAGATTTTGACTCAGTGACCAAGTTGACCGAACCTTCTTAACACCGGCTTTTGGATTGTCAGAGTTGCAAACCTCATTGCCACTCCTGCTTTTACCCTTTTCTCCAGGACACCCCGTTTTACTACGAACGTCCACTTCCATTGGACAAAACCATCGTATGGTTATATACGAACTCGAAGGGATTTATTCGAGGATGGTTTCCGGTTCTGGAGAAAACGGATAGGACTATTCAGTTGTCTTTTCTTTTCACCCTCTCTCAGGTTGCGAGTACTCCTTGGTTTAGGAGTAGTACACCTATTACGCAAATTGGATAGTCTTCTTCCAAACCATAGGCTGGTGCCGACCGGTAGGGAAGGAAGAAAGCCAATTAGCCTAAACGGTGTACAGAAGGTATTAAGTTAAGACAAAGTAAGGGATTAGTAAGAGGGCAAAGTAAATTGCAACAGATATTCACGACCAAACCAAGTATTTCTTCGCCAATCCTAAATCACCTTTGTATTTCTCCAGGACACTCCGTATCACTACGAAGATCCCATTTCATTGGATAATCCATCGTATGGTTATATACGAACTCGAAAGGAACTCGTTCCAGTTCAGGGATGGATCCTGGTTCAGGAGGAATAGGAATAAAGCACATTCAGGTGTCTTTTATCTTCACCTTCTCTCGCGATGCGAGTGCTCCTAGGATTAGGACAGTACACCCTTTATGCTTTTTGGATAGTCTTCTTCCAAACCATAGGCTGGTGCCGAACGGTAGGGAAGGAAGAAAACCATTTGGCCTAAAGGGGTGTACAGAAGGTAATGACTAAAGACATATGAAGGGATTTGGAGAGGTGGCAAAGAATTATACGGTTATAGTTGTGAATCTGGATAATGGTAGAGGCATTACTATGAATACCAGGATACCCCAACGAAACATTTCAATATTTCAGTTTCACTGTGTACTGTTAAAAGAAAACTGATTTCCCGATTAGACACTTACTCCAGGGTATGTATTTACCAGGTATGATTCTCACATCTGTATGGTTTTACAGATGATGAGTGGGAGTAAGTTATTGGGAATTAGGTGATAATCCTCATTATATCGGGATTCGTTGTAATCGGTGATATTTGAGGAGATCATCTGGGTTGTTTGCCGGTCGGCAAATATTTGGTTTTGAATATCCGCTGTTGTGCACCAATTTCAAATTGATATATCTGTACGTCTATTTTTATAGAGTGAGATGTACCTTTTGATATTATGTCGATGACATTTACCTATATCAGTGGATGGTTAGGTAAGGAGCATTGAACAGCGGTGTAATTCTTCTTAACCATAAGTACAGTTTTCAACCTACGACACACAGTGAATGAGTTATCTGACTCAAGGGACTTATACAGAGTATTGTATGTTGTCCAGGGTCCATCAGAACAGAGGGGTTGGTCCTCGTACTGTATTCTGCTTACTTATGACTTCTCTAGTTCTTAGACAGGTGTTTCGTACAAACACAGGGTCGAAGTTTTGAGAAGTTATAGGTATAAGAATAAAGTAGAGAACCAGGTGTTGCAAGTATCGGGATTCTTCAAAGTGATCGAAGATGTAGATACTTGTGTATGGTATTCAGTTGATAGTAATGATTAAGAGAACTTGCTTCTTTTTCGGGTTACTCAAAATTGGAAGTATTCCTAAGTTGAGTAACGCTGATCGGCCTCTCTCTATTTAGTTGACATGCACTGGAGATAGCTGCATGATTTGAATCTGGTTCAATTAAATCAGTGCCTCTGATTCTATATTGGATATAGTACAGTTCATATCTTAACATTGTTAAGGTACGGGGAGTTGTCCGGTTTATGCTTAAAACCAGACTCTGGATAACTCATAGGCACATTTCTGTAATGGCTGTTTGTGGGTTGACCCAGGCTATGACGAGGGTTGACTTTCTACCATCTGGGAGATCAATAGAAATATTGTTCAAGACTCACCACAGTTTTATTAAAAATGGATTTTTTTTCAAAAACAGCAGTGGGAGTATGGTAGAACTGGAAGTGATTCCAGAACCGCAAACGATTACTGAAGATTTGATAAGGAACCTAAAGATTCAATCTGATTTGACATTCCATTGGCCACTCCGCAGATAAGGTGGGTAACTTCAGGCACCCGAGAGGTACTCCGGTAGCCTCAAGGACGGTGACAGGGAAGTTCTTGTTTACCCACACTTGCCATTGTTGTTGTTCCAGGCTGCGAGACCCGGCAGGAGGATGAGTATAGCGTCGTTCTAAACTTGCTTTGGAAGTGCACGTCTATATGACTCTACCAGAGGGTTGTCGTAGTCAGTGGGAGCAGCGGAAGCATTGGTGGACATCAGGCTTATGTCTATTTATAGACTAAAGCAGATATAGCGGAGATAGATCATCTATTTCTGATGTGACAGTCATAGGTTTGACGTCATCAGAATAGGGGATGGATCTGTTGAGAAGGTAGTAGGAAGTGATATTCCTATACTACGATCGGTTAGACTTTGGTCGTCACACAGTGGTTTCTCCACACAGGACTTGGATATATATCAGACATTCTGGTTACTAGATCTATGGTTTTAGATCTAGATTTGGGTGGTTTCCTAATCTGGGTACCTTGACAGCATTCTATGAGTATTTAGAATGGACGACTCCTGGCATGGTGGTGTACCTGCAGGTAATGGAGTCACCCTCTCTAAAGGTGTCTTACAGACTAAAGGGGAGAGGGATATTCATGATTGGCAGATCATTTGCTTAGGCTATTCAGTCAATCATGAGATGTCAAGTACCACACCAGATGTTGTTCTTGCACTACATGCAATAAGTTAATATTGATCCAATCCTGGAGAAACAGTCGGAGGCAGTTTTAGAACATAAGTGGCTGTTCTAGGGATATGATAATGAAAGCCCCATTCGGGAAACAGTTATCATTCCAGGCTTCCAAGGTGACCTGGACGACAAGGAGGTTGTCAGAGTTATAGTTTTCCTTCTGACGAAGGGCAGTATTTTGGACAGCTGATCCAAGGCAATACTGAGGGTGGCATGGCGCAGGATACTGATTAAGTTCAGTTGAAGATACAGTCTAAGAAGTTTGGATTTGGAGTTCATTTATGAGCTACGTCCCATCAGACATCCAGACATTCTAAGGCAGGTATTGCTCATTTCGGGAGATGGCTTTCTCCGCGAACTTGAGATATAGAGAGACATAGAAAGAAACTTCTAGGAACTCACTGAGGCTATTCCTCGACCGCAATAGTTTCACAAACGGGATTTGTGAGACTGACTAGTAGAGGAGTTGGGTGTTCGGTATCACACGGGCTGTGAGTATGCGACATCGCAATAATTAGCCTCGAGTGCAAGTGGGAGATTGTTGGAGATAGTGCCCTCAGAGTCAATTATTGGATCACAGGCACGTGATTGCAATGATTGAGGGAGGACCTATCCCGGTAGGACAGTCTTACTCGAGTTGATAGTATGCTATCTGGTTTACCTTTATCATCGTGTACTGCTTTAGGTGACATGACAGATCACTATTGCACGTTGATAGAGCCCTAGGATTCATGCTTGACTGCCAGCAGTATGAGGGCGATCATATAAGTGAGAGCTGGAGTCTACAAGCACATCCTTAATAGGTCCCTAGTCGTGGGAGTTTCGAGACAGGGCATCGATTCTCCAGAGTAGACTAGTGTATACAGTCGAGACCCCGACGAGGGGCGGTGGCCGGTCTCACAAGCCACTGGTGTCAGTTGGATCACCTAAGATGTATACAGGTGCTCATTGGGTTATGAGTACACCGGACAGGACTCGCCGGGAACCTGCTAGTTGGGATTATACTTGACGTCAGATAGCAGTTCCCAGGTGCCATGTGTACAGGTTAGTTCATCGACCTGGGGATCGTCATTTGTCTCGTGTGAGTTCCCACTGTACTTTGATTACTACCCTACCATGGCTCAAAGGAGTCGTGCAAACAGGTTTTAGTTGGGTACAGTCCCGAGCCACATGGAGGCAGTGAGCGGATCTTCGGGGGTTTCGTCTCTCCCGGTATTGGGGGTGAGGTCGCGCTGTGTCTAGGAGAGCCATTACACAAAGACCTTGGCCAAGGCAAGGAGATTTACTGGTAGGTATTCCAGTAGTATCTCAGGGTGTTCTGGGCTACACTCCGACACGACTTGTACCGCTTTTGGGGGTCTGACTTTTACCAACCCCCTAGGCCCGCCATGCGATGCTCATAGACGAACGGACCGGACTGTACGGATATTGTCACTGACAGGCTCAGTTGGGTGTCGGGGTGAGCTTCCTCATCGACGTCCCTTTTAGTCAATAGCTGGTGGCCCGTCACGTATTGGCTTATACCTCTGACGTGCTAGTGGTTAAATCCACAGCCATAGTATTGACGAGTCTTTAGAGTCCACCACACTTACAGTTACTCAAGCTTTCGGGCGAAACGCTGTAGAGGCCGTATGGTTATATGGCAAGGTTCGATCAGATACGTGCGGTATTGCACGGATCAGGATCGAACGGATATTACTAGCCGGCTTTGGTTTAAGCCGGTCCTAGTATAGTACAGTGTAGATTTTGTCTCATTGCATTTGTATCCGGACGGAATACAAATGCGGGTGTGTATGCACTGTGTGGGGTTTTCCTGTAATTTATTACGGGACCAGTTTTCTGGAGTTGCCAGTTTGCATTCCGTTCCGGCCGGTTTTTCTTTGTTCTTTCCCGGCCGGACTTTTCCGATGGAGGGGGTTATTTGCAGTTTTGCAAATAACAATTTGTGGGGGACTTATTTGCATAAGGGTTGATATGATAAGCATCTTTGCTTTTCATGATTTGATGAGATTAGAAATGAAGTGAGGTTTGATTTGAGTTTAGTGATGATTATGTTTTTGGATGTGGTCACCCTCCTCCTTTTACTACACTCACCTCCCTTCTTGCTTCATATGGTTTTTCCTCCACCATTTCAAAGAGAGAGAGATTATTATCATGGTTAAAAAAAAAAAGAAAAGTGAGAAGAAGAAAAGAGAAGAAGAGAGAGCTTCATCTTTGAGAGAGGTTTTCATTCTTGATCTCATTCCATGCCAAGAAAAATGCAAGCACCATTTTTCTTATCTTTGTTTCCTCCATCCTCTTCAAATGGCAACCAACCCCAAAGTGAGACATACATTCTACATTACACTCCCTACAGCAAATCTTGAGCATGTCGAGTTGCCGGCTTCATGCCCGAGTTGCCTCAGTATCGAGGTGGGAGCCCGTAAAAGTTCCCGGCTTCGTGGTGCCCTTTCCGACGAGGAGGAGACGGACGGAGATCCCGCGAGGAGATCGGAGTGGAGATGAAGACCGGAGGACTCGGATCGTATGGTATACTTCTCTACCCCCTCTCTAGATAGCTTAGACTGGTTTAATGGCACGATCCGGGTTTAGTGCGCGGTGGTGCCGGTTTGCTAAGTCCGCAAAATTTAAGTTTATCACCGTTTCCGCGTTTGGCCGTCGGATTGACGGCCGGGGCGCCGCCGTGCACTTACAGAGATAGTATGCGGGTGCTCGTTAGGTTACGAGTACACTGGACAGGACTCGTCGGGAACTGTTGGTTGGTACTATACCTATCGTCAGTTATCAGTTCCCAGGTGACATGAGTACAGCTTAGTCCGCTGACTTGACACTGTCGCTTCGCCTCGAGTATGTTCCCACTGTACTTTGATTACTACCCTACCACGGCTCAAAGGAGTCGTGCAAACAGGTAGTAGTTGGGTGCAGTCCCGAAGCGCTTGGAGGCAGTGACGGTTAGACAAGATTCGTCTCTCCCGGTATTGGTGGTTGATATCGCGCTGTGTCTAGGATAGCCATTACACAAAGTCCCTGGCCAGGGCAAGCGAGATATACTGGTAGGTTTCCAGAGTTATCTCAGGGTGTTCTGGGATACACTCCGACACGACTTGTACCGCTATTAGGGGACTGACGTTTACCGCCCCCTAGGCCCGCCATGCGATATGATCAAACGAACAGACCAGACTGTACGGAGACTGTCACATTCAGGCTCAGTAGGAGTTCAGATGGGTTTCACCTCGTCCGTCTTCTTATCGGCATCTACCTGGGGGCCGTTACGCACAGCTAGTGCCTTTTGCGGTCTGTAGTTAAACCCACTGCCAGCGTAGTGTCGAGTCTTTAGAGTCCCACACAGAGAGTTATTCGCCTTTTGGCAAAAGAGTAGAGGTTGCATGGTTTTGCGACAGGGTTCGGTCACATCCGTGCACTTGTGCACGTTTTGTGCCCGGGCAGTTATCACTAGCGTGCTTTGGTTTAAGCCAGATCCAAGTGTACGTTTTGGGATTGGTTTATCTCGTTTGTATTCGTGTTCCTCGGAACGCGGATGCGGGTGTGTATGCACGGTTGACAGAGACAGAGGCAGAGGATTCTCATTAGGGTTGTTGACTGTTGACTTTTGCTAAACCCTAATGAGAATAAGAAATATGATTAATGATAATATTAATTAAGTATTATTGTGTCATGGTTGGGTTGAAAGGTTGACTTTGTTGACTTGTTGACTTAGTTGACCGGTTGACTAGGTTGGACTTGTTGACCAGGTTGGACTTGTTGACCATCATCATTACAATGACTATCATTTCATGGCAATGTCTTTGGCTTGCTTGTTATTCTTTACCAAATGAGTGCATGAAATGATATTGCCATTTTGACTTGAATCATCACATAATACTCAATTATTATTATTGGTTATGATTATTTTGGATTATGAGAGCAAGGGTGAGAAAGTCTTGCTCATTCTATCATTTGCTTTCTCTCTCATGAAAGCTTTCCTCATCCTCAAGCTCTCCCTCTTCCTTT
This sequence comes from Agapanthus africanus, assembly GCA_030015575.1. NCBI lineage: Eukaryota > Viridiplantae > Streptophyta > Magnoliopsida > Asparagales > Amaryllidaceae > Agapanthus > Agapanthus africanus. The sequence continues at coordinate 391,968,519 of JASDDO010000012.1, read as the reverse complement.
TGCTCTCTCTAGTTCATGGTTCTATTGTCTCATGTGTTGAGAAGCATGAACCATAGAGATAAAACCCAAAACACTTCTCTACTCATCCTAGTATACAAGTTCTAGCAAACCAAGTGTTCTAGTTTCTTCAAGATTGAGGTTGGAGCCAAAGGTAGAAGCTTTCAGGTGGATCTATCTTCGGCACAAGGAGACGATGAGGAGAGAACCATCCGACCACCACAAGGAGTCGAAGAGAAGGAGTTCAAGTTAAGGTATAACCCCTTAACCGAGTAGGTAAAACTCCTAGTTAGGTTGTTAGATAGTTGTTAAACAAAGATCCGTATTTTGAGTCCATGTTACCCCCGAAATAAAAATCGTTTTTCATCATTTCCGCAACCCCAAAGAACCAGGGATGGGTAACGTGGACTTACATCTACAAGCTTCAACCATGTGACTAATTACCATTAATTTTGATTAATTTTAAATAAATAAAACCCTCACATTATTATAAGCATGGTGTTAGTATCAGAAACCCATGTAGCTTGTGGCATCTAGCATGACACAAAAGATGCACATTAATATATATCACATATATACCAAGTGTACAAGATTAGTCGAAAATATTGTATATTTTAGCCGGCAATTTCCTCATCATTTGCACTCATTTAGAAGTGTACGGTATTCATATTTTACATATTAGCAAAACTGTCGCAAAATATCAGATTACATGTATTAGACTCTAAACCGACACATAAAGGAAATTGACCGCATTTCATGGCATCGCATCATCCCTACATTTGTGCAACACTTTTTTTGAGATCTGTGCAGGAAAATCCAGAAGAAAGGCCAAAAATGTACATGGTACCGATTAAAAGATACGCCAACTCATGGATTTGGAATCTGGTATTGTTCTAAGAAGCATGCATAGATTTAACATGTCAGAAAGTACATCAAAATACATAATAAGACAACACATGAAGTTTGAAGGCATGAAGCCACAACTTGGCCGTGGAACCGCGGCCTCAAGCCGGCTTAGGCCGCGGTTTCGCGGTCAACTTGTCACATCTCCACTGCATCTTTACACCACAATGCTTATCTCAGGGTCCAGACTTCAGAAAGACATGTCAATTTCCAGAAGACGCCAGAGACTTCTGCCAGATCAGCAAACCCTTGTTCCTACACTAAACTAAGCCTATCATTCTAGAAACTTCATCTTAAATCCTAGCTTAAACCCTAAGCTAGCTCCTAACAAACTCTTTCTAGAAACTCCTCAACAAACTTTTGGAGGGAATTGTAATTTCAAACCTAGACCTAGGGTTTAGGAAGTCTATAAATAGAAGCCTAGACCTAGGGTTTTGCATCTAATCTTTACCCAATTCTAGTATCAAACTAGAGCCATTTTTACCCTCTTCATCTTCTTCTTCCACAAGTCTAGTGGGAGGACTTGTGTGAAACCCTAACCCTAAATTCCAATCAAAAGCCAAGATCCCGAGTACCCATTCAAGCAAGAAGCCTTGCAACCTTTTATGAGCCGAGCCGTTCTTCAACAGAGCAAGTGGTCCAAGCCGATCCACGACTCACGAAGCCGAGCGACGCCAATTCAACAATTTAGTTCTTCCTCTTGTAGTTCTTGAGCGATTGTAATCAAAGTGTTGATATAAATAAAAGATGATATTCTTTTATCTTGTTTTCTTTAAATTCTTGCATCATGATTCGATCTCAATTTCTAGTTGTAGTTCTTGTTGTGATGTTTGAGTAATACTCCGCTCGTCGAGGAGTCGAGACGATCAATAGAATGATGTTGTAATATATCTGAAAACAATTCTTGATTCCTACGAATTTTGTAAACCCTAGCAAGTTCAAGAACCGACAACCCATTTCGTTACGATGCTTTCTTGATTGATATCGCTCGAAATTGGGGAGTTACGATCGTTTCTTGAAATTGCTAGAGGCTAGCATGTGAATGATATCGACGAAAAAACAAGGGTTAAATGATGAAACCCTAGTTTCACGAGAAAGCCCTAACTCTCGTCGATCATCATCGATCTAGTATCAATTCTTCGAAGGACAAGAACACGTTATCTTGAGATTACATCACGTCTATAGATCCGATCGATTCCTACGAGCCTCATTTAGATTCTTGACATTTTGGTTGGAAATATTATCGAAACCCAATTCTTGATTGTTTATCAGTTTCTTGATTCTTGATTAAACATCGTGACACCTGAATCAATTGATAAATTCTTGAATCATGTTTTCTTTTCTTTTCGATTAACTTTTCGATTCAAACAAATTAAATATAAAAACGAATCGCACAATCCCTGTGGACGATCCGCACTCGCTTACGATCTATAACTGACACCGTAGTTGATTGCGGTCAAATATAATTCTTTGATTGTGATTCTATACATCTTCTTAAAACGACACACAAAGAAGCAATCAATCAAATGGCGCCGTTGCCGGGGACTATTTGATTTGATTTACACAAACAAGAATTTCTTTTTACAATCAAATGGCGCCGTTGCCGGGGATCGCGCGCTAATTCGTTTTATATCAAAGTTTGAATTGAAAGAATTATTCCATTGTTATTTTGAGATCAAAATTCGTGCAAACCCTAAACGATTTGTTGTGATTCATTGCAAGGAAATCTGGAGCTTGCTGGAAATTGAGAAATTTTTTTGGAAAATACCAGAGAGCTGAGGGAGTTTACAGAAGCTCCCTGAAGAAGTTTGGTTCAGTGATCCCACACTTCGACCGCGGAAGGGCGGCATAAGATGGAATCTGCGGCGGAACCGCGGCCTCTTAGGGGGTTCTCTGCAAAATTTTCCTCTCAGGTGATTTCTTACCTTCTTCTATCTCCTATTTTTAGCTCCAACTAACACTTTGCTGCAGGATTCTTTGCAAATAATCGCAGCTCGCAAATTGAAAAATTAAATTTGTGCGTGATTTTATTTCTTGGTTGTTTGCATTATAAATACGGATATTAAGGGGTACGGCCAAATCCAAATTAGGTGGGGATTTCATTACCCTTCCTAGGCCTCGAAAACCCCAAAACTTGCATCCGCATTGACCCACATTAACTAAAAGAAATCTAGAGATGACTCTAAGGACTGTCGCGCTCACTTAGGACAGAAGAAGGCCGTGGGTAATTCATTGCTTATCCGCGTTTTCTTGTGGTGCCTAGGAAAGTGTGTCGAAGGCTGGTGGTTATTAATTAGGCCCACTACTTACGTAGTGGAGTACTTTCCCACTTACCTGGCACTTACCTGGCCACAGGGGAACAAAGAGGCAGTGGAGGATTCTATCCCGCGACTTGTCTTTTGGCAGTTAGGAGCGGTCTAGAGCCGGACCTAGGTGACCACTAGATTCTAGGGTTTTGTGTGCTACATTTGTTGTGTCGCATCATTTTTTCAAAAATCCGTCCCTTTTTCAAAGCAAACACCGCATTCATTCATTTACCCCTAATTATAAGCCAACGCTGCCACTTGTACTAACCCTTTTTAGTACAAGATAGGCTGGACACGGGATTCTAGTGCCCGTTTAGTCCGCGTACCTTTTATCGACTCCGAAGTCGATATTTCTCCATTTACCTTTCCTTTACCCACTACCACACCCACACCGATGGATCCGAATCCATCAAACTTCTTTAACCCTAATCTGCCACCGTCCGTTGGTGCGCAGAATCCACCCCGCATCTCTCTCCAGGAGAGGTGCTACCCTATTCGAGGTCCTCTTTCGACCTACTTATCCACACCACCAGCCAATGGGGATAACTTTGAGATTAAGCCCCAATATATCAATCTTTTACCCAAATTCCACGGACTCGAGACTGAGGACGCTTACGTTTTCATTACCAAATTTGAAAACGTATGCGCAATGATGGGTACGTCACAACTTTCAGTGGATGCTATGCGTCTACGACTTCTTCCATTTACCTTGTGCGATATAGCCGAGAAGTGGCTATATAACACTACCGCACATTCTATCACGAATTGGGAAGAATTCGTCGCTGCATTCCTTAAGAAATTTTACCCAATACAAAAGACAGCTCGAATCCGTAGCGAACTGAATCAATTCGCCCAGCTCCCTGCTGAACCATTCTCTAAATGTTTTGAACGTTTCAAGGATCTATTGGTTCAATGTCCTCATCACGGCATCCCGAGATGGGAGCTTTTCCGAATTATATATGAGGGCAGTAACCCTAACACTAAACAGAGTCTTGAAAACATGTGTCAAGGCACCTTCATGTCCAAGGATGACGGGGAAGCTTGGCGATACTTAGAAGAGTTCGCTGAAAAGTCTTTACAGTGGGAAAGTCCATCATTTAGGAGTGGCAATAACCAATCGGATGTTTCCATAGGAGTTAGAGCTGACATTTCAGTTATACACAAGAAACTCGAGACTATGGAAAACAAATTTTTAGCTGCCTCCCTTAATCAAATGTCACATTCCAAAACTGTATGTGGCTGCTGTTCTGATCCGTCTCACTTGAAGGAAGAATGTCCGTTTCAAGGTCATGAGTATACCAATGCCGCATTTCAAAGACCTAGAAACGATCCTTTTTCTTCCACATATAATCAGGGTTGGAGGAATCACCCTAATTTTGCTTGGAACCAATCACAATCTCAAAACACGGTTCCAAACCAAAACAATTTCCAAAGGGTCCCTCCATCATAACAGCAACCACAACTTCAATTAAGTCAGCACCCCTTTCAAGCACATAATTTTCAAAATCCGGTCAACACACCTACACTGTCTAGTCCTTTACAGTTGACCGGAACTGATGAATCCTCTTCTTTTGCACAATACATGAATTTGGTCTTATCAAATATCATGTAAGTTTCGGCTGAAATGAAGTCTTCTGTCGATAAAATTGAGAAAAACTCTGCGTCCCAAAACGAGAGTATTAAATCGATGGAAGAAGAAATTGCACGATTAAAAGCCGAAATTAGTGCAAGAGAGAAAGGGAAACTTCCAGCTCAACCCTTACCCAATCCTGGTTATTCACATCATGTGAATGCAATCACCACGTTGAGATCTGGAAGAGTGCTTGACAATCATGTTGGGGAAGAAGTTGATGATATTGACAATCCTATCAACACCCCGGCTGAGACCTTTCCTCACACACACACTTCTAGTTCTAACCCCAGTTCTTCTACCCTACCACCTTCTTTCGAGCCTATTCTTCGTTTCCCAAAAGGCTCGCCACTTCAGCCCACCTCTTTTACTCCTCCACGGACGATCCCCACTTCTATTCTGGGATCGGTTCCACACACACTTCCTTCTACTATGATGGACCCAGCGCTTATTGCTAAAGCACCTTATCCTAATCGGTTAAGGGCTAACACACCAAGTCCACATATGGAGAAGATCACTGAGATGTTTAAACAGGTTAACATCAATATCCCTCTTCTAGATGCTATCCAACAAGTCCCTGCATATGCGAAAGTTCTTAAAGACTTGTGCACTAGAAAGAGGAAGAAACAAATGCCCAAGAAGGTATTCATGGCAAAGACTGTAGACACGGCTTTCCCTCAGCAGTTACCGAGAAAACGTAAGGATCCTGGATATCCTACGATTTCCATCTCTATTGGGGAAAAACACATCAACCGTGCTTTACTAGATCATGGGGCAAGTGTTAACCTGCTTCCTTTCTCAGTTTATGAGCAGTTAGGGATCGGAGAGTTGAAACCATCTTCTTGCACTCTCCAGATGGCTGACCGATCAATCACCAGACCTAGGGGTGAACTAGAGGATGTGTTAATAAAAATAGGGGAATTTATATTCCCTGTAGATTTTATTGTAATTGATACACAGCCTGTAGCGAACTCACAGAATCAAATTCCAGTGATTTTAGGTCGCCCCTTTTTGGCCACTTCCAATGCTATCATCAATTGTCGTAACGGTTCTATGACCCTATCCTTCGGGAAGAGGACAATTGAGATGAATATTTACAAGTTAGGAAGTGTACCCTCCGAACCTACTGCTCAGGTCTGTTCTGTCGACTTAATGGATGTCGACAGCAGCGAATTTGATGATCCTCCTGATACTGATCTTGACTCTTTTAATACGTTATTGTTTGACCCAACTATGTATCATACACATACGGACTCTTCCACCGAGATATTCGGGTCAAAAATTAACACCGATTATGAACTGCTTTTAGAGTCTGAAGATCACCCCGCACCTTGTGATGACATTATTCTTCGGGGTATAGATGAAACTTTTGAGGAGATCTTCGCTGATGAACTCGCATTTCTAAAAAGCACGGGTGTTGAGATGAATCATGTCCAAATCAATGAAATTGAACCTCCACCCCTTCTTCTGAAATATAAAAAGAATGCGAGCAATCCATCACACTCACTGCATCGTCTCTCCAAAATGAGACGCACACACTTTCTATTCCACCACTTAACCTTTCCCCACTTTTTCTTCCACCAACCAGAGCACTGCATTGATAAAAATTTTGAATGGTTGGTGTTAACCTTCGGTCTTTGCAAAGCTTGGCATCGACCAATGATTTTTGACCCCCACTTGTGATTTTCAAAGCTTAACATTGCGTAACTCAAGTTTGGGGGCGTATGTTTTTCTGGCTCCTAAAAAGAATTTTTACAAAATTTTGAGCCAAAAATAAGTTTGGGGGAGGGTCTTCACTTAAATATTTTGCCCCCACTAATAAATTCCTCTCAAGCTTACAGGTTTTTTGTAGATTTAGCAGAAGGCAACAGTGAGGACACTGTTGAAAACAAGTTTGGGGGAGGTTTGTGCTTATTTTCGCATCATTTGCATATCATTTGCATAAGCACAAAACATTTTTTGAAAACCTATAAAAATTTAAAATTTTTCAAAAGATAAAAATATTTTTTGAACATAAATAAGATAATAAAAGTTTAGATAGTGAACAATTACATCCATGAGATTAGAAAAATTTAAGAAAACTAAGAAAATTAGAAGTTTTCTTATACGAACTAGTAATAAGTAGTTATGAGCCGTTGTCCCAAGGGTTAGTAAGATGAAGGACGTCACTAATCTGAGGATAAAAATAAGTCTGAAAAATAGTTTCTATTCTGGAAGCCAAACATTTTGAACGTTGCTACCTTGCTATTCGCACTTATACACGTCTTGAAGCCTGGGATAGTAGATGATAGCTTGAAATGCTCTTGTCTTAAAGCCAAAAGTATGAAGGAAATAAAAAAAATGAAATAAAGAAAATATAAAGTGGTGAGAAAAATGGACACTGGTTTTGTTATCACCAAGGGCAATAAAAAATATATAGCGAGGGTGCTTCTTCACCTAGTGCCCTAAGGCCAACTGGTCTGGGAGTCACTGCTATGCCTGAGGTGGTGCAAGACGAGAAAAATACACCAAATAAGCAAGCACAGGAGTAATCGGTCGGTTAGTACCTCAAGAAGTATTAACGGTCGCATGAAAGTGTGTGAGCAATCTCGTCTAAATATTCATTAATTAAAAAGTACTGAGGCTGATGGGCAAGAGTATGATAGCTTGAATTGAATTCTCCGGGTGTAGGGATGTCTTTACACACACGCAGGGTTATATGATCGATGTTTGGAAGAAAGATAGGAATGAAGAATAAGATGATGTTTTATTGAGGGAGGACGTGATTTCTGACATCTTTTCATGACCATTAAGATAGGGCTCATGACAACCGAAAAGCTAGCTTAGTTGAAAACCATAATTTTCAAAGTCTTTCTTTTACAATTCTTTTCTTTAAAATGTAATATTCATGATCTTCCTTTTATTATTGGATTTTGTGGGTGCAATCCGCTGAAAACCCTCAGGAGACAACACTCCTCCTACTAGGGACACCTAGAGGTTTAAAGGCTTGTTGCACGTGCTCAGTGCAATCGTGTTGCCTACGAAAGTGTGCTAGTTAGTTTTTTCTCTTTCTTTATTTTCTCCTTCTCTTTTTAATAAAACAGTTCGCTCAAGACGATCGAAATTAAGTTTGGGGGAATTTGATTAGTCGAAAATATTGTATATTTTAGCCGGCAATTTCCTCATCATTTGCACTCATTTAGAAGTGTACGGTATTCATATTTTACATATTAGCAAAACTGTCGCAAAATATCAGATTACATGTATTGGACTCTAAAACCGACACCATAAAGGAAATTGACCGCATTTCATGGCATCGCATCATCCCTACATTTGCGCAACACTTGTTTTGAGATCTGTGCAGGAAAATCCAGAAGAAAGGCCAAAAATGTACATGGTACCGATTAAAAGATACGCCAACTCATGGATTTGGAATCTGGTATTGTTCTAAGAAGCATGCAGAGATTTAACATGTCAGAAAGTACATCAAAATACATAATAAGACAACACATGAAGTTTGAAGGCATGAAGCCACAACTTGGCCGGGGAACCGCGGCTCAAGCCGGCTTAGGCCGCGGTTCCGCGGTCAACTTGTCACATCTCCACTGCATCTTTACACCACAATGCTTATCTCAGGGTCCAGACTTCAGAAAGACATGTCAATTTCCAGAAGACGCCAGAGACTTCTGCCAGATCAGAAAACCCTTGTTCCTACACTAAACTAAGCCTATCATTCTAGAAACTTCTTCTTAAATCCTAGCTTAAACCCTAAGCTAGCTCCTAACAAACTCTTTCTAGAAACTCCTCAACAAACTTTTGGAGGGAATTGTAATTTCAAACCTAGACCTAGGGTTTGGGAAGTCTATAAATAGAAGCCTAGACCTAGGGTTATGCATCTAATCTTTACCCAATTCTAGTATCAAACTAGAGCCATTTTTACCCTCTTCATCTTCTTCTTCCACAAGTCTAGTGAGAGGACTTGTGTGAAACCCTAACCCTAAATTCCAATCAAAAGCCAAGATCCCGAGTACCCATTCAAGCAAGAAGCCTTGCAACCTTTTATGAGCCGAGCCTTTCTTCAACAGAGCAAGTGGTCCAAGCCGATCCGTGACTCACGAAGCCGAGCGACGCCAATTCAACAATTTAGTTCTTCCTCTTGTAGTTCTTGAGCGATTGTAATCAAAGTGTTGATATAAATAAAAGGTGATATTCTTTTATCTTGTTTTCTTTAAATTCTTGCATCATGATTCGATCTCAATTTCTAGTTGTAGTTCTTGTTCTGATGTTTGAGTAATACTCCGCTCGTCGAGGAGTCGAGACGATCAATAGAATGATGTTGTAATATATCTGAAAACAATTCTTGATTCCTACGAATTTTGTAAACCCTAGCAAGTTCAAGAACCGACAACCCATTTCGTTACGATGCTTTCTTGATTGATATCGCTCGAAATTGGGGAGTTACGATCGTTTCTTGAAATTGCTAGAGGCTAGCATGTGAATGATATCGACGAAAGAACAAGGGTTAAATGATGAAACCCTAGTTTCACGAGAAAGCCCTAACTCTCGTCGATCATCATCGATCTAGTATCAATTCTTCGAAGGACAAGAACACGTTATCTTGAGATTACATCACGTCTATAGATCCGATCGATTCCTACGAGCCTCATTTAGATTCTTGACATTTTGGTTGGAAATATTATCGAAACCCAATTCTTGATTGTTTATCAGTTTCTTGATTCTTGATTAAACATCGTGACACCTGAATCAATTGATAAATTCTTGAATCATGTTTTCTTTTCTTTTCGATTAACTTTTCGATTCAAACAAATTAAATATAAAAACGAATCGCACAATCCCTGTGGACGATCCGCACTCGCTTACGATCTACAACTGACACCGTAGTTGATTGCGGTCAAATATAATTCTTTGATTGTGATTCTATACATCTTCTTAAAACGACACACAAAGAAGCAATCAATCAAATGGCGCCGTTGCCGGGGACTATTTGATTTGATTTACACAAACAGGAATTTCTTTTTACAATCAGTACACTAGTGAGAAAAAGAATTCTTATGTGAGCTAATATTAGTTAATGTAAGTTAATATATCAAATATATAATTATACATTAAATTATTAAATCAACACTTGATTTAATAATCTGGCTATATCACATACAACCGACTAATATCAAATGTAACAATCTATCGAATCAACACTTCATCCGATAACCCGGCTATATCACATATAACCGACCGATATCACATATCGCGAGAATAGAATACGGTATCACATATGCGCATTAATCTCCATCCCGCACATATCACATATGTGCTCCTACTTCGTTTCGTATGAACCAGGAAACCTCTGTGTAGGACTCTAAAGACTCGTCAATACGCCGACAGTAGGTGATGATCATATTAAACACCCACAAGCCGCAAGCGGTCTGCTAAACGTAACGGCCACCCGGGTATTGAGCAATCAGAAGATCAACAATCAAGTCTGCTCATACTCCTGTGAATCCAATCAGTAACACTACCGTACAGTCTAGTCTCTTCATCTGATATGTCGCATATCTCGCCCGGGGGTGGTAAACGTCAGACCCTAATAGCTTGATAAGTTATTCCGATGTGAGGCTCATAACGGGTTGAGAAACTACTGATAACACTTACCAGTAAATCTCAGAAACAGCCCTGGTCAGGGACTTCCTGTTATAGCTAATTGAGCACAGTGCAACATCAACCCCCAATACCGGAAGAGACGAAATCCCCTCCTATCGCTCATTGCCTCCATGTGACTCGGGACTGTACCGAAAAACCACCGTTTTGCACGTTCTCTTGAACATGGTAAGGTGGAAATCAAAGCACAGTGGGAATCACACAAGACTCTATGACGATTTCGGGTTAACAGACTAATTTGTACCAGTGTCACCAGAGAACTGCCATCTGACGTGAGGTATAATACCATCTAGGAGTTCTCGGCGAGTCCGTCCAGTGTACCCAGTCTCCACTAAGCACCCGTATATCATCTCTGATGTCTAACACCAATGGATATAAGATCATCCATCGCCTATTTACATGGGTCGAGAAGGTATACGCTAGTCTACTCTGGTATATCGATGCCCCGTCTCGATACACCCACGACTAGGGACATTAAAGGATGTACTCACGGACTACCTTTGTCCCACTAGTATGAATCCGTGTTAGTTATATGTATGCCCTAAAGGCCATTACTGTACATACGATGTATATTGTAGTTGATGCTTGGACATATATAGGGATGACTTTCTTGCTCGACATGATAGTATGCTATCAGGTTGCTCTTTATCATAACATGTACACTTATTGTCTCTCTATTACATGTTAGTAAAGCCCTTAGGATTAGTACTTGACTACCAGGATTATGATGAAGATCATACTAGTGGGGACAGAGTAGTCGGTAAGTACATCCTTCAAATGTTCCTAGTCGTGGGTGTATCGAGACAGGGCATCAATATACCAGAGTAAACTAGCGTATAGCTTCTCGACCTATGTAGATGGGCGATGGTTGATCCCATATCCATTGGTGTTTGATATCAGAGATAGTATACGGGTGCTCAGTGGATACTGGATACACTGGACGGACTTGCCGAGAACTCCCAGATGGTATTATACCTCACGTCAGATGGCAGTTCTCTGGTGACACTGGTACAGGTTAGTCTGTAGACCCGAGATCATCATAGAGTCTTGTGTGATTCCCACTGTGCTTTGATTTCCACCTTACCACGTTCAAGAGAATGTGCAAAACGGTGGCTTTTGGGTACAGTCCCGAATCACATGGAGGCAATGAGCGATAGGAGGGGTTTCGTCTCTCCCGGTATTGGAGGTTGATGTTGCGCTATGCTCGATTGGCTATAACAGGAAGTCCCTGGTAAGGGCTGATTCAGAGATATACTGGTAAGTGTTATCAGTAGTTTCTCGACCCGTTATGAGCCTCACATCGGCACGACTTATCGAGTTACCGGGGTCTGACGTTTACCACCCTAGACGAGATATGCGACATATCAGACGAAGAGACCGGACTGTACGGTAGTGTTACTGATTGGATTCGCAGGAGTATGGACCGGCTTGCTTGTTGATCTTCTGATCGCTCAATACCTGGGGGGCCGTTACGTTTAGTACACCACTTGAGACTTGTGGGTGTTTGATATGATCATCACCTACTGCCGGAGTATTGACGAGTCTTTAGAGTCCTACACAGAGGTTTTCTGGCTCAAGCGAAACGGAGTAGGAGCACATATGTGATATGTGCAGGACCGAGATTAATACGATATGTGATACCGTATTCTATTCTCGCGATATGTGATATCGGTCGGTTATATATGATATAGCCGGGTTATCGGATCAAGTGTTGATTCGATAAGTTGATTAATTTGATATTAGTCGGTTATATGTAATATAGCCGGATTATTAAATCAAGAGTTGATTTAATAATTTAATGTATAATTATATATTTGATATATTACATTACATTAACTAATATTAGCTCACTTAAGATTTCTTTTTCTCACATATGCTACACTTTACATATATGCGATATATGTATTATTTTCTTTTAACACATAAATATATATGTGATATATATTCATGTGTCATGCTAGGTTACATATGCAATAAGGGTGTATGAAACTAATACCATGCTAGGGTTAAAGATAGGGTTTGATATTTATCATTTAAGTTATCACAAATTAGTGATGAATTAGTCAATGCTTCAAGCTTGGATGAAGCTTGTAGAACATTGACCAAGTCCACTCTTTTGTCATTCCTTAACATATTTTTTAACCCAACCTTAACCCTTGACCTTGGTTAATTCTCTACATGAGTTAGGCATAGCATAAGAACTCACCATGGTTGCATTTCTAACCTTAGATTATTGTTCATCACTTCATCTTCTTCTTCTTCCTCTCATTGAAGCTTTCTAGCTTCATGAAAAGTGATGAAAAATAGTGAGAAAATTAAATCTAAAATGAGTAAAATTCCTACTTCATCATCCTCTACTACTTGCCATTTAGTATAGGGTGTTTTCTTCACTAATTCCATAATTAGTGAAGGGGTAGCTTGGGTTAGTGTCTCCTCGATGTAGACCATCTTCGGCCTCGAAAACTTCGATGCAAGCTTGTTCATTTCTTCATGGGAGCCTCTCAAGAGTCCGGGACTTCATGATCGCAGCGAAGGGACTACTACACGAAGCTAATGAAGTGAAGGACCGGTCTACAAAGGTTATATTCCTTGTTCACTTATATGCAAAGTTGTTTGTATTATGTTTCGTCGGATTTTCTATTAACGATTCTAGGGTTAGGGTTAGCTAGAACGGCAAATTTTTGAAATTGGCATGGACGATGCCTCCCGAAACCTTGCTGCCGTGCTAGATAACCCTGCAATCCGCATCATAATCCAGGTAGTTGTATGGTTACTAGGCACACTCAAGAGGTTCCACAAGGCATCTACCATGCCAAATTCAAAGTTTTATGTGCCGAGGAACCCTAATGAAGATCGTTAACTAGAGATTAGGCGAAACAACCGGCTAGCAAACTACTTTGCTACTAAGTGAATGGAAATACAAGCTTTGTAGATCCGGTCCTCCACTTTTATAGCTCCGTGTTGATGTCCCTCCGCTGCGATCATCGGGATCCCGGACTCTAGCGATGGTTTCATCGGAGAAATGAGCGGGCTAGGTCGTTGACTTCGAGGCCGAAGATGATCTACGTCGGGGAGACTCAAACTCAAGCTATTCCTTCACTTGGTCAAAAACTTTATGAAGAGAACACCCTATACTACATGGCAAGTGGTAGAGGATGAAGAAATAGAAAGTGGGTTCACTTTAGAATTGGATTTCTCACTCTTTTTCTCATGGCACCATTGGAGCTAGCAAGCTTTTGTGAGCTTGATGAAGATGAAGAAGAAGAAAAGAATCATATGAATCATCATCCAAAATGAAACTTATCCAATAAATAATGGCACCATGGTTGAGTTAAGCCCTTATGCTTAACTCATGTAGAGAATTAACCAAAGCATTAGGTTAAGGGTTGGGTTAACTAATATCTTATACAAATGACAAAAGAGTTGACTTTGTCAATGTTTATCAAGCTTCATGAAGCTTGATAACTTTGACCAAAGTCACACTCTTTTGTTATATGCTAGGAAAATAGTAAACCCTAATTTAACCTTGATTTGGTTCAAGTCTCATACACACAACTTGTATGTATCATCAAGCATGATACAAACTTGTACACTTGCATATATCACATATAAACAATGTGCACATTCAAGTGAGAAAATCAATCTTAAGTGAACCAATACTAGTTAATGTAAAGTAATATATCAAATATATAATTATACATTAAATCATTAAATCAACACTTGATTTAATGATCCGGTCATATCGCATATAACCGACTAATATCAAGTGTATCAATGTATCGAATCAACACTTGATTCTGTAACCCGGCTATATCACATATAACCGACCAATGATACGAATCACGAGAATAGAATACAGTATCACATACTGGTATTATTCTCGGTCCCGTACATATCTCATATGCGCTCCTATTTCGTTTCGCTTGAGCTAGGAAACCCCTGTGTAGGACTCTAAAGACTCGTCAATACGCCGGCAGCAGGTGATGATCATATCAAACACCCACAAGCCGCAAGCGGTCTGCTAAACGTAACGGCCACCCGGGTATTGTGCGATCAGAAGATCAACAAGAAAGCCTGCTCACACTCCTGTGAATCCAATCAGTAACACTACCGTACAGTCTGGTCTGTTCGTCTGATATGTCGCATATCTCGCCTAGGGGTGGTAAACGTCAGACCCCAATAACTCGATAAGTCGTGTCAATATGAGGCTCATAACGGGTCGAGAAACTACTGGTAACACTTACCAGTAAATCCCTAAAGCAGCCTTGGCCAAGGACTTCCTGTTATAGCCAATCGAGCACAGTGCAACATCAACTCCCTATACCGGGAGAGACGAAACCCCTCCTATCGCTCATTGCCTCCATGTGACTCGGGACTGTACCCAAAAACCACCGTTTTGCACGCCCTCTTGGACGTGGTAAGGTGGAAATCAAAGCACAGTGGGAATCATACAAGACTCTATGACGATCTCGGGTATACAGACTAACTTGTACCAGTGTCACCAGAGAACTGCCATCTGACGTAAGGTATAATACCATCTGGGAGTTCTCGGCGAGTCCGTCCAGTGTACCCAGTCTCCACTGAGCACCCGTATATCATCTCTGATGTCAAACACCAATGGATATGGGATCATCCATCGCCCATCTATATGGGTCGAGAAGGTATACGCTAGTCTACTCTGGTATATCGATGCCCTGTCTCGATACACCCACGACTAGGGACCTTGAAGGATGTACTTATGGACTACCATGTCCCCACTAGTATGATCCGCATCATAGTACAGGTAGTCAAGTACACATCCTAAGGGCTTTACCAACATGTAACAGAGAGACAATCAGTGTACACGTTAAGGTAAAGAGTAACCAGATAGCATACTATCATATCGAGCAAGAAAGTCATCCCTATATATGTCCAATCATCCACTACAATATACATCCTATGTATAGTAATGGCCTCTAGGGCATACATATAACTAACAGTAGTCAAGTAAACATCCTAAGGGCTTTATCAACATGTAACAGAGAGACAATCAGTGTACATGTTAAGATAAAGAGTAACCAGATAGCATACTATCATGTCGAGCAAGAAAGTCCTCCATATGTATGTCCAAGCATCTACTATAATATACATCATATGTATAATAATGGCCTTTAGGGCATACACATAACTAACAATGAGTACACTGGACGGACTCGTCGGGAATATGCTAGTTGGTATTATACCTATTGTCTGATAGCAGTTCCCAGGTGACATGTGTACAGGTTAGTCTGGCAACCTGAGATCGTCATTTGTCTCAAGTGAGTTCCTACTGTGCTTTGATTACTACCTTACCACGGCTCAAAGGAGTCGTGCAAACAGGTTTTAGTTGGGTACAGTCCCGAGCCATATGGAGGCAATGAGCGGATCGTCGGGGATTCGTCTCTACCGGTATTGGGGGTTGATGTCGCATTGTGCATGGGTGGACATCACCAGAAATCCTTGGCCAAGGTAGTCGAGAATTACTGATCAGGGATCAATAGTTTCTCAGGTGGTGATGGGTTTCATACCGACATGAAATGTCGCGTTATTAGGGGTCTGACTTTATCCACCTCATAGATTCGATATGCGATACTCTTAGATGAACGGACCGGACTGTACGGATATTGTCACGGACAGGCTCTGTAGGGGTTCAGATGAGTTTGCTCGTCGGCCTTCCTTTCGCTCAATACCTGGATAGTCGTTACGTACAGCTAGTGCCGCCGACGTGCTTGTGATTAAACCCACTGCCAGCATATTGAGGAGTCTTTAGAGTCCCACACAGAGGGTTTCCCTGGTTCGGGCGAAAAGATGTATAGGCCATATGGTTTCACGGCAGGGTTCGATCATATACGTGCACTTGTGCACGTATCATGATTTGGGCGGATAATACTAGTGGGCTTTGGTTTAAGCCGGATCCTAGTATTATATTGTTGGATTATTTTCGTCTCTTTGTATTCGTATTTTTTGGAATACGGATACGGTATGTATATACGGATGAGGGGTATTCTTTTAATTTATTACTAGATTGTTTCTAGAAGATGCCACCTCATTTAGTTTTAACCATTTAGTTTAAATAGTTAATGAGGTGGAGGGATGAGGTGTTATGGCTTTAATTGCAAGCATTGCTTTGTGGTGACTCATGCTATGACTCATGTAGTAACTCATGGACACTATTCTAGCATGCTTGATATTTGTAAGTGTTGTGAGATATTTTCTTTGGTTGATGACTCATCTGTTATGCTCACAACACTTAGCCATTTTCTTGAGTTGCTTTGCTTCACACACTCTCATCTCCTCATGCTTCTTCTTCCTCTACCTCCACCATAAAAGTCTCATGTGTTGAGAAACCTAGGGTGTTTAGAGACAAATCAATCCATCATTAGACTCTACATCTTCTAGGCTATCTAGTTTAGCGAACTAGGTACCCAAGTTATCTCGGCTATGAGGTTGGAGCTCGATTCATAGACTCTCACGTGGATCATCTTCGATGGAGGGAGACCGGTGACCAAGCTTGATCATGGTGGCCACCAGGAGCTAAGGATGATAGTTCAAGACCGAAGGACACGGATCATTCGGTATAACCTTTCTAAACTCTTATATAGTTTGCTAGATTAGGGTTAATGGAAGATCCGTAATATCGGGTTATTCTAGCGTCAGTTTGTAAAATTTTTGTTCCGCAATCGGCCACGGTTTGATGACCAGGGCACCGGCATAACCCAACAGGTATCAGAGATAACCCATAAACCCTATACTAGCAGTTTAAACGATGTTTGAAGTATTAAAACCGAAACAACTCCAGAACAATGCCAACGATCTTCAAGTTTCTGTCAATTTTCAAATTGTCTTCTATTTTTTTTTTAAAAATTGCAGAAGACTACTCTTGTGACTACTAGAACACACACAAAAAACGAGACACAAATTCCATCATACGGCTGGCGAGATCGGCCAAAAACCCGGCATCGCCGGTTTTGTGAAGGACTTAGGTCTTGGGGTTTTGTTTGTGTTCTAGGTTCTTGAATATTGGTATTTTGGTATTGTTTGATTTTGCCCAGATTGCATATTGTGTTATCTTTGGTTTGGGGGCAATCCGGGGTATTTCGAAGTCGCTATTTTTAACACTGTTTAATAATTTTCAGTACATGCATTACTATCTGCGACCGTGAATGTCATTAGAGCGGTATAACTCGTTTAACTGCTATATGTTCTTTTAGACGGGTTTGCGAACATGACATTCACGTTGATGTTTTGTGTTGTGTTGAGGTTGTGGTTGGATTGTCGTGGAGGATAGCCAGTGGTGCAATGATAGTTGTACAGTTCAGATTCATTTGTACATTTGATATTGCGGGGCGAGCGTCCGACATATGGATTGCCGTCTCTGACAGTTTGTATATTATTTGTTTGGGGCACGACCGGGTTGAAGTCGATGTCACCATTTGTACATATATTATTTCATTTTCTGTACTAGGATTACCTCGCGATGGAGTGCTCGAATAGCCGGGTTCTAGAGGGAAACGAGCTCGCATCTCATGGTGTTGAGACGGAGGGGTCTCATTCTAGAATTGGCAGGCTATTCGCCGCACTCGTAGGGGGTACTAGTTGACCCAAGATGGGGTGCTCAAGTTACCGGATTCTGTGAAGTGTTAGGTTGCCCATTCACTTTGTTGATTGGGGTTGCCTCACTTTTGGGATTGGCGGGTAACTTGCCATGCTCGTAGGGGTCTAGGTTTTCATTGCACAGGCTATCAACACGACAAGGAACGTCGGGTCTCATTTGCAGCTCAAATGAAACCCGAGGCCCTAGGATTATCCACCATTCTGTGTTGCTTACTGAGATTCTGTGATGTTGCTTATATATCATGCCTGGGATGAATGTTATATATATTTATATATATACCAGTAGATGTTGTATATGTTTTGCACCCGCGCTAGTCCAGCCCCCGTTCTACCGTTAGTTAAGTAACCTAACGGTGCATGACGGGACCCCGTGGCGAATGCGGATGGCATATACGTACATTTTATTTTCGTTCCTTTATATGGTGTGATATTTTTAATTGATGGGACTGCGTTGATTCTGATCAATGCAAGGATAAAAAAAACCTATATGATGTTGTTGGAACCAAGTTTTAAAAACCGACATTACAGACATTTTCTTTTTCTTTGCACAGTGGTATTTGGTTATGAATATCCAACACTGAGCCGAGATCCCTTCACAGGGAGTGACCTCTTAAGCAAAAGTTTGCGTCAGGGTAATTACTTCACTATAGTAGATTCTTTTGCTTTGCATCATGGTATTCAGTTTGGAATATCCTGCACCTCATTCGATGAGGAAAGAGCCGAGATCCCTTCACATGGAGTGACGTCCTTAGCAAAAGTTTTTGCCACTATATATTTGTAAAACCACTCGGTTCCTTCAACGATATCAAGTTCATTACGTTAAAGGTTTTTCGCCAAAATCCAGTCGCAGCCCTCCGTCATTTCAGATAAGTAGCAGTTAGTATTCGTGCTATGTACGTTGGTCTCTATCAAGGCATAATGTACGATAGCTGATTGTTAATTATCTGTTGCATTTTTGATGCGATTATTTAGGACAGTCGCATAGCCACTGTTAGTGATATATGCCCTAGAGGCCATTATTGTATCATACTGGATTGTATATTACTTAATGAGAGCTTGGGATATACACGGATATAGTAACAGTCTTGCTCGAAATGGTAGTATGCTACCTGGTTTCATTCTACCTCAATATGTGCATATGTTTCTTTTAGCATATCGCTTATACATATTGGTAGAGCCCTTAGGATCTTTACTTGATTACTAGAGTTGTGATGGCAGTCACACTAGTGGGGGCTGGGTAGTCTATAAGCACATCCTATACAGGTTCCTAGTCGTAGGATTATCGAGATAGAGCAACGATACTCCACGGTAGACTAGTGTATACGCTTCTCATCCCAGCAGGGGAGATGGTCTGTCCTACAGCCATTAGTACATCGTACTGGAGATAGTATGCAGGTGCTTATTAGGGTATGAGTACACTGGACATGACTCGTCGGGAACTGTGGGTGGGTATTATACCTATCGTCGAGTAGCAGTTCCCATGTGATATGAGTACAGCTTAGTCCGTTGACTTGGCACTGCTACTTCGCCTCGAGTGTGTTCCCACTGTACTTTGATTACTACCCTACTACGGCTCAAAGGAGTCGTGCAAACATATAGTAGTTGGGTGCAGTCCCGAAGCACTTGGAGGCAGTGGCGGTTAGATAGGATCCGTCTCTCCCAGTATTAGGAGTTGATATCGCGCTGTGTTCGGAAGGTCATTACACAAAGTCCTTGTCCAAGGTAAGCGAGATTTACTGGTAGGTATTCCAGTAGTTTCTCAGGGTGTTTTAGGCTATACTCCGACACGACTTATTGCGCTATTAGGGTCTGACGATTACCCTCTAGGCCCGATATACGATATTCTTAGACGAACAGACCGGACTGTACAGAGATTGTCAGATACAGGCTCAGTAGGAGTTCAGATGAGTTAACTCATCGGCCTTCTATTGACACATACCTGGGCAGCCATTACGTGCAGCTAGTACCGCTTGTGGTTTGTGGTTAAACCCACTACCAGCATAGTGTCGAGTCTTTAGAGTCCCACATAGAGAGTTTCCCTACACCAGGCAAAAGGTGTAGAGGCCGTATAGTTTTACGGCAGGGTTTCGATCACTTATGTGTACTTGTGCGCGTATGATGATCGGACGGATAATACTAGTAGGCTTTGGTTTAAGCCGGATCCTAGTATTATATTGATGGATTATTTTCGTCTCTTTGTATTTGTATTCTTCAGAATACAGATGCGGGTATGTATATACGGATATGGGGCATTCTCGTAATTCTTGCAGGAAAGCTTCTAGAAGGGACACCTCATTTAGGGTTTATTTCTTTTATGGATTAAACATAATGAGGTGGAGAAATGAGGTGGAGATATTTTCTATGGATGGCTATGAGTCATCACTTGACAAAATAGATATTTTTGAACCATGGTTAATTGTTGTGAGATATTTATCTCAACAATAATTCATTTGGTTCAACTATTCATCACAAATGAAAACTCAAGTTTCATCCAAGCTCTCTTCTCCTCTCTCATTCTCTTCATGTCTCCTTCTTCTTCCTCATAACCCATAAAGTCTCATGAGTTGAGAAGCCTTGGGTTCTAAGAGACAAAGCACTCTATCTTTTCACTCTACACCCTCTAGGACTTCTAGTTTAGTAAACTAGAAGCCGTAGTTACCTCGGATTTGAGGTAGGAGCTCGGACTATAGACTCTCGGGTGGATTGTCTTTGACTCGAGGAGGCCGTCGAGGTTGCTATGATCCATTACGATCCTTTGAGCCAACGAAGAGTGGAGGACAGTGGAGAAGACCCAAAGGACTTGTATCATGAGGTATAACAATCTTTCCGAGTAGTTAAATCTCATGTAGTTTGCTAGCTAGGGTTTATGGTCGATCCTTGGTTCTAGTCGGTGTTGCGAAGCCCGTAAAAATCATTTTTGCAAATTCCGCCTCCCTGCAAACACGTGGGGTGTGCGAAATTGACTTACAGTAGTATCAGAGATGCTTATAAACCTTATATAGCTTGTAGCGACGTTAGAAATCCGCCGTTTTTGTCGCGTAAAAACTGCCGAAAAAACAGTTTCCAAAAATGAAGTTTTGAGTTGTTTGCACACTCCGCGGGCTCATGATTTGAACCGAGAAGCCGCGGGGTGAAGTATGTACACCCCGGGGACACCCGGGGGGTGTTGGAGATAGTGCCCTCAGAGTCAATTATTGGATCACAGGCACGTGATTGCAATGATTGAGGGAGGACCTATCCCGGTAGGACAGTCTTGCTCGAGATGATAGTATGCTATCTGGTTTACCTTTATCATCGTGTACTGCTTTAGGTGACCTGACATGTCGCTATTGCACGTTGATAGAGCCCCTTGGATTCTTGCTTGACTGCCAGCAGTATGAGGGCGATCATATAAGTGAGAGCTGGAGTCTATAAGCACATCCTTAAAAGGTCCCTAGTCGTGGGAGTTTCGAGACAGGGCATCGATTCTCCAGAGTAGACTAGTGTATACAGTCGAGACCCCGACGAGGGGCGGTGGCCGGTCTCACAAGCCACTGGTGTCAGTAGGTTCACCTAAGATGTATACAGGTGCTCATTGGGTTACGAGTACACCGGACAGGACTCGCCGGGAACATGCTAGTTGGTCTTATACCTGACGTCAGATAGCAGTTCCCAGGTGACATGTGTACAGGTTAGTTCATCGACCTGGGGATCGTCATTTGTCTCGTGTGAGTTCCCACTGTACTTTGATTACTACCCTACCACGGCTCAAAGGAGTCGTGCAAACAGGTTTTAGTTGGGTACAGTCCCGAGCCACATGGAGGCAGTGAGCGGATCTTCGGGGGTTTCGTCTCTCCCGGTATTGGGGGTGAGGTCGCGCTGTGTCTAGGAGAGCCATTACACAAAGACCTTGGCCAAGGCAGGAGATTTACTGGTAGGTATTCCAGTAGTATCTCAGGGTGTTCTGGGCTACACTCCGACACGACTTGTACCGCTTTTAGGGGTCTGACTTTTACAAACCCCCTAGGCCCGCCATGCGATACTCATAGACGAACGGACCGGACTGTACGGATATTGTCACTGACAGGCTCAGTTGGGTGTCGGGGTGAGCTTCCTCATCGACGTCCCTTTTAGTCAATAGTTGGTAGCCCGTCACGTATTGGCTTATACCTCTGACGTGCTAGTGGTTAAATCCACAGCCATAGTATTGACGAGTCTTTAGAGTCCACCACACTTTCAGTTACTCAAGCTTTCGGGCGAAACGCTGTAGAGGCCGTATGGAGATATGGCAGGGTCCGATCAGATACGTGCGGTATTGCACGGATCAGGATCGGACAGTTTTGTACTAGTGTCCGTATGGATATATGGCAGCGTTCGATCAGATACGTGCGGTATTGCACGGATTAGGATCGGACGGATTTTACTAGCCGGCTTTGGTTTAAGCCGGTCCTAGTTTAGTACAGTGTAGATTCTGTCTCTTTGCATTTGTATCCGGACGGAATACAGATGCGGGTGTGTATGCACAGTATGGGGGTTTTCCTGTAATTTATTACGGGACCAGTTTTCTAGAGTTGCCATTTTGCTTTCCGTTCCGGCCGGTTTTCCTTTGTTCTTTCCCGGCCGGACTTTTCCGATGGAGGGGGTAATTTGCAGTTTTGCAAATTACACTTTGTGGAGGACTTATTTGCAAGATGATTAATTATGAAAGCATCTTTTCTTTTCAACCATCACTTGATTTGTATTAATGAGATTAGAAAGGATTTGAGGTTGATAAGAAAGATTGTTATGATGATGTTTAGGATATAGTCACCTTTCTACTTTTCCTACACTCACCTTCCTTCTATGGTTATGCTTCATATTCATTCCTCCACCTTATTCTTCTCACTTGATGAAAAATGGTAGAAAGAAAGAAAGAAGAAAAAGAAAAGAAAGAAAGAAGAAAAAGAAAAGAGAGAAAGAAAAAGAATGAGAGAGTTCATCTTAGTTTTGGAAGGAATTCTTCATCTCCTTCTTCTTCTTGTTTTGGAAAAATGAAAGTACCATTTTTCCTAATCCGATTCCTCCATCTATGGCAACCAACCCCAAAGTGAGCTATGATTCTACACTACACTTCCTACAGCATATCTTGAGCATGTCGAGTTGCCGGCTTCATGCGCGAGTTGCCTCGGTATTGAGGTGGGAGCCCGTAAAAGTATCCGGCTTCGTGGTGCCCTTTCCGACGAGGAGGAGACGGACGGAGATCCCGCGAGGAGATCGGAGTGGAGATGAAGACCGGAGGACTTGGATCGTCGGTATATCTCTTCCCCTTCTCTTTGTAGTTAGCTAGATTTAGTTTAATGGCCCGATCCGGTTTTAGTGCGCGGTGGTGCCGTTTTGCCAAGTCCGCAAAAATTAAAGTTTATCACCGTTTCCGCGTTTGGCCGTCGGATTGACGGCCGGGGCGCCGCCGTGCACTTACAGTGGTATCAGAGACTCGCCATTAATATAGTCTAGCTTGGTGTAATGTGTTTTTCTGTTTCGATCGATCGAATGTTCCAAAACTGCATTTTAGTTCGAATCAGTTTCTGTTGAAAATTTTTGGTCTCGAAAAATTTTTCAAGTTGTAAAATATTGATGTACTGGAAAATCTAAGAGTTCTGTAAAAATTTGACGAAGTAACTCCACAGTGGGAGCGCGGAACAGCCGCGAAACCCCCCCTCGCGCGGCCCTTCCGCCGCGCACTATTCACATCACTTCACCAAATTTTTTCAGAGGCCTTCTGGGCTTAAAATATGGGTTTTGGAATATTAAAATTGGGCCCAGGATTTCTGTGAGTGCTACAGTTTTGATTGAGGGCCCACTTGTTAATTTTTGATCGATCGGATATTTTAAACACATTTTTTCACAGTATTTACATTATATCTGCGACCGTGAATGTCACTCGATCGGTAAATCCGGTCTAACTGCTATAGCCCGGTTAGACGGATTTGCGAACGTGACTTTCACGTTGATGTTCTATGTTTATGCTGTGATGTTGCGGATCGGTCGTGGAGATAGCCTGGATGCAATGCTAGTACAGTTGTGGTGGTATTATGTACTTTTGATATTGCGGGGCGAGCGTCCGACATGTGGACTGCCGTCACTGCCTGATTGTATTATTCTTTTGGGGCACGACCTGGTTGCGGTCGATGTACCCGATGTATGTATATTTTACTTTCTGTACTAGGATTACCCCGCGGAGGAGTGCACGGATAGCCGGGTTCTAGAGGGCAACAAGCCCGCATCTCATGGCATTGGGACGGAGGAGGCTTCACTCTGGGATTGGCGGGCTATTCGCCGCACTCGTAGGGGGTACAGGTTGACCCAGGAGGGGTGCCCAAGTTACCGGATTCCGTGAAGTGCCGGGTGGTCCATTCACGGCGCTGAAGGGGGCTGCCTCGCTTCAGGTTTTGGCGGGTAACTTGCCGCGCCCGTAGGGGTCTAGGATTTCATTGCACAGGCTATCCACACGACCAGGGGAACGTCGGGTTTCAGTAGTGGCTCTGTGAAACCCGGGGATCCCAGATATCTGTATTGTTCTGTGATGCTGTACATTTCTGTGATGTTGCATTTCTTTCACGCCTTGAGCGAAATATAATATATTGGTATATATATTAGTAGATGTTGTATATGTTTTACATCCGCGCTAGTCCAGTCCCCGCTCTGTCGTTAGTTAGCTAACCTAACGGGTAATGACGGGACCCAGTGGCGAATGCGGATGGCATATACGTACATCAGTATATTTTCGTTCTTTGTGGTGTGATTAATTGATGGGACTGCGTTGATTCGGATCAATGCAAGTTAAACAAACCTAATCTGATGTTGTTGGAACACTTTTCTAAAAGCTGTTATTGCAAGGACGTTCACTTCTGTTTTGCATCGTGGTATTCATTTGGAATATCCTGCTCCTCAGTCGACGAGGCAAGGGCCGAGATCCCTTCACCGGGAGTGACCCCTTGGACAGAAGTTTGCGTCAGGGCATTAACTTCACTATAGCCGATTACTTTTGCTTTGCACCGTGGTATTCAGTTAGAATATCCTGCACCCCATTCTACGGGGAAAGAGCCGAGATCCCTTCACCGGGAGTGACCTCTTTAGTAAAGGTTTTCGTCACTATATTTTCTAAAAGGCTATCCGTTCCTTCAACGATATCAAGTTCACTACGTTAAAGGTTTTCGCCAGAAACCATTCGTAGCCCTCCGTCGTTTCATATGGGTAGTCAATAGTATTCAAGCTGTGTTTGTTGGCCTTAGTCAAGGCACAGTGTTTGGTAGCTATTGGGTAGTCATATGCTGCATAGATAGATGCGTTGGTTTGGGACAGTCGTATAGCCTTGTTGGCCTTAGTCAAGGGCTTGTACGGGTGGATTCAAATCAACCTGGACAATGACGGGTAGAACTTGACATGTGACTTATGATTTGTTGGCCTTAGTCAAGGTCATAAGAGCATGGGGCAGAAATCACATCGGGAGTTTCAAAAGAACTGAAACTTGCCAGATATGCGCATACCTTCTGGAGTGTGATACCGTGAGCGGATTCCGTCACGTTATCGTGCGATGAGAGTTGGATCCCGATTCCCACTGATGAGTTGGTTTACTCCTCGGGTGTTCCCGACTAATTCTTCTTTCAGGTTTGGAGGAGAATTTGAGGTACAGTGGGAGGTTTCCAGATTGGATAAATTGGTAACCATTCTGATCTAGGTTAGAGTGCACGCTGAGTGTTTCTTTTCTCTCTCTCTCTGGCAGCGACCATTGACCCGACCCTAAGACTATGACTCAGTGACCAAGTTGACCGAACCTACTTAACACTGGCTTTTGGATTGTCAGAGTTGCAGACCTCATTGCCACTCCTACTTTTACCCTTTTCTCCGGGACACCCCGTATTACTGCGAACGTCCACTTCCATTGGACAAAACCATCGTATGGTTAGATACGAACTCGAAGGAATTCGAGGATGGTTTCTGGTTCTGGAGAAAACGGATAGGATTATTCAGTTGTCTTTTCTTTTCACCCTCTCTCAGGTTGCGAGTACTCCTTGGTTTAGGAGTAGTACACCTATTACGCAAATTGGATAGTCTTCTTCCAAACCATAGGCTGGTGCCGACCGGTAGGGAAGGAAGAAAGCTAATTAGCCTAAACGGTGTACAGAAGGTATTAAGTTAAGACAAAGTAAGGGATTAGTAAGAGAGCAAAGTAAATTGCAACAGATATTCACGACCAAACCATGTATTCCTTCGCCAATCCTAAATCACCTTTGTATTTCTCCAGGACACTCCGTATCACTACGAAGATCCACAGTTTATTGGATACTCCATCGTATGGTTATATACGAACTCGAAAGGAACTTGTTCCAGTTCGGGGATGGATCCTGGTTCAGGAGAAATAGGAATAAAGTACATTCAGGTGTCTTTTATCTTCACCTTCTCTCGCGATGCGAGTGCTCCTAGGATTAGGACAGTACACCCTTTATGCTTTTTGGATAGTCTTCTTCCAAACCATAGGCTGGTGCCGAACGGTAGGGAAGGAAGAAAACCAATTGGCCTAAAGGGGTGTGCAGAAGGTAATGACTAAAGACATATAAAGGGATTTGGAGAGGTGGCAAAGAATTATATGGTTATAGTTGTGAATCTGGATAATGGTAGAGGCATTACTAAGAATACCAGGATACCCCAACGAAACATTTCAATGTTTCAGTTTCACTGTATACTGTTAATGGAAAACTGATTTCCCGATTAGACACTTACTCCAGGGTATGTATTTACCAGGTATGATTCTCACATCTGTATGGTTTTACAGATGATGAGTGGGAGTAAGTTATTGGGAATTGGGTAATCATCCTCATTATATCGGGATTCGTTGGAATCAGTGATATTTGAGGAAATCACCTGGGCTGTTTGCCGGTCGGCAAATATTTGGTTTTGAATATCCGTTGATGTGCACCAATTTCAAATTGATATATCTGTACGTCTATTTTCATAGAGTGAGATATACCTTTTGATATTATGTCGATGACATTTACCTATATCAGTGGATGGTTAGGTAAGGAGCATTAAACAGCGGTGTAATTCTTCTTAACCATAAGTACAGTTTTCAACCTACAACACACAGTGAAAGAGTTGTTAGACTCAGCGGACTTATACAGAGTATTGTATGTTGTCCAGTGTCCATTAGGACAGAGGGGTTGGTCCTCATACTATATTCAGTTTACTTTTGACTTCTCTAGTTCTTAGACATGTGTTTCGTAGAAACACAGGGTCTAAGTTTTGAGGAGTTATAGGTATTTGAATAGAGTAGAGAACCAGGTGTAGCAAGTATCGGGATTCTTCAAAGTGATCGAAGAAGTAGATACTTGTGTATGGTATTCAGTTGATAGTAATGATAAAGAGAAATTGCTTCTCTTTCAGGTTACTCATAATTGGAAGCATTCCTAAGTTGAGTAACGCTGATCGGCCTCCTTCCATTTAGTTGACATGCACTGGAGATAGCTGCATGATTTGAATCTAGTTCAATTAAATCAGTGCCTCTGGTTCTATATTGGATGTAGAACAGTTCATATCTTAACGTTGTTAAGGTACGGGGAGTTGTCCGGCTTATGCTTAAAACCAGACACTGGACAACTCAAGGCACGTTTCTGTAATGGCTGTTTGTGGGTTGACCCAGGCTATGACGCGGGTTGACTTTCTACCATCTGGATGAACAATAGCAATATTGTTCTAGACTCGCCACAGTTTTATTAAAAATGGATTTTTTCAAAAACAGCAGTGGGAGTATGGTAGAACTGGAAGTGATTCCAGAACCGCAAACGATTACTGAAGATTTGATAAGGAACCTGAAGATTCAATCTGATTTGACATTCCATTGGCCACTCCGCAGATAAGGTGGGTAACTTCAGGCACCCGAGAGGTACTTCGGTAGCCTCAAGGATGGTGACAGGGAAGTTCTTGTTTACCCACACTTGCCATTGTTGTTGTTCCAGGCTGCGAGACCCGGCAGGAGGATGAGTATAGCGTCGTTCTGAACTAGCTTCAGAAGTGTACGTGTATATGACTCTGCCAGAGGGTTGTCGTAGTCAGTGGGAGCAGCGGAAGCATTGGTGGACATCAGGCTTATGTCTATTTATAGACTAAAGCAGATGTAGCGGAGATAGATCATCTGTTTCTGATGTGACAGTCATAGGTTTGACGTCATCAGAATAGGGGATGGATCTGTTGAGAAGGTAGTAGGAAGTGATATTCCTTTACTACGATCGGTTATACTTTGGTCGTCACACAGTGGTTTCTCCACAAAGGACTTGGACATTATATCAGACATACTGGTTACTAGATCTATGGTTTTAGATCTAGATTTGGGTGGTTTCCTAATCTGGGTACCTTGACAGCATTCTATGAGTATTTAGAATGGACGACTCCTGGCACGGTAGTGTACCTGCAAGTAATGGAGTCGCCCTCTCTAAAGGTGTCTTTTAGACTAAAGTAGAGAGGGATGTGCATGATTGGCAGATCACTTGCTTAGGCAATTGAGTCAATCATGAGATGTCAAGTACCACACCAGATGTTGTTCTTGCACTAGATGCAATAAGTTGATATTGATCCAATCCTGGAGAAACAGTCAGAAGCAGTTTTAGAACATAAGTGGCTGTTCTAGGGATATGATAACGGCTGCCTCTTTTAGGAGACGGTTATCATTCCAGGCTTCCAAGGTGACCTGGACGACAAGGAGGTTGTCAGAGTTATAGTTTTTCCCTCTGACGAGGGGCAGTATTTTGGACGGATGGTCCAAGGCAATACTGAGGGTGGCATGGCGCAGGATACTGATTAAGTTCAGTTGACGATACAGTCTAAGAAGTTTGGATTTGGAGTTCATTTATGAGCTAAGTCCCATCAGACATCCAGACATTCTAAGACAGGTATTGCTCATTTCGGGAGATGGCTTTCTCCGCGAATTTGAGATATAGAGAGACATAGAAAGAAACATCAAGGCGGATCCACTCACTGAGGCTATTCCTCGAACGCAATAGTTTCGCAAACGGATTTTGTGAAACTGACTAGTAGGGGAGTTGGGTGTTCGGTATCACACGGGCTGTGAGTATGCGACATCGCAATAATTAGCCTTGAGTGCAAGTGGGAGATTGTTGGAGATAGTGCCCTCAGAGTCAATTATTGGATCACAGGCACGTGATTGCAATGATTGAGGAAGGACCTATCCCGGTAGGACAGTCTTGCTCGAGATGATAGTATGCTATCTGGTTTACCTTTATCATCGTGTACTGCTTTAGGTGACCTGACATGTCGCTATTGCACGTTGATAGAGCCCCTTGGATTCTTGCTTGACTGCCAGCAGTATGAGGGCGATCATATAAGTGAGAGCTGGAGTCTATAAGTACATCCTTAAAAGGTCCCTAGTCATGGGAGTTTCGAGACAGGGCATCGATTCTCCAGAGTAGACTAGTGTATACAGTCGAGACCCCGACGAGGGGCGGTGGCCGGTCTCACAAGCCACTGGTGTCAGTAGGTTCACCTAAGATGTATACAGGTGCTCATTGGGTTACGAGTACACCGGACAGGACTCGCCGGGAACATGCTAGTTGGTCTTATACCTGACGTCAGATAGCAGTTCCCAGGTGACATGTGTACAGGTTAGTTCATCGACCTGGGGATCGTCATTTGTCTCGTGTGAGTTCCCACTGTACTTTGATTACTACCCTACCACGGCTCAAAGGAGTCGTGCAAACAGGTTTTAGTTGGGTACAGTCCCGAGCCACATGGAGGCAGTGAGCGGATCTTCGGGGGTTTCGTCTCTCCCGGTATTGGGGGTGAGGTCGCGCTGTGTCTAGGAGAGCCATTACACAAAGACCTTGGCCAAGGCAGA
This sequence comes from Agapanthus africanus, assembly GCA_030015575.1. Lineage (NCBI taxonomy): Eukaryota > Viridiplantae > Streptophyta > Magnoliopsida > Asparagales > Amaryllidaceae > Agapanthus > Agapanthus africanus. The sequence continues at coordinate 391,938,533 of JASDDO010000012.1, read as the reverse complement.
AGATTTACTGGTAGGTATTCCAGTAGTATCTCAGGGTGTTCTGGGCTACACTCCGACACGACTTGTACCGCTTTTGGGGGTCTGACTTTTACCAACCCCCTAGGCCCGCCATGCGATACTCATAGACGAACGGACCGGACTGTACGGATATTGTCACTGACAGGCTCAGTTGGGTGTCGGGGTGAGCTTCCTCATCGACGTCCCTTTTAGTCAATAGTTGGTAGCCCGTCACGTATTGGCTTATACCTCTGACGTGCTAGTGGTTAAATCCACAGCCATAGTATTGACGAGTCTTTAGAGTCCACCACACTTTCAGTTACTCAAGCTTTCGGGCGAAACGCTGTAGAGGCCGTATGGAGATATGGCAGGGTCCGATCAGATACGTGCGGTATTGCACGGATCAGGATCGGACAGTTTTGTACTAGTGGCCGTATGGATATATGGCAGCGTTCGATCAGATACGTGCGGTATTGCACGGATCAGGATCGGACGGATTTTACTAGCCGGCTTTGGTTTAAGCCGGTCCTAGTTTAGTACAGTGTAGATTCTGTCTCTTTGCATTTGTATCCGGACGGAATACAGATGCGGGTGTGTATGCACAGTATGGGGGTTTTCCTGTAATTTATTACGGGACCAGTTTTCTAGAGTTGCCATTTTGCTTTCCGTTCCGGCCGGTTTTCCTTTGTTCTTTCCCGGCCGGACTTTTCCGATGGAGGGGGTAATTTGCAGTTTTGCAAATTACACTTTGTGGAGGACTTATTTGCAAGATGATTAATTATGAAAGCATCTTTTCTTTTCAACCATCACTTGATTTGTATTAATGAGATTAGAAAGGATTTGAGGTTGATAAGAAAGATTGTTATGATGATGTTTAGGATATAGTCACCTTTCTACTTTTCCTACACCCACCTTCCTTCTATGGTTATGCTTCATATTCATTCCTCCACCTTATTCTTCTCACTTGATGAAAAATGGTAGAAAGAAAGAAAGAAGAAAAAGAAAAGAAAGAAAGAAGAAAAAGAAAAGAGAGAAAGAAAAAGAATGAGAGAGTTCATCTTAGTTTTGGAAGGAATTCTTCATCTCCTTCTTCTTCTTGTTTTGGAAAAATGAAAGTACCATTTTTCCTAATCCGATTCCTCCATCTATGGCAACCAACCCCAAAGTGAGCTATGATTCTACACTACACTTCCTACAGCATATCTTGAGCATGTCGAGTTGCCGGCTTCATGCGCGAGTTGCCTCGGTATTGAGGTGGGAGCCCGTAAAAGTATCCGGCTTCGTGGTGCCCTTTCCGACGAGGAGGAGACGGACGGAGATCCCGCGAGGAGATCGGAGTGGAGATGAAGACCGGAGGACTTGGATCGTCGGTATATCTCTTCCCCTTCTCTTTGTAGTTAGCTAGATTTAGTTTAATGGCCCGATCCGGTTTTAGTGCGCGGTGGTGCCGTTTTGCCAAGTCCGCAAAAATTAAAGTTTATCACCGTTTCCGCGTTTGGCCGTCGGATTGACGGCCGGGGCGCCGCCGTGCACTTACAGGGGGGGACCTAATTGATCGTATAAGTTGTGATAAAATGTAAAGTGTTCACAATCAAAGAAATTTTTAACCGCAATCAATTAACGGTGTCGATGTAGCGCGTTAATGAATACAAATTGTTCACTGAGATGCGAGTACATGTTCGATCTTGTTTTAGTTGAGTTGAAAAGAAAATATAAAAGAAAATTCAAGAAAGTTGATTCAAAATTTGTGAGATTTCATTTCAAGAAACATAAAGAAAATAGATCTAAAATCAAGAAGATGTCCAAATCAATTTAGTTATCAAGATTTGAAGAATAGCTTGTAAGAATCGATCAAATAAGTAGTGATCATGAAAACTAAAGATTATGAAATCTTATCAATTGAGAAATTGTAGCTAGATCGATGTCGATCAATGAAGATTAGGGATCTATTGAAGAAACTAGGGTTTCTCCTTCACCATCCCTTGTCTTTTCATTGATTATCATTCAAATTCTAGCCTCTAGCAAAGAAAATCACCGATCATTGATCTCTAATTTGGAGCAAAGATATTCAAGAAAGTGATCTCGCTCAAAATTAGGTCATCGATGATTCTTTTTCCTAGAGTTAACAAACCTCATAAGACTTAAGAATCGTTCAAGAATTTCATCATCATCATTTACCTATTCTCTCGATTCCGTTACAAGCGGAGATTTCACTCACACATCATGAATAATGAAAGAATCAAGAATCGATAAATTTTCATAATGCAAGAATGTAAAGAAAGCAAGATTTACAATTTTCACCTTTATTAATCGACGATTAGGTACACATTCACTCAATTCAAGGTTACAAGATTTGAGGAGGTAACTAGATCTGTCGAAATTAGCTTAGCATCGATCTCCTTGAGTCGTGGAACGGTTGCAATCACTTGCTCTTGATGAAGACTGGCGTCGCTACAAAGGATCGTTGATGGCTTACTTGATTCGCTTCTCAATTGATCTTGATTTGGCTTTGAAATTAGATTTGGGCTAGGGTTTTGATTACAAGCTGTGTCACTCAACTTGTGTGTGGATTTGGTTCAATGTTCAACAACCTTTGTAATGAAGCCATAGGTATCCTTTTACAGTTTTCCTCTATCTTCTCTTAGAAGCTTGGTTGTTATGAGGCTTGCATAGGAAGCTAGGTAGGTACCAAGCTTACACTAGAAGATTCTGGAGATTTCTAGGGACTTTGAGGAATCTTGAAGAAGTTTGGTCGTTAAAAGAGAATCCCTGCAAAAAGTATCAACCGCTGACGAGTCGGATCGGCCGTGGATCCGCGGACTTTTGATAGAGTCAGTGCATGGAATCTTCAGGGTTGTTTTATGTTAGCTTTATGGCACTTTGCTGATGTTTCGAATCCTATAGTTATTTCTTATTTACTGCCAGATCTCAAGTCTTTGACTTGCTGTATTTATCGGTGCTTTTTAGCAGTTCCAGTTCTTTGACCTGAAGAATTTCTGCACAAAATCTTGAGACAAGTGTTTAGATATACAAAGATCATGCGTGTAGTAATAAACACTCAATTTCCCTCTAGAATATCGATTATAATTATAACATAGGGTATTTGGTATTTTCCAGATGAATTCGTAATCTGTGTTATATTTATAATAAACACCTTTATAAGAGCAATAAGAGTAGGGAAATTGACGTGTTGAGAATGCAATATTTTCGACTGATCAAATTCCCCCAAACTTAATTTTGATCGTCTTGAGCAAACTTATTTTATTCAAGAGAAGGAGAAAATAGAAAGAAAGAGAAAAACTAACTAGCATACTTTTGTAGGCAAACAAGATTGCACTGAGCAAGTGCAACAAGCCTTTAAACCTCTAAGTGTCCCTAGTAGGAGGAGTGTTGTCTCCTGAGGGTTTTCAGCGGATTGCACCCACAAAATCCCATAATAAAAGGAAGACTGTAAAAGTTACATGTATAGATAAGAATTGTAAAAGAAAGACTTTGAAAATCAGAGTTTCCAACTAATACTAGCTTTTCGGTTGTCATGAGCCCTATCTTAATAGTCATGAAAAAATGTTAGAAATCACATCATCCCTCAATAAAACATCATCCTTATTCTTCATTTCTATCTTTCTTCCAAACACTGATCATATACCCCTACATGTGTGTAAAGAACATCCCTACACTCGGAGAATTCAATTCAAGCTATCATACTCTTGTCCATCTACCTCAGTACTTTTGAATGGGTGAAAATTTAGATGGATTTGCTCACACATTTTTCATGCGATCGTTAATACTTCTTGAGGTACTAACCGACCGATTACTCATGTGCTTGCATGATTAGGCGTAATTAGTAATTTTCTCGTCTTGCAACACCTAAGGCTTAGCAGTGACTCCCAAACCAGTTGGTCTAAGGCACTAGGTGATGAAGCACCCTCGCTATATTTTTTTATGCTGCCTTGGTGATTACAAAACCAGTGTTCATTTTTCTTCACCATTTTATCTTTTTATGCTTCATTTATTATTTTGTTTGTACTTTGGCTTTTAGACAAGAGCATTTCAAGGTATCCTCTACTATCCCGAGTTTCAAGACGTGTGTAAGTGCATATAGTAGGGTATCAACATTCAAATGTTTGGCTTCCAGAATAGGAACTATTTTTCAGACTTATTTTTATTCTCAGATTAGTGACTTCCTTCATCTTACTAACCCTTGGGACAACGCCTCATAACTACTTATTACTAGTTTCGTTTAAGAAAACTTTTAGCTTTCTTGGTTTTCTTAAGCTTTTCCAATCTTTTAAATGTAATTTTTCACTTTCTAATCTTTTATTATCTTATTTATGCACACATTTTTTTTCTTATTTTTATCATATGTTTTGTGCTTATGCAAAGTATGATGCAAAGTGATGCGTAAATAAGCACAAACCTCCCCCAAACTTGTTTAGAACAATGTTCTCACTGTTGTCATCTGTTAAATCTCAAAACCTGTAAGCTTGGGAGGAAAATTTATTAGCGGGGTACATGAAATATGATCGTGAAAATCCTCCCCCAAACTTATTTTTGGCTCACAATTTTGAGGACAACTTTTATTTTCAAGAGCCAAAAATATATCCCCCCAAACTTGAGTTAAACAATATTAAGCATTTTAGGAGGGGGTAAAGTAATTTGGTCAATATAAGGCTTTGCAAAGACCAAAAATTAATACCAACCATTCAAAGATTTTATTAATGTACCGTATAGGTCGGTGGAAGAACATGTTGTATAGAGTCAGGAGGAAACGTGGAAGAGATAAGTGGTAGTCTGGAAAGGGTTTGAGTCTTAAATTATAAAAATGTAAGAATGGGGATAAATGACAGCGAGAATGTGAATGATTAAGAAGAAGGAGTGGTGGCGGTTCAACTTCTATAGGTGGAGGTTGATCAATCACAAAATCTATATTGTTTAGGAATGCAAGTTCGTCAGCAAAAAGTTCTTCAAAACTTTCATCAATGATGTGATCGAATATTTTGCTGTCAATAAATTTTGTACCGGAATTTACCATACTTGATTTGTCAAAATTTATGGAGGTAGAAGACTTGAAAAACTTATCTAGCTGATTTTTAAAAGTATCAAAATCAAGTTGACTTTCTGGTATTATTGATATCAACACTTGCTAACATTACAGGAAGAATAGAAGAAGAACCGGAGTAAGTAGAGGGTGAAATGGGTAAACAAATTGGTGTGTCGAGTATTTCTGAACCAGATGTGGGAGATGGAGGCTGAATTTCGGTCTGATCTTCGGTTATATGATTAACATCAACTTCAAGACGCACTTAGGGTTCGAGAAGAATTAAAGGCTCAAGATGATGACCATAAGGAAGTGAAAGGACCCGATGAATTGATGGGACAAACTCATCCAAAATTTCGGGTTCATCAATCGATATATCCGCAACGTCAATAACCTCATTCAAGTGAAGGTTAAAATTCTCAAACACCTCATCAAAAGTATGGATTTCAATCAATTTTGGTTCAAGAGTGGATGTGTAGAGATCACAAGGATTTGTCATGGTTTCACTTGAAATGGACCCTTCATAGTTGGGTAAATCAAACACTTCAAAGTCACACAACTTATCAATTGGTGTACTCGATGAATCTGTGAAACTGGAGTTGTGGATTTCAGTTTGAAAAGGGAAGTTTTGATTCGGAAAGGTGTGTAGTTCTCTCTCACTATCCAAATTCTCACTTTGTCCTATGGCCATATTAGACATTGAAATTTTTTTAGCTGGTTCGGAACTAGTTTCTCCTTCATATTTAGCCATGCTTCCCTTCCATTCCTCTCTGATGTGATTCAACATCACTATACCTTCTTCTAATGTCTGCTCAAGACTAGACTTGGGTTGATAAGGAGTTTCAGTATAAGATTGAAATTCTTGTGGACAATTAAAACTCTCAAATGACTGATTAGAAGGACCATTTAAAGAAGGTGGAAAAGTCGGATTGGACTGATAGGAACAGAATGGTTGTGAAAATTGGGCAGGAGTAGGGTCAACATTGTGATAAGAAGAATCTTGATATTGGTTGGTTGGTTGGCTATTGGACATCATACATGCCACAAACCGATTATGAAATTCTTCTTTAGAAAGTGGAGGTGATGGTTGATATTGGTCCGGATTGAAACTTTGACCTTTAGCCCTAGCTATATGCTCGGCAATGGACATGAGTCTAGGAGCATCCTCACTCGGAATATCAACTGAAACAGATGTAGAATGAGGATACAGTTGATAAGACCTGGATTGTGGTGGCCAACTGTTTCTATCCGCTTTCGCTATCCGATCTCTTAAAGACATGGGAGAGTCGGATGGTATACCGAAGCGATTACAAAAACAAGAAATATCTGGTTGTGGATAGAAAAGCTCGGCAAGAGTTTGTCTGTTTGGGTCACCCATTATAAGAAAGAAAGAGGGGAAAGAGTAGGAAGGGAAGAAAAATAATTGGTTGGTTTTTGAAAAAGGACGGATTTATGAAAATTCACACAAACATGCACAAGCAACCTTATATCTAATGGTCACCTAGGTCAAGTCTCTAGACCGCTCCTAGACTTCCAGAAGACAAATCGCATGATAGATCCTCTACTGCCTCTTTATCTCTCCTGTGGCCAGGTAAGTGCCAGGTAAGTGGGAGGTTATCCGCTACGTAAGTAGCGGGCCTAATTAAGTAACCACTTGCCTTAGACACACTTGCTTTAGATACCACAAAAGAAATACGGATAAGCAATAGATTACCCACGACCTCCTTCTGTCCTAATTGAGCACGACGGTCCTCAGAGTCTTGTCTAGATATTTTATAATTAATGAGGGTGATGCATATGCTAGTTTTGTAATTTTTTGGGCTTAGAAAGGGTAATGAAATCCCTACCTAATCTGAATTTGGTCTTTGCCCCTTAAGTTCCGTATTAAAATTTGCACAGAACAACCAATTTCAAGAATCGCAACAAATTTATTTTTTAGCGGCGCTGAGTTTTGCAAAGAATCCTGCAAGAAATTGATTATTAGACAAGATCAGAGAGGAGAGGAGAGAACAGAGAGTATACCACAGAGATTTTATGCACTGATTCACATAAACGGCGGCGGAACTGCCGCAAAAATGCACCATTCGCCGTGGATCCGCGGTTCACTGTTGGGACTAGTGTTTCAAATTTTTTCTGTAGCTTCTTTGACTCCTCTGGAATTTGCAGAACTTCTCTGAACCTTGATCGTACTGCTACAATGATTCCAGATTCCCTCGCAAAAATTCACAACTAATCGTTAAGCGCTTGATGCGATTTTGATCTAAAATATTCTGATGGAATAATAAAATTTTCAACTCAAATAACAAGAACGAACAAAATAGCACGAAATCCTTGGCAACGACACCATTTGATTGATCGTCTAAGTTGTGATAAAATGTAAAGTGTTCACAATCAAAGCAATTTTTAACCGCAATCAATTAATGGTGTCAATGTAGCGCGTTAATGAATACGGATCGTCCACTAAGATGCGAGTATTTGTTTGATCTTGTTTTAGTTGAGTTGAAAAGAAAATATAAAAGAAAATTCAAGAAAGTTGATTCAAGATTTGTGAGATTTCATTTCAAGAAACATAAAGAAAATAGATCTAAAATCAAGAAGATGTCCAAATCAATTTAGTTATCAAGATTTGAAGAATAGCTTGTAGGAATCGATCAAACAAGTAGTGATCATGAAAACTAAAGATTACGAAATCTTATCTATTGAGGAATTGTAGCTAGATCGATGGCGATCAATGGAGATTAGGGATCTATTGAAAAAACTAGGGTTTCTCCTTCACTATCCCTTGTCTTTTCATTGATTATCATTCAAATTGTAGCCTCTAGCAAAGAAAATCACCGATCATTGATCTTTAATTTGGAGCGAAGATATTCAAGAAAGTGATCTCGCTCAAAATTAGGTCATCGATGATTCTTTTTCCTAGAGTTAACAAACCTCATAAGACTTAAGAATCATTCAAGAATTTCATCATCATCATCTACTTATTCTCTCGATTCTGTTACAAGCGGAGATTTCACTCATACATCATGAAAAATGAAAGAATCAAGAATCGATAAATTTTCATAATGCAAGAATGTAAAGAAAGCAAGATTTACAATTTTCACCTTTATTAATCGACGATTAGGTACACATTCACTCAATTCAAGGTTACAAGATTTGAGGAGGTAACTAGATCCGTCGAAATTAGCTTAGCATTGATCTTCTTGAGTCGTGGAACGGTTGAGATCACTTGCTCTTGATGAAGACCAGCGTCGCTACAAGGATCGTTGATGGCTTGCTTGATTCGCTTCTCAATTGATCTTGATTTGGCTTTGAAATTGGATCTGGGCTAGGGTTTTGATTACAAGTTGTGTCACTCAACTTGTGTGTGGGTTTGGTTCAATGTTCAACAACCTTTGTAATGAAGCCATAGGTATCCTTTTATAGTTTTCCTCTATCTTCTCTTAGAAGCTTGGTTCTTATGAGGCTTGCATAGGAAGCTAGGTAGGTACCAAGCTTACACTAGAAGATTGGCTGTTTGTAGAGAAGCTTCTAGAGATTTCTAGGGACTTTGAAGCCTCTTGAAGAAGTTTGGCCGTTAAAAGAGAAGCCCTGCAAAATGTATCAACCGCCGACGAGTCAGATCGGCCGCGGATCCGCGGCCTTTTTGATGGAGTCAGTGCATGGAATCTTCAGGGTTGTTTTATGTTGGCTTTATGGCACTTTGCTAATGTCTGGAATCCTATAGTTATTTCTTATTTACTGCCAGATCTCAAGTCTTTGACTTGCTGTATTTATCGGTGCTTTTTAGCAATTCCAGTTCTTTGACCTGAAGAATTTCTGCACAAAATCTTGAGACAAGTGTTTAGATATACAAAGATCATGCGTGTAGTAATAAACACTCAATTTCCCTCTAGAATATCGATTATAATTATAACACAGTGTATTTGGTATTTTCCAGATGAATTCATAATCTGTGTTATATTTATAATAAACACCTTTATAAGAGCAATAAGAGTAGGGAAATTGACGTGTGGAGAATGCAATATTTTTGACCGATCAGGACCGAACGGCTGGGCCTACTCCCCAAGACCACCACAAGGTGGTCTTGGAGGTGGGGACCCGAAACTGCCCCACCTCAGGCAGTTTTGGGTCCACCTCACTCCCTGGCCACCTCGTGGTGGCATCGGGGGGTGGGGTACCCCTTATGGGCCCCCGACTCGAAGTTAATTTTGTGCTCTAACTCTTCGTGAAGATTCGGGCGGGTTTCGAGTTCGTTTCGACTCCCGGATTGGCTTAAAACGATCGTTTTCGGAACTTTAGCTCACTGGATTTTCAAGTTTTGGAAAATTGGTTAAGTTTGCTAATTGCATGCGGAATTCTAATGTCGCGGTTACTTTACAAGCTTTATGATGTGTATATGTGTTTGGAAACGTCGACTAATTGCTATACGTCGATTAGTCGGGGTTGCACATATATGTGATGTTGTTATATTGGTTTGTGTATATGAACTTGTTGGATCGTCGCGGATGAATAGCCGGGGATGTGAGATGAGGGTTTTCATTTTTTCATTCGATGTAAATTTGTAAAGTGATATAATATTATTTTTGCAGGGCACATCCGGGTTGAGCTTGCAGTCACCGTTGTATTATTTCTTTTACTATTTTTGCTCCTAGGATAGACCCAAGGTGGGGTGCACAAACTACCGAGTACTTTGAAGTGCTGAGTGGCCTACTCATTTTGTTGTGAGAGGTTGCTTCACTTCGGGTTTTTGGTGGATAGTTTGCCGCACCCGTAGGGGTCTAGGGTGGGGTTTGGCTATTCATCACGACCGTGGAATCTGTCTTTCGTTACAGGCTCAAACGAAACGCGGAATTCCTAATATATCCAATATGTTCATCTGTGATCTGGAATGCCTATTATTGCGTGAGACGAATGTATATATCTATATATGATATCTAATAAGCGTTGCTTATGTTTTTCATCCGCGCTAGTTCAGCCCCCGCTCTGTCGTTAATTAAGTAACCTAACGGGTGATGACGGGGCCTAGTGGCGAATGCGGATGGTATAAGTGGAAGTGGTATTTTCGTCTTTTTCTATGATGATAGGTGTAAATGATGGGACTGCATTACATTAATGCAAAGCAAACAAACCAAAGCTGAATCGTTGGAACAAATTTTAAAACCACTCGGTTATTTTAAAACAGGAGACTTTTAAATGCGGAGCTTAACCCATTCCTTTTAAAAGCTATCAGGTTCCTTCGATTATATCAAGTTCATTACGTTCACGGTTTCGCCAAAACCATTCGTAGCCCTCCGTCATTTCAGTTGAATATTCAGTAGTATTCAAGCTATGTATTTTGACATTCGCCAAGGCATAATGTTTGGTAGCTGCTGAATATTCATCTGTAGTATAGATAGAAGCGTTGGTTTGGGACAGTCGTACTACTATTTTGGCCTTCATCAAGGGTATGTCCGGGTGGGTTCAAATTAACCTGGACAATGATGGGTAGAACTTGACATGTGACTTATGATATATTGGCCTTCGTCAAGGTCATAAGTGCATGGGGCAAAAATCCACATCGGGAGTTTCTAAAGAAACTGAAACTTGCTAGTACTGCATACCATTTGGAGTGTGAAAATGTTGGTAGGGTTCCTTCAGGATTATCACACAATGATATTTGGATCCCGATCCTACTGTGAGTATCCGATAATCCTCGGGGGATTCTTCACTTAACGATCAATGCTATAAACCAAGTAGGTGTCAAGAACAGTGTTAGCGGGGCTACGCCTCTAGGGAAAAGAGATTTTTTAATTAAGGAACTTTGCGAAAGCGTCGTAAAACCTCCCTCGAAGTACCGACACCAGCCCGGCCGAACGGTTAAGCAAGTATTGTACGGTGAGATCAATCCTGACTAATTCTTTTTTTTATGTTTTGAGGAAGGATTCGAGAAACAGTGGGAGCCATCCTGTTTAGATAAATTAAAAACCAATCTAAACTTGCAAGAGTATCATGCTCATTGTTTTCTTCTCTCTCTCCTAATTGCAGCGACCAGGTGACCAGATTAGGTTACAGATAGATAATAAAATGACTGAGTTATACTATATTGACTGGCAAAGGTTTGTCTAGATGTCCATTACCTATGACAAGCTGGACCACCTCATTACTACTCAAGCCCCCACCGTCCCAGGTCCAGTTTCCACCGTCGTGGATGTTGATATCCGTAAGACAAGGGAATAAGACTGTGCGAATGCCAAATACCTCGTGTTGGCCTCAGTTGATGGTGTATACCAGAGGCTGCACGAGAAGATGGACTTAGTTTTTATTTTCCTCCATAACAAAGTTTTATATGGAGAGCAATCTCGTATCGCAAGATATGAGACCTCGAAAGAATTGCTTAAAGCGAGGTTGGCTGTCGGGTCATCTGTAGGGGAGCACGTCCCTACAATGATTAGCTATATTAAAAAACTCATGGACCTGGAGACCACGTTGGATAACGAGTCATATGCTTTGACTTGATTCTACAGTCCCTACCTCCTACTTACGCCTAGGGGAAGAAAGTTATACTTCCAGTTGAGGGCACCCTGAAGGAAACCGGGGAGACACACGCTCTGCTTATTGGGGAATCTTCCTCTTCTGAATCTAAGGTGGATGCCAAGGGTTAGTAGAAGAAGACCTCCACAAAGCCGATATGCAGTGTCAGTAAGGTAGAAAGAAAAGGAAGGGCAAAAGTTTCGGGGTTAACAGTAGGGAAGGAGGGATGTTCCTATTGTTACAGGAAAGGGCATTGGCAGAAGGGATGCAGGTCTTGGAAAGCCAAAATCCATGATCCGAAGCACGTTGTGGCTTCGACTTCGGGTGTGTTTGTGATTGAAAATAGTTTGTCAATTAACTCTATTTTCTGGGTACAAGATACCGGATCAGGATCTCATATCTGTAATTCATTACAAGATTTGAGAAACCGTAGAGTTATCAGGGCAGATGATATGACTCTCAGGGTTGCTAACGGAATGAGCATGGATGCTGTATCCGTAGGGTATATCACCTAGAATTGACAAGTGGGCAGATATTGATTCTACATAACTGTTTGTGTGTACCTAGTCTAGTTTATAAGCGATGTGGTTCACATCCACCTAAATCAAAGTTTGATTGGGTTAGTTACACTAGAGGACAGTATAAACGTGTTTAATCAAGCTCAGGTCTTCAACGTCCAGAACACACTTAAAAGAAAGTCTCCAGAATTAAATAAAACTTTCTTATGGCATTGTAGATAGGGTCACATCAATGAAACACGGTTGTCGAAGTTACATAAAGAGGGATATTTGGATATGTTCGAATATCAGTCTTATGCAACTTGTCAATCTTGTCTCATAGGAAAGATGACAAAGACTCCGTTCACTGGACACGGAGTAAGAGCAAGCGAGTGTTAGTGTATATGCCCTACAGGCCATTACTGTATCATACTAGTATGTATATTACTTAATAGAAGCTTGGGATATTCACCTTGTATTGACAATCTTGCTCAAAATGGTAGTATGCTACTTGGTTTGTTTCTGCTTTAATGTGTGCATGTGTTACTTTTAGCATATCGCCTTTACACATTAGTGGAGCCCTTAGGATCTTTGCTTGATTACCAACATTGTGATGGCAGTCACACTCGTGGGGGCTGGGTAATCTATAAGCACATCCTTATGCAGGTCCCTAGACGCAGGACTATCGAGACAGGGCATCGATACTCCGGAGTAGACTAGCGTATGCGCTTCTTATCCCAGCTTGGGAGACGGTCTGTCCCACAGCCGTCAGTACGTCGTACTTGAGATAGTATGCAGGTGCTCGTTAGGTTACGAGTACACTGCACATGACTCGTCGGGAACTGTTGGTTGGTATTATACCTATCGTCAGTTATCAGTTCCCAGGTGACATGAGTACAGCTTAGTCCGTTGACTTGACACTGTCACTTCGCCTCGAGTGTGTTCCCACTGTACTTTATTACTACCTTACCACGGCTCAAAGGAGTCGTGCAAACAGGTAGTTTTTGGGTGCAGTCCCGAAGCACTTGGAGGAAGTGACGGTTAGACAGGATTCGTCTCTCCCGGTATTTGGGGTTGATATCGCGCTGTGTCTAGGAGAGCCATTACACAAAGTCCCTGGCCAGGGAAAGCGAGATATACTGGTAGGTTTCCAGTGTTATCTCAGGGTGTTCTGGGCTACACTCCGACACGACTTGTACCGCTATTAGGGGACTGACGTTTGCCGCCACCCTAGGCCCGCCATGCGATGTATCAGACGAACAGACCGGACTGTACGGAGACTGTCACATTCAGGTTCAGTAGGAGTTTAGATGGGTTTCACCTCGTCCGTCTTCTTATCGGCATCTACCTGGGGGCCGTTACGCACAGCTAGTGCCGCTTGCGGTCTGTGGTTAAACCTACTGCCAGCGTAGTGTTGAGTCTTTAGAGTCCCACACAGAGAGCTATTCGCCTTTAGGCAAAAGAGTAGAGGTCGCATGGTTTTGCGACAGGTCGCATGGTTTTGTGACAGGGTTCGGTCACATCCGCGCACTTGTGCACGTTTAGTGTCCGGACAGTTAACACTAGCAGGCTTTGGTTTAAGCTAGATCCTAGTGTACGTTTTGGGATTGGTTTTATCTCGTTTGTATTCGTGTTCCTCGGAACGCGGATGCGGGTGTGTATGCACAGTTGACAGAGAGACAGAGGCAGAGGATTCTCATTAGGGTTGTTGACTGTTGACTATTGACTTTTGCTAAACCCTAATGAGAATAAGAAATATGATTAATGATAATATTAATTAAGTATTATTGTGTCATAGTTGAGATGAAGAGTTGACTTTGTTGACTTGTTGACTTTGTTGACCGGTTGACTAGGTTGGACTAGTTGACCACCATCATTACAATGGCTATCATTTCATGGCAATGACTTTTGCTTGCTTGTTTCTTTTTGCAAAATGAGTGCATGAAATGATATGGCCATTTTGACTTGAACCATCACATAATACTCAATTACTATTATGAGTTATCATGATTTTGGATTATGAGAGCATGGGAGCAAAAAGTCTTGCTCATTCTCTCATTTCCTCTCTCTCTCTTGCTTGAGCTCTCCCTCTTCCTCTTGCTCTCTCTCTAGTTTATGGTTCACTTGTCTCATGTGTTGAGAAGCAAGAACCATTGAGATAAAACCCAACACACTCCTCTACTCATCCTAGTTCACAAGGTTTAGCAAACCAAGTGTTCTAGTTTCTTCAAGTTTGAAGAGAAGCCAAAAGGTAGAAGCTTTCGGGTGGATCCATCTTCGGCGCGAGAAGACGACGAGGGGAGGCCGGTCCGTACACCACAAGAGTTGAAGACGAAGGAGTTCAAGAAAGGTATAACCCCTTAACCGAGTAGGTAAAACTCTTAGTTAGGTTTGTTAGATGGTTGTTTAACAAAGATCCGTATTTTGAGTCCATGTTATCACCTCTAGAAAAATCGTTTTTCATCATTTCCGCAAGCCCGTAAGTACCGGGAGAGGTAGCATGGACTTACAGTGGTATCAGAGCCTAGTTAAACACTATCTAACATGTTAGCAAAGTAACTAGAAGTTCGATTGGAGAAAAAGTCGCGAAACACACCCGAAATGCATACTTTCTGCCGAATTTTTTTCCTGTTCAAAATCCAATAAATATTACTGTAAAATTCTGCTCAGGGTTTTTAGAAGAATCTGCAGAAAAATGGTCTACTGAGTTGATCAATGCGCCGCGGATCCGCGGCAGGAGCATGCTCCCGCCGTGGATCCGCGGCCGAGTTGACTCGGCCGTGGGGGATTTTTCGTGCAGTTTGTTCATAGGGGTGTTTTGGGATTTTTACAACATGTTTTTTCAGCCCAGATTTTCCAGAAAGCAAAATTTGTTTTTGGGGCTTAAAAAAAACCGTATTTTGATCGAGTTTCTAAAGACTTAAGCTAACGGGTTTATTTCTGTGATGTGATATATGTATTGAACGTCCGCTAATCGCTATACGTCGATTAGTGGGGGTTATACATATCTGTGATCTGTAATGTTGATGGTATGTGTATATGAATTCATTGGATTGTCGCGGGTGAATAGCCGGGGGGTTGTGAGATGAGAGTTTTCTTTTCTTTCAATTCATGTAATTTGTAATTGATGAAATATTATTTATTTGGCCGCACAACCGGGGTGAGGTTGTAGACGTCATTGTATAATTTCTTTTTACTGTTTTTGCTCCTAGGATAGACCCAAGGTGGGGTGCACAAACTACCGGGTATCTCAAAGTGCCGAGTGGCCTACTCACAAGTTGAGGGAGGTTGCTTCGCTTCGGGTACTTGGCGGGTAGTTTGCCGCACCCGTAGGGGTCTTGGGTGGGGTATTAGCTATTCACCGCGACCGTGTAATCCTCTTTTCGTTACAGGCTCGTACGAATTGTGAATTCCTAGTATATCCAATGTGTTCATCTGTGATCTGAAATGGCTATCATTGCAATATATCTATATATGATATTATTTAGGCGTTGCTTATGTTTTGCATCCGCGCTAGTCCAGCCCCCGCTCTGTCGTTAGTTAAGTAACCTAACGGGTAATGACGGGGCCCCGTGGCGAATGCGGATGGCATAAGCGTACGTCATATTTTGGTTGTTTTCTGCAATGGTAGGATTAAATGATGGGACGCATTAAAATTAATGCAAGAAAAATAAACCAAGTAAAAGTCGTTGGAACACTTTCAAAACCACTCGGTTCTTTTCAAAACCAAACTTTTAAATGCGGAGCTTGAACCACTCCTTTTGAAAACTATCTCATTCCATTGATTATATCAAGTTCGCTACGTTCACGGTTTCGCCAAAACCATTTGTAGCCCTCCGTCATTTCACATGAATGGTCAATAAGTATTCAAGCTATGTTTGTTGGCCAAAGTCAAGGCACAGTGATTGGTAGCTATTGGGTATTCATGTGCAGCATAGATAGATGTGTTGGTTTAGGGCAGTCGTTCTACCTTGTTGGCCAAAGTCAAGGGTATGTGCGGGTGGGCTCAAATTAACCTGGAGAATGATGGGTAGAACTTGACATGTGACTTATGATTTGTTAGCCAAAGTAAAGGTTATAAGAGCATGGGGCAAAAATCCACATCGGGAGTTTCAAAAGAACTGAAACTTGCTAGTGTTGCATACCATTTGGAGTGTGATGATTCTGGTAGGATTCCTTCAGTTCTGTCACGCGATGATATTTGGATCCCGATCCTACTGTGAGTATATGCTACTCCTCGGGAAATTTCTCACTTAACGATCAATGCTATAAACCTAGTAGGTGCCTTGAAAGGTGTTAGCGGGGCTACGCCCCCAGGGAAAAGAGGTTCTTAAATTAAGGAACTTCGCGAAAGCGTTGGAAAACCTCCCTCGAAGTACCGACACTGACCTGGTTGAACGGTTAAGCAAGTATTGTACGGTGAGATTGATCCTGACTAATTCTTCCTTTATGGTTTGAGGAGGGATTCGAATGGTATATACGTATTGAACCAACCACAGATTTTCAATGTCCAAAATACACACAAAAGAAAGTCTCCGGAACCTAATCAGGCTTTCTTATGGCATTGTAGACTGGATCACATCAATAAGAGAAGATTGACTAAGTTACATACAGAAGGATATTTGGATCCATTCCAATATCAATCATATGCAACTTGTCAATCCTGTCTCAAAGGAAAGATGACAAAGACTCCGTTCACTGGACACGGAGTAAGAGCGAGCGAGCTCTTGGGACTCGTACACAGCGACGTGTGCGGTCCAATGTCTACGCATACACGAAGCGGTTATTTTTACTTCATTACTTTTACGGATGACTTTTCAAGGTACGGTTATGTCTTCTTAATGAAACATAAATCCGAAGCCTTTGGAAAATTCCAGGAATATAAGAATGAAATAGAAAAACAAACATGCAAAAGTATCAAGACACTAAGATCTGATCGAGGTGGTGAATACTTGAGTGCCGATTTCCTGGATTACTTAAAAGAGAATGGAATTCTCTCTCAGCTTACTCCTCCACACACTCCGCAACATAACGGTGTATCGGAGAGACGGAACCGAACCCTATTGGATATGGTACGGTCCATGATGAGTAACGCTGAGTTACCGCGATCATTCTGGGGATATGCACTAGAATCAGCTGCATACCTTTTGAACCGAGTTCCAACTAAGACTGTGCCTACTACACCATATCAGATGTGGTGTGGGAAAAGACCCTATCTTAATCACATTAAGACATGGGGATGTCCAGCTTTTGTCAAAAAGCAGCATGCGGACAAACTCGAGGCACGCTCAGTACAGTACAAGTTTGTGGGATATCCAAAGAACTCCAAGGGATATTTCTTCTATTGCGAAGAGGAACAAAAGATTTTTGTTTCTCGTCATGCCCACTTCTTGGAAACCGAGTTTTTGGAAAATCAGATAAGTGGGAGCGCAATAGAACTGGAAGAAATTCCAGAACCACGAGCTATTACTGAAAGCTTAGTAGAACCAGAGGGTTCGAAAGATCATGACATTCCTACGCCGCTCCGCAGGAGTAGTAGGCAGTCTCATCCGCCCGAGAGATACTACGGTTTTCTCATAGACGGGGATAGAGAGGATTGCATCATTGATTATGATGAGCCGACTAGCTTCCAGCAGGCCATTCAGAGCGTTGACTCGGTAAAATGGCTGGATGCAATGCGGACCGAAATGGAGTCTATGTACACCAACAAAGTATGGACGTTGGACATTGCTCCAGATGGGGTAAAACCCGTAGGATGCAAGTGGATCTTCAAAAGAAAGATTGGTGTAGATGGACAGGTTGAGACCTATAAAGATAGACTTGTTTCAAAGGGTTTCCGTCAAAGACCTGGCTTGGACTATGACGAAACTTTTTCTCCAGTAGCTATGCTGAAATCCATTCGGATCCTTCTTGCCATTGCTGCCTTCCATGATTATGAGATCTGGCAGATGGACGTAAATACCGCTTTTCTAAATGGAAATTTAGAGGAGTGCGTCTATATGGACCAGCTAGAGGGTTTCATTCAGAGTGGGAGCAGCGGAAAGGTGTGCAAGTTGCTTAAGTCCATATATGGACTAAAGCAGGCATCGCGGAGTTGGAACATCTGTTTTGATGAGACGGTCAAGGAATTTGGCTTTATCAAAAATCTAGATGAACCATGCATCTATAGTAGATTTGTAGCGAGAAATGTAGTATTCCTCGTTTTATACGTGGATGACATTCTCTTGATAGGAAATGACATTCCTATGCTACAATCTGTCAAAGGGTTCTTGTCACACAGGTTCTCCATGAAAGACCTGGGTGATGCCTCATACATTCTGGGGATCCGGATCTATCGTGACAGATCCAAGAGGATATTAGGACTCTCACAGTCCAGGTACATCGACACCATACTGAAAAGGTTCAGTATGGAAGATTCCAAGCGCGGTAATCTACCGGCTTGTCACGGGATCACCCTCTCCAAAGAGATGTCTCCCAAGACTGATTTGGAAAGGGATCGCATGTCTATTATACCCTACGCTTCTGCGGTAGGCTCTATAATGTATGCGATGTTGTGTACCAGACCAGATGTAGCTTATGCACTGTGTGTGGTAATCCGGTATCAGTCAAACCCTGGGGAGAAACACTGGATAGCGGTAAAGAACATTCTCAAGTACCTGAGAAGGACTAAGGAGATGTTCTTGGAGTATGGCGGAAAAGACCTCTAGATCGAGGCCTTTGCTGACTCCAGCTTCCAGAGTGACAAGGATGATTCCAAGTCCATGTCGGGTTATGTCTTTACCCTCTATGGAGGGGCGGTGTGTTGGAAGAGTTCCAAACAGGAAATCGTTGCTGACTCGACGATGGAAGCGGAATATATCGCTGCTGCAGATGCCGCAAAGGAAGCTGTCTGGATGAAGAAGTTCCTCACGGAGCTTCAGGTGGTTCCTACCATTGTTGATCCAATACCGCTGTATTGTGACAACAACGGAGCTATAGCTTTAGCGAAGGAACCCAGGTCCCATCAGATGTCCAGACACATCTTGAGGCGGTATCACCTGATAAGGGAGATCGTGGGTCGCCAGCAGATCGAGGTTCGGAGAGTTGCTATGGAAGATAACACTGCTGATCCATTCACGAAGGCCTTACCCCAGACTCAGTTCGAGCGGCTGATCGAGATGATAGGTCTTCGATACGCCAGTACATGGCCTTAGTGCAAGTGGGAGATTGTTAGTGTATATGCCCTAGAGGCCATTACTGTATCATACTAGTATGTATATTACTTAATGGAAGCTTGGGATATTCACCTTGTATTGACAATCTTGCTCAAAATGGTAGTATGCTACTTGGTTTGTTTCTGCTTTAATGTGTGCATGTGTTTCTTTTAGCATATCGCCTTTACACATTAGTGGAGCCCTTAGGATCTTTGCTTGATTACTAGCGTTGTGATGGCAGTCACATTCGTGGGGGCTGGGTAATCTATAAGCACATCCTTATGTAGGTCCCTAGTTGTAGGACTATCGAGATAGGGCATCAATACTCCGGAGTAAACTAGCGTATGCGCTTCTTATCCCAGCTTGGGAGACGGTCTGTCCCACAGCCGTCAGTACGTCATACTTGAGATAGTATGTGGGTGCTCGTTAGGTTACGAGTACACTGGACAGGACTCATCGGAAACTGTTGGTTGGTATTATACCTATCGTCAGTTATCAGTTTCCAGGTGACATGAGTACAGCTTAGTCCGTTGACTTGACACTGTCACTTCGCCTCGAGTGTGTTCCCACTGTACTTTGATTACTACCGTACCCAGCTCAAAGGAGTCGTCAAACAGGTAGTTTTTGGGTGCAGTCCCGAAGCACTTAGAGGCAGTGACGGTTAGACAGGATTCGTCTCTCCCGGTATTGGGGGTTGATATCACGCTCTGTCTAGGAGAGCCATTACACAAAGTCCCTGGCCAGGGCAAGCGAGATATACTGGTAGGTTTCCAGTGTTATCTCAGGGTGTTCTGGGCTACACTCCGACATGACTTGTACCGCTATTAGGGGACTGAAGTTTGCCGCCCCCTAGGCCCGCCATGCGATGTATCAAACGAACAGACCGGACTGTACGGAGACTGTCACATTCAGGCTCAGTAGGAGTTCAGATGGGTTTCACCTCGTCCGTCTTCTTATCGGCATCTACCTGGGGGCCGTTACGCACAGCTAGTGCTGCTTGCGGTCTGTGGTTAAACCTACTGCCAGCATAGTGTCGAGTCTTTAGAGTCCCACACAGAGAGCTATTCGCCTTTAGGCAAAAGAGTAGAGGTCGCATGGTTTTGCGACAGGTCGCATGGTTTTGCGACAGGGTTCGATCACATCCGCGCACTTGTGCACGTTTAGTGTCCGGACAGTTAACACTAGCGGGCTTTGGTTTAAGCCAGATCCTAGTGTACGTTTTAGGATTGGTTTTATCTTGTTTGTATTCATGTTCCTCGGAACGCGGATGCGGGTGTGTATGCACAGTTGATAGAGAGACAGAGGCAGAGGATTCTCATTAGGGTTGTTGACTGTTGACTATTGACTTTTACTAAACCCTAATGAGAATAAGAAATATGATTCATGATAATATTAATTAAGTATTATTGTGTCATGGTTGAGATGAAGAGTTGACTTTGTTGACTTTGTTGACCGGTTGACTAGGTTGGACTAGTTGACCACCATCATTACAATGGCTATCATTTCATGGCAAAGACTTTTGCTTGCTTGTTTCTTTTTGCAAAATGAGTGCATGAAATGATATGGCCATTTTGACTTGAACCATCACATAATACTCAATTACTATTATGAGTTATCATGATTTTGGATTATGAGAGCATGGGAGAAAAAAGTCTTGCTCATTCTCTCATTTCCTCTCTCTCTCTTGCTTGAGCTCTCCCTCTTTCTCTTTCTCTCTCTCTAGTTCATGGTTCACTTGTCTCATGTGTTGAGAAGCAAGAACCATTGAGATAAAACCCAACACACTCCTCTACTTATCCTAGTTCACAAGGTTTAACAAACCAAGTATTCTAGTTTCTTTAAGTTTGAAGAGAAGCCAAAAGGTAGAAGCTTTCGGGTGGATCCATCTTCGGCGCGAGAAGACGACGAGGGGAGGCCGGTCCGTACACCACAAGAGTTGAAGATGAAGGAGTTCAAGAAAGGTATAACCCCCTAACTAAGTTGGTAAAACTCTTAGTTAGGTTTGTTAGATGGTTGTTTAACAAAGATCCGTATTTTGAGTCCATGTTACCACCTCTAGAAAAATCGTTTTTCATCATTTCCGCAAGCCCGTAAGTACCGGGAGAGGCAGCATTGACTTACAGTGAGCTATTGGGACTCATACACAGCGATGTGTGTAGTCCAATATCTACAGATGCACGAAGTGGTTATTCCTATTTCATTACTTTTACGGATAATTTCTTTAGGTTAGGACATGTCTTCTTGTGAAAGCATAAATCCGAACCCTTTGAAATTTTTTGGGAATATAAGAATGAAGTGGAAAAACAAATAGGCAAAAGTATCAAGACACTGAGATCCGATCGATGTGGTGAATACTTAATTGCCGAGTTACTGGATTACTTAAAAGAGAATGAAATTCTCTCTCAGCTTACTCCTTCATACACACCACAACACAACGGTGATAGGAAAGGCGGAACAGAACCCTATTGGATATTGTTCGTTCCATGATGAGTAACGCCGAGTTTCCACGATCCTTTTGAAGTTATGCACTAGAATCAGCTGCATATCTTTTGACTAAGGTTTCTACCAAGACTGTGCCTACCACAATATATCAGATGTGGAGTAGGAAGAAACCTTATCTTCAGTATCTGATGATATAGGGATGTCCAGCTTTTGTTGAAAAGCAGTATGCGGATGAGTTTGAGACACGCTCAGTACTTTGTATGTTTTTAGGATACCCAATGAACACCAGGGGGTATCTTTCCTATTACGCAGAGGAACAAAAGGTTTTTGTTCCTCGTCATGCCTATTTTTTTAGAAAATCAATTTTTTGTACAAGGAAAAAGTGGGAGCGCAATACAACTGGAAGAAATTCCAGAACCACAAACTATTACTGAAAGTATGGTAGAACCAGAGGTTTCAAAAGAAGCGGACATCCCTACGCTAATCCGCAGAACTAGTAGGCAGTCTCATTTGCCGAAGAGATATTACGGTTTTCTCATAGACGAGGATAGAGAGGATTGCATCATTGGTAATGATGAGCCAACCAGCTTCCAGCAAGCCATTCAGAGCGGCGACTCGGTAAAATGGCTGGATGCAATGTGGACCGAAATGGAGTCCATGTACACCAACAAAGTATGCACTTTGAACATTGCTCCAGAAGGGGTAAAACCCGTAGGCTGCAAATGGATCTTCAGAAAGAAGATTGGTGTAGATGGATATGTTGAAACCTATAAGGCTAGACTTGTTACAAAAGGTTTTCGTCAAAGACCTGGTTTGGACGGTGATCAAACCTTTTCTCCAGTGGCTATGCTCAAATCCATTTGGATCCTTCTTGCCATTGCTGCCTTCCAAGATTGTGAGATCTGGCAGATGGACGTAAATACGACTTTTCTAAATGGTAATTTAGAAGAGTGCGTCAATATGAATCAGCCAGAGGGTTTCAATCAAAGTAGGAGCAGCGGGACAGTGTGCAAGTTGCTTAAGTCCAATTATGGACTAAAGCAGGCATCGCGGAGTTGGAACATCTGTTTTAATGACACGGTCAAAGGAATTAGACTTTATCAAAAATCCAGATGAACCATGCATTTATAGTAAGATTGTAGCGAGTACTGTGGGATTCCTCGTTGAGTACATAGTGTTAGTTATGTATATGCCCTAGAGGCCATTGTTGTACATATGATGTATATTATAATGGATGCTTGGATATATATAGAGAGGACTTTCTTGCTCGTCATGATAGTATGCTATTTGGTTTCACTTTATCTTAACATGTTGACTTGTATTGGTTTACTTTCTTTCTCTCACATGCTGATAAAGCCCTTAGGATCTATACTCGACTACTGGGACTATGATGAGATCATACTAGCGGGGCCATGGTAGTCGATGAGTACATCCTATAACTGTTCCTAGTCAAGGGTATATCGAGACAGGGCATCGATACACCAGAGTAGACTAGCGTATACGCATCTTGACCCATATGATGGGCGATGGATGATCCCATATCCATCGGTGTTTGACATCAGAGATGGTATACGGGTGCTCAGTAGAGACTGGGTATACTGGACGGACTCGCCGAGAACTCTCAGATGGTGATATACCACACGTCAAATGGCAGTTCTCCGGTGACACTGGTACATGGTAGTCTGTAGACCCGAGATCGTCATAGAGTCTTGTGTGATTCCCACTGTGCTTTTATTTCCACCTTACCACGTCCAAGAGGCCGTGCAAAACGGTGGCTTTTGGGTACAGTCCCGAATCACATGGAGGCAATGAGCGATAGGAGGGGATTCGTCTCTCCCGGTATAGGGCGTTGATGTTGTGCTGTGTTCGATTGGCTATAACTAGAAGTCCCTGGCTAGGGCTGATATAGAAATTTACTGGTAAGTGTTACCAGTAGTTTCTCGACCCGTTATTGTTAGTGTATATGCCCTAGAGGCCATTACTGTATCATACTAGTATGTATATTACTTGATGGAAGCTTGGGATATTCACAGTTGTACAGACAATCTTGCTCAATATAGTAGTATGCTACTTGGTTTGTCTCTGCTTTAATGTGTACATGTGTGTTTATTTATTATATCACCTATACGCATTAGTAGAGCCCTTAGGATCTTTGCTTGATTACCGGCGTTGTGATGGCGATCACACTCGTGGGGGCTGGGTAATCTACAAGCACATCCTTATACACGTCCCTAGTCGTGGGAGTATCGAGATAGGGCATCGATACTCCGGAGTAGACTAGCGTATGCGCTTCTCATCCCAGCACGGGAGACGGTCTGTCCCACAGCCGTCGGTACATCGTACTTGAGATAGTATGCGGGTGCTCGTTGGGTTACGAGTACACTGGACAGGACTTGTCGGGAACTGATGGTTGGTATTATACCTATCGTAAGTTATTAGTTCCCAGGTGACATGAGTACAGCTTAGTCCGCTGACTTGACACTGTCACTTCGCCTCGAGTGTGTTCCTACTGTTCTTTGATTACTACCCTACCACGGCTCTACTGAGTCGTGCAAACAGGTAGCAGTTGGGAGCAGTCCCGAAGCACTTGGAGGCAGTGACAGTTAGACAGGATTCGTCTCTCCCGGTATTGGGGGTTGACATCGCGCTGTGTCTAGGAGAGCCATTACACGAGTAGTCCCTGGCCAGGGCAAGCGAGATATACTGGTAGGTTTCCAGTGTTATCTCAGGGTGTATTGGGCTTCACTCCGACACGACTTGTACCGCTTTTAGGGGACTGACGTTTACCGCCCCCTAGGCCCGCCATGCGATGTATCAAACGAACAGACCGGACTGTACGCAGATTGTCACATACAGACTCAGTAGGAGTTCGGATGGGTTTACCTCATCGGCCTTCTTATCGACATCTACCTGGGGACCGTTACGTACAGCTAGTGCCGCTTGCGGTCTGTGGTTAAACCCACTGCCAGCGTAGTGTCGAGTCTTTAGAGTCCCACACAGAGAGTTTCCCTGCACTGAGCGAAACGTGTAGAGGCCGTATGGTTTTACGGCAGGGCTGCGATCACTTACGTACACTTGTGTGCGTATGGTATTCGGGCAGGCAGTACTAGTGGGCTTTGGTTTAAGCCGGATCGTAGTATTGCTCGGATGGATTTGTTTTGTCTTCTGTGCATCCGCATTCTACGGAATACGGATGCAGGTGTGTATGCACAGTTTTCCGGAGCGGTGAAGGAGGAGGTGCCTCATTAGGGTTTTGGCAGTTGGTTCGGCCAAAACCGTTATGTGGCAGGCTCATTAGGGTTTTGACAGTTGATTCGGTCAAAACCATTTTGAGGCGGACTCATTAGGGTTTTGACAGTTCATTTGGTCAAAACCATTATGAGCCGCGGATATCATTTACTAATCCTTTTAGTGATAATTTTATGATGGCTAATTGCATTGACCGTTTGACCCCGTTGACCTATCTTGACTTTGTTGACCGGTTGACCGTATTGACCATTGACTTTCAAGAGGGATCTACACTCTTCTTTTCATTTTCTTTTTCTTTTGGATTATGATAATGGTCATTTCAATGTAGCCATCAAACTTTATCTTGATGGGATTAGTAATGATGTTGTTTTTTCATTATTGCAACCATGGTTACTTTTCTTTGTATCATAATTTCTTTCTCATTCTCTCTCTTGGTTTTTCAAGTGAGAAGAAAAGAAATAAACCATGGTTGTTGCTCTTCCTTCTTCCTCCTCCTCTTGATTAATCTTTTGATCTCATGTGTTGAGAGATAAAGATCCCATAAAGACAAAACCATCCATTGATCATTTCTACACAACCTAGGGCTTCTAGATTAGCAATCTCTTTGCCCTAGTTACCTCGGCTCGAGGTGGAGCTCGGTGCACATCTCTCGGGTGGATCGTCTTCGAATCAAGGAGGCCGCGGAGGTGACCAAAGTCCGGATCAACCCTCGGAGCAAGCAAGGAGAAGAACAACAAGAAGAGAAGGAGTTCAAGTTGAGTGACCAAAGTCCGGATCAACCCTCGGAGCAAGCAAGGGGAAGAACAACAAGAAGAGAAGTAGTTCAAGTTGAGGTATAACCCCTAACCGAGTAGATAAATCTCTAGTTAGGTTGCTAGTGTATTATTTAACAAAGATCCGGCTTTTACGGTCCATGTTGCCAAGTCCAGAAAATTTTTGTTTTACCGTTTCCGCAAATCCGAAAGTACCGGGAGAGGTAACGTGGACCTAACAGTGGTATCAGAGACTAACTAAACACACCCTAGCATGTTAGCAAAGTATTTAGAATATCGACCGGACGAAAAAAACCGCAAAATCACCCCGAAAAATTCAGTTTCTGCCGATTTTCAGATCTGTTCCAAAAGCAATAAATCATACACTAAAAATTGGCTCAGGCTTTTGTTAGAAAAGTGGAGAAATTTCATCCCCCAACTCGTCCAAAGCGCCGCGTTTCCGCGGCATAAGCTTGCTTATGCCGCGGAACCTTATGCCGCGGAAACGCGGCGGCGTTGGCTCTGTTAGGGAATCTTTTTCTTGCAGTTTTCTTAGAGGGGTATTTTGGGATTTTTGGTATATGACTTTTCTGCCCAGATTTTCCAGAAAGCAAAATTTGTTTTTGGGGCTCATAAATCCGTATTTTTGGTCGATGTTCTGTAGACTTTGGCTAATGGTTATCTCTATAATGTTATATGTGTATTGAACGTCTATTAATCGCTATACGTCGATTAGTGGGGGTTATACATATCTGTGATCTGTGTTGATGATGGTTTGTGTATATGAACTCGTTGGATTGTCGCGGATGAATAGCCTGGGTGGATGTGAGATGAGAGTTTCTTTCTCTTTCATTCATGTAATAAATTTGTAAATTGATGTAATATTATTTGTATGGCCGCACAATCGGGTCGGGGTTGTAGCCGTAATTGTATAATTCTTTTTACTGTTTTTGCTCCTAGGATAGACCCATGGAGGGGGTGCACAAACTACCGGGTATCTCAAAGTACCGAGTGGCCTACTCATGGCGTTGAGGGAGGTTGCTTCGCTTCGGGTACTTGGCGGGTAGTTTGCCGCACCCGTAGGGGTCTTGGGTGGGGTATTGGCTATTCATCGCGACTGTGTAATCCGCTTTTCGTTGCAGGCTCGAACGAATCGCGGGTTCCTAGTATATCCAAAGTGTTCATCTGTGATCTGGATTGGCTATCATTGCTATATTGCTATATATAATAACTATTTAAGCGTTGCTTATGTTTTACAGCCGCGCTAGCCCAGCCCCCGCTCTATCGTTAGTTAAATAACCTAACGGGTGATGACGGGTCCCCGTGGCGAATGCGAATGGCATAAGCGTACGTCATATTTTGGTTGTTTTCTGCAATGGTAGGATTTAAATGATGGGACGCATTAAAAGAACTAATGCATGAAAATAAACCTAAAAGACGTTGTTGGAACAAGTTTTTCAAAAAGCTGTTATTGCAAGGACGTTCAATTTTTGTTTTGAATCGAGGTATTCGGTTATGAATGCCCAGCACCTCAGTCGACGAGGCAAGGGCCGAGATCCCTTCATCGGGAGTGACCCCTTGGACAAAAGTTTGCGTCAGGGTAATAACTTCACTATAGTCGATTATCCTTGCTTTGCATCGAGGTATTCAGTTTGGAATATCCTGCACCTCATTCGACGAGGAAAGAGCCGAGATCCCTTCACGGGGAGTGACCTCTTTAGCAAAAGTTTTCGCCACTATATTTTCAAAAAGGGCAATCATGTTCCTTCAACGATATCAAGTTCATTACATTAACGGGTTTTTCGCCAAAAACCCAGCCGTAGCCCTCCGTCGTTTCGGATTAATATTATTTAGTATTCGTGCTGCGTTTGTTGACCTAGTCAAGACGTAGTGAACGGTAGCTAAATAATATTTTTCTGTGGATTGCAAATGTGATTGGTTAGGACAGTCGTGCGGCCTTGTTGACCTAGTCAAGGGCACGTACGGGTGGGTCTAATGCAATCAGGATTATGACGGGTAGAACTTGTCTAACAGTTTGTGGCTTGTTGACCTAGTCAAGGTCATGAACCGTTAGGGGCAAAAACCACATCGGGAGTTTCAAAAGTACTGAAACTTGCAGATTTAGCATACCTTCTGGAGTGTGGTGACTAGAGTGGATTCCATCTAGGTTATCACACAATAACAGTTGGATCCCGATCCCACTGATGAGTTGGATTACTCTTGGGAGATTATTTAACTTAACGATCAATGCTATAAACCTAGTAGGTGTCTAGAAAGGTGTTAGCGGGGCTTCGCCCCCAGGGAAAAGAGGTTCTTAAATTAAGGAACTTCGCGAAAGCGTTGGAAAACCTCCATCGAAGTACCGACACTAGCCTGGCTGAAAGGTTAAGGAAGTATTGTGACGTGAATTAAATCCTGACTAGTTCTTCTTTTAAAAAGGTTTTAAGGAGAATTTGAGGAAACAGTGGGAGACATCCTGGTTAGATAAACTAATAAACCAATCTAATCTTGCAAGAGCATACGCTGAGTGTTTCTTTTCTCTCTCTCCAGGAAGCAACCTTTTCACGCCCTAATCAAGATAATAAAATGTATCGCTTGACCGATCCGAATTCTTATTCAGGGCTGGGGAAAGTTGGTTCAGCTCTAACTTGTGACAACAGTCATGAGTATGAGAAAGGGAAAGGGGATTGTATGGATTTCCAGGATACCCAGTTGAAGAAGAAGCATGGTTTTGCATCTACTTCAGGTGTTCTTGTAATTGAGAACTGTTTTACGGTCAGCCCTACCTCCTGGGTACTTGATACCGGATCAGGATCACATATCTGTAATTTATTGCAGGTACTGAGAAAAAGTAGGAATGTTGCACCGGGTGATATGTCGCTCAGAGTAGCGAACGGAGCACAAGTTAATGCGGCAGCCGTCGGTGAATATCACCTAGTATTGCCAAATGGCAAGACTATGATTTTGAACGATTGCTACTATGTACCCTCCATGGTTTGCAACATCATATCAGTTTCTTTACTCGATAAAGATGGATATAACTTTGTTCTTGAAAAGAATATCATGAACATTTACCTTCATAAGGTACTGGCTGTAGAGGGTACACTGTGTAATGGTATCTACGTTCTAAATCAGAATACAGTTCTCAATATACAAAACACACGCAAGAGGAAGAATTCAGATACGAATGAATCCTACTTGTGGCATTGTAGACTTGGTCATATCGGAGAGAAAAGACTGAGTAAGTTGCATAAAGATGGACTCTTGAATGCGTTCGAGTTTTCATCTTATGAAACTTGTCAGTCTTGTCTCAAAGGGAAGATGACCAAATCTCCGTTCACCGGACATGGAGAAAGAGCAACCGAGCTCTTGGGACTCGTACATAGTGATGTATGCGGTCCGATGTCTATACATGCAAGGGGTGGGTTCTCATACTTCATCACATTCACTGACGATATCTCTAGGTTCGGATATGTGTATCTGATGAAACACAAATCTGAAGCTTTTGAGAAATTCAAGGAATTTAGAAACGAAGTAGAGAACCAGACAGGCAAAAGTATCAAGATCCTCCGGTCTGACAGGGGAGGGGAGTACTTAAGCACGGAATTCCTAGATTACTTAAAAGAGAATGGTATTCTCTCTCAGCTTACTCCTCCTTATACACCACAGCACAACGGTGTATCGGAGAGGAGGAATCGTACCCTTCTGGATATGGTTCGCTCCATGATGAGTAATGCCGAGTTGCCTCTTTCATTTTGGGGACATGCGCTTTTGACAGCAGCATACCTATTGAATGATGTTCCGTCTAAATCAGTGCCTAAGACTCCGTTCGAGATATGGAATGGAAAAAAGGCCATATCTTAAAAGATTTAAGATATGGGGTTGTCCGGCTTATGTTAAAACGCATAAACCGGATAAACTAGAGGCACGATCAGTTTTATGTAAGTTTGTGGGATATCCAAAGAATGGTTATGGATATCTATTCTACCACACCGAGGAACAGAAGGTGTTTGTTGCTCAGCATGCCGTTTTCTTAGAAACGGAGTTTCTTGCAAAAGAAATTAGTGGGAGCACGGTAGAATTGGAAGAAATTCAGCGACCACAAACTGAAACTGAAAATTTGACAGAACCTCAGGATTCAATAACCCCAGACGAACCTCAGCCACTCCGCAGATCTGGTAGGATTTCTCATCCGCCCGAGTGATACTACGGTTTTCTCATAGACGGGGATCGAGAGGATTGCATCTTGGAAGAAGATGACCCTACCAGTTTCAGGCAGTCCATTATCAGTAGGGACTCTGATAAATGGCAGGAAGCAATGCGATCCGAAATCGAGTCCATGTATGCCAATAAAGTGTGGACCTTGGATATTGCTCCACCTGGGGTAAAACCCGTTGGATGCAAATGGATCTACAAAAGGAAACTTGGTGTAGATGGGCAGGTGGAAACCTATAAAGCTAGACTCGTTGCAAAAGGTTTTCGTCAAAGACCTGGTTTGGACTATGATGAAACTTTTTCTCCGGTGGCTATGCTCAAATCCATTCGGATCCTACTTGCCATTGCTGCCTTCCATGACTATGAAATCTGGCAGATGGATGTTAAAACGGCTTTCCTAAACGGTTGTTTGGAAGAGTGCGTTTACATGGATCAATCAGAAGGTTTCGTAGACAGTGGGAGCAGCGGGAAGGTGTGAAAGTTGCTTAAATCCATTTATGGATTAAAGCAGGCATCACGGAGCTGGAACATCTGTTTTGATGAGGTAATCAAGGAATTTGATTTCATCAAGAACGAAGATGAACCCTGTGTCTATAAGAAGATTGTAGGACGAACTGTCGTATTCCTAGTCTTGTACGTGGACGACATTCTTTTGATAGGAATTGATATTCCTATGCTACAATCGGTCAAGCTATTTTTGTCACAAAGGTTCTCCATGAAGAACCTGGGTGATGCCTCGTACATTCTGGGGATCAAGATCTATAGAGATAGATCCAAGAGACTACTGGGACTTTCGCAGTCCAGGTACATAGAGACCGTACTAAAGAGATTTAGTATGGAGGATTCCAAGCGCGGTAACATACTCGCATTGTACGGAATTACCCTCTCCAAGAAGATGTCTCCTAAGACTGACGAGGAGAGGGTTCGCATGGGCACTATACCCTACGCTTCGTCGGTAGGATCTATAATGTATGCGATGCTATGTACAAGACCAAATGTAGCTTACGCGCTGAGCGCGGTAAGCCGGTATCTGTCAGACCCAGGGGAGGACCACTGGACAGCAGTGAAGAACATTCTCAAGTACCTGAGAAGGACTAAGAAGATGTTCCTGGTTTACGGTAATGGAGACCTCAGGGTTGAGTCCTTTACCGATTCAAGCTTCCAGAGTGACAAAGATGACAGCAAGTCCATCTCGGGTTTTGTGTTTACCCTCAACGGAGGGGCGGTATGTTGGAGGAGTTCCAAACAGGATACCGTCGTAGACTCGACGATGGAGGCTGAATACATTGCTGCAAGCGATGCCGCAAAAGAGGCGGTCTGGATAAAGAAGTTCATTAGTGAACTTCAGGTGGTTCCGTCCATTGTTGACCCAATACCTTTGTATTGCGATAACAATGGGGCTATAGCTTTAGCGAAGGAACCAAGGTCCCATCAGAAATCCAGGCACATCTTAAGGCGGTATCACCTGATCCGGGAGATCATTGATCGCCAGGAGATCGAGGTGCGGAGAGTGGACACAAAGGACAACACAGCGGACCCATTCACGAAGGCCTTACCCCAGACTCAGTTCGAGCGGCTGATCGAGATGATAGGTCTTCGATACGCCAGTACATGGCCTTAGTGCAAGTGGGAGATTGTTAGTGTATATGCCCTAGAGGCCATTACTGTATTATACTAGTATGTATATTACTTGATGGAAGCTTGGGATATTCACAGTTGTACATACAATCTTGCTCAATATAATAGTATGCTACTTGGTTTGTCTCTGCTTTAATGTGTACATGTGTGTTTATTTATTATATCACCTATACGCATTAGTAGAGCCCTTAGGATCTTTGCTTGATTACCGGTGTTGTGATGGCGATCACACTCGTGGGGGCTGGGTAATCTACAAGCACATCCTTATACACGTCCCTAGTCATGGGAGTATCGAGATAGGGCATCGATACTCCGGAGTAGACTAGCGTATGCGCTTCTCATCCCAGCACGGGAGATGGTCTGTCCCACAGCCGTCGGTACGTCGTACTTGAGATAGTATGCGGGTGTTCGTTGGGTTACGAGTACACTGGACATGACTCGTCGGGAACTGATGGTTGGTATTATACCTATCGTCAGTTATTAGTTCCCAGGTGACATGAGTACAGCTTAGTCCGCTGACTTGACACTGTCACTTTGCCTCGAGTGTGTTCCCACTGTTCTTTGATTACTACCCTACCACGGCTCTACTGAGTCGTGCAAACAGGTAGCAGTTGGGAGCAGTCCCGAAGCACTTGGAGGCAGTGACAGTTAGACAGGATTCGTCTCTCCCGGTATTGGGGGTTGACATCGCGCTGTGTCTAGGAGAGCCATTACACGAGTAGTCCCTGGCCAGGGCAAGCGAGATATACTGGTAGGTTTCCAGTGTTATCTCAGGGTGTATTGGGCTTCACTCCGACACGACTTGTACCGCTTTTAGGGGACTGACGTTTACCGCCCCTATAGGCCCGCCATGCGATGTATCAGACGAACAGACCGGACTGTACGCAGATTGTCACATACAGACTCAGTAGGAGTTCGGATGGGTTTACCTCATCGGCCTTCTTATCGACATCTACCTGGGGACCGTTACGTACAGCTAGTGCCGCTTGCGGTCTGTGGTTAAACCCACTGCCAGCGTAGTGTCGAGTCGTTAAAGTCCCACACAGAGAGTTTCCCTGCACTGAGCGAAACGTGTAGAGGCCGTATGGTTTTACGGCTGGGCTGCGATCACTTACGTACACTTGTGTGCGTATGGTGTTCGGGCAGGCAGTACTAGTGGGCTTTGGTTTAAGCCGGATCCTAGTATTGCTCGGATGGATTTGTTTTGTCTTCTGTGCATCCGCATTCTACGGAATACGGATGCAGGTGTGTATGCACAGTTTTCCGGAGCGGTGAAGGAGGAGGTGCCTCATTAGGGTTTTGGCAGTTGGTTCGGCCAAAACCGTTATGTGGCAGGCTCATTAGGGTTTTGACAGTTGATTCGGTCAAAACCATTTTGAGGCGGACTCATTAGGGTTTTGACAGTTCGTTTGGTCAAAACCATTATGAGCCGCAGATGTCATTTACTAATCCTTTTAGTGATAATTTTATGATGGCTAATTGCATTGACCGTTTGACCCCGTTGACCTCTCTTGACTTTGTTGACCGGTTGACGGTGTTGACCATTGACTTTCAAGAGGGATCTACACTCTTCTTTTCATTTTCTTTTTCTTTTGGATTATGATACTGGTCATTTCAATGTAGCCATCAAACTTTATCTTGATGGGATTAGTAATGATGTTGTTTTTTCATTATTGCAACCATGGTTACTTTTCTTTGTATCATAATTTCTTTCTCATTCTCTCTCTTGGTTTTTCAAGTGAGAAGAAAAGAAATAAACCATGGTTGTAGCTCCTCCTTCTTCTTCCTCCTCTTGATTAATCTTTTGATCTCATGTGTTGAGAGATAAAGATCCCACAAAGACAAAACCATCCATTGATCATTTCTACACAACCTAGGGATTCTAGATTAGCAATTTCTTTGCCTTAGTTACCTCAGCTCGAGGTGGAGCTCGGTGCACATCTCTCGGGTGGATCGTCTTCGACTCAAGGAGGCCGCGGAGGTGACCAAAGTCCGGATCAACCCTCGGAGCAAGCAAGGAGAAGAACAACAAGAAGAGAAGGAGTTCAAGTTGAGTGACCAAAGTCCGGATCAACCCTCGGAGCAAGCAAGGAGAAGAACAACAAGAATAGAAGTAGTTCAAGTTGAGGTATAACCCCTAACCGAGTAGATAAATCTCTAGTTAGGTTGCTAGTGTATTGTTTAGCAAAGATCCGGCTTTTACGGTCCATGTTGCTAAGTCCAGAAAATTTTTGTTTTACCGTTTCCGCAAACCCGAAAGTACCGGGAGAGGTAACGTGGACCTAACAGTTATGAGCCACACATCGACACGACTTATCGGTTACTGGGGTCTGACGTATACCACCCCTAGACTTGATATGCGACATATCAGACGAAGAGATCGGACTGTACGGGAGTGTTACCGATTGGATTCACAGGAGAACGTATAGGCTAGCTTGTTGATCTTCTGATCGCTCAATACCTGGGTGGCTGTTACGTTTAGCTGACCGCTTGCAGCTTGTGGGTGTTTGATATGATCATCATCTGCTACCGGCGTATTGACGATTCTTTAGAGTCCTACACAGAGGTTTCTTGGCTCAGGAAAAACGGAGTAGAGGCACATATGTGATATGTGCAGGACCGAGGATAATGCGATATGAGATACCGTATTATATTCCCGCGATATTTAGAGATGAATCGGGTCATCGGATCAAGTGTTGATTCGATGAATCGGTACATGATATATTAGTCGGTTATATTCGATATAGCCGGATTATCGGATCAAGTGTTGATTCAATGATTTAATGTATAATAATATATATGATATATTGTATTACATTATCTAATATTGGCTCGCTTTATTATTTCATTTTCTCACAGGATAATGCATTGATATATATGCGATATATGTTAATTGTATTAATTTCTTTTGTTACAAATATATAATATATATGTTATATATATTATAGTAACATGATATGATTAATAATGGAACATGTTTAGTGGAGATTAAGCAAGGTTAGGGTTTGATTAGGGTTAGCTCCTTCTTGCACCATCTAGAAGCTTTCCTTTTGTCATGAGTTAGATATTATGGTTGATATTTATCTACGACTCATTCTTTAACCTAACCAAACCCTAGCCCTAGTTTATTCTCTACAAAGGTTATCCTTGTCATCCTTGACCATGGTTCCATGTTTAATCATATATTCATTTCTATTTTTCATCACAAAAGGTTTATCTCATTATTCATCATCTTCTTCTCTCTTGAGCTTTGAGAAAGCTTACTAGATTTTCCTTTTGTGATGATTTCTTGTGAGAATATGATATAAAAAGAAAGCATAAATACTACTCCATCATCCTCATCTAATCTAGCCCATTAGATTAGGGTGTTCACCTCATTAGAGTGAGAGAGCTTGAGTTATAGCAATTTCGACGTAGATCATCGGAGAAACGGAACACTACAAGCTAGCATGGATCGTTCGAGTCGTGGAGCCTCTCTTGAGTCCGGGAGATCGTGGATCGCGGCGAAGGGACTTCTAATCGGAGCTTATGAAGCGAAGGAGCGGACTACAAAGGTTGTAATCCCTCACACTTAGTAGTAAAGATGTTTACTTGCATGTTAAACCCTAATAATCTAGCAAAGATCCCGGCTTTGGGTTGTTCGGCACGTTTAAAATTTTATTCGGGCATGGTTGATGCCTTATGAACCCTCACAAGAGTGCCTAGAAACCCTACAGTGGTATCAGAGCCTAGCTAGAGCATTAGGCGACGTTTATACGAAGTTAAAACTCCGAACGAACCCCAAAACGCAATTTTAAACCCCTATCTGGATATTTTTTAAAAACTGTGTTTTTTCTGAATTAAAAATGCTTAAAAATACCAGCAGGAAATTATAAGAAATACTGTGAAAAACGACAGGTTAAATCGTACGGATAGCCGCGGAACCGCGGCCAATCCTTGCTTGGGCCGCGGATCCACGGCGGTACAGTGGTATTAATCCTATAATTTTACACAGTAATTTCTATTTCTGTAATTGCTATTTTCTGGGTATTTTTAATCTGACTCAAGTGTTGAGTGTTCTGGGGTTTATTTTGTAATCGTTGATTCGATCGGAATATTTAATTTTGTTTTGTTTTCCGGATATTTAGAAACTGTTAAAATGTTCGAACGGATATCATTAACTCATTTTTTCCCGGCACATAAAATTTTCAAGTGTTGAATTTTTATCGGGTTTAAATCTTTCGGATAAACGTACAAGTAACGTGGCGGTCCCTCTAGAAGAACACAAACCTTAACTCGATTATGTGACTGTCTGAACCGCCTTTAAACCTTAGGGTTTGGGGCAGTACGGCGTTCCATATGTGAGGCGTTGGCTAGACCCTTCTACGGCTGGATCATCGGTACTGTGACCTATTCTGGGATTATTTGAACTCCGCTCAAGTGTTGAGCTATTTAGGAAATTTTGGGTATTTGATTATCTGTTCGGAAAGTTTAATACTGTCTATTTATCTGGAATATGATACAATATGTGGAATTCATATAGTTAGGCATGAAATGCGAAGTATGTGATATTTCGGATTTACGATGTCTAAAGTGATTGTGGATTCCAAATGTTGTAGTTTTACAATTTCTTTTCTATGACCGTAAGTGTAGTATGTAGTTGTATTGCCGGTCTTCGTTGCTATACATCAACGACGATCGGTGTATGCATACTTACTTACGTTGATGATATGTGATATTATGTGTTGCTGTGATATGTTATATTGGATCGTCGCGTTCTGAATAGCCGGGGGTTTTATGTGAGATGAGGGTTTATATTTTCATTCATGTAAAATTCATTTGTATGTAATATTCTTTTATTAGGACACTTCCGGGATGAGGTTGATGTCACCAGTGTATATTATTTACTTTTCCGCATTAGGTAGACCCAAGAGGGGAGCACAAGTAACCGGGTTCTAGGGTCCAGTGGGAGGCCATCTCGAGGAGTCGAGACCGGGTCTCCTAACCCTAGAACTGGCAGTGTTACTTGCCGCTCTCGTAGGGGCCTAGGGATGTGGGTTTGGCTATTCATCGCGACCGTGGAATCCGTGTTTTATACCGGCTCGTATTGAAAACACGGACATCCTAGTATATCCAATATTTCATATATGTTCTTCTGCTTCAATGTTCTGTGATGAGATCATATTACTGCCTGAGATGAATGCTTATACTATATATATATGATGATATATAAATATTACTGCTTTCGTTTCTTCTATGATACTTAGGAAGCATAAGCTGATGGGATTTATTAATGAGACTAATAAAAAGAAAAGAAACCTAAAAGATGTTGTAGAATCAAAACTTTATAAAAAGAGTAGCTACAGTTTTGCTTTGCATCGCGGTATATATGATATACCTTGCACCTTATTCGATGAGGAAAGAGCCGAGATCCCTTCACCGGGAATGACCTCTTTAGCGAAACTGGAAGATGCTACAAACTCGCGGTTTAGTTTTTGACAGCTTCTATAGTTCTTGCTTTGCACAGCGGTATATATGATATATCCTGCACCTTATTCAATGAGGAAAGAGCCGAGATCCCTTCACCGGGAGTGACCTCTTTAGCAAAACTAGAAAAGCCTAAAAAACACTCCTTTTCAAAAACACTCGATTCTACGACGATATCAAGTTCATTACGCTCAGGGTTTTCTGAAAAACCTGCGTAGCCCTCCGTCATTTCAGATAAGTAATATTTAGTATTAGTGCTGCGGTAGTTTGGCATGCGTCAAGGCGTAGTGTACGGTAGCTGATTATTACTTATCTGTTGCATGAGATGCGATTGGATTAGGGTATTCGTACGGCGTTGTTTGGCATGCATTAAGGGTCGTACGGGTGGGTTTAATTCAATCACGAAATGTACGGGTTGAACTTGACTAGCGAACTATGGGTTGTTTGGCATGCGTCAAGGTCATAGCACGCTAGGGGTAAAAGCATTATCGGGAATTTCAAGTGTTGAAATTTGCAATGAGATTGCATACCTCCTATGAGATAGTTAGATCTCGATATCCACTGCGAGTAAGAGTTACTCCTGGGAGAGTTTTACAAAGGACAATTAGCCGATCAAGTAGGTGTATAGAAAAGTGTTAATGGGGTTACGCCTCTGGGAAAACGAGGTTTACTTTAATTAGGTCCGTGCGAAAGCACGGGGAACCTTCCTCAAGTACCGACACCGATCTGGCTGAAAGATTGACGAAATTGTAGGGTGTAATTAATCCCGGCTAATCTTACATTTTAGGATTTGAAGGAAGATTTGATAAAAACAGTGGGAGACATCCTGATTAGATAAGATAATAACCAATCTAATTTTGCAAGAGCATACGCTAAAGTGTTTTCTTCTCTCTCTCTCCAGGTAGCGATCATGTCAGGCCATAATCAAGATAATAATATAGATGTATTGACTGAACCCGATTATTATACTGAGCAAGGGAACGTTGGACCCGTTCTTTCTTATAAGAGTTATAAGACTGAACAGGAAACAGGAGAATATCTGGATTCTCAAGCCGCCCATAAGAACATGCATGCTGATGCATCTTCTTTGGGTGTGTTAGTTATTGAGAACTGTTTTTCAGTTCACCCTACGTTCTGGGTATTAGATACCGGATCAGGATCCCACATATGTAAATTGTTACATGGGCTACGTAAAGGTAGAGAACTGGGAAAATGTGATCATTCCGTTCAAGTAGGGAATGCTGCAAGTATTGCAGCCAAAGCAGTTGGCGAATATCACCTATTATTACCAAGTCGTAATACACTGATTCTGAATGAGTGCTATTATATACCGAACATGATGTGCAACATTATATCAGTTTCTTTATTAAGTAAAGAAGGATATAATTTTGTAGTACAGGATAATGTTATGAACATATTCCTAAATCAAAAGTTGATTGCATCAGGCTCGTTACATAATGACATATTTATTCTCAATCAAAATACAGTTCTCAATATACAAAACACACACAAAAAGAAAAGTTCAGAAATGAACGAATCCTACTTGTGGCATTGTAGACTTGGTCATATCAATGCGACACGACTGGCTAAGTTACATAAGGATGGATATTTGAATCCGTTCGAATTATCATCTTATGATACTTGCCATTCATGTCTCAAAGGAAAAATGACCAAAGCTCCGTTTAGTTGACACGGAGAAACAGTTACGGAACTCTTAGGACTGGTACATAGTGATGTATGCGGTCCCATGTCTACGCATGCCAGGAACGGTTCTTCCTACTTCATTACATTCACTGACGATCTCTCAAGATTCGGACATGTGTTCCTGATGAAACACAAGTCTGAAGCTTTTGAGAAATTTAGAGAATCTAAGCACGAAGTAGAGAACCAAACGGGCAAAAGTATTAAGATTCTTCGATCTGATCGAGAAGGTGAATACTTAAGCAATGAGTTCCTAGATTATCTAAAAGAGAATGGGATTCTCTCTCAGCTTACTCCTCCTTATACACCGCAGCACAACGGTGTATCAGAGCGGAGGAATCGCACCCTATTAGATATGGTGCGCTCAATGATGAGTACAACTGAGTTACCTATTTCCTTTTGGGGGTATGCGCTTGAGACAGCCATAGACCTATTGAATAGGGTTCCTACCAAATCTGTGCCTACCACTCCATATGAGATATGGAAAGGAAAGAGACCACATCTTAATTACATTAAGATATGGGGTTGTCCGGCCTATGTCAAAAGACAAAATCCGGACAAACTCGAGACAAGATCTGTCTTATGTAAGTTTATAGGATATCCCAAAAATTCACAAGGGTATATCTTCTACCACCCCGAGGAACAAAAGGTGTTTGTTTCTCGACATGCCACTTTCTTAGAAAAAGGTTTTCTTATGAAACAGATTAGTGTCATTGAGGTAGAACTGGAAGAGGTTCCAGCGACACAAACTATAACAGAAGACTTGGTAGAACCAGAGGATTCAGTAGTACCCGACGAACCCCAGCCTCTCCGCCGATCTAGCAGGGTTTCTCATCCACCCGAGAGATACTACGGTTTTCTCATTGATGGTGGAAGCGAGGATTGCATCATGGAAGATGATGACCCGACTAGTTTCGAGGAGGCCATCACGAGTGGTGACTCCGTGAAATGGCTGGATGCAATGCGATCTGAGATGGAATCCATGTACACCAATAAAGTATGGACTATGGAAAATTCTCCTGAAGGGGTAAAACCCATTGGGAGCAAGTGGATCTTTAAAAAGAAATTTGGTGTAGATGCAAAAGTTGAGACTTTCAAAGTTAGACTTGTTGCAAAGGGTTTTCGTCAACGACCAGGTGTGGATTATGACGAAACCTTTTCTCCAGTGGCTATGCTTAAGTCCATCAGGATCTTACTTGCCATTGCTGCATACTATGACTATGAAATCTGGCAAATGGATGTTAAGACCGCCTTTTTAATTGGTGATTTAGAAGAGTGCGTGTACATGACTCAGCCAAAGGGCTTCGTAGATAGTGGGAGCAGTGGAAAGGTGTGCAAGCTGCTTAAATCTATTTATGGGTTAAAGCAAGCATCGCGGAGTTGGAACATCTGTTTTGATGTTGTAGTCAAAGAGTTTGACTTCATCAAAAATATAGATGAACCTTGTATCTATAAGAAGGTAGCAGAGAGTAAGGTTGTATTCCTCGTATTGTACGTGGATGACATACTCTTGATAGGAAATGATGTTCCTATGCTGCAATCAGTCAAGCTCTTCTTATCACAAAGATTCTCAATGAAAGATCTAGGTGATGCCTCCTGCATACTGGGAATTATGATATATAGAGATAGATCTAAACGGATACTGTGATTGTCCCAATCCAGGTACATTGACACCATACTAAAGAGGTTTAGTATGGAAGAATCCAAGCGTGGGAACCAACCCACGATATCTGGACTCACTCTCTCCAAAGAGATGTCTCTCAAGACTGATTTGGAGAGAGCTCGCATGCAAGGGATACCCTATGCTTCGACAGTAGGCTCTATCATGTATGCGATGCTATGTACCAGACCCGATGTAGCATACTCACTAAGTGTAGTGAGTCAGTATCAAGCAGATCCTGGAGAGAGTCACTGGACAGCTGTGAAGAACATTCTCAAGTACTTATGAAGGACTAAAGAGATGTTCTTGGTGTATGGTAACGGAGAACTCCGGGTGGAGTCCTTTACCGATTCCAGCTTCCAAAGTGATAAGGACGACTCTAAGTCGCACTCGGGATTTGTCTTTACCCTCAATGGAGGGGCGGTATGTTGGAAGAGTTCCAAACAGGATACCGTTGCAGACTCGACGATGGAGGCTGAATACATCGCTGCCAACGATGCTGCCAAAGAGGCTGTCTGGATAAAGAAGTTCATTAGTGAACTTGGTGTGGTTCCATCCATTGAACATCCAATACCTTTGTATTGCGATAACAATGGAGCTGTGGCTTAGGCCAAGGAACCCAGGTCCCATCAAAAGTCTAGACATATTCTGAGGCGGTATCACCTGATCAGGGAGATAGTTGATCTCCGGGAGATCGAGGTCAGGAGAGTAGATACGAAGGACAACACTGCGGATTCACTAATGAAGGCCATTCCCCAGATACAGTTTGAGAGATTATTCGGGATGCTAGGTATGAGATACTACAGCAGTTGGCCTTAGTGCAAGTGGGAGATTATTAGTTATGTATATGCCCTAGAGGTCATTGTTGTACATATGCTGTATATTATTGTAGGGTTCCTAGGCACTCTAAGGAGGTCTCACAAGGCATCAACCATGCCAAATTCAAAAATTTCCGGTGCCGAGAAACCCTAATGCGATCGTTGACTAGAGTTTAAGGCGAAACTACAAACTAGTAAACAACTTTACTCTAAAGTGAATGGAAATACAACCTTTGTAGATCCGGTCTTCCACCTCCATAGCTCCGTGTTGACGACCCTCCGCTGCAATCATCGGATCCCGGACTCTAGCGATGGTTTCGTCGGAGAAATGATCGGGATAGGTCGTCGACTTCGATGCCGAAGATGATCTACGTCGAGGCAACTCAAGATCAAGCTCCAACTTCACCAAGTCATGAAACTTGTGAAGAAAACACCCTATACTACATGGCAAGTGGTAGAGGATGAAGAAATAGGAAGTGGGTTCACTTTGGATTTTGATTTCTCACTTGGATTCATCACCTAGAAATTTTCAAGCAAGCTTTCTTCTTTTCTTCACTTGAAGAAGAAGATGAAGAAGAAAGAAAAAGAATTATTAATCATTTCCAAAATGAAGTGATGGTTATCATTTTGCAACCATGGGTGAATGTAACTCATGTAGAGAATAAACTAGGGTTTAGGTTTAATGGTTAGGTTAAGGCAAAGAAACAAAATGATCAAAGCTTCAAGAAGTTTCAAGAAAGAAACAAAGTTAGTCACCATTTTATTCTTGCCAAAATAAAAGAATAAAAGAATAAATAAAGATTACAAAACCCTAACCATTAACCTAAACATGGTTTAATATCAAACATACACCCAAGTTTGCATGTATCATCAAACATGATACAATCAAGTGCACAAAAATATATCACATATACAATGTGCACAAACAAGTGAGAAAAACATCTTAAGTGAACCAATATTAGTTAATGTAAAGTAATATATCAAATATATAATCATACATTAAATCATTAAATCAACACTTGATTTGACGATCCGGTCACATCGCATATGACCGACTAATATCCAATGTATCGACTTATCGAATCAATCCTCGATTCGATAAATAGGTTATATCGCATACAACCAATCGATACATTCATCGCGAGAATAGAATACGGTATCACATACACGCATTATTCTCGGTCCCGCACATATCTCATATGCGCTCCTATTCCGTTTCGCTTGAGCCAGGAAACCTCTGTGTAGGACTCTAAAGACTCGTCAATACGCCGGCAGCAGGTGATGATCATATCAAACACCCACAAGCCGCAAGCGGTCTGCTAAACGTAACGGCCACCCGGGTATTGAACGATCGGAAGATCAACGAGCAAGCCCGCTCACACTCCTGTGAATCCAACCAGTAACACTTACCGTACAGTCCGGTCTGTTCGTCTGATATGTCGCATATCTCGCCTAGGGGTGGTAAACGTCAGACCCCAGTAGCTCGATAAGTCGTGTCGATATGAGGTCTATAACAGTTCGAGAAACTACTGGTAACACTTACCAGTAAATCTCAGCAACCCTGGCCAGGGATTTCCGGTTATAGCCAATCGAACACAGCGCAACATCAACTCCCTATACCGGGAGAGACGAATCCCCTCCTATCTCTCATTGCCTCCATGTGATTCAGGACTGTACCTAAAAACCATCATTTTGCATGCCCTCTTGGACGTGGTAAGGTGGAAATCAAAGTACAATGGGAATCACACAAGACTCTATGACGATCTCGGATCTACAGACTAACCTGTACCAGTGTCACCAGAGAACTGCCATCTGACGTAAGGTATAATACCATCTGGGAGTTCTCGGCGAGTCCGTCCAGTGTACCCAGTCTCCACTGAGCACCCGTATATCATCTCTGATGTCAAACACCAATGGATATGGGATCATCCATCGCCCATCTGTATGGGTCGAGAAGGTATACGCTGGTCTACTCTGGTATATCGATGCCCCGTCTCGATACACCCATGACTAAGGACCTTGAAGGATGTACTTATGGACTACCATGTCCCCACTAGTATGATTCGCATCATAGTCCAGGTAGTCAAGTACACATCCTAAGGGCTTTACCAACATGTAACAGAGAGACAATCAGTGTACACGTTAAGATAAAGAGCAACCAGATAGCATACTATCATGTCGAGCAAGAAAGTCCTCCCTATATATGTCCCAGCATCCACTACAATATGCATCCTATGTATAGTAATGGCCTCTAGGGCATACATATAACTAACAATTATAATGGATGCTTGGATATATATAGAGAGGACTTTCTTGCTCGTCATGATAGTATGCTATTTGGTTTCACTTTATCTTAACATGTTGACTTGTATTGGTTTACTGTCTTTCTCTCATATGTTGATAAAGCCCTTAGGATCTGTACTCGACTACTGGG
This sequence comes from Agapanthus africanus, assembly GCA_030015575.1. Taxonomy (NCBI): domain Eukaryota; kingdom Viridiplantae; phylum Streptophyta; class Magnoliopsida; order Asparagales; family Amaryllidaceae; genus Agapanthus; species Agapanthus africanus. Next base: position 391,894,923 of record JASDDO010000012.1, on the reverse strand, counting down.
ACTATGATGAGATCATACTAGTGGGGCTATGGTAGTCGATGAGTACATCCTATAATTGTTCCTAGTCGAGGGTATATCGAGACAGGGCATCGATACACCAGAGTAGACAAGCGTATACGCATCTTGACCCATATGATGGGCGATGGATGATCCCATATCCATCGATGTTTGACATCAGAGATGGTATACGGGTGCTCAGTGGAGACTGGGTACACTGGACGGACTCGCCGAGAACTCCCAGATGGTGATATACCACACGTCAGATGGCAGTTCTCCGGTGACACTGGTACAGGGTGGTCTGTAGACCCGAGATCGTCATAGAGTCTTGTGTGATTCCCACTGTGCTTTTATTTCCACCTTACCACGTCCAAGAGGGCGTGCAAAACAGTGGCTTTTGGGTACAGTTCCGAATCACATGGAGGCAATAAGCGATAGGAGGGGATTCGTCTCTCCCGGTATAGGGAGTTGATGTTGTGCTGTGTTCGATTGGCTATAACTGGAAGTCCCTGGCCAGGGCTGATATAGAGATTTACTGGTAAGTGTTACGAGTAGTTTCTCGACCCGTTATGAGCCACACATCGACACGACTTATCGGTTACTGGGGTCTGACGTATACCACCCCTAGAATTGATATGCGACATATCAGACGAAGAGACCGGACTGTACGGGAGTGTTACTGATTGGATTCACAGGAGAACGTACAGGCTAGCTTGTTGATCTTCTGATCGCTCAATACCTAGGTGGCTGTTACGTTTAGCTGACCGCTTGCAGCTTGTGGGTGTTTGATATGATCATCACCTGCTACCGGCGTATTGACGATTCTTTAGAGTCCTACACAGAGATTTCTTGGCTCAGGCAAAACGGAGTAGAGGCACATATGTGATATGTGCAGGAAAGAGGATAATGCGATATGAGATATCGTATTATATTCTCGCGATATTTAGAGATGAACCGGGTCATCGGATTAAGTGTTGATTCGATGAATCGGTACATGATATATTAGTCGGTTATATTCGATATAGCCGGATTATCGGATCAACTGTTGATTCGATGATTTAATGTATAATAATATATATGATATATTGTATTACATTATCTAATATTGGCTCGCTTTATTATTTCATTTTCTCACAGGATAATGCATTGATATATATGCGATATAAGTTAATTGTATTATTTTCTTTTGTAACAAATATATAATTGTAACGTTTTGAAAATCGTTTTGGTGAAATTTTGGAAAATCGGTAAAATAAGGGGGTTTTCCGTAAAAAGTCAAAATACAAATATTTTTTTTATAAAATTAAATATAGATATTATAGCTATGTAATTGCTATTAATTGGTGTTTATTGACCCACTGGTGAAATTTCAAATTTTCTAAAATTTTTTCCGAAATTAATTATTTTAATATTATTTTAAGCCGTCACTAATATATTTAATTAGGGAAAATTACAAATTGGAATGAGTTGAAAAAAATTTTGTGCATCATAATGCATTAAAAAAAATTTTATCATGTGGTTTTTAAATTGAAATAAAGTTGCTAAGCAGTGTTAGAAAATATCGAAGAAAAAGGCTTTTTTCGGTGAAATTAGTGTTAATGGAAGTGGGGTACAACATTATCTTTTTTTCTCACCCAAACAAAACCCACACCCACTCCCCTACAGCCCTGGCCGGCCCCCTTGACAGCCCACCATTCTTGGGCCTCCCATCTCACAAAAAAATAAAACAAAGAAAAGAAAAGGAAATGTAGAAACAAAAGTGGACTTTGACTAGATGTTATTTTTCCCCACCTCCCTCTCTCTCCTCTTTTTCTCCACCTGCAGCTGAGCCTCCCTTCCTTGCTGTCCAGAAATTTCCCCAAAACCCCATCTCTTTTTCCCTCAAAAAAATGTCCAAATTCCATCAAAAATCAAGCAAAAATCCAAATTCGACTCCTATCCATTTTCCCTCATCTTCTTTAGCATGGATCTTGGTGCATGGATTTCAAATTGGAGGTCAGATTTGTAGTTTGATTCATGGTAGTGAGGTATAACTTTTGACCCATTGTTTTTTTTGGTTCAAATTCCTTATTGTAGCTTGTTAGGTGCTTAATTTCGGTTTAATTGAAAGTTGTGGGTTTGCAAGAAAAGGTTTAGATTAGGGTTTATGAAAAATCTAGTTAGGGTTTTGTATTGTGAGACTATGGTTGTGGGAGTTATTTGCCATATTAATATTTTGCTAAATCAAATTAAGTTGCTAATTTGCTTTTTGTTGATTTAAATTGTGATATTTATATAAATTGTAAACTAGGTTTTTAAAATAATTATATTCTTGTGAGATAAAATTCAAATTAAGGTTTCATGTCATTATAAATATTATATTGAGTGGTTTAATGCTTTTAGTTCATGAAAATCCAAGCTAAATTGTTGTTTGTGCATTTTTGCTATAAATTGTTAAAAATTGGGTATTTTGTAAACTAGAATTTTGGGGTTAATGGAATTTAATGAGATTAATTTTCGAAATGGGTTGTATGAATTATTTAAGATGTTTAATAAGTATTATGGCTGCTAGATTTGTTTAAACGTCGAGTTTTGTACTAAAACGGGTAATTTTTGCTTGCTAGATTTTCGGAAAAATGGCTTTTAAAGTGAGTTTGGGGTTTTTGTAAATTGTAACCTATTATATATTATAGTTAGTGTTCGTGGATGCGCAAATGAGTGTGATTGGGGTTTCTCGATGGTTTGACGTTTGTACATCGACATCGAGGGTTGGTTTGGCTATTCTTGCATGCGTAGGCGATAGGTTTTGACCTATGCGTGATACACGTGCTGATTTGATTTTCGTATACCGTTTCGATTTCAAATTTGGTTTTAATGCGATACGGTGCGTTATGATATGTAGGTACCCCATATGGACTTCGAGACGACAAGCAAGCGCGTGGCGACATCGGCACCGGCGAGCGAGGACCAGGTGAGTAGATTTATATCTACGGGGAGAAGTCGGGTGGACGGCGTATAGCACCCCCGCAGTTCGTGGTGATGTATACGAATACGTATACAAACATATATATATATATTGATTATATATTGTTGAGTTTATTGATGATAAAGATAGATTTTAGGTGTGATTGGATAGGTTTAGTGTTGCGAGACCTAGAGCAGAGGTTGCACCACATTTACACACACACATACTTGCATACATTCTTTTTTCATATGTGTCTTTATGGGGTTATATTGTTATGTGTTCACATGGGTATGAGACTATGTGTTCACATACTGGATTTGAGAATAGTATTTGGGATTTGAGATGAGTCGATAAGATTTGTTTGAGACCGCGATAATGGTGATAAGGCAGGATTCGTACTTGAGATACGTCCTGATGTTATAGCGGATCTTGGGACGACAACACGGGTGAATAGTGTTATACATTGAATGGTTGGCTTATGATCGTGATATGAGATAAGATATGTTAAGATATTCATAATAGGTCGCATTAGGCGATGTATACCTTTTTATGAAGATATATGATGATGATATCGGTTTGTATGAGGCTGTAGATCAGCAGTCAGTTCATGATTAGATTGATGATATTAGTATTGCATTAGACGTAGATCAGTACCCCGGATTATGATCATTGATAAAGAGGATACCCAATGATTAATTTGATGAATGCGATACTAACCCGTACCCAGATTTGGGACGCCGTACGACGGATTTACGTACGAGCTATATATTGATGTTTGATCCGCGCTCTTGACTTGGGAATATTTGATTATAGATATGGTATCGGATGTGGTATTATCGAGGCGGGATCACCGACTAATATATATATATATATATGTATGTATCGACTCAGGTGTTAGGCGGTTTCCTTACCTTCAGTAGCCAGTTAGCTTAGCCCTTTAGTTTAGTGTAGTTGTTAGACTAGATTTATATTAAAAATAGATTTTTATCTTTGTGTCTAGTATTTAGCTCCCGCTCATTATTGCTGTTACTTCGCATCGCATACTTATTGTGATTCATATCCCATTATTGATATCATGCTGTTAGGACACCAGCACCATTACCGATGATGCGTATGTACCACGTACACTTACTTGCCGGCTCACACACATCTTCAACGGTAATTGCCATGTCACGTACACTTAGAGAATATTATTGCTTGACTTAGCTTGTTAGATAGTAGTTTTGACATGATATTAGTGTACTTGCCTTATATGCCAGTTTAGACATTGTAGTTATTACTTGTCACTTTATGCATACTGTTATTCATTGTTATGCCGCATTCATGGATTTTCCTGCATACATTCACTATTTTACATGCTATTGAGGTTTTGGATTCGTATTTCCATGAGATTTTCTGGATTTGGGGGAAAACCGCAAAACTTATACAAACTTCTTCTCTCTCTTTTTAAATGAAAGGCGCGGTTTTCCCATGATGTATGAGTCGTCCACCATGAGTTTGCTGATGGATTTCGAGACCCGATTCGAGGAGACGGATGAACCGTTTCGGGTACATGGTGGGCCCTGTAAGGTACCCGGGGGCAAGAAGCGCGTGATGATGACGATGTGAGCCTGGCAGGGGAGCACTACCTACCGGTGATTTTACCCGACGCGTCGGATATTCGGAGGATACCGTCGTGGTCTTGTGATGGATATTAGGGGCCGGTCTGGACTGACGGCGCCCTAGTAGTGAGATTGAGACTTACAGAGATATTTAAGATATTGAGATACAGAGATTGCGACACAGAGATATCGATAGATTTGGATACTTGTTTTGTGTCGATGCTAGGCACTGTTTATGCTGATTTCATTATGATACGTCGTTTTAAAAAAAAAAGATACAGAAATCTCACTAAATTATGAAAGCAGTTTCTTCAGTACATGTACTCTGTTTTCATGTATTCATACATCATCCATATGATATATTGCTATCTGAGGCACTGACACAAGCACTTGGTATTACCGTTGTTTAGAGGTATACCCTAGCCATTGTTATAGGCTGCTGGTTATATATTGAGGATATATTCTGATCGTATGACTTAGGATTGCGTTGTTCATGTGATTTCTGTTCGTAGATGTTTCTATTCACGAGTTGGCAACTCACCCCCGTTGTGCCACAGTTTCTTGCAGGTTTTGCCGTACAGGTTTCATTACGGCTTGCTGGCACTGCTTCTTTTCGGGTGACTTGCTAGTAGGTGGGTTTATTTGTATCGTACCCATCATTATACCTTGTATATTATTATTCTGATTGTATCTAGAAGTTCCATCAACCAAACATGTATTTTATTTCAGAGATAGAGACCAGTGATGTTTATTCTTTCGACCTTAGAGTCGCGCGTTGTATTTCTATGGATTTCTTGTTGTTTTGAGTTTCCTTTTTAGTTTTGATCCTCGCCCTTGGCATTGTATATTATATTGCTTGTGTGGTTGTGACCGTCGATTGACGAAGAGCTAGCTCCCGCTTGGGGATGCCTTTTATTGATTTCGTATACTATTCATGCGTTTGGGGGGCAGTATTTACAAAGGAGACTCTGCCGAAATTTTCAGAAAATACTTGATATTTTTAAAACGCATAATTCGGCTTATGCTATTAAAACTACTTGTTTTAAGTTAGTTTTTTCTTCACTCTACTACTTTTCTTGGTTTGGTTTTCTGGGTTTTCGGCTTACTTAAATTACGTACGCCTCGAGACGTTTCGTAGTTTAAGTGTCGGTCATATTCCATACTTTCGGTACGTGACAAAGTTGGTATCAGAGCGTTAGGTATTACCTTCGGAGCGTAGGATGACCCTTAGTTGATGGAATAGGTGACTAAAGTAGAGTGACGTACCGTGGGTATGTTCCGCGGCATACTTATGATACGCTACTCCACTTAAGAAGCCTTAGGATGTACATTTCTCTGTTCAGTATTATATTCATTCCTGATTTAGCCTCATCGGTACTAGTTATGGTTTTGCTGCCACGATTACGGGCAGGGAGAGCTACGGCTAGAGTTGTGGTCAGCATGAGCTTGTCACGAACGAGGACTGACCAGGGCGTAATTCCGGCGACACACGATTGTGGAGATGTGTCTTTTTGTTGTGTTTTCGCACTACGAGCGTTGGGTGGATTGCTGTATGAGATTACTCAGACGTGCAGATCAGCCCCAGAGGATTGGGCCAATGACAGTGGCCAACCAGATTTTGATGACCTTTGGTGTATTTCTTATTCATGATGATTGAGGCACTGTTCAGCGTGCAGACGAGTGAGCCAGTCATTGCTGCGAACGACGAGATATCGCCCCCGATGTTGGAGCTATTGCAGGACGAGTTGTACTAAGAGATGATAGAAGGTCGCTAGTCACCCGAGGATGAATGACTAGGACAGGTGGTTCGTTCGCCTACCCCGATGCGAGGTCATCAGATAGATTGATTCCAGTTAGAGACGACTTCACGCGGAGACGTAGAGAGTCGACAGAGACGATCGAATGTCGGAAACCTATTATTCCAAGTTTAAAGTATTCGGAAAGACATGCAGGCAATTCTATGGACCCTCTAGAAGAATGAAACCCTAACTCGACTTAATGACCGTGTGAAAGCCTTTGAACCTTAGGGTTTGCGGCAGTTCCGCGGCGCCATTAGTGAGGCTTGGGTTTGCCCTTCTACGGCTGGACCATCGATGCTGTGGTATGTACTCGATACTATTAAACTGTATCCAAGATGTTGAGCTCTTGGGGGATTATGAGGTTTTGACGAATCGATCGGATGGTTCGACTTCATTCGGATGCTAGGTGGTGAGATGCATTTCTTGGGAGACTCCAGATACGAGGATAGCCGTTGGAGCTCAGTCCATGCAGCCACGACGAGACGAGTCTGAAGCAGTCGACATTAGAGAAAAGTGGAGTAAAGAGGTCCATACAAGATCTGGATAAGATGACGTTCCACTCCACCGACATCAGAGATGCGATACGCATGCCAAGGCATTGTACTTGGATATACCTTCCAGAAGGAGTCGCGATGAGTATGCAGCCGTTCCGGAACGAGAACAGATCTAGTAAGGGACGATGACTTCCGGACAGTTCGGCAGAGACGAGATGTGGGAGAGATCTCGATAGGACCTTTCTGGAATAAATTACGAGAAGACTTGGACCCAGGAGTGGTCATGTTATGCACACCGGCAGGCCAGAGTTCAGGATCGTCGACAAGACATGCTATGAGTGACCACGACAGTTGGCCAGAGATTCTTGGAGGATGTGCTTGAGCGGGACTATTTCTCCATATTTGATTTCGGTATTTTGGACGATCTATTCGCATGACTGATTTTGATGATTGAGTTTCATGGTATTTGTTTTCATGTACCATGGTTGCACCTACTGAGTATTTACGATTTTTGCACAGTTGTTGCACTTGATATCATTTTCGTGTCTTGGTTTCGCATGTTTATGATTTTATGGGTTTCATACAGTTGAGTTAATTTTGTGCGTATGTACGCACACGATTTGGTTTTTGCACTCGGTATAGTTCATATATGCTTGTAGTGCAGTATTACGTATGTTGTGCATTTAGATGCACTGGACTTCGATTTCGATTGTGATGTTCGATATTTGTTTTGTGCACCTTGTGCACCTGATTGGATTTTGCGCATGTTCGGCGCTTGATATTGGATTTCATGATTTCGTGCACGTTGGATGCACCTGAATTGGATTTTCGCGCATGTTGGGCGCATGTTTTGAGGTGCGATTTTGGTGCACACCAGATGCACTAAATCGAGATTCTTCGTGCATGTCAGATGCACCTGATTTTGCTGTCAGGCACCCACGTTGTCTATGACAGATGTTTCGTGCACACCCGATGCACTTAGATCTTGTTTCTGTGCACATATTGGCACATATAAGGATTTTGATTTCCGTGCGCACCAGACACACGTAGTATTCGTATGCATATTTTGGGATTGATTTCTTATAGAGCAGTACGTTTTTATGATATTTGCTATGTGTTTTCGTACTGAGCAGGACTAGTCAGAGGACAGTACCTGAATGTATTTTGCATGCATTGATAGCTATCGAAGGGAATTCCAAAAAGCGAGCTATAGTCTCAGTATTTACCTACGTGTCTGATATGACACAAAACGTTTAAAACAAGAAAACCTTTCCAAATTGTTTCCTAAATGGCAGAACGTACAGTTCAAACAAAAGGTATATATGTATATGATTATTTTCTTATGATAGACGTCCGCCACTGTGCAATGTTATGCGCATTGCACAGCGACTTTAAGAGATTTGGCATGAATTCCCTTCAGATATTTACATATATAGATTTGATATTTACGTGTATAGTTTCGAGTTATATCATATTGGTTTTGTATTGGATTTGACATTTGTGTCTTTACCATGACTTCGATGATTGCGGGATGCTTGACGGAGTTTTGATTTTGTGTTATATGCTCATTTTTCATGCGCATGCGCTGCGCTACGATTTGTTTTATGTATTTACGATTTTGGAGCCCCGACGACTTGATGGTTTTGCTTAGATGTTTTAGTATTTGGGGGGAGTTTTAATTTAAATTCGGGGACCGAATTTCTTTAAGGGGGGAAGATTGTAACGTTTTGAAAATCGTTTCGGTGAAATTTTGGAAAATCGGTAAAATAAGGGGGTTTTCCGTAAAAAGTCAAAATACAAATATTTTTATTATAAAATTAAATATACATATTCTAGATATGTAATTGCTATTAATTGGTGTTTATTGAGCCACTGGTGAAATTTCAAATTTTCTGAAAAATTTTCCGAAATTAATTATTTTAATATTATTTTAAGCCGTCACTAATGAATTTAATTAGAGAAAATTACAAATTGGAATGAGTTGAAACAAATTTTTTGTATCATAACGCATTAAACAAAATTTTATCATGTGATTTTTAAATTGAAATGAAGTTGCTAAGCAGTGTTAGAAAATATCCAAAAAAAAGGCTTTTTTCGGTGAAATTAGTGTTAATGGAAGTGGGGTACAACATTATCTTTTTTTCTCACCCAAACAAAACCCACACCCACTCCCCTACAGCCCTGGCCGGCCCCCTTGACAGCCCACCATTCTTGGGCCTCTCATCTCACAAAAAAATAAAACAAAGAAAAGAAAAGAAAAGAAAAGAAAAGGAAATGTAGAAACAAAAGTGGACTTTGACTAGATGTTATTTTTCCCCACCTCCCTCTCTCTCCTCTTTTTCTCCACCTGCAGCTGAGCCTCCCTTCCTTGCTGTCAAGAAATTTCCCCAAAACCCCATCTCTTTTTCCCATAAAAAAAATGTTCAAATTCCATCAAAAATCAAGCAAAAATCCAAATTCGACTCCTATCCATTTTCCCTCATCTTCATTAGCATGGATCTTGGTGTATGGATTTAAAATTGGAGGTCTAGATTTGTAGTTTGATTCATGGTTGTGAGGTATAACTTTTGACCCATTGTTTTTTTTGGTTCAAATTCCTTATTGTAGCTTGTTAGGTGCTTAATTTCGGTTTAATTGAAAGTTGTGGGTTTGCAAGAGAAGGTTTAGATTAGGGTTTGTGAAAAATCTAGTTAGGGTTTTGTGTTGTGAGACTATGGTTGTGGAAGGTATTTGCCATATTAATATTTTGCTAAATCAAATTAAGTTGCTAATTTGCTTTTTGTTGATTTAAATTGTGATATTTATATAAATTGTAAACTAGGTTTTTAAAATAATTATATTCTTGTGAGATAAAAATCAAATTAAGGTTTCATGTCATTATAAATATTATATTGAGTGGTTTAATGCTTTTAGTTCATGAAAATCCAAGCTAAATTGTTGTTTGTGCATTTTTGCTATAAATTGTTAAAAATTGGGTATTTTGTAAACTAGAATTTTGGGGTTAATGGAATTTAATGAGATTAATTTTCGAATTGGGTTGTATGAATTATTTAAGATGTTTAATAAGTACTATGGCTGCTAGATTTGTTTAAACGTCGAGTTTTGTACTAAAACGGGTAATTTTTGCTTGCTAGATTTTCGGAAAAATGGCTTTTAAAGTGAGTTTGGGGTTTTTGTAAATTATAACCTATTTTATATTATAGTTAGTGTTCGTCGATGCACAAATGAGTGTGTTTGGGTTTTCTCGATGGTTTGACGTTTGTACATCGATATCGAGGGTTGGTTTGGCTATTCTTGCATGTGTAGGCGATAGGTTTTGACCTATGCGTGATACGCGTGCTGATTTGATTTTCGTATGCCGTTTCGATTTCGAATTTGGTTTTAATGTTATACGGTGCGTTATAATATGTAGGTACCCCATATGGACTTCGAGACGACAATCAAGCGCGTGGCGACGTCGACACCGGCGAGCGAGGACCAGGTGAGTAGATTTATATCTACGGGGAGAAGTCGGGTGGATGGCGTATAGCACCCCCGCAGTTCGTGGTGATGTATACGAATACGTATACACACATATATATTGATTATATATTGTTGAGTTTATTGATGATAAAGATAGATTTTAGGTGTGATTGGATAGGTTTAGTGTTGCGAGACCTAGAGTAGAGGTTGCACCACATTTACACACACACATACTTGCATACATTCTTCTTTCATATGTGTCTTTATGGGGTTATATTGTTATGTGTTCACATGGGTATGGGACTATGTGTTCACATACTGGATTTGAGGATAGTATTTGGGATTTGAGATGAGTCGATAAGATTTGTTTGAGACCGCGATAACGGTTATATGGCAGGATTCGTACTTGAGATACGTTCTGATGTTATAGCGGATCTTGGGATGACGACACGGGTGAATAGTGTTATACATTGAATGGTTGGCTTATGATCGTGATATAAGATAAGATATGTTAAGATATTCATAATAGGTCGCATTAGGCGATGTATACCATTTTATGACGATATATGATGATGATATCGGTTTGTATGAGGGTGTAGATCAGCAGTCAGATCATGATTAGATTGATGATATTAGTATTGCATTAGACGTAGATCAGTACCCCGGATTATGATCTTTGATAAAGAGGATAGCCAATGATTAATTTGATGAATGCGATACTGACCCGTACCCAGATTTGGGACGCCGTACGACGGATTTACGTACGAGCTATATATTGATGTTTGATCCGCGCTCTTGACTTGGGAATATTTGATTATAGATATGGTATCGGAGGTGGTATTATCGAGGCGGGATCACCGACTTATATATATATATATGTATGTATGTATGTATCGACTCAGGTGTTAGGCGGTTTCCTTACCTTCAGTAGCCAGTTAGCTTAGCCTTTTAGTTTAGTGTAGTTGTTAGACTAGATTAATATTAAATATAGATTGTTATCTTTGTGTCTAGTATTTAGCTCCCTCTCATTATTGCTGCTGCTCCGCATCGCATACTTATTGTGATTCATATCCCATTATTGATATCATGCTGTTAGGATACCAGCACTATTACCGATGATGCGTATGTACCACGTACACTTACTTGCCGGCTCACACACATCTTCATCGGTAATTGCCATGTCACGTACACTTAGAGAATATTATTGCTTGACTTAGCTTGTTAGATAGTAGTTTTGACATGATATTAGTGTACTTGCCTTATATGCCAGTTTAGACATTATAGTTATTACTTGTCACTTTATGCATACTGTTATTCATTGTTATGCCGCATTCATGGATTTTCCTGCATACATTCACTATTTTACATGCTATTGAGGTTTTGGATTCGGATTTCCATGAGATTTTCTGGATTTGGGGGAAAACCGCAAAACTTATACAAACTTCTTCTCTCTCTTTTTAAATGAAAGGCGCGGTTTTCCCATGATGTATGAGTCATCCACCATGAGTTTGCTGATGGATTTCGAGACCCGATTCGAGGAGACGGATGATCCGTTTCGGGTACATGGTGGGCTCGGTAAGGTACCCCGGGGCAAGAAGCGCGTGATGATGATGATGTGAGCCTGGCAGGGGAGCACTACCTACCGGTGATTTTACCTGACGCGTCGGATATTCGAAGGATACCGTCGTGGTCTTGAGATGGATATTAGGGGCCGGTCTGGACTGACGGCGCCCTAGATAGTGAGATTGAGACTTACAGAGATATTTGAGATATTGAGGTACAGAGATTGCGACACAGAGATATCGATAGATTTGGATACTTGTTTTGTGTCGATGCTAGGCACTGTTTATGCTGATTTCATTATGATACCTCGTTTTAAAAAATAAAGATACAGAAATCTCACTAAATTATGAAAGCAGTTTCTTCAGTACATGTACTCTGTTTTCATGCATTCATACATCATCCATATGATATATTGCTATCTGAGGCACTGACACGAGCACTTGGTATTACCGTTGTTTAGAGGTATACCCTAGCCATTGTTATAGGCTGCTGGTTATATATTGTGGATATATTCTGATCGTATGACTTAGGATTGTGTTGTTCATGCGATTTCTGTTCGTAGATGTTTCTATTCACGAGTTGGCAACTCACCCCCGTTGTGTCACAGTTTCTTGCAGGTTTTGCCATACAGGTTTCATTACGGCTTGCTGGCACTGCTTCTTTTCGTGTGACTTGTTAGTAGGTGGGTTTATTTGTATCGTATCCATCATTATACCTTGTATATTATTATTCTGATTGTATCTAGAAGTTCCATCAACCAAACATGTATTTTATTTCAGAGATAGAGACCAGTGATGTTTATTCTTTCGACCTTAGAGTCGCGGGTTGTATTTCTATGGATTTCTTGTTGTTTTGAGTTTCCTTTTGAGTTTTGATCCTCGCCCTTGGCGTTGTATATTATATTGCTTGTGTGGTTGTGACCGTCGATTGACGAAGAGCTAGCTCCCGCTTGGAGATGCCTTTTGTTGATTTCGTATACTATTCATGTTGTATCCCGTTTGGGGGCCAGTATTTATAAAGGAGACTCTGCCGAAATTTTCAGAAAATACTTGATGTTTTTAAAACGCATAATTCGGCTTATGCTATTAAAACTACTTGTTTTAAGTTAGTTTTTTCTTCACTCTACTACTTTTCTTGGTTTGGATTTCTGGGTTTTCGGCTTACTTAGATTACGTACGCCTCGAGACGTTTCGTAGTTTAAGTGCCGGTCATATTCCATACTTTCGGGACGTGACAATAATATATATGTGATATATATTATAGTAACATGATATAATTAATAATGGAACATGTTTAGTGGGGATTAAGCAAGGTTAGGGTTTGATTAGGGTTAACTCCTTCTTGCACCATCTAGAAGCTTTCCTTTTGTCATGAGTTAGATATTATGGTTGATATTTATCTATGACTCATTCTTTAACCTAACCAAACCCTAGACCTAGTTTATTCTCTACAAAGGTTATCCTTGTCATCCTTGACCATGGTCCCATGTTTAATCATATATTCATTTCTATTATTCATCACAAAAGGATTATCTCATTATTCATCATCTTCTTCTCTCTTGAGCTTTGAGAAAGCTTGCGAGATTTTCCTTTTGTGATGATTTCTTGTGAGAATATGATATAAAAAGAAAGCATAAATACTACTCCATCATCCTCATCTAATCTAGCCCATTAGATTAGGGTGTTCACCTCATTAGAGTGAGAGAGCTTGAGTTATAACAACTTCGACGTAGATCATCGGAGAAACGGAACACTACAAGCTAGCATGGATCGTTCGAGTCGTGGAGCCTCTCTTGAGTCCGGGAGATCGTGGATCGCGGCGAAGGGACTTCTACTCGGAGCTTATGAAGCGAAGGAGCGGACTACAAAGGTTGTAATCCCTCACACTTAGTAGTAAAGATGTTTACTTGCATGTTAAACCCTAATAATCTAGCAAAGATCCTGGTTTTGGGTTGTTCGGCACGTCTAAAATTTTATTCGGGCATGGTTGATGCCTTATGAACCCTCACAAGAGTGCCTAGGAAGCCTACACGTGGATGACATTCTCTTGATAGGAAATGACATTCCTATGCTACAATCAGTCAAAGGATTCTTGTCACAGAGGTTCTCCATGAAAGACCTGTGTGATACCAACTACATTCTGGGGATCCAGATCTATTATGATAGATCAGAGAGGATGGTGGGACTTTCACAGTCAAGGTACAACAACACCATACTGAAAATATTTAGTATGAATGATTCTAAGCACGGTAGTCTACTAGCTTGTCACGGAATCACCCTCTCTAAAAAGATGTTTCTAAAGACTGATTTGGAAAGGGCTCGCATCACATCTATACCCTATGCTTCTGCGATAGGCTCTATAATGTATACGATGTTTTGTACCAGACCATATGTTGCTTACGCACTTAGAGTGGTAAGCCGGTATCAGTCAAACCCAGGGGAGAAGCACTGGATAGCAGTAAAGAACATTCTTAAGTTCCTGAGAAGGACTAAGGAAATGTTCTTGGTGTATGGCAGAAAAGGACCTCCAGATCGGGGCCTTTGCTAACTCCAGCTTCCAGAGTGATAAGAATGACTCCAAGTCCATGTCAGGTTATAGCTTTACCCTCAATGGAGGGGCGGTCTGTTGGAAGAGCTCCAAGCAGGACACCGTTGCATACTCGACGATGGAAATAGAGTAGATCGCTGCATGAGACGCCGCAAAAGAGGCAGTCTGGATAAGGAAGTTCTTAACTGAACTTCTAGTGGTTCCTTCCATTGTTAGTCAAATACTTTAGTATTATGATAACAAATGGTGCTATAGCTTTAGGGAAGAAACCCAGGTCCTATCAGAGATCCAAACATATCTTGAAGCGGTACCACCTGATCAGGGAGATCGTTGATCCCTAGGAGATCGAGGTGAGGAGAGTAGATATGGAGAACAACACTACAGATCCACTCACAGAGGCCATCCCTCAGACAGAGTTCGAGAGACTATTCGAGATCTTCGATCTGTGATATGCCAGTATATGGCCTTTGTGCAAGTAGGAGATTGTTAGTGATATATGCTCTAGAGGCCATTATTGTATCATAATGGATTGTATATTACTTAATGGGAGCTTGGAATATACATGGATATAGTAACAGTATTGCTCGAAATGGTTGCATGCTACCTGGTTTAATTCTACCTCAATATGTGCATATATTTCTTTTAGCATATCACTTATACATATTGGTAGAGCCCTTAGGATCTTTGCTTGATTACCAGCGTTATGATGGCAGTCACATTAGTGGGGGCTGGGTAGTCTATAAGCACATCCTATACAGGTCCCTAATCGTAGGATTATCGAGACAGAGCATTGATACTCTACAGTAGACTAGTGTATATGCTTCTCATCCCAGCAGGGGAGATGGTCTATCCCACAGCCATTAGTACGTCGTACTGGAGATAGTATGCAGGTGCTCATTAGGTTATGAGTACACTGGACAGGACTCGTCGAGAACTGTGGGTGGGTATTATACCTATCGTCGGGTAGCAGTTCCCAGGTGACATGATTACAGCTTAGTCCGTCGAATTGACACTGCTACTTCGCCTCGAGTGTGTTCCCACTGCACTTTGATTACTACCCTACCACGGCTCAAAGGAGTCGTGCAGACTGGTAGTAGTTGGGTGCAGTCCCGAAGCACTTGGACGCAGTAGCGGTTAGATAGGATTCGTCTCTCCCGGTATTGGGGGTTGATATCGCGCAGTATTCGGAAGGCCATTACAAAAAGTCCTTGGCCAAGGCAAGCGAGATTTACTGGTATTCCAGTAGTTTCTCAGTGTGTTTTGGGCTATTCTCCAATACGACTTATTGCGCTATTAGGGGTCTAATGATTACCGCCCCCTAGGCCCGATATGCGATACTCTTAGACGAACAGACCGGACTGTACAGAGATTGTCACATACTGACTCAGTAGGAGTTCGGATGAGCTAGCTTATCGGCCTTCTTATCGACACATACCTGGGCAGCCGTTATGTGCAGCTAGTACCGCTTGCGACTTGTGGTTAAACCCACTGCCAGCGTAGTGTCGAGTCTTTAGAGTCCCACATAGAGAGTTTCCCTGCACCGGGCAAAAGGTGTAGAGGCCGTATGGTTTTACGACAGGGCTTCGATCATGTCATGACCCGAAATATTAGCTCGTGACCGGCACTTGAATCATGCAACGTCTAAAGGCGTAACGGAATTCAAGTAAGCTGAAACCCAGAAATCTAAACCTTTTAAGAAAAAATAAAGGAGGTGAGATTTTGAAATAAAGAAATATGAAATCAAGTTTTCTTAATGCATAGAAAAGGAACATGAATGATGCAAGTGAAATTTACTGGTTTGAAAACATGTTTCGTCTTTTTAAAAATTTTGGCAGCACCTCCTTTATATATTTTGATCCAAAACAACAAATACATAATAAGAATAATGGCATCCCCAAGCGGGAGCTAGCTCTTCGCAAAACGGCGGATCACAACCACGCAATACAGTATAAATAAGTATACGACGCCCAACGGCGAAGTTCACCAGAAAAAGATAAAGAAATGAGCAAGATATAACCCCAAAAGTGAATATAAAACCCAACGCTCAAATCTCGCAACTACAAGTCTCACTAAGTCTCATCACTTATACAATTTACAACTTTTGATTGATGGAGTTAATTAGATACAATATGAAATGTAGATACAAGAGTGGGAATGATACAAAGGTCCCACCTACCAATACAAAACACCTGAATGCAACTGTGTGCCAGCGAAGCCGCTACTGATCCAAGTGGTCAACCTGCAAGAACTGTGGCACAACGGGGGTGAGTTGCCAACTCGTGAGTAGAAAAATATCAACAGATAGAAATCGAATAAATAACGACTCCTTGGTCAACTATATCATGAAGGTAATACTATGATATCTAGGGTGACCGGGTCTGTATATGTGCCAACAAGGTAGTCAATACCTATATGCATGTGGATAACATCCAACAGTAATAATCAATGCATGTATGCATGTGGATCTCGTCCACCCATATTATCAATGTGTGTATGCTTGTGGATCTCGTCCACGTGTCAACCACTGACACAACAACATCATGCATGTAAATATCATAAAAGCATATGCATGAAAACGTGAGGATATAAATCAACATGTGTCCCTCGCGACACCTCAAAATCATGGAACCTGAGTGTCCAGCATCGACACTCGAAACATCATGAAAACTGTGTCCAGCATCGACACGTAAATCCTCATATATCTCAGGCGCCGCATCCTCAGATCGGCCCTCAGGCACCGCAAACCCTGGTCGGCCCTCATATCCATCTCGCTACTCCGGTCGGTATCCTCCGGATAACCGCCGAGTCTAAATGCTATCACCGGTAGGTAGTGCTCCCCTGCCGGGCTCACCGTATAACATATACGAGTCTTCTTGCCCCGGGGTACCTCACCGGGTCCACTATGTACCCGCAGAGGGTGCCCACCGCTCCTCGAATCGGGTTTCACATGCCACTCTCAGAACCGATAAAACACATGGTGGACGCACTGAAATATCATATCAAGAGAAACCGGGTTTTTAAAACAATACATGCTTTCTTTTGAAATAGCCACGGTTCTCAAATCCAGAAATCTCATGAAAAACAACATATCTCAATGCGTAAAAGCGTAAAGCATGATGTATGCGACATATAACAGAAATGTATGCATATCAATATATCATGCAACCTGGAACAGTGATATGACATATTAAGGGAAAACCGCTCTTTTAAATGACTCCAGTTTTTAAAATATCCCGTGGTTCCTAATCTCCCAATAAAACCAGTGATGTATGTAGGTACAATATGTATATGCGCAAGTATAGATGTACCAATTTATGTGTGCACCAATATGGATATACAAATGTATATATATGCGCAAGTATGAATATATCAATGTATATGTGCACCAATATGGATATACAATGTGTATGGGCGCAAGTATGAATATATCAATGTATATGTGCACCAAAGTAGATATACAATGTGTATGTGCGCAAGTATGAATATATCAATGTATATGTGCACCAATATGGATATACAATGTGTATGTGCGCAAGTATGAATATATCAATGTATATGTGCACCAGTGTGGATATACAATGTGTATGTGCGCAAGTATGAATATATCAATGTATATATGCACCAGTGTGGATATACAATGTGTATGTGCGCAATTATGAATATATTAATATATATGTGCCCCAATGTGGATATACAATGTGTATGTGCGCAAGTATGAATATATCAATGTATATGTGCACCAAAGTGGATATACAATGTGTATGTGCGCAAGTATGAATATATCAATGTATATGTACACCAATGTGGATATACAATGTGTATGTGCGTTAGTATGAATATATCAATGTAGATATGCACCAATGTGGATATACAATGTGTATGTGCGCAAGTATGAATATATCAATATATATGCGCAAGCAGGTTATGCAAAGAGTCATATTATGATGCAGCAATCTTACTGTGCAGTGACATGGCAATTATCGATGATGAAGTGTGTGAGCCTACAGTCTATGTGTGTGTAACATACGCATCATCGATAATGGTGCAGGTGTACTATCACAGGTATAAGCAAGGCAATATGAATAACATGAATGCATCATAAGGTAGATCGTCAGCTAGAAGCTATAAGGTATACATATCTAATATGATCGAGTCGGTGAATTTATCAATCGACATCCAGCCTAACAATATTGCGTACGGTATAATCCATCGTACGACAACCTCTAGTCAAGGGTATGGATCAATCATCAAGTCAAACACATCACGCACGGAAAATCATCGTACGACGACATTAAGCTAATAGGGATCCTAACATCCTATACGACAAATGAGGGTACGGCCTAATATCACGTACGACCTATCATCCATGATTCACAACATTCTATATATGGATATTTATATTTCTATATACCTATGTCCCAGGTCACATCCGCAATAGTCTTATATCAGGGGAACGGCAGGGTATAAATCATCTCGATCGACTCGCATCCGTATACCAACATATCATCATATCAACATATCATCATATCCGTCTTATATTCTTCATCGAATTTACATAAACATTTTATCATTACTAAGTGTAAGTATCTAATCTACTTACACACCCGAACCATACAATCAGATTTTTAAAGAAGTGAATCGTAGTTTTGAAAATAGGGGTTACGATGTTTTTAAGAAAAGATATCATTTGAAAATCCATAACATCCCTCAAGGTATATATTTAAAAGATATATACGATTCTTTGGTTTAGAAAAAGGTGTGGTTCGGATGATGTATCTACATCGACTATCTAGTCCTATAGTACCCTAAACGGAAATATCGCTAGACGTCGTCCTATGATAGTAGTAACATATCACTTCTAACTATCCTTTAGTTCCTAATATGGTTTCATAGCTATCTTCATTCAATCCCTAGTTTCCTAATCTAGGTTTCCTAACCATATTCTATAAATCAGTTTTCCATCAAAACTTTGCGGGGGTGCTATACGCCATCCACTCGACTTCCCCCGTGGATATAGATCCACTCACCTTGCTTCTTGCCTGCCGAAGTCGATGACGCCATGCTCCGTCGCCTTGGAATCCATGTGAAGGTACCTACAATAATCAACAGTGCAATGCGTATTAAAATCGAATCCGGAAAATCGATACGGCGCACGGTACGCTCATAGGTTAGAACTTATGGTCTACACGTGCAAAAACAATCAACCAACCCCTGTTGTCGATGTACAAACATCCAACAACCAAATACAAATCCAAATATCCAGAATTAACATTTCAAAATACGGAAATCATAGCCAAAAACAACCCAATGTGCTCCCAGATTTTTCCCTAAGCCAAATTGGTCAATTCTACATATATGGAGGGCCTAATTTACATCTAAAGGGACCACAGAACAAATACGGATCAATTCTAACCTACCCTGGCCGCAAATTGCGACCAGATTGAATAAATTTACGGCCCTGGTGCAGGGGATGGGGCTCAGGGATTGGTGGTAGCTTCCTAGGGGCCTGCACGACTCCTAGTAATTGCAAAATCATTTCTAGTGTCCCCGGGTTGCTCCAGATTCCAAAATACCCTCACAAATCACACATTTATCCGATGTCGGGGTTTCTAAATTCGTTTTTTGGGGTTTCTATGCTCTGGTCCAGGTCATTAAATAGCACCCAAGTCTAGTTAACAGCCACAACATCACCAATTTTAACAAACACTCAAACCCTTTGCCAGGGTTTTCTAAGATCAAAATTCCACACACAATCAACCTCTAAACTACACAAGAATGATAGGAAACTAAAACTAAACTAAAGGGAAGAATTTATACCTCCATTAGGCAACCTAAGAAAAACCCTAGCTCCTCAAGATTGTCAAAACCCAAATTTTCTTGGTCCAATGTGTAGAGGAGAAGGAGGTGGTCAATTTTAATGAAAGGTGTTTAGGGTTTTGGTGGAGTTTTTGAGGTGGATCTCTAGGGGTGAAGTGGAGGGAGATGAAGATGTAGAGGAGAAGAAGAAATGAAATGGGGAAGGGTATGGGCTGCTGCCCCCTCTCTCTCTCGTAATCTAACCCTCTCACTCTATTATTACCTTTTTGCCCTTTTTCACCCTTTTCTCTTTTCTTTTAAAAACCAACCCATCAAATACCCAAAACAACATAAGAAAACAACATGTAATCACTACATAACATGACATGGTACACTGGCCACGAAAAACTGTAGAAATGCGGATTTGGCTTAATCGCGATTAACAGTGCGCTAATCGGGTTTTTATCAAAATTGCATATAATAAATTTTAAAAATGCCAAATTCTTTAAATATATTTTTAAATGAATAAATCATTTTAATTTCTATTTATTTCATAATTATTGGTATATATTTATACCCTTTTTCGAAAACCCCAATTTCGCAAATCGGGTAGTTTTCGGGAAATATATTATTTTAATATTAAATTCCTAAAAATAATATTTTATATTTTCTGAAATGTTACAATCTTCCCCCCTTAAATAAATTCGGTCCCTGAATTTAAATTTAAACCCCTAAAATCTAAAACATTTCAATAATCAGCTCAAATCAACGGGGCTCCGAAGTCATGGAAAACGCAGAAATAATACCGCGCGTCAAGTGCGCATGAAAACGAGTACAAATCTCAAAATTGAACTCCGTCAAGCGTTATGCAAATCATCTGATTTGCACGCATATCCTCGGAGTTACAATAGAGATACGGATATCGAAATCCAATACTGAAACCCAATACACTCTTGTCAAATACTATAATACGTATATAGTACGCATTTTTGAAAACTCTAAAATTGGAATAAAATACATGCAAAATCTTTTCTAAATCGCCGCGGGAACGCGTAACTCACGGAATAACTGACGGACGCTCATTTTAAAATAATTATATATATCCATATTTGTTTTTCTAAATATACGTTCCGTCGTTTTGAAAATAACCCAAAAGGTTTTCCTTTATAAATGTTCGTGTCTCTCACGGACACGTAGGCAATAGCGAGACTATAGCTCCTTTTGAAAACCCTTTTTGGTAATCTTTTAATGCATGCAAGGTACTCAGCTACTGTCCTCAGATCAGTCCTGTTTGGCTACTACACAATATAGTGCCCAACATGAAAACAAAGTGCTCAAAAGCAAAATCAGCCTCAAAAGGCGTATCCGATAATCACACGCGTCTGGTGCACATGGGAATCATATACAAATACAAGTGCTACCAATGTGCGAAAAGTAAACTAAGTGCAACGGGTGTGCACGAAAGTATCTGTCCAGTGCAACGGGTGTGCACGACAACAATATCAAGTGCATCTAAAGTGCACTAAAATCTCAATCCCATGAATCCGGTGTGCACAGAATCACATCTCATATCATGCGCCCAACATGCGCGAAAATCCAATCCAAGTGCATATGTCCCGCACGAATGAAATCACATCCAATATGCACGGAAAAAATCTAAATCAAGAGCATCCCACATGCACGAGTAAAATCTCACTCAAGTGCATCCGATGCGTACAAAATCCAAAATCAAGCGCCTAATATACGCAAAAATCCAACCAAAATACGTCGGGTCCGTAAAAGCATATAGTGCAGTTGCATGCACGAAAACGAACGGCTAGTGCCAACGTGCACGAAAATACAAATCTGGTAAAACGAATGCTCAAGGATATAAATCGGGTGCAACCAAGGTACGGAGTATAAATTCAGTGCGACAAATGTTAGTTATATGTATGCCCTAGAGTCCATTACTGTACATACGATATATATTGTAATGGATGCTTGGACATATATAGGGAGGACTTTCTTGCTCGACATGATAGTACGCTATCTGGTTGTACTTTATCTTAACATGTACTCTGATTGTCTTTATGTTATATGCTGATAAGGCCCTTAGGATATGTACTCGACTACTGGGACTATGATGAGATCATACTAGTGGGGCCACGGTAGTCGACGAGTACATCCTATAACTGTTCCTAGTCGAGGGTGTATCGAGACAGGGCATCGATACACCAGAGTAGACTAGCGTATACGCATCTTGACCCATATGATGGGCGATGGATGATCCTATATCCATCGGTGTTTGACATCAAAGATGGTGTACGGGTGCTCAGTGGAGACTGGGTACACTGGACGGACTCGCCGAGAACTCCCAGATGGTATTATACCTCATGTCAGATGGCAGTTCTCCGGTGACACTGGTACAGAGTAGTCTGTTGACCCGAGATCGTCATAGAGTCTTGTGTGATTCCCACTGTGCTTTGATTTCCATCATACCACGTCCAAGAGGGCTTGCAAAAAGGTGGCTTTTGGGTACAGTCCCGAATCACATGGAGGCAATGAGCGATAGGAGGGGATTCGTCTCTCCCGGTATAGGGAGTTGATGTTGCGCTGTGTTCGATTGGCTATAACTAGAAATCCCTGGCCAGGGTTGCTGAGATTTACTGGTAAGTGTTATCAGTAGTTTCTCGAACTGTTATAGACCTCAAATCGACACGACTTATCAAGCTACTGGGGTCTGACGTTTACCACCCCTAGGCGAGATATGCAACATATCAGACGACGAGACCGGACTGTACGGGAGTGTTACTGATTTGGATTCACAGGAGAATGTACAAGCTTGCTTGTTGATCTTCTGAGCGCTCAATACCTGGGTAGCTGTTACGTTTAGCTGACCGCTTGCAGCTTGTGGGTGTTTGTGTCACGACCCGAAAGAGCACGTGACTGGCACTTGAACCATATGAAGCCTATAGGACTCCATCTGATCCAAGTAAGCCAAAAGCCCAGAAATCTAAAACCATTTTGGAGAATAAATAAAGAAAACTGGTTTAAAGAAGTGAAGAAATACAGGTTTGAAATCAAGGTTTTTAAATAACTAAGCCGAAGGTACGTTTTGAAAACAATAAAGTCTTTTCTAAAAATTTCGGCAGAGTTTCTCTTGTAAAACTGGCCCCGAATGGGGTACAATATGAATAACAATATATAAAATGATAAAGGCATCCCCAAGCGGGAGCTAGCTCTTCGTCAATCGACGGTCACAACCACGCAATGATATGATAATATACAACGCCAAGTGGCGAGGATCAAAACCAAAGAAAGCTCACAAGCAACAAGAAAACCGCAATACTTCTAAGCGCGACTCTAAGGTCGAATAATACAACACTGTCTCTAAGTCTGAAAGAATATACAAGTTTTGGTTGATGGAAATTCTAGATACAATGTAATAAAATAAATACAATGGTGATTCTTGATGCGAAAGAATCCACCTACCAAAAGCAAGTCACCCGCAAGAAGGAAGTGTACCAGAAATGCCGCAAAAGAACCTGTACGGCAGAACCTGCAAGAACTGTGGCACAACGGGGGTGAGTTGCCAACTCGTGAATAGAAACATCTACAAGCAGAAACCGAATGCAAGACATAATCCTAAGTCAACAATCAGTAATACAATCCACAAGAGTGCATCTGAGTGTAAAAAGGTGGCAAGGTAACATCTAAACATGCATGTAGTGCCAGGTACTCAGGTAAAAACATGTCATCAGTGTAAGGTATGTCTGCATGAAGTAAATATGGTGAAATATCAATGATATCAATACACATATATTAGCGTCCCATTCCACTAATATTGGTGTAAGGGTATATATAACAGTGCCCTCATACCCTGTTATATATACAAATGAAGTATGATAAGTGTAAAACCAGTCTGTATATGATCCATGTCTGTACATGATCCATGTCTGTATATATGTGGAACCCGTCCACCTGTCACCCACTGACAGTAAACATCAAGTATGCAAGTATGAGGATATAAACAATGTCATGGAAAAACCTCATGAAAACCCGTGCCTAGCATCGACACGTAAATCCTCATCCATATGGGGCTCCGTCTGCGGTATCGGCCCTCGGCCCCCCTGCAGTACGAGTCAACCCATGTCCATCTCTGGGCTCCGTCTGCGGCATCGGCCCATCGGCCCCGGCAGTACGCCCATCTCTCGGCTCCAGGCGGTATCCCCCAGATATCCGCCGAGCAAAAGGTAATATCACCGGACAGTATGGTTCCCCAGCCGGGCTCATCGGCTCATAGCACATCGACATCTCTTTCTTGCCCCGGGGTACTCCGGGCCCCACCATGTACCCTCGTACGGCCTCGACGCCTCCTCGTAGGGGTATATAAATCAGAACCGATAAAACTCATGGTGGAAGCTGAAATATCATATCAAGGGTAACCGGGTTTCAAAACATTTACATAATCACTTGAAATACCCACGGTTCCCCAAATCCAGAAATATCATGGAAACAAACATCCCAATGCGCATAATCAGAAAGTATGATGTATGTGACATATAAATGAAGTGCAAGTATAACAACATATCATGCAACATGGAATAATGGTATGCACATACAAGGTCATATCCTGATGCAATAATACTACTGTGTGGTGACATGGCAATTATCGATGATGAAGTGTGTGAGCCGGCAAATAGTGTACGTGGAACATACGCATCATCGATAATGGTGCTGGTGTCCTAACAGCATGATGGTAATATAGCAATGAACATATGCCAGCAATGTGAATAGTATGGAAATGCAGAAATCTAGTAGTCAACACCACAGTGAAGTATCTACTATGCAACTACATCTAAGTAACAGGTCAATCAGGAGGGGTAGGTGTGGAAACCACCTAAAACTGAGTCAAAGTATATATATAGATATATAGTCGGTGATCTCGCCTCAATGTCATATCGTAAGATATCCTCGGGTTATGAGTGCGGATCTATCATCAATATCGGCTCGTACGGTAAATCATCGCACGGCATCCCCAAAAGCTGGGTACAGGTCAACATCTCACTATCTCATCACATAACAGGTATCACTATCGTCAGATCATATAGTCTGGGGGTACTACTCTATGTCTAGTACAAATCGATACCATCACTGAAGTATGCATGCGGGGGTAAACACATATCCCAAGCCCGCAAGAAATCACAAGTCATATCCCACATATGAATCGTATCAAATCACCGATCCCAGGGCACCAAGCCCACATCATCAACTCATCTCCAAAGTCATCCCATATGATCAAACACAGTGCAAGTGTAAGTGATAAGCAAGGGTGTGTGTATAGGTGTAATTCTATCCTAGGGTTCGCGACTATGACTACACTAGTCATTACTAACCCTAACTATCCATAAAACACCTATAAACACAATAAACTGCATAATAATCTATCTACGGACTGCGGGGGTGCTATACGCCATCCACCCGATTTCCCCGTGTAGATATAATCTACTCACCTTGCATCATCATTTGCGGATGTCACCACGTATTTGCTTGTCGTCCCGAAGTCTTCATGGGTACCTACACATCAAATATCGTATATGCGCATTAAAACCAAATCCGAGCTAAAACGGCGCATGAAATCCAAAACGATACGATAAGGGGCCTATAGGTGAGAACCTATGGCACGCCTTCAAAACCATCAATAGATCCTCTATATCGTCGTATAAACGACAAATAGTCGAGGTAAAACGAAATACACCAATGCAGAAATGAAAATACGGAATACGGAAACACGAATTCAAAACGGCAACTTAGGAAATGTGTCCCAGATTTTACCCTAGAAGGAATATGTCAAAACTTGAAGTACCCAGGGTCTAAACTATAGGAAATGGGGCCAGGCACGCAAAACGAGGCAATTCCTCACTGGTCTGGCCGCAATTTGCGGCCAGAATAGGGATTCCGGCGGCCTCAGTTTGGAATGGGGAGCTGGGGTTTGGGGTGTTGGTTCCATTGTGCCTGCACATCTCACTGTCCATCCAAAATTATTTTAGGGTTCTCGGGGTAATAGCAGATTCAAATTAACCCTCACAGACTTCACATTTTCCCCGATATCGGTTTCTAAAATCCGTATTTCTGGTTCTAGCTTCAGGTTTTGGGTTCCAATTCATGCACTAGGGTGTTTACAAGTCCTCTACTGAGCTCAATTTCAAATTACAACTCACGTTTCTCTCAAACCCTAACTAGGTTTTCATCATGTCCAAAATATCACACAATATCGATTCTAAACATGCCAAGGGGTATAGGAAATGCTAAAACTAAGATAATGGTTCAGAAATTACCTCAATTGGCAACTCAAGAATTTTCTTGAGTTGCCCCAAGTGGCCACAATCCAATATTTCTAGGTCCATCTTGAAGATCTCGAGCTTGTGCATCTTTTTAAAGAAACGAACTAGGGATTTTGGTGTGGTTTTGGTGATGTTTTTGGGCTTTGAAGAGGGGAGGATGATGGAGGGGAGGCAGCAGCAAGAGGAGAAGGAGGAGGGAAGAAAATGATGGGAGAAGAATGGTTAAGTCCAAGGTCAAAGCAACCCTCACCCCTCTCTTACCTACTCTCATTCTTTAATCTTATCTTTTCTTTTTCTTTTTTTTTTTTTCATTTTCCTTTAATCCTTAATTCAAACCTTCTCACCTTAATAGTAAACCCAAATGATAAATCATGGCAAGAAAATGCACAAGTGTAGGAAAGGTGATATATGCAAGTTTTGCACAAAATTGCCAAAAAACCCGATTAGCGATTTTAATCGCGATTAGCACTAAATTAGTGTCAAACTAATCACAAAAACTTAAAAATGTCAAAATTCACTAATTTACCCTATTTTAGAATTTTCCATAATTTTTCTAACATTTTTCCTATTTAATTGCATTTAATATTAAAATAATCAATAAAATAATATTAAATTATAGAAATTCCCAAAATTAATATTTTATATTTTTGAAAATGTTACAATCTACCCTCCTTAAAGAAATTCGGTCCCCGAATTTAAATTTAAACCCCCAGATACAAAAACGTTTCAGTATAATCCATTTTGTCGGGGCTCCGAAAGCATCAACACATAAGAATATCATAAAAGTATACTGCTCTACTAGAAATCAATCCCCAAAATGCATATATAAGAATATCCTATGCGTCTGGTGCGCAAGGAATCAAAATCCATATATGTGTCAAACAGGTGTACAAAACAACATCTAGGTGCAACGGGTGTGCACGAAACATCTGTCGTAGGCAACGTGTGTGCCTGACAGAAAAATCAGGTGCATATGAAATGCACGAAGAATTCCGATTTAGTGCATCTGGCGTGCACCAAAATCGTATATCAAAACACTAAAGATGCATGAAAACTACGCTGAAAGTGCAAATCAAATCACTGAATACGATAGGCATGAAATCTCAATCAATATCTCAATGTAATAACTCAGCGCAAAATATATAAATATCCAGTGGGTGCATGAAACCAATATCATAAAACTCAGTCATCAAAACTAAATCATGCAAACCGAACGCCCAAAATACCAAAATCCAAAATGACGGATACGTGATAATCGAATCACAAAATCACAAATCATAAATACCGTCGTCGGTAGTTCCTCCTTCAAGGTCGAGAAGGAGTCGGTGCAATCCACTGCTAGCAGCGCAGGATATCTACCTGCCTCTTGCTCACGGTCTGGCGTCCTCCGTCTCTGGATTCTTATCTTCGCTGCGGATCACCTACCACGCGGTCAATCGGCTCATCGGCCCTGTCAGATGTGCTAACGGGGACGATTCCGTTCTGGTACTTCTCTGGTCACCTCTCGGTCAAACCTCACGACCACTCGTAAGGCAGCATGTCACTGGCGTCGGCCTCTGGCTCTCTGAAAGCACGTCTCACATCTGATCCTGGGTGCAAACACCGTTGCAGCAATGTCCTTGAAGGAATCCTGCTCAAGGTCTCTTCCAATCATGCCTATGCCGAACCAAACGGAGGCTGGCTCTCCTGCACAACCTCTTCTCGCTCAAAAGATACCCGTGTCCTCAGCACAATATCTACTCAGAAACTGGTCGCATCCCAACGTCTCTGTAAGCATGTCAGGTCTCTAGTCTCGACGGGAAGCAATGACAGCTCGTCGGTGTCTCACACGAACCTCTTGTTCCAACTGTCTCCATCGTTGTCCACTATGACGCCACGCCAAGCTACTATGCACTGCACTGTCCTCGGCCACGGTCAATCTGAAGTCTCTCACACGGACTCGAATCAAGTATTCTGTAGCTTCATCACTCTGTAGAAGATGTCAGGTCGAACTGGTCCTCGGAAACACGTCCCAACCATCGGAGGAATACTCATCACTCGTCCGTCCTTGATCAATTCGCAACGCATCTGTGTAAGTTCCTTATCCAAACCTGGTCAACCACATCGTCGACAATGCTGAACTCTATCCTGCTGGGTGCGCGCAATACGACCACTCCTGGTCCAGGTCTTCTCGTATTGTTTCCCGAAGGGTCCTGTCGGGTTCCTTTCTCAATTCTCAATCCTGCCGAAATGCCCGGAAGTCATCATCCCATGCTGAAGCTAAAGCTCTTTCCGGAACGGCTGCATACTTATCGCGCTTCTTTCTGGAAGATATATCCATATACCACGCCTCGGGGTGCACATCACATCTCTAATGTCAGCGGAGTGGGACGTCATCTCGTCGAAATATCTCGTGATTTCTTTACTTCACTCTGCTCAAATGTCGACTGATTCGGACTCGTCTCATCATGGCTGCATGAACGGCGCTCCGACGGCTACGCTCGTATCTGGAGTCTCCCAAGCAGTATCCCATCACGATATCCGAAAGATGTCGAACCGTCCGATCGACTCGTCAGAACCTCATAATCCCCCAAGAGCTCACATCTCGGGTACAGTTTAATAGTATCGAGTACATGCCACAGCGTCGGTGGTCCAGCCGTAGAAGGGCAAACTCAAGCCTCACTAATGGCGCCGCGGAACCGCCGTAAACCCTAAGGTTCAAAGGCTGTCACACGGTCATTAAGTCGAGTTAGGGTTTCATTCTTCTAGAGGGTCCATAGAATCACCTGCATGTCTTTCCGTATACTTTAAACTTGGAAAATAGGCTCCTGACATTCGATCGTCTCTATCGACTCTCAACGAACCTGCGTGAAGTCGTCTCTAGCTGGAATCGATCCACCTGATGACCTCGCATCGGGGTAAGCGAACTCACCACACGTCCTAGTCATCCATCCTCGGTGACTAGCAACTCGCTAACATCTCTCTAAAAACATGCTCATGCTGCAACAGCTCCAATCATCTGGGCGATATCTCATCCCTTGCAGCAACAACTGGCTCATATGCCTGTACACCGAACAACGCCTCAATCCTCCAGGAAAGGCAACACCTAAGCGGTCATCTCTGAGTCGATCTGCTCTAGATCTGAGTAAGACTCTCCACACTGGAAATCTTCAACTCAACTGGGCCCGCTCTGGCGCAAAATCGGACGAATCACCTTCGTTTCTCAAATCGGGTAGACTAGCTACCAACAGTCGCATATCTGCCTGAAAGCTCCGGCAATCTCAGCTCGTAAGCTCCGAAAGCAACATCCTGTCAATCTCAGCAACAGCTGGTCCATCTGTCTGCACGGTAGGCGACATCACAACCTCTGAGGTATGCTGTACATCAACAGTCCTCTCTCAACTGGCAGCTCTAACAGTGGCTCGATCATCCGGTGCAAGACCATGCATTCGCCTCCACTAGAGGTCACAATCACCAATACTAACTCGAGACGTTCCCATGTCACCAGAAAACACAAAGGTCGGCCCTCGTACCAAACGAGCTCACACCGGCCGTAACCCTAGCAGCAGCCCAAACTGCGCTCAAACATGGTGACAGGAACCTCAATCGAGTATCAAAAGAGCACATCAATGACAAGAAGGAAACAACAGATCCAAAGTGGATACATGATCATAGGAAGGAACAGCATCAATGAAGATATGATCATGAACTAATAGAATCGGGGATCTCAAATGGATGTATAATCCTGGATATGAAGAGAATCACAGATTTCGAAAAGTATGCACATCCTAAGGTTCCTTAAGCGGAGTGGCGTGTCGTAAGTATGCCGCGGAACATACCAACGGTACGTCACTCTACTTTAGTCACTTATTCCATCAACCAAGGGTCATCCTAATACGACGAAAGTTCGGGTTTACACCCCCTCGACCAAGTCTAAGTTCCGTAAGGTCAAGCCTAAGTTCCGTATATAAACAACTCCCTAGGCTCCACATAGTCAAACTTAAACTCGAACCAAGGTCAACCTAGCGCTCTGATACCAACTTTGTCACGACCCGAAAGAGCACGTGACTGGCACTTGAACCATATGAAGCCTATAGGACTCCATCTGATCCAAGTAAGCCAAAAGCCCAGAAATCTAAAACCATTTTGGAGAATAAATAAAGAAAACTGGTTTAAAGAAGTGAAGAAATACAGGTTTGAAATCAAGGTTTTTAAATAACTAAGCCGAAGGTACGTTTTGAAAACAATAAAGTCTTTTCTAAAAATTTCGGCAGAGTTTCTCTTGTAAAACTGGCCCCGAATGGGGTACAATATGAATAACAATATATAAAATGATAAAGGCATCCCCAAGCGGGAGCTAGCTCTTCGTCAATCGACGGTCACAACCACGCAATGATATGATAATATACAACGCCAAGTGGCGAGGATCAAAACCAAAGAAAGCTCACAAGCAACAAGAAAACCGCAATACTTCTAAGCGCGACTCTAAGGTCGAATAATACAACACTGTCTCTAAGTCTGAAAGAATATACAAGTTTTGGTTGATGGAAATTCTAGATACAATGTAATAAAATAAATACAATGGTGATTCTTGATGCGAAAGAATCCACCTACCAAAAGCAAGTCACCCGCAAGAAGGAAGTGTGCCAGAAATGCCGCAAAAGAACCTGTACGGCAGAACCTGCAAGAACTGTGGCACAACGGGGGTGAGTTGCCAACTCGTGAATAGAAACATCTACAAGCAGAAACCGAATGCAAGACATAATCCTAAGTCAACAATCAGTAATACAATCCACAAGAGTGCATCTGAGTGTAAAAAGGTGGCAAGGTAACATCTAAACATGCATGTAGTGCCAGGTACTCAGGTAAAAACATGTCATCAGTGTAAGGTATGTCTGCATGAAGTAAATATGGTGAAATATCAATGATATCAATACACATATATTAGCGTCCCATTCCACTAATATTGGTGTAAGGGTATATATAACAGTGCCCTCATACCCTGTTATATATACAAATGAAGTATGATAAGTGTAAAACCAGTCTGTATATGATCCATGTCTGTACATGATCCATGTCTGTATATATGTGGAACCCGTCCACCTGTCACCCACTGACAGTAAACATCAAGTATGCAAGTATGAGGATATAAACAATGTCATGGAAAAACCTCATGAAAACCCGTGCCTAGCATCGACACGTAAATCCTCATCCATATGGGGCTCCGTCTGCGGTATCGGCCCTCGGCCCCCCTGCAGTACGAGTCAACCCATGTCCATCTCTGGGCTCCGTCTGCGGCATCGGCCCATCGGCCCCGGCAGTACGCCCATCTCTCGGCTCCAGGCGGTATCCCCCAGATATCCGCCGAGCAAAAGGTAATATCACCGGACAGTATGGTTCCCCAGCCGGGCTCATCGGCTCATAGCACATCGACATCTCTTTCTTGCCCCGGGGTACTCCGGGCCCCACCATGTACCCTCGTACGGCCTCGACGCCTCCTCGTAGGGGTATATAAATCAGAACCGATAAAACTCATGGTGGAAGCTGAAATATCATATCAAGGGTAACCGGGTTTCAAAACATTTACATAATCACTTGAAATACCCACGGTTCCCCAAATCCAGAAATATCATGGAAACAAACATCCCAATGCGCATAATCAGAAAGTATGATGTATGTGACATATAAATGAAGTGCAAGTATAACAACATATCATGCAACATGGAATAATGGTATGCACATACAAGGTCATATCCTGATGCAATAATACTACTGTGTGGTGACATGGCAATTATCGATGATGAAGTGTGTGAGCCGGCAAATAGTGTACGTGGAACATACGCATCATCGATAATGGTGCTGGTGTCCTAACAGCATGATGGTAATATAGCAATGAACATATGCCAGCAATGTGAATAGTATGGAAATGCAGAAATCTAGTAGTCAACACCACAGTGAAGTATCTACTATGCAACTACATCTAAGTAACAGGTCAATCAGGAGGGGTAGGTGTGGAAACCACCTAAAACTGAGTCAAAGTATATATATAGATATATAGTCGGTGATCTCGCCTCAATGTCATATCGTAAGATATCCTCGGGTTATGAGTGCGGATCTATCATCAATATCGGCTCGTACGGTAAATCATCGCACGGCATCCCCAAAAGCTGGGTACAGGTCAACATCTCACTATCTCATCACATAACAGGTATCACTATCGTCAGATCATATAGTCTGGGGGTACTACTCTATGTCTAGTACAAATCGATACCATCACTGAAGTATGCATGCGGGGGTAAACACATATCCCAAGCCCGCAAGAAATCACAAGTCATATCCCACATATGAATCGTATCAAATCACCGATCCCAGGGCACCAAGCCCACATCATCAACTCATCTCCAAAGTCATCCCATATGATCAAACACAGTGCAAGTGTAAGTGATAAGCAAGGGTGTGTGTATAGGTGTAATTCTATCCTAGGGTTCGCGACTATGACTACACTAGTCATTACTAACCCTAACTATCCATAAAACACCTATAAACACAATAAACTGCATAATAATCTATCTACGGACTGCGGGGGTGCTATACGCCATCCACCCGATTTCCCCGTGTAGATATAATCTACTCACCTTGCATCATCATTTGCGGATGTCACCACGTATTTGCTTGTCGTCCCGAAGTCTTCATGGGTACCTACACATCAAATATCGTATATGCGCATTAAAACCAAATCCGAGCTAAAACGGCGCATGAAATCCAAAACGATACGATAAGGGGCCTATAGGTGAGAACCTATGGCACGCCTTCAAAACCATCAATAGATCCTCTATATCGTCGTATAAACGACAAATAGTCGAGGTAAAACGAAATACACCAATGCAGAAATGAAAATACGGAATACGGAAACACGAATTCAAAACGGCAACTTAGGAAATGTGTCCCAGATTTTACCCTAGAAGGAATATGTCAAAACTTGAAGTACCCAGGGTTTAAACTATAGGAAATGGGGCCAGGCACGCAAAACGAGGCAATTCCTCACTGGTCTGGCCGCAATTTGCGGCCAGAATAGGGATTCCGGCGGCCTCAGTTTGGAATGGGGAGCTGGGGTTTGGGGTGTTGGTTCCATTGTGCCTGCACATCTCACTGTCCATCCAAAATTATTTTAGGGTTCTCGGGGTAATAGCAGATTCAAATTAACCCTCACAGACTTCACATTTTCCCCGATATCGGTTTCTAAAATCCGTATTTCTGGTTCTAGCTTCAGGTTTTGGGTTCCAATTCATGCACTAGGGTGTTTACAAGTCCTCTACTGAGCTCAATTTCAAATTACAACTCACGTTTCTCTCAAACCCTAACTAGGTTTTCATCATGTCCAAAATATCACACAATATCGATTCTAAACATGCCAAGGGGTATAGGAAATGCTAAAACTAAGATAATGGTTCAGAAATTACCTCAATTGGCAACTCAAGAATTTTCTTGAGTTGCCCCAAGTGGCCACAATCCAATATTTCTAGGTCCATCTTGAAGATCTCGAGCTTGTGCATCTTTTTAAAGAAACGAACTAGGGATTTTGGTGTGGTTTTGGTGATGTTTTTGGGCTTTGAAGAGGGGAGGATGATGGAGGGGAGGCAGCAGCAAGAGGAGAAGGAGGAGGGAAGAAAATGATGGGAGAAGAATGGTTAAGTCCAAGGTCAAAGCAACCCTCACCCCTCTCTTACCTACTCTCATTCTTTAATCTTATCTTTTCTTTTTCTTTTTTTTTTTTTCATTTTCCTTTAATCCTTAATTCAAACCTTCTCACCTTAATAGTAAACCCAAATGATAAATCATGGCAAGAAAATGCACAAGTGTAGGAAAGGTGATATATGCAAGTTTTGCACAAAATTGCCAAAAAACCCGATTAGCGATTTTAATCGCGATTAGCACTAAATTAGTGTCAAACTAATCACAAAAACTTAAAAATGTCAAAATTCACTAATTTACCCTATTTTAGAATTTTCCATAATTTTTCTAACATTTTTCCTATTTAATTGCATTTAATATTAAAATAATCAATAAAATAATATTAAATTATAGAAATTCCCAAAATTAATATTTTATATTTTTGAAAATGTTACAGTTTGATATGATCATCACCTACTGCCGGCGTATTGACGATTCTTTAGAGTCCTACACAGAGGTTTCTTGACTAAGGCAAAACGGAGTAGGGGCACGTATGTGATATGTGCAGGACCGAGGATAATGCGATATGAGATACCGTATTCTATTCTCGCGATATTTGATATCAGCCAGGTCATCGGATCAAGTGTTGATTCGATGAATCGGTACGGATAAATATTAGTCGGTTATATGCGATATGGCCGGATTGTCGGATCAAGTGTTGATTCGATAATTTAATGTATAATAATATATATGATATATTAAATTACATTAAAAAATATTAGCTCACTAAAAGATTCTTTTTCTCACTCGGGTAATACATTGATATATATATGCGATATATGTTAATTGTATTATTTTATTTTGTTACAATAAATATTATATATGTGATATATAATATTGTAACATGATATGATAACTAATGCAACATGATTAGTGGAGATTAAACATGGTTAGGGTTTGATTTGGGTTAAGTTTTTCTAGATGATTCTAGAAGGTTTAGTTTTGTTTTGTGCAAAGATATTTTCAAGTGACTCATTCTTAACCTAACCCAAACCCTAGCCTTGGTTAATTCTTTACAAAGGTTTATTCAACCATGGTTGCATTATTCATCATATTTTATCTTTCATTATTCGTCACAAAAGGTTTCTAATGAGATTATTCATCATCTTCTTCCTTCTTCTTCCTTTGAGCAAAAGCTTTCTAGCTTTTTGCTTTGTGATGAAAATGAGTGAGAATATGAAAAAAAATGAGAGCAAAAATCCTACTTCATCATCCTCATCTACCCTTGCCCTTTAGATGAGAGTGTTCACTTCATTTAGTGAGTGTTAGCTTGTGTTAATGAAACTTCAAGGTAGATCATCTTTGTTATCGAAAATCGGAAGCAAGCTTGTATCTTTCTCTTCGTGGTGCCTCTCGAGAGTCCGGAACACGATGATCGCAGCAAAGGGACCTCAACACGGAGCTTAAGAAGTGAAGGAACGGATCTACAAAGGTTGTAATCCCTCTCACTTAGTGTTAAAGTGTTTAACATACTTGTTTTCGCCTAATCTCTAGTTTAAAGATCCGGCTTTGGGTTGTTCGGCACGGCTAAATTTTAAATCGGGCATGGATGATGCCTCGTAGAACCTTGTGGCAGTGCATAGAAACCCTACAACAAACGCATAATTACCCGTCCGGTGCAACAAATGCAAGAAATGCAAATCTAGTGCAACTAATGTGCAAAATACGAATCTGGTGCAGCAATTGCACGAAATACAATCAATAACTCAAACGCATAAAAGCAATACCGAGTACACCAAGGTGTATAAAATCGTAAACGTGTGCAACTGCATCCACAAAATACAAATCAATGCACTGCAAGCACATATAAGCTATACCGAGTGCAAAAATCAAATCGAGTGCGTACCACACGCACAAAATCAAATCACCGTATGAAATCCACGAAATCATAGTCATGTGCAGCCAAGGCACAAAACCAAATCTCAAGTGTAATAGATATACACAAATCGCAAATCAACATAACGGTGTATAAAATATATATAAGGTGCGATAACTATGCGCAAAAATGTAAATACCCAGTAGGTGCAACCATGGTGCACAAAATCAATATCAGGAAACTCGTCATCAAAACTCAAATCCAAGCGATATAATCGGGATACTCGGATCAAAAATGCAAATCGCAACAAAGGACATCGAGGCACACCTCCTACGATGTCGAAAAATAAATCGGTGCGCCTAAAACTGGCAGGGAATGAACATCCGTTCGCCTCCTACTCACGGCCTGGCGTCCTCTGTCTCTGGGTCCTTATCCTCTCTGTGGATTACCAATCCCGCAATCCATCGGCTCATCGGCCCTGTCAGGTGTGCTAACGGGGACGATTCCGCTCTAGAACTTCTCTGATCAACTCTCGGTCAATCATCACGACCACTCGTAAAGCAGCACGTTACTGGCGTCGGCCTCTGATCCTCTGAACACGCGTGACACATCTAATCCTGGGTGCAAATCTCATTGCAGCAGTGTCCTGGAAGGAATCATGCTCGAGGTCTCTTCCGATCTTGCCTATGCCGAACTGTACGGAGGCTGGTACTCTTACATAACCCTTTCTCGTTTTCTAGAAATCTGCGTGTTCCACACACATTTCCTCGGAAACTGTCCGTATCCCAACGCCTCTGTAAGCATATCAGGTCTCTAGTCTCGACGGGGAGTAATGACAGCTCGTCAGCGTCTCGCACGAACCCTTGGTTCTACTTATCTTTATCGTTGTCCACTATGACGTCACGCCATGCTATCTGCGTACTACAACTGTTCTCAGCCACGGTCAATCCGAAGTCTCTCACACGGACTCGAAGTCACGAACTCGGTATTTTCATCACTCGGTAGAAGCTATCTGGCCGAACACGTCCTCGGGAACTCGTCCAAACCATCGGAAGAATACTCAATACTCATCCGTCCTCGATCAACTCACAACGCTTCTGGGTGAGGTCCTCTATACGAAGCTAGTCAGCTTACTGGTCTCTTATCACAAGGTATCCGGACGACGTCAAACCCTTCGATCGAGTCATCAAGGTCCCAAAATTTCCCGAAGGCTCAACACCTGGGCGCGGTCTAAAAATATCTGGTACATACCACAGCACCTCTGGACCAGCCGTAGAAGGGCAAACCCAAGCCTCACTGATGGCATCGCTAAACTGCCACAAACCCTAAGGTTCAAAGCGGTTCCATGGTCATCATGTCAAGTTAGGGTTTCATTCTTCTAGAGGGTCCACAGAATTACCTGCATGTTCCTCCGAACACTTTAAACTTGGGAAAAATGGGTTTCTGACACTCGTTCGAACCTTTTTGCTTCGCCCATACAACATGTTAATACCCTTCGTCCGCATGCTAAATAATGCCTCAATCCTCCAGGAAAGGAGATACATCGGCGGTCATCTCTGGCTCGGTCTGCTCTAGGTCTGAGTAAGATTCTTTCCACTATGGAAATCTTCAACTCAACTGGGCCTACGTCAACGCATCAATTTGACGAATCACCTTCATCTCTCAACTCGGGATAGACTATCTATCATCTGTCCCATTTCTGCCTGGAAGCTCTAGCGATCTTAGCTCGTAAGCTCTAGAAGCGACATCCCATCATCTCAGAAACAGCTGGGTCACCTGTCTGCACAGTAGGCGACAACAAAATCTCTGAGGTATGTTGTACATCAACAGTCCTCTCGCAATTGGCAGCTCTAACAATGGCCCGATCATCCGGTGTAAAACCAAGCACTCGCCTCCACAAGAGGTCACAACATAAATACTAACTCGAGACGTTCCCATGTCACCGGAAAACACAATGGTCAACCCTTGTACCAGACGAGCTCACCCAAACTGCAACACTAGCAGCAGCTCAATCTGCGCTCAAACATGGTGACAGGAACCTCAATCGAGTATCGAAGAAAGCAGACCAACGACATGAAAGAAAACGACAGATCTAGAATGGATACATGATCATAAGAAGGAACAACATCTATGAAAGTATGATCATGGAAATGAATAGAATCAAGGATACGAAGAGAATCACTGGTCTCAAAAATATGTACATCCTAAGGTTTCTTAAGTGGAGTATCGTATCGTAAATATGCCGCGGAACATACGTACGGTATGTCACTTTACTCAAGCTACCTACTCCATCAATCAGGCTCAGCCTATGAAACGAATGTTCGGGTCAAATACCCCCCGTTCAAGTCTAAGTTCCGTAAAGTCAAGCCTAGGTTGCGAAATACATACCCGCCCTAGACTCCGCATAGTCAAACATAAACTCGAACAAAGGTTAAACCTAACGCTCTGATACCAACTTTTTCACAACCCGAAATATTAGCTCGTGACCAGCACTTGAATCACGCAACATCTAAAGGCGTAACGGAATTCAAGTAAGCTGAAACCCAGAAATCTAAACCTTTTAAGAAAAAATAAAGGAGGTGAGGTTTTGAAATAAAGGTATATGAAATCAAGTTTTCTTAATGCATAGAAAAGGAACATGAATGATGCAAGTGAAGTTTACTAGTTTGAAAACATGTTTCGTCTTTTTAAAAATTTTGGCAGCACCTCCTTTGTATATTTTGATCCAAAACCACAAATACATAATAAGAATAATGGCATCCCCAAGCAGGAGCTAACTCTTCGCCAAATGGTGGATCACAACCACGCAATAAAGTATAAATAAGTATACGACGCCCAACGGCGAAGTTCACCAGAAAAAGATAAAGAAATGAGCAAGATATAACCCCAAAAGTGAATATAAAACCCAACACTCAAATCTCGCAACTACAAGTCTCACTAAGTCTCATCACTTATACAATTTACAACTTTTGATTGATGGAGTTAACTAGATACAATATGAAATGTAGATACAAGAGTGGGAATGATACAAAGGTCCCACCTACCAATGCAAAACACCCGAATGCAACTGTGTGCCAGCGAAGCCGCTACTGATCCAAGTGGTCAACCTGCAAGAACTGTGGCACAACGGGGGTGAGTTGCCAACTCGTGAGTAGAAAAATATCAACATATAGAAATCGAATAAACAACGACTCCTAGGTCAACTATATCATAAAGGTAATACTATGATATCTAGGATGACCGGGTCTGTATATGTGCCAACAAGGTAGTCAATACCTATATGCATGTGGATAACATCCAACAGTAATAATCAATGCATGTATTCATGTGGATCTCGTCCACCCATATAATCAATGTATGTATGCATGTGGATCTTGTCCACCCATATAATCAATGTGTGTATGCATGTGGATCTCGTCCACGTGTCAACCACTAACACAACAACATCATGATGTAAATATCATAAAAGCATATGCATGAAAATGTGAGGATATAAATCAACATGTGTCCCTCGCGACACCTCAAAATCATGGAACCTGAGTGTCCAGCATCGACACTCGAAAAATCATGAAAACCGTGTCCAGTATCGACACGTAAATCCTCATATATCTCAGGCACTGCATCCTTAGATCGGCCCTCCGGCGCCGCACACCCTGGTCGGCCCTCATATCCATCTCGCTACTCCGGTCGGTATCCTCCGGATAACCGCCGAGTCTAAATACTATCACCAGTAGGTAGTGCTCCCCTGCAGGGCTCACCGTCTAACATATACGAGTCTTCTTTCCCCGGGGTACCTCACCGGGTCCACCATGTACCCGCAGATGGTGCCTACCACTCCTCGAATCGGGTTTCACATGCCACTCTCAGAACCGAGAAAACACATGGCGAACGCACTGAAATATCATATAAAGAGAAACCGGGTCTTTAAAACAATACATGCTTTCTTTTGAAATAGTCACGGTTCTCAAATCCAGAAATCTCATGAAAAACAGCATATCTCAATGCGTAAAAGCGCATGTTAGTTGTACGTATGCCCTAGAGGCCAGTATTGTACAGATGATGTATATTATATTGGATGCTTGGACATATATAGAGATGACTTTCTTGCTCGATATGATAGTATGCTATCTGGTTGCACTTTATCTTAACATGTATACTTGTCTCTTTATACTGTCTTATAGTAACATGTTGGTAAAGCCCTTAGGATGTGTACTTGACTACCTGGACTATGATGCGGATCATACTAGTGGGGACATGGTAGTCCATAAGTACATCCTTCAAGGTCCTTAGTCGTGGGTGTATCGATATACCAGTGTAGACTAGCGTATACGCTTCTCGACCCATGAGATGGGTGATGGATGATACCATATCCATTGCTGTTTGACATCAGAGATGGTATACGGGTGCTCAGTGGAGACTGGGTACACTGGACGGACTCGCCGAGGACTCCCAGATGGTATTATACCTTACGTCAGATGGCAGTTCTCAGGTGACACTTGTGCAGGTTAGTCTGTAGACCCGAGATCCTCATAGAGTCTTGTGTGATTCCCACTGTTCTTTGATTTCCACCTTACCACGTCCATGAGGGCGTGCAAAACGGTGGTTTTTGGGTACAATCCCGAGTCACATGGAGTCAATGAGCGATAGGAGGGGTTTCGTCTCTCCCGGTATTGGGGGTTGATGTTGCACTGTGCTCGATTGGCCGTAACAGGGAAGTCCCTGGCCAGGGCTGATTAGAGATTTACTGGTAAGTGTTACCAGTAGTTTCTTGACCCGTTATGAGCCTCACATCGGCACGACTTATCGGTTATTGGGGTCTGATGTTTACCACCCCTAGACTTGATATGCGACATATCAGACGAGAAGACCGGACTGCACGGGTAGTGTTGCCGGTTGGCTCGACGGGAGTTGTAGCAGGTTCGCTTGTTTTCTTCTGATCGCTCAATACCCGGATGGCCGTTACGTTTAGCTGACCGCTTACGGCTTGGGGGTGCTTGATATGATCATCACCCACTGCCGGCGTATTGACGAGTCTTAGAGTCCCACAAAGGAGTTACCTAGTCCAGGCGAAACGTTGTGGTGCGCGTATGCGATATGCGCATGGACCCGGTTAAAATGCGCGTATGAGATACCGTATATTAATCGGGCGGCTTGCTTTTGGTTGGGTCGTATGTGATATGGCCGGATTGATAAATCAAGTGTTGATTTATCATTTAACCATTAGATTCTCACTAG
Source organism: Agapanthus africanus (assembly GCA_030015575.1). Classification (NCBI taxonomy): domain Eukaryota; kingdom Viridiplantae; phylum Streptophyta; class Magnoliopsida; order Asparagales; family Amaryllidaceae; genus Agapanthus; species Agapanthus africanus. Next base: position 391,853,636 of record JASDDO010000012.1, on the reverse strand, counting down.
AAATCCTTTCTTGTATTTTTGGATGTATGCATGCATGTATGCATTCTTTCTTGATTCATGCACATATGGATGTGCATGCACACATACATACATACATCATCCTTCATGGTTGTATATACATAGAAAATGGTTGCAATATAAGACTCACACCATGGTTTTATATATATGTATTATTATTGCATTTGTTTTAAAACAGAAAGAAAAAGGAAAGGATAATTCATGGTTTCTTTCTACACTCTTCTTTGACCTAACCATGCTCACCCACCATTTAACCATGGATTAACTTTCCTTTTGTGTTTTAACTCAAGTTAAATAATATCTTTATTGTTTAACCATGGTTTGAGATGAGAGGTGAAAATATATATACATATATTTTCTATTTTCTTATTAGAGTTTATCTTTTCTCTTGTTCTAGAAAAGGCCACCATCTTCTTCCTCCTTCATCTTTTGCTCTCTAGATTTATCTAGTGAGCAAATTACTTATCAAATTAGAATTTTGAAGTGAGAAAAGCCACCACAACATCATTCTACACAAGTCTTGCCCACTTGTTTAGAGTGTTAGCTTCATTCTCTTCTCTTGATCAAGTGAAGTTGCAAGCTTGGACAAAGCGGACTCCGGGTGGATCATCGTGGACCTAGAGGAGTTCGAGCTGACCTTTTCCAAACCCCAAGTAGCCGAGGAGTCTAGCGTAGGGAGCTACAAAGGTTGTACTCTCAAAACCCTAGCTTAAACTACTTGTGATGAAGTGTTGTTTTAGAAACGCTAATTTTTCTAGGAATGATTCTTTGTATGCTTACTTAGCACCTTAAAATTTTAATTTTTCGTACATGTGATGCTTCCAAACCCTTCATGAGGTGCTAGGTAAACCCAACATTGGTATCAGAGCCGACCTAGAATATTAGGCGACACTTTAACAAAGTTAAAACTCCGATCGAACGAAAATACGGATTTTCGGGACACTCTCTGGACATTTTTTTGAAACTGTGATTTTTCAGTATTAAAAATATGTAAAAAATTCAGCTGGTAAATATAAGCAGTTCTGTAAAATTCGATGCAGTGAAGAGTTACTTTCACCGCGGAACCGCGGCCAGAGCCTGCTTGGGCCGCGGTTCCGCGGCCGTATTTATGAGTTAATGCATGAAAGTTTTACAGTAATGCTTAAAACTGCTTGTATATATTTTTGGGTATTTTTAATCTGAATTTAGTACTGTATGTTCTGGAGATTGTTTTGGAGTCGTTGATTCGATCGGAATTTTGATTTCGTGTCTTTTCCGGGTAAATTAGAAAGTATTGAATTGTTCGAACGACTATCATTTGCTCACTTTTCACGGGGTTTAAATCTTTCGGAAATACGTGCAAGTTTTGTGGTGGACCCTCTAGAAGACAACAAACCTTAACTCGATTATGTAACCGTCTTGAACTGTCTTTTGAACCTTAGGGTTTGGGGCAGTACGGCATGTCACATGTGAGGCGTTGGCTTGACCCTTCTACGGCTGGACCGCTACTACTGTGACACACTCCGGGTTTTTGAACTCCGCTCAAGTGTTGAGCTTTAGGGAATTTTCGGTATTTGATCATTCGTTCGAAAACTTTAATACTGTCTAATTATCTGGAATGAGATGCAATATGTGGAATTCATATAGTTGGACATAAAATACGAAGTATGTGATATTTCGCATTTACGATGTCTAAAGGGAATGTGGATTCCAAATATTGCAGTTTTACACTTTCTTTTCTGTGACCGTAAGTGTAGTATGTCGATATCGCCGGTTTCGTTGCTATACATCAACGACAATTGGGGTACGCATACTTACTTACGTTGATGATATATGATATTATGTGTTGCTGAGATATGATGTGCAGGATTGTCGCAATTGAATAGCCGGGGTTTTTTATGTGAGATGAGAGTTTTATATTTTCATTCATGTAAATTCAAATGTAATGTAATATTCTTTTATTTGGGGCACTTCCGGGTTGAGGTTGATGCCACCAGTGTTGTATATTATTTACTTTTCCGCATTAGGATGGACCCAAGGAGGGGAGCACAGGTGACCGGGTTCTGGGGTTCAGTGGGAAGCCATCTCGAGGAGTCGAGACCGGGTCTCCTAAACTCCAGAATTGGTAGGGTCACTTGCCGCTCTCGTAGGGGCCCAGGGTATGGGCTTGGCTATTCATCGCGACTGTGGAATCCGTATTTTCTATTGTTGGCTAAATACTGAATACGGACGTCCTAGTATATCCCACATTATCTCTATGTTTCTGCTGCGATATCTGTGATGTGATCATTTGATATGTTCTGATGGATACAGTATATAGTATATATGATATATTATATAGACATTACTTATGTTTTACACCCGCACAAGCCCTGCCCTGCTCTGTCGTTAGTTACCTAACCAAACGGTGCACGAGGGGACATCGAGGCGAATGCGGATGGCAAAAGTGTACGTCGTATTTATCTGTGATGGTTAGGTGACTTAAATGATGGGACTTCATTAATGTGATTAATGAAAGAAAAGAAACCTAAAAGATGTTGTAGAATCAAATTTTTTCAAAAAGGGTAGCTACAGTCTTGCTTTGCATAGCGGTATATATGATATACCCTGCACCTTATTCGATGGGGAAAGAGTCGAGATCCCTTCACCGGGAGTGACCTCTTTAGCAAAACTGGCAGATGCTACAAAACTCGGTTTGGTTTTTGATTGCTTTTGGAGTTTTTCTTTGCACAGTGATATATATGATATATCCCGCACCTTATTCGATGAGGAAAGAGCCGAGATCCCTTCACCGGGAGTGACCTCTTTAGAAAAACTAATAAAAGCCTCAAAATCACTCCATTTCAAAATTTACATGATTCTACAACGATATCAATTTCATTACGCAATAGGTTTTTAGAAAAACCTGTCGTAGCCCTCCGTCATTTCAGATAAGTCCTACTTAGTATTCGTGCTACGTTTGTTGACCTCCGTCAAGCCGTAGTGTGCGGTAGCTAACTAGTATTTATCTGCTTATGCATATGATGCAGATTAGATTAGGGTAGTCGTACGACCTTGTTGACCTCCGTCAAGGGTCGTGCGGGTGGGTTTGATTCAATCAAGAAATGACGGGTTGAACTTGACTTGCACCTTGTGGTTTGTTGACCTCCGTCAAGGTCATGGGATGCTTGGGGCAAAAGATTATCGGGAGTTTCAAGTGTTGAAATTTGCAATGAGATTGCATACCTTCTATGAGATAGTTGGATCCCGATACCCACTGTGAGTAATTGTTACTCCTGGGAGAGTTTTACATAGGACAATTAGCCGATCAAGTAGGTGTCTAGAAAGGTGTCAGCGGGGTTACGCCTCTGGGATAACGAGGTTTACTTTAATTAGGTCCGTGCGAAAGCACGGGGAACCTCCCTCAAAGTACCGACACTGGTCTGGCTGAAAGATCGGCGAAGTTGTAGGGTGTAATTAATCCCGGCTAGTCTTTCCTTTTAGGGTTTGAAGGAAGATTTGATAAAAAACAGTGGGAGCCATCCTGATTAGATAAGATATTAACCAATCTGATCTTGCAAGAGCATACGCTAAAGTGTTTTCTTCTCTCTCTCTCTCCAGGAAGCGACCATGTAATGCCTTAATCAAGATAATAATATGGATGTATTGACCGAACCCGCATGTTATACTGTGCTGGGGAACGTTGGTTCCGTTCTTTCTTATAAGAGTTATAGGACTGAACAGGACATAAGGGAATACCAGGATTCCCATGCCACCCGAATGAAGAAAGTACATGATGATGCATTTTCTTCGGGTGTGTTCGTTACAGAGAACTGTTTCTCCATTTCCTCTATGTCCTGGGTATTGGATACCGGGTCAGGATCTCATATATGTAATCAGTTACATGGGCTTAAGAAAGGTAGAGAACTTAGAGAAGGTGATAAAGACATAAGAGTTGGAAATGGTGCAATTGTTGCAGCTAAAACCGTCGGGGAATATCACCTTGTATTACCAACTGGTAATACATTGATTCTGAACGAATGCTATTACATGCCGAACCTGATATGCAACATTATATCGGTTTCTTTGTTGAGTAAAGAGGGATATAATTTTGTATTATAGGATAATGTTATGAACATTTTCCGTAACCAAAAGTTGGTTGGATCAGGCACCTTGTGCAATGGCATTTATGTTCTAAATCAATCAACAGTTCTGAGCATAACAAACACACACAAAAGGAAAAGTTCAGAACTAAACGAATCCTTATTGTGGCATTGTAGACTGGGTCACATCAATACGACGCGACTAGCTAAGTTGCATAAAGATGGATATTTGAATCCGTTTGAATTTTCATCTTATGACACTTTCCAGTCATGTCTCAAAGGCAAGATGACCAAAACTCCGTTTACGGGACACGGAGAAAGAGTTACGGAACTCTTGGGACTGATACATAGTGATGTATGCTGTCCCATGTCTACACATGCCAGGGATGGTTCTGCGTACTTCATTACATTCACTGACGATCTCTCTAGGTTCGGGTATGTGTTCCTGATGAAACACAAATCAGAAGCTTTTGAGAAATTTAGAGAATATAAACAAGAAGTCGAGAACCAAACCGGAAAAAGTATTAAAATCCTACGATCTGATCGAGGAGGTGAATACTTGAGCATTGAATTCCTAGACTTCCTAAAAGAGAATGGGATTCTCTCTCAGCTGACTCCTCCATATACACCACAGCACAACGGTGTGTCAGAACGGAGGAACCGCACCCTATTAGATATGGTGCGCTCTATGATGAGCACAACTGAGTTACCTATTTCCTTCTGGGGATATGCACTGGAGACAGCAGCATACCTACTGAATAGGGTTCCTACCAAAGCTGTGCCTACCACCCCATATGAGATATGGGAGGGGAAAAGACCATATCTTAATTTTATTAAGATATGGGGTTGCCCGGCCTATGTCAAAAGACAAAAACCGGACAAACTCGAGGCAATGTCTGTTTTGTGTAAGTTTGTTGGATATCCCAAGCATTCACGAGGGTATATCTTCTACCACAGTGAGGAACAAAGAGAGTTTGTTGCTCAACATGCCACCTTTTTAGAAAAGGAATTTCTTGCAAAAGAGATTAGTGGCTCTGAGGTAGAACTAGAAGAGGTTCCAGCTGTACAAACCACAACAGAAGATTTAGTGGAACCAGAGGATTCAGTAGCTCCCAACGAACCTCAGCCTCTCCGCCGATCTAGTAGGGTTCCTCGCCAACCTGAGAGATACTACGGTTTTCTCGTGGATGGTGGGAGTGAGGACTGCATCATGGAGGATGATGACCCAACTAGCTTCGAGCAGGCCATCACGAGTGGGGACTCAGTGAAATGGCTGGATGCAATGCGGTCCGAGATGGAATCCATGTACACCAACAAAGTATGGACTTTGGAAGATGCTCCTGAAGGGGTAAAACCCATTGGGAGCAAGTGGATCTTCAAGAAAAAACTTGGTGTAGATGGGAAAGTGGAGACTTTCAAAGCTAGACTTGTTGCTAAGGGTTTTCGTCAAAGACCAGTTGTGGACTATGGCGAGACCTTTTCTCCAGTGGCTATGCTTAAATCCATCCGGATCATTCTTGCTATCACTGCATATCATGACTACGAAATCTGGCAAATGGATGTTAAGACCGCCTTTCTAAACAGTGATTTAGAAGAGTGCGTGTACATGACTCAGCCAGAGGGCTTCGTAGATAGTGGGAGCAGCGGGAAGGTGTGCAAGCTGCTTAAATCTATTTATGGATTAAAGCAAGCATCGCGGAGTTGGAACATCTGCTTTGACATCGTTATCAAAAAGTTTGATTTCGTCAAAAACGTAGATGAACCTTGTATCTACAAGAAGGTAGCAGAGAGTAAGGTTGTCTTCCTCGTATTGTACGTGGACGACATACTCTTGATAGGAAATGACATTCCTATGCTGCAATCGGTCATGCTCTTCTTATCATAAAGATTCTCAATGAAAGATTTTGGTGATGCCTCCTACATATTGGGAATTAGGATCTATAGAGATAGATCCAAACGGATATTAGGATTGTCCCATTCCAGGTACATTGACACCATACTAAAGAGGTTTATGGAAGAATCCAAGCGTGGGAACTTACCCACGATCTCTGGAGTCACTCTCTCCAAAGAGATGTCTCCCAAGACTGATTTGGAGAGAGCTCGTATGCAAGGGATACCCTATGCTTCGGCTGTAGGCTCTATCATATACGCGATGCTATGTACCAGACCCGATGTAGCATACTCACTAAGTGTAGTGAGCAGGTATCATGCTGATCCTGGAGAGAGTCACTGGACAGCTGTGAAGAGCATTCTCAAGTACTTACGAAGGACTAAAGAGATGCTCTTGGTGTATGGTAATGGAGAACTCCAAGTAGAGTCCTTTACTGATTCAAGCTTCCAGAGTGATAAGGACGACTCTAAGTCGCAGTCGGGATTTGTCTTTACCCTTTATGGAGGGGCGGTTAGCTGGAAGTGTTCCAAGCAGGAAACCGTGGAAGACTCGACGATGGAGGCTGAATACATTGCTGCCAACGATGCTGCCAAAGAGGCTGTCTGGATCAAGAAGTTCATTACTGAACTTGGAGTGGTTCCATCCATTGAGCATCCAATACCTTTGTATTGCGATAACAATGGAGCGGTGGTTTTGGCCAAGGAACCCAGGTCCCATCAGCGATCCAGGCATATTCTGAGGCGGTATCACCTGATCCGGGAGATAGTTGATCGCCGGGAAATCGAGGTCAGGAGGGTTGACACGAAGAATAACACAGCGGATCCACTCACGAAGGCCATTCCCCAGATACAGTTTGAGAGACTCTTCGGGATGCTCGGTATGCGATACTACAGCAGCTGGCCCTAGTGCAAGTGGGAGATTGTTAGTTGTATGTATGCCCTAGAGGCCAGTATTGTACAGATGATGTATATTATATTGGATGCTTGGACATATATAGAGATGACTTTCTTGCTCGATATGATAGTATGCTATCTGGTTGCACTTTATCTTAACATGTATACTTGTCTCTTTATACTGTCTTATAGTCACATGTTGGTAAAGCCCTTAGGATGTGTACTTGACTACCTAGACTATGATGCGGATCATACTAATGGGGACATGGTAGTCCATAAGTACATCCTTCAAGGTCCCTAGTCGTGGGTGTATCGAGACGGGGCATCTATATACCAGTGTAGACTAGCGTATACGCTTCTCGACCTATGAGATGGGCGATGGATGATCCCATATCCATTGGTGTTTGATATCAGAGATGGTATATGGGTGCTCAGTGGAGACTGGGTACACTGGACGGACTCGCCGAGAACTCCCAGATGGTATTATACCTCACGTCAGATGGCAGTTCTCAGGTGACACTTGTGCAGGTGAGTCTGTAGACCCGAGATCGTCATAGAGTCTTGTGTGATTCCCACTGTGCTTTGATTTCCACCTTACCACATCCATGAGGGCGTGCAAAACGGTGGTTTTTGGGTACAGTCCCGAGTCACATGGAGGCAATGAGCGATAGGAGGGGTTTCGTCTCTCCCGGTATTGGGGGTTGATGTTGCACTGTGCTCGATTGGCCGTAACAGGGAAGTCCCTGGCCAGGGCTGATTAGAGATTTACTGGTAAGTGTTACCAGTAGTTTCTCGACCCGTTATGAGCCTCACATCGGCACGACTTATCGGTTTTTGGGGTCTGACGTTTACCACCCCTAGACTTGATATGCGACATATCAGACGAGGAGACCGGACTGCACGGGTAGTGTTGTCGGTTGGCTCGACGGGAGTTGTAGCAGGTTCGCTGGTTTTCTTTTAATCGCTCAATACCCGGGTGGCCGTTACGTTTAGCTGACCGCTTGCGGCTTGGGGGTGCTTGATATGATCATCACCCACTGCCGGCGTATTGACGAGTCTTAGAGTCCCACAAAGGAGTTACCTAGTCCAGGCAAAACGTTGTGGTGCGCGTATGCGATATGCGCATGGACCCGGTTAAAATGCGCGTATGAGATACCGTATATTAATCGGGCGGCTTGCTTTTGGTTGGGTCGTATGTGATATGACCGGATTGATAAATCAAGTGTTGATTTATCATTTAACCATTAGATTCTCACTAGAAATCATTTCTTGTATTTTTGGATGTATGCATGCATGTATGCATTCTTTCTTGATTCATGCACATATGGATGTGCATGCACACATACATACATACATACATCATCCTTCATGGTTGTATATACATAGAAAATGGTAGCAATATAAGACTCACACCATGGTTTTATATATATGTATTATTATTGCATTTGTTTTAAAACAAAAAGAAAAAGGAAAGGATAATTCATGGTTTCTTTCTACACTCTTCTTTGACCTAACCATGCTCACCCACCATTTAACCATGGATTAACTTTCCTTTTGTGTTTTAACTCAAGTTCAATAATATCTTTATTGTTTAACCATGGTTTGAGATGAGAGGTGAAAATATATATACATATATTTTCTATTTTCTTATTAGAGTTTATCTTTTCTCTTGTTCTAGAAAAGGCCACCATCTTCTTCCTCCTTCATCTTTTGCTCTTTAGATTTATCTAGTGAGCAAATTACTTATCAAGTTAGGATTTTGAAGTGAGAAAAGCCACCACAACATCATTCTACACAAGTCTTGCCCACTTGTTTAGAGTGTTAGCTTCATTCTCTTCTCTTGATCAAATGAAGTTGCAAGCTTGGACAAAGCGGACTCCGGGTGGATCATCGTGGACTTAGAGGAGTTCAAGCGGGCCTTTTCCAAACCCCAAGTAGCCGAGGAGTCTAGCGTAGGGAGCTACAAAGGTTGTACTATCAAAACCTTAGTTTAAACTACTTGTGATGAAGTGATGTTTTAGAAACCCTAATTTTTCTGGGAATGATTCTTTGTATGCTTACTTAGCACCCTAAAATTTTAATCTTTGGTACATGTGATGCTTCCAAACCCTTCATGAGGTGCTAGGTAAACCCAATAGCGTAAAGCATGATGTATGCGACATATAACAGAAATGTAAGCATATCAATATATCATGCAACCTGGAACAGTGATATGACATATTAAGGGAAAACCGCTCTTTTAAATGACTCCAGTTTTTAAAATATATCCCGCGGTTCCTAATCTCCGAATAAAACCAGTGATCTATGTAGGTACAATATGTATATGCGTAAGTATAGATGTACAATTGTATGTGTGCACCAATATGGATATACAATGTGTATGTGCGCAAGTATGAATATATCAATGTATATGTGCACCAATGTGGATGTACAATGTGTATGTGCACAAGTATGAATATATCAATGTATATGTGCACGAATGTGGATATACAATGTGTAGGTGCGCAAGTATGAATATATCAATGTATATGTGCACCAATGTGGATATACAATGTGTATGTGCGCAAGTATGAATATATCAATGTATATGTGCACCAATGTGGATATACAATGTGTATGTGCGCAAGTATGAATATATCAATGTATATGTGCACCAATGTGGATATATAATGTGTATGTCCGCAAGTATGAATATATCAATGTATATGTGCACCAAAGTGGATATACAATGTGTATGTGCGCAAGTATGAATATATCAATGTATATGTACACCAATGTGGATATACAATGTGTATGTGCGCAAGTATGAATATATCAATGTATATGTGCACCAATGTGGATATACAATGTGTATGTGTGCAAGTATGAATATATCAATATATATGCGCAAGCAGGTTATGCGAAGAGTCATATTATGTTGCATCAATCCTACTGTGTAGTGACATGGAAATTATCGATGATGAAATATGAGCCTACAGTCTATGTGCGTGTAACATACGCATCATCGATAATGGTGCAGGTGTACTATCACAGGTATAAGCAAGGCAATATGAATAACATGAATGCATCATAAGGTAGATCGTCAGCTATAAGCTATAAGGTATACATATCTAATATGATCGAGTCGGTGAATCTATCAATCGGCATCCAGCCTAACAATATCGCGTACGGTATAATCCATCGTACGACAACCTCTAGTCAAGGGTATGGATCAATCATCAAGTCAAACACATCACGCACGGAAAATCATCGTACGGCGACATTAAGCTAATAGGGATCCTAACATCCTATACGACAAATGAGGGTACGGCCTAATATCACGTACGTCCTATCATCAATGATTCACAACATTCTATATATGGATATATATATTTCTATATACCTATGTCCCAGGTCACATCCGCAAAAGTCTCATATCAGGGGACCGGCACGGTATAAATCATCTCGATCGACTCGCATCCGTATACCAACATATCATCATATCAACATATCATCCTATCCGTCTTATATTCTTCATCGAATTTACATAAACATTCTATCCTTACTAAGTGTAAGTATCTAATCTACATACACACCCGAACCATACAATCAGATTTTTAAAGAAGTGAATCATAGTTTTGAAAATAGGGGTTACGGTGTTTTTAAGAAAAAAATATCATTTGAAAATCCGTAAATCCTTCAAGGTATATATTTAAAAGATATATACGATTCTTCGGTTTAGAAAAAGGTAGGGTTCGGATGATGTATCTACATCGACTATCTAGTCCTACAATACCCTAAACGGCAATATCGCTAGACGTCGTCTTATGATAGTAGTAACATATCACTTCTAACTATCCTTTAGTTCCTAATATGGTTTCATAGCTATCTTCATTCAATCCCTAGTTTCCTAATCTAGGTTTCCTAACCATATTCTATAAATCAGTTTTCCATCAAAACTTTGCGAGGGTGCTATACGCCATCCACCTGACTTCCCCCGTGGATATAGATCCACTCACCTTGCTTCTTGCTTGCCGAAGTCGATGACGCCACGCTCCGTCGCCTTAGAATCTACGCGAAGGTACCTACAATAATCAACAGTGCAATGCGTATTAAAATCGAATCCGGAAAACCGATACGGCCCACGGTACGCTCATAGGTTAGAACCTATGGCCTACACGTGCAAAAACAATCAACCAACCCCTGTTGTCGATGCACAAACATCCAACAACCAAATACAAATCCAAATATCAAGAATTAACATTTCAAAATACGGAAATCATAGCCAAAAACACCCCAATGTGCTCTCAGATTTTACCCTAAGCCAAATTGGTCAATTCTGCATATATGGAGGGCCTAATTTACATCTAAAGGGACCCCAGAACAAATACGGATCAATTCTAACCTACCCTGGCCGCAAATTGCGGCCAGATTGAATAAATATGCGGCCCTGGTGCAGGGGATGGGGCTCAGGTCTTGGTGGTAGCTTCCTAGGGGCCTGCACGACTCCCAGTAATTGCAAAATCATTTCTAGTGTCCCCGGGTTGCTCCAGATTCCAAAATACCCTCACAAATCACACATTTATCCGATGTCGGGGTTTCTAAATCCGTGTTTTGGGGTTTCTAAGCTCTGGTCCAGGTCATTAAACAACACCCAAGTCTAGTTAACAGCCACAACATCACCAATTTTAACAAACACTCAAACCCTTTACTAGGGTTTTCTAAGATCAAAATTCCACTCACAATCAACCTCTAAACTACACAAGAATGCAAGGAAACTAAAACTAAACTAAAGGGAAGAATTTATACCTCCATTAGGCAACCCAAGAAAAACCATAGCTTCTCAAGGTTGTCAAAACCCAAATTTTCTTGGTCCAATGTGTAGAGGAGAAGGAGGTGGTCAATTTTAATGAAAGGTGTTTAGGGTTTTGGTGGAGTTTTTGAGGTGGATCTCTAGGGGTGAAGTGGAGGGAGATGAAGATGAAGAGGAGAAGAAGAAATGAAATGGGGAAGGGTATGGGCTGCCGCCCCCTCTCTCTCTTAATCTAACCTTCTCACTATATTATTACCTTTTTGCCCTTTTTCACCATTTTCTTTTTTCTTTTAAAAACCAACCCATCAAACACCCAAAACAACATAAGAAAACAACATGTAATCACCACATAACATGACATGGTGCACTGGCTACGAAAAACTGTAGAAATGCGGATTTGGCTTAATCGCGATTAGCAGTGCACTAATCGGGTTTTATCAAAATTGCATATAATAAATTTTAAAAATGCCAAATCCTTTAAATATATTTTTAAATGAATAAATCATTTTAATTTCTATTTATTTCATAATTATTGGTATATATTTATACCCTTTTCCGAAAACCCCAATTTCCCAAATCGGGCAGTTTTCGGGAAATATATTATTTTAATATTAAATTACCAAAAATAATATTTTATATTTTCTGAAATGTTACAGATCACTTACGTGTACTTGTGCGCGTATGATGATCGGGCGGACAATACTAATAGGCTTTGGTTTAAACCGGATCCTAGTATTATATTGATGGATTATTTTCGTCTCTTTGTATTTGTATTCTTCGGAATACGGATGCGGGTATGTATATACGAATGAGGGGAATTCTCGTAATTCTTGCGGGAAAGCTTCTAGAAGGGACACCTCATTTAGGGTTTATTTCTTTTATGGATTAAACTTAATGAGGTTGAGATATTTTCTATGGATGGCTATAAGTCATCACTTGACAAAATAGATATTTTTGAACCATGGTTAATTGTTGTGAGATATTTATCTCAACAATAATTCATTTGATTCAACTATTCATCACAAATGAAAACTCAAGTTTCATCCAAGCTCTCTTCTCCTCTCTCATTCTCTTCATGTCTCCTTTTTCTTCCTCATAACCCATAAAGTCTCATGAGTTGAGAAATCTTGCGTTCCAAGAGACAAAGCACTCCATCTTTTCACTCTACACCCTTTAGGGCTTCTAGTTTAGCGGATTAGAAGCCGTAGTTATCTCGGATTTGAGGTAGGAGCTCGGACTATAGATTCTCGGGTGGATCGTCTTTGACTCGAGGAGGCCGTCGAGGTTGCTACGATCCATTACGATCCTTGGAGCCGATGACGAGTGGAGGACAGCGAAGAAGACCCGAAGGACTTGTATCATGAGGTATAACATTCTTTCCGAGTAGTTAAATCTCATGTAGTTTGCTAGCTAGGGTTTATGGTCGATCCTTGGTTCTAGTCGGTGTTGCGAAGCCCGTAAAAATCATTTTTGCAAATTCCACTTCCCCGCGAACACGTGGGGTGCACGACATTGACTTACAGCCACTTTGGTCTCTATCAAGGGCTTGTGCAGGTGGGTCTAAGTTAATCCAGAACAATGAAGGGTTGAACTTGACTTGTGACTTATGGTACTTTGGTCTCTATCAAGACCATATGACGCTTGGGGTAAAACTACATCGGGAGTTTCAAACATACAGGAAACTTGCCAGACACGCGCATACCTTCTAGAGTGTGGTAACTTGAGTGGCTTCCATCAAATTATCATGCGATGATAGTTGGATCCCAATTCCCACCGATGAGTAGGATTACTCCTCGGGTGATTTTAGATGATCCTGACTAATTCTCCTTTTAGGTTTTGAAGGAGAATTCGAGGAAACAGTGGGAGACATCCTGATCAGATAAAGTGATTAACCATTTTAATCTAGGTTAGAGTGCATGCTGAGTGTTTCTTTTCTCTCTCTGTTTGGCAGCGACCATGGCCCGATCCTAGATTAAAACTCATGAACCAAGTTAACCGAACCTTCTTAAAACACATTGGCTTTTGGATTGTCATTTAGTCGCATATATCATTGCCGCTCTTACATCACTTTTACATTTCTCTGGAACATTCTGTATCACTACAAAGATCCACATTTCTTGGATATTTCCATCGTATAGTTACATACGAACTCAAAGGAACTTGTTCCAGTTCGAGAATGGATTCTGGTTCTGGAGATATTGAATAGGATTATTCAGTTGTCTTTTATCTTTATCTTCTCTCAGGTTGCGAGGGCTCCTGGTATTAGGAGAGTACACCTATTGCGCTTATTGGATAGTCTTTTTCCAAACCATAGGCAGGTGCCGAAAGGTAGGGAAGGAAAAAAACCAATTAGCCTAAGTGTGGTGTACAGAAGGTAATAAGTAAAGACATATAAAGGGATTAGATTAAAGGCAAAGAAAATTGCGACTAGTATCATTCACGACGAAACCGCGTATATTCCCTGCCACTCCTAAATCACCTTTGCATTTCTCCAGAACACTCCGTATCACTATGAAGATCCATATTGCTTGGATATGCCATCGTATATTTTCATACGAACTCGAAGGAACTTGTTCCAGTTCGAGGATGGTTTCCGATTCGGTAGAAATTGAATAGGATTATTCAGTTGTATTTTATCTTTACCTTCTCAGGTTGCGAGTGCTCCTAGGATTAGGAGATTACATCTATTGCGCTTATTGGATAGTATTCTTCCAAACCTTAGGCTGGTGCCGAAGGGTAGGGAAGGAAGAAAACTAATTAGCCTAAGTGTGGTATACAGAAAGTAAGAAGTAAAGACATATAAAGGGATTGGAGTGAGGGCAAGGAAATATATGGTTACAGTCATGAATCTGGATAGTGGAAGATGCATTACTAGGAATACCCAGTTACCCCTTCGAAACATTTTCATATTTCAGTTTTAATGTGCAGTGTTAATTGAAAATTGTTTTCCCAATTAGGTTCTGACTCCAGGGTATGTATTTACCTGTTTTGATTCTCACATTTGTATAGCATTACAGATGATGAGTTGGAATAAGATATTGGGATTGTTTCCCATTTTGATTCTGACTCCAGGGTATGTATTTACCAGTTTTGATTCTCACATCTGTATAGCGTTACAGATATTGAGTGGGAGTAGAATAATGGGAATTAGGTGATTATATCCTCATTATATTAGAATTATTTGTAATTAGTGATATTTGAGGAAATCACCTGGGTTTTGCCTGACGGAAAATATTTGGTTTTGAACATCCGTCGTTATGCACTAATTTCAAACTGATATATCTATACGTTTATTTTATAAAGTGAGATATAACCTTTTGAAATTATGTCTATGACATTTACCTATATTGGTTGATGATTAGGTAAGGTGCATTTAACAGCGGTGTAATTCTTTTTAATTATAGTACAGTTTTGAACCTACGACGCACAGGGTTTGAGTTATTGAACTCAGAGGACTTATACAAAGTATTGTATGTTGTCCGATGTCCGTTAGGACAAAGGGGTTGGTACTCGTACTATATTCTGTTTACTCATGACTTCTCTAGTTTTTAGACAAATATTTCGTTGAAATACATGGTCCAAGTTTTGAGAAGTTATAGGTACAAGAATGAAAGTAGAGAACCATATGTTGCAAAGTATCAGGATTCTTCAAGGTGATCAAAGATGTAGATACTTGTTTTTTGTATTCCGTCGTAAGTAATGGCTTTGAGAACTTGCTTCTCTTTCAGGTTACTTATATGTGGATGCATTCCTAGATGAGTAATGCTGCTTGGCCTCCTTTCATTTGGTTGATATGCACTGGAAACAGCTGCATGATTTTTGAATCTGGTTCCAATTAAATTAGTGCATTTGTTTCTATAGTGGATATAGAATGGATCATACCTTAATGATGTTAAGGTATATGGAGTTGTCCGGCTTATACTTAAAACCAGACTCTGGATAAACTCAAAGCACATTTTAGTAATGGCAGTTTGTGGGTTATCCAGGGCTTTGACGAGGGTTAACATTCTACCATCAGGAAGATCAATAGTTATATTGTTCTTGACTCGCCACAGTTTTAGTAAAATGGATTCTTTTCAGAAAACATAAGTGGGAGTATGGTAGAACTGAAAGTGATTCCAGAACCATAAACGATTACTGAAAAATTAATAGAACCTAAAGATTCAATTGGTTTCAACGATCTATTAGCCACTCCGCAGATTTGGTGGGTAACCTCAGGCACCCGAGAGGTACTTCGGTATCCTCAAAGACGGTGATAGGGAGGTTTATGATTACCCAAACTTGCCACTGCTGCTGTTCTAGACTATGAGATTTGGCAGGAGGATGGGTATAATGTCGTTCTAAACTAGGTTTAGAAGTGCACGTGTATATGACTTTGCCAGAGGGTTGTTGTAGTTAGTGGTGTTAGTGTTTATGCCCTAGAGGCCATTACTGTATCATACTAGTATGTATATTACTTGATGGAAGCTTGGGATATTCACAGTTGTACAGACAATCTTGCTCAATATAGTAGTATGCTACTTGGTTTGTCTCTGCTTTAATGTGTACATGTGTGTTTATTTATTATATCACCTATACGCATTAGTAGAGCCCTTAGGATCCTTGCTTGATTACCAGCGTTGTGATGGCGATCACACTCGTGGGGGCTGGGTAATCTACAAGCACATCCTTATACACATCTCTAGTCGTGGGAGTGTCGAGACAGGGCATCGATGCTCCCGAGTAGACTAGCGTATACGCTTCTCATCCCAGCACGGGAGACGGTCTGTCCCACAACCGTCGGTACGTCGTACTTGAGATAGTATGCGGGTGCTCATTAGGTTACTAGTACACTGGACAGGACTCGTCGGGAACTGATGGTTGGTATTATACCTATCGTAAGTTATCAGTTCCCAGGTGACATGAGTACAGCTTAGTCCGCTGACTTGACACTGTCACTTCGCCTCGAGTGTGTTCCCACTGTTCTTTGATTATTACCCTACCACGGCTCTACTGAGTCGTACAAACAGGTAGTAGTTGGGAGCAGTCTCGAAGCACTTGGAGGCAGTGACGGTTAGACAGGATTCGTCTCTCCCGGTATTGGGGGTTGACATCGCGCTGTGTCTAGGAGAGCCATTACACGAGTAGTCCCTGGCCAGGGCAAGCGAGATATACTGGTAGGTTCCAGTGTTATCTCAGGGTGTTCTGGGCTTCACTCCGACACGACTTGTACCGCTATTAGGGGTCTGACGCTTGCCGCCCCCCTAGGCCCGACATGCGATGTATCAGACGAACAGACCGGACTGTACGGAGATTGTCACATACAGACTCAGTAGGAGTTCGGATGGGTTTACCTCATCGGCCTTCTTATCGACATCTACGTGGGGACCGTTACGTACAGCTAGTGCCGCTTGCGGTCTGTGGTTAAACCCACTGCCAGCGTAGTGTCGAGTCTTTAGAGTCCCACACAGAGAGTTTCCCTGCACTGAGCGAAACGTGTAGAGGCCGTATGGTTTTACGGCAGGGCTGCGATCACTTACGTACACTTGTGTGCGTATGATGTTCGGGCAGGCAGTACTAGTGGGCTTTGGTTTAAGCCAGATCCTAGTATTGCACGGATGGATTTGTTTTGTCTTCTGCGCATCCGCATTCTACGGAATACAGATGCAGGTGTGTATGCACAGTTTTCCGGAGCGATGAAGGAGGAGGTGCCTCATTAGGGTTTTGGCAGTTGGTTCGGCCAAAACCGCTATGTGGCAGGCTCATTAGGGTTTTGACAGTTGATTCGGTCAAAACCATTTTGAGGCCGACTCATTAGGGTTTCGACAGTTCGTTTGGTCGAAACCGTTATGAGCCGGGGACATTATTTACTAATCCTTTCATTGATAATTTTGTTATGGCTAATTACATTGACCATTTGACCATCTTGACTTTGTTGACCATTTGACCAAAGTTGACTTGGATCTTCTTAGAAGATCTAAAGTATTCTTTGGTTTTCTTTTTATTTAGTTATGATAATGGTCATGTCATTTGTAGCCATCACCTTTATCTTGATGGGATTAGTAATGATGATGTTTGTGCATTATTTGCAACCATGGTTGTTTTTCTTTTGTTCATAATATTATTCTCATTCTCTCTCTTGAAATGAGAAGCTCCATGGTTGCAAGAACATCTCCTTCTTCTTCCTCCTCTTGATTTCTCCTTTGATCTCATGTGTTCAGAGAAAAAGGATTCTACTTGACAAACACATCCATACATCTTCTCTACACAACCTAGGGCTTCTAGATTAGCAATCTCCTTGCCCTAGTTACCTCGGATTGAGGTGGAGCTCGGTGTACATCTCTCGGGTGGATCGTCTTCGACTCAAGGAGGCCGCGGAGGTGACCGAAGTCCGGTTCAACAATTGAGCAAGCAATGAGAAGTACAACAAGAAGAGAAGAACATCAAAGAAGAACAACAACAAGAAGTGAAGGAGTTCAAGTTGAGGTATAACCACTTTGCCGAGTAGTTAACTCTTCTTTGCAAGTATGCTAGTTTAGTTTAGCAAAGATCCGGCTTTTACGGTCCATGTTACAAAGTTTAGAAAAATTTTGATTTACCGTTTCCGCAACCCCGTAAGTACCGAGAGAGGTAACGTGGACCTAACAGTGGTATCAGAGCCTAACTAAACTTAAACTAGCTTGGTAGCGAAGTGTATGGAAGTTCGAAACCGAAAAATCGCAAAACCGGAAAAACTAAAACCCTAAGTTTCTGTTGAATTTTTTTCTGCTCCAAATGAAAAACTTTATACTTGTAAATTCGGCTCAGGGTTTTGTGTGAACACCCAAGAAAAACGATGCCCTAATTCATTCAAACCGCCGCGGTTCCGTGGCACGAGGTAGGCATGTGCCGCGGAACCGCCGCCGTTTGTTGTCCTCTCTGCATCATTTTTCGTGAAGTGTTCTTCTGGTGGGATTTTAGGATTTTTCAGATATATTATATGTGCCCAGATTTTCCAGAACAGAAATTTACTTTTGGGGTCCTATAATTCCGTATTTTTTTTTCGAACTTCGCTACATTTTGGCTATGTTGGTTATTTCTGTGATGTTTGCATGTATTGAACGTCGGCTAATCGCTATAAGACGATTGGTCGGGGTTATACATGATCTGTGTTTGATATTGGAATGTGTATATGAATGTGTTGGACTGTCGCGGGTGAATAGCCGGGGTGGATGTGAGATGAGCTTTTGTTTTTCTTTCATTCATTGTAAATGTAAATTGATGTAATATTATTATTTGTTTGGCCGCACAACCGGGTCGGGGTTGTAGCCGTCATTGTATAATTCTTTTTACTGTTTTTGCTCCTAGGATAGACCCATGGAGGGGTGCACAAACTGCCGAGTACTTGGCGGGTAGTTTTCCGCACCCGTAGGGGTCTTGGGTGGGGTATTTGGCTATTCACCGCGACCGTGTTATCCGCTTTTCGTTCCAGGCTCGAAAGAATTGCGGATTGCTAGTATATCCAATGTATTCATCTGTGATCTGTAATGTCTATCATTGCTTTCTATTTAGGCGTTGCTTATGTTTTACAGCCGCGCTAGCCCAGCCCCCGCTCTGTCGTTAGTTAAGTAACCTAACGGGTGATGACGGGACCCCATGGCGAATGCGAATGGCATAAGCGTACGCCATATTTTGGTTGTTTTCTGCAATGGTAGGATTAAATGATGGGAAGCATTAAAAGAACTAATGCAAGAAAATAAACCTAAAAGACGTTGTTGGAACAATTTTTCAAAAAGCTGTTATTACAAGGACGTTCATTTTTGTTTTGCATCGCGGTATTCGGTTGTGAATGCCCAGCACCTCAGTCGACGAGGTAAGGGCCGAGATCCCTTCACCGGGAGTGACCCCTTGGACAAAAGTTTGCGTCAGGGTAATAACTTCACTATAGTCGATTATTCTTGCTTTGCATCGAGGTATTCAGTTTGGAATATCCTGCACCTCATTCGACGAGGAAAGAGCCGAGATCCCTTCGTAGGGAGTGACCTCTTTAGCAAAAGTTTTCGCCACTATATTTTCAAAAAGATTATCAGGTTCCTTCAACGATATCAAGTTCATTACGTTAACGGGTTTTTCGCCAAAAACCCAGCCGTAGCCCTCCATCGTTTCGGATAATTAATACTTAGTATTCGTGCTGCGTTTGTTGATTATTCATCAAGACACAGTGAACGGTAGCTGAGTAATAATTCTCTGTTGCACTGATAGATGCGATTGGTTAGGACGGTCGCATGATTTTGTTGATTATTCGTCAAGGGTCATGCGGGCGGGTCTAATGCAATCCTGGATAACGACAGGTTGAACTTGACTAGGACCTTTTGATTTGTTGATTATTCGTCAAGGTCACTAGGGTCCTAGGGGCAAAAACCACATCGGGAGTTTCAAAAGAACTGAAACTTGCAGATTTAGCATACCTTCTGGAGTGTGGTGACTAGAGTGGATTCCATCTAGGTTATCACACAATGACAGTTGGATTCCGATCCCACTGATGAGTTGGTTTACTCTCGGGAGATTATTTCACTTAACGATCAATGCTATAAACCTAGTAGGTGTCTAGAAAGGTATTAGCGGGGTTACGCCCCCAGGGAAAAGAGGTTCTTTAATTAAGGAACTTCGCGAAAGCGTTGGAAAACCTCCCTCGAAGTACCGACACTAGCCTGGCTGAAAGGTTAAGCAAGTATTGTGACGTGAATTAAAACCCGGCTAGTTCTTCTTTTAAAAGGTTTTAAGAAGGATTTGAGGAAACAGTGGGAGACATCCTGGTTAGATAAATTAATAAACCAATCTAATCTTGCACGAGCATACGCTGAGTGTTTCTTTTCTCTCTCTCCAGGCAGCAACCTTTTCACGACCTAATCAAGATAATAAAATGTATCGCTTGACCGATCCGAATTCTTATTCGGGACTGGGGAAAGTTGGTTCAGCTCTAACTTGTGACAACAGTCATGAGTATGAGAATGGGAAAGGGGATTGTATGGATTTCCAGGATACCCAGTCGAAGAAGAAGCATGGTTTTGCATCTACTTCAGGTGTTCTTGTAATTGAGAACTGTTTTACGGTCAGCCCTACCTCCTGGGTACTTGATACCGGATCAGGATCTCATATCTGTAATTTATTACAGGGACTGAGAAAAAGTAGGAAAGTTGCACCGGGTGATATGTCGCTCAGAGTAGCGAACGGAGCACAAGTTAATGCGGCAGCCGTCGGTGAATATCACCTAGTATTGCCAAATGGCAAGACTATGATTTTGAACGATTGCTACTATGTACCCTCCATGGTTTGCAACATCATATCAGTTTCTTTACTCGATAAAGATAGATATAAGTTTGTTCTTGAAAAGAATATCATGAACATTTACCTTGATAAGGTACTGGTTGCAGAGGGTACACTGTTTAATGGTATCTACGTTCTAAATCAGAATACAGTTCTCAATATACAAAACACACGCAAGAGGAAGAATTCAGATACGAATGAATCCTACTTGTGGCATTGTAGACTTGGTCATGTCGGAGAGAAAAGACTGAGTAAGTTGCATAAAGATGGACTCTTGGATGCGTTCGAGTTTTCATCTTATGAAACTTGTCAGTCTTGTCTCAAAGGGAAGATGACCAAATCTCCGTTCACCGGACATGGAGAAAGAGCAGCAGAGCTCTTGGGACTCGTACATAGTGATGTATGTGGTCCAATGTCTATACATGCAAGGGGTGGGTTCTCGTACTTCATCACATTCACTGACGATCTCTCTAGGTTCGGATATGTGTATCTGATGAAACACAAATCTGAAGCTTTTGAGAAATTCAAGGAATTCAGAAAGGAAGTAGAGAACCAGACAGGCAAAAGTATCAAGATCCTCCGGTCTGACAGGGGAGGGGAGTACTTAAGCACGGAATTCCTAGATTACTTAAAAGAGAATGGTATTCTCTCTCAGCTTACTCCTCCTTATACACCACAGCACAACGGTGTATCGGAGCGGAGGAATCGTACCCTATTGGATATGGTTCGCTCCATGATGAGTAGTGCTGAGTTACCTCTTTCATTCTGGGGACATGCGCTTCAGACAGCGGCATACCTTTTGAATCAAGTTCCGTCCAAATCTGTGCCTAAAACTCCGTATGAAATATGGAGCAGTAAGAAACCATGTCTGAAGTTTATTAAGATATGGGGTTGTCCGGCCTATGTGAAAACACAGAAACCGGACAAGTTAGAGGCACGGTCAGTTCTCTGTAAATTTGTGGGATATCCTAAAGACTCACTAGGATATCTGTTCTACCACACTGAGGAACAGAAGGTGTTTGTATCTCGCCACGCCACCTTCTTAGAAAGGGAGTTTCTTGCAAAAGAAACTAGTGGGAGTTCGGTAGAACTGGAAGAAATTCAGCGACCACAAAATGTAACTGAAAATTTGGAGGAACCGCTAGATTCTATAACCCCAGACGAACCTCAACCACTCCGCAGATCTGGTAGGATTTCTCATCCGCCCGAGAGATACTACGGTTTTCTCATAGACGGGGATCGAGAGGATTGCATCTTGGAAGAAGATGACCCTACCAGTTTCAGGCAGGCCATTATCAGTAGGGACTCTGATAAGTGGCAGGAAGCAATGCAATCCGAAATGGAGTCCATGTACGCCAATAAAGTGTGGACCTTGGATATTGCTCCACCTGGGGTAAAACCCGTTGGATGCAAATGGATCTACAAAAGGAAACTTGGTGTAGATGGGCAGGTGGAAACCTATAAAGCTAGACTCGTTGCAAAAGGTTTTCGTCAAAGACCTGATTTGGACTATGACGAGACTTTTTCTCCGGTGGCTATGCTCAAATCCATTCGGATCCTACTTGCCATTGCTGCCTTCCATGACTATGAAATCTGGCAGATGGATGTTAAGACGGCCTTCCTAAACGGTTGTTTGGAAGAGTGCGTTTACATGGATCAACCAGAAGGTTTCGTAGACAGTGGGAGCAGCGGAAGGGTGTGCAAGTTGCTTAAATCCATTTATGGATTAAAGCAGGCATCGCGGAGCTGGAACATCTGTTTTGATGAGGCAATCAAGGAATTTGATTTCATCAAGAACGAAGATGAACCCTGTGTATATAAGAAGATTGTAGGACGAACTGTCGTATTCCTAGTCTTGTACGTGGACGACATTCTTTTGATAGGAAATGATGTTCCTATGCTACAATCGGTCAAGCTATTTTTGTCACAAAGGTTCTCCATGAAGGACCTGGGTGATGCCTCGTACATTCTGGGGATCAAGATCTATAGAGATAGATCCAAGAGACTATTGGGACTTTCGCAGTCCAGGTACATAGAGACCGTACTAAAGAGATTTAGTATGGAGGGTTCCAAGCGCGGTAACATACCCGCATTGCACGGAATTACCCTCTCCAAGAAGATGTCTCCTAAGACTGACGAGGAGAGGGTTCGCATGAACACTATACCCTACGCTTCGGCGGTAGGATCTATAATGTATGCGATGCTATGTACAAGACCAGATGTAGCTTACGCGTTGAGCGCGGTAAGCCGGTATCAGTCAGACCCAGGGGAGGACCACTGGACAGCAGTGAAGAACATTCTCAAGTACCTAAGAAGGACTAAGGAGATGTTCCTGGTTTACGGTAATGGAGACCTCAGGGTCGAGTCCTTTACCGATTCAAGCTTCCAGAGTGACAAAGATGACAGCAAGTCCGTCTCGGGTTTTGTGTTTACCCTCAACGGAGGGGCGGTATGTTGGAGGAGTTCCAAGCAGGATACCGTCGCAGACTCGACGATGGAGGCTGAATACATTGCTGCAAGCGATGCCGCAAAAGAAGCGGTCTGGATAAAGAAGTTCATTAGTGAACTTCAGGTGGTTCCGTCCATTGTTGACCCAATACCTTTGTATTGCGATAACAATGGGGCTATAGTTTTAGCGAAGGAACCAAGGTCCCATCAGAAATCCAGGCACATCTTAAGACGGTATCACCTGATCAGGGAGATCATTGATCGACAGGAGATCGAGGTGCGGAGAGTGGACACAAAGGACAACACTGCGGACCCATTCACGAAGGCTTTACCCCAGACTCAGTTCGAGCGGCTGATCGAGATGATAGGTCTTCGATACGCCAGTACATGGCCTTAGTGCAAGTGGGAGATTGTTAGTGTTTATGCCCTAGAGGCCATTACTGTATCATACTAGTATGTATATTACTTGATGGAAGCTTGGGATATTCACAGTTGTACAGACAATCTTGCTCAATATAGTAGTATGCTACTTGGTTTGTCTCTGCTTTAATGTGTACATGTGTGTTTATTTATTATATCACCTATACGCATTAGTAGAGCCCTTAGGATCCTTGCTTGATTACCAGCGTTGTGATGGCGATCACACTCGTGGGGGCTGGGTAATCTACAAGCACATCCTTATACACGTCCCTAGTCGTGGGAGTGTCGAGACAGGGCATCGATGCTCCGGAGTAGACTAGCGTATACGCTTCTCATCCCAGCACGGGAGACGGTCTGTCCCACAACCGTCGGTACGTCGTACTTGAGATAGTATGCGGGTGCTCGTTAGGTTACGAGTACACTGGACGGGACTCGTCGGGAACTGATGGTTGGTATTATACCTATCGTAAGTTATCAGTTCCCAGGTGACATGAGTACAGCTTAGTCCGCTGACTTGACACTGTCACTTCGCCTCGAGTGTGTTCCCACTGTTCTTTGATTATTACCCTACCACAGCTCTACTGAGTCGTGCAAACAGGTAGTAGTTGGGAGCAGTCCCGAAGCACTTGGAGGCAGTGACGGTTAGACAGGATTCGTCTCTCCCGGTATTGGGGGTTGACATCGCGCTGTGTCTAGGAGAGCCATTACACGAGTAGTCCCTGGCCAGGGCAAGCGAGATATACTGGTAGGTTCCAGTGTTATCTCAGGGTGTTCTGGGCTTCACTCCGACACGACTTGTACCGTTATTAGGGGTCTGACGCTTGCCGCTCCCCTAGGCCCGACATGCGATGTATCAGACGAACAGACCGGACTGTACGGAGATTGTCACATACAGACTCAGTAGGAGTTCGGATGGGTTTACCTCATCGGCCTTCTTATCGACATCTACCTGGGGACCGTTACGTACAGCTAGTGCCGCTTGCGGTCTGTGGTTAAACCCACTGCCAGCGTAGTGTCGAGTCTTTAGAGTCCCACACAGAGAGTTTCCCTGCACTGAGCGAAACGTGTAGAGGCCGTATGGTTTTACGGCAGGGCTGCGATCACTTACGTACACTTGTGTGCGTATGATGTTCGGGCAGGCAGTACTAGTGGGCTTTGGTTTAAGCCAGATCCTAGTATTGCACGGATGGATTTGTTTTGTCTTCTGCGCATCCGCATTCTATGGAATACGGATGCAGGTGTGTATGCACAGTTTTCCGGAGCGATGAAGGAGGAGGTGCCTCATTAGGGTTTTGGCAGTTGGTTCGGCCAAAACCGCTATGTGGCAGGCTCATTAGGGTTTTGACAGTTGATTCGGTCAAAACCATTTTGAGGCCGACTCATTAGGGTTTCGACAGTTCGTTTGGTCGAAACCGTTATGAGACGGGGACATTATTTACTAATCCTTTCATTGATAATTTTGTTATGGCTAATTACATTGACCATTTGACCATCTTGACTTTGTTGACCATTTGACCAAAGTTGACTTGGATCTTCTTAGAAGATCTAAAGTATTCTTTGGTTTTCTTTTTATTTAGTTATGATAATGGTCATGTCATTTGTAGCCATCACCTTTATCTTGATGGGATTAGTAATGATGATGTTTGTGCATTATTTGCAACCATGGTTGTTTTTCTTTTGTTCATAATATTATTCTCATTCTCTCTCTTGAAATGAGAAGCTCCATGGTTGCAAGAACATCTCCTTCTTCTTCCTCCTCTTGATTTCTCCTTTGATCTCATGTGTTCAGAGAAAAAGGATTCTACTTGACAAACACATCCATACATCTTCTCTACACAACCTAGGGCTTCTAGATTAGCAATCTCCTTGCCCTAGTTACCTCGGATTGAGGTGGAGCTCGGTGTACATCTCTCGGGTGGATCGTCTTCAACTCAAGGAGGCCGCGGAGGTGACCGAAGTCCGGTTCAACCATTGAGCAAGCAATGAGAAGTACAACAAGAAGAGAAGAACATCAAAGAAGAACAACAACAAGAAGTGAAGGAGTTCAAGTTGAGGTATAACCACTTTGCCGAGTAGTTAACTCTTCTTTGCAAGTATGCTAGTTTAGTTTAGCAAAGATCCGGCTTTTACGGTCCATGTTACAAAGTTTAGAAAAATTTTGATTTACCGTTTCCGCAACCCCGTAAGTACCGGGAGAGGTAACGTGGACCTAACAAGTGGGAGCAGCGGAAGCATAGTGGGCAAGTAGCTTATGACTATTTATAGACTAAAGCAGGTATAGCGGAGATAGATCATCTAATTTTGATGTGACAGTTATATAGTTTGACTTCATCAGAATAAGAGATGGATCTGGTAAGAAGATAGTAGGGAGTGATGTCCTGGTATTTGGATGACATGCACATTATAGGAAGAGATCTTCCTATACTATGATCGGTTATACTATAGTTTTCACAAAGGTGTTTCTCCACATAGGATATGGATAAAATATCAGGAATTCTTGTCACTATATCTATGTTATTAGATCTAGATATGGGAAGTGTCCCAATTTGGGTGCTTTATTTTTATTCAAAAGGTGTTTCAGAATGGATGACTCCTGACGTGGTGGTGTACCCGCAGGTGATGGATTCACCCTCTCTAAAGAGATGTCTTCTAGACCAATGAGGAAAGGGATTTGCATGATTGACATTTCACTTGCTTAGGCAATTGAGTCAATCATGAGATATCAAGTACCACACCAGATTTTGCTTTTTTGCATTGGCTGCAATAAGCATATATTAATCTAATCCTGGAGAAACATTGGGAAGCAGTTTTGAACATAAGTAGATGTTCATGGTTTTTTGTAACGACAACGTCCTTCGGGAGGCGTTATCATTTTAGGCTTCCAAGGTGACCTGCATGACAGAGCGGCTGCCAGAGTTATAGTTTTCCATCTTTTGAGGGACAGTATGTTGGACAGGTGGTCCAAGCGGATACTGAGGAAGTCATGGCGCAGGATACTGATTAAAATCAGTGGATGATACAGTCTAAGAAGTTTGTTGGATTTGGAGTTCTTTTGCGAACTGGGTCCCATCAGATATCCAGACAAATTCTAAAATAGGTATTGCTCATTTCAGAAGATAGTCTTTCTCTGCGAAGTTGAGATATAGAGAGATAAAGATAGAAACATTGGACCGGATCCACTCACTGAGGCTATTTCTCGAACGCAATAGTTTCACAAACGAGCTTTGTGAGACTGATTAGTAGAGAAGTTGGGTGTTCGGTATCACACGGGCTGTAAGTATGCGACACCGCAATTATTAGCCTTAAGTGCAAGCAGGAGATTGTCGGCTGTCACGCTCCGCTTCCCAGTGTATGGGCATAGGACGCGACGAAACCGCTACGTATTTACTCTGAAGTAAATACGCTAAGCGTAACTAAGCAATATAAAAGAAATATACACAAGAGACAGGATGTAAATGAACATCAACTTTATTTATTCACATTCTTTTTACCATACATCTGAAAAGTAAATACATGGAATGAAAAGCAATGCCTAAACAGTGGCATAACAGAAATGGAAAGTACTGAAATGAAATGTACAAGTAACTAGAGCTCCGGGTCAAAGGCTAGCTGATCCAAGTCCTCGCTAGTGGGCTCGATCTCCAGAGAGTTCAAATCACCTGACGACATTCCAAAGAAAAAGAAGAAAGAGAATGTTGTCAGCGAACAAATCGCTCGCTAAGTCCCAAAGATAAGGGAGAAATAGAATAGACAGAGAGAGTGTGTGACTTTTAAAGTTGTATTATATTATTATAATGTTGTATTTAGTGTTAACGCTATTGTTTGTAGTTTGGTACAGAAGATGCCAGTGTATAGGAGAGAAGTCCCACTTACACCGGGGACTTTGGTAACCCATAGTAAAAGGCTCCGTCGATAATACCACGGAACAATGGCATGAATGTAATTACGTCTTAAGTGTCCACCTCGTGCCACTTTTAAGATATTCCGTACCTGTCTACCCCTTATAAACCCCGCGATGTCTTGTTTGTAGTGTAAATTGTATTGTCTTGTATTATAGATTGTATAGATGGATGACTTGCCGAAACTATGATATCAGTAAATGGATGTAATTGGAGAATCATGTAGATGGATGTATATCCATGGTTCGGTTTAGTCAAGTTGTATAAATTGATAGATTGAACAAATTGAATATATGGATTCATATTGAATTGTTATGTATACTTGAATCTCATTCAAGTCAGATTGATTATATTGAGACTCAGTCTGAGTCAAACAATTAGAAAGGAAATTGAATCCTGAATTAGGTTTTTAGTGTTATCAGTAACCGCTGCATATGGACGGCAGGATTTGTGTCTTTTTCAAAAATGATTACCGTATTGATAACACCGTTTGTTAAGCTGTCTACTTTAAATAGGCAAGCACCCATATTTCCGGCTCCTTGAGGCTCAAGAGACTGGTCCCGCTTAAACCTATGTTTACTAGGGTCCTTAGGGTAATTTATAGAACTTGATGTATATTTTATCATTGTGACATTTCTAGTGAATAAAACCTATTTTTCATAATATATGGTATTTAATTGTAAAGTATTGAACTTGTATGGAATTGCATGGTATTTTCATGTAAAGTGATTCTTTTCTATTTAGAAAAGTTGGAATATTTATACTATATCAAAAATAGATATTTTGATGATACATATACATATATATATATATATATATATATATTTATAAAATAATTTAATTTATTATTTTTCTAGAAATCTCATTTTCTTAAGATATTTGTATTTTTAAATCTTTCGAGACCGTATGCTCCTTGCGGGGGCCTGCATCTCGCACTACTAAGCCCGAGGATGTGCGATAATTCGCACCATCCCGAACGGGTTCTCCAAAATGGGTTGTAGCGGCACATTGTAAAGATTTATTAAAAATTCATATTTTGTAGAAAAAGGTTTTTATAAGTTTGAGATAGTTTTGTGTAAAATCGTATTTTCCCAAAACTATGTTCCCAAGGATCATCGTGCTATGTTACATATGAGTGTTGTGAGGAGGTAGGTCATTACCTCGTGAACTATCTAAAGGTATAGCAAGGGTAATGATGTTTTATGTCGAAACTAAACTATATGGTATTTTCATGTAAAAGTGCTATAAAAATTGAAATATAAATTCTTTTAATTTGAAACATGCCAATATGTTTTGTTAATGTTTAATGATCATGATGTGAGAGTTTGATATTATTGTGTTTAAGAAAAATATGATTTTTTTTAAGGAAAAACCGAATCGGAAGTCGGATTAACTCTACTTTCCTCGGGTTTTAGAATTCTAAGTTTTTAGAATAGTAAAGAGAAGAGGGAGAAGGGACTTATGGGATTAGAGCCAAGAGAAGACGAATAGGAAGAAGTAGAGGTGCCGGTGCGTCGTTTCGTCGCCGGAATCTCCTCGGATCGTCGTTGGAAGTTCACCGGAGCTTCGTCCTTTGCTAACTCCACTTGCACACACAAAATCTATGGAATTTTCTTGAGAGTTTGGACAGGAATTTTAGTGTGAAAGGTGTGAAAAAATTGAGTGGGTATTTATAGGAAAATCTAGGGTTTAGGGTAGATGAAATGGTGTGATAAAATTGTATTAAAAATGGATTAAATGGGGGTTTTGAATGGCTCTGTTAATGTGCAGGGTTTTTAAACAGTAAAAGGGTTTGTTCATATCATATTCTTGCATTATTACATTCCCCATTCTTATGCATTTTACAATAAAATAGGTACTTTTGACGCATGTCTGCTATATATTACAGGTTACAGGATCTTGGAGCGAAAACAGTGAAAAAGACAAAAAGACGATACAAAAGAGAGACTTTTGACCAACAAATAGAAGGATCACAGTCAAGCCTAGACGAAGAACAGTTCACGATGTACAAGGCGACGCAAGGTCCAAGATTACAAAGCGAACGGTTAAAAGTCCACCGCAATTATTCACTAGAGATCTGGAAGAAATATAGAAGCTATTTTAAAAGAACCAAATAATAAGGAAGCCCAAAGACAGAAGAGCCCACAAAAGAAATTTCAAGGCCCAATACTTCCTTTTAAAGAGACAGAGACATAAAATTTTACCAAAGCTTGGAGTCTACTTTGACTAGGTCTTCCTAAGGATATTTTGGTAAATGTAAGGATGTTTTGAAAAAGACAAAAAGACGATACAAAAGAGGGACTTTTGACCAACAAATAGAAGGATCACAGTCAAGCCTAGATGAAGAACAGTTCACAATGTACAAGGCGACGCAAGGTCCAAGATTACAAAGCGAACGGTTAAAAGTCCACCGCAATTATTCACTAGAGATCTGGAAGAAACATAGAAGCTATTTGAAAAGAACCAAATAATAAGGATGCCCAAAGACAGAAGAGCCCACAAAGGAAATTTCAAGGCCCAATACTTCCTTTTAAAGAAACAGAGACATAAAATTTTACCAAAGCTTGGAGTCTACTTTGACTAGGTCTTCCTAAGGATATTTTGGTAAATGTAGACGTGCGAATCAATTGTAACCTAGGGTTTCTTATCCTCTATAAATAGGAACTCTAAATCATTGTAAAGGCTATGCCTCCCTATTCCTCTTTCTATGAATAAAATTTAGATTTCTTTTGGAGAGCATCGATGCCTCTTTTCATTTCAGAAATTCAGATCTGACAAGTCTTGTGTTGATATTTGGAGAGAGCCATCTGTAAAGTAAGTAGGTAATTTCAATTCTTGCCCTAGGTAATTTTTCATTCTCTGCCCTAGATTAAATTTAATTCCTTGCCCTAGTTAGATAGTTAGATCTTTAATTCCTTGCCCTAATTACATAGTTAGATCTTTAATTCCTTGCCCTGGTTAAATTTAATTCTTTGCCCTAGATAAATGATAGATTCAGTTTTTAGATTTAATAAGAAATCCGAACACCCATCGGAATTAGCTCGTTAGCGCGATTAGGAAATTCACAACATCCCTGTGGACTGACCCGTACTCACCGGCTAGCTGCAAAGCGACGCCGTTCTTGATTGCGGTTAATAGATATTTTTTGAGATCAATCAAATGGCGTCGTTTCCGGGGATGGCGTGTTATTTCCTTTTTGCAATTTCGGGTTAATCTAAAATTAAAAAATCATAAAAATCTGAAAAATCACAAAAAAATATATAAAAATATATCATCTGTTATTTTTGGAATGGGTATTTTGTTGTTTGAATTTTGCAGAATCTACACAAATTCGGATCTGGAAATTTACAGAGCTCAAAACAGAAATTAGACGATCCTGACAATAGAAGATTACAACAAACAAGGAGCAGAAAAAATTTGGCGATCTGCAGCCCCCACCGCGCCGCTAATCCGCCGCAATAACCTAGCTCATACCGCGGAAACACGGTTATCTGGAGTCATCATCCTCTCAAAATTTTTTCTGGGACCCGCGCTGGCAACCTGACCGCGGAACCGCCGCGTGATGTGGCTTCCGACCGCGGGAACGCGGCATCTTGGTGACCTCATCTGACCAACTTTGCACTGTAAGCTTCTCTGTTCTTCCTCTGGGAAAATCTCAATATATCTTCTGAAAGATTCCTGCAGAATTTTGTGCGCTTTAAAAAAAAAATCTTTTCCTTTCCAAATAACAAATCTTATGCAGGATTCGTTGCGCTATGCTTAAAATAATAATTGATTGCAAGTGATCTTTTCTGATTTGCATATCTTTAATCTTTTTGCTAAAAATATCTTTCCAAATAAAGAGCAAGAGAAAAAAGGAAAATTTTAATTAGAAAACTTGCAAACTTTGAAATTCACAAAAAAAGATTTGATTGCAAGTGATTTACTGTTTTGCATATTTTTAATCGGACTTTAAGGGGCTTTTGACCAATTCAGATTGGGTGGGGATTTCATCACCCTTCCCAGGACCCTAGAAATCACATAAGGCATTTGCATTGACCATTTTTAATTAAAAAATACCATACTCAGCCTTAAGGACTTCGAGCTCAATAGGACAGAGGACTAGTTATAGGCATCGACCGTTTATCCTAACCTGACTTTGCGGTGTCTAGGCAAGTGTGTCTAAGGCAAGTGGTTACTTAATTATGACCGCTACTTGTAGCGGGGAGCCTCCCACTTACCTGGCCGCAATTGGCGGTGAAGAGGCGGTTTGAGGTCCTATTTCTATCCCTTTGGAACAGTTAGGAGCTATCTAGCTGACCTAGGCGCCCCTAGATCTAGGCCTGATTGTGCATTTGTGGTTGATCGCATTTGTGTTAAAGTCTCTTTTTAAAAAATCTTTTTGCAAACAGTTCTAAATAAAGAGAAAAAGGAAAAAGGAATTTTTTTTTAACAACTTGCAAATTTTTGCCGCAAATAAATCCTTGCACCACCCAACCTTCTTTCTTTTATCATGGGTACCCCACATCATAAATCTCTTGCCGAACTTTGGTATCCCGAACCTAACTTTGCGTCGTACGTCAATTGTTTCGGTCGATTTAAGGAAGATCCCTCCATGCCCAAAATTTCTTTGAAAGATCAAATAGAAGCGTCTAGGAGAAACAGTTCGACTTTGCAACCCACTTTGTGTCGACCAAGTCAACTTTTACCACCTTCATATGTTGATACCACTTTTTCAAGTCCTGCTTTAACTCCTAAACCGATGTCTATTGCGGAGCATATCGCTCAATCTCGTAGCCGATCTTTCACCCCTCTCAACACATCTAGTTCTAGGGATCAACAAGTCCATTCACCTTTTTATCCACATGTTGACCCTACTCCTGTCCAACCTTCCAATTCTTACCAGTCCTACCCGACTTTCCCACCTTCACTAGATATTGCCTCTACACAGCCTTTTGGGAGTTTCACATATCCAAACAATTTTGAATCTTTTACCGAAAGCCTTTCATCATCCATGTCTAGTTTGGAACAGTCGTTGGCAGCTTATATTGCAGCAACAAACAAAATGACTAGGAATGTGGAAGCGTCCATGGCCGCCCTTATGCAACCGAGTGAACCGGTAGCTAGTTTCCAACTAGCTCCAAATTTTCCAATATATGAGGCGGCGGTTGGACAGAGTGAGAATTTGAGAGGATTTCCAAATCAAACCTACCCATACCCAATTCCAGCCCACAACTCCGGTTTTCCATCGCTTGTCCCAAATAGTTCACCAGTTGAAAATAAAAACGAGTTGTGTGATTTTGTAGTGCTTGATTTGCCAGATTGTGAAGAACCCCTTTCGAGTGAAACCACACCTAATCCTATCAATCTTTACACCTCCACTCTAGAACCTACATTGATAAATGTCCATGCTTTTGATGAGGTGTCAGAAAAAAATTGATTTTCACTTGATTGAGGATATAGACGCTGGGAATATTTCGGATGATGAACCCGTCGATTTAATTGAAATTTTATGTCCAATTCATCATCCCGAGTCATTAAATGTTTCTCCCGAACTTCATATGCGTCTTGATTTTAATGATAATGGCATGGATAGGCTAAATTTTGAGGAGGATATTGAGGAAATTATTGAGGCTGAACCAGTTTTGTTTGATGAGTCGGGTTTCCCAATTCATCATGTCCCGTCCACTAATTGTGTCCACCCTCCCGAATCTTTAACTGCTACCCTTTCTCACTCACTTCCCTCCGTCCTAGTTCCGACTGTGCAAGAGACCGTTACGCTTTCATCTCCAATACCAAGTTCGACGCACCCATGTTTGCTCACGAATCTTGAGGGACTTAATCATATTTTTCCGTGGGTTGATAGATTAGCATAATCGATTTTTACACATCGGTCATTACAAATTGTGCTAATTTATACACTCCATCCTCACCCTCAAGTTCGTATTCCCACTTTCTTTGGTTCTACTAGTCTTCCTTTAATGATCCCAAGTGTTGATGAATTACAATCCGATATTTTGAGTTCGATAATTTTCAATTGGACCTTCGATGAAAGTTTCGAAGATATTTTCGCCGACGAACTCGCATTCTTAAACGACACGGATTTTGTGATTAATCAACCTCCACTTGAAGAAGTAGAACCACTATCATTTCTTTTTCCCCTCCGCCATTCTCCTCTACCGAGACCGTACACCATTTCTACCTACACACGGTCTCGTGCACTTCTCATTTCTTTTCTTTCCACTCCTTTCTTTCACCAACCCCACTATTACCACGATAAGATTTTTGAATGGTTGGTGCTAACTTTTGGCTTATGTAAGGCCTTGCTTAAGTTTGGTGGGAACCTTGTTGTATATATATTTTGTTTTTGTTTTAACTATAAAAAAGTCAAAAAAAATAATTTATAAATAAATAAACAGGGGAGTGCCGACATTTTGACCCTCTTGGTGTAGCATGACAGTGAGGACACTGTCAAGTTTAAGTTTGGGGGTATGCTCGGTAAGTCTTCTTCCTTCGCATTCATTTGTGTATATTTTTGCATTTGCATACTTATTTGAAAACCCATAAAAAATTGAAAATTTATAAAAATTATTGTATTCAATTTTGGCTAATTGACTTGAGTTTGACAAATAGGTTAACTGGCTAGGAACAATTAGATCTTAGACTTAGTAAATTAAAAAGCCTAAAAATAACCTTCCTTAAAATTTAATGGTAGAAAGTATATGTCTTTGTAGTTTATTTAGAAATAGGCAAATTTTGGGTTAACTTTTTAGGCTAAGTCGAGACGAAGGAAAAGTATTGATATTTTTATTAGAGTATAAGTTTGAAAAATAATTTCTAGTTTAAGTCTAGATTCTGAAAATGTATACCCTACAATTTGCACAATCACGTACCTTGAAACTTGGAATAGTAGAGGAGACCTTAAAATGCTCTTGTCTAAAGTCCTTAGTACCAAGAAAATAAAAGAAAAAAAAGTGAATAAAGAAAAAAATGAACACTGGTTTTTGTGATTACTTAAGGCTGAAAAAAATAGAAAAATATTTAGCGAGGGTGCTTCATCACCTAGTGCCTTAGACCAACTGGTTTGGGAGTCACTGCTAAAAGTCTTGGGTGTTGCAAGACAAGGAATTACGCTTTAAAGCGCAAACATATCTTGTAATCGGTTGTTGGTACCTCAAGAAGTATTAACAGTCGCATGAAGGATGTGTAAGCAAAATTCAATTAAAAATTCACCTACTAATAAGTACTTTGGACAACGAACAAGGGTATGATTGATTGATTTGAATTTCCAAGTGTAGGGGTGATTTATACACACACGTGGGGATATGTGATTGGAGTTTAGATGAGAGAAAGGAGTGAAGAATAGAACTTGTATCTTTAGTAGAGTTAATAGAAATTCCTAAGTGTAGAAAGAACCCTAGAAGGAAAACTTAAGAGATGCCGAAAGCTAAGTAGGTCTGCAGAACATATATATCTTAAGTTAGATGATGAGGAAGTGTGAAGAATATGGGTGGATAATTTACGAGTCGACGATAATAGAATTCCTTGTTAGAAAACCTAATTGGAGAATTAAAGTCGAAAAGCCAAATTGATAGGATTTTGTGGGTAGTATCCGCTGAAAACCCTCAGGAGACAACACTCCTCCTACTAGGGACACCTAGAGGTTTAACGGCTTGTTGCACGAACTCAGTGCAATCGCGTTTCCCTGCGAAAGTGCGGTTGGGTTTTTGTAGAGAATAAAAAATAAGTTTGCTCGAGGACGAGCAAAAGATAAGTTTGGGGGTATTTGTTCATATCATATTCTTGCATTATTATATTCCCCATTCTTATGCATTTTATAATAAAACAGGTGCTTTTGATGCATGTCTGCTACATATTACAGGTTACAGGTTCTTGGAGCGAAAACAGTGAAAAAGACAAAAAGACGATACAAAAGAAGGACTTTTGACCAACAAATAGAAGGATCACAGTCAAGCCTAGATGAAGAACAGTTCACAATGTACAAGGCGACGCAAGGTCCAAGATTACAAAGCGAACGGTTAAAAGTCCACCGCAATTATTCACTGGAGATCTGGAAGAAACATAGAAGCTATTTTAAAAGAACCAAATAATAAGGAAGCCTAAAGACAGAAGAGCCCACAAAGGAAATTTCAAGGCTCAATACTTCCTTTTAAAGAGACAGAGACATAAAATTTTACAAAAGGTTGGAGTATACTTTGACTAGGTCTTCCTAAGGATATTTTGGTAAATGTAGACATGCGAATCAATTGTAACCTAAGGTTTCCTATCCTCTATAAATAGGAACTCTAAATCATTGTAAAGGCTATGCCTCCCTATGCCTCTTTCTATGAATAAAATTTAGATTTCTTTTGGAGAGCATCGATGCCTCTTTTCATTTCAGAAATTCAGATCTGACAAGTCTTGTGTTGATGTTTGGAGAGAACCATCTGTAAAGTAAGTAGGTAATTTTAATTCTTACCCTAGGTAGTTTTTCATTCTCTGCCCTAGATTAATTTAATTCCTTGACCTAGTTAGATAGTTAGATCTTTAATTCCTTGCCCTAGTTAGATAGTTAGATCTTTAATTCCTTGCCCTAGTTAAATTTAATTCTTTGCCCTAGATAAATGATAGATTCGGTTTTTAGATTTAATAAGAAATCCGAACACCCATCGGAATTAACTCGTTAGCGCGATTAGGAAATTCACAACATCCTTGTGGACTGACTCGTACTCACCGGCTAGCTGCAAAGCGACGCCGTTCTTGATTGCGGTTAATAGATAGTTTTTGAGATCAATCAGGGTTGTGGGGAGACCAAGAGGCATGGTTTACAAAAAGGAAGATTGGATTTGGGACCAAGTTGGCCGGCGGCGCCGACCGATCCAAGCTCCCCGCCGGTCGAGTTGGGGCGAGTCGGCCTCCGTCTTGGCACCACGTGTCCCTTGTCGATTTGTCTACCTCTTGGACTCGTTTATTTTTAGTGTGACCTTTGGGTTTACGGGTTATGCATGTGTAGACTCTTGGGTTTCTAGAAAGATTAGAAGAATACTAATTAAAAAATAATGTGGCTGATGAGATTTGAACTCTGGTGCTTTGGTTCAGTAGTGCTAGGTCTTACCAATGAGCTACAAGCTCCTTCTTGCTATTAAATAGCAAAACAAATTTATAACTTGTGCTCAGGAAAAAGTACCCCTTTCTGTATTTTTGAAAAATTTGTACAGAAAGTTTAGGGTTGTTACATTGGCTATAGTGCCCTCAAGTTAATTATTGTAATCGCAGGCAGGTGATTATGATGATTGAGGGAGGACCTATACAGATAGAACAGTCTTACTCAAGATGATAGTATACTATCTGGTTTGTCTTTATCATCATGTACATGTTTTATGTGGTATTACAGATCACTATTACATGTTGATAGAGCCCATATTATTCTTGCTTGACTACCAGCATTATGATGGCAATCATATACGTAAGAGTCAGGTGGTCTATAAGCACATCCTTAAATGTCCTTTGTCATGGGAGTATCGAGACTGAGCATCAATACTCCAGAGTAGACTAGTGTGTACTTATCGAGACCCCGACGAGGGGCGGTGGCCAGGTCTCACAAGCCCTTGGTGTTAGTATGTTCACCTAAGATACTATACAGCTGCTAATTGGGTTATGAGTACACTGGACAGACTCGCCGGGAACACGCTAGTTGGTATTATACCTATTGTCAGATAGCAGTTCCCAGGTGACATGTGTACATGTTAGTCTGTCGACCTAAGATCGTCATTTGTCTCATGTGAGTTCCCACTATACTTTGATTACTACCCTACCATGGCTCAAAGGAGTCATGCAAACAGGTTTTAGTTGGGTACAGTCCTGAGCCACATAGAGGCAGTGAGAGGATCGTCGGGGATTCGTTTCTCTCAGTATTCGGGGTTGATGTCGCGTTGTGCATGGGTGCCATCACCAGAAATCTTTAGCCAAGGTAGTCGAGAATTACTGATCAGGGATCAGTAGTTTCTCAGGTGGTGATAGGTTTCATACCGACACGAAATGTCGTATTATTAAGGGTCTGACTTTATCCACCCCCTAGAGTTGAAATGTGATACTCTTAGACGAATGGACCGGATTGTACGGATATTGTCACGGACAGGCTCGGATGAGTTTGCTTGTCGGCCTTTTTTTCGCTCAATACCTGGGTAGCCATTACGTACAGCTAGTGCCGCTGACGTGCTTGTGGTTAAACCTACTGCCAGCGTATTGACGAGTCTTTAGAGTCCCACACAGAGGGTTTTCCTGCTTCGGGAGAAACGATGTAGAGACCATATGGTTTTACGGCAGGGTTCGATTATATACGTGGACTTGTGCACGTATCATGATTCGGGCGGATAATACTAGTGGGCTTTGGTTTAAGCCGGATCCTAATATTTTATTGTTGGATTATTTTCGTATTTTTGTATTCGTATTTTTCGGAATACGGATACGGGTTGTATATATGGATGAGGGGTATTCTTGTAATTTATTACAAGATTGTTTCTAGAAGATGCCACCTCATTTAGTTTTAACCATTTAGTTTAAATGGTTAATGAGGTGGAGGGATGAGGTGTTATGGCTTTAATTGCAAGCATGGCTTTGCGGTGACTCATGCTATGACTCATGTAGTGACTCATGGACACTGCTCTAACATGCTTGATATTTGTAAGGGTTGTGAAATATTTTCTTTGGTTGATGACTCATTTGTTATGCTCACAACACTTAGCCATTTTCTTGAGTTGCTTTGCTTTACACACTCTCATCTCCTCATGCTTCTTCTTCTTCTACTTCTACCCTAAAAGTCTCAGGTGTTGAGAAACCTAGGGAGTTTATAGGTAAATCAATCCATCATTAGACTCTACATCTTCTAGGCTATCTAGTTTAGTGTAGCGCCTTGAAAAGTCGTTTTGGTGTTTTCCTGAAAATCGGTGAAAATTCGGTATTTTTCCGTAAACCGTCTTTTTGTTATTTTGCAGTTTAGGACTAATTATACCTAATTTGGATAGGTAATTGCTAGTTTTTAGTAGCAAATGAGTTACTTATGAAATTCTGGTCGTTTAAAAATTTTCCCTAATTTTTCAATTTTTAATATTATTTTAAGCCGGTAAGAAAATACATTAAATTATCGATAAATACAAATTTAAATGGGCTAAATTTAAACTTTAATATCATGTTAATTAAAATCTAGTTGTAACATAAATTTTTAGTGTTTTATTTCAAGTTTTAACTAATTTTTATTATAGAAAACGAAATTT
The DNA here is from genome assembly GCA_030015575.1 of Agapanthus africanus. Classification (NCBI taxonomy): domain Eukaryota; kingdom Viridiplantae; phylum Streptophyta; class Magnoliopsida; order Asparagales; family Amaryllidaceae; genus Agapanthus; species Agapanthus africanus. Next base: position 391,814,677 of record JASDDO010000012.1, on the reverse strand, counting down.
ATTGAATTTAAGCTTAAACTTGCAATTTTGGACTTGTAGGGGGTCTTTTTGCATAAAATTTCTTTTGTAAAACCCCTCTCACTCTTCCCTCACCCCTAGGCTGTCCCATTTCCAGCAACTCAAGAAAAAAATTCCTTGCCTCTTTGACTTTTATTCTTGTGTAGAAAAGAGGTGTTTTTTAAAAAGGATTTTGACTTTTATTTGGGTATGGGTCTTTAGTGTTTGGTATGGGTTGAATTTGACTTTTCCCACACCCCACACCATCCCCCTCTCCCTTGTGCAGGCCGAAATCTGCAGCCCCTCCCCTTTTCATCATTTTTCTTTTCATCTTCTTCAAAAATTCTTCAAGTTTGCTCCAAAATTGCAATTTAAACCTCACAAATTAAACCCCATCCTTCATCCCATTCTCCTTAGCCTCTCTTGCTTGGATCATGGTGCTATGAAGCCATCTTTGGAGGCCTCTTGTTCTTGCTAGATCCATAGATCTTGAGGTATAATTTCCACCAAGTTAAGTTCTTATGGTTAGAATTCTTTAATGGAGTTGTTTTAGTGTTAATATTAGTGCTAATTTCATTCTAGATTTTTTTAAAAGTTAATGGTTTGAGTTAACTAAGGTTTTAGAAACCATTATTTAGTTAATTAAATCTTTTTAGCTATCTAGTTGTTTACTAAACCAATCTATAAGGTTAACTTGCTTAAGTGGCTTCTTGTTATGCTAATCTAAGTTAATCTTGTATGAAATTTTCATTGTAATTGCTAATTACAAAAATCAAGAAAGGGGTTTGTGTTGGAATTATGGTTTGATGCTTTGTAAAAGGTTTAAAATTAGTGTAGTGGCTATCTAGTGGGTTAGTTTGGATGTTTGTGTTGGATTGTGAGCACTTTATCGCATAACGGCGATGTTGCGTCGTTTTTTTGGAATGTTTATGCTTACTAGTTTTGTGATAAAATTATGGGATGAATTAATTGCGATATCTTGATGATATTTTTGGCATATCCTATGATAATTAGGATGTGTGAGTGCGGATTTTTGAGTGATCGGGTTTTTGCTTTGCCGGGCGACCAAATCGACGATTTTAGTTAGTTTTTGCGATTTTCGCGTGTGTTCCGCGCACCTCGTGCACGTTGTACCTAGCTTGTGAACTATGGTATTTTCGTTTGGGATTTGCGTCGTTCTTCATATGTAACCTTATGTTTGTATTGATGTAAATTCCAGGTTCGGTCGCGGAGACGTCAGACGCGGCACGAAAGGGGAAAGCGGTGATTGGACGTGACTAGCTAGGGATTCCGGTGAGTAGATGTGACATCTACGGGGGACTATCGTTGGATGGCGCAAGCCGCCCGATAGTTTTAGTAGCTTAAAAAGATTCTTAGTAATGTTAGTAATTAGGGGTGTAATACTTGTATGATTAATTGGTACATCCATGCCTTATATTGACATGCATATGCGAACCCATTCTATAGGACACCTGCACCATTGCCAGGGTTTTTATATGCAGCACGAGCACTATTCATGCTTATACACACGCCCTGGTAATTGCCATGCCACCACACTAGATAACCTATAAATCGAAACCTTTTACTATAATTGATGCTTAAACCTGTGCTATTGCCTTTAATTCCTTAAAATGAAATCATAAGATTGCCAATCATGTGCATGTATCTCATCATGTTATTTGTTCATGCCTAGTCTACCAATCATACATTGCAACTTGATTATTGATACCATATGCATTCATTATCATAGGCATATGCATTTATGAGGATTTCTTTAGATTTTGTGATATTTCTGGATTTCGGGGGAAAGCCGCAAAATTTCTAAACTTATTATATTTTTAAAATATGTAAATTGCGGTTTTCTAGTGATGTAAGTGTCGTCAACCATGAGTTTGCTGTGGTTTTCGAGACCCGTTTCGAGGAGTTGGATGAACCGTCTCGGGTACATGGTGGGCCCGGTAAGGTACCCCGGGGCAAGAAGCTCGTGGTGCTGACGATGAGCCTGGCAGGGGGCGGATTACCTACCGGTGACTGTTTGGGACGGCGGATATCCAGAGGATACCGACCGTGGCCGTGAGATGATGAGATATTGATATTGAGATGGGTTAGCCGGATGGCTGAGGCCAGAGATACTATGACATGGATATATGAGATTTGTGATAGTTTTGAGGTGTCGTTGCTGGACACAGGTTCTTATTGATTCTATTGGTATTGTGCTGGTATTTCGAAAGAGATTCCTAAGGGAAAAACATGATTCTTATACTTACACATTCAGATCATGGGTTGATTCGCATTGCATTCATACCTGCTAGTATATTCATATTGCATACATACCTGCTTTTATGTCCTGCCTTACCTGTATTTTAGATGTTAGGATGCTTGTGTGCATGCATTCGATAGCCTGTGTAGATGTTATTTATTACTCACGAGTTGGCAACTCACCCCCGTTGTTCCACAGCCTTTTTCAGGTCCGCTCCGTCAGTACAGTAGCGGCGGGTGCACTTGCTTCTTTTGCCTCTTTTGCCTGGACTCGAGGCTTTGCTCTTAGGTGGGTTATATTTTTATTTTTGTACCACCTTGTATATTCTTTGTATCTAGTGTACTCCATCTACTGTATCTACCAGTATTGTTGTATATTGACATAGAGATGAGACTGTGAGATTTGTGGACTTTTTGCTGTATTTTGGGGTCGAGCTCACTTGAGTCCACGTGCTGTTTTTCTCATGCTTCTTTATGATTATTTTGCATTTTGTTGTTTTATTGCGTGGGATTTGTGACTGCCTTGTGGCGAAGAGCTAGCTCCCGCTTGGGGATGCCATATTTGTTGGATTTATATATATTCTTGTTGTACCCATTTTGGGGGCCAGTATTTACAAAGGAGACTCTGCCGAAAATTTCGGAAAAATTGATATTGTTTTTAAAAAGGTTTTATATGACTTATTTGATAAACTCCCTTTCAATTGATTGGGTTTTCTTCACTCTTTTGCTTATTTGGTTTTGGTTTCTGGGCTTTGGCTTACTTATTTTACGGACGTCTTGAGACGTTTCGTAAACTTAAGTGCCAGTCACGTTCCGTACCCTGCAGGTCGTGACATTTAGCGAACTAGGTATCCTAGTTACCTCGGCTATGAGGTTGGAGCTCGATTCATAGACTCTCAGGTGGATCATCATCGATGGAGGGAGACTAGCGACCAAGCTTGATCATGGTGGCCACTAGGAGCTTGGAATGATGGTTCAAGACCGAAGGACACGGATCATTCGGTATAACCTTTCTAAACTACTATATAGTTTGCTAGATTAGGGTTAATGGTAGATCCGTATTATCGGGTTATTCTAGCGTGTAAAATTTTTGTTCCGCAATCGGCCATGGTTTGATGGCCAGGGCGCTGACATAACCCAACACTTGACGAAGGTCAAAACATCATAAGTCACAAGTCAAGTTCAACCCGTCATTATCCAGATTAACCTAGACCCATTCGAACAAGCCCTTGACGAAGGCCAAAATAGTTGTACGCATGTCCTAGATTAATGCATTTATCTATGTCACAGATAAGCACCTACTAGCTACCAAACACTATGCCTTGGCGAAAGTCAAAACACATAGCATGAATACTAGTAGATACATATCTGAAATGACGAAGGGCTAGGCTGGTTTTTGGCGAAAAAATCGTTAACGTAATGAACTTGATATAGTCGAAGGAACCTGATATCTTTTGAAAAAGGAGTGGTTTAAGTTCCGCTTTTAAAAAATACTTTTTGAAGAAAACCGAGTGGTTTTGTAATTGTTCCAACGACATCAGATTGTAGGTTTATTTCCTTCCATTAATTAAAATTAATACGGTCTCATCAATTAACCTTATCATTGCAGAAAAAGAAACGAAAATAGAACGTACACTTATGCTATTCACATTCGCCACGGGACCCCGTCATACACCGTTAGGTTACTTAACTAACGACAGAGCGGGTCTGGACTAGCGCGAGTGCAAAATATAAGCAACGTTTATATATATATATATATATATATATATATAGCCATTCGTCTCACGCAATAATAAGCATTCTAGATCACAGAACCACAGATGAATATATTGGATATACTAGAATTTCCGTGTTTCGTTTAAGCCTGTAACGAAACACGGATTCGACGGTCGTGATGAATAGCCAAAACCCCACCTTAGACCCCTACGGGTGCAGCAAACTACCCGCCAAATTCCCGAAGTGAAGCAACCTCTCTCAATAAAATGAGTAGGCCACTCGGCACTTCAAGAACCCGGTAGTTTGTGCACCCCATCTTGGGTCTATCCTAGATGCGAAAACAGTAAAAGAAATAATACAACGGTGGCTACAGCCTCAACTCGGATGTGCCCCACAAAAATAATATTAAATCAATTTACAAATTTTACATGAATGAAAGAAAAGAAAAACACTCTTCTCACTTCCTCCGGCTATTCATTTACGACGGTCCAATATTCCATATACACAAACCATCATAGATCATAGATATGTGCAACCCCCACTAATTGACATATAGCGATTAGCAGACGTTTAGCAACACATATATACAAACACAGAAAACCTATATTAGCCAAATAACTTAGAATTTCGATCGAATCTTTTTTCCGTTTCTACCCCATATACAAAGCAGCACACAAACAATTCCGGGTAGAAATCAAAATATTCCAGAAATCATATTCCCAAAAATAAGACCCACAGAAGAAATTTGGTATGACTCGGCCCTGACTCGGCCGCGGTTCGGCAGCCAAACACTGAGTTTGGCCGCGGTTCGGCGACCAAACACTGAGTTTGGCCGCGGTTCCGCGGTGGTCTTAGCAGATCACTACCTGAAATTTCTTCTGCGTTCTTATAAAACCCTGCTTGTATTTTTAAGTCATCTGAAAAGATTTTTTGAACAGTTTAAAAATTCGACAACAAGCATGGTCCGAAAATTGATTTCGGGAAAAAATTCTTTCGATCGAAGTTCTAACTATTTGCTAACAAGCTAGTTATGGTTTAAGTTGTTTTGATACCAGTGTAAGTCGATATCGCACACCCCGCGAGTCCGCGGGGAGGCAGAATACATAAAAAATGATTTTTTCTTTATCACAAAATGGTTTGCTTTGCAACATCGACTATATCAACTTAGGATCTTGATTAAACCGTAACTAGCTAACATATGCTACAAGAAGGATCTAACTACTCGGCTAGAGAGTTATACCTTCGTGTCAAGTCCTTCGGGTCTTCTCTTTGGTTCTTGGCTCCTTGATTCAAGCTTCAACTTTGATCTCCTCTCCTTGGATCCAAGGTTGCTCTAAACGAACTCGGTTGCCGGTCTCCTCTTTATCGAAGAAGATCCACCCAAGGGTCTATGATCCAAGCTTCAACCTCAAGTAAGGTAACTAAGTGGTCTAATTTGCTAAAAGAGACTACTAAGTAGATGTAGAGAATGATCTATGGAGTATTAAGTCTCAAAAGCCCTATTAATCAAAACACATGTGAAATGTTAGGGTTTGAGGGAGGAGGAGAGGAAATTTTGGAGAGAGAGTGAGGATGTGAAAATGAGCTAAGGATAATGGATGAGAGAATGGCTACGTCTCTACACAATAATTCAAGCATGGATTATTTTTCTCTCAAAATAATCAACCATGCTTGAATAGGAACCACAAATTAATAAACAAATTACCAAGCCATGCTTTCAACCATTCCTCAAATATCTCCAAAATTCCACCTCATTAATCCTTTTCCAAAAAAGGATAAATCAAGTAATGAGGTTTTCCTTCTAGATGCTTTTCTTGTGAAATTACAAGAATGCCCTCACCGTATATACATACCCGTATTCGTATTCCGAAAAATACGAATACAATGAGAGAAGAATAATCTAATAATATAATACTAGGATCCGGCTTAAACCAAAGCCTTCTAGTATTATCCGTCCGAACATCATCCGTGCAGCCAGTACACGTATGTGATCGAAACCCTACCGTAAGACCATACAGCCTCTACATCGTCTTGCTTGAACCAGGGAAACCCTCTGTATGGGACTCTAAAGACTCGATAATACGCTGGCAGTATGTTTAACCATAAGTCCGTCAGCGGCACTAGCTGTACGTAACGGCAACCCAAGTACATGTCGAAAAGAAGGCCGACGAGCGAACTCATCCGAACCCCTACTGAGCATGTCCGTGACAATCTCCGTACAGTCTGGTCTATTCATCTAAGAGTATCGCATGTAAGGTTTAAGGGGTGGAAAATGTCAGACCCCTAATAACCAGACAAGTCGTGTCGGTGTGGCTCAAGACAATCCGAGAATCTACTGGTCCAACTACCAGTAATTCTCAATCCGCCTTGGCCAGAGACTTATGGTGTTGACCAACTGATCACTGCGCGACATCGACTCCCTGTACCAAGAGAGACGAATCCCCAACAGTCGCTCACTGCCTCTATGTGGCTCGGGACTGTACTGAACTAAAACATGTTTGCACGACTCAGTAGAGCCGTGGTAGGGTGGTAATCAAAGCACAGTGGGAACTCACACGAGACAAATGACGACCTCAGGTCGACAGACTATCTGCACTCATGTCACCAGAGAACTCCTATATGACGCTAGGTATAATACCATCAAGTCAATTCTCGGCGAGTCCTGTCCGGTGTACTCACACCCAGTGAGCACCTGTATACACTCTTAGGTGCACCTCACCAATGGCTGCGGGACCAATCCATCGCCTCTCGTCAGGGTCTAGATATGTATACACTAGTATACTCTGGAGTATCAATACCCAGTCTCGATACTCCTATGACTAGGGACACTTTTAAGGATGTGCCTATCGACTACCCAACTCCTACAAGTATGATCGTCATCACAACGCTGGTAGTCAGGCAAAGATCCTACGGGCTTTATCAACATGTATATAAGATATGAAATACAAGGTAAAACACATCATATGTTAAGATAAAGACAAACCAAATAACATACTATCATATCGAGCAAGATTGTCCTGTACATATATATCCCTAGTATCCTATAAAATGAAGGCCTACATATCCAACAAATATCATGTTTCATTGTAAATATTATTAACATAGAAAAATATTGTTTTCTTATAAAATGGGGACTTACCGAACTTTAGTTTGCCGACGACATTCTTGTTTTCATGTTTTCTTTTCTTGGGAATGTCGTCAAATGATTTTGGGATAGGTGAAGAGGTTAGGTACGAGGTGGTACCAACCGAGGACAGTCAATATCTTTCAACTCAGGCTGAGCTATGGTTTTCCTTTTTAGTAAGTATGTCTTTTGTTCAAAGCTATCTTTCATTCCTAATTTCTTGAATTTCCGAACTGTGTTCAGTTATCGATTTTGGGACTATTATAAATATTGTTGGATATTTTATAAGTTTAAAATTCTTGTACTATAATTTCCTTTACTGTTTTATAGACGCTTAGCGTATTTATGTCAAGAAAGAGTGATTCTCGATATGAATACGTTGTGGGCTTGTCGTTCTTGTTTCTCATTTTTGGGAAGCGGGCGTGACAGGACCCCACAAGGCCTGCAGTCTGGGGACACTATAGTTATAAGCATGTAGTCTGGACACTGCAGTCATGGGTCTGCAGTGTGGGCCCCTTATAGCCTTAAAATATAGGGCAATATTCTTTTTATTTGTTATCCAAAACACCTTTTCATTGTTGTTTGATCAAAACTTGAGAGTCAGGGTCCTGCTGTTATCAGGACTCTGCTATTAAGAACTATAAAAGAGGGTTAAAACATGGGTTCCCCCATTTTTTGTTTGATTTGTGCTACATAGCCCGGATCTAATTATAGCAAGGAAATAGTAGAAATAATAGCACGGGGCTGTGTTTTTGGGATCTTTGATGTATAGATAGGATCTAATATTAGCAGGTAAAATAGCAGAGGTTCCCAGTCGTAAAATCTCACCCTCCCGAGTTGCAATTGTTGGTCTCAGCCCGTTAAATTTTACTGTTTCATGATTTACGCTAACAATTCTATAGACATAACAATCATTAGACGTTTGAAGGAAATTGGAGACATCGAACTCAAATGTCATATTCATTAGAGGAATAAGTTCAAACTCAAGTTAAAGAATAATTGTGAACCCCACAAGTAAGGTTTTGGATTTAAGGGTTATTTATTTTCTTGTATTTTAATTAATTCTTTTTCTCTAGTAGTTAATTGGAAAAAGGACTGAGATAACGGAGAGTTCGATCAAAACCCACATACACTTTCATATATTTTGCTAAAATTAAAACATACTTTTCATATATTTTTGGAATCTTGGATTTATTTTCTAGTATTTATTAAAATTCCAAACATAGATTCCGAGAGGTAAAAAATGTTATTATTTTATTTTAGTGTCCATGAACTCTTAATAGGGTTGCATTTGAATCCGATACGAAGCTAATATGAGTGCATTACCATATTCGTATTTGTGTTCTCGTGGCAAATACAAATACGAATATAGCCCGGTAATAAAATTCCATATCCGTATTTTACAAAATCGGACACAGATCTGAAGCGGGTTAAAGAGATGGATATGGATACAAGCTGATATGGGTATCTTAAAAATTTACGATAGAAAAAATATGGATGCAGTGTGATAATGTATACATAATCAATACATCTATTGAATCCTTATTTAATATAGCTTAAGAATGGTTGAAAGAGACAAATATACATGAAAATGAATATTTTATGCATTAAATAAATATGTTAAAATAAATTGTTGTATCTAAATATTTTCAACACGTAGATTGTGTGGAGCCCACAGCCATAAATACACATTTAAAGTTAACTTCTCTCCCTACTTAACTAAGCAATTAACTCTATTACTGGATGTTCACTTTAGGTGCGTAGATACAATACAAACCATCAAAGCAGTGGAAATAATATATATCAACTCTAAATATTTATCGATATACCTGATCCGATTGATGGGATCGTTATCCTCACCCACGTCACGTTGTAGATCCGGTCTCTTACGCCTCCACGCAACGGTCGGAAGGAAACTACACTTTGAAAAAGCAAGAATCTTTACGTGATCACCCCGCAAGCCAATCATAGTAGAATAAGATGAAGAAGGAGACGATGGCTTTCTTATTTCTCTCTTTAGAAAAACTCTCTATATATTATTGTATATCTCACATATGATATCTCATATGACTTATATGAAACCCTAACCTCCCATATATGAATATATAGCGTAACCACTCATATGGGCGGATATTGGGCCGGTTTGGGCCCAATGGCTAACATACCCCCACTCGCACATTCATGTGGGTGTCGTCCCTAGCTCCATGAGTTGGTTCCCTGAACCATTGATTCCCTGAATCAATTTTCTCCCAGACTCTCCTCCTCTTCCTTGTTCTTACCCATACATGTTATGTTGGTGCGGCGTGGACCGTTAAGAACCTGCAAGCAGGTTGCCTTGCAGCAAAATCCGTTAGGACCGACACGTCCAAAAAAACATAAACCAAATATATGTTAGCCTCAAAAAATCTCATACCTCATATCCGAATAGACATGTCTGCTCAAGTACCTTCGATCCCTCTCAGAAGAGTACTTGAACACCTAGGTATAACTCTCGATTCATCGCACTCTTAAGCCTCACAACCATGGCATCAATAAGAGTTGTGCTTACAATGCAATTGTTAGTTATATGTATGCCCTAGAGGCCATTATTATACATGTGATGTATATTATAGTGGATGCTTGGACATATATAGGGAGGTCTTTGTTGCTCGACATGATAGTATGCTAGCTGGTTGCTTTTTATCTTAACATGTACACTTATTGTCTCTCTCTCTTACATGTTGATAAAGCCTTTAGGATGAGTACTTGACTACCAAGATTATGATGCAGATCATACTAGTGGGGCAGAGGTAGTCGGTAAGTACATCCTTCAAATGTTCCTAGTCGTGGGAGTATCGAGACGGGGCATCAATATTCCAGAGTAGACTAGCGTATACGCTTCTCGACCCATGTGATGGGCAATAGATGATCCCATATCCATTGGTATTTGACATCAGAGATGGTATACGGGTGCTCAGTGGAGATTGGTGAAGGGTCCCGGCAGCGCCCCGGCCATCAAAACGCGGCCAAAATGCGGAACAAAAATTTTCTAAACTGGCGCTACCGCTACCCGATTTACGGATCGACCATAAACCCTAAACTAGCAAACTAACTAAGAGTTAGAATAGTTATGCCGAGTTAATCCGAGTCCTTCGGTCTTCATTCCAAGCTCCTAGCGGTCCTTTGATGATGTTTGGTTGCCGGTCTTCCTCCATCTCCGATGATCCACCCGAGGCAAACGGCGCAAGCTCCAACCTCGTCGAACGAGGTAACCGACGCTCCAACGTCGCTAGAGAAGGAGAGTGGGGGTGTATGAAAGTGTCACTACAATTTTCTCTCAACTTGTTTTGCTCAATGAGCAAGCATAGAAGATGAATGAGGTGATGAACTTTGGCATGAAGCAACTCAAAAATGGTTAAGGCTTTCTTGGTGAAAATGAGAGAGGGGAGGAAAACCAGTGTCATGTAAAAATTGTTTGCCAAATGAAAAGAACCCCACCTCCTAAAGTGGCTGGCCCCTCCCCCTTCTTTCATTTCCACCACACAAAAAAAAAACATTTCCAATTAACCATTAAACAAATGTGACCATACCATGCTACATGCACAAAACCCATTCCACAAATCACATCACCTTTTCCACCTCATAAATAAAAACAAATGAATTTCCATAAATGGAAAACCATATAAATGAGGTGGCATCTTCTAGAAGCTATTCCGTATAAAATACGGAATACTTCCCGGTACATATATCGAAATACATATACGCGTATTCGTACAAAAATACGAATAGCCAAGAGAGAAAATAAATAGCGAATAATAATACTAGAATACATATATATATATATAAATACATATGTAAATTATCAAATCAAAACCTTATTTAATAAACTGGCTTAATCCTAAGCCGCTAGTATTATCAACCGTCCGATTAAAGTCTGCGCAGCAAGTGCACATATTTAATCGGATACCCCTATGTACTAACATACGATATGTACACCATATTGCCTGAACCATGAAAACCCTCTGTGTGGGACTCTAAAGACTCGTCAATAAGCTGGCAGTGGGTTTAACCACAAGCACGTCAGCGACACTAGCTGTACGTAACGGCTACCCAGGTATTGAACGAAAGGGAGGCCGACGAGCAAACTCATCCTGAACCCCTACTGAGCCTGACAGTGACGATATCCGTACAGTCCGGTCTGTTCGTCTAAGAGTATCGCATATCGAGTCTAGGGGGGTGGCTAAAGTCAGACCCCCAACAACGCAATATTTAGTGTCGGTATGAAACCCATCACCACCTGAGAAACTATCGATCCTGGATCGGTAATTCTCGTCCGCCGTGGCCACGGATTTATGGTGATGGCCATCCGTACACAACGCGACATCAACCCCCAATACCGGGAGAGACGAATCCCCGACGATCCGATCACTGCCTCCATGTGGCTCGGGACTGTACCCAACTAAAACCTGTTTGCATGACTCCTTTGAGCCGTGGTAGGGTAGTAATCAAAGCACAGTGGGAACTCACACGAGACAAATGACGATCTCAGGTCGACAGACTAACCTGTACACATGTCACCTGGGAACGGCTATCTGACAATTGGTATAATACCAACTAGCAGGTTCCCGGCGAGTCCGTCCAGTATACTCATAACCCAATGAGCACCTGTATACTATCTTAGGTGAACAATCTAACACCGTTGGATTGTGAGACCTGGCCACCGCCCCTCGTCGGGGTCTCGATCAGTATACACTAGTCTACACCGGAGTATCGATGCCCGGTCTCGATACTCCCACGACTAGGGACATTTAAGGATGTGCTTATAGACCCCCAGCTCCCACGTATGTGATCGCCATCACAATGCTGGCAGTCAAGCAAGAATCCTATGGGCTCTATCAACATGTATATGATGATAAAGACAAACCGGATAGCATACTATCATCTTGAGGAAGGCTGTTTCATCGGTATAGGTCCTGCATCAATCATCATAATCACAAGTCCGCGACTATGATAATTGCCTTGAGGGCACTATAGCCAACAATCTCCCACTTGCACTTAAGGCCAATTATTGCGATGTCGCATACTCACAGCCCGTGTGATACCGAACACCCAACTTCTCTACTAATCAGTTTCGCAAAGCCTGTTTGCGAAAATGATTGCGTTCGAGAAATAGCCTCAGTGAGTGGATCCGCTCTAATGTTTCTTTCTGTATCTCTCTTAATCTCAACTTCGCGGAGAAAGCTATCTCCCGAAATGAGCAATACCTATCTTAGAATTTGTCTGGATATCTGATGGGACCCAGTTCTCAAATGAACTCCAAATCCAGCAAACTACTTAACTGTATCGTCCACTGAATTCAATCAGTATCCTGCGCCATGCCTTTCCTCAGTATCCGCTTGGACCACCTGTCCAACATACCGTCCCTCAAAAGAGGGAAAACTATAACTCTGACAGTCACTCTGTCATCCAGGTCACCTTGGAAGCCTGAAATGATAATCGTCTCCCGAAGGAGGCTGCCTTAATCATTTCCCTAGAATATTCACTTATGTTCAATAACTGCTTCCCAATGTTTCTCCAGGATTGGATTAATATATCTGCTTATTGCATCTAGCGCAGAAGCAATATCTGGTGTGGTACTTGACATTTCATGATTAACTCAATTGCATAAGCAAGTGATGTGCTAATCATGCAGACCGCTCTCTCCTTTAGTCTGTAAGACACTTTTAGAGAGGGTGACTCCATCACCTGCAGATACACCACCATGCCAGGAGTCGTCCATTTAATGTCAAAGTACCCAGATTGGGATACTTCCCAAATCTAGATCTAAAACCATAGATCTAGTAACCAGAAACCCTGATATTACATCCATATCCTTTGTAGAGAAACAACTTTGTGACAACCATAGTACAACCGATCGTAATATAGGAATATCTCTTCCTATTAAGTGCATGTCACCTCAATGCCTGGACATCACTCTTTACTACCTTCTTAGTAGATCCATCTCCTATTCTGATGAAGTCAAAGCCTATGACTGTTACATCAAAATTAGATGATCTATTTCCGCTATACCTGCTTTAGTCTATAAATAGACATAAGCTACTTGCCCATTATGCTTCCGCTGCTCGCACTGACTACAACAACCCTCTGGCAGAGTCATATACACCTGCACTTCTAAAACTAGTTTAGAACGACGCTATACTCATCCTCCTGCCGGGTCTTATAGTCTAGAACAGCAGCAATGTCAAGTCTGGGTAAACAAGAACCTCCCTGTCACCGTTACTGAGAAGACCGAAGTACTTCTCGGGTGCCTGAGGTTACCCACCAAAATCTGCGGAGTGGCTAATGGAACGTCAAAAACAATTGAATCCGTAGGTTCTATTAAATCTTCAGCAATCGTTTGTGGTTCTGGAATCACTTCCAGTTCTACCATACTCCCACTTGTGTTTTCTGAAAAAAATCCATTTTATTAAAACTGTGGCGAGTCAAGAACAATATAAATATTGATCTTCCTGATGGTAGAAAGTTAACCCTCGTCAAAGCCCGGGATAACCCACAAAATAACCATTACTGAAATGTGCCTTGAGTTTATCCGGATTCTGGTTTTAAGCATCAGCTCGACAACTCCCTATACCTTAATATCGTTAAGATATAAATTGATTCTATATATATATAATATAGAAACGAAAGCACTAATTTAATTGGAACCAGATTCAAATCATGCAGCTGTCTCCAGTGCATATCAACCAAATGGAATGAGGTTAATCAGCATTACTCATCTAGGAGTGCATCCATATATGAGTAACCCGAAAGAGAAGCAAGTTCTCAAAACCATTACTATCAATGGAATACCAAACACAAGTATCTACATCTTCGACTTCCTCGAAAAATCCTGATACTTACAATAAATGGTTCTCTACTTTATTCTTATACCTATAACTTCTCAATATCTGGACTTTGCATTTCAACGAAGTACTTGTCCAGAACTGGAGAAGTCATAAGTAAACAGAATATAGTACGAATACCAACCCCTTTGTCCTAATGGACACTGGACAACATACAATACTTTGTACAAGTCTCCTGAGTTCAACAACTCAAACCCTGAGCGTCGTAGGTCGAAAAACTGTAGTGTGGTTAAGAAGAATTACACCGCTGTTGAATGCACCTTATCTAATCACCAACTGATATAGGTAAGTGTCATAGACACAATATCAAAAAGTTATATCTCACTTTATAAAATAAATGTACAGATATATCAGTTTGAAATTGGTGGATAACAACGGATATTCAAAACCAAATATTTGCCATCCGGCAAAATCCAGATGATTTCCTCAAATATCACCAATTACGATGAATTCCGATATAATGAGGATCTAATCACCCAATTCCCAATATCTTACTTGTAGGGTTCCTAGGCACACTCAAGATGTTCCACAAGGCATCCACCATGCCAAATTCAAATTTTCTATGTGCCGAGAAACCTTAATGCGATCGTTAACTAGAGGATAGGCGAAACTACAAGCAAGTTAACAACTTAACTACTAAGTGAATGGAAATTCAACCTTTGTAGATCCACTCCACCACATCTTTAGCTCCGTGTTGACGTCCCTCCGCTGCGATCATCGGAATCCCGGACTCTAGCGATGGTTTCGTCGGAGAAATGATCGGGCTAGGTCATTGACTTCGATGCCGAAGATGATCTACGTCGAGGCGACTCAAACTCAAGCTCCATCTTCACTTGGTCATGAACCTTGTGAAGAAAACACCCTATACAACATGGCAAGTGGTAGAGGATGAAGAAATAGGAAGTGGGTTCACTTTGGATTTGGATTTCTCACTAGATTTCATCACTTGAAACTTTTCAAGAAAGTTTTCTTCTCTTCATGAAGAAGATGAAGAAGAAGAAAGAAAATGAATTATTTTCCAAAATAATAATTCAAGTGAATACTTATCATAATGCAACCATGGGTAAGTAAACTCATGTAGAGATTAAACTAGGGTTTAGGCGAATGGTTAGGTTAAGGAAAGAAACAAAATGGTTAAAGCTTTTCAAAGCTTCATGAAGCTTCAAGTAAAATCCAAAGAAAGCCACCATTTTATTTCTTGCCAAAATGAATAAATAAATAAATGAATAAATAAATTAAAACCCTAACCATTTACCTAAACATGGTTCAAAGCATACACACACCCAAGTTTGCATGTATCATCAAACATGATACAATCAAGTGCACAAAAATATATCATATATACAATGTGCACATCAAGTGAGAAAATCCATCTTAAGTGAACAATACTAGTCAATGTAAAGTAATATATCAAATATATAATTATACATTAAATCATTAAATCAATACTTGATTTAATGATCCGGTCATATCGCATATAACCGACTAATATCAAGTGTATCAATGTATCGAATCAACACTTGATTCGGTAACCCGGCTATATCACATATAACCTGCCGATGATATAAATCGCGAGAATAGAATACAGTATCACATACTGGTATTATTGTCGGTCCCGCACATATCTCATATGCACTCCTATTTCGTTTCGCTTGAGCCAGGAAACCTCTGGGTAGGACTCTAAAGACTCGTCTATACGCCGGCAGCAGGTGATGATCATATCAAACACCCACAAGCCGCAAGCGGTCTGCTAAACGTAACGGCCACCCGGGTATTGAGCGATCAGAAGATCAACGAGCAAGCCCGCTCACACTCCTGTGAATCTAACCAGTAACACTTACCGTACAGTCAAGTCTCGTCGTCTGATATGTCGCATATCTCGCCTAGTGGTTGTAAACGTCAGACCCCCGTAACTCGATAAGTCGTGTCGATATGAGGTCTATAACAGTTCAAGAAACTACTGATAACACTTACCAGTAAATCTCAGCAACCCTGGCCAGGGATTTCCGGTTATAGCCAATCGAACACAGCGCAACATCAACTCCTTATACCGGGAGAGACGAATCCCCTCCTATCGCTCATTGCCTCCATGTGATTCGGGACTGTACCCAAAAACCACCGTTTTGCACGCCCTCTTAGACGTGGTAAGGTGGAAATCAAAGCACAGTGGGAATCACACAAGACTCTATGACGATCTCGGGTTTACAGACTAAGCTGTACCAGTGTCACCAGAGAACTGCCATCTGACGTAAGGTATAATACCATCTGGGAGTTCTCGGCGAGTCCGTCCAGTGTACCCAGTCTCTACTGAGCACTCGTATATCATCTCTGATGTCAAACACCAATGGATATGGGATCATCCATCGCCCATCTGTATGGGTCGAGAAGGTATACGCTAGTCTACTCTGGTATATCGATGCCCCGTCTCGATACACCCACGACTAGGAACTTTGAAGGATGTACTTATGGACTACCATGTCCCCACTAGTATGATCCTCATCATAGTCCAGGTAGTCAAGTACACATCCTAAGGGCTTTACCAACATGTAACAGAGAGACAATCAGTGTACACGTTAAGATAAAGAGCAACCGGATAGCATACTATCATGTCGAGCAAGAAAGTCCTCCCTATATATGTCCCAGCATCCACTACAATATACATCCTATGTACAGTAATGGCCTCTAGGGCATACATATAACTAACAATCTCCCACTTGCACTAGGGCCATCTGTAGCGGTGGTTGCAGTATCTCATACTCAACCATCCCATAAAAGTCTCTCTCTGGAAAAAGGCCTTTGTTAGTGGATCCTCCGTGTTGTCCTCTGAGTCTACTCTCCTAACCTAGATCACCCTGGAGATCAACTATCTCCATGATCAGGTGATGCTGCCTCAGAATATGTCTGGGTCACTGATGGGACCAGGGTTCCTGGGCCAAAGCCACACTTCCATTATCACATAATGGTAGGAACCTAGTTCATCTCATGAACCAATATACACCCAAACTGCCTCTTTGGTAGTATCTTTAATAGTGATGTTACCGGCCTTTATCGTCTAGTCTGCCACGGTATCTAGCTTGGAACTCTTCCAACATACTGTCCCTTCACTGAGGGTAAAGATAATGCCTGCGACTGACATTCAGTCATCCTTATCACCCTGGAACTTTTCCAATGATTCTTCCCAGGATCGATTGATACCAACTCACTAATCTTAGTGAGAAGCCTAACATCCATTTAGATCTATCTCATAGATCCAAAACCTAGGATTTAGGAGGTATCACTTTGATCCTATTGGAGAATCCATGTGATAAGAGGAGATCGACCGATCGTAGCATAGGAAACTCCTTTCCTATCAAGAGTATGTCATCCACGTACTCTACGAGGATCATCACCATACTCCATACTACCTTTTTGTACATACAAGGTTCATCTACCATTTTGATGAAGTCAAACTCTTTGACTACCACATCAAAACAGATGTTCCAACTCCGCGATGCCTGCTTTATCTTGTAAAGCAACTTGCACACGTTTCCGCTGCTCCCACTGTTTACGAAGCCCTCTGGCTGTGTACTTATAGACGTTCTCTTCTAAATCATTATTTAGAAAAGCAGTCATGGCACCCAACCACCAGATATCGTAGTCATGGTATGCAGCAATGTTAAGTAGGATCCGGATGGACTTAAGCATGGCTACTGGAAAAGGTTTCATCATTATCCACGCCTGGTCGATGATGAAAAACCTTTAACAAGTCTAGCTTTGAAAGTCTCAACCTTTCCATCTACACCAAGTAATCTTCTCAAGATATACTTGCTCCTGATAGGGATTTAACCCTTCAGATATAGTAACCAAAGTCCATACTTTGTTGGTGTACATGGATTCCATCTCAGATCGCTAAGCATCCAGCCATTCTTACAGAGTCCCTACTCTCGATGGCCTGCTCGAAACTAGTTGGGCCATCATCTCATGATGCATTCCTCGCTCCCACTGTCATCGAGAAACCGAAGTATCTCTCTGGCGGATGAGGAACCCTTCCAGATCGGCGGAGAGGCTGAGGTTCGTCGGGGACTATTGAATCCTCTGGTTCTGTCAAATCATTAACTGCAGTTTTGTATAGCTGGAACCTTTCCAATTCTACAGAACTGACCTTGACTCGATCTTGTCCGGATTTTTCTTTTGACATAGGCCGGACAATCCCAAATCTTAACTTACTTAAAAGATAGGCTCTTCCCATACCATATCTTATATGGAGTGGTAGGCAGTGATCTGATTCGAACCTAATTCAACAGGTATGCAGCTTCTCAAGTGCACAACCCCAAAAGGAAATAGGTAACTCAGTAGTACTCATCATAGAGCACACCATATCTAATACGGTGCGATTGCTCCGCCCTGATACACCGTTGTGCTGTGGTGTATTCAGAGGAGTAATACTGAGAGAGAATCTCATTTTCCTTTAGAATAGTCCAAGAATTCCATGCACAAGTATTCTCCTCCTTGATCTTATCATAGGACATAATACTTATACCCGGTTTTTGGTTCTCTACTTCTAACTTATATTTTGTGAATATCTTAAAAGCTTCGGACTTATGTTTCAACAGGAACATATGGCTGAATCTTGAGAGATTATCAGAGAATGTAATGAAGTACAAAGAACCGGTCTTGGCATGTGTAGACAGGGGACCTTACATACATCATCATGTATCAGTCCCAAGAGTTTACTAACTCTTTCTCTGTTTCCAGTAAACGGAGCTATGGTCATCTAATCTTTCTGACATGACTGGCAAGTTTCATAAGATGTAAATTCAAACTGATTTAAATATGCATCTAAAATGTAACTTTAGCTAGTCGGGTCACATTGATATGACCCAGTCTACAATACCTCAAGAAGGATTGGTTCATTTCTGAACTCTTCCTCTTGTGTGTGTTCTGTATACTAGGAACTGTAGTTTGATTTAGAATATCAATGCTTTTAGATAACGTGCCTGAACCGATCAACTTTTGATATAGGAAATGTTCAAAACATTATCCAATAATACAAAATTTTATCATTTCTTTACTAATAAAGAGACTGATATGATTTTGTATATCAGGTTCGGTATCTAACAACATTCGTTCAGAATCAATGTACTGGTAATACAGGGTGACAGTGACCAACAGACTTGGCTGCAACACTTGCACCATTTTCTGTCTCATGAAACTTATCACCCGTTCTCAGTTCTTTACCTATCTGTAGCCCATGTAACAGATTACATATGCGGGATCCTGATCCGGTATCACATACCCAGGACGTAAAGGATACTGAGAAACAGTTCTATGTAACGAACACACCCGAAGATGATGCATCATATGCACTTTCTTCGTTTGGACGGCACGGGAAATCTGGTATTCCCCAATTTCCTGCTCTGTCTTATAACAATTATAAGTTGGAGCGGGACCAACGTTCCCCAGCTCAGTATAACAAGCGGGTTCGGTCAATACATCCGTATTATTATCTTGATTAAGGCGTGATATGGTTGCTACCTGGAGAGAGAGAGAGAGAAGAAAACACTCTGCGTGCGCTCTTGCAAGATTAGATTGGTTATATATTTTATCTAATCAGGATGGCTCCCACTGTTTTTATCAAATCTTCCTTCAAACCTTAAAAGGAAAGACTAGCCGGGATTAATTACACTCTATAAGTTCGCCAATCTTTCAGCCAGGTCAGTGTCGGTACTTTGAGGGAGGTTCCCCGTGCTTTCGCGCGGACCTAATTAAAGTAAACCTCATTTTCCCAGGGACGTAACCCCGTTGATACCTTTCTAGATACCTACTTGATCAGCTAATTGTAAAGTGAAAAACTCTCCCAGGAGTAACAATTACTCGCAGTGGGTATCGGGATCCAACTATCATATAGAAAGTATGCAATCTCATTGCAAATTTCAACACTTGAAACTCCCGATAAAGGTTTTTACCCCTAGCACCTATGACCTTGGCTAAGGTCAACAAATCATAAGCACTAGTCAAGTTCTACCCGTCATTTCGTGATTAATTAGACCCACCCACATGACCCTTGGGTAAGGTCAACAAAGCCACATGACTGTCCTAACTAATCGCATCATATGCGGTGTAGGAAGACATCACTTAGCTACCGTACATTATGCCTTGACTATGGTCAACAAACACGGCACGAATACTAAGTACTCTACTTCCTAAAATGACGGAGGGTTGCGGATGGTTTTTGAGAAAACCTTTAACGCTTTGAACTTGATCTCGTTGCGGAATCAAATGGTTTTTAAATGGAATGTTTTTGAGGCTTTTCTAGTTTTGCTAAAGGGGTCATTCCCGGTGAAGGGATCGTCGGCCCTTTCCTCATCGAATAAGGTGCAGGATATATCATATATACCGATGCGCAAAGCAGAAACTATAGAAGCAATCAAAAGACAAACCGAGAGTTGTAGCATCTGCCAGTTATTGCTAAAGGAGTCACTCCCGGTGAAGGGATCTCGGTCCTTTCCTTATCGAATAAGGTGCAGGATGTTCTACAAGGAACACCGCGATGCAAAGCAAGAACTGTAGCTACCTGTTTTATTTTTGAAATTCGATTCCACAACATCTTTTAGGTTTATTTTCTTTCATTAATCTCATTAATGAATGTCCCATCATTTAAGTCCACCTAAACATTACAGATAAATATAACGTATGCTTATGCCATCCGCATTCGCCTCGATGTCCCGTCTGCACCGTTAGGTTAGGTAACTAACGGCAGAGCGAGATAGGGCTAGCGCAGGTGTAAAAAATAAGCAACGTCTATGTAATATATCATATATACTATATACAATATCTATCTGAACAAATCACATGATCACATCACAAATAACGCAGCAGAAAATATCATATGAAATATTGGATATACTAGGACGTCCGTGTTTTCAATACGAGCCAGTATAAAACACGGATTCCACGGTCGCGATGAATAGACAAACCCACACCCCTAGACCCCTACGAGAGCGGCAAGCAACCCTACCAATTCTAGAGTTAGGAGACCCGGACTCGACTCCTCGAGATGGTTTCCCACTGGACCCTAGAACCCGGTTACTTGTGCTCCCCTCCTTGGGTCTATCCTAATGTGGAAAAGCAAATAATATACAAAGGGTGACATCTTCCGCAACCTGGAAGTGCCCCAATAAAAGAATATTACATGCAAGTTTTTACATGAATGAAAATAAAAAACACTCATCTCACATAAAAACCCCCGGCTATTCAAACACGACGATCCAATATAACATATCCAGCAACACATAACATCACATGTCATCAACGTAAGTAAACATGCGTATCCCAATTGTCGTTGACATATAGCAACGAAACCGGCGATATCACATATTACACTTACGGTCACAGAAAAGAAAGTGTAAAACTACAACAGTTGGAATCCGCAAACTCTTTAGACATCGCATGCCTAATCAAATGAATCCCTTAGACATCGCATGCCTAACAATTATAAACCCCGCATTTTAGTCTCATTATCGAAAACACTTTTCAATATCTAGTCGGGCAATTCAACAAGATTCCCGACAAACTGATCAAATGCTCGTCGCAAACTTTAGTAGACGGCCGCACCCCCGGATGCCGTCGACGAAGTGCACTAAGGCGGAACACCGTTGCCGCGAGCACCCGAACGGATGCTTTCGGCGACGGGGTTCTCCTACAGTCACTTGGTCGGGGCTATGGGGTGTAGCTGTCTATTAAGTTTACCGGCGAGTATCCGCGCACGCAACGTGATTGCGACGGACTTTTGATCACATCAAAATCCCGTGGCAACCATTCAAGTGAGACTAAACTGCTATGTTTATAACATTCAAATCAGTTATCTCATAACTACTTGTGGATTCCAAATATTGTATCACATTCTAGATAAATAGAAAATGTTAAACTTTCCGATCGAACAATCAAACACCCAAGTTTTCCCGAAACAGCTCAACACATGAAATAAGTTTAAAAATATCCACTTCATGCCACAGTACCAACGGTCCAGCCGTAGAAGGGTCAAGCCAACGCCTCACATGTGGCACGCCGTACTGCCCCAAACCCTAAGGTTCAAAGGGCAGTTCAAGACGGTCACATAATCGAGTTAAGGTTTGTTGTCTTCTAGAGGGACCATCGCGTTACTTGCACTACTTAGAACGTTCTCAAACTACGGAAAAATCCAACACTTGGAAATTTTCCGGCAGGGGAAAAATTGGGTATTTATATCCGGTCGAACTTTTTAACATATTCAAAAATTATCCGGAAGAACACGTAGACGAAGTTAAACTTTCCGATCGAAACATCGAGTCCCCAATACACCCCAGAAAACTCAACTCTTGAGCACAGATTAAAAATTCCCAAAGAACACAGGAAACAGATATGGGCATTACTGTATAAAAATGAATCCCTAATCAGTACATACAGCCGCGGAACCGCCGCCAATAGCAGGGTAAGGCCGCTGTTCCGCGGCGATCTAGTAGAGTTAGGGGTTTGTTTTCTGCAGTAACTCTTAGAATTTCCTGCTCTATTTTCTGAGCATTTTTAATTCAAAAAAATCCACAGATTGAAAAATTGTACAGAGAGGGGTGAAAAGTGGGGATTTCGGGTTCGATCGGACTTCTAGCTTCGTCTGCACTTCGCTTAAACTCTAGCTAGGCTTTGATACCACTGTAGGATTCCTAGGCACACTCAATAGGTTCCACAAGGCATCTACCATGCCAAATTCAAATTTTCTATGTGCCGAGAAACCCTAATGCGATCGTTAACTAGAGGATAGGCGAAACTACAAGCAAGTTAACAACTTAACTACTAAGTGAATGCAAATACAACCTTTGTAGATCAGCTCCACCACATCTTTAGCTCCGTGTTGATGTCCCTCCGCTGCGATCATTGGAATCCCAGACTCTAGCGATGGTTTCGTCGGAGAAATGATCGGGCTAGGTCGTTGACTTCGATTCCGAAGATGATCTACGTTGAGGCGACTCAAACTCAAGCTCCATCTTCACTTGGTCATGAACCTTCTGAAGAAAACACCCTATACAACATGGCAAGTGACAGAGGATGAAGAAATAGGAAGTGGGTTCACTTTGGATTTGGATTTCTCACAAGATTTCATCACTTGAAATTTTTCAAAAAAGTTTTCTTCACTTCATGAAGAAGATGAAGAAGAAGAAGAAAGAAAATTAATTATTTTCCAAAATAATAATTCAAGTGAATACTTATCATAATGCAACCATGGGTAAGTAAACTCATGTAGAGATTAAACTAGGGTTTAGGTGAATGGTTAGGTTAAGGAAAGAAACAAAATGGTCAAAGCTTTTCAAAGCTTCATGAAGCTTCAAGTAAAATCCAAAGAAAGCCACCATTTTATTTCTTGCCAAAATGAATAAATAAATAAATGAAATAATAAATTAAAACCCTAACCATTTACCTAAACATGGTTCAAAGCATACACACACCCAAGTTTGCATGTATCATCAAACATGATACAATCAAGTGCACAAAAATATATCATATATACAATGTGCACATCAAGTGAGAAAATCCATCTTAAGTGAACAATACTAGTCAATGTAAAGTAATATATCAAATATATAATTATACATTAAATCATTAAATCAATACTTGATTTAATGATCCGGTCATATCGCATATAACTGACTAATATCAAGTGTATCAATGTATCGAATCAACACTTGATTCGGTAACCCGGCTATATCACATATAACCTGCCGATGATACAAATAGCGAGAATAGAATACAGTATCACATACTGGTATTATTCTCGGTCCCGCACATATCTCATATGCGCTCCTATTTCGTTTTTCTTGAGCCAGGAAACCTCTGTGTAGGACTCTAAAGACTCGTCAATACGCCGGCAGCAGGTGATGATCATATCAAAAACCCACAAGCCGCCAGCGGTCAGCTAAACGTAACAGTCACCCAGGTATTGAGCGATCAGAAGATCAACGAGCAAGCCCGCTCACACTCCTGTGAATCCAACCAGTAACACTTACCGTACAGTCCGGTCTCGTCGTCTGATATGTCGCATATCTCGCCTAGGGGTGGTAAACGTCAGACCCCAGTAGCTCGATAAGTCGTGTCGATATGAGGTCTATAACAGTTCGAGAAACTACTGATAACACTTACCAGTAAATCTCAGCAACCTTGGCCAGGGATTTCCGGTTATAGCCAATCGAACACAGTGCAACATCAACTCCTTATACCGGGAGAGACGAATCCCCTCCTATCGCTCATTGCCTCCATGTGATTCGGGACTGTACCCAAAAACCACCGTTTTGCACGCCCTCTTGGACGTGGTAAGGTGGAAATCAAAGCACAGTGGGAATTACACAAGACTCTATGACGATCTCGGGTCTACAGACTAACCTGTACCAGTGTCACCAGAGAACTGCCATCTGACGTAAGGTATAATACCATCTGGGAGTTCTCGGCGAGTCCGTCCAGTGTACCCAGTCTTTACTGAGCACCCGTATATCATCTCTGATGTCAAACACCAATGGATATGGGATCATCCATCGCCCATCTTTATGGGTCGAGAAGGTATACGCTAGTCTACTCTGGTATATCGACGCCCCGTCTCGATACACCCACGACTAGGAACCTTGAAGGATGTACTTATGGACTACCATGTCCCCACTAGTATGATCCGCATCATAGTCTAGGTAGTCAAGTACACATCCTACGGGCTTTACCAACATGTAACAGAAAGACAATCAGTGTACACGTTAAGATAAAGAGCAACCAGATAGCATACTATCATGTCGAGCAAGAAAGTCCTCCCTATATATGTCCCAGCATCCACTACAATATACATCCTATGTACAGTAATGGCCTCTAGGGCATACATATAACTAACATTACTCCCACTCACCATCCGTAATAACATGCAGATGTGAGAAACTGATCTGGTAAACACAAACCCTGGAGTTAGATTCCAATTAGGAAAACAGTTTTCAATTAACATCGCACAGTGAAACTGAAACATAAAATGTTTCGAAAGGGTTAACTGGTATTCCTAGTAACTCCTCTTCCAATATCCTGATTCACGACAATAACCATATACTTACCTGCCCTCACCACAATCCCTTTATTATGTCTTTACTTATTACCTTCTGTACACCTCCTTTACGCTAATTAGTTTTCTTCATTCCCTACCCTTCGGCACCAGCCTAAGGTTTGGAAGAAGACTATCCAATAAGTATAATAGGTGTACTCTCCTAATCCTAGGAGCCTTCGAAATCTGAGAGAAGGTAAAGAGAAAAGACATCTGAATAATCCTATTCTTTTTCTCCTGAATCAGAATCCATCCTCAAAAATTTCCTTTGAGTTCGTATATAACCATACGATGGATTTATCCAATGGAAGTGGATATCCGTAGTGATACGGAGTGTCCTAGAGAAAAGCAAAGTGGATGTAGGAGTGGCAGGGGTATACACGGTTTTTGTCGTGAAAGATGGTGGTCGCAATTTCCTTTGCCATTATTCTAATCCCTTTATATGTCTTTACTTATTACCTTCTGTACACCACAGTTAAGCTTGTTAATTTTCTTCCTTCCCTACCGTTCGGCACCTGCCTATGGTCTGGAGGAAGACTATCCAATAGGCTCAATAGGTGTACCCTCTCCTAATCCTAGGAGCCCTCACAACCTGAGAGAAGGTAAAGAGAAAAGACAACCGAATAATCCTATTCAATCTCTCCAGAACCAGAATCCATCCTCGAAAAAGTTCCTTCGAGTTCGTATATACCCATACGATGGATTTATCCAATGGAAGTGGATGTTCGTAATAATACGGGGTGTTCTGGAGAAATGCAAAAGGTGATATAGAAATGGCAATGATGTATGCGACACCGTGACATTCTAAAAGCCAAAGTGTTTTAAGAAGGTTCGGTCAACTTGGTTTCATGAGTTTTAGTCAAAGGTCGGGTCATAGTCGCAGCCAGAGAGAGAGAGAAGAAACACTCAGCGTGCACTCCAACCTAGATCAGAATGGTTAATCATTTTATCTAATCTGGATGGCTCCCACTATTTCCTCGAATTCTCCTCCAAACCCAAAAGGAGAATTAGTCGGAATCACCCGAGGAGTAATCCTACTCATCAGTGGGAATCGGGATCCAACTATCATCGCATGATAACTTGATGGAAGCCACTCAAGTCACCACACTTCAGAAGGTATGCGCAATCCTGGCAAGTTTCCTGTATGTTTGAAACTCCCGATATGATTTTTACCCCTATGACCCAAGTGACCTTGACGGAGTCAACAAATCAAAGAGTCCTAGTCAAGTTCAACTTGTCATTATCTTGATTGCATTAAACCTACCCGCACGAGCCCTTGACGGAGTCAACAAGGCCGCACGACTGTCCTAACCAATCACATATCCATGCTACAAACAAGCACCACTCAGCTACCGCACACTACGCCTTGACGGAGTCAACAAACGCAGCACGAATACTAAGTACTACTTGTAGGAAATGACGGAGGGCTACGGCTGGTTTTTTGGCGAAAAACCTTTAACGTAATGAACTTGATCTCGTTGAAGGAATCCAAGTGGTTTTATAAATATATAGTGGCGAAAACTTTTGCTAAAGAGGTCACTCCCGGTGAAGGGATCTCGGCCCTTGCCTCGTCGAATGAGGTGCAGGATATTCCCAATCGAATAGCACGTTGCAAAGCAAAAGAGAACGTCTGTAATGTCAGTTTTTTTAAAAAACTTGGTTCCAAAAACATCATATATAGGTTTTTTATCTTTGCATTGATTAATCACACCAGAAAAGAACGAAAATAAAATGTATGTATATGCCATCCGCATTCGCCACTGGGTCCCGTCATCACCCGTTAGGTTACTTAACTAACGACAGAGCGGGGACTGGGCTAGCGCGGGTGCAAAATATATACAACATCTACTAGTATATATAAATATATATATAACATTTGTCCCAGGCATGATATAAAGCAACATCACAGAAACATCACAGAAGCAATACAGAATGGTGGATAATCTGGAGCCCCGAGTTTCATATGAGCCGCAAGTGAGACCCGACTTTCCCTGTCGTGTGGATAGTGCAATGAAACCTATACCCCTACGAGCGCGGCAAGTTACCCGCCAAAACCAGAAGTGAGGCAGCCCCATTCAGCAATTTGAATGGACCACCCAACACTTCACGGAATCCGGTAACTTGAGCACCCCTCCTGGGTCACCTATACCCCCTACGAGTGCGGCGAATAGCCCGCCAATTCTAGAGTAAGGTCCCCTTCGTCCCAACGCCATGAGATGCGGACCGGTTGCCCTCTAGAACCCAGTTATTTGTGCACGCCACCGCGGGGTAATCCTGGTACAGAAAAGAAAATAATATACAAGGGTGACATCGACCTCTGCCCGGTCGTGCCCCACAAGAATAATATACAAACTGGCAGTGACGGTAGTCCACATGTCGGACGCTCGCCCCGCAATATCAAATGTACAAATGAAATAAAACTGTACTATCATTGCACCATTGCTATCCACCACGACGATCCAACCAACATCACAGCACATCACAGAACATCAACGTGAATGTCACGTTCGCAAACCCGTCTAAAAGACATATAGCAATTAGACGAGTTTACCGATCAAATGACATTCACAGTCGCAGAATATAATGTATGTACTGTTAAACGCCCACTTAAAATATCGATCGACTAAGTTCCAAATTAGCCCCAATAACAAAACAACACTGCACAGAAACCTGGGCCAAAACAGAATATCTCAAAAATCACAATTTCACATCAGGGGTCTACAGGAAATATTTTGAAGCCCGTCGCCACTAAATAGCAGCGGATCCGCCGCCAATGGGGGGTTAGTGCGGCGGTTCTGCGGCGCTTTAGAGGCTTCAGGGGCTCAAATTTTTTGTATACCCTTAGATTTGCCTGCATGGATTTTTAAGCTACTGCAAATAATCTTTTGAACACTTTTGAAAAACGACAGCAAACTAAAAATGAAATCGTGATTTCGGTAAAATCCGTTGATCGATCTTTTAAGCACGTCTAAACAAGCTAGCAAGGGGTTTAAAGGGTGGCTATGATACCATGAAGGGTCCCGGCAGCGCCTCGGCCATACCGCTACCCGATTTACGGATCGACCTTAAACCCTAAACTAGCAAACTAACTAAGTGTTAGAATCATTATACCGAGTTGATCCGAGTCCTTCGGTCTTCATTCCAAGCTCCTAGCGGTCCTTTGATGATGTTTGGTTGCCGGTCTTCCTCCATCTCCGATGATCTACCCGAAGGAAACGGCGCAAGCTCCAACCTCGTCGAACGAGGTAACCGATGCTTCAACGTCGCTAGCGAAGGAGAGTAGGGGTGTATGAAAGTGTCACTACAATTTTCTCTCAACTTTTTTTGCTCAATGAGCAAGCCTAGAAGATGAATGAGGTGATGAACTTTGGCATGAAGCAACTCAAAAATGGTTAAGGCGTTCTTGGTGAAAATGAGAGAGTGGAGGAAAACCAGTATCATGTAAAAATTGTTTGCCAAATGAAAAGAACCCCACCACCTAAAGTGGCCGGCCCCTCCCCCTTCTCTCATTTCCACCACACAAAAAAAAACATTTCCAATTAACCATTAAACAAATGTGACCATACCATGCTACATGCACAGAACCCATGCCACAAATCACATCACCTTTTCCACTTCATAAATAAAAACAAATGAATTTCCATAAATGGAAAATCATATAAATGAGGTGGCATCTTCTAGAAGCTATTCGGTATAAAATACGGAATACTTCCCGGTACATGTATCGAAATACATATACGCGTATTCGTACAAAAATACGAATAGCCAAGAGAGAAAATAAATAGCGAACAATAATACTAGAATACATATATATAAATACATATGTAAATTATCAAATCAAAACCAGATTTAATAAACTGGCTTAATCCTAAGCCGCTAGTATTATCAACCGTCCGATTAAAGTCTGCGCAGCAAGTGCACAAATTTAATCGGACACCCGTATGTACCAACATACGATATGCACACCATATTGCCTGAACCGTGAAAACCCTCTGTGTGACTCTAAAGACTCGTTAATACGTTGGCAGTGGGTTTAACCACAAGCATGTCGTCGGCACTAGCTGTACGTAACGGCTACCCAGGTATTGAGCGAAAGGGAGGCCGACGAGCAAACTCATCCTGAACCCCTACTGAGCCTGACAGTGACAATATCCGTACAGTACGGTCTGTTCGTCTAAGAGTATCGCATATCGAGTCTAGGGGGGCGGATAAAGTCAGACCCCCAACAACGCGATATTTAGTGTCGGTATGAAACCCATCACCACCTAAGAAACTATCGATCCTGGATCGGTAATTCTCGTCCATCGTGGCCATGGATTTATGGTGATGGCCATCCATACACAACGCGACATCAACCCCCAATACCGGGAGAGACGAATCCCCGACGATCCAATCACTGCCTCCATGTGGCTCGGGACTGTACCCAACTAAAACCTGTTTGCACGACTCCTTTGAGCCGTGGTAGGGTAGTAATCAAAGCACAGTGGGAACTCACACGAGACAAATGACAATCTCAGGTCGACAGACTAACCTGTACACATGTCACCTGGGAACCGCTATCTGACAATAGGTATAATACCAACTAGCAGGTTCCCGGCGAGTCCGTCCAGTGTACTCATAACCCAATGAGCACCTGTATACTATCTTAGGTGAACAATCTAACACCAATGGCTTGTGAGACCTGGCCACCGCCCCTCGTCGGGGTCTCGATCAGTATACATTAGTCTACACTGGAGTATCGATGCCCGGTCTCGATACTCCCATGACTAGGGACATTTAAGGATGTGCTTATTGTTAGTGTTTATGCCCTAGAAGGCCATTACTGTATCATACTAGTTTGTATATTACTTAATGGAAGCTTGGGATATTCAAATGTATATAACAGTCTTGCTAAACATGGTAGTATGCTACTTGGTTTTTCTATCTTAATATATGAGTATACATATTGATAGAGCTCTTAGGATCTTGCTTGACTACCAGCGTTGTGATGGCAGTCACACTAGTGGGGGCTGGGTAGTCTACAAGCACATCCTTATTCAGGTCCCTAGTCGTTGGATTATCGAGACAGAGCATCGATACTCCGGAGTAGACTAGTGTGTACGCTTCTCATCCCAGTTGGGAAGATGGTCTGTCCCACAGCCGTCAGTACGTCGTACTGGAG
Source organism: Agapanthus africanus (assembly GCA_030015575.1). Taxonomy (NCBI): domain Eukaryota; kingdom Viridiplantae; phylum Streptophyta; class Magnoliopsida; order Asparagales; family Amaryllidaceae; genus Agapanthus; species Agapanthus africanus. The sequence continues at coordinate 391,784,462 of JASDDO010000012.1, read as the reverse complement.
ATAGTATACAGGTGCTCGTTGGGTTACGGGTACACCGGACAGGACTCACAGGGAACTGTTGGTTGGTTTTATACCAGTCGTCAGTGAACAGTTCCCAGGTGACATGAGTACAGCATAGTCCGCAGACTTGACACTGCTACTTCGCCTCGAGTGTGTCCCACTGTTCTTAGATTGCTACCCTACCACGGCTCAAAGGAGTCGTGCAAACAGGTAGCAGTTGGGTGCAGTCCCGAGCACTTGGAGGCAGTGGCGGTTAGACAGGATTCGTCTCTCCCGGTATTGGGAGTTGATATCGCGCTGTGTCAGAGAGCCATTACGCAAAGTCCCTGGCCAGGGCAAGCGAGATTTGCTGGTAGGTTCCAGTAGTTTCTCAGGGTGTAATGGGCTTCCCTCCAACACGACTTATACCGCTATTAGGGGACTGACGCTTGCCACCCCCTAGGCCCGATACGCGATAGTCTTGGACGAACGGACCGGACTGTATGGAGATTGTCACATCAGACTCAGTAGGAGTTCGGATGGGTTTCCTCATCGGCCTTCTTATCGACATCTACCTGGGGACCGTTACGTACAGCTAGTGCCGCTTGTGGTCTGTGGTTAAACCCACTGCCAGCGTAGTAGTCGAGTCTCTAGAGTCCCACACAGAGAGTTTCCCTGCTCCAGGCGAAACGATATAGAGGTCGTATGGTTTTACGACAAGGGTTCGGACGCATACGTGTGTTTACGCACGTACGACTTTCGGACAGGTTTTACCAGTCGGCTTTGGTTTTAGCCAGTTACTGGTATCCGGTTATTGGATTTATACAGTCTAAAGTTTTTCCGTATTTTTGCGGAAAGGAGGGGTGTTCTCGTAATTGCGCGAGAAGCTTCTAGAAGGTGGTGACTAAGGAGGTTTAGGTTGCATATACAATGAATGTGATTAGTGAGTCATATGGATGATTCATCCATGTCATTAATGCATGATAAATGCTTAATGACTCATGGAGTTGAATCATCACTAGATATTATCAAGCATGGTTGTTAAATGATTTATTTTCTTTTCTTGATAAAAAGAAATGCTTGATATATATTATCATAACTCATTATTCTCACTTCATGATTATTCTCACCTTCTCTCTCCTCAAGCTCTCCCTCTTCAAACCCTGATCCTCCCCTCTCATGTGTTGAGTACAAGGATTAGTTAGACTACTTAATCCATAACCCTCTCTCTATTTCATCTAGCTTCTTTGATTAGCACTTAAAGAAGTTTAGTTGCCTTAAGTTTAGAGGCTAAGCTTAGAGTAAAGCACTCGGGTGGATCTACTACTACTTCGAGAAGGCCGAGGAGGAGGAGGAGTTCGCAAAGACGAAGGACACGATTCGTTAGGTATAATCCCTAAACATAGTAGTATAGAACTTCTATGTTTGTAGTTAGTTATCGTTTAGCTTCGATTCAAGCGGTTAGTCGATGTTTGTGCTTTAAACAAGTTCGTTTTTAAAATTTCCGCCTCCCCACAAGTATTGGGGTGTTGTACATCGACTTACAGTGGTATCAGAGCCTCGCTAAACAATAAATAACTTACTTGCAAATTTGTATGAATTTCGAACGGAAAAAACGAAACCGGAAAAGCCCGAAATCACAAGTTTCTGTCGATTTTTAAATGAAGTCCAAAAATTTTTCAGCGATGTTCAGAAAGCTTGAAAAGACACTAGAAGAACACCCAAGAAAATTGGGCCCCTGAATCGCCTAAAGCGCCGCGGAACCGCGGCGGATCTGTTAGTGTATATGCCCTAGAGGCCATTACTGTATCATACTAGTTTGTATATTACTTGATGGAAGATTGGGATATTCACAGTTGTATATACAATCTTGCTCGAAATGGTAGTATGCTACTTGGTTTGTCTCTGCTTTAATATGTGCATGTGTTTCTTTTAGCATATTGCTGATATACATATTAGTGGAGCCCTTAGGATCTTTGCTTGATTACCAGCGTTGTGATGGCGCTCACACTCGTGGGAGCTAGGTGATCTATAAGCACATCCTTATACAGGTCCCTAGTCGTTGGACTATCGAGACAGGGCATCGATACTCCGTAGTAGACTAGCGTATGCGCTTCTCATCCCAGTGTGAGTGACGGTCTGTCCCACAGCCGTCAGTACGTCGTACCTGAGATAGTATACGGGTGCTCGTTAGGTTACGAGTACACTGGACAGGACTCGTCGGGAACTGTTGGTTGGTATTATACCTATCGTCAGTTATCAGTTCCCAGGTGACATGAGTACAGCTTAGTCCGCTGACTTGACACTGTCACTTCGCCTCGAGTGTGTTCCCACTGCACTTTGATTACTACCCTACCACGACTCAAAGGAGTCGTGCAAACAGGTAGTTTTTGGGTGTAGTCCAGAAGCACTTGGAGGCAGTGACAGTTAGACAGGATTCGTCTCTCCCGGTATTGGGGGTTGACATCGCGCTGTGTCCAGGAGAGCCATTACATGAGTAGTCCCTGGCCAGGGCAAGCAAGATATACTGGTAGGTTTCCAGTGTTATCTCAGGGTGTTCTGGGCTTCACTCCGGCACGACTTGTACCGCTATTAGGGGACTGACGTTCACCGCCCCCCTAGGCCCGCCATGCGATGTATCAGACGAACAGACCGGACTGTACGGAGATTGTCACATACAGGCTCAGTAGGAGTTCAGATGGGGTTCACCTCGTCAGTCTTCTTATCGACATCTACCTGGGGACCGTTACGTACAGCTAGTGCCGCTTGCGGTCTGTGGTTAAACCCACTGCCAGCGTAGTGTCGAGTATTTAGAGTCCCACACAGAGAGCTATTCGCCTTTAGGCAAAATGAGTAGAGGTCGCATGGTTTTGCGACAGGGTTCGTTCACATTCGCGCACTTGTGCACGTTTGCTGTCCGGACAGTTTATACTAGCGGGCTTTAGTTTAAGCCGGATCCTAGTATATGATTTGAGATTGGTTTTTCTCATTGTATTCTTGTTCCTCGGATCACGGATGCGGGTGCGTATGCACAGTTACTTGAGACAGAGGGAGAGGACCTTGATTAGGGTTAATGGCTATTGTCATTTTATTAACCCTAATGATTATGTGTGTATTATAGTTAATTGATAATTAGTTTAATAATTTTGCATGGTTATGGTTGTTGACCATTTGACCTTATTGACTTGTTGACCTAGGTTGACACTTTGACCATCATCATTTCTTTTGGAAGATGCTTTTTGATCCTTGCAAATTGAAATGATAATGGTCATGTCATGATTAACCATGACAATTATCTAGCTAATTATTTAATTAAATTAATATACACATATTAGTGAGAATGGTTCAATTATTCTCATTCTATCATATCTTTTCTCTCTCTTGTTCTTCCTCTCCCTCAAGCTCTCTCCCTCTCATGTGTTGAGAAACACTTGAGCTTGAGAAAAACCCTCTCTCGATCTTCTCTACTCTCATCTAGGGTTGAAGGACTAGCACTTCTTGAACCCTAGTTACTTCTAGCTTGGAGTTGAATCCATAGGTTGAGGCTTTCGGGTGGATCTTTCTTCGGCGTGAGAAGACGAGCAAGGTGACCTCCTTCCACCACTCTAAGGAGCAAGGAGAGAAGGACTTAGAGCCCAAGGTATAACCTTTCTAGCACTTAGCTAGTTATTAGTTAGCTTTAGCAAGTTTTTGTTTAGCAAAGATCCTTCTAGCTATAGTCCATGTTGCCTAAGCTTATAAAAATCCGATTTTTATTCCGTTTTCCGCCTCCCCGCAAGCACCGGGGTGGGCAACGTGGACTTACAGTGGTATCAGAGCCTAACTAAACATAAACTAGCTAAGTAGTAGAGTGTGTCGAAGTTCGAAACGTAAAAATCGAAAAAACCAAGTTTTAAAAACCCTAGTTTCTGTAAAAAAAATTTCTGGTCAAAACAAAATTTGTTATACTGCTAAAATCGTCTCAGGGTTTTTTGAAGATAACCACAAAACCCGGTCCAGTGACTCGACCAAGGAGCCGCAGTTCCGCGGCAATAGCAAGCTATTGCCGCGCAACCGCGGCCAAGTTGGCTCTTCACTAGGTCGAGTTTGGTGCAGTGTATTTCTGGCTTGGTTTTAGGATTTTTCAGATGGTTTATTTGTACCCAGATTTTCCAGAATAGAAATTTACTTTTGGGGGCCTATAAATCCGTATTTTTTTCGAACTTCAATACACTTTGACTATAACGGTTATATCTGTGATGTTTGTATGTATTGAACGTCGGCTAATCGCTATATGTCAATTAGTCGGGGTTATACATCTCTGTGATCTGTGTTTGATATTGGCATGTGTATATGAATGGGTTGGATTGTCGCGGGTGAATAGCCGGGATGGATGTGAGATGAGTGTTGTTTTTCTTTCATTCGTTTGTAATATGCAAATTGATGTAATATTATTATTTGTTTGACCGCACAACCGGGTCGGGGTTGTAGCCGTCATTGTATAATTCTTTTTACTGTTTTTGCTCCTAGGATAGACCCATGGAGGGGGTGCACAAACTACCGGGTATCTCGAAGTGCCGAGTGGCCTACTCACGGTGGTGAGGGAGGTTGCTTCGCTTCGGGTACTTGGCGGGTAGTTTGCCGCACCCGTAGGGGTCTTGGGTGGGGTATTTGGCTATTCACCGCGACCGTGTAATCCGCTTTTCGTTGCAGGCTCGAACGGATTGCGGATTCCTAGTATATCCAATGTATTCATCTGTGATCTGTAATGTCTATCATTGCTATATATTTATATATGATAACTATTTAGGCATTGCTTATGTTTTACAGCCGCGCTAGCCCAGCCCCCGCTCTGTCGTTAGTTAAGTAACCTAACGGGTGATAACGGGGCCCCGTGGCGAATGCGAATGGCATAAGCGTACGTCATATTTTGGTTGTTTTCTGCAATGGTAGGATTAAATGATGGGACGCATTAAAAGAACTAATGCAAGAAAATAAACCAAGTAAAAGTCGATTGGAACACTTTGAAAACCACTCGGTTCTTTTCAAAACTAAACTTTTAAACGCGGAGCTTGAACCACTCCTTTTAAAAGCTATCTCGTTCCATCGATTATATCAAGTTCACTACGTTTACGGTTTCGCCAAAACCATCCGTAGCCCTCCATCATTTCAGTTAAATATACGGTAGTATTCAAGCTATGTATTTTGACCTCACGCCAAGGCATAGTGATTGGTAGCTGCCGGATATTTATCTGTTGCATAGATAGAATGCGTTGGTTTGAGACAGTCGTACTGCCATTTTGGCCTACGTCAAGGGTAGGTACGGGTGGGTTCAAATTAACCGGGATAATGATGGGAAGAACTTGACATGTGACTTATGACATTTTGACCTCACGCCAAGGTCATAAGAGCATGGGGCAAAAATCCACATCGGGAGTTTCATAAGTACTGAAACTTGCTAGCGTTGCATACCATTTGGAGTGTGATGATTCTGGTAGGATTCCTTCGGTTTTATCACGCGATGATATTTGGATCCCGATCCTACTGTGAGTATATGCTACTCCTCGGGAAAACTCTCACTTAACGATCAATGCTATAAACTTAGTAGGTGTCTAGAAAGGTGTTAGCGGGGCTACGCCCACAGGGAAAAGAGGTTACTTAATTAAGGAACTTCGCGAAAGTGTTGGAAAACCTCCCTCGAAGTACCGACACTGGCCTGGCTGAACGGTTAAGCAAGTATTGTACGGTGAGAGTAATCCTGACTAATCCTTTCTTTACGGTTTGAGAAGGGATTCGAGAGACAGTGGGAGCCATCCAGTTTAGACAAATTAAAAACCACTCTAAACTTGCAAGAGCATCATGCTAAAGTGTTTTTTTTCTCTCTCCTAATTGCAGCGACCATTCAACATGACCGGACTTAAGTTATTACTAGATAAAAACATATTGACAGGGCCAAACTACAAAGATTGGCTCAGGAATGTCAAGATGTCTATCACTTACGACAAGTTGGGGTATGTCCTTACCACCAAAGCCCCCCTGTCCCAGGTCCTACCTCCAGCGTCACAGATAAGGAAATCCGTAAGACATGGGAGATAGATTGCGCGAAGGCCAAATGCCTCGTATTAGCCTCGATGGACAATGAATATCAGAGGAGGCACGAGAATATGGACCCAGAGTCCATATTTCTTCATACAAAAGAACTGTATGGGGAGCAGTCTCGTATCGCAAGATACGAAGTGTCGAAAAAGTTATTTTCGGCAAGGTTGGCCGTCGGATCATCGGTAGCGGAACACGTGCTTAAGATGATTGGCTACATAGAGGAGCTCGCGGACCTTGGGACCACGTTGGAGAATGAACTCTATACTGATTTCATTCTCCAGTCCCTTCCTTCCACTTACGCCCAGTTTATCCTAAACTTCAACATGCAAAGAAAGGAGGTTGAACTTTCCGAACTTCTGAACATGTTGAGGAGTGCTGAGGGCACCCTACAGAAGGGTAGGGAGACATCCACTTTGTTTAAAGGAGGATCTTCCTCTTCTAGATCCAGGGCGAAAGCCAAGGGTAAGGAGAAGAAAGCCCCCGCCAAACCAAGAAGCGGTGTCAGTAAAGTGGATACGAAGGGAAAGGGAAAGGCAACAAAGGTAGCGGGAAAGCTGGTGGGGAAGGAAGAATGCTTCTACTGTCACAAAAGTGGTCACTGGAAACAGGATTGCAAGGCTTGGAAGGCCAGAACACAGGATTTGAAGCGAGTTGCGGCTTCAGCTTCAGGTGTGTATGTTATTGAAAACTGTCTATCAATAAACTCTACATCCTGGGTATTGGATACCGGATCAGGATCTCATATCTGTAATTCTTTGCAGGCGTTGAGAAAGCGTAGAGTTTTGAAGGCAGGTGACATGACCCTCAGAGTTGCAAACGGTGCTAGCATGGATGCTGAGGCCGTGGGGGACTATCACCTGGGATTGTCGGATGGACACTTTTTGGTTTTGCGTAGTTGTTATTATGTACCAAATGTAACCTGTAATATCATTTCTGTATCTTTATTATCTAAAGAAGGTTATGAATTTGCATTTGTAAGTAATGTAGTGAACATTCACCTTAATCAAGCTTTGATTGGGTCAGGTACATTGAACAACGGTATATACGTATTAAACCAACCACAGATTTTCAATGTCCAGAATACACACAAAAGAAATTCTCCAGAAATCAATAAAACTTTCTTATGGAATTGTAGACTGGGTCACATTAATGAGAGAAGGTTGACTAAGTTACACACAGAAGGATATTTGGATTCGTTCGAATATCAATCGTATGCAACTTGTCAATCCTGTCTCAAGGGAAAGATGACAAAGACTCCGTTCACTGGACACGGAGTAAGAGCGAGCGAGCTCTTGGGACTCGTACACAGCGACGTGTGCGGTCCAATGTCTACACATGCACGAAGCGGTTATTCTTACTTCATTACTTTTACGGATGATTTCTCAAGGTTCGGACATGTCTTCTTAATGAAGCATAAATCCGAAGCTTTTGATAAGTTCCAGGAATATAAGAATGAAGTAGAAAAATAAACAGGCAAAAGTATAAAGACACTGAGATCTGATCGAGGTGGTGAATACTTGAGTGCCGAGTTCCTGGGTTACTTAAAAGAGAATGGAATTCTCTCTCAGCTTACTCCTCCATACACTCCGCAACATAATGGTGTATCGGAGAGACGGAACCGAACCCTATTGGATATGGTACGGTCCATGATGAGTAACGCTGAGTTGCCGCGATCGTTCTGGGGATATGCGCTAGAATCAGCTGCATACCTTTTGAACCGAGTTCCCACTAAGACTGTGCCTACCACACCATATGAGTTATGGAGTGGGAAGAAACCCTATCTTCAATACCTGAACATTTGGGGATGTCCAGCTTTTGTAAAAAAGCAGCATGCGGATAAGCTCGAGGCACGCTCAGTACTGTGCAAGTTTGTGGGATACCCAAAGAACTCCAGGGGGTATCTTTTCTATTACGCAGAGGAACAAAAAGTCCTTGTTTCTCGTAATGCCCATTTTCTGGAACATCAGTTCTTAGAAAAGGAAATAAGTGGGAGCGCAATAGAACTGGAAGAAATTCCAGAACCACAAGCTATTACTGAAAGCTTAGTAGAACCAGAGGGTTCGAAAGATCAGGACATTCCTACGCCACTCCGCAGGAGTAGTAGTCAGTCTCACCCGCCCGAGAGATACTACGGTTTTCTCATTGACGGGGATAGAGAGGATTGCATCATAGACTGTGATGAGCCTACTAGCTTCCAGCAAGCCATTCAGAGCGTCGACCCGGTAAAATGGCTGGATGCAATGCGGACCGAAATGGAGTCCATGTACACCAACAAAGTATGGACGTTGGACATTGCTCCAGATGGGGTAAAACCCGTAGGATGCAAGTGGATCTTCAAAAGGAAGATTGGTGTAGATGGACAGGTTGAGACCTATAAAGCTAGACTGGTAGCAAAGGGTTTTCGTCAGCGACCTGGTTTGGACTATGACGAAACCTTTTCTCCAGTGGCTATGCTGAAATCCATTCGGATCCTTCTTGCCATTGCTGCCTTCCACGATTATGAGATTTGGCAGATGGACGTAAAGACAGCTTTTCTAAATGGTCATTTAGAGGAGTGTGTCTATATGGATCAGCCAGAGGGTTTCATTCAGAGTGGGAGCAGCGGAAAGGTGTGCAAGTTGCTTAAGTCCATTTATGGACTAAAGTAGGCATCGCGGAGCTGGAACATCTGTTTTGATGAGACAGTCAAGGAATTTGGCTTTATCAAAAATCCAGATGAACCATGCATCTATTGTAGATTTGTAGCGAGAACTGTAGTATTCCTCGTTTTATACGTGGATGACATTCTCTTAATAGGAAATAACATTCCTATGCTACAATCTGTCAAGTGGTTCTTGTCACACAGGTTCTCCATGAAAGACCTGGGTGATGCCTCATACATTCTGGGTATCCGGATCTACCGTGACAGATCCAAGAGGATATTAGGACTTTCGCAGTCCAGGTACATCGACGCCGTACTAAAGAGATTCAGTATGGAAGATTCCAAGCGCGGTAATCTACCGGCTTGTCACGGGATCACCCTCTCCAAAGAGATGTCTCCCAAGAATGATTTGGAGAGGGATCACATGTCTATTATACCTTACGCTTCTGCGGTAGGCTCTATAATGTATGCGATGTTGTGTACCAGACCGGATGTGGCTTATGCACTGAGTGTGGTAAGCAGGTATCAGTCAAACCCTGGGGAGAAACATTGGATAGCAGTAAAGAACATTCTCAAGTACCTGAGAAGGACTAAGGAGATGTTCTTGGTGTATGGCGGAAAAGACCTGCAGATTGAGGCCTTTGCTGACTCCAGCTTCCAGAGTGACAAGGATGATTCCAAGTCCATGTCGGGTTTTGTCTTCACCCTCAATGGAGGGGCGGTGTGTTGGAAGAGCTCCAAACAGGAAACCGTTGCTGACTCGACGATGGAAGCGGAATACATCGCTGCATCTGATGCCGCAAAAAAAGCTGTCTGGATAAGGAAGTTCTTGAGAGAACTTCGGGTGGTTCCGTCCATTGTTGACCCAATACCTCTGTATTGCAACAACAACGGGGCTATAGCTTTAGCGAAGGAACCCAGGTCCCATCAGAAATCCAGACACATCTTAAGGCGGTATCACCTGATCAGGGAGATCGTGGATCGCCAGGAGATCGAGGTCCGGAGAGTTGCATCAGAGGATAACACAGCAGATCCATTCATCATGGCCTTTCCCCAGACTCAGTTCGAGCGGCTGATCGAGATGATAGGTCTTCGATACGCCAGTACATGGCCTTAGTGCAAGTGGGAGATTGTTAGTGTATATGCCCTAGAGGCCATTACGGTATCATACTAGTTTGTATATTACTTGATGGAAGCTTGGGATATTCACAGTTGTATATACAATCTTGCTCGAAATGGTAGTATGCTACTTGGTTTGTCTCTGCTTTAATATGTGCATGTGTTTCTTTTAGCATATTGCTGATATACATATTAGTGGAGCCCTTAGGATCTTTGCTTGATTACCAGCGTTGTGATGGCGCTCACACTCGTGGGAGCTAGGTGATCTATAAGCACATCCTTATACAGGTCCCTAGTCGTTGGACTATCGAGACAGGGCATCGATACTCCGGAGTAGACTAGCGTATGCGCTTCTCATCCCAGTATGGGAGACGGTCTGTCCCACAGCCGTCAGTACGTCGTACCTGAGATAGTATACGGGTGCTCGTTAGGTTACGAGTACACTGGACAGGACTCGTCGGGAACTGTTGGTTGGTATTATACCTATCGTCAGTTATCAGTTCCCAGGTGACATGAGTACAGCTTAGTCCGCTGACTTGACACTGTCACATCGCCTCGAGTGTGTTCCCACTGCACTTTGATTACTACCCTACCACGGCTCAAAGGAGTCGTGCAAACAGGTAGTTTTTGGGTGTAGTCCCGAAGCACTTAGAGGCAGTGACGGTTAGATAGGATTCGTCTCTCCCGGTATTGGGGGTTGACATCGCGCTGTGTCCAGGAGAGCCATTACAGGAGTAGTCCCTGTAGGGTTCCTAGGCACACTATAGAGGTCTCACAAGGCATCAACCATGCCAATTTCAAATTTTATGGGTGCCGACAAACCCTAATACGGATCGTCGACTAGAATTCTAGGCGAAAAACGAAACTAGTTAACATCTTAACTAAAGGAGAGAGGCTACAACCTTTGTAGATCCGGTTCTCCACTTCCTTAGCTCCACGTAGGCATCCTCTCGCTGTCCATCTCAAATCCCGGACTCAATCGTCGGCTTCATTGGAGAAATGGGCGGGCTAGGTCGTCGGCTTCGTGCCGAAGATGATCTACGTCGAGGCATCACAAGTTCAAGCTCCATCTTCACCAAGTTGTGAAACTTGTGAACAAAACACCCTATACTACTTGGCAAGAGGTAGGGGGTGAAGAAATAGGAGGTGGGTTCACTTTAGAATTGGATTTCTCACACTTTAGCTCAAGTTGCCATTAATGAACTTAAGCTTTTTCTTTGAAGAAGAAGAAGAAGATGAAGCTAGAATATGATAAGTCGTAATTAAAAAAGAAAATAAAAATGAATACTTATCATATACTAACTAAGGTAGAGTGTAGAGAATTGACCATGGTTACTTGGAAGGGTTAGGGTTAAGCATGAAGACAAGAATGGTTACAAAGTCAAAGCTTCATGAAGCTTCAACTAGAAACAAAGAAAGCCACCATTCTCATCAAAATCTTTTCCAAATAAATAAATAAACAAATAAATAAACAAATGAATAAGCAAAACCCTAATCATCATCTTAACCATGGTTTAATTCTATACACTTAACCAAATGAGCAAGTATCATCAAACATGATACAAACATGTGCACAAAAGTATATCACATATACAACTTGCACATCAAGTGAGAAAATCCATTTAAAGTGAACCAATACTAGCTAATGCAAAGTAATATATCAAATATATAATTATACATTAAATCATTAAATCAACACTTGATTTAACGATCCGGTCATATCGCATATAACCGACTAGTATCCTATGTATCGGCTTATCGAATCAATCCTTGATTCGATATCTAGGTTATATCGAATATAACCAATCGATACATTCATCGCGAGAATGGAATACGGTATCACATACACGCATTATTCTCGGTCCTGCACATATCTCATATGCGCTCCTATTTCGTTTCGCTTGAGCCAGGAAACCTCTGTGTAGGACTCTAAAGACTCGTCAATACGCCGGTAGCAGATGATGATCATATCAAGCACCCACAAGCCGCAAGCGGTCTGCTAAATGTAACGGCCATCCGGGTATTGAGCGATCAAAAGATCGACGAACTAGCCCGCTCACACTCCTGTGAATCCAACCAGTAACACTTACCGTACAGTCCGGTATGTTCGTCTGATATGTCGCATATCAAGTCTAGGGGTGGTAAACGTCAGACCCCAATAACCGATAAGTCATGCCGATGTGAGGCTCATAACGGGTCGAGAAACTACTGGTAACACTTACCAGCAAATCTCTGATCAGCCCTGGCCAGGGACTTCCCTGTTACGGCCAATCGAGCACTGCGCAACATCAACCCCCAATACCGGGAGAGACGAAACCCCTCCTATCGTTCATTGCCTCCATGTGACTCGAGACTGTACCCAAAGACCACCGTTTTGCACGCCCTCATGGACGTGGTAAGGTGGAGATCAAAGCACAGTGGGAATCATACAAGACTCTATGACGATCTCGGGTCTACAGACTAACCTGCACAAGTGTCACCTGAGAACTGCCACCTGACGTGAGGTATAATACCATCTGGGAGTTCTCGGCGAGTCCGTCCAGTGTACCCAGTCTCCACTAAGCACCCGTATACCATCTCTGATGTCAAACACCAATGGATATGGGATCATCCATCGCCCATCTCATGGGTCGAGAAGCGTATACGCTAGTCTACACTGGTATATCGATGCCCCGTCTCGATACACCCATGACTATGGACCTTGAAGGATGTACCTATAGACTACCATGCCCCCACTAGTATGATCTGCATCATAGTCCAGGTAGTCAAGTACACATCCTAAGGGCTTTACCAACATGTAACTATAAGGCAGTATAAAGAGACAAGTATACATTTTAAGATAAAGAGTAACCAGATAGCATACTATCATATCGAGCAAGAAAGTCATCTCTATATATGTCCAAGCATCCAATATAATATACATCATCTGTACAATACTGGCCTCTAGGGTATACATACAACTAACAATCTCCCACTTGCACTAGGGCCAGCTGCTGTAGTATCGCATACCGAGCATCCCGAAGAGTCTCTCAAACTGTATCAGGGGAATGGCCTTCGTGAGTGGATCCGCCGTGTTGTTCTTCGTGTCAACCCTCCTGACCTCGATCTCCCGGCGATCAACTATCTCCCGGATCAGGTGACACCGCCTCAGAATATGCCTGGATCGCTGATGGGACCTGGGTTCCTTGGCCAAAGCCACCGCTCCATTGTTATCGCAATACAAAGGTATTGGATGCTCAATGGATGGAACCTCTCCAAGTTCAGTAATGAACTTCTTGATCCAGACAGCCTCTTTGGCAGCATCGTTGGCAGCGATGTATTCAGCCTCCATCGTCGAGTCTGCCACGGTTTCCTGCTTGGAACTCTTCCAGCTAACCGCCCCTCCGTAAAGGGTAAAGACAAAGCCCGACTGCGACTTAGAGTCGTCCTTATCACTCTGGAAGCTCGAATCGGTAAAGGACTCCACTTGGAGTTCTCCGTTACCATACACCAAGAGCATCTCTTTAGTCCTTCACAAGTACTTGAGAATGCTCTTCACAGCTGTCCAGTGATTCTCTCCAGGATCAGCTTGATACCTGCTCACTACACTTAGTGAGTATGCTACATCGGGTCTGGTACATAGCATCGCATACATGATAGAGCCTACAGCCGAAGCATAGGGTATCCCTTGCATGCGAGCTCTCTCCAAATCAGTCTTGGGAGACATCTCTTTGGAGAGAGTGACTCCAGAGATCGTGGGCAAGTTCCCACGCTTGGAATCTTCCATACTAAACCTTTTTAGTATGGTGTCAATGTACCTGGATTGGGACAATCCCAATATCCGTTTGGATCTATCTCTATAGATCCTTATTCCTAATATGTAGGAGGCATCACCAAGATCTTTCATTGAGAATCTTTGTGATAAGAAGAGCTTGACCGATTGCAGCATAGGAATATCATTTCCTATCAAGAGTATGTCGTCCACGTACAATACGCGGAAGACAACCTTACTCTCTGCCACCTTCTTGTAAATACAAGGTTCATTTGGGTTTTTGACGAAATCAAACTCTTTGATAACGACGTCAAAGCAGATGTTCCAACTCCGCGATGCTTGCTTTAATCAATAAATGGATTTAAGCAGCTTGCATACCTTCCCGCCGCTCCCACTGTCTACGAAGCCCTCTGGCTGAGTCATGTACACGCACTCTTCTAAATCACCATTTAGAAAGGCGGTCTTAACATCCATTTGCCAGATTTCGTAGTCATGATATGCAGCGATGGCAAGCATGATCCGGATGGATTTAAGCATAGCCACTGGAGAAAAGGTTTCGTCATAGTCCACACCTGGTCTTTGACGAAAGCCTTTTGCAACAAGTCTAGCTTTGAAAGTCTCCACTTTCCCATCTACACCAAGTTTTTTCTTGAAGATCCACTTGCTCCCAATGGGTTTTACCCCTTCAGGAGCAACTTCTAAAGTCCATACTTTGTTGGTGTACATGGATTCCATCTCGGACCGCATAGCATCCAGCCATTTCACTGAGTCCCTACTCGTGATGGCCTGCTCGAAGCTAGTTGGGTCATCATCCTCCATGATGCAATCCTCGCTTCCACCATCCATGAGAAAACCGTAGTATCTCTTAGGTTGGCGAGGAACCCTACTAGATCGGCAGAGAGGCTGAGGTTCATTGGGAGCTACTGAATCCTCTGGTTCAACCAAATCTTCTGTCGTAGTTTGTATTGCTGGAACCTCTTCCAGTTCTACCTCCTTGCCACTAATCTCTTTGTCAAGAAATTCCTTTTCTAAAAAGGTGGCATGTCGAGAAACAAACACTTTTTGTTCCTCGGTGTGGTAGAAGATATACCCGCGTGAATGTTTGGGATATCCAATAAACTTACACAGAATGGACCTTGCCGCGAGTTTGTCCGGATTTTGCGTTTTTACATATGCCGGACAACCCCATATCTTAACATAATTAAGACATGGTCTCTTTCCTTTCCATATCTCATATGGAGTGGTTGGCACGGATTTGGTGGGAACCATATTCAATAGGTCTGCAGCTGTTTCCAGTGCATATCCCCAGAAGGAAATAGGTAACTCAGCTGTGCTCATCATAGAGCGCACGATATCTAATAGGGTGCGGTTCCTCCGTTCTGATACACCGTTGTGCTGTGGTGTATATGGAGGAGTCAGCTGAGAGAGAATCCCATTTTCTTTTAGGAAGTCCAGGAATTCATTGCTCAAGTATTCACCTCCTCGATCAGATCGAAGGATTTTAATACTTTTTCCGGTTTGGTTTTCGACTTCTTGTTTATATTCTCTAAATTTATCAAAAGCTTCTGATTTGTGTTTCATCAGGAGCACATATCCGAATCTAGAGAGATCGTCAGTGAATGTAATGAAGTACGAAGAACCATTCCTGGCATGTGTAGACAAGGGACCGCATACATCACTATGTATCAGTCCCAAGAGTTCGGTAACTCTTTCTCCGTGTCCCGTAAACGGAGTTTTGGTCATCTTGCCTTTGAGACATGACTGGCAAGTGTCATAAGATGAAAATTCAAACGGATTTAAATATCCATCCTTATGCAACTTAGCCAGTCGTGTCGCATTGATGTGACCCAGTCTACAATGCCACAAGAAGGATTCGTTCAGTTCTGAACTCTTCCTCTTGTGTGTGTTTTTTATGCTCAGAACTGTTGATTGATTTAGAACATAAATGCCATTGCACAACGTGCCTGATCCAACCAACTTTTGGTTACGGAAAATGTTCATAACATTGTCCTGTAATACAAAATTATATCCCTCTTTACTCAATAAAGAAACCGATATAATGTTGCATATCAGGTTCGGCATGTAATAGCATTCGTTCAGAACCAATGTATTACCAGTTGGTAATTCAAGGTGATATTCCCCGACAGTCTTAGCTTCAACAATTGCACCATTTCCAACTCTAATGTCTTTATCACCTTCTCCAAGTTCTCTACCTTTCCTGAGCCCATGTAACTGATTACATATATGGGATCTTGTCCCGGTATCTAATACCCAGGACGTAGAGCAAATGGAGAAACAGTTCTCTGTAACGAACACACCCGAAGAAAATGCATCAACATGTACTTTCTTCATTCGGGTGGCATGGGAATCCTGGTATTCCCCTATATCCTGTTCAGTCCAATAACTCTTATAAGAAAGAACGGAACCAACGTTCCCCAGCACAGTATAACATGCGGGTTCGGTCAATACATCCATATTATTATCTTTATTAGGGCATGACATGGTCGCTACCTGGAGAGAGAGAGAAGAAAACACTTTAGCGTATGCTCGTACAAGATCAGATTGGTTATTATCTTATCTAATCAGGATGGCTCCCACTGTTTTTATCAAATCTTCCTTCAAACCCTAAAAGGAAAGACTAGCCGGGATTAATTACACCCTACAACTTCGTCGATCTTTCAGCCAGGCCAGTGTCGGTACTTTGAGTGAGGTTCCCCGTGCTTTCGCACGGACCTAATTAAAGTAAACCTGGTTTTTCCAGAGGCGTAACCCCGTTGACACCTTTCTAGACACCTACTTGATCGGCTAATTGTAATGTGTAAAACTCTCCCAGGAGTAACTCTTACTCGCAGTGGGTATCGGGATCCAACTATCTCATAGAAGGTATGCAATCTCATTGCAAATTTCAACACTTGAAATTCCCGATAATATTTTGCCCCTAGCGTCCTATGACCTTGACGCAGGCCAACAAACCATAGTGCGCTAGTCAAGTTCAACCCGTCATTTCCTGATTGAATTAAACCCACCCGCACGACCCTTGACGCAGGTTAACAAAGTCGCACGACTACCCTAATCCAATCTGCATCATATGCATAAGCAGATAAATACTAGTTAGCTACCGCACACTACGCCTTGACGCAGGCCAACAAACGTAGCACGAATACTAACTACTACTTATCTGAAATGACAGAGGGCTACGACAGGTTTTTCTGAAAACCTATTGCGTAATGAACTTGATATCGTTGTAGAATCAAATGAAGTTTTGAAATGGAGTGATTTTGAGGCTTTTCTAGTTTTGCTAAAGGGGTCACTCCCGGTGAAGGGATCGTCGGCCCTTTCCTCGTCGAATGAGGTGCGGGATATATCATATATATCACTGTGCAAAGCAGAAACTATAGAAGCTATCAAAAGACAAACCGAGTGTGTAGCATCTGCCAGTTATTGCTAAAGGAGTCACTCCCGGTGAAGGGATCTCGGTCCTTTCCTCATCGAATAAGGTGCAGGATATATCACATATACCGCTGTGCAAAGCAAGAACTGTAGCTACCTGTTTTATTTAAAATTTGATTCTACAACATCTTAGGTTTCTTTTCTTTCATTAATCACATTAATGAAGTCCCATCATTTAAGTCACCTAAACATCACAGATAAATACGACGTACACTTATGCCATCCGCATTCGCCTCGATGTCCCCTCGTGCACCGTTAGGTTAGGTAACTAACGACAGAGCAGGACAGGGCTAGTACGGGTGCAAAACATAAGTAACGTCTATATAATATATCATATATACTATATAAAGTATCTATCACAGAACATCACAGATATCGCAGCAGAAAAACCATATGAAACATTGGATATACTAGGACGTCCGTGTTTTGAATACGAGCCAGTATAAAACACGGATTCCACGGTCGTGATGAATAGCCAAACCCACACCTCTAGACCCCTACGAGAGCGGCAAGCAACCCTACCAATTCTAGAGTTAGGAGACCCGGACTCGACTCCTCGAGTTGGTCTCCCACTGGACCCTAGAACCCGGTTACTTGTGCTCCCCTCCTTGGGTCTATCCTAATGCGGAAAAGTAAATAATATACAAAAGGTGACAACTTCCGCAACCTGGAAGTGCCCTAAATAAAAGAATATTACATACAAGTTTTTACATGAATGAAAATGAAAAACACTCATCTCACATAAAAACCCCCGGCTATTCGAACACGACTATCCAATATAACATATCCAGCAACACATAACATCACATGTCATCAACATAAGTAAGTATGCATACCCCAATTGTCGTTGACGTATAGCAACGAAACCGGCGATATCAACATACTACACTTACGGTCACAGAAAAGAAAGTGTAAAACTACAACAGTTGGAATCCGCAACCCTTTTAGACATCGCATGCCTAATCAAATGAAATACTTAGACATCACATGCCTAACAGTTATAAACCCCGCATTTTAGTCTCATTATCGAAAACTCTTTTCAATATCAAGTGAAACTAAACTGCTAGATTTATCACATTCATCCAGTTATCTCATAACTGTTTGTGAATTCCAATTATTGTATCCCATTCCGGATAAATAGAAAATATTAAACTTTCCGATCGAACATTCGAACACCCAAGTTTTCCCGAAACCGATCAACACATGAAATAAGTTCAAAGACATTCACTTCATGCCTCAGTACCAACGGTCCAGCCGTAGAAGGGTCAAGCCAACGCCTCACATGTGGCACGCCGTACTGCCCCAAACCCGAAGGTTCAAAGGGCAGTTCAAGACGGTCACATAATCGAGTTAAGGTTTGTTGTCTTCTAGAGGGACCATCGCGTTACTTGCACTACTTAGAACGTCATTAAACTACGGAAAAGTCCAACAATTGGAAATTTCCCGGCAGGGGAAAGGTTGGGTATTTACATCCGGCCGAAACTTTTAACATATTCTAAATATCCGGAAAACACATAGACGGCATTTGAAATTACCGGTCGAATCATCGAAGCTCTAAAACACCTCAGAAAACTCAACTGTTGAGTGCATATTAAAACTTCCCAGAAAACTCAGCTGCTGAAATGATGAATTACAGGAAAATCCCATTAGTTGGCCGCGGAACCGCCGCAGAAGCCAAGCTTCTGCCGCGGTTCCGCCGCACTATTTACTGTTCATGAGGTAAATTTTGCACCGTAGTTCTTAGAATTCCCTGTTGAATTTTTTAAGAATTTTTAATCTGGAAAAATCCCAGTTTTTGGAAAAAGTCCAGAGAGCATGATGTGTTAGGGTTTCGATGTGTATTCGGGTTTCAAACGTCGTCTAGACTTCGCCTAAGGCTCTAGCTAGGCTTTGATACCACTGTAGGGTTCCTAGGCACACTATAGAGGTCTCACAAGGCATCAACCATGCCAATTTCAAATTTTATGGGTGCCGACAAACCCTAATACGGATCATCGACTAGAATTCTAGGCGAAAAACGAAACTAGTTAACATCTTAACTAAAGGAGAGAGGCTACAACCTTCGTAGATCCGGTTCTCCACTTCCTTAGCTCCACGTAGGCATCCTCTCGCTGTCCATCTCGAATCCCGGACTCAATCGTGGGCTTCATCGGAGAAATGGGCGGGCTAGGTCGTCGGCTTCGTGCCGAAGATGATCTACGTCGAGGCATCACAAGTTCAAGCTCCATCTTCACCAAGTTGTGAAACTTGTGAAGAAAACACCCTATACTACTTGGCAAGAGGTAGGAGGTGAAGAAATAGGAGGTGGGTTCACTTTAGAATTGGATTTCTCACACTTTAGCTCAAGTTGCCATTAATGGACTTAAGCTTTTTCTTTGAAGAAGAAGAAGAAGTTGAAGCTAGAATATGATAAGTCTTAATTAAAAAAGAAAAGAAAAATGAATACTTATCATATACTAACTAAGGTAGAGTGGTGAGAATTGACCATGGTTACTTGGAAGGGTTAGGGTTAAGCATGAAGACAAGAATGGTTACAAAGTCAAAGCTTCATGAAGCTTCAACTAGAAACAAAGAAAGCCACCATTCTCATCAAAATCTTTTCCAAATAAATAAATAAACAAATAAATAAATAAATGAATAAGCAAAACCCTAATCATCATCTTAACCATGGTTTAATTCTATACACTTAACCAAATGAGCAAGTATCATCAAACATGATACAAACATGTGCACAAAAGTATATCACATATACAACTTGCACATCAAGTGAGAAAATCCATTTAAAGTGAACCAATACTAGATAATGCAAAGTAATATATCAAATATATAATTATACATTAAATCATTAAATCAACACTTGATTTAACGATCCGGTCATATCGCATATAACCGACTAGTATCCTATGTATCGGCTTATCGAATCAATCCTTGATTCGATATCTAGGTTATATCGAATATAACCAATCGATACATTCATCGCGAGAATGGAATACGGTATCACATACACGCATTATTCTTGGTCCTGCACATATCTCATATGCGCTCCTATTTCGTTTCGCTTGAGCCAGGAAACCTCTGTGTAGGACTCTAAAGACTCGTCAATACGCCGGTAGCAGATGATGATCATATCAAGCACCCACAAGCCGCAAGCGGTCTGCTAAACGTAACGGCCATCCGGGAATTGAGCGATCAGAAGATCGACGA
Source organism: Agapanthus africanus (assembly GCA_030015575.1). Lineage (NCBI taxonomy): Eukaryota > Viridiplantae > Streptophyta > Magnoliopsida > Asparagales > Amaryllidaceae > Agapanthus > Agapanthus africanus. The sequence goes on along the minus strand of JASDDO010000012.1, from coordinate 391,764,240 downwards.
GCTAGCCCGCTCACACTCCTGTGAATCCAACCAGTAACACTTACCGTACAGTCCGGTCTGTTCGTCTGATATGTCGCATATCAAGTCTAGGGGTGGTAAACGTCAGACCCCAATAACCGATAAGTCGTGCCGATGTGAGGCTCATAACGGGTCGAGAAACTACTGGTAACACTTACCAGCAAATCTCTGATCAGCCCTGGCCAGGGACTTCCCTGTTACGGCCAATCGAGCACTGCGCAACATCAACCCCCAATACCGGGAGAGACGAAACCCCTCCTATCGCTCATTGCCTCCATGTGACTCGGGACTGTACCCAAAGACCACCGTTTTGCATGCCCTCATGGACGTGGTAAGGTGGAGATCAAAGCACAGTGGGAATCACATAAGACTCTTTGACGATCTTGGGTCTACAGACTAACCTGCACAAGTGTCACCTGAGAACTGCCATCTGACGTGAGGTATAATACCATCTGGGAGTTCTCGGCGAGTCCGTCCAGTGTACACAGTCTCCACTGAGCACCCGTATACCATCTCTGATGTCAAACACCAATGGATATGAGATCATCCATCGCCCATCTCATGGGTCGAGAAGCGTATACGCTAGTCTACACTGGTATATCGATGCCCCGTCTCGATATACCCACGACTAGGGACCTTGAAGGATGTACCTATAGACTACCATGCCCCCAATAGTATGATCTGCATCATAGTCCAGGTAGTCAAGTACACATCCTAAGGGCTTTACCAACATGTAACTATAAGACAGTATAAAGAGACAAGTATACATGTTAAGATAAAGAGTAACCAGATAGCATACTATCATATCGAGCAAGAAAGTCATCTCTATATATGTCCAAGCATCCAATATAATATACATCATCTGTACAATATTGGCCTCTAGGGCATACATACAACTAACAGTCCCTGGCCAGGGCAAGCGAGATATACTGGTAGGTTTCCAGTGTTATCTCAGGGTGTTCTGGGCTTCACTCCGGCACGACTTGTACCGCTATTAGGGGACTGACGTTCACCGCCCCCCTAGGCCCGCCATGCGATGTATCAGACGAACAGACCGGACTGTACGGAGATTGTCACATACAGGCTCAGTAGGAGTTCAGATGGGGTTCACCTCGTCAGTCTTCTTATCGACATCTACCTGTGGACCGTTACGTACAGCTAGTGCCGCTTGCGGTCTGTGGTTAAACCCACTGCCAGCGTAGTGTCGAGTCTTTAGAGTCCCACACAGAGAGCTATTCGCCTTTAGGCAAAATGAGTAGAGGTCGCATGGTTTTGCGACAGGGTTCGTTCACATTCGCGCACTTGTGCACGTTTGCTGTCCGGACAGTTTATACTAGCGGGCTTTGGTTTAAGCCGGATCCTAGTATATGATTTGAGATTGGTTTTTCTCGTTGTATTCGTGTTCCTCGGATCACGGATGCGGGTGCGTATGCACAGTTACTTGAGACAGAGGGAGAGGACCTTGATTAGGGTTAATGGCTATTGTCATTTTATTAACCCTAATGATTATGTGTGTATTATAGTTAATTGATAATTAGTTTAATAATTGTGCGTGGTTATGGTTGTTGACCATTTGACCTTATTGACTTGTTGACCTAGGTTGACACTTTGACTATCATCATTTCTTTTGGAAGATGCTTTTTGATCCTTGCAAATTGAAATGATAATGGTCATGTCATGATTAACCATGACAATTATCTAGCTAATTATTTAATTAAATTAATATACACATATTAGTGAGAATGGTTCAATTATTCTCATTCTATCATAACTTTTCTCTCTCTTGTTCTTCCTCTCCCTCAAGCTCTCTCCCTCTCATGTGTTGAGAAACACTTGAGCTTGAGAAAAAACCTCTCTTGATCTTCTCTACTCTCATCTAGGGTTGAAGGACTAGCACTTCTTGAACCCTAGTTACTTCTAGCTTGGAGTTGAAGCCAAAGGTTGAGGCTTTCGGGTGGATCTTTCTTCGGCGTGAGAAGACGAGCAAGGTGACCTCCTTCCACCACTCCAAGGAGCAAGGAGAGAAGGACTTAGAGCCCAAGGTATAACCTTTCTAGCACTTAGCTAGTTACTAGTTAGCTTTAGCAAGTTTTTGTTTATCAAAGATCCTTCTAGCTATAGTCCATGTTGCCTAAGCTTATAAAAATCCGATTTTTATTCCGTTTTCCGCCTCCCCGCAAGCACCGGGGTGGGCAACGTGGACTTACAGGATCCCACCGATCCGCCGCGCTTCCGCCGCCGAGTTGGCGATTCAGGAACCCAATTTTCCTGTGTTGCTTCTATGTGATATTTGGTATTTTCTGGAAGTTTTAATTTTTGCTCAGGTTTCAGATTTACAGAGAAGTATTGGAGCAAAATTAAAAGTGTTTAATCGATCGAAATTATACAGTATTTGCTTGTTGGATTATATCTGTGATTGTATAATGTGTTCGTAAACCTCCCCTAACTGCTAGTATGTCGGTTGGCAGGGGGTTGCACATTTTTGTAATGGATTTTATCTGTTTGTGCATATGAACTGTGTTGGACTGTTGTGATGTATAGCCGGGGTTATGTGATGGGTTATTATTTAATTCATTTGATGTAAATGTAATTTGTTGTAATATTATTTTGCGGGGCACATCCAGGTTGCGGTTGTAGCCACCGTTGTATTATTTCATTTTACTGTTTTTGCTCCTAGGACAGACCGAAGGAGGGGTGCACAAACTGCCGGACGGGTAGTTTGCCGCACCCGTAGGGGTCTTAGGTGGGGTAATGGCTATTCATCACAACTGTGTAATCCGTCTTTTGTTGCAGGCTCAAAACAAACACGGATTGCTTGCAAATCCAATTAAGTTCATCTGTGATCTGGAATGAATATCATTGCGTCAGACGAATGTAAAATATCTATATATATGATAGCTATTTTAGACGTCACTTATGTTTTACACCCGCGCTAGCCTAGTCCCCGCTCTGTCGTTAGTTAAGTAACCTAACGGGTAATGACGGGACCCAGTGGCGAATGCGGATGGCATAAGAGGACGTCATATTTTCGTTGTTCTCTGCAATGATAGGTTAATGATGGGACGCATTATCTATAATGCAAAGAAAATAAACCAAAGTTTTAATCGTTGGAACAATTTAAAAGAAACCACTCGGTTAATTTTAAAAACAGATATTTTTAAATGCGGAGCTTTAACCACTCCTTTTAAAACCTATCAGGTTCCTTCGGTTATATCAAGTTCACTACGTTCACGGTTTCGCCAAAACCATTCGTAGCCCTCCGTCATTTCATCTGGGTATTCAGTAGTATTCAAGCTATGTATTTTGACCAACGCCAAGGCATAGTGTTTGGTAGCTGCTGGATATTCATTTGTTGCATAGATAGATGAGTTAGTTTGGGACAGTCGTATGATCATTTTGGCCAACGTCAAGGATATGTACGGATGGGTTCAAATTAACAAGATAATGATGGGTAGAACTTGACATGTGACTTATGATATTTTGACCAACGCCAAGGTCATAAGAGCATGGGGCAAAAATGAATATCGGGAATTTCTAAAGAAACTGAAATTTGCAAAGAGATGCATACCATTTTGAGTTTGATGAATGTTGGTAGCATTCCTACAACATTATCAGACGATGATATTTGGATCCCGATCCTACTGTGAGTATATGCTACTTATCAGGATATTCGTCACTTAACGATCAATGCTATAAACCAAGTAGGTGTCAAGAATAGTGTCAGCGGGGTTACGCCCCCAGAGAAAAGAGGTTCTTTAATTAAGGAACTTCGCGAAAGCGTTGGAAAACCTCCCTTGAAGTATCGACACTGGCCTGGCTGAACGGTTAAGCAAGAATTGTACAGTGAGAATAGTCTTGGCTAATTCTTCTTTTATGGTTTGAGGAAGGATTCGAGAAACAGTGGGAGCCATCCAGTTTAGATAAACTAAAAACCACTCTAAACTTGCAAGAGCATCATGCTAAAGAGTTTTCTTCTCTCTCTCCTAATTGCAGCGACCCTGAAAATGACTGGACTTAAGTTACTTTTAGAGAAAAATATACCGACAGGGCCAAACTATAAAGATTGGCTGCGGAATGTCAAAATGGCTTTGACCTATGACAAATTGGGGTACGTCCTCACCGCTACGGCACCTGCTGTCCCTGGTCCCAAATCCAGCAATGCGGATAAGGAAATCCGCAAAACCTGGGATTTAGATTGCGCGAAAGCCAAGTGCATCGTGCTTGCCTCGATGAACAATGAACATCAGAGGAGGCACGAGGATATGGAACTATACGCCATATTTCTCCATACAAAGGAACTTTATGGAGAGCAATCTCGTATAGCAAGATACGAGACCTCAAAGAACTTGTTTCGAGTGAGGTTGGCTGTCGGGTCATCGGTAGGAGAACATGTCCTAAAGATGATCGGCTATATAGAAGAGCTCGCAGACCTTGGGACGACTTTGGATAATGAGCTCTATACAGACCTTATTCTCCAGTCCCTTCCTTCCACCTACGCCCAGTTTATCATGAACTTCAACATTCAAAGAAAAGAAGTTGAACTTCCGGAACTCCTGAACATGTTAAGGAGTGCAGAGGGCACCTTGCAGAAAGCAAGGGAAACACCCGCTATGTTTGTTGGCGGTTCATATTCTTCCGGGTCCAAGGCTAGGGCCAAAGGAAGGAAGAAGAAGGCCGTCCCCAGACCTAGAGGAGGTGTTAGTAAGGTGGGAGGGAAGGGAAAGAAAAAGTTTGCGGTACCGGTAGTTGGCCAGGATGAGTGCTTCCATTGTCACAGGAAAGGGCACTGGAAAAAGGATTGCAAGGCGTGGAACGCCAAGAACCAGGAACCGAAGCAAGCTGTGGCTTCGACTTCAGGTGTGTTTGTAATTGAGAATTGTCTGTCAATCAACTCTACTTCCTGGGTATTGGATACCGGATCAGGATCTCATATTTGCAATTCATTGCAGGCACTGAGAAACCGTAGAGTACTGAAGAAAGGTGATATGACCCTAAAGGTTGCTAACGGAGCTAGCGTGGGAGCTGCGTCCGTCGGGGATTATCACCTAGGATTGACGAGTGGACACATTTTGGTTTTACATAACTATTTTTTTGTACCAAGCTTAACGTGTAATATCATATCAGTTTCCTTGTTATCAAATAAAGGTTATGATTTCACGTTTGTAAGAGATGTTGTTAACATCCACCTTAATCATGGTTTGATTGGGTCAGGTACACTAAATAACAGTATATATGTTTTATACCAACTCCAAATTTTCAATGTCCAGAACACACTAAAAAGAAAGTCTCTAGATTTAAATAAAGCTTTCTTATGGCATTGTAGACTGGGTCACATTAATGAGAGAAGGTTGACTAAGTTTCATAAAGAAGGATATTTGGACTCGTTCGAATATCAAACTTATGACACTTGTCAATCTTGTCTCAAAGGAAAGATGACAAAGACTCCATTTACTGGACAAGGAGTAAGAGCGAGCGAGCTCTTAGGACTCATACACAGCGATGTATGTAGTCCAATGTCTACACATGCAAGAGGTGGTTTTTCCTATTTCATTACTTTCACGGATGATTACTCAAGATACGGATTCATTTATCTGATGAAACATAAATCCGAGGCTTTTGAGAAATTCCAAGAGTATAAGAATGAAGTAGAAAACCAAACCGGCAAAAGTATCAAGACACTTAGATCTGATCGAGGTGGTGAATACTTGAGTGCCGAGTTCCTAGGTTACCTAAAAGAGAAAGGAATTCTCTCTCAGCTTACTCCTCCATACACTCCACAGCATAACGGTGTATCGGAGAGACGGAATCGAACCCTATTGGATATGGTGTGATCCATGATGAGTAATGCTGAGTTACCGCGATCTTTCTGGGGTTATGCGTTAGAATCAGCGGCATGTCTTTTGAACATGGTTCCTATCAAGACTGTGCCTACCACGCCATATCAGATGTGGAGTGGGAAGAAACCCTATCTTCAGTATTTGAAAATATGGGGATGTCCAGCTTTTGTTAAAAAGCAGCATGTGGACAAGCTCGAGGCACGATCAGTAAAGTGTAAGTTTGTAGGATATCCAAAGAACTCCAAGGGGTATCTATTCTATTACGCAGAGGAACAAAAGGTGTTTGTTTCTCGTAATGCCCATTTTCTAGAATATCAGTTTTTAGAAAAGGAAATAAGTAGGAGCGAAATAGAACTGGAAGAAATTCCAGAACCACAAACTGTTACTGAAAGTTTGGTAGAACCGGAAGTTCAAGAAGAACAGGACATTCCCGCACCCCTCCGCAGGAGTAGTAGGTCGTCTCATCCGCCTGAGAGATACTACGGTTTTCTCATAGATGGGGATAGAGAGGATTGCATTATAGATGATGATGAACCTACTGACTTCCAGCAGGCCATCCAGAGCGGCGACTCGGTACGATGGCTAGATGCAATGCGGACCGAAATGGAGTCCATGTACACCAACAAAGTATGGACTTTGGACTTTGCTCCAGATGGGGTAAAACCCATAGGATGCAAATGGATCTTCAAGAAAAAGATTGGTGTAGATGGACAGGTGGAAACCTATAAGGCTAGACTTGTTGCAAAGGGTTTTCGTCAAAGACCTGGTTTGGATTATGACGAAACTTTTTCTCCAGTGGCTATGCTCAAATCCATTCGGGTCCTTCTTGCTATTGCTGCCTTCCATGATTATGAAATCTGGCAGATGGACGTAAAAACGGCTTTTCTGAATGGAAATTTAGAAGAGTGCGTGTATATGGATCAGCCAGAGGGTTTCAATCAGAGTGGGAGCAGCAGGAAAGTATGCAAGCTGCTTAAGTCCATTTATGGACTAAAGCAGGCATCGCGGAGTTGGAACATATGTTTTGATGAGACAGTCAAAGAATATGACTTTATCAAAAATCCAGATGAACCGTGCATATATAGTAAAGTTGTAGCCAGAAGTGTCGTATTCCTCGTCTTGTACGTGGATGACATTCTATTGATAGGAAATGACATTCCTATGCTACAATGTGTCAAAGGATTCTTGTCACACAGGTTCTCCATGAAAGACCTGGGTGATGCCTCTTACATTCTGGGGATCCGGATCTATCGTGATAGATCCAAGAGGATGTTGGGACTTTCGCAGTCCAGGTATATCGACACTGTACTGAAAAGATTCAGTATGGAAAATTCTAAGCGCGGTAATCTACCGGCTTGTCACGGAATCACCCTCTCCAAAGAGATGTCTCCCAAGACTGATTTGGAAAGGGAACGCATGTCTATTATACCCTACGCTTCTGCGGTAGGCTCTATAAGACCAGATGTAGCTTACGCACTGACCGTGGTAAGCCGGTATCAGTCAGACCCAGCGGAGAAGCACTGGATAGCAGATAAAGAACATTCTCAAGTACCTGAGAAGAACTAAGGAGATGTTCTTGGTTTACGGCGGAAAAGACCTCAGGTTGGAGGCCTTTGCTGATTCCGGCTTCCAGAGTGATAAGGACGATTCCAAGTCCATGTCGGGTTATGTCTTTACCCTCAATGGAGGGGCGGTGTGCTGGAAGAGCTCCAAGCAGGACACTGTTGCTGACTCGACGATGGAAGCGGAGTATATAGCTGCTTGCGATGCCGCAAAAGAAGCAGTCTGGATGAGGAAGTTCCTAACAGAACTTCAGGTGGTTCCTACCATAGTTGATCCAATACCTCTGTATTGCGCCAACAACGGAGCTATAGCTTTAGCGAAGGAACCAAGGTCCCATCAGAAATCCAGACATATCTTGAGGCGGTATCACCTGATCAGGGAGATCATTGATCGTCAGGAGATCGAGGTTCGGAGAGTTGCTTCTGAAGAGAACATTGCTGACCCATTCACGAAGGCCCTACCTCAGATTCAGTTCGAGAGGCTACTCGAGATCATTGGTCTTCGATATGCCAGTACATGGCCCTAGTGCAAGTGGGAGATTGTTAGTGTTTATGCCCTAGAAGGCCATTACTGTATCATACTAGTTTGTATATTACTTAATGGAAGCTTGGGATATTCACATGTATATAACAGTCTTGCTAAACATGGTAGTATGCTACTTGGTTTTTCTATCTTAATATGTGAGTATACGTATTGATAGAGCTCTTAGGATCTTGCTTGACTACCAGCGTTGTGATGGCAGTCACACTAGTGGGGGCTGGGTAGTCTACAAGCACATCCTTATTCAGGTCCCTAGTCGTTGGATTATCGAGACAGAGCATCGATACTCCGGAGTAGACTAGTGTGTACGCTTCTCATCCTAGTTGGGGAGATGGTCTGTCCCACAGCCGTCAGTATGTCGTACTGGAGATAGTATACAGGTGCTCGTTGGGTTACGGGTACACCGGACAGGACTCACAGGGAACTGTTACCAGTCGTCAGTGAACAGTTCGCAGGTGACATGAGTACAGCATAGTCCGCAGACTTGACACTGCTACTTCGCCTCGAGTGTGTCCCACTGTTCTTAGATTGCTACCCTACCACGGCTCAAAGGATTCGTGCAAACAGGTAGCAGTTGGGTGCAGTCCCGAGCACTTGGAGGCAGTGGCGGTTAGACAGGATTCGTCTCTCCCGGTATTGGGAGTTGATATCGCGCTGTGTCAGAGAGCCATTACGCAAAGTCCCTGGCCAGGGCAACCGAGATTTGCTGGTAGGTTCCAGTAGTTTCTCAGGGTGTAATGGGCTTCCCTCCGACACGACTTATACCGCTATTAGGGGACTGACGCTTGCCGCCCCCCTAGGCCCGATATGCGATAGTCTTGGACGAACGGACCGGACTGTATGGAGATTGTCACATCAGACTCAGTAGGAGTTCGGATGGGTTTCCTCATCGGCCTTCTTATCGACATCTACCTGGGGACCGTTACGTACAGCTAGTGCCGCTTGCGGTCTGTGGTTAAACCCACTGCCAGCGTAGTAGTCGAGTCTCTAGAGTCCCACACAGAGAGTTTCCCTACTCCAGGCGAAACGATATAGAGGTCGTATGGTTTTACGACAAGGGTTCGGACGCATACGTGTGTTTACGCACGTACGACTTTCGGACAGTTTTTACCAGTCGGCTTTGGTTTTAGCCAGTTACTGGTATCCAGTTATTGGATTTATACAGTCTAAAGTTTTTCCGTATTTTTGCGGAAAGGAGGGGCGTTCTCGTAATTGCGCGAGAAGCTTCTAGAAGGTGGTGACTAAGGAGGTTTAGGTGGCATATACAATGAATATGATTAGTGAGTCATATGGATGATTCATCCATGTCATTAATGCATGATAAATGCTTAATGACTCATGGAGTTGAATCATCACTAGATATTATCAAGCATGGTTGTTAAATGATTTATTTTCTTTTCTTGATAAAAAGAAATGCTTGATATATATTATCATAACTCATTATTCTCACTTCATGATTATTCTCACCTTCTCTCTCCTCAAGCTCTCCCTCTTCAAACCCTAATCCTCCCCTCTCATGTGTTGAGTACAAGGATTAGTTAGACTACTTAATCTATAACCCTCTCTCTATTTCATCTAGCTTCTTTGATTAGCACTTAAAGAAGTTTAGTTGCCTTAAGTTTAGAGGCTAAGCTTGGAGTAAAGCTCTCGGGTGGATCTACTACTACTTCGAGAAGGCCGGGGAGGAGGAGGAGTTCGCAAAGACGAAGGACACGATTCGTTAGGTATAATCCCTAAACATAGTAGTATAGAACTTCTATGTTTGTAGTTAGTTATCGTTTAGCTTCGATTCAAGCGGTTAGTCGATGTTTGTGCTTTAAACAAGTTCGTTTTTAAAATTTCCGCCTCCCCACAAGTATTGGGGTGTTGTACATCGACTTAGACTTATAGACCCCCAGCTCCTACGTATGTGATCGCCATCACAATGCTGGCAGTCAAGCAAGAATCCTATGGGCTCTATCAACATGTATATGATGATAAAGACAAACCAGATAGCATACTATCATCTTGAGTAAGACTGTTTCATCAGTATAGGTCCTGCCTCACTCATCATAATCATAAGTCTGCGACTATGATAATTGACTTAAGAGCACTATAGCCAACAATTGGGTACACTGAACGGATTCGCCGAGAACTCCTAATTGGTATTATACCTATCGTCAGATAGCAGTTCTCTGGTGACACTGGTACATGTTAGTCTGTCGACCCGAGATCATCATAGAGTCTTGTGTAATTCCTACTGTTCTTTGATTTCCACCTTACCAAGTTCAAGAGATCGTGCAAAACGGTGGTTTTTTGGTATAGTCTCAAGTCACATGGAGGCAATGAGCGATATGAGGGGATTTCGTCTCTCCCGGTATTGGGGGTTGATGTTGCGCTATGCAATGCCCTCGGCTACGGTCCATCCGAAGTCCCTCACACGGACTCGAAATCATGAACTCGGTATCTTCATCACTCAGTAGAAGATATCTAGCCGAACACGTCCTCAGCGTGCGTATCACATCTCTGATGTCAGCGGAGTGGAATGTCATCTCGTCGAAATCTCGTGCGAACTCCTTACCCCACTTGCTCCAATGTCGACTGCTTCGGACTCATCTCATCACGGCTGTATGGACTGTGCTCCAACGACTATGTTCGTATCTGGAGTCTCCCAAGCAGTGTGTCCCATCACATTATATCCGAATGATGTCGAACGATCCGATCGACTCGTCAGAACCTCATAATTCCCCAAGAGCTCAACATCTTGGGTACAGTTTAATAGTATCGAGTACATACCACAGCATCGGTGATCCAGCCGTAGAAGGGCAAACCCAAGCCTCACTAATGGCGCTGTGGAACTGCCGCAAACCCTAAGGTTCAAAGGCTTTCACACGGTCATTAAGTCGAGTCAGGGTTTCATTCTTCTAGAGGGTCCATAGAATCTCTTGCATGTCTTTCCGAATACTTTAAACTTGAAAAATGGGTTCCTGACATTCGACCGTCTCTATCGACTCTCAACGAGCCTGCGTGAAGTCGCCTCTAGGTGGAGTCAATCTATCTGATGACCTTGCATCGGGGTAAGTGAACGAACCACATGTCATAGTCATTCATCTTCGGGTGACTAGCGACTCACCATCATATCTCTAAGTATATGCTCAAGCTGCAGTAGCTCTAACCATCTGGATGATATCTCGTCATTTGCAGCAACAACTGGCTCATCCGTCCGTACGCTGAACAGCGCCTCAATCATCATGAATAAGCGATATATCAATGGTCATCACATCTGGCTGGACTGTAGCAGTAGTCTGATCCTTTTGTACCAATCGGAACGTCCGAGAAATCTCATGAAAGCGGTTTATCAAACGCTCATGGCGCGAAAACACAACTAGACGACGCCTCTCAATGCAATCGTAAGTCTCTGGAAACACGCCCTGGTCAGTCCTCGTCCACGACGAGCTCATGCTGACGCAACTCAAGCCGTAGCTCACTCTGCCCGTGCAATCGTGGCAGCAAAATCATAAGCAGTATCAATGAGGATAGATCATAGGAAGGAATATAATACTGTGCAAGGAAATGTACATCCTAAGGTTTCTTAAGCGGAGTGGCGTGTCGTAAGTATGCCGCGGAACATACCCACGGTACGTCACTCTACTGAAGTCACCCATTCCATCAACCAAGGGTCATCCTACACGACGAAAGTTCGAGTATAATACCCCCTCGACTAAGTCTAAGTTCCATAAGGTCAAGCCTAAGTTCCGAATATATATAAACGCCCTAGGCTCCACATAGTCAAACTTAGACTCGAACCAAGGTTAACCTAGCGCTCTGATACCAACTTTGTCACGACCCGAAAGAGCACGTGACTGACCTTTGAACCATATGAATTCTATAGGACCCCATCTGATCCAAGTAAGCCAAAAACCTAGAAATCTAAAACCATTTAAAGAGTATATAAGGAAAACTGGTTTTAAGAAGTAAAGAAATCATGTTTCAAAAATCAAAGTTTTTACATATCTAAGCCGAATATGCATTTTTAAAATGTGTAACCTTTCCTGAAAATTTCGGCAGAGTTTCCTTTGTAAAACTGGCCCCAAACGGGGAACAACAAGAACAATATATATAAAATGATAAAAGGCATCCCCAAGCGGGAGCTAGCTCTTCGTCAATCGACGGTCACAACCACGCAAGTAATAATAATATACAACGCCAAAGGGCGAGAATCAAAACCCAAAAAGAAACTCAAAACAGCCAGAAAACCGTAATACTACAAGCGCGACTCTAAGGTCGAAATAATACAACACTGTCTTTAAGTCTGAAACAATATACAAATTTTGGTTGATGGAATTCTAGATACAATGAATAATACATGTACAATGGCGGTTCTGATACAAAAGAACCCACCTACCCAAGCAAGTCACCCATAAGGAAGCAGTGTGCCAGAAATGCCGCTATAGAATCTGTACGGCAAAAACCTGCAAGAACTGTGGCACAACGGGGGTGAGTTGCCAACTCGTGAATAGAAAATATCTACAAGCAGAGATCGAATGTATGACCCATCCTAGGTCAATACGATCAGATATATATAACCTCCATATGAATAAGTCTGAAGTATGCTAAACTGGCAATGTAACCTCTAAACATAAGTGTAGTGCCAAGTGTTCGTGCCAGTATCTCAGGTAATAGCATAACATGAATGTGAGGTATGATCAAGGTAATCAAATCTGCATGTACGTGGATCCCGTCCACTCGTCACCAAATGAAAAATAACCATCATGCATGTAAATATCATCAGCATATGCATGGGAATATGAGGATATAAGCCACTTGTGTCCCTCGCGACACGTTAAAATCATGGAACCGGAGTGTCCAGCATCGACACTCGAAAACATCATGAAAACTGTGCCCAGCATCGGCACGTAAATCCTTATATAACGGGCTTCGTCGGTCCGGATCGGCCCACGGGCTCTGTCTGCGGTATCGGCCCTCGGCCCCGGCAGTACGCCCCTATCCATTTATCGACTCTGGTCAGTATCCTCCGGATAACCGCCAGGTCCAACCAATCACCGGTAGGTAGTAGTCCCTCTGCCAGGCTCACCGACTACTACACAGCGAAACCGTTCTCGCCCAGGGGTACCATACCGGGTCCACCATGTACCCGCAATCGGCCTCATCCGCCTCCTCGAATCGGGTTTTCACATGTCGCTCTCAGCACCGAGAAAACACATGGTGGACGCACTGAAATATCATATCAAGGGTAACCGGGTTTTTAAAACAATTTCATATTCGCTTTTGAAATACCCACTGTAAGTCCACGTTGCCAACCCTGGTTCTTGCGTGGAGGCGGAAACGGTATAAAAAACAAATTTTTAGCGCATTAGGCAACATGGACTAACAAAAGTCGGGATCTTTTCTAAACTAAACTAGTTACCAAGCTAAAGAGAGTTAGCTACTCGGAAAAGATGTTATACCTAACTTGAACTCCTTCTTCTTGAAACCTTTGTAGAGCTTGGATGGTGCTTTCCTCGTCGCCTTCTTCCGTCAAAGATGGATCCACCTGAGGGTTCAACCTTCGGGCTCCTTTCTCGAACTTTGAGAGAACTAGGGTCTTTGGCTTGCTAGACCTCTAACCCTAGAGTGAGTAGAGAGTGGTATTGGGGTGTTTTTATCTCAAGGAGGGGGTTTCTCAACACATAAGAGTGGGTCTCCTTGAACTAGAGGAGGAGGAAGAAGAAGAGAGGAGAGAGAACTGTTATGATAGAATGAAACTCTTTTTTACAACCATAACATAATATGAAATGAATTATCAAATTGATAATAATAATCTAAATGAAATAGTTGATGGATGGTTTGGAATCACAATTATCATTACACACATTAAATGGTTTTGCTAGAATCAAAGAGCATCTTTGATATGTAATGATGATAGTCAAAGTTTCAACCATGGTCAACAAGTCAACCTTGGTCAACAAGTCAACAAACCCAACCATGACACAATTTCATTTAATTAATATTATTAATTGATATATCATAAATTCATTAGGGTTTGGAAAAAGACGACTGTCAACTGTGCATACACACCCGTTCCGAAATCCTAATGAAAATCCTCTTCCTCCGCCTCAATCAACTGTGCATACACACCCGCATTCTTGTTCCGAGGAACATGAATACTATGAGATAAAAACAACCTCAAAACAAATACTAGTATCTGGCTCAAACCAGAGCCCGCTAGTAATATTCGTCCGGACTCCAAACGTGCACAAGTGCGCAGATGAGAACGAACCCTGTCACAAAACCATGCGACCTCTACTCTGTTTTGCCCAAAGGCGAATAGCCCTCTGTGTGGGACTCTAAAGACTCGACACTACGCTGGCAGTGGGTTTAACCACAGACCGCAAGCGGTACTAGCTCTGCGTAACGGTCCCCAGGTAGATGCCGATAAGAAGACTGACGAGGTGAACCACATCTGAACTCCTACTGAGTCTGAATGTGACAGTCTCCGTACAGTCCGGTCTGTTCGTCTGATACATCGCATGGCGGGCCTAAGGGGCGGTAAACGTCAGTCCCCTAATAGCGGTACAAGCCGTGTCGGAGTGAAGCCCAAAAACACCCTGAGATAACACTGGAAGCTTACCAGTATATCTCGCTTGCCCTGGCCAGGGACTACTCGTGTAATGGCTCTCCTAGACACAGCGCGATGTCAACCCCCAATACCAGGAGAGACGAATCCTGTCTAACCGTCACTGCCTCCAAGTGCTTCAGGACTGCACCCAACCACTACCTGTTTGCACGACTCCTTTGAGCCGTGGTAGGGTAGTAATCAAAGTGCAGTGGGAACACACTCGAGGCGATGTGCCAGTGTCAAGTCAGCGGACTAAGCTGTACTCATGTCACCTGGGAACTGATAACTGACGATAGGTATAATACCAACTAGTCAGTTCCCGACGAGTCCTGTCCAGTGTACTCGTAACCTAACGAGCACCCGCATACTATCTCAAGTACGACGTACTGACGGCTGTGGGATAGACCGTCTCCCACACTGGGATGAGAAGCGCATGCGCTAGTCTACTCCGGAGTATCGATGCCCTGTCTCGATAGTCCTGCGACTAGGGACCTGCATAAGGATGTGCTTATAGATTACCCAGCCCCCACTAGTGTGACTGCCATCACAACGCTGGTAATCAAGCAAAGATCGTAAGGGCTCCACTAATGCGTATAGGTGATATCATAAAATAAACAAATGTACACATTGAAGTGGAAACAAACCAAGTAGCATACTACTATTTTGAGCAAGATTGTATATACAAGGTGAAGATCCCAAGCTTCCATTAAGTAATATACAAAACAGTATGATACAGTAATGGCCTCTAGGGCATATACACTAACAATCTCCCACTTGCACTAAGGCCATGTACTGGCGTATCGAAGACCTATCATCTCGATCAGCCGCTCGAACTGAGTCTGGGGCAAGGCCTTGGTGAATGGATCTGCAGTGTTTTCTTCTGAAGCAACCCTCTGAACCTCGATCTCCTGGCGATCCACGATCTCCCTGATCAGGTGATACCGCCTCAAGATGTGTCTGGATTTTTGATGGGACCTTGGTTCCTTCGCTAAAGCTATAGCCCCGTTATTGTCGCAATACAGAGGTATTGGATCAACAATGGACGGAACCACCTGAAGTTCTTTCAAAAACTTCCTCATCCAGACGGCTTCATTTGCGGCATCAGATGCAGCGATGTATTCCGCTTCCTTAGTCGAGTCTGCAACGGTTTCCTGTTTGGAACTCTTCCAACACACCGCCCCTCCATTGAGGGTAAAGACAAAACCCGACATGGACTTGGAATCATCCTTGTCACTCTGGAAGCTGGAGTCAGGAAAGGCCTCGATCTGGAGGTCTTTTCCGCCATACACCAAGAACATCTCCTTAGTCCTTCTCAGGTACTTGAGAATGTTCTTTACCGCTATCCAGTGTTTCTCCCCAGGGTTTGACTGATACCGGCTTACTACACTCAGTGCATAAGCTACATCCGGTCTGGTACACAACATCGTATACATTATAGAGCCTACCGCAGAAGCGTAGGGTATGATAGACATGCGATCCCTCTCCAAATCAGTCTTGGGAGATATCTCTTTAGAGAGGGTGATCCCGTGACAAGCCGGTAGGTTACCGCGCTTGGAATCTTCCATACTGAATTTCTTCAGTATGGTGTCGATGTACCTGGACTGTGAAAGTCCTAATATCTGCATGGATCTATCACGATGGATCCGGATCCCCAGGATGTATGAGGCATCACCCAGGTCTTTCATGGAGAACCTGTGCGACAAGAACCCCTTGACAGATTGTAGCATAGGAATGTCATTTCCTATTAAGAGAATGTCATCCACGTATAAAACGAGGAATACTACAGTTCTCGCTACAAATCTACTATAGATGCATGGTTCATCTGGATTTTTGATAAAGCCAAATTCTTTGACCGTCTCATCAAAGCAGATGTTCCAACTCCGCGATGCCTGCTTTAGCCCAAAGATGGACTTAAGCAACTTGCACACCTTTCCGCTGCTCCCACTCTGAATGAAACCCTCTGGCTGGTCCATATAGACACACTCCTCTAAACTTCCATTTAGAAAAGCGGTTTTTACGTCCATCTGCCAAATCTCATAATCGTGGAAGGCAGCAATGGCAAGAAGGATCCGAATGGATTTTAGCATAGCCACTGGAGAAAAGGTTTCGTCATAGTCCAAACCAGGTCTTTGACGAAAACCCTTTGCAACAAGTCTAGCTTTATAGGTCTCAACCTGTCCATCTACACCAATCTTCCTTTTGAAGATCCACTTGCATCCTACGGGTTTTACCCCGTCTGGAACAATGTCCAACGTCCATACTTTGTTGGTGTACATGGACTCCATTTCGGTCCGCATTGCATCCAGCCATTTTACCGAGTCAACGCTCTGAACGGCCTGCTGGAAGCTAGTAGGCTTATCATAATCTATGATGCAATCCTCTCTATCCCCGTTTATGAGAAAACCGTAGTATCTCTCGGGCGGATGAGACTGCCTACTACTCCTGCGGAGCGGCGTAGGAATGTCCTGTTCTTTTGAACCCTCTGGTTCCACTAAGCTGTCAGTAATAGTCTGTGGTTCTGGAATTTCTTCCAGTTCTACTGTGCTCCCACTTATCTGGTTTTCCAAAAACTCAGTTTCCAAGAAGTAGGCATGACGAGAAACAAAAACCTTTTGTTCCTCTTCGCAGTAGAAGAAATATCCCTTGGAGTTCTTTGGATATCCCATGAACTTGCACTGTACTGAGCGTGCCTCGAGTTTGTCCGCATGTTGCTTTTTAACAAAAGCTGGACATCCCCATGTCTTAATGTGATTAAGATGGGGCCTCTTTCCACACCACATCTCATATGGTGTGGTAGGCACAATCTTAGTGGGAACTCGGTTCAAAAGGTATGCAGCTGATTCTAGCGCATACCCCCAGAATGATCGCGGTAACTCAGCGTTACTCATCATGGACCGTACCATATCCAATAGGGTCCGGTTCCTTCTCTCCGATACACCGTTTTGTTGCGGAGTGTATGGAGGAGTAAGCTGAGAGAGAATTCCATTCTCTTTTAAGTAATTCAGGAACTCGACACTTAAGTATTCTCCACCTCGATCCGATCTTAGAATCTTGATACTTTTGCCGGTTTGTTTTTCTACTTCATTCTTATATTCCTGGAACTTTTCAAAGGCTTCGGACTTATGTTTCATTAAGAAGACATAACCGTACCTTGAAAAGTCATCCGTAAAAGTAATGAAGTAAGAATAACCGCTTCGCGCATGTGTAGACATTGGACCTCACACGTCGCTGTGTACGAGTCCCAAGAGCTCGCTCGCTCTTACTCCGTGTCCAGTGAACGGAGTCTTTGTCATCTTTCTTTTGAGACAGGATTGACAAGTGGCATACGATTGATATTCGAACGGATTCAAATATCCTTCTGTATGTAACTTAGTCAACCTTCTCTCATTGATGTGACCCAGTCTACAATGCCATAAGAAAGTCTGATTGATATCTGGAGACTTTCTTTTGTGTGTATTCTGGACATTGAAAATCTGTGGTTGGTTTAATACGTATATACTATTGCTCAATGTACCTGACCCAATCAGAACTTGATTAAGGTGAATGTTTACAACATTTCTTACAAACGCAAATTCATAACCTTCTTTAGAAACCAAAGATACAGAAATGATATTACAAGGTGCGTTGGGTACAAAAAAAAAATTACGCAAAACCAAAACATGTCCATCTGACATTCCCAGGTGATAGTCCCCCACGGCTTTAGCATCCATGCTAGCTCCGTTTGCAACTCTGAGGGTCATGTCACCTGCCTTCAAAACCCTACGGTTTCTCAACGCCTGCAAAGAATTACAGATATGAGATCATGATCCGGTATCCAATACCCAGGAAGTAGAGTTTATTGAAAGACAGTTTTCAATAACATACACACCTGAAGCTGAAGCCGCAACCTGCTTCAGTTCCTGTGTCCTGGCCTTCCA
This sequence comes from Agapanthus africanus, assembly GCA_030015575.1. Classification (NCBI taxonomy): domain Eukaryota; kingdom Viridiplantae; phylum Streptophyta; class Magnoliopsida; order Asparagales; family Amaryllidaceae; genus Agapanthus; species Agapanthus africanus. The sequence continues at coordinate 391,745,767 of JASDDO010000012.1, read as the reverse complement.
AGCCCTGCAATCTTTCTTCCAGTGTCCACTCTTATGACAATAGAAGCATTCTTCTTTACCCACAAGCTTCCCCGCTATCTTTGTTGCCTTTGCCTTTCCCTTCGTATCCACTTTACTAACACCGCCCCTTGGTTTGGCGGGGGCTTTCCTCTTCTTTCCCTTGGCTTTCGCCTTGGACCTAGAAGAAGAAGAACCTCCTACAAACAAAGTGGATGTTTCCCTACGTTTCTGTAGGGTGCCCTCTGCGCTCCTCAGCATGTTGAGGAGTTCTGAAAGTTCAACCTCTTTTTCTTGTAAGTTGAAGTTCAGTATAAACTGGGCATAAGTGGAAGGAAGGGACTGGAGAATCAAGTCCGTATAGAGCTCACTCTCCAACGTGGTCCCAAGTTCCGCGAGCTCCTCAATGTAGCCAATCATCTTAAGAACGTGTTCCGCTACCGATGATCCGACGGCCAATTTTGCCGAAAATAACTTCTTCGACACTTCGTATCTTGCGAAACGAGACTGCTCTCCATACAGTTCTTTTGTATGAAGAAATATGAATTCTAGGTCCATATTCTCGTGCCTCCTCTGATGTTCGTTGTCCATAGAGGCAAGCACGAGGCACCTGGCCTTCGCGCAATCAATCTCCCAAGTCTTACGGATTTCATTATCCGCGACGCTGGAGGTGGGACCTGGGACAGGGGGAGCTTTGGTGGTAAGAAGATACCCCAGCTTGTCGTAAGTGATTGCCATCTTGACATTCCTGAGCCAATCTTTGTAGTTTGTCCCTGTCAGTATGTTTTTATCTAGAAGTAACTTAAGTCCAGTCATGTCGATTGGTCGCTGCAATTAGGAGAGAGAGAAGAAACACTCAGCATGATGCTCTTGCAAGTTTAGAATGGTTTTTAGTTTGTCAAAACAGGATGGCTCCCACTGTTTCTCAAATCCCTCCTCAAACCATAAAGGAAGAATTAGTCGGGATCAATCCCACCGCACAATACTTGCTTAACCGTTCAGCCAGGCCAGTGTCGGTACTTCGAGGGAGGTTTTCCAACGCTTTCGCGAAGTTCCTTAATTTAAGAACCTCTTTTCCCTGGGGGCGTAGCCCCATTAACACCTTTCTAGACACCTACTAGGTTTATAGCATTGATCGTTTAGTGAGAAATTTCCCGAGGAGTAGCATATACTCACAGTAGGATCGGGATCCAAATATCATTGCGTGACGAAACTGAAGGAATCCTACCAGAATCATCACACTCCAAATGGTATGCAAATCTAGCAAGTTTCAGTACTTATGAAACTCCCGATGTGGATTTTTGCCCCATGCTCTTATGACCTTGACTTTGGCCAACAAATCATAAGTCACATGTCAAGTTCTACCCGTCGTTCTCCAGGTTAATTTGAATCCACCCGTACCTACCCTTGACTTTGGCCAACAAGGCAGTACGACTGTTCCAAATCAACGCATCTATCTATGCTGCACATGAATACCCAATAGCTACCAATCACTATGCCTTGACTTTGGCCAACAAACATAGCTTGAATACTATTGACTATTCATGTGAAACGACGGAGGGCTACGAATGGTTTTGGCGAAACCGTGAACGTAGTGAACTTGATATAATCGATGGAACGAGATAGCTTTTAAAAGGAGTGGCTCAAGCTCCGCATTTAAAAGTTGGTTTTGAAAAGAACCGAGTGGTTTTTCGAAAGTGTTCTAACGACTTTTACTTGGTTTATTTTCTTGCATTAGTTCTTTTAATGCGTGATATTCTTGCATTAGTTCTTTTAATGCGTCCCATCATTTAATCCTACCATTGCAGAAAACAACCAAAATATGACGTACGCTTATGCCATTCGCATTCGCCACGGGGCCCCGTCATCACCCGTTAGGTTACTTAACTAACGACAGAGCGGGGGCTGGGCTAGCGCGGCTGTAAAACATAAGCAACGCCTAAATAGTTATAAATATATAGCAATGATAGACATTACAGATCACAGATGAATACATTGGCTATACTAGGAATCCGCAATCCGTTCGAGCCTGCAACGAAAAGCGGATTACACGGTCGCGGTGAATAGCCAAAACCCCACCCAAGACCCCTACGGGTGCGGCAAACTACCCGCCAAGTATCCGAAGTGGAGCAACCTCCCTCAACGCCGTGAGTAGGCCACTCGGCACTTCGAGATACCCGGTAGTTTATGCACCCCCTCCATGGGTCTATCCTAGGAGCAAAAACAGTAAAAAGAATTATACAATGACGGCTACAACCCCGACCCGGTTGTGCGGCCATACAAATAATATTACATCAATTTACATATTAAATGAATGAAAGAAAAAGAAACACTCATCTCACATCCACCCCGGCTATTCACCCGCGACAGTCCAATGCATTCATATACACATACCATCATCAAACACAGATCACAGATATGTATAACCCCGACTTATCGACATATAGCGATTAGCCGACGTTCAATACATATAAACATTACAGATATAACCGATTAGTCAAAGTATAGTGAAGTTCGATCAAAAATATGGATTTATAGGCCCCAAAAAACAAATTTCTTTTCTGGAAAACCTGGGCACAAATAAACCATCTTAAAAATCCCAAAACCCTACCAGAAGAACACTGCACCAAACCCGGTCACGAGACAAGCCAAAACGGCGGCGGTTCCGCAGCAAATGTATACCCATTGCCGGGGAACCGCGGCGGTTTGAAGGGTTCAGGCGACCGTTTTTGGTGGGTGTCTTCACAAAACCCTGAGCCGATTTTTGGAGTAAAACTTTTTATCTTTAGAGCACAAAAAATTTCAACAGAAAGTTAGGGTTTTGATGTTTAGGTTTTTGTGATTTTTCCGATCGAACTTCCATACACTTTACTAATAAGCTAGTTTAAGTTTAGTTAGGCTCTGATACCACTGTAAGTCCACGTTGCCAACCCCGGTTCTTGCGGGGAGGCGGAAACAGTATAAAAAACAAATTTTTAGCGCATTAGGCAACATGGACTAACAAAAGTCGGGATCGTTTCTAAACTAAACTAGCTACCAAGCTAAAGAGAGTTAGCTACTCGGAAAAGATGTTATACCTAACTTGAACTCCTTCTTCTTGAAACCTTTGTAGAGCTTGGATGGTGCTTTCCTCGTCGCCTTCTTCCGTCAAAGATGGATCCACCTGAGGGTTCAACCTTCGGGCTCCTTTCTCGAACTTTGAGAGAACTAGCGTCTTTGGCTTGCTAGACCTCTAACCCTAGAGTGAGTAGAGAGTGGTTTTGGGGTGTTTTTATCTCAAGGAGGGGGTTTCTCAACACATGAGAGTGAGTCTCCTTGAACTAGAAGAGGAGGAAGAAGAAGAGAGGAGAGAGAAGTGTTATGATAGAATGAAACTCTTTTTTACAACCATAACATAATATAAAATGAATTATCAAATTAATAATAATAATCTAAATGAAATAGTTGATGGATGGTTTGGAATGACAATTATCATTACACATATTAAATGGTTTTGCTAGAATCAAAGAGCATCTTTGATATGTAATGATGATAGTCAAAGTTTCAACCATGGTCAACAAGTCAACCTTGGTCAACAAGTCAACAAACCCAACCATGACACAATTTCATTTAATTAATATTAGTAATTGATATATCATAAATTCATTAGGGTTTGGAAAAAGACGACTGTCAACTGTGCATACACACCCGTTCCGAAACCCTAATGAAAATCCTCTTCCTCCGCCTCAATCAACTGTGCATACACACCCGCATTCTTGTTCCGAGGAACATGAATACTATGAGATAAAACCAACCCCAAAACAAATACTTGTATCTGGCTCAAACCAGAGCCCGCTAGTAATATCCTTCCGGACTCCAAACGTGCACAAGTGCGCGGATGAGAACAAACCCTGTCGCAAAACCATGCGACCTCTACTCTGTTTTGCCCAAAGGCGAATAGCCCTCTGTATGGGACTCTAAAGACTAGACACTACGCTGGCAGTGGGTTTAACCACAGACCGCAAGCGGCACTAGCTGTGCGTAACGGTCCCCAGGTAGATGCCGATAAGAAGACTGACGAGGTGAACCCCATCTGAACTCCTATTGAGTCTGAATGTGACAGTCTCCGTACAGTCCGGTCTGTTCGTCTGATACATCGCATGGCGGGCCTAGGGGGCGGTAAGCGTCAGTCCCCTAATAGCGGTACAAGTCGTGTCGGAGTGAAGCCCAAAAACACCCTGAGATAACACTGGAAGCCTACCAGTATATCTCGCTTGCCCTGGCCAGGGACTACTCGTGTAATGTCTCTCCTAGACACAGCGCGATGTCAACCCCCAATACCGGGAGAGACGAATCCTGTCTAACCGTCACTGCCTCCAAGTGCTTCGGGACTGCACCCAACCACTACCTGTTTGCACGACTCCTTTGAGCCGTGGTAGGGTAGTAATCAAAGTGCAGTGGGAACACACTCGAGGCGAAGTGCCAGTGTCAAGTCAGCGGACTATGCTGTACTCATGTCACCTCGGAACTGATAACTGACGATAGGTATAATACCAACTAGTCAGTTCCCGACGAGTCCTGTCCAGTGTACTCGTAACCTAACGAGCACCCGCATACTATCTCAAGTATGACGTACTGACGGCTGTGGGATAGACCGTCTCCCACACTGGGATGAGAAGCGCATGCGCTAGTCTACTCCGGAGTATCGATGCCCTGTCTCGATAGTCCTGCGACTAGGGACCTGCATAAGGATGTGCTTATAGATTACCCAGCCCCCACTAGTGTGACTGCCATCACAACGCTGGTAATCAAGCAAAGATCCTAAGGGCTCCACTAATGCGTATAGGTGATATCATAAAATAAACACATGTACACATTGAAGGGGAAACAAACCAAGTAGCATACTACTATTTTGAGCAAGATTGCATATACAAGGTGAATATCCCAAGCTTCCATTAAGTAATATACAAAACAGTATGATACAGTAATGGCTTCTATGGCATATACACTAACACCCACGGTTCCCAAATCAAGAAATATCATGGAAACAACATATCTCAATGCGTATAATCGGAAAGCATGATGCATGCGACATGTAAAAGAAATATAAGCATATCAGTCTGTCATGCAAGAATCATATCCTGAATGCAACAGTACTACAGTGTAGTGACATGGCAATTATCGATGATGAAGTGTGTGAGCCGGCAAACAAGTGTATGTGGAACATACGCATCATCGATAATGGTGCTGGTGTCCTAGCAGCATGACTGTAATATATCAATAAACGCAAGCAATGCAATGCAAATGGCATGAATATGCGGAATAGAGTAATCAATGCAGCCGTAATGAAACTACCTCAATAAATATATCATGCAGCCTTGCCTTTTGAAATAAGACGAATCGGGCTTTTTGGTAAAGTAAGGGCTACGGTGTTTTAAGAAAAGATGTGTCGTTTTGAAAATATCCTTAGAATCCCTTTTGCCTATCTTTAAAATATCCTCGATTCATCAGTTTTGAAATAAGTAGGACTCGGTCTAGTCTAATGCCTACTATGCGAACTACGGGACCCACTATCAAGTCAATCGGCAGGGGTAAGGAAACCACCTAAATCTGAGTCAATATACATATAATTATACAATAGTCGGTGATCTCGCATCAATAGTATCACGTACGATACAGTATATCATATAACATCCTCGAGTCATGAGTGCGGGTCTAACCTCAATATAAAGCTCGTACGGTAAATCGTCGTACGGCACCCCAATAGTTGGGTACGGGTCAATATCACCTTCATCTCATCACATATCAGGTATCACTACCATCATATCACATAATCTAGGGTACAAATCTAAGTCTAGTACCATCGATACCATCTATATAAATATGAATGCGGGGTAAAACACATGCCCAAAGGCCCGCCAAAACCACCATGTCGCATCTCAAATACAAACTCTGTCATATTACCGAATCTCACGACCTCAAATCAAACTCATCGACTCATCTCAATCCCGTATATGAACACATAGTCCCATACCCATGTGTAGATATACACCTCCAAATATGCACAGATAAATGAAAGAATGCATGCAAGTATATGTGTATGTGTGTGTGGGTGTGCAACCCCTACTCTGGGGTTTCGCACTATACTAAACCAATACATTCTTATCATCAATAATCCATTATTACCATCAATAATCCTAACAACACATAATAATTATATGTGTGTATACGTATTCGTATACATCACCACGGACTGCGAGGGTGCTATACGCCATCCACCCGACTTCTCCCCGTAGATATAAATCTACTCACCTGGTCTTCGCTTGCCGAAATTGATGACGCCATGCTCCTTCGCCTCGGAATCCTTGCGAAGGTACCTAGAATAATAAACAGTCGCAATACGTATTTACATCAAGGCAGAAAACCGATACATCGCACAGTGTGCTCATAGGTTGAAACCTATGGCCTAAACGTGCAAATCAATCAAACGACCCCTGTTGTCGATGTACGAACATCCGACAACCAAATACAAATCAAAATATCAAGAAAGTGCATTTTAAAATACGGAAAACATAGCCTAAAACACACCAATATGCTTCCAGATTTTCCCCAGGTGACAATTAGCCAAAACTGCACATAGGAGGGGTCTATTTTAGTGCAAAAGGAGCCCTGGAACAAAACTAGAACAATTCTACCCTACTCTGGCCGCAAATTGCGGCCAGAATGATTAAATCTGCGGCCACGGGTTTGAATTAGGGGCTCGGATCTTGGTGGTAGCTTCCTAGATGCCTGGACGACTCACTGTCAGCTCAATTTTATTTTATGGGTCTCGGGGTGATAGCAGATTCCTAAAACCTTAACAGATTTCACAATATCTCCGATATCGGTTTTCTAAATCCGTATTCCGGGTTTCAAATCTCAGGTTTGTGTCTCAATTCCATCACTAGGGTGTTTGTGCAGCCTCCACTAAGCTCAATTTCACACTACAACTCACAATTTCCACAAACCCTAACTAGGTTTCCTTTAAGTCTAAAACACCACCCGATATCGATTCAATTTTAACATAGGGGTATAAGTAATGGAAAATCTAATCTAATGATCCAGAAATTACCTCATTTGGCAACTCAAGAATTTTCTTGAGTTGCTCAAAGTCTTCCAAATCCAATCTTGCTAGGTTCAAAGTGTAGCTAGTGAGGTCGGGAGCAAGTTTTGTAAAGTGGGAATGGGGTTTTGGTTCGGGAAATGAGAGGGATATATGAAGTGAAGGGGAGGGAAATGAGAGGGAGCAGGAGCAGCAGCAGCTCTTCATGAAGAGGGGAGAGAAAAGGAGAAGGAAAAATGATGGGGTATGGTTCAAAAAGGTGAAGGTTGACTTGGTCCCTTTCTCTCTCTCATCATGAAACCTTTTCTTTTCTTTTCTTTTATTCACTAAAGCTCTTCTCACATGAATAGTAGATCCAAAAGAAAAGCCATGGTAGAAATGCACAAGCAACACAAGTGTAGAAAATGATATTTGCACATTTTTGCACAAAAAAGCTAAAAATCCAATTAGCGATTTTTAATCGCGATTAGCACTAAATTAGCATATAACTAATCTTAAAAACTTTAAAATGGTATAATTCCATAAAATACCCCATTTTAGAATTTTCCATAATTTTTTCCAACTTTTTATCCATTTATCGATATTTAATTATACCGAAATATTAAAATATTCATTAAAATAATATTAAAATAAAAAAATTCCCGAAAATAATATTTGATTATTTGGAAATGCTACAATCTACCCCCCTTAAGGAAATTCGGTCCCCGAATTTAAATTTAAACCCCCAAATACTAAAACATTTCGATACAAATCCAAGTCGTCGGGGCTCCGAAATCATCACTACATAAAACATATCATAGCGCAATGCATGCGCATAAGTAATGAGCAGATAACTCAAAATCAAAACTCCGTCAAGCCTCCCGCAATCATCGGAGTCATGATAAAAACACAAATGTCAAATCAAAACAAAACCAGTATGATGTATATCAAAATTATACATGTATACGTGAAAGCTATATATGTACATAACTAAGATAAATGCATGCAAAAGTATGCGGGTACTGTCCTCCGACTAGTCCCGCTCAGTACGAAAACACATATTAAAAATCATCAAAATGTACTGCTCCATAAGAAATCAATCCCCAAAATATGTATATAAAAATATCCTGTGCGTCTGGTGCGCGCGGAAATCAAAATCCATATGTGTGCCATACAGGTGCACAAAACAACATCTAGGTGCAACGGTTGTGCATGAAGCATCTGTCATAGGCAACGCGTGTGCTTGACAGTCAATTCAGGTGCATCTGACATGCACGAAAAATCTCGATTTAGTGCATCTGGTGTGCACCCAAATCGTATCTCAAAACATGCGCTCAACATGCGCGAAAATCCAAATCGGTGCATCCATCGTGCACGAATGAAAACCTAAACCCTGCGCGCTCAACATGTACAAAATCACCAAATCCAAAAGCAAGCGCCGAACATGCGTAAGTCCAATCATAAGCACGGAGTGCAGGAATCAATCATAAGTATCAGGGTCAAAATCGACGATATACAATGCGGCTTAATCAAAATCTGGTGTACCGCGATGGAAAATCTCACGACCGTGTGCATCAGCGTGCACAAATCAAATCGAAACATTAGAAGTGCATGAAAACTATGTGCAAAGTATAAATACCCAGTAGGTGCAACCATGGTGCACAAAATCAAATATCATGGAACTCAGTCATCAAGACTAAATCATGCGAATAGATCGCCCCAAAATACCGAAATTCAAGGCGACGGATACGCGATAGTCAAATCACAAAATCACAAATCATAAATACTGTCGTCGGTATATCCTCCTTCAAAGTCGAGAAGGTGCTGGTACATCCAATGCTAGTAGCGTAAGATCTCTACTCGCCTCTTGCTCGCGGTCTGGCGTCCTCTGTCTCTCGGTCTTCATCTTCTCTATGGATTACCCATCTCGCAATTCATCGGCTCATCGGCCCGGTCAGGTGTGCTGACAGGAACGATTCCGTTCTGGCACTTCTCTGGTCATCTCTCGGTCAATCCTCACGACCACTCATAAAGCAGCATTTCACTGGCGTCGGCCTCTGATTCGTTGAATGCATGTCACACATTTGCTCCTGGTGCAATTCTTATTGCAGCAGTGTACTGGAAGGAATCCTGCTCAAGGTCTCTTTTGATCTCGCCTAAGCCAAAATGAACGGAGGCTGGTCACATCCCAGCGCCTCTGTATGCATATCCCACCTTTAATCTTAACGGGGTGTAGTAACAGCTCGTCTGCATCTCGCACGAACTTCTTGTCCCGCTTGTCTGTATCATCGACCATTTCGACATCACGTCTCTAACCGCGCACTGCAATGCCCTCGGCTACGGTCCATCCGAAGTCCCTCACACGGACTCGAAATCACGAACTCGGTATCTTCATCACTCAGTAGAAGATATCTAGCCGAACACGTCCTCAGCGTGCGTATCACATCTCTGATGTCAGCGGAGTGGAATGTCATCTCGTCGAAATCTCGTGCGAACTCCTTACTCCACTTGCTCCAATGTCGACTGCTTCGGACTCGTCTCATCACGGCTGTATGGACTGTGCTCCAACGGCTATGTTCATATCTGGAGTCTCCCAAGCAGTGTGTCCCATCACATTATATCCGAATGATGTCGAACGATCCGATCGACTCGTCAGAACCTCATAATCCCCCAAGAGCTCAACATCTTGGGTACAATTTAATAGTATCGAGTACTTACCACAGCATCGGTGGTCCACCCGTAGAAGGGCAAACCCAATCCTCACAAATGGCGCCGTGGAACTGCCGCAAACCCTAAGGTCAAAGGCTTTCACACGGTCATTAAGTCGAGTCAGGGTTTTATTCTTCTAGAGGGTCCATAGAATCGCTTGCATGTATTTCCGAATACTTTAAACTTGAAAAATGGGTTCCTGACATTCGACCGTCTCTATCGACTCTCAACGAGCCTGCGTGAAGTCGCCTCTAGCTGGAGTCAATCTATCTGATGACCTTGCATCGGGGTACGCGAACGAACCACATGTCCTAGTCATTCATCTTCGGGTATGCTCAAGCTGCAGTAGCTCCAACCATCTGGATGATATCTCGTCATTTGCAGCAACAACTGGCTCATCCGTCCGTACGCTGAACAGCGCCTCAATCATCATGACTAAGCGATATATCAACGGTCATCACATCTGGCTGGCCTGTAGCAGTAGTCTGATCCTCTAGTACCAATCGGAACGTCCTAGAAATCTCATGAAAGCGGTTTATCAAACGCTCATGGCGCGAAAACACAACTAGACGACGCCTCTCAATGCAATCGTAAGTCTCTGGAAACACGCCCTGGTCAGTCCTCGTCCACGCCGAGCTCATGCTGACTCAACTCGAGCCGTAGCTCACTCTGCTCATGCAATCGTGGCAGCAAAATCATAAGCAGTATCGATGAGGATAGATCATAGGAAGGAATATAATACTGTGCAAGGAAATGTACATCCTAAGGTTTCTTAAGCGGAGTGGCGTGTCGTAAGTATGCCGTGGAACATACCCACGGTACGTCACTCTACTGAAGTCACCCATTCCATCAACCAAGGGTCATCCTACACGACGAAAGATCGAGTATAATACCCCCTCGACTAAGTCTAAGTTCCGTAAGGTCAAGCCTAAGTTCCGCATATATATAAACGCCCTAAGCTCCACATAGTCAAACTTAGACTCGAACCAAGGTGAACCTAGCGCTCTGATACCAACTTTGTCACGACCCGAAAGAGCACGAGACTGGCCTTTGAACCATATGAAGTCTATAGGACCCCATCTGATCCAAGTAAGCCAAAAGCCCAGAAATCTAAAACCATTTAAAGAGTATATAAGGAAAACTGGTTTTATGAAGTAAAGAAATCATGTTTCAAAAATCAAAGTTTGTACATAACTAAGCCGAATATGCATTTTTAAAATGTGTAACCTTTCCTGAAAATTTTGGCAGAGTTTCCTTTGTAAAACTGGCCCCAAACAGGGAACAACAAGAACAATATATATAAAATGATAAAAGGCATCCCTAAGCGGGAGCTATCTCTTCGTCATTCGACGGTCACAACCACGGAAGTAATAATAATATACAACGCCAAAGGGCGAGGATCAAAACCCAAAAAGAAACTCAAAACAGCCAGAAAACCGTAATACTACAAGCGCGACTCTAAGGTCGAAATAATACAACACTGTCTTTAAGTCTGAAACAATATACAATTTTTGGTTGATGGAATTCTAGATACAATGAATAATACATGTACAATGGCGGTTCTGATACAAAAGAACCCACCTACCCAAGCAAGTCAACCATAAGGAAGCAGTGTGCCAGAAATGCCGCTATGGAATCTGTACGGCAAAAACCTGCAAGAACTGTGGCACAACGGGGGTGAGTTGCCAACTCGTGAATAGAAAATATCTACAAGCAGAGATCGAATGTATGACCCATCCTAGGTTAATACGATCAGATATATATAACCTCCATATGAATAAGTCTGAAGTATGCTAAACTGGCAATGTAACCTCTAAACATAAGTGTAATGCCAAGTTCTCGTGCCAGTATCTCAGGTAATAGTATAACATGAATGTGAGGTATGATCAAGAATCAAATCTGCCTGTACTTGGATCCCGTCCACTCGTCACCCAATGACAAATAACCAACATGCATGTAAATATCATCAGCATATGCATGGGAATATGAGGATATTAGCCACTTGTGTCCCTCGCGACACGTCAAAATCATGGAACCGGAGTGTCCAGCATCGACACACAAAAACATCATGAAAACTGTGCCCAGCATTGGCACGTAAATCCTCATATAACGGGCTCCGTCGGTCCGGATCGGCCCACGGGCTCTGTCTGCGGTATCGACCCTCGGCCCCGGCAGTACGCCCCTATCCATCTATCGACTCTGGTCAGTATCCTCCGGATAACCGCCAGGTCCAACCAATCATCGGTAGGTAGTAGTCCCTCTGCCAGGCTCACCATCTACTACACAGCGAAACCGTTCTCACCCCGGGATACCATACCGGGTCCACCATGTACCCGCAATCGGCCTCATCCGCCTCCTCGAATCGGGTTTTCGCATGTCGCTCTCAGCACCGAGAAAACACATGGTGGACGCGATCTGACACCGATCAAGATTACCTTCCCGCGGGTACTGAAATATCATATCAAGGGTAACCCGGTTTTTAAAACAATTTCATATTCTCTTTTGAAATACCCACGGTTCCCAAATCCAGAAATATCATGGAAACAACATATCTCAATGCGTATAATCAGAAAGCATGATGCATGCGACATGTAAAAGAAATATAAGCATATCAGTCTGTCATGCAAGAATCTTATCCTGAATGCAACAGTACTACAGTGTAGTGACATGGCAATTATCGATGATGAAGTGTGTGAGCCGGCAAACAAGTGTACGTGGAACATACGCATCATCGATAATGGTGCTGGTGTCCTAACAGCATGACTGTAATATATCAATAAACGCAAGCAATGCAATGCAAATGGCATGAATATGCGGTATAGAGTAATCAACGCAGCCGTAAAGAAACTACCTCAATAAATATATCATGCAGCCTTGCCTTTTGAAATAAGACGAACCGGGCTTTTTGGTAAAGTAAGGGTTACGGTGTTTTAAGAAAAGATGTGTCATTTTGAAAATATCCGTAGAATCCCTTTTGCCTATCTTTAAAATATCCCCGATTCATCAGTCTTGAAATAGGTAGGACTCGGTCTAGTCTAACGCCTACTATGCGAACTACGCGACCCACTATCAAGTCAATCGGCAGGGGTAATGAAACCACCTAAATCTGAGTCAATATACATATAATTATACAATAGTCGGTGATCTCGTATCAATAGTATCACGTACGATACAGTATATCATATAACATCCTCGAGTCATGAGTGCGGGTCTAACCTCAATATAAAGCTCGTACGGTAAATCGTCGTACGGCACCCCAATAGTTGGGTACGGGTCAATATCACCTTCATCTCATCACATATCAGGTATCACTACCATCATATCACATAATCTAGGGTACAAATCTAAGTCTAGTACCATCGATACCATCTATATAAATATGAATGCGGGGTAAAACACATGCCCAAAGGCCCGCCAAAACCACCATGTCGCATCTCAAATACAAACTCTGTCATATCACCGAATCTCACGACCTCAAATCAAACTCATCGACTCATCTCAATCCCGTATATGAACACATTGTCCCATACCCATGTGTAGATATACACCTCTAAATACGCACAGATAAATGAAAGAATGCATGCAAGTATATGTGTATGTGTGTGTGGGTGTGCAACCCCTACTCTAGGGTTTCGCACTATACTAAACCAATACATTCTTATCATCAATAATCCATTATTACCATCAATAATCCTAACAACACATAATAATTATTTGTGTGTATACGTATTCGTATACATCACCACGGACTGCGGGGGTGCTATACGTCATCCACCCGACTTCTCCCCGTAGATATAAATCTACTCACCTGGTCTTCGCTTGCCGAAATTGATGACGCCATGCTCCTTCTCCTCGGAATCCTTGCGAGGGTACCTAGAATAATAAACAGTCGCAATACGTATTAACATCGAGACAGAAAACCGATATATCACACAGTGTGCTCATAAGTTGGAACCTATGGCCTAAACGTGCAAATCAATCAAACGACCCCTGTTGTTGATGTACGAACATCCGACAACCAAATACAATTCCAAATATCAAGAAAGTGCATTTTAAAATACGGAAAACATAGCCTAAAACACACCAAAATGCTTCCAGATTTTCCCCAGGTGACAATTAGCCAAAACTGCACATAGGAGGGGTCTATTTTAGTGCAAAAGGAGCCCTGGAACAAAACTGGAACAATTCTACCCTACTCTGACCGCGAATTGCGGCCAGAATGATTAAATCTGCGGCCATGGGTTTGAATTAGGGGCTCGGGCGTCTCGGGGTGATAGCAGATTCCTAAAACCTTCACAGATTTCACAATATCTCCGATATTGGTTTTCCAAATCTGTATTCCGGGTTTCAAATCTCAGGTTTGGGTCTCAATTCCATCACTAGGGTGTTTGTGTAGCCCCTACTAAGCTCAATTTCACACTACAACTCACAATTTCCTCAAACCCTAACTAGGTTTCCTTTAAGTCCACAACACCACCCGATATCGATTCAATTTTAACATAGGGGTATAAGTAATGCAAAATCTAATCTAATGATCTAGAAATTACCTCATTTGGAAACTCAAGAATTTTCTTGAGTTGCTCAAAGTCTTCCAAATCCAATCTTGCTATGTTCAAAGTGTAGCTAGTGAGGCCGGGAGCAAGTTTTGTGAAGTGGGAATGGGGTTTTGGTGAGGGAAATGAGAGGGATCTATGAAGTGAAGGGGAGGGAAATGAGAGGGAGCAGGAGCAACAGCAGCTCTTCATGAAGAGGGGAGATAAAAGGAGAAGGAAAAATGATGGGGTATGGTTCAAAAAGGTGAAGGTTGACTTGGTCCCTTTCTCTCTCTCATCATGAAACCTTTTCTTTTCTTTTCTTTTCTTCACTAAAGCTCTTCTCACATGAATAGTAGACCCAAAAGAAAAGCCATGGTAGAAATGCACAAGCAACACAAGTGTAGAAAATGATATGTGCACATTTTTGCACAAAAAAGCTAAAAATCCAATTAGCGATTTTTAATCGCGATTAGCACTAAATTAGCATATAACTAATCTTAAAAACTTTAAAATGGTATAATTCCATGAAATACCCTATTTTAGAATTTTCCATAATTTTTTGCAACTTTTTATCCTTTTATCGATATTTAATTATACTGAAATATTAAAATATTCATTAAAATAATATAAAAATTCTCAAAAATAGTATTTGATTATTTAGAAATGCTACAATCTACCCCCCTTAAAGAAATTCGGTCCCCGAATTTAAATTTAAACCCCCAAATACTAAAACATTTCGATACAAATCCAAGTCGTCGGGGCTCCGAAATCATCACTACATAAAACATATCATAGAGCAATGCATCCGCATAAGTAATGAGCAGATAACTCAAAATTAAAACTCCGTCAAGCCTCCCGCAATCATCGGAGTCATGATAAAAACACAAATGTCAAATCAAAACAAAACCAGTATGATGTATATCAAAATTATACATCTATACGTGAAAGCTATATATGTACATAACTAAGATAAATGTATGCAAAAGTATGCGGGTACTGTCCTCCGACTAGTCCCGCTCAGTACGAAAACACATATCAAATATCATCAAAATGTACTGATCCATAAGAAATCAGTCCCCAAAATATGTATATAAAAATATCATGTGCGTCTGGTGCGCGCGGAAATCAAAATCCATATGTGTGCCATACAGGTGCAGAAAACATCATCTAGGTGCAACGGTTGTGCACGAAACATCTGTCATAGGCAACGCGTGTGCCTGACAGTCAATTCAGGTGCATCTGACATGCACGAAAAATCTCGATTTAGTGCATCTCGTGTGCACTAAAATCGTATCTCAAAACATGCGCTCAACATGCGCGAAAATCCAAATCGGTGCATCCATCGTGCACGAATGAAAATCTAAACCCTGCGCGCTCAACATGTACAAAATCACCAAATCCAAAAGCAAGCGCCGAACATGCGTAAGTCCAATCATAAGCACGGAGTGCAGGAATCAATCATAAATATCAGGGTCAAAATCGATGATATACAATGCGGCTCAATCAAAATCAGGTGTACCGCGATGGAAAATCTCACGACCGTGTGCATCAGCGTGCACAAATCAAATCAAAACACCAGAAGTGCATGAAAACTACGCGCAAAGTATAAATACCCAGTAGGTGCAACCATGATGCACAAAATCAAATATCATGGAACTCAGTCATCAAGACTAAATCATGCGAATAGATCGCCCCAAAATACCGAAATCCAAGGCGACGGATACGTGATAGTCAAATCACAAAATCACAAATCATAAATACTGTCGTCGGTATATCCTCCTTCAAAGTCGAGAAGGTGCTGGTACATCCAATGCTAGTAGCGTAAGATCTCTACTCGCCTCTTGCTCGCGGTCTGGCGTCCTCTGTCTCTGGGTCTTCATCTTCTCTTTGGATTACCAATCTCGCAATCCATCGGCTCATCAGCCCGGTCAGGTGTGCTGACAAGAACGATTCCGTTCTGGAACTTCTCTGGTCATCTCTCGGTTAATCCTCACGACCACTCATAAAGCAGCATGTCACTGGCGTCGGCCTCTGATTCGTTGAATGCACGTCACGCATCTGCTCCTGGTGCAATTCTTATTGCAGCAGTGTACTGGAAGGAATCCTGCTCAAGGTCTCTTCTGATCTCTCCTAAGCCAAAATGAACGGAGGCTGGTCACATCCCAGCGCCTCTGTATGCATATCCGACCTTTAATCTTAACGGGGTATAGTAACAGCTCGTCTGCATCTCGAACGAACTTCTTGTCCCGCTTGTCTGTATCATCGACCATTTCGACATCGCGTCTCTAACCGCGCACTGCAATGCCCTCGGCTACGGTCCATCCGAAGTCCCTCACACGGACTCGAAATCACGAACTCGGTATCTTCATCACTCAGTAGAAGATATCTAGCCGAACACGTCCTCAGCGTGCATATCACATCTCTGATGTTAGCGGAGTGGAATGTCATCTCGTCGTAATCTCGTGCGAACTCCTTACTCCACTTGCTCCAATGTCGACTTCTTCGGACTCGTCTCATCGCGGCTGTATGGACTGTGCTCCAACGGCTATGTTCGTATCTGGAGTCTCCCAAGCAGTGTGTCCCATCACATTATATCCGAATGATGTCGAACGATCCGATCGACTCGTCAGAACCTCATAATCCCCCAAGAGCTCAACATCTTGGGTACAATTTAATAGTATCGAGTACATACCACAGCATCGGTGGTCCAGCCGTAGAAGGGCAAACCCAAGCCTCACTAATGGCGCCGTGGAACTGCCGCAAACCCTAAGGTCAAAGGCTTTCACACGGTCATTAAGTCGAGTCAGGGTTTCATTCTTCTAGAGGGTCTATAGAATCGCTTGCATGTCTTTCCGAATACTTTAAACTTGAAAAATGGGTTCCTGACATTCGACCGTCTCTACCGACTCTCAACGAGCCTGCGTGAAGTCGCCTCTAGCTGGAGTCAATCTATCTGATGATCTTGCATCAGGGTAAGCGAATGAACCACATGTCCTAGTCATTCATCCTCGTGTGACTAGCGACTCACTATCATATCTCTAAGTATATGCTCAAGCTGCAGTAGGTCCAACCATCTGGATGATATCTCGTCATTTGCAGCAACAACTGGCTCATCCGTCCGTACGCTGAACAGCGCCTCAATCATCATGACTAAGCGATATATCAATGGTCATCACATCTGGCTGGCCTGTAGCAGTAGTCTGATCCTCTAGTACCAATCGGAACGTCCGAGAAATCTCATGAAAGCGGTTTATCAAACGCTCATGGCGCGAAAACACAACTAGACGACGCCTCTCAATGCAATCGTAAGTCTCTGGAAACACGCCCTGGTCAGTCCTCGTCCACGACGAGCTCATGCTGACGCAACTCGAGCCGTAGCTCACTCTGCCCGTGCAATCGTGGCAGCAAAATCATAAGCAGTATCGATGAGGATAGATCATAGGAAGGAATATAATACTGTGCAAGAAAATGTACATCCTAAAGTTTCTTTAGCGGAGTGGCGTGTCGTAAGTATGCCGCGGAACATACCCATGGTACGTCACTCTACTGAAGTCACCCATTCCATCAACCAAGGGTCATCCTACACGAAGAAAGTTCGAGTATAATACCCCCTCGACTAAGTCTAAGTTCCATAAGGTCAAGCCTAAGTTCCGCATATATATAAACGCCCTAGGTTCCACATAGTCAAACTTAGACTCGAACTAAGGTTAACCTAGCGCTCTGATACCAACTTTGTCACGACCTAAAGAGCACGTGACTGGCCTTTGAACCATATGAAGTCTATAGGACCCCATCTGATCCAAGTAAGCCAAAAGCCCAGAAATCTAAAACCATTTAAAGAGTATATAAGGAAAACTGGTTTTAAGAAGTAAGAAATCATGTTTCAAAAATCAAAGTTTTTACATAACTAAGCCAAATATGCATTTTTAAAATGTGTAGCCTTTCCTGAAAATTTCGGCAGAGTTTCCTTTGTAAAACTGGCCCCAAACGGGGAACAACAAGAACAATATATATAAAATGATAAAAGGCATCCCCAAGCGAGAGCTAGCTCTTCGTCAATCGACGGTCACAACCACGCAAGTAATAATAATATACAACGCTAAAGGGTGAGGATCAAAACCCAAAAAGAAACTCAAAACAGCCAGAAAACCGTAATACTACAAGCGCGACTCTAAGGTCGAAATAATACAACACTGTCTTTAAGTCTGAAACAATATACAATTTTTGGTTGATGGAATTCTAGATACAATGAATAATACATGTACAAAGGCGGTTCTGATACAAAAGAACCCACCTACCCAAGCAAGTCACCCATAAGGAAGCAGTGTGCCAGAAATGCCGCTATGGAATCTGTACGGCAAAAACCTGCAAGAACTGTGGCACAACGGGGGTGAGTTGACAACTCGTGAATAGAAAATATCTACAAGCAGAGATCGAATGTATGACCCATCCTAGGTCAATACGATCAGATATATATAACCTCCATATGAATAAGTCTGAAGTATGCTATACTGGCAATGTAACCTTTAAACATAAGTGTAGTGCCAAGTGCTCGTGCCAGTGTCTCAGGTACTAGCATAACATGAATGTGAGGTATGATCAAGGTAATCAAATCTGCATGTACGTGGATCCCGTCCACTCGTCACCCAATGACAAATAACCATCATGCATGTAAGTATCATCAGCATATGCATGGGAATATGAAGATATAAGCCACCTGTGTCCCTCGCGACATGTCAAAATCATGGAACCGGAGTGTCCAGCATCGAAACTCGAAAACATCATGAAAACTGTTCCCAGCATCGGCACGTAAATCCACATATAACGGGCTCCGTCGGTCCGGATCGGCCCACGGGCTCTGTCTGCGGTATCGGCCCTCGGCCCCGGCAGTACGCCCCTATCCATCTATCGACTCTGGTCAGTATCCTCCGGATAACCGCCAGGTCCAACCAATCACCGGTAGGTAGTGTTCCCTCTGCCAGGCTCACCGTCTACTATACAGCGAAACCGTTCTCACCCCAGGGTACCATATCGGGTCCACCATGTACCCGCAATCGGCCTCATCCGCCTCCTCGAATCGGGTTTTCACATGTCGCTGTCAGCATCGAGAAAACACATGGTGGACGCGATCTGACACCGATCAAGATTACCATCCCGCGGGTACTGAAATATCATATCAAGGGTAACCGGGTTTTTAAAACAATTTCATATTCTCTTTTGAAATACCCACGGTTCCTAAATCCAGAAATATCATGGAAACAACATATCTCAATGCGTATAATCAGAAAGCATGATGCATGCGACATGTAAAAGAAATATAAGCATATCAGTCTGTCATGCAAGTATCATATCCTGAATGCAACAGTACTACAGTGTAGTGACATGGCAATTATCGATGATGAAGTGTGTGAGCCGGCAAACAAGTGTACGTGGAACATACGCATCATCGATAATGGTGCTGGTGTCCTAGCAGCATGACTGTAATATATCAATAAACGCAAGCAATGCAATGCAAATGGCATGAATATGCGGAATAGAGTAATCAACGCAGCCGTAAAGAAACTACCTCAATAAATATATCATGCTGGCTTGCCTTTTGAAATAAGACGAACCGGGCTTTTTGGTAAAGTAAGGGCTACGGTGTTTTAAGAAAAGATGTGTCGTTTTGAAAATATCCGTAGAATCCCTTTTCCCTATCTTTAAAATATCTCCGATTCATCAGTTTTGAAATAGGTAGGACTCGGTCTAGTCTAACGCCTACTATGCGAACTACGGGACCCACTATCAAGTCAACCGGCAGGGGTAAGGAAATCACCTAAATCTGAGTCAAAATACATATAATTATACAATAGTCGGTGATCTCGCATCAATAGTATCACGTACAATACAGTATATCATATAACATCCTCGAGTCATGAGTGCGGGTCTAACCTCAATATAAAGCTCGTACGGTAAATCGTCGTACGACACCCCAATAGTTGGGTACGGGTCAATATCACCTTCATCTCATCACATATCAGGTATCACTACCATCATATCACATAATCTAGGGTACAAATCTAAGTCTAGTACCATCGATACCATCTATATAAATATGAATGCGGGGTAAAACACATGCCCAAAGGCCCGCCAAAACCACCATGTCGCATCTCAAATACAAACTCTGTCATATCACCGAATCTCACGACCTCAAATCAAACTCATCGACTCATCTTAATCCCGTATATGAACACATAGTCCCATACCCATGTGTAGTTATACACCTCCAAATACGCACAGATAAATGAAAGAATGCATGCAAGTATATGTGTATGTGTGTGTGGGTGTGCAACCCCTACTCTAGAGTTTCACACTATACTAAACCAATACATTCTTATCATCAATAATCCATTATTACCATCAATAATCCTAACAACACATAATAATTCTATGTGTGTATACGTATGCGTATACATCACCACGGACTGCGGGGGTGCTATACGCCATCCACCCGACTTCTCCCCGTAGATATAAACCTACTCACCTGGTCTTCGCTTGCCGAAATTGATGACGCCATGCTCCTTCGCCTCGAAATCCTTGCGAGGGTACCTAGAATAATAAACAGTCGCAATACTTATTTACATCGAGGCAGAAAACTGATACATCGCACAGTGTGCTCATAGGTTGGAACCTATGGCCTAAACGTGCAAATCAATCAAACGACCCCTGTTGTCGATGTACGAACATCCGACAACCAAATACAAATCCAAATATCAAGAAAGTGCAATTTAAAATACGGAAAACATAGCCTAAAACACACCAAAATGCTTCCAGATTTTCCCCTGGTGACAATTAGCCAAAACTGCACATAGGAGGGGTCTATTTTAGTGCAAAAGGAGACCTGGAACAAAACTGGAACAATTCTACCCTACTCTGGCCGCAAATTGCGGCCAGAATGATTAAATCTGCAGCCATTGGTTTGAATTAGGGGCTTGGGTCTTGGTGGTAGCTTCCTAGGTGCCTGCACGACCCACTGTCAGCTCAATTTTATTTTAGGGGTCTCGGGGTGATAGCAGATTCCTAAAACCTTCACAGATTTCACAATATCTCTGATATCGGTTTTCTAAATCCGTATTCCGGGTTTCAAATCTCAGGTTTGGGTCTCAATTCCATCACTAGAGTGTTTGTGCAGCCTCCACTAAGCTCAATTTCACACTACAACTCACAATTTCCTCAAACCCTAACTAAGTTTCCTTTAAGTCCACAACACCACCCGATATCGATTCAGTTTTAACATAGGGGTATAAGTAATGAAAAATCTAATCTAATGATCCAGAAATTACCTCATTTGTCAACTCAAGAATTTTCTTGAGTTGTTCAAAGTCTTCCAAATCCAATCTTGCAAGGTTCAAAGTGTAGCTAGTAAGGTCGGGAGCAAGTTTTGTGAAGTGGGAATGGGGTTTTGGTGAGGGAAATGAGAAGGACCTATGAAGTGAAGGGGAGGGAAATGAGAGGGAGCAGGAGCAGCAGCAGCTCTTCATGAAGAGGGGAGAGAAAAGGAGAAGGAAAAATGATGGGGTATGGTTCAAAAAGGTGAAGGTTGACTTGGTCCCTTTCTCTCTCTCATCATGAAACCTTTTCTTTTCTTTTCTTTTCTTCACTAAAGCTCTTCTCACATGAATAGTAGACCCAAAAGAAAATCCACGGTAGAAATGCACAAGCAACACAAGTGTAGAAAATGATATGTGCACATTTTCGCACAAAAAAGCTAAAAATCCAATTAGCGATTTTTAATTGCGATTAGCACTAAATTAGCATATAACTAATATTAAAAAAACTTTAAAATGGCATAATTCCATAAAATACCCTATTTTAGAATTTGCCATAATTTTTTCCAACTTTTTATCCATTTATCGATATTTAATTATACCGAAATATTAAAATATTCATTAAAATAATATTAAAATATAAAAATTCCCAAAAATAGTATTTGATTATTTGGAAATGTTACAGAGCGGCAAGCAACCCTACCAATTCTAGAGTTAGGAGACCCGGACTCGACTCCTCGAGATGGTCTCCCACTGGACCCTTGAACCCGGTTACTTGTGCTCTCCGCCTTGGGTCTATCCTAATGCGGAAAAGTAAATAATATACAATGGTGACATCATCCTCAATCCGGAAGTGCCTCAATAAAAGAATATTACATACAATGAATTTTACATGAATGAAAATGAAAAACACTCATCTCACATAAAAACCCCTGGTTATTCAAACACGACGATCCAATATAACATATCCAGCAACACATAACATCACATGTCATCAACGTAAGTAAATATGCCCATCCCAATTGTCGTTGACATATAGCAACGAAACCGGCAATATTACATATTACACTTACGGTCGCAGAAAAGAAAGTGTAAAACTACAACAGTTGGAATCTGCAACCTCTTTAGACATCGCATGCCTAATCAAATGAATCCCTTAGACATCGCATGCCTAACAATTATATGTAAGTCCATGTCATGCACCCCACTAACTTGCGGGAAGGCGGAATATATGAAAAACGATTATCAAAGCTTCGTAACACGGACTTGAGCGCATGAATCGTATCTAAACCGTTACTAGCAAACTACGAGAG
Organism: Agapanthus africanus; assembly: GCA_030015575.1. Lineage (NCBI taxonomy): Eukaryota > Viridiplantae > Streptophyta > Magnoliopsida > Asparagales > Amaryllidaceae > Agapanthus > Agapanthus africanus. The sequence continues at coordinate 391,722,846 of JASDDO010000012.1, read as the reverse complement.
GTTTAACTACTCGGATTCGAGGTTATACCTCATGTTACTTGTCCTTCGGGTCTTCATCGCTGTCCTCCACTCCTCGTAGGCTCTTTGGAACATCGGCACCTCAATGGCCTCCTCGAATCAAAGACGATCCACCCGAGAGCTCCTACGCCAAGCTTGATCTCTAACTTGAGATAACTTGGTTGCTTAAAGTGCTAATCTAAGCTACTTAGGGGATATAGAGTGAGGTTATGGATGTATTAGTCTAGCTAACCCTTGATCTCAACTCATGAGAGGTTAGGGTTAGGGTTTCAAGAATGAGAGCTTGAGGAGAGAGAAGGTGAGAAAATGAATTACTTTTGATGAATGAAATCATTTGTGTATATATGAAACATATGATATTATTAAGTAAATAATAAATAATGCTTTATCATCATGCTTCATTAATACCCTAAGTGATTCATCATATGAGTCATATAAATCATTAAATGAATCATTAACTCATTGCATGAATCACTACATGACTCACTAATCCAATTAATGCAAATGTCACCTTAGCCTCCAACTCACCATGCTTCTAGAAGCTTCCCGGAAAATTACGAGAACGCCCCTCCAATCCGTGAAAACATGGAAAAACTTTAGACTGTATAAATCCAATAACCCGATACTAGAATCTGGTTTAAACCAAAGCCGACTAGAAAAAACTGTCTGAACGTCGCTCGTGCGTTTAAACACGGATTCGTCCGAACCCTTGTCGTAAAACCATACGACCTCTATATTGTTTCGCCTGGAGCAGGGAAACTCTCTGTTTGGGACTCTAAAGACTTGACACTACGCTGGCAGTGGGTTTAACCACAGACCGCAAGCGGCACTAGCTGTACGTAACGGTCCCCAGGTAGATGTCGATAAGAAGGCCGATGAGGAAAACCATCCGAACTCCTACTGAGCCTGATGTGACAATCTTCGTACAGTCCGGTCTGTTCGTCTAAGACTATCGCATATCAAGCCTAGGGGGTGGCAAGCGTCAGTCCCCTAATAGCCGTATAAGTCATGTCGGAGCGTAGCCCATTACACCTTGAGAAACTACTGGAACCTACCAGTAAATCTCGCTTGCCCTGGCCAGGGACTTTGTGTAATGGCTCTCTGACACAGCGCGATATCAACTCCCAATACTGGGAGAGACGAATCCTATCTAACCGCCACTGCCTCCAAGTGCTCGGGGCTGCACCCAACTGCTACTTGTTTGCACGACTCCTTTGAGCCGTGGTAGGGTAGCAATCTAAGAACAGTGGGACACACTCGAGGCGAAGTAGCAATGTCAAGTCTGCGGACTATGCTATACTCATGTCACCTGGGAACTGTTAACTGATGACGGGTATAATACCAACCAATCAGTTCCCCTGCGAGTCCTGTCCGGTGTACCCATAACCTAACGAGCACCTGTATACTATCTCCCCAACTGGGATGAGAAACGTACACACTTAGTCTACTCCGGAATATCGATACCCTATCTCGATAATCCAATGACCAGGGACTTGTATAGGATGTTGCTTATAGACTACCCAGCCCCCACTAGTGTGACTGCCATCACAACGCTGGTAATCAAGCAAAGATCCTATGGGCTCTACTAATATGTATAAGTGATACGTTATAAGAAATATATGCACATATTAAAGTAGACACAAACCAAGTAGCATACTACCATATTTAGCAAGATTGTATATACAACTGTGAATATCCCAAGCTTCCATTAAATAATATACATACAAGTATGATACAATAATGGCCCTTAGGGCATATACACTAACAATCTCCCACTTGCACTAGGGCCATGAATTGGCATATCGTAGACCTATCATCTCGAATAGCCTCTCGAACTGCGTCTGAGGAAGGGCCTTTGTGAATGGATCAGCAATGCTATTCTCTGTCTCTACTCTTTTCACCTTGATCTCCCGGCGATCTACGATCTCCCTGATCAGGTGGTACCGCCTTAAGATGTGTCTGGACTTCTGATGGGACCTGGGTTCCTTCGCTAAAGCTATAGCGCCGTTGTTGTCACAATACAGAGGTATTGGATCAACACTGGTAGGAACCACCTGATGTTCTGTGAGGAACTTCTTCATCCAGACAGCTTCTTTTGCGGCATCACAAGCAGCTATGTACTCTGCTTCCATCGTTGAGTCAGAAACGGTCTCCTGTTTGGAACTCTTCCAACAGACCGCCTCTCCATTGAGGGTAAAGACATAACCCGACATGGATTTGGAGTCATCTTTGTCACTCTGGAAGTCGGAGTCGGCAATGGCCTCAATCTGGAGGTCTTTTCCGCCATATACCAAGAACATATCTTTAGTCTTCCTTAGGTACTTAAGAATGTTCTTTACTGCTATCCAGTGATTCTCCCCTGGGTTTGCCTGATACCGGCTTACAACGCTCAATGCGTATGCTACATCTGGTCTGGTACATAATATCGCATACATTATAGAGCCTACTGCAGAAGCGTAGGGTATAATCGACATGCAATACCTTTCCAAATCGGTCTCGGGAGACATCTCTTTGGAGAGGGTGATTCCGTGACAAGCCGGTAGGTTACCGTGCTTAGAATCATCCATACTGAATCTCTTCACTATGGTGTCTATGTACCTGGACTGCGAAAGTCCCAACATCCTTTTTGATCTATCACGATAGATCCGGATCCCCAGAATGTAGGTGGCATCACCCAGGTCTTTCATGGAGAATTTCTGTGATAAGAATCTTTTGACTGACTGTAGCATAGGAATATCATTTCCTATTAGGAGAATGTCATCCACGTACAAGACGAGGAATACTACAGCTCTCCCTACAATCTTACTGTATATGCATGGTTCATCTAGATTTTTGATAAAGTCAAATTCTTTGACAGCATCATCAAAACAGATGTTCCAACTCCGCAATGCCTGCTTTAGTCCATAAATGGACTTAAGCAACTTGCATACTTTACCGCTGCTCCCACCCTGAATGAATCCCTCTGGCTGATCCATATAGATGCACTCTTCCAAATTACCATTTAGAAAGGCCGTCTTTACGTCCATCTGCCAGATCTCAAAACCGTGGAAGGCAGCAATAGCAAGAATGACCCAAATGGATTTGAGCATAGCTACTGGAGAAAAGGTTTCGTCATAGTCCAAACCAGGTCTTTGACGGAAACCCTTTGCAACAAGTCTAGCTTTATAGGTTTCAACCTGTCTATCTACACCAATCTTCTTTTTGAAGATCCATTTGCATCCTACGGGTTTTACCCTATCTGGAGCAATGTCCAAAGTCCATACTTTGTTAGTGTACATGGACTCCATTTCGGTCCGCATTGCATCCAGCCATTTTACTGAGTCACCGCTCTGAATGGCTTGCTGGAAGCTAGTAGGCTCATCATAGTCAAAGTGCAATCCTCTCTATCCCCGTCTATGAGAAAACCGTTGTATCTCTCGGGCGGATGAGATTGCCTACTACTCCTGCGGAGTGGCGTCGGGATGTCCTATTATCCTGAACCTTCTGGTTCTTCCAAGCTTTCAGTAATAGCTTGTGGTTCTGGAATTTCTTCCAGTTCTACTCCGCTCCCACTCTTCTGATTTTCTAAAAATTCAGCTTCTAAGAAGTGGGCATAACGAGAAACAAAAACCATTTGTTCCTCTGCGTAATAGAAACAATATCCCATGGAGTTCTTTGGATATCCCACAAACTTGCAATGTACTGAGCGTGCCTCGAGCTTGTCCGCATGCTGCCTTTTTACAAAAGCTGGACATCCCCATGCCTTCAGGTATTGAAGACAGGGTTTCTTCCCACTCCACATCTGATATGGTGTGGTAGGCACAGTTTTGGTTGGAACCTTGTTCAAAAGATATGCAGCTGATTCTAGTGCATATCCCCAGAAAGATCGCGGTAACTCAGCTTTACTCATCATGGAACGAACCATGTCCAATAGGGTTTGATTCCTCCTTTCTGATACACCGTTGTGTTGTGGTGTGTATGGAGGAGTAAGCTGAGAGAGAATTCCATTCTCTTTTAAGTAACCCAAGAACTCGGCACTTAAGTATTCACCACCTCGATCAGATCTCAGTGTCTTGATACTTTTGCCGGTTTGGTTTTCCACTTCATTCTTGTATTCTTGGAATTTCTCAAAGGCCTCGGATTTATGCTTCATTAAGAAGACATATTCATACCTAGAGAAATCATCCGTAAAAGTAATGAAGTAGGAATAACCTCCTCGCGCATGTGTAGACATTGGACCGCACACGTCACTGTGTACGAGTCCCAAGAGCTCACTTACTCTTACTCCGTGTCCAGTAAACGGAGTCTTTGCCATCTTTCCCATGAGACAAGATTCACAAGTAGCATATGATTGATATTCGAACGGATTCAAATATCCTTCTCTATGTAACTTAGTTAATCGTGTTTCATTGATGTGACCTAGTCTACAATGCCATAAAAAAGCCTGATTTAATTCTGGAGACTTTCTTTTAAGTGTGTTCTGGACACTGAAAATTTGAGTTTGATTTAATACGTATATTCCATTTTGTAATGTACCTGACCCAATCATAACTTGATTTAGGTGGATGTGGATCACATCGCTTGTAAAAGTAAAATCATATCCTTCTTTAGAAAGTAAGGATACAGATATGATATTACAAGTTGTACCTGGTACATAAAAACAGTTACGCAGAATCAATATCTGCCCAGTTGTCAGTCCATGATGATATTCCCCTACGGATTCAGCGTCCATGCTCATTCCGTTAGCAACCATGAGGGTTATATCACCTATCCCGATAACCCTACGGTTTCTCAGAGCATGTAACGAATTACAGATGTGAGATCCTGACTCGGTATCCAATACCCAGGAAGTAGGGTTAACTGACATACAGTTCTATATCACAAACACACCCGAAGCTGAAGCCACAACATGCTTGGAATCCTGGCTACTGGCTTCTAAAGCCCTGCAATCTTTCAGCCAATGCCCAATCCCATAACAATAGGAATGCCCCTCTCTTATTACATTCAGTCCCAAAACTTTTTCCGTTCTCTTTCCTTCTACTTCCCTGGTTTCCTTCAGGGTTGGAGGCAGAGACTGTAGAATCAAGTCAGTATCTGACTCGTTTCCCAATGCGGTCTCCAGGTCCTGGAGCTCATCAATACAGCTAGTCATTGTAAGGACGTTGTCCCCTACAGATGACCCGTCAGCCAACCTCGCTTGAATTAATTCGTTCGAGGTCTCATATCTTGCGATATGAGATTGCTCTCCATATAAATCTTTGTTATGGAGAAAGATGGAAACTAAGTCCATCTTCTCGTGCTGCTTCTGGTATACACCATCAACTGAAGCTAACACGAGACACTTAGCTTTCGCTTTATCTTTTTCCCTTGTCTGACGGATATCCATATCTGCGACAGTAGAAACTGGACCTGGGACGGCGGGATTTTGAGTAGTAATAGGGTGGTCCAGTTTGTCATAGGCAATGGACATCTGGACAGACCTTTGCCAGTCATATAAGTCAGATTCAGTCAATTTGTTATCTAGATGTAACCTATGTGTGGTCACAAGGTCGCTACAATTTTAAGAGAAAGAAGAAAATACTATTAGCATGGTGCTCTTGCAAGTTTAGAATGGTTTTTAATTTATCTAAACAGGATGGCTCCCACTGTTTCTCGAATTCCTCCTCAAACCATAAAAGAAGAATTAGCCAGGACTATTCTCACCGTACAATTCTTGCTTAACCGTTCAGCCAGGTCAGTGTCGATAATTCGAGGGAGGTTTTCCAACGCTTTCGCGAAGTTCCTTAATTAAATAACCTCTTTTCTCTGAGGGCGTAGCCCCGCTGACACCTTTCTAGGCACCTACTTGGTTTATAGCATTGATCGTTAAGTGACGAATCTCCTGATAAGAAGTATATACTTACAGTAGGATCGGGATCCAAAATATCATCGTATGATAATGTTGAAGGAATCCTACCAACATTTATCAAACTCGAAAATGGTATGCATCTCTCTGCAAATTTCAGTTTCTTTAGAAATTCCCGATGTGGATTTTTTTTCCCCATGCTCTTATGACCTTGACGAAAGCCAACAAATCATAAGTCACATGTCAAGTTCTGCCCATCATTGTCTTTGTTAATTTGAACCCACCCGTACATACCCTTGACGAAAGCCAACAAGGTAATACGACTGTCCCAAACCAACACATCTATCTATGCAACAAATGAATACCCCAGCAGCTACCAAACACTATGCCTTGATGAAAGCCAACAAATATAGCTTGAATACTACTGATCATCCATAAGAAATGACGGAGGGCTACGAATGGTTTTGGCAAAACCGTGAACGTAGTGAACTTGATATAATTGAAGGAACCTGATACTTTTTAAAAGGAGTGGTTAAAGCTCCGTAATTAAAAATTCTGATCCTTTTTAAAATAACCGAGTGGTTTTTTAAATTTGTTCCAACGATTAAACTTTGGTTTATTTTCTTTGCATTATAATAATGCGTCCCATCATTTATCCTATCATTGCAGAAAACAACAAAAATACCACGTCCTCTTATGCCATCCGCATTCGCCACGGGGTCCCGTCATCACTCGTTAGGTTACTTAACTAACGACAGAGTGGGGGCTGGGCTAGCGCGGGTGCAAAACATAAGTGACGTCTAATAGCTATCATATATAGATATTGTACATTCGTCAGACGCAATAATAAGCATTCCAGATCACAGATGAACTTTATTGGATATACTAGCAATCCGCATTTCCTTTGAGCCTGCAATAAAAGACGGATTACACAGTTGTGATGAATAGCCATTACCCCACCCTAGACCCCTACGGGTACGGCAAACTACCCGCCAAGTACCCGAAGTGAAGAGGTCTCCCTCAACAAAGTGAGTAGGCCACTAAACACTTCAACGTACCCGGTAGTTTGTGTACCCCGCCTTGGGTCTATCCTAGGAGCAAAAACAGTAAAAAGAAATAATACAACGGTGGCTACAACCGCAACCTGGATGTGCCCCGCAAAAGAATATTACATCATATTACATTTCCATCGAATGAATGAATATTAAACCCATCTCAAAACCCCGGCTAATCATCACAACACTCCAATCAAGTCCATATACATAAGCAGTAAACATTACAGAAATGTGCAACCCCTGCCAACCGACATACTAGCAGTTAGGGGAGGTTTACGAACACATTAAACATTACAGATAAAAACCTAATTAGCAATTAATTTAGAACATCGATCGACAACCTTTATCCGTGTCTACCCCAAAAGCAAACCTGTACTGAAGTAACCTGGGTAGAAAATAGAATATACAGGAAAACAAAACACCAGAAACTATGAATTACTGTGAAACTCCGAGTCAACTCGGCGTTGACTCGGCGGCGGATCCACGGCCAAAAGCACCATTTGGCCGCGGTTCCGCGGCCGTCTTGCCGAGTTGTGTCCTCGTATTTTTCCAGAACTCTTAAAATACCCTGCTGTGAATTTTAAGGCATATCAAAAAAAAATTTAGACACGTTTAAAATTTACAGAAACTGTTAGGGTCCGGGTTGTTTCGTTTTCGTGTTTTCCGTCGATCGAACTTCTAATTAGTTGCTAACAAGCTAGTAATGGTTTAGTTGACTCTGATACCACTGTAAGTCCATGTCACGCACCCCACTAACTTGCGGGGAGGTGGAATATATGAAAAACGATTATCAAATCTTCGTAACACGGACTTGAGCGCATGAATCGTATCTAAACCGTTACTAGCAAACTAGGTTTATCTACTCGGATTCGAAGTTATACCTTACGTTACTTGTCTTTCGGGTCTTCATCGCTGTCCTCCACTCCTCGTAGGCTCCTTGGAACATCGGCACCTCAACGGCCTCCTCGAATCAAAGACGATCCACCCGAGAGCTTCTACACCAAGTTTGATCTCTAACTTGAGATAAGTAGGTTGCTCAAAGTGCTAATCTAAGCTACCTAGGGGATATAGAGTGAGGTTATGGATGTATTAATCTAGCTAACCCTTGATTTCAACTCATGAGAGGTTAGGGTTAGGGTTTCAAGAATGAGAGCTTGAGGAGAGAGAAGGTGAGAAAATGAATTACTTTTGATGAATGAAATCATTTGTGTATATATGAAACATATGATATTATTAAGTAAATAATAAATAAAGCTTTATCATCATGTTTCATTAATACCCTAAGTGATTCATCATATGAGTCATATAAATCATTAAATGAATCATTAACTCATTGCATGAATCACTACATGACTCACTAATCCAATTAATGCAAATGCCACCTTAGCCTCCAACCCACCATGCTTCTAGAGCTTCCTGGAAAATTACGAGAACGCCCCTCCAATCCGTGAAAACACGGAAAAACTTTAGACTGTATAAATCCAATAACCCGATACTAGAATCTGGCTTAAACTAAAGCCGACTAGAAAAAACTGTCCGAACGTCGCACGTGCGTTTAAACACGTATGCGTCCGAACCCTTGTTGTAAAACCATATGACCTCTGTATCGTTTCACCTGGGGCAGGGAAACTCTCTGTGTGGGACTCTAAAGACTCGACACTACGCTGGCAATGGGTTTAACCACAGACCGCAAGCGGCACAAGATGTACGTAACGGTGCCCAGGTAGATGTCGATAAGAAGGTCGATGAGAAAAACCATCCGAACTCCTACTGAGCCTGATGTGACAATCTCTGTACAGTCCGGTCTGTTCGTCTAAGACTATCGCATATTGAGCCTAGGGGGCGGCAAGCGTCAGTCCCCTAATAGCGGTATAAGTCGTGTCGGAGCGTAGCCCATTACACCCTGAGAAACTACTGGAACCTATCAGTAAATCTCGCTTGCCCTGGCCAGGGACTTTGCGTAATGGCTCTCTGACACAGCGCAATATCAACTCCCAATACCGGGAGAGACGAATCCTATCTAACCTGTTAGTTATATGTATGCCCTAGAGGCCATTACTGTACATAGGATGTATATTGTAGTGGATGCTGGGACATATATTGGGAGGACTTTCTTGCTCGATATGATAGTATGCTATCTGGTTACTCTTTACCTTAACGTGTAAACTGATTGTCTCTCTGTTACATGTAGGTAAAGCCCTTAGGATATGTACTTGACTACCTGGACTATGATGCGGATCATACTAGTGGGGACATGGTAGTCCATAAGTACATCCTTCAAGGTCCCTAGTCGTGGGTGTATCGAGACGGGGCATCGATATACCAGAGTAGACTAGCGTATACCTTCTCGACCCATACAGATGGGCGATGGATGATCCCATATCCATTGGTGTTTGACATCAGAGATGATATACGGGTGCTCAGTGGAGACTGGGTACACTGGACGGACTCGCCGAGAACTCCCAGATGGCATTATACCTTACGTCAGATGACAGTTCTCTGGTGACACTGGTACAGGTTAGTCTGTAGACCCGAGATCGTCATAGAGTCTTGTGTGATTCCCACTGTGCTTTGATTTACACCTTACCACGTCCAAGAGGGCGTGCAAAACGGTGTTTTTTGGGTACAGTCCCGAATCACATGGAAGCAATGGGCGATAGGAGGGGATTCGTCTCTCCTGGTATAGGGAGTTGATGTTGCGGAGTGTTCGATTGGCTATAACCGGAAATCCCTGGCCAGGGTTGCTGAGATTTACCGGTAAGTGTTATCAGTAGTATCTCGAACTGTTATAGACCACATATCGACACGACTTATCGAGCTACTGGGGTCTGACGTTTACCACCCCTAGGCAAGATATGCAACATATCAGACGAACAGACCGGACTGTACGGTAAGTGTTACTGGTTGGATTCGCAGGAGTGTGAGCGGGATTGCTCGTTGATCTTCTGATCGCTCAATACCCGGGTGGCCGTTACGTTTAGCGGACCGCTTGCGGCTTGTGGGTGTTTGATATGATCATCACATGCTGCCGGCGTATTGACGAGTCTTTAGAGTCCTACACAGAGGTTTCCTGGCTCAAGCAAAACGAAATAGGAGCGCATATGAGATATGTGCGGGACCGAGAATAATACCAGTATGTGATACTGAATTCTATTCTCGCGATTTGTATCATCGGACGGTTATATAAGATATAGCCGGGTTACCGAATCAAGTGTTGATTCGATACATTGATACACTAGATATTAGTCGGTTATATGCAATATGACCGGATCATTAAATCAAGTGTTGATTTAATGATTTAATGTATAATTATATATTTGATATATTACTTTACATTAACTAGTATTTGTTCACTTAAGATTGTTTTTCTCACTTGATGTGCACAATTAGTATATGTGATATATTTTTTGTGCACTTGATTGTATCATGTTTGATGATAAATGCAAACTTGGGTGTGTGTATGCTATACACCATGTTTAGTTAATGGTTAGGGTTTCATTTGCCTTATTTATTTATTTTATTTATTTACTTTTGGCAAAAACAAATATGGTGGCTTTCTTTGTTTTATTCTTGAAGTTTCATGAAGCTTCAACCATTTTGTTTTTATTCCTTAACCTAACCATTTAACCAAACCCTAGTTTATTCTCTACTTTAGTTACACTCACCCATGGTTGCTAAATGATAAGCATCACTTGATTTTCTATTTTGATAATATTCATTTTTTTATTCATTCTTTTCTTTCTTCTTCTTCTTTTTCATGAAGAAGAAAACCATTGCTAGAAAATTCCAAGTGATGAATCCAAGTGAGAAATCCAAATCCAAAGTGAACCCACTTCCTATTTCTTCATCCTCTACCACTTGCCATGTAGTAGAGTGTGTTATCTTCACAAGTTTCTTGACCTAGTGAAGATGGAGCTTGAGTTTGAGTCGCCTCGACGTAGATCATCTTCGGCATCGAAGTCAACGACCTAGCCCGCCCATTTCTCCGATGAAACCGACGCTAGAGTCCGGGATTCCGATGATCACAGCGGAGGGACGTCAACACAGAGCTAGAGAAGTGGAGGACCGGATCTACAAAGGTTGTAGTCTCTTTCACTCAGTAGCAAAGTAGTTTGCTTGCTTAGTTTCTCCTTACCTCTAGTTAACGATCTAGCATTAGGGTTCATCGGCACATGAAAAATTTGATTTTGGCGTGGTTGATCAGTTATAGAACCTCATGAGTGTACCTAGGAACCCTACAGTGGTATCAGAGCCTAGCTATAGCTTTAGGTGAAGTGTAGACGAAGTTAGAGATCCGATCGAACCCCGAAACCCCGATCAAAACCCTTCTATGTACATTTTTTCAAACTGTGGATTTTTGTGAATTAAAAATGCTCAGAAAATTAAGCAGGAAAATCTAAGAATTACTGTGAAGTACGGACCTCTAACTAAAAAATTTGACCACGGAACCGCGGCGAAACCAAGGGTTTGGCGGCGGTTCCGCGGCCAAAATTGTGAATTAGTCCCTCAAACTTCACATATTTATTCTTAGGTCCTTGTCATTTTTTTCTAGGAAATTTTTAATTCCACTCAAGTGTTGAGTTTTTTAGGGTTTTATTGGGGACTCGTTAATTCGATCGAATAATTTAACTTCGTTTATGTTTTTCTGGATATTTTAGAAGCTGTTAAAAAGTTCGACCGAATATAAATACCCGATTTTTCCCCTACCGGGAATTTTCCAAGTGTTGGATTTTTCCGTGGTTTAAGAACGTTCTAAGTAGTGCAAGTAACGCGATGGACCCTCTAGAAGAGAACAAACCTTAACTCGATTATGTGACCGTCTTGAACTGCCCTTTGAACCTTAAGGTTTGGGGCAGTACGGCGTGCCACATGTGGGGCGTTGGCTTGACCCTTCTACGGTTGGACCGTTGGTACTGTGGCATGAAGTGAATGTTTTTAAACTTATTTCAAGTGTTGAGCTGTTTCGGGTAAACTTGGGTGTTTGATTGTTCGATCGGAAAGTTTAACATTTTCTATTTATCTGGAATATGATACAATATTTGGAATCCACAAATTGTTATGAGATAACTGAATAAATGTTATGAATCTAGCAGTTTAGTCTCACTTGATCGGTTGCCACGGGATTTTGATGTGATCAAAAGTCTGTCGCAATCACGTAGCGTACGCGGATACTCGCCGGGTAAATTTAATAGACAACCACACCCCATAGCCCCGACCAAGTGACTGTAGGAGAACCCCGTCGCCGAAAGCATCCGTTCGGGTGCTCGCGGTAGCGGTGTTCCGCCTTGGTGCACTTCGTCGACGGCATCGGGGGTGCGGCTGCCTACTAAAGTTTGCGACGAGCATTCGATCAAAATGTCGGGAATCTTGTTGAATTGCCCGACTTGATATTGAAAAGAGTTTTCGATAATGAGACTAAAATGCGGGGTTTATAATTGTTAGGCATGTGATGTCTAAGGAATTCAGATGGTTAGGCATGCGATGTCTAAGGAGGTTGCGAATTCCAACTGTTGTAGTTTTACACTTTCTTTTCTATGACCGTAAGTGTAATATGTGATATCGCCAGTTTCGTTGCTATATGTCAACGACAATTGGGATACGCATGTTTACTTACGTTGATGACATGTGATGTTATGTGTTGCTGGATATGTTATATTGGATCGTCGTGTTTGAATAGCCGGGGGTTTTTATGTGAGATGAGTGTTTTTCATTTTCATTCATGTAAAAACTTGTATGTTATATTCTTTTATTGGGGCACTTCCAGGTTGCGGAAGATGTCACCATTGTATATTATTTACTTTTCCGCACTAGGATAGACCCAAGGAGGAGGGCACAAGTAACCGGGTTCTGGAGTCTAGTAGGAGACCAACTCGAGAATTCGAGTCCGGGTCTCCTAACTCTAGAATTGGTAGGGTTGCTTTCCGCTCTCGTAGGGGTCTAGGGGTGTGGGTTTGGCTATTCATCACGACCGTGGAATCCGTGTTTTATACTGCCTCGTATTAAAAACACGGACGTCCTAATATATCCAATATTTCATATGATTCTTCTGCTGCGATATCTGTGATGTGATCATTTGATATGTTGTGATAGATGCTTTATATAGTATATACGATATATTATATAGACGTTACTTATGTTTTACACCCGCGCTAGCCCTGCCCCGCTCTGCCGTTAGTTACCTAACCTAACGGTGCACGAGGGGACATCGAGGCGAATGCGGATGGCATAAGTGTACGTCGAATTTATCTGTGATGTTTAGGTAACTTAAATGATGGGACTTCATTAATATGATTAATGAAAGAAAAGAAACCTAAAAGATGTTGTGGAATCGAATTTTCAAAAACAGGTAGCTACAGTTCTTGCTTTGCATCGCGGTGTTCCTTGTAGAACATCCTGCACCTTATTCGATAAGGAAAGGGCCGAGATCCCTTCACCGGGAGTGACCCCTTTAGCAATAACTAGAAGATGCTACAACCCTCGATTTGTCTTTTTATTGCTTCTATAGTTTTTGCTTTGCATAGCGGTATATATGATATATCCTGCACCTTATTCGATGATGAAAGGGCCGACGATCCCTTCACCGGGAGTGACCCCTTTAGCAAAGCTAGAAAAGCCTAAAAAACACTCCATTTCAAAATTCATTCGATTCTACAACGATATCATGTTCATTACGCAATAGGTTTTCTTAAAAACCTGTCGTAGCCCTCCGTCATTTTGGATAAGTACTACATAGTATTCGTGCTGCGGTAGTTTGGCATTCGTCAAGGCGTAGTGTACGGTAGCTAACTAGTATTTATCTGCTTATGCATATGATGCAGATTGGATTAGGGTATTCGTACGGCGTTGTTTGGCATTCGTCAAGGGTCGTGCGGGTGGGTTTAATTCAATCAAGAAATGTATGGGTTGAACTTGACTAGTGGACTATGGGTTGTTTGGCATTCGTCAAGGTCATAGAACGCTAGGGGTAAAATATTATTGGGAATTTCAAGTGTTGAAATTAGCAATGAGATTGTATACCTTCTATGAGATAGTTGGATCCCGATACCCGCTGCGAGTAAGAGTTACTCCTGGGAGAGTTTTACACATTACAATTAGCCGATCAAGTAGGTGTCTAGAAAGGTGTTAACGGGGTTACGCCTCTGGGAAAACGAGGTTTACTCTAATTAGGTTCGTGCGAAAGCACGGGGAACCTCCCTCAAAGTACCGACACTGGCCTGGCTGAAAGATTGGCGAACTTGTAGCGTGTAATTAATCCCGGCTAGTCTTTCCTTTTAGGGTTTGAAGAAAGATTTGATAAAAACAGTGGGAGCCATCCTGATTAGATAAAATAATAACCAATCTGATCTTGCAAGAGCATACGCTGAGTGTTTTCTTCTCTCTCTCTCTCTAGGTAGCGACCATATCACGCCTTAATCAAGATAATAAAACGGATATATTGACCGAACCCACTTGTTATACTGAGCTGGGGAACGTTGGTCCTGCTCCAACTTATAATTGTTATAAGACAGAGCAGGAAATTGGGGAATACCAGATTTCCCGTGCCGCCCAAACGAAGAAAGTGCATGTTGATGCATCATCTTTGGGTGTGTTCGTTACATAGAACTATTTCTCAGTATCCTTTACGTCCCGAGTATGTGATACCGGATCTTGATCCCGCATATGTAATCTGTTACATGGGCTACAGATAGGTAAAAAACTGAGAACGGGTGATAAGTTTCATGAGACAGAAAACGGTGCAAGTGTTGCAGCCAAGTCTGTTGGTCACTGTCACCCTGTATGACTAGTACATTGATTCTGAACGAATGTTATTAGATACCGAACCTGATATACAAAATCATATCAGTCTCTTTATTAGTAAAGAAATGATAAAATTTTGTATTGTTGGATAATGTTTTGAACATTTCCTATATCAAAAGTTGATCGGTTCAGGCACGTTATCTAAAAGCATTGATGTTCTAAATCATACTACAGTTCTTAGTATACGGAACACACACAAAAGGAAGAGTTCAGAAATAAACGAATCCTTCATGAGGCGTTGTAGACTAGGTCATATAAATGCGACCCGACTGGCTGAAGTTACATTTAGATGCATATTTAAATTAGTTTGAATTTACATCTTATGAAACTTGCCGGTCATGTCACAAATATTAGATGACCATAGCTCTGTTTATTGGAAACAGAGAAAGAGTTAGTAAACTCTTGGGACTGATACATGATGATGTATGTAAGGTCCCCTGTCTACACATGCCAGGACCAGTTCTTTTTACTTCATTACATTCTCTGATGATCTCTTAAAATTCAGTCATATGTTCCTGTTGAAACATAAGTCCGAAGCTTTTGAGATATTCACAGAATATAAGTTAGAAGTGGAGAACCAAAATACGGGTATAAGTATTATGTCTTTTGATGAGATCAAGGAGGAGAATACTTGAGCACAGAATTCTTGGACTTTTCTAAAGGAGAATGAGATTCTCTCAGCATTACTCGTCCGTATACACCACAACACGTCGGTGTATCGGGGCGGAGCAATCACACCCTATATGATAAGGTGTGCTCTATGATGAGTACTACTGAGTTACCTATTTCCTTTTGGGAGTTATGCACTTGAGAAGCTGCATACCTATTGAATAGGGTCCAAATCAAATCAGTTGCCTACCACTTCATATGTGATATGGAAAGGGAAGAGTCTATATCTTAAGTTTGTTAAGATTTAGGGTTGTCCAGCCTATGTCTAAAAGCAAAATCCGGACAAGCTCGAGGCATGGTCAGTTATGTAGAACTGGAAAGGTTCAGCTATACAAACTGCAGCTGATGATTTAGTAGAACCAAAGGATTCAATAGATTCTAACGAACCTCAGCCTCTCCGCCGATCTAGTAGGGTTCCTCACCCACCTGAGAGATACTTTGGTTTCTCTATGACAGTGGGAGCGAGGATTGCATCATGAGATGATGACCCAACTAGTTTCGAGCTGGCCATCAGGAGTGGGACTCTGTAAGAATAGATCGATGCTTATCGATCTGAGATGGAATCCTTATACACAACCAAAGTATGGACTTTGGTTGCTTTATCTAAAAGGTTAAATCCCCATTAGGAGCAAGTATATCTTGAGAAGATTACTTAGTGTAGATGGAAAAGTTGAGACTTTCAAAGACTAGACTTGTTAAAGGTTTTCGTCATCGACCAGGCGTGGAAAATGATGAAACCTTTTCAAGTAGCTAAGCTTAAGTCCATCCAGATCCTACTTACCACGGCTACATACCATGACTACGATATCTGGCGGTTGGGTGCCATGACTACTTTTCTAAATAATGATTTAGAAGAGAACGTCTATAAGTACACAGCCAAAGGGCTTCGTAAACAGTAGGAGCAGCGGAAACGTATGCAAGTTGCTTTACAGAATAAAGCAGGCAACGCGGAGTTAGAACGTCTATTTTGATGTGTTAGTCAAAGAGTTTGACATCATCAAAATGGTAGATGAACCTTGTATAAACAAAAAGGTAGTAGGGAGTATGGTGATGATCCTCGTAGTGTACGTGGATGACATACTCTTGATGGGGAAGGAGTTTCCTATGCTACGCTCGGTCAATCTCCGCTTATGAAAATGATTCTCCACAAAGGATCTATATGATACCTCCTAAATCCTGAGTTTTGATCTATGAGATAGATCTAATTGGATGTTAGGATTCTCACTAGTTGTAGTGAGATGGTATCAATCGATCCTGGGAGAATCACTGGAAATGTTCCAGGGTGATAAGGACGACTGAATGTCAATCACAGGTATTGTCCTTACCCTTAGTAAAGGGACGGTATGTTAGAAGAGTTCCAAGCTAGATACCGTGGCTTACTAGACGATAAAGGCTGGATACATCGCTACTTAAGATGCTACCAAAGAGGCTGTCTGGGTGTATATTAGTTCATGAGATGAACTTAGTTCCTCCCATTGTGTGACAATGGAGTTGTGGCTTATGCCAAGGAACGTCCATCCCGTCAGTGATCCAGACATATTCTAAGGCAGTATCACCTGATCATGGAGATGGTTGATCTCTAGGGGATCGAGGTTAGGAGAGTAGACTCAGAGGAAAACATGGCGGATCCACTCACAAAGGCCTTTTCCCAGAGAGGGACTTTTATGGGATGGTTGAGTATGAGATACTACATCCACTGCTACAGATGGCCCTAGTGCAAGTGGGAGATTGTTAGTTATATGTATGCCCTAGAGGCCATTACTGTACATAGGATGTATATTGTAGTGGATGTTGGGACATATATAGGGAGGACTTTCTTGCTCGACATGATAGTATGCTATCTGGTTACTCTTTACCTTAACGTGTATACTGATTGACTCTCTGTTACATGTTGGTAAAGCCCTTAGGATATGTACTTGACTACCTGGACTATGATGCGGATCATACTAGTGGGGACATGGTAGTCCATAAGTACATCCTTCAAGGTCCCTAGTCATGGGTGTATCGAGACAGGGCATCGATATTGTCACGCCCCGCTTCCCAGAGTACGCTAGATTGGGCACGTGACATAGCCAACCATGCTACCTATGGGTAGGAAGTATCCATCCACAGTTACATTACGGCTGTAGAGATATCAAGAACAAGATAAAACTATCTAAAAACATGTCCATGAACCAGAATAACAGGAGTCAATAATAAATAAATGCGGAAGCAAATGATCCAATACAAATAATCTGAAAAGTATGTCCCATAATGCGGGCTCACATCAGGAAATAATGCAGGAAATAAAACTAACTACTACTGAACTCACAACTCAGCCTGCTGGCTGAAGTACTCCTGCTCGGACTGCGACAGCGGTACAGAATCTGGGCCATGCAAAACCCAGACGTCAGCGCGTCATGTCAACAAGTAATATAATATGAACTATATAACAGGCAATGCAAAATAAAACATGAATAAAGCAATAATGTGAAACAAGCAGTGCAGGGTAGTGTGCAGTGGGTAACTAAACTGTTCTATCAGGTTTTCTAGTCTAAAGTCTTTGAAATCAATTGATGAATCGTCGATGTAACTCAATAGTATCCCGTACATACCCGGGACCACGGCCACAATATTCTCGGCTGCAGCCGAGACATGCCGCTAGGCACAAAACATGAATGTGTACACTCGATAGTATCCCGTACATACCCGGGACCACGGCCACAATATTCTCGGCTGAAACCGAGACATACCGCTAGGCACAAAACAGGAATGTGTACACTCAATACAGGTAGTGAACTGTCGAGTTACAAGTCAGATTTCACCTTTGATTTTCCCATACCCCCAAGTTATATGTGTCGAGTCAGGTATTCAGTAATCAAGAACTAATGCCAACACAGGATCAGGTAAAAACAGGTTTGTCTGGATAGACAACAGGAACGGTCCACGAGGAGTACATGTCAGGTTTGTTGGCATTAGGCACGAGATCAGGTAACAGGTCGAGTCATGGTACATCAAGTCAACAGTATATGGAACCATGTCAGGTGTAACAATATATATATGTGTGTAGCCATGTCAGGTCAAGATGTAAGCAATATCGTAAGTGTTCTCTCAATCAGATGTATAAACAAACATGGGTATTAACAACATGAAATAAGCAGTGAATTAAATAATAAGGAGTTTCATTCAATCACAAGAGTGCAATAATACAATGTAGCCGTTTAGTCATGTTAACAGGTTTAAGCACCCTTAGCGGTGCTATGATTTATGTGATGGTTCAATATAGTTATATCAGGTTAAATGCTTACGAGTGTCCGAATGTAATAGAACTACATGGATAATTGCCACCATCTATTTAACAGTAAAATGTGATTAAACAGGTAGATTTGATTATTGGGTTTCAATTGCGAACTGTAAGTTTCATGTTTAACCGTAAAATGATTTAATGCAATTTATAACCGAAATGGAAAACGATTGTACTAAGCTAATTTTACAGGTTTAGGGTGTCAAAATATATATAAATATATTGTATAGCATGTAGCAAGGGGTACTTGCCTCAACGGGTCACGAACCGGCAAAAACGGAACGTAACGTCGGCGGGGAAACTCGCGATGGAAGCACGGTTCACGGATTGAACCCAAACAACGAACAATGGAACCACGCGGGTCAGAGTACTCTGCTGGATCGTCGGGACACGTCACCGACACGGCCGGATTCCGGCGAGCACGTGAACAGTGAAGGAAACATCATGTTTTGAAACAAAAAAACAAAGAAATACAGGGAATTACAAGAAAGGGGGAAGGATCTGAGAGGGTGCTTACGATGATCGGCAGAGGGGTTGCGAAGGTTGACGACGCCACCGGAGCTCCAGCGGTGAACAGTGATCGCGGGGAAAGAAAACTGTCGATGAATAAAACATTAGCCAAGAAGGAAGGAAGAAGGGAAAGAGGAGGGAAATATCCTACCGAGGAGCGTGCGAGGTCGGGGACAAGAGGATGGGGTCGGCGGCGACGACAGTCGGCGGTCCGGCGGTGTGCAGGGAAAATTGCAGGCAGCCGCGGCTGAGGGTGCAGGTGGCCGGAAACGCGGGAAAAGGAGGAAGAGAAGGCTTGGTTGCGATGAGGGCGTCGGGACGACTCGCCCGGCGGTGCTGGTATCGGCGTGGGGCTGCGGTGGTGAAGGGAACGGAGGCTGCGCGATGGGTTCTTGAGAAAATATATGGAGGAGGGAGAAATGGGCATTTGAATATATGAGAGAGAGAGAGAGATTATGGGAGATAGAGAGAGATTATGGGGCCCACGTACAAGGGATGATGATTGGTTGAAGAATTGTTTGTTAGGAATAGATTGATTAAAAGATTCAGAAGATGTGAAGGTGAAAGCATAAGGTTTTAAAAAATATATGATTGATTAAATATTAAAATTTGGGGTTTTGGCGCAAAATAAAACATTTCCAAATCGCGCATGGGTTGGGTCCAAAAATTTGAAATTTAAATAATAGGATTTTAAGCGGGTTCCAAATTTTGAAATTGAGTGTTTTAAGATTAAAAAGCATACCCCCAAGACGGACACCTGTACACGCGCGTAGCCGTCCAAACTCGCCCGTTTCACAGAACGGGACGAGAACTCGATGTACGGACGCTACCACAAGGCTAGGGGTGGCGAGTAGGCCAAGATGGATATTTTTAATTTTATTTTAGATGCTAAAATTTGTTATGTGCAGAAATGACTTTGCCGGGTAAAATTTACAGTAAGCCACGAACAAGTAAGATAAATGAAATGAGTACCACCTAATGCTCAAACAGTAACTGAAAAATAGTAGCATTGGGCTCGGGTGTTACATTATACTCAACTACAAAAGAATTTCGTCCTCGAAATTCTAAGAATACAAGATAGAAAACTACAGAAAAGGTGAGGAAACTTCTGCCGGATCTCATCTTCTCGTTCCCAAGTGGACTCTCCATGCGATCGATTACCCCAAGAAACAAGCACAAGGGGGATAACCTTGTTCTTGAGAACCTTTTCCCTTCGATCCACAATTTCAACCGGTCGCTCCTCAAAAGTTAAGTCTTCTCGTACTGCTAACTCCGAATGATCCAAAACGTGTGTTTCATCTCGAACATATCTTCGTAGTTGAGATACGTGAAACACATCGTGCACACCTGCCAAGGACTGCGGTAACGCCAAACGGTACGCTACCTCTCCAACACGCTCCAAGATCTCAAAGGGTCCAACGAATCGAGGAGTAAGCTTTCCTCGACTCCCAAAACGAATCACCCCTCTAGTCGGTGATATCTTCAAGAATACCAAATCACCCACGGCGAACTCTAGAGGTCTTCTTGACGTGTCAGCCCAACTCTTCTGTCTGTCTTGTGCTGCCTTCATATGATTTCTGATAGTGTTAACCTTCTCAACTGTCTGCACCACCAAATCTGGTCCCAACAATCTTCGTTCACCGATATCATCCCAACAAAAAGGTGAACGGCATTTACAACCATACAGTGCTTCAAACGGAGCCATCTGGATAGTTTCCTGAAAACTGCTGTTGTAAGAAAACTCCACCAAGTGTAGATAATCCTCCCACGACCCTTGAAGTCCAACATGCATGCTCTCAACATATCTTCAAGAGTTTGGATCGTTCTCTCCGACTGACCATCAGTTTGAGGATGATAAGCTGTGCTAAACTTCAATTGAGTCCCCAAACTTTCCTGTAAACTCCTCCAGAAGTGTGATAAGAACCGAGTGTCCCGATCGGACACGATGCTCACCGGTACTCCATGCAATCTTACAATCTCCTGCATGTACCGCTCTGCCAAAGTCTCTGTTGATTGACCAACCCGAAAAGGAATAAAGTGAGCTGCCTTGGTCAAACGGTCAACAATCACCCATGCTGCATTGCTGCCCTTTGGACTCCGCGGTAAAGCCGTCTTGAAATCCATGGTTATATGTTCCCACTTCCACTGAGGAATCGGAAGTGGTTGCAATAAACCAGCAACCCTTTGATGTTCAGCCTTAACCTGCTGACACACCAAGCACTTAGCCACAAAGCGAGCAATCTCCCGTTTCATGCCTTCCCACCAGAAATGCTGTCGAATATCCCGGTACATCTTTGTGCCTCCTGGATGTACAGAATAAGCCGAACTGTGTGCCTCCTTCATAAGCTCTTCACGAACATCTCCCTTTGGCACACCCAAACGGCTACCATACCTCAACGAACCATCTTCGTGGATCAGTAAATCTGTTCGTAGTCCGGCCTCAACTTGCTCTCGAAACTTTTGCAGTCTAGGATCCTGCGATTGTGCTGCTTTAATTTTCTCAATCAAAGACGACTGCACTTGCAGCTGCAACAACTGTCCCATAGAACACGGTAGCACAACCTCCAAATCAAATCTTCGAAAATCTGCAACGATCTCCTTCTGCGTAGTTAACACCTTAATTGCGGGTAACCGACTAAGCGCATCCGGCACAACATTAACCTTCCCCGGATGGTACTTAAGATCAAGATCATAGTCAGCCATCAGCTCCAACTATCTACGCTGCCTCATATTCAGCTCCTTCTGTGTGAACACATTCTTCAAGCTCTTATGATCTGTAAAGACTTCAACTCTTTCGCCCAAAAGGCAGTGTCTCCAAATCTTCAAAGCGAAAATCACAGCCGCAAGCTCCAAGTCATGGGTTGGATAATTCTTCTCATGGGTCTTCAATTGTCTCGATGCGTACGCTACAACTTTCCCATGCTGCATCGAAACACATCCCAATCCTTTCCCAGATGCGTCGCTGTGAATCACCAATCCTCCGGCATTGTCTGGCACGGTCAGAATAAGGGCGGTTATCAACTTCTGCTTCAACGTCTCAAAAGCTAACGCACATTTATCCGTCCATACAAAAGGTACCTCCTTGCGCGTAAGCTTGGTCAACGGCTCTGCCAGACGAGCAAAGTTCTCTAAAATCTCCTGTAGTATCCGGCTAATCCAAGGAAACTTCTTATCTCAGCAGAATTCTTTGGAATCGGCCAATCTCGAACTGCTGCAACCTTTTCTAGATCGACGGCAATGCCATCGCCAGACACAACATGCCCCAAAAACCTTACTTCCTCCAGCCAAAACTCGCACTTACTCATCTTCGCATACAATTTCTCCTGTCTAAATGTCTGCAGTACGATCTTCAAATGCTCAGCATGCTCTTCAAAACTCTTCGAGTAAACCAGAATATCGTCAATGAATACCACAATGAACTAATCCAGAACGGTGAAAAGATTCGGTTCATCAAGTCCATGAATACTGCCGGCGCATTCGTTACTCCGGAGGGCATCATTAAGTACTCGTAATGTCCATACCGAGTTCGGAACGCCGTCTTGCAAATATCTTCTGTTTTCACTCGGACCTGATAATATCCGGATCGCAAATCCAGCTTCGAGAATACCCTCGCGCCACTAAGCTGCTCAAAAGTTCTCCAATGCGAGGGATAGGGTACTTGTTCTTAATAGTCACCCGGTTTAACTCTCGATAGTCGATGCACATCCTTCTCGTGCCATCCTTCTTCTTTACTAGAAGAACTGGAGCTCCCCAAGGCGAGTTACTGCTTCGAATCCAACCCTTCTTAAGCAATTCAGCAACCTGTTTCTTAAGTTCTTCCAACTCTACTGGTGCCATTGGATAATACGCTTTAGATACTGGCGCTGCACCAGGAATAAGATCAATTGCGAACTCCACATCTCGCTTCGGCGGTAGACCCGATATATCTTCAAATACGTCCATAAAATCGCGAACAACCGCCGGCTCTTCACCACTATCAACTTCCATTGCTGCAAGAATATTGTTTGTCGGCCTAGCCCTAAACTCGACTGGCCCGACAGAACTGCTTCCTCCAGTGAAGTTAAACTCGGGATGTCCGGGAATCTGGAAAATTACTTTCTTTGCTCTACAGTCAATGTGAGCGTGGAAAGTGCCAAGAAAATCCATTCCCAAGACGACTTCATAGCTGCCCATATCAATCACCAAGAAATCTGCAAAAAGTTTCCGTCCGCACACAACAACCGTACAATCTTTACACTCCCTACTAGATATGATTTTCCTATTCCCAGTGTGTATGTCCCAGAAACTAGACAGGGTCGTGCAGGTAATCGAGTGTGTAGTTATAAATTTGGATGACATAAAACAGTGGGATGCACCAGAATCAAATAACGCCAATGCGGGAAAACCATGAACGAGTAAAGTACCTGAAACCACTTCTCCTGACACCTTGGCTTCCTCAGCTGTCAAGGTAAAAGCTCGAGCCTGTTTAGGTCCTTGAGTCAGCTGTTTCTGCCCTTGGAACGGTCTCTGCGGAGGCTTCTGAATATCATCCCTTGTACGAAGCTTCGACGGACAAGCACTAATGGCGTGATCTGCCGCTCCACAACAAAAACAGAGTCCCAGCCTCTTACGACAATCCTTTCGTACATGTTCGGGTACATGGCAGTAGTCACAAATCACGCTCTTTTTTCGATCACCCACAGTTGTTTTCTTCATTGGTGCTACGTTGCGTCTGTTCACCGGAATACTTCTACGTACAGACGTTTGGTTCAGTGCAGACGCCGGTTTCAGCTCGGTCTGTCTCTTTAGATTCTCCAGCAATCCCCTTATCACTCTACGCATGGCGGCTTTGTCCGCACGTCTTTGGTACATCTTCAAATTCTTACCGGCCATATTCCTGGAATCAAAATACCCAACATTAGCATGATGATATATTCTGAATATAGATCAAGGCTAGAACTCCAAGATACTTAAATAGAGTACCGCATTGTAACTATGCCGCGGTATCATAGCCACAATTACTTAACTCCACCCAAGTCGCTAAGTCCTAGAGATAGCAAGGAATCAGGTTTTCCGAGTCGATATGCAAAGGAAGTTTGCACATCGTAAAAGATATAATCAGGAAGAATGTGATTCAATAATGGTAAACGGCAAAGTGGTAGGACATGTTTCCTAAACACGGGCATTCTGATTCGTGTATTGGGTACAATACCCAACTACAAAAGAATCAACCCAACTAACTTATGGCTCTGATACCAAAAGAACCATGTCACGCCCCGCTTCCCAGAGTACGCTAGATTGGGCACGTGACATAGCCAACCATGCTACCTGTGGGTAGGAAGTATCCATCCACAGTCATATTACGGCTGTAGAGATATCAAGAACAAGATAAAACTATCTAAAAACATGTCCATGATCCAGAATAACAGGAGTCAATAATAAATAAATGCGGAAGCAAATGATCCAATACAAATAATCTGAAAAGTATATCCCATAATGCGGGCTCACATCAGGAAATAATGCAGGAAATAAAACTAACTACTACTGAACTCACAACTCAGCCTGCTAGCTGAAGTACTCCTGCTCGGACTGCGACAGCGGTACAGAATCTGGGCCATACAAAACCCAGACGTCAGCGCGTCATGTCAACAAGTAATATAATATGAACAATATAACAGGCAATGCAAAATAAAACATGAATAAAGCAATAATGTGAAACAAGCAGTGCAGGGTAGTGTGCAGTGGGTAACTAAACTATTCTATCAGGTTTTCTAGTCTAAAGTCTTTGAAATCAATTGATGAATCATCGATGTAACTCAATAGTATCCCGTACATACCCGGGACCACGACCACAATATTCTCGGGTGCAGCCGAGACATGTCGCTAGGCACAAAACAGGAATGTGTACACTCGATAGTATCCCGTACATACCCGGGACCACGGCCACAATATTCTCGGCTGAAATCGAGACATGCCGCTAGGCACAAAACAGGAATGTGTACACTCAATACAGGTAATGAACTGTCGAGTTACAAGTCAGATTTCACCTTTGATTTCCCCATACCGCCAAGTTATATGTGTCGAGTCAGGTATTCAGTAATCAAGAACTAATGCCAACACAGGATCAGGTAAAAACAGGTTTGTCTGGATAGACAACAGGAATGGTCCATGAGGACTACATGTCAGGTTTGTTGGCATTAGGCACGAGATCAGGTAACAGGTCGAGTCATGGTACATCAAGTCAACAGTATATGGTACCATGTCAGGTGTAACAATATATATATGTGTGTAGCCATGTCAGGTCAAGATGTAAGCAATATCGTAAGTGTGCTCTCAATCAGATGTATAAACAAACATGGGTATTAACAACATGAAATAAGCAGTGAATTAAGTAATAAGGAGTTTCATTCAATCACAAGAGTGCAGTAATACAATGTAGCCGTTTAGTCATGTTAACAGGTTTAAGCACCCTTAGCGGTGCAATGATTTATGTGACGGTTCAATATAGTTATATCAGGTTAAATGCTTACGAGTGTCTGAATGTAATAGAACTACATGGATAATTGCCACCATCTATTTAACAGTAAAATGTGATTAAACAGGTTGATTTGATTATTGGGTTTCAATTGCGAACCGTAAGTTTCATGTTTAACCGTAAAATGATTTAATGCAATTTATAACCGAAATGGAAAACGATTGTACCAAGCTAATTTTACAGGTTTAGGGTGTCAAAATATATATAAATATATTGTATAGCATGTAGCAAGGGGTACTTGCCTCAACGGGTCACGAATCGGGAAAAACGGAACGTAACGTCGGCGGGGAAACTCGCGACGGAAGCACGGTTCACGGATTGAACCCAAGCAACTAACAATGGAACCACGCGGGTCAGAGTACTCTGCTGGATCGTCGAGACACGTCACCGGCACGGCCGGATTCCGGCGAGCACGTGAACAGTGAAGGAAACATCATGTTCTGAAACAAAAAAACAAAGAAATACAGGGAATTACAAGAAAGGGGGAAGGATCTGAAAGGGTGCTTACGATGATCAGCAGAGGGGTTGCAAAGGTTGACGACGCCACCGGAGCTCCGGCGGTGAACAGTGATCGCGGGGGAAGAAAACTGTCGATGAATAAAACATTAGCCAAGAAGGAAGGAAGAAGGGAAAGAGGAGGGAAATATCCTACCGAGGAGCGTGCGAGGTCGGGGACAAGAGGATGGGGTCGTCGGCGGCGACAGTCGGCGGTCCGGCGGTGTGCAGGGAAAATTGCAGGCGGCCGCGGCTGAGGGTACAGGTGGCCAGAAATGCGGGAAAAGGAGGAAGAGAAGGCTTGGCTGCGATGAAGGCGTCGGGACGACTCGCCCGGCGGTGCTGGTGCCGGCGTGGGGCTGCGGTGGTGAAGGGAACGGAGGCTGCGCGATGGGTTCGTGAGAAAATATATGGAGGAGGGAGAAATGGGCGTTTGAATATATGACAGAGAGAGAGAGATTATGGGAGATAGAGAGAGATTATGGGGCCCACGTAAAAGGGATGATGATTGGTTGAAGAATTGTTTGTTAGGAATATATTGATTAAAAGATTCAGAAGATGTGAAGGTTAAAGCATAAGGTTTTAAAAAATATATAATTGATTAAATATTAAAATTTGGGGTTTTGGCGCAAAATAAAACATTTCCAAATCGCGCCCGGGTTGGGTCCAAAAATTTGAAATTTAAATAATAGGATTTTAAGCGGGTTCCAAATTTTGAAATTGGGTGTTTTATGACTAAAAAGCATACCCCCAAGAAGGACACCTGTACGCGCGCATAGCTGTCCAAACTCGTCCGTTTCATCGAACGAGACGAGGACTCGATGCACGGACGCTACCACAAGGCTAGGGGTGTCGAGTAGGCCAAGATGGATATTTTTAATTTTATTTTAGATGCTAAAATTTGTTCTGTGCAGAAATGACTTTGCCGGGTAAATTTTACAGTAAGCCACGAACAAGTAAGATAAATGAAATGAGTACCACCTAATGCTCAAACAGTAACTGAAAAATAGTAGCATTGGGCTCGGGTGTTACAGATATACCAGAGTAGACTAGCGTATACCTTCTTGACCCATACAGATGGGCGATGGATGATCCCATATCCATTGGTGTTTGACATCAGAGATGATATACGGGTGCTCAGTGGAGACTAGGTACACTGGACGGACTCGCCGAGAACTCCCAGATGGTATTATACCTTACGTCAGATGACAGTTTTCAGGTGACACTGGTACAGGTTAGTCTGTAGACCCGAGATCGTCATAGAGTCTTGTGTGATTCCCACTGTGCTTTGATTTCCACCTTACCACGTCCAAGAAGGCGTGCAAAACGGTGGTTTTTAGGTACAGTCCTGAATCACATGGAGGCAATGAGCGATAGGAGGGGATTCGTCTCTCCCGGTATAGGGAGTTGATGTTGCGCAGTGTTCGATTGGCTATAACCGGAAATCCCTGGCCAGGGTTGCTGAGATTTACTGGTAAGTGTTATCAGCAGTATCTCGAACTGTTATAGACCACATATCGACACGACTTATCGAGCTACTGGGGTCTCACGTTTACCACCCCTAGGCAAGATATGCGACATATCAGACGAACAGACCGGACTGTACGGTAAGTGTTACTGGTTGGGTTCACAGGAGTGTGAGCTGGCTTGCTCGTTGATCTTCTGATCGCTCAATACCCGGATGGCTGTTACGTTTAGAAGACCACTTGCGGCTTGTGGGTGTTTGATATGATCATCACCTGCTGCCGGCGTATTGACGAGTCTTTAGAGTCCTACACAGAGGTTTCCTGGCTCAAGCAAAAAGAAATAGGAGCGCATATGAGATATGTGCGGGACCGAGAATAATACCAGCATGTGATGCTGAATTCTATTCTCACGATTTGTATCATCGGACGGTTATATAAGATATAGCCAGGTTACCGAATCAAGTATTGATTCGATACATTGATACACTAGATATTAGTCGGTTATATGCCATATGACCGGATCATTAAATCAAGTGTTGATTTAATGATTTAATGTATAATTATATATTTGATATATTACTTTACATTAACTAGTATTTGTTCACTTAAGATTGTTTTTCTCACTTGATGTGCACTATTTGTATATGTGATATATTTTTTGTGCACTTGATTGTATCATTTTTGATGATACATGCAAACTTGGGTGTGTGTATGATATACACCATGTTTAGTTAATGGTTAGGGTTTCATTTGCCTTATTTATTTATTTTATTTATTTACTTTCGGCAAAAACAAATATGGTGGCTTTCTTTGTTTTATTCTTGAAGTTTCATGAAGCTTCAACCATTTTGTTTTTATTCCTTAACCTAACCATTTAACTAAACCCTAGTTTATTCTCTACATTAGTTACACTCACCCATGGTTGCTAAATGATAAGCATCACTTGATTTTCTATTTTGATAATATTCATTTTTTTATTCATTCTTTTCTTTCTTCTTCTTCTTCTTCATGAAGAAGAAAACCATTGCTAGAAAATTCCAAGTGATGAATCCAAGTGAGAAATCCAAATCCAAAGTGAACCCACTTCCTATTTCTTCATCCTTTACCACTTGCCATGTAGTAGAGTGTGTTATCTTCACAAGTTTCATGACCTAATGAAGATGGAGCTTGAGTTTGTGTCGCCTCGACGTAGATCATCTTCGGCATCGAAGTCAACGACCTAGCCCGCCCATTTCTCCGATGAAACCGATGCTAGAGTCCGGGATTCCGATGATCGCAGTGGAGGGACGTCAACACGGAGCTAGAGAAGTGGAGGACCAGATCTACAAAGGTTGTAGTCTCTTTCACTTAGTAGCAAAGTAGTTTGCTTGCTTAGTTTCGCCTTACCTCTAATTAACGATCTAGCATTAGGGTTCTTCGGCACATGAAAAATTTGATTTTGGCATGGTTGATCAGTTGTAGAACCTCATGAGTGTGCCTAGGAACCCTACATAACCGCCACTGCCTCCAAGTGCTCCGGACTGCACCCAACTGCTACCTGTTTGCACGACTCCTTTGAGCCGTGGTAGGGTAGCAATCTAAGAACAGTGGGACACACTCGAGGCGAAGTAGCAGTGTCAAGTCTGCGGACTATGCTGTACTCATGTCACCTGGGAACTGTTAACTGATGACGGGTATAATACCAACCAATCAGTTCCCCTGCGAGTCATGTCCGGTATACCCGTAACCTAACGAGCACCTGCATACTATCTCCAGTACGATATACTGATGGCTGTGGGACAGACCATCTCCCCAACTGGGATGAGAAGCGTACACACTTAGTCTACTCCGGAATATCGATACCCTATCTCGATAATCCAACGACCAGGGACCTATATAGGATGTTGGTTACAGACTACCCAGCCCCTACTAGTGTGACTGCCATCACAACGCTGGTAATCAAGCAAAGATCCTATGGGCTCTACTAATATGTATAAGTGATACGTTACAAGAAATATATGCACATATTAAAGTAGACACAAACCAAGTACCATACTACCTTGTTTAGCAAGATTGTATATACAGCTGTGAATATCCCAAGCTTCCATTAAGTAATATACATACAAGTATGATACAATAATGGCCCCTAGGGCATATACACTAACATTATAAACCCCGCATTTTAGTCTCAATATCGAAAACTCTTTTCAATACCAAGTCGGGCAATTCAACAAGATTCCCGACATCCTGATCGAATGCTCGTCGCAAACTTTAGTAGACGGCCGCACCCCCTGATGCCGTCGACGAAGTGCACTAAGGCGGAACACCGCTGCCGCGAGCACCCGAACGGATGCTTTTGGCGACGGGGTTCTCCTACAATCACTTGGTCGGGGCTATGGGGCGTGGCTATCTATTAAGTTTACCCGGCGAGTATCCGCGTACGCAACGTGATTGCGACGGACTTTTGATCACATCAAAATTCTGTGGAAACCGATCGAGTGAGACTAAACTGCTAGATTTATAGCATTCAAATTAGTTATCTCATAAATACTTGTGGATTCCAAATATTGTATCACATTCCAGATAAATAGACAATGTTAAACTTTCCGATCGAATAATCAAACACCCAAGTTTTCCTAAACAGCTAAACACTTGAAATAAGTTTAAAAACATCCACTTCATGCCACAGTACCAACGGTCCAGCCGTAGAAGGGTCAAGCCAACGCCTCACATGTGGCCCGCCGTACTGCCATAAACCCTAAGGTTCAAAAGGCAGTTCAAGACAGTCAGATAATCGAGTTAAGGTTTGTTGTCTTCTAGAGGGTCCATCGCATTACTTGCACGACTTAGAACATTCTTAAACTACGGAAAAATCCAACACTTGAAAATTTTCCGGCAGGGGAAAAAGTGAGATATTGATATCCGGTCGAACTTTTTAACACGTTCTAAATTACCCGGAAAAACACATAGACGAAGTTAAACTTTCCGATCGAATCATCAAGTCCCCAATACAACCCAGAAAACTCAACTCTTGAGTATAAATTAAAAATTCCTAGAAAACACAGGAATTACATATGGACATTACTGTGCAAACAGTGACCAATGAAGCTACAGTATGGCCGCGGAACCGCCGCGCAACCTAGGGTAGGGCCGCGGTTCCGCGGCTCCTTGATGGAGTTAGGGTCACGTGCTGCACAGTAATTCCTAAAAAACCCTGCTGAATTTTTGGAGTATTTTTAATTTGGAAAAATCCACAGTTTTAAAAAATGTACAGAGAAGGGTATAGATTAGGGTTTCGGGGTTCGATCGGATTTGTAACTTCGTCTACACTTCGCCTAAAGCTCTAGCTAGGCTCTGATACCACTGTAGGGTTCCTAGGCACACTCATGAGGTTCTACAAGGCATCAACCATGCCAAAATCAAATTTTTATGTGCCGAACAACCCTATGCAAGATCGTATACTAGAGATTAGGCGAAACTAAAAGCAAGTAAACTACTTTACTACTAAGTGAAAGGGATTACAACCTTTGTAAATCCGGCCCTTCACTTCTAAAGCTCTGTGTTGACGTCCCTTCGCTGTGATCATCGGGATCCCGGACTCTAGCGATAGTTTCTTCGGAGAAATGAGCGGGCTAGGTCGTTGACTTCGAGGCCGAAGATGATCTACGTCGAGGAGACTCAAACTCAAGCTATTCCTTCACTTGGTCAAGAACTTTGTGAAGAGAACAACCTAAACTAAATGGCAAGTAGTAGAGGATGATGAAATAGGAAGTGGGTTTACTTTAGATTTGGATTTCTCACTCAAAATCTTCACTTGAAATTTTTCTTGCAAGCTTTCTTCTTCTTGAAGAAGAAGAAGAAGAAGGAAAAGAAAATGAATTATGAATTAACTAAAATGAATAATCAAGTGAAGTATATCATAATGCAACCATGGGTGAGTTAACCTTTGTAGAGACTAAACCCTAGTTTGAGTTAATGGTTAGGTTAGTGAAAATCTCATGCAAAACAAAATGGTTAGACTTTGTCAAAGATGCTTAAAAGCTTCATGAAGCTTTAAGCAAAAAAACGAAGAAAGCCACCATTTTGTTTTTACCAAAATAAACAAAAACCCAAATCATTGTCTCAAACATGGTGTAATTCATAAACACACCCAAGTTTGCATGTATCATCAATCATGATACAAACTAGTGCACAAACATATATCATATATACAACTTGTGCACAAAAAGTGAAAAAGTCAATCTTAAGTGAACCAATAGTAGTTAATGTAAAGTAATATATCAAATATATAATTATACATTAAATCATTAAATCAATACTTGATTTAATGATCCGGTCATATCGCATATAACCGACTAATATCAAGTGTATCAATATATCGAATCAACACTCGATTCGGTAACCCGGCTATATCTCATATAACCGTCTGATAATACAAATCGTGAGAATAGAACACAGTATCACATACTGGTATTATTCTCGGTCCCGCACATATCTCATATGCGCTCCTATTTCGTTTCGCTTGAGCCAGAAAACCTCTGTGTAGGACTCTAAAGACTCGTCAATACGCCGGCAATAGACGGTGATCATATCAATCATCCACAAGCCGCAAGCGGTCTGCTAAACGTAACGGCCACCCAGGTATTGAGCGATCAGAAGATCAACGAGCAAGCCTGCTCACACTCCTGCGAATCCAATCAGTAACACTTACCGCACAGTCCGGTCTGTTCGTCTGATATGTCGCATATCTCACCTAGGGGGTAAACGTCAGACCCCAGCAGCTTGATAAGTCATGCCGATGTAAGGTCCATAACAAGCATGAAACTACTGATAACACTTACCAGTAAATCAGTGCATCCCTGGCCAGGGATTTCCAGTTATGGCCAGTCGAGCATAGCGCAACATCAACCCCCAATACCGGGAGAGACGAATCCCCTCCTATCGCTCAATGCCTCCATGTGAATCGGGACTGTATCC
Source organism: Agapanthus africanus (assembly GCA_030015575.1). Taxonomy (NCBI): domain Eukaryota; kingdom Viridiplantae; phylum Streptophyta; class Magnoliopsida; order Asparagales; family Amaryllidaceae; genus Agapanthus; species Agapanthus africanus. Next base: position 391,690,259 of record JASDDO010000012.1, on the reverse strand, counting down.
AAAAACAACCTGTTTGCATGACTCAGTAGAGCCGTGGTAGGGTGAAAATCAAAGCACAGTGAGAGACACACAAGACTCTATGACGATCTCGGGTCAACAGACTAAGCAGTACCTGTTTCACCAGAGAACTGCCATCTGACGTGAGGTATAATACCATCTGGGAGTTCTCGGCGAGTCCGTTCAGTGTACCCAGTCACCACTGAGCACCCGCATACCATCTCTGATGTCAAACACCAATGGATATGGGATCATCCATCGCCCATCACATGGGTCGAGAAGATATGTGCTAGTCTACTCTGGAATATCGATGTCCCGTCTCGATATTCCCACGACTAGGAACATTGAAGGATGTACTCATGGACTACCCAGGCCCCACTAGTATGATCTACATCATAGTCCTGCAAGTCGAGTACACATCCTAAGGGCTTTATCAACATGAAATAGAGAGACAGCAAGTATACATGTTAAGATAAAGAGCAACCAGATCGCATACTATCATGTCGAGCAAGAATGTCCTACCTATATATGTCCCAGCATCCACTACAATATACATCTCATGTACAGTAATGGCCTCTAGGGCATACATATAACTAACAATCTCCCACTTGCACTTGGGCCATCTGTAGCAGTGGTTGCAGTATCTCATACTCAACCATCCCATATAAGTCTCTCTCTGGGAAAAAGGCCTTTGTGAGTGGATCCGCTGTGTTGTCCTCTGAGTCTACTCTCCTAACCTCGATCACCCTGGAGATCAACTATCTCCATGATCAGGTGATACTGCCTTGGAATATGTCTGGGCCACTGATGGGACCGGGGTTCCTGGGCAGTAACCGATAAGTCATGCCGATGTGAGGCTCATAACGGGTCGAGAAACTACTGATAACATTTACCAGTAGATCTCCATATCATCTCTGGCCAGGGACTTCCAGTTATAGCCAATCGAGCACAGCGCAACATCAACCCCCAATACCGGGAGAGACGAAACCCCTCCTATCGCTCATTGCCTCCATGTGATTCGGGACTGTACCCAAAAGCCACCGTTTTTCACGTTCTCTTGAACGTGGTAAGGTGGAAATCAAAGCACATTGGGAATCACACAAGACTCTATGACGATCTCGGGTCTACAGACTAACCTGTACCGGTATCAACAGAGAACTGCTATCTGACGATAGGTATAATACCAACTAGAAGTTCTCGGCGAGTCCGTTTAGTGTACCTAGTCTCCAATGAGCACCCGTATACCATCTTTGATGTCAAACACCAATGGATGTGGGATCATCCATCGCCCATCATATGGGTCAAGAAGCGTATACGCCAGTTTACTCTGGAGTATCGATGCCCTGTCTCAATACACCCTCGACTAGGAACAATTATATGATGTACTTGTGGACTACCCTGGCCCTACTAGTATGATCTCCATCATAGTCCTGGTAATCAAGTAAACATCCTAAGGGCTTCGTCAACATGTGAGAGCAAGACAGTATCACAATACAAGTCAATATGTTAAGACAAAGAGCAACCGGATAACATACTATCATGTCGAGCAAGAAAGTCCTCTCTATATATGTCCAAGCATCCACTATAATATACATCACATGTACAATAATGGCTTCTAGGGCATATACATAACTAACAGGTTCCGCTCTATCTTATAACTGTTATAAGTCCGAGCAGGAAATAGGGGAATATCAGGATTCCTACGCGACCCAATCGAGGAATGAGCTTGTTGATGCATATTCTTCGGGTGTGTTCATTACCAAGAACCGTTTCCCAGTATCCTCTACGTCCTAGGTATGAGATACCGGATCAGGATCCCATATATGTAATCTATTACATGGGCTACAGATAGGTAAAGAACTGGGATTGAGTGATATGTCTCTAAGTGTTAGAGAATGGTGCAATTGTTGCAGCCAAGTCAGTTGGCAAATATCACCTTGTATTACCAAATGGTAACTACATTGATTCTGAACAAATATTATTACATGCCGAACCTGATATACAACATTACATCAGTTTCTTTATTTAGTTAAAGAAGGAAATAATTTTGTATTGTAGGATAATGTTGTGACATTTTCCTTAATCAAGAGTTAATTGGATCAGGCACGTTATGTAATGGCATTTACGTTCTAAATCAAACCACAGTTCAAAGTATTCGGAACACACACAAGAGGAGTAGTTCAGAAATGAACGAATACTTCTTGTGGCATTATTGACTAGGTCATATCAATGCGACACGACTAGGTAAGTTTCATTAAGAATGAATATTTGAATCCGTTCGAATTTTCATCGTATGATACTTGCCAGTCTTGTCTTAAAGGTAAAATGACCAACACTCCGTTTACTGGAAACAGAGAAAGAGTTATTGAACTCTTGGGATAGATACATGATGATGTATATAGTCCTATGTCTACAAATTCCAGGGTTGGTTCTTTGTACTTCATTACATTCATCGAAGGTCTCTCAAGATTCGGACTTGTGTTCCTGTTGAAACACGAGTCTGAAACTTTTGAGAAATTCAAGGAATATAAACTTGAAGTTGAGAACCAGACGGGTAGAAGTATTAAGTCCTTCGATGTGATCGAGGAGGAGAATACTTGAGCACGGAGTTCCTGGATTTTCTAAATAGAGAATAGGATTCTCTTTCAGCTTACTCCTTCGTATACACCACAGCACAACGGTGTATCGGGGCGGAGGTATCGCACCCTATGAGATATGGTGTGCTCTATGATGAGTACTGCTGAGTTGCCTGTTTCCTTTTGGAGTTATGCACTTGAGAAGCTGCATACCTATTGAATGGGGTTCCATCCAAATCAGTGCCTACCACTCCATATGAGATATGGAATGGGAAGAGACCATCTCTTGGGGTTATCCGGCCCATGTTGAAAAACAAAATTCGGATAAGCTCGATGCAAGGTCAGTTCTGTAAGTTTGTTGGATATTCCAAACATTTGCGAGGGTATATCTTCTACCCCACTGAGGAGCAAAAGCTATTTTGTTTCTCAGTATGCCACCTTTTTAGAAAAGGAATTTCTTGTGAAGAAATTAGTGGTCATGAGGTAGAATTGGAAGGAGTTCCAGCTGGACAAACTAACAGATGATGATTTGGTGGACCCAAAGGATTCAATAGTCTCCAACGAACCTCAACATCTCCCCGAATCTGGTAGGGTTCCTCATCCACCTAAGAGATACTACGGTTTCCTCGGTTATGGTGGGATCGAGGATTGCATCATGGTAGATGATGGCCCAACCAGGTTCGGGCAGGCCATCACGAGTGAGGACTCTATGAAATGGCTGGATGCTATGTAATCAGAGATGGAATCCATGTACACCAACAAAGTATGACTTTGGATGTTGCACCTGAAGGGGTAAAACCCATCGGGAGCAAAAGGATTTTGAGAAGATTCATGGTGTAAATGGAAAAGTTGAGACTTTCAAAGCTAGACTTGTAGTAAAAGGTTTTCTTCAATAACCAGGTATGGTTTATGATGAAACTTTTTCTCCAGTGGCTATGCTTAAGTCCATCAGGATTAAAGCTCTCATCGCGGAGTTGGAACATCTGTTTTGATGTGGCAGTCAAAGAGTTTGACTTCATCAAAAAGATAGATGAACCTTTTAAATACAAAAACGTTGTAGAGAGTAAGGTTGTCTTCCACGTATTGTACGTAGATGACATACTCTTGATAGGAAATGGCTACACTTGGTCAAGCTCCTCTTATCACGAGGATTCTCCATAGAAGATCTGGATGATACCTACTACATCTTGTGGATTATGATCTATAATGATAGATTTAAGTGGATGTTGGGAGTGTCCCAAATCCAGGTACATTAACACCATACTAAAGGAGTTTAGTATGGAGGATTCTAAGCATGGTGGTTTGCCCACTTACTCAGGAATCGCTTTCTCCAAAAAGATGTCTTCCAAGACTGATTTGGAGAGAGCTCACATGCAAGAGATACCCTATGCTTTGGCAGTAGGCTCTATCATGTATGCGATGTTATGTACCAGACCGGATGTAGCTGACTTACTAGGTGTAGTGATCAGGAATCAATCGGGTCTTGGGAAAATCACTGGATAGCTGTGAAGGCCATTCTTAAGTACTTGAGAAGCACTAAAGAAATGTTCTTAGTATTTGGTAACGGTGAACTCCAGTGGGAGTCCTTTACTAATTCGAGCTCCCAGAGTGATAAAGTCGACTGAAAGTCAGTCACGGGCTTTGTCTTTACCCTCAGTGGAGGGACGGTATGTTGGAAGAGTTCCAAGCTGTATACCGTGGCAAACTAGACGATAAAGGCTGAATACATCGCTACCAATGATGCTGCCAAAGTAGATGTCTGGATAATTCTTATTCATGAGATGAACATAGTTCCTACCATTAAGCGTCCAATAACTATTATTGTAACAACAATGGAATTATGGCTTTGGCCTAGGAATGCCTGTCCCATCAGCGATCCAGACATATTTTGAGGACAATATCACCTGATCAGGGAGATGGTTGATCTCCAAGGGATCGAGGTAAGGAGAGTTGACGCGAAGGATAACACGGCGGATCCACTCACAGAGGCCTTTCCGTAGAGAGACTTTTATGGGGCGTTGGGTATGAAATACTACAACAAATGACTTTAGTCCAAGTGGGAGATTGTTAGTTATATGTATGCCGTAGAGGCCATTATTATACATGTGATGTATATTATAGTGGATGCTTGGACATATATAGGGAGAACTTTCTTGCTTGATACGATAGTATGCTATCAGGTTGCTCTTTATCTTAACATGTACATTTATTGTCTCTCTATTACATGTTGATAAAGCTTTTAGGATGAGTACTTGACTACCAGGATTATGATGCAGATCATACTAATGGGGCAGAGGTAGTCGGTAGGTACATCCTTCAAATGTTCCTAATCGTGAGAGTATCGAGGCGGGGCATCGATATTCCAGTGCAGACTAGCGTATATGCTTCTCGACCCATGTGATGGGCGATGGATGATCCCATATCCATTGGTGTTTGATATTAGAGATGGTATACGGGTGCTCAGTGGAGACTGGATACACTGAACGGACTCGCCGAGAACTCCTAGATGGTATTATACCTGTCGTCAGATAGCAGTTCTCTGGTGACACTGGTACAGGTTAGTCTGTCGACCCGAGATCGTCATAGAGTTTTGTGTGATTCCCACTGTGCTTTGATTTCCACCTTACCACGTTCAAGAGATCGTGCAAAACGGTAGTTTTGGGTACAGTCCCGAGTCACATGGAGGCAATGAGCGATAGGAGGGGATTTCGTCTCTCCCGGTATTGGGGGTTGATGTTGCGCTATGCTTGATTGGCCATAACAGGAAATCCCTGGCCAAGTGTCACGACCTGAAATTGGCACGTGACAGTGTCACGTCCCGAAAGTACGGAACATGACTGGAACTTAGGCTACGAACGTCTCAAGGCGTACGTGCTCTAAGTAAGCCGAGCCCAGAAATCCAAACCAAGAAGAGTAGTAGAGTGTAGGAAAAACCATCATAAGTCAACCAGCTAGCAATATAATATACAACGCCTAAAGGCGAGGATCACAACAGAAAGAAACTCCAACAACAAGAAATCCACAGAATATAACGTGCGACTCTAAGGTCGAAAGAATGAACATCACTGGTCTCTATCTCAAATAAGTACATGTTTGGTTGATGGAACTTCTAGATACAACTGAATATAATATACAATGTATAATGATGGGTACGATACAAACAACCCACCTACTACCAAGTCACCTGAAAGAAACTGTGCCCGCAAAGCCGTAATGCAACCCGTACGGCAACACCTGCAAGAAACTGGGGCACAACGGGGGTGAGTTGCCAACTCGTGAGTAGAAAAAGATCTACGAACAGAAAATCGCATGTATGACGCAATCCTAGGTCATACGATCATAATATATAATCCTCAAATATATAACCAGCAATCTATAACAAGACTAGGGTAACTATCTAACCCAAAAGTAATCCTATGTACCCGTGTCAGTGCATCAGGTGGCAATGTATCATATGAATGATGTATGAATGCACGAAACAGAATGCATGTACTGAAGAAAACTGCCTTCATAAAGTTGTGAGATTTCTTTATTTCTAAAAGGAGATATCATAATAAAATCAGCATAAAACAGTGCCTAGCATCGGCACAAAACAAAAATCTCAATATCTCGATATCTCTGTATCATAATCTATGTACCTCAATATCTCAAATCTCAATGTCTCAATCATAATATCCAGGACGCCGTCAGTCCAGATCGGCCCATACCATCCATCTCATGACTACGACGGTATCCTCCGGATATCCGACGTGTCGGGTAAAATCACCGGTCGGTCGTGCTCCCCTGCCAGGCCAACGCCATCTCCTGTGATCTTCTTGCCCCGGGGTACCGCACCGGCCCCACCATGTACCCGAAACGGTTCATCCGCCTCCTCGAATCGGGTCTCGAAATCCATCAACAAAACTCATGGTGAACGACTCATATATCATGGAAAAACCGCATTTTTTTATTTAAAAAGAGAGAAAGCAGTTTATATATGTTTTGCGGTTTTCCTCCAAGTCCAGGAAACATCATGGAAGAATCATCAATAGTAGGTAAACCATGAATATAAGCATGAGAATCCATGAATGCAGCATATAATGAATAACAGTATGCATGATGTGACAAGTAATAACTACAATGTCAAGCTGGCGTATAAGGAAAGCATACTAATATCATGTCACTACTAGCTAGCAAGCTAAATCAAGAAATAATATTTTCTAAGTGTGCATGACATGGCAATTACCGATGAAGATGTGTGTGCGCTGGCAAATAAGTGTACGTGGTACATACGCATCATCGGTAATGGTGCTGGTGTCCTAACGGCATGATATCAATAATGGAATATAAATCACAACAGTATGCGATGCAGAGCAACAATAATAATGTGCAGGAGATGAATACTAAACACCAAGATAGCTAAACTACATCTAATGTCATAAGAGTCATAGAGCTACACCACTATAAGGCTGAGCTAAAGCTAACGGTAGGTAAGGGAAACCGCCTAACCTCTGAGTCGATACATATACATACATACATACATACATACATACATATATATATATATATATATATATATATATAGTCGGTGATCCCGCCTCGATAATATCACATCCGATAACATATCTCTATAATCCATTATTCCCAAATCAAGAGTGCGGATCAAACATCAAATTTTAGCTCGTACGTAAATCCGTCGTACGGCATCCCCAAATCTGGGTACGGGTCAATATCACATTCGTCATATCATCCATCTAGTATTCTCTTTATCATGATCATCATCTGGGGTACTGACCTACGTCTAGTACAATGCTAATATCGTCACTATAATCAACATCTGACTACTGATCGACAGTCTCGTATAAATCGATATCATCATCACATATCCTCATAAGGAGTAAACATCGCCGAATGCGGCCGATCATAATTATCTGGTCATATCATATCATATCATATCTCACAACATAATCACATGTCGATCACTTAGTATATATGTCACCATTCCTATGGCATCATTATCCCCAAAATCCTCTAAAGCATCAAGACGTATCTTAATTATGAATTTTACCATATCACCGATATCCTAATCTTGGATCAAATATCATCGACTTATCTCAATCCCAAGTCTCATCCTCAAGTCTGTATGTGAACACGTAGTCCCATACCTATGTGAACACATATCCATATAGAATCTCATAACCACATATGGACACGGATGTATGCAAGTATGTATGTGTGTATATGTATGTGTAGAGCACCCACTACCTAGGATTTCGTAACCTTTCACCAATCCAACACACTAAAATCCACCCGACTTCTCCCCGTCATCCACCCGACTGCGGGGGTGCTATACGTCATCCACCCGACTTCTCCCCGTAGATATAAATCTACTCACCTGTCTTATGTGTGCCGGTGCCGATGTCGCCATTTGCATCTGCAACGCTTCGACGCCAGTTGGGTACCTACAAGGATATCACACGCTAAAACACATGAAAACCATGTCGGAAACCAAAACGGTGCACGTTGCGCCCATAGGTAAAAACCTGTGGCCTCGTGTCATAACGCAGCCAATATCCACTGTCGTTGACGTCCAAACTCCACCCGACAGAACGAATCACCGATACCAAAAACTCATACGAAAACAAGTCGTAAATCATACGCCAACTCATGAAAATCAACCCAGATTTTACCCTAACAGGAATCGGTCAAAACTAGACATACCCAGGGTCAAGTTTACAGGTAAAAGAGCCGTGCACGCAAAACGAGGGGGTTCCACCCAGGTCTGGCCTCAAATTGCGGCCAGAGGGAATAAAATGGCGGCCAGGGAAAGGAGGTTGGGGTTAGGGTTTTGGGTGTTGGTTTCTATTTGCCTGCATATCTCACTGCCAAGTCAATTTCATTTTAAGGTTCCCGTGGTGAGAGTAGATCTTAGAAACGTCAATAAGTCGACAAAATCGCTAAAATACGCCAAGTCGAAACTTTCAGGTAACCTACTGGAAATCTGGGGTATCTTGGTTAAACTAGTCTCAACAGCACCTAACAAGGCTACCCTAACAATCAAAACTATCTCTTGGCCAAACCTCACTCAAATTCACTAAAACTAGCACTAGATCACAAATATAACACTAAATTTCAGTCTTAACAACTATAACTTAACAAGATAGGAGTTGGGTTGCAAGATTATACCTTAAGGGTCCTAGAATGAAGGAGAAGGGAAGATGGAGGAGAGGAAAGGGGTTGCTGCTGCTGCTGAGCTGCTCCTTTGGGGGCTGTTTGTGTTGCTGTTTTTGTGTGCTGAAGCTGTTTTGCTGGTTCTGTTGCAGCTGCTGTTGCTTTGGGTTGAGGTTGTGTTTGCTTAGGATTTGTTTAGGTTTTCTGTAGCTTCAGCAGCTGCTGTTGTTGTTTTGTGGCGAGTTGTTGTGATTTTGGTGTGGGTATAGTGGTGTTGTGATGTTGCAATGATGCTAGGGGCTGTTTCTTGCTGCTGTAGCAGCTGATGCATTTGGGGCTGTTTCTGGTGTTTGCAAAGGTGCTGATACTGTTGTATTGGTGTTGTGTTGGGGGGGTTTATGATGTTGGGCTGCTTTGGTGGCTGCTGCAGGAGTTATGATGTTGTGTTGAAGTTGTTGATGGGGTTGTGTTGATGTTACTGCTGTTGCTGATGCCATGGCTGAAATGTGTTGAGCTGATGCAGTTTCAGCAGCTGATGTAGCTGCAGGTATAGGGGGGCTGTTTTGTGGCTGAAGTAATTGCTGATGGGTTGATATGGGGGCTGAAAAGTGTTGATGGGAGTGTGTAGGTGTGGGCTATGGTGCTAGGGACTGGTGTAGCTGCTGATGTGGGCTGCTGTTACTATGGCTGTAGCTGAAGCTGGTTCTTTTTGTTGTTCCTTGGCTGTTTGCAGCAGCTAATGCAGGGGCTGTTGCTGATTGGTGTAGAGTTGTGGTTGTTTTGGCTGATGTAGGGTGAAGTGTTGTGTATAATATGGTGGGGTGTGAGAGTGAGAGATGTGAGGAAAGATGTGATGAATGAGAGGAAGTGGTATGAGTGAGAGGGGGTGAAAGAACACAAGGGATTATGGAATGAGATGGATCATGGTACACCCAAACCACCTCTCTCTCTCTTAATGTTGCTTGCTCAAACCATCAAGGCTTTCCCTCTCTCACCTACCTACAAGTCAACCTCTACCCTAATCAAATTTAAGCAAAACTACACCCTTAATTAAACTAATTATCTTAACCAAAAAGTTAACCCATCATGGTCATCTACATGGTTCAACCCTAGGCTTAACATGAGTCCAAAACATGAGACAAGTATGGAAAATGTTATGTGCACATTTTTGCACAAAAAGCCAAAAAAATCCAATTAGCGATTTTTAATTGCGGTTAACACCAAAATAGCATTTACATAACCATAAAAGCTTAAAAATGACATATTCAACAATATGCCCTATTTTAGAATTTCCATAAGTTTTTCCCAAAATTTTCCCCATTTATCGGTATTTAATTATCCCGACTATTAAAATATTCATTAAAAATTAATATTAAATTATGAAAATTCCCAAAAATAATTTTTTATTTTTTTGAAATGTTACAGTCTTCCCCCCTTAAAGAAATTCGGTCACCGAATTTAAATTCAAATCTCCAAATTCTAAAAACATTTCAATAAAATGTCCAAGTCAACGGGGCTCCGAAATCATCAATACATAAAAGGCATCATAGCGCAATACATGCGCATGAGCAACGAGCAGATAACTCGAAAACAAAACTCCGTCAAGCTTGCTGCAATCATCGGAGTCGAGGCGAAAACACGAATGCCAAATCCAAGGCAAAACATACATGCTAGAAATCGGAACTATACATATAAATATGTGGAGGAAATGCATGCCAAATTCTTTAAAGTCGATGTACAATGCGCCTAACACTGCACCGTGGTGGACGTCTTATAAGAAAATAGCTATATACGTATATATCTTTTGTTTAGTATGCACGATCCGCCGCTTTGAAAACAATTTAGAAGGGTTTCCTCGTTTTAAACGTTTCGTGTCGTATCGGACACGCATGTAAATAATGAGACTATAGCTCGCTTTTGGAAATCCCTTTGAAATCTATCAGTGCATGCAAAATATATCCAGGCACTGTCCTTTGACTAGTCCTTCTCAGTACGAAAACAAATCGCAATATCATAAAAATGTACTGCTCCATAAGAAATCAATCCTAAAAGTGCATATGAAAACCCTGTGCGTCCGGTGCGCACGGAAATCAAAGTCTATACATGTGCCAAGAAGGTGAATAGAAACAATATCAAGGTGCAACGGTTGTGCACGAAGCATCTGTCAAGGGCAACGTGTGTGCCTGACAGCAAAACAGGTGCATCTGACATGCACGAAAAATCCCGATTTAGTGCATCTGGCGTGCACCAAATCTCATCTCAGAACATGCGCCCAACATGCGCTACAAATCCAAATCCGGTGCATCCATTATGCACGAAATCATGAAAACCCAATATCAAGTGCCGAACACGCGCAAAATCCAATCAGGTGCATAAAGTGCACAAAACCAATATCGAACATCCCAATCGAAATCGAAGTCCAGTGCAACTAAGTGCACAAAATACGAATCCCTGCACTGCAAGCATATGTGAACTATACCGAGTGCAAAAACCAAATCGCGTGCGTGCCTACGCACAAAATCAACTCAAATGTATGAAACCCATGAAGTCATAAACATGTGAAACCAAGGCACAAAAACGATATCAAGTGCAACAACTGTGCAAAAATCGTAAATACTCAATAGGTACCACCATGGTGCATGAAAACAAATATTATGAATCCCAATCATCAAAACCAAATCATGCGAATAAATCGCCCAAAATACCGAAAACAAGTATGGCGGAATAGTTCCGCTCAAGCGCATCCTCCAAGAATCTCTGGCCAACTGTCGTGGTTACTCATAGCATGTCTCGTCGATGATCCTGAACTCTGGCCTACTGGTGTGCGTAACATGACCACACCTGGGTCCAAGTCTTCTCTGTGGATTACCAATCTCACGATCCATCGGCTCATCGGCCCTGTCAGGTGTGCTAACGGGGACGATTCCGTTCTGGCACTTCTCTGGTCATTTCTCGATCAATCATAGCGACCACTCGTAAAGCAGCATGTCACTGGCGTCGGCCTTTGACTCTCTGAATGCACGTGACACAACTGATCCTGGGTGCAAATATCATTGCAGCAGTGTCCTGGAAGGAATCCTGCTCATGGTCTCTTCCAAGTCTCATTTCTGCTTATCTGTCCGGAAGTCATCGTCCTTTACTATATCTGCTTCTTGCTCCGGCACGGCTGCATACTCATTGCGACTCCTTCTGGAAGGTATATCCAGTATTATGCCTCGACATGCGCATCGCATCTCTGGTGTCGGCGGTGTGGAACGTCATCCCGTCCAGATCTGGTACGAACCTCTTACTCCACTTTCTCTAATGTCGAATGCTTCGGAATCGTCTCGTCGTGGCTGCATGGACTGAGCTCCAACGGCTATCCTCGTATCTGGAGTCTCCCAAGAAAGGCATCTCACCACCTAGCATCCGAATTAAGTCGAGCCATCCGATCGATTTGTCAAAACCTCATAATCCCCTAAGAGCTCAACATCTTGGGTAGAGTATAATAGTATCGAGTACATACCACAGCATTGGTGGCCCAGCCGTAGAAGGGCAAACCCAAGCCTCACTAATGGCGCCGCAGAACTGCCGCAAACCCTAAGGTTCAAAGGCTTTCACACGGTCATTAAGTCGAGTTAGGGTTTCATTCTTCTAGAGGGACCATAGAATTGCCTGCATGTCTTTCCGAATACCTTAAACTTGGAATAATAGGTTACTGACATTCGATCGTCTCTGTCGACTCTCAACGTCTCTGCGTGAAGTCGTCTCAGCTGGAATCAATCTATCTGATGACCTCGCATCGGGGTAGCGAACGATCCACCTGTCCTAGTCATTCACCCTTGGTGACTAGCGACCTTCTATCATCTCTTAGTACAATCTCGTACTGCAATAGTTCCAACATCTGGGCGATATCTCGTTGTTCGCAGCAAGAACTGGCTCGCTCGTCTGTACGCTGAACAGTGCCTCAATCGTCATGAATAAGCCATACATCAACGGTCATCAAAGTCTGGCTGGCCTCTGTCAGTGACTCAATCCTCTAGTGCTAATCTGTACGTCCGAGTAATCTCATACAGCGATCCATCCAACACTCGTGGCGCGAAAACACAGTAAAAAGACACATCTCTACAATCGTGTGTCGCCGGAATCACGCCCTGGTCAGTCCTCGTTCCTGACGAACTCATGCTGACCGCAACTCTAGCCGTAGCTCTCCCTGCCCGTAATCGTGGCAGCAAAACCAAACTGGTACCGATGAGGGTAGATCAGGAATGAATATGATACTGAACAAGGAAATGTACATCCTAAGGCTTCTTAAGTGGAGTGGCGTGTCGTAAATATGCCGCGGAACATACCAACGGTACGTCACTCTACTTTAGTCACCTATTACATCAACCAAGGGTCATCCTACGCTTCGAAGGTAAAACCTAACGCTCTGATACCAACTTTGTCACGTCCCGAGAGTACGGAACATGACCGGCACTTAGGCTACGAACGTCTCAAGGCGTACGTGCTCTAAGTAAGCCGAGCCCAGAAATCCAAACCAAGAAGAGTAGTAGAGTGTAGGAAAAACCATTATAAGTCAACCAGCTAGCAACATAATATACAACGCCTAAAGGAGAGGATCACAACAGAAAGAAACTCCAACAACAAGAAATCCACAGAATATAACGTGCGACTCTAAGGTCGAAAGAATGAACATCACTGGTCTCTATCTCAAATAAGCACATGTTTGGTTGATGGAACTTCTAGATACAACTGAATATAATATACAATGTATAATGATGGGTACGATACAAACAACCCACCTACTAGCAAGTCACCTGAAAGAAACTGTGCCCGCAAAGCCGTAATGCAACCCGTACGGCAACACCTGCAAGAAACTGGGGCACAACGGGGGTGAGTTGCCAACTCGTGAGTAGAAAAAGATCTACGAACAGAAAATCGCATGTATGACGCAATCCTAGGTCATACGATCATAATATATAATCCTCAAATATATAACCAGCAATCTATAACAAGACTAGGGCAACTTTCTAACCCAAAAGTAATCCCATGTACCCGTGTCAGTGCATCGGGTGGCAATGTATCATATGAATGATGTATGAATGCACGAAACAAAATGCATGTACTGAAGAAAACTGCCTTCATAAAGTTATGAGGTTTCTGTATTTTTAAAAGGAGGTATCATAATGAAATCAGCATAAAACAGTGCCTAGCATCGGCACAAAACATAAATCTCAATATCTCGATATCTCTGTATCATAATCTCTGTACCTCAATATCTCAAATCTCAATGTCTCAATCATAATATCCAGGGCGCCGTCAGTCCAGATCGGCCCCTACCATCCATCTCATGACTACGACGGTATCCTCCGGATATCCGACGTGTCGGGTAAAATCACCGGTAGGTCGTACTCCCCTGCAAGGCTCAACGCCATCTGCTGCGATCTTCTTGCCTCGGGGTACCGCACCGGGCCCACCATATACCCGAAATGGTTCATCCACCTCCTCGAATCGGGTCTCAAAATCCATTAGCAAAACTCATGGTGGACGACTCATACATCATGGAAAAACCGTATTTTTAATTTAAAAAGAGAGAAAGCAGTTTATATATGTTTTGCGGTTTTCCTCCAAGTCCAGGAAACATCATGGAAATCCGAATCATCAATAGTAGGTAAACCATGAATATAAGCATGAGAATCCATGAATGCAGCATATAATGAATAACAGTATGCATGATGTGACAAGTAATAACTACAATGTCAAGCTGGCGTATAAGGCAAGCATACTAATATCATGTCACTACTAGCTAGCAAGCTAAATCAAGCAATAATATTTTCTAAGTGTGCATGACATGGCAATTACCGATGAAGATGTGTGTGTGCCGGTAAATAAGTGTACGTGGTACATACGCATCATCGGTAATGGTGCTGGTGTCCTAACAGCATGATATCAATAATGGAATATAAATCACAACAGTATGCGATGCAGAGCAATAATAATAATGTGCAGGAGCTGAATACTAAACACCAAGATAGCTAAGCTACTTCTAATGTCATAAGAGTCATACAGCTACACCACTATAAGGCTGAGCTAAAGCTAACGGTAGGTAAGGGAAACCGCCTAACCTCTGAGTCGATACATATATATACATATATATAGAGAGAATCGGTGATCCCGCCTCGATAATATCACATCCGATAACATATCTCTAAAATCCGTTATTCCCAAATCAAGAGTGCGGATCAAACATCAAATTTTAGCTCGTACGTAAATCCGTCGTACGGCATCCCCAAATCTGGGTACGGGTCAATATCACATTCGTCATATCATCCATCTAGTATTCTCTTTATCAAGATCATCATCTGGGGTACTGACCTACGTCTAGTACAATGCTAATATCGTCACTATAATCAAGATCTGACTATTGATCAACAGTCTCGTATAAATCGATAACATCATCACCTATCATCACAAGGAGTAAACATCGTCGAATGCGGCCTATCATAATTATCTGGTCATATCATATCATATCTCATAACATAATCACATGACGATCACATAGTATATATGTCACCATTCCTATGGCATCATCATCCCCAAAATCCTCTAAAGCATCAAGACGTATCTTAATTATGAATTTTACCATATCACCGATATCCTAATCTTGGATCAAATATCATCGAATCATCTCAATCCCATGTCTCATCCTCAAGTTTGTATGTGAACACGTAGTCCCATACCTATGTGAACACATATCCATATAGAATCCTATTACCACATATGGACACGGATGTATGCAAGTATGTATGTGTGTATATGTATGTATAGTGCACCCACAACCTAGGGTTTCGTAACCTTTCACCAATCCAACACACTAAAATCCATCTTAACATTATTATTAATCCCAAATAACATATAATAATTGTTGGTGTGTATACGCATACGTATACATCACCACAGACTGCGGGGGTGCTATACGCCATCCACCCGACTTCTCCCCGTAGATATAAATATACTCACCTGTCTTATGTGTGCCGGTGCCGATGTCGCAATTTGCATCTCCAACGCTTCGACGCCACGTGGGGTACCTACAAGGATATCACACGCTAAAACATATGAAAACCATGTCGGAAACCAAAACGGTGCACGTTGCGCCCATAGGTAAAAACCTGTGGCCTCGTGTGCAAACGCAGCCAATATCCACCGTCGTTGACGTCCAAACGCCACCCGACAGAACGAATCATCGATACCAAAAACCCATACGAAAATAAGTCGTAAATCATACGCCAACTCATGAAAATCAACCCAGATTTTACCCTAACAGGAATCGGTCAAAACTAGACATACCCAGGGTCAAGTTTACAGGTAAAAGAGCCATGGACGCAAAACGAGGGGGTTCCACCCTGGTCTGGCCACAAATTGCGGCCAGAGGGAATAAAATGGCGTCCAGGGAAAGGAGGTTGGGGCTAGGGTTTTGGGTGTTGGTTTCTATTTTCCTGCATACCTCACTGCCAAGTAAATTACATTTTAGGGTTCCCGAGGTGAGAGCAGATCTTAGAAAGGTCAATAAATCGACAAAATCGCTAAAATACGCCAAGTCTAAACTTTCAGGTAACCTACTGGAAATCTGGGCTATCTTGGTTAAACTGGTCTCAACAGCACCTAACAAGGCTACCCTAACAATCAAAACCATCTCTTGGCCAAACCTCACTCAAATTCACTAAAACTAGCACTAGATCACAAATATAACACTAAATTTCAGTCTTAACAACTATAACTTAACAAGATAGGAGTTGGGTTGCAAGATTATACCTTAAGGGTCCTAGAATGAAGGAGAAGGGAAGATGGAGGAGAGGAAAGGGGTTGCTGCTGCTGCCGAGCTGCTCCTTTGGGGCTGTTTGTGTTGCTGTTTTTGTGTGCTGAAGCTGTTTTGCTGGTTCTGTTGCAGCTGTTGTTGCTTTGGGTTGAGGTTGTATTTGCTTAGGATTTGTTTGGGTTTGCTGCAGCTTCAGCAGCTGCTTTTGTTGTTTTGTGGTGATTTGTTGGGATTTTGGTGTGGGTATGGTGGTGTGGTGATTTTGTAATGATGCTAGGGGCTGTTTCTTGCTGCTGTAGCAGCTGATGCATTTGGGGCTGTTTCTGGTGTTTCCAAAGGTGCTGATACTGTTGTATTGGTGTTGTGTTGTGGGGGGGGGGGGTTTGTGATGTTGGGCTGCTTTGGTGGCTGCTGCAGGAGTTATGATGTTGTGTTGAAGTTGTTGATGGGGTTGTGTTGATGTTACTGCTGTTGCTGATGCCATGGCTGAAATGTGTTGAGCTGATGCAGTTTCAGCAGCTGATGTAGCTGCAGGTGTAGGGGGGCTGTTTTGTGGCTGAAGTAATTGCTGATGGGTTGATATGGGGGCTGAAAAGTGTTGATGGGAGTGTGTAGGTGTGGGCTATGGTGCTAGGGGCTGGTGTAGCTGCTGATGTGGGCTGCTGTTACTATGGCTGTAGCTGAAGCTGGTTCTTTTTGTTGTTCCTTGGCTGTTTACAGCAGCTATTGCAGGGGCTGTTGCTGATTGGTGTAGAGTTGTGGTTGTTTCGGCTGATGTAGGGTGAAGTGTTGTGTATAATATGGTGGGGTGTGAGAGTGAGAGATGTGAGGAAAGATGTGATGAATGAGAGGAAGTGGTATGAGTGAGAGGGGGTGAAAGAACACAAGAGATTATGGAATGAGATGGATCATGGCACACCCTACCCACTTCTCTCTCTCTTAATGTTGCTTGCTCAAACCATCAAGGCTCTCCCTCTCTCACCTACCTACAAGTCAACCTCTACCCTAATCAAATTTAAGCAAAACTACACCCTTAATTAAACTAATTATCTTAACCAAAAGGTTAACCCATCATGGTCATCTACATGGTTCAACCCTAGGCTTAACATGAGTCCAAAATATGAGACAAGTGTGGAAAATGTTATGTGCACATTTTTGCACAAAAAGCCAAAAAAATCCAATTAGCGATTTTTAATCGCGGTTAACACCAAAATAGCATTTACGTAACCATAAAAGCTTAAAAATGACATAATTCCACAAAATGCGCTATTTTAGAATTTCCATAAGTTTTTCCCAAAATTTTCCCCATTTATCGGTATTTAATTATACCGACTTTTAAAATATTCATTAAAAATTAATATTAAATTATGAAAATTCCCAAAAACAATATTTTATTTTTTTTGAAATGTTACAGACGGCCCTTAAACTATGCAACGTCTACAGGCGTAACGTAATTTAAGTAAACCGAAAACCCAGCAATCTAAACCATCAAAAGTAGTAAGTGATAAAACATTTTTAAAACTTTTGAAATCCCAACCCAAATTCTTTAAAATCCAACTTAATTCCTTTAAAAAATTTTGGCAGCACCTCCTTTGGAAAAACTAACCCCAAAAATGGGTACAACAAAAATATAAGTAAAGTATCCCCAAACGGGAGCAAATACACGCCCCAAAGGCGGAAAACAACCACCACAACAGATATACGACGCCATAGTGAAGAAATACAAGACGATATAAATAAAACTGCATAAAAGACCTCCAAGTCACAAAATAATATACAATATCGTCCTCACATCAAGTCTCTAAGTCATACATGAAAGTGGTAGATGGAGAGTACATGGTAAAAAATAACAATAAACAACATCAGATAGCCGCAAAACCCACCTATAGCTAAACTGCGCACAGTCAGCCGAAACGGTATCCGCTGTAAAAGATGATATGATAGGTGAAAAGCCCTGCCTCTGACTACTCTGAGGGACAACCTGCAAAACACTGTGGCACAACGGGGATGAGTTGCCAACTCGTGAATAGTAAATAACATATGCAGGTAATCACAAGTATGCACGTACAGCGTGAATCTAACACATGCAAGCTAATAGCAATAAATGGTCATATGTATGCAATAGTCATGAAAGGTACTCTAGCAGGTACAACTAATACATGAAGCAATAATATGACAATATGTATATGCAACAGTCATGAAAGGTACTCTATCAGGTACAACTAATACATGAAGTAATGCATATAAAATAAATGCGGAGTATGGGATAAAACATGTCATCCTCACGGAATCCTGACCTCGTGGTAGGACCAAAGTCCATCAAGACAATCAAAATCCTAATTTCCTCAAATCATCCCCCAAATTGGCTCTCATATACTGTAAGTCTCATATATCCTGAGTGTCCAATATTAAGTAAATCTCATATATCCTGTATCCAATATCAAGTAAATCTCATATATCCTGTATCCAATATCAAGTATGTCTCATGAAACCCGAGTGTCCTACATCTACACCCAAAAACATCATGAAAATAAGTGTCTAGCATCGACATAAAATACTCAATCTGAGGTGCCATCACCTGGGACTGGCCCTCCTGTGTCATGTACGTACATCCTTTGAACCTGGGTAAGCACTACCCAAAATCTGCAAGGCATGTGCGTACATAACCTCGATCGATATCCCCTAGATATCCGTCGAGTCCAAATACTATCACCGGATGACAAACGCCACCAGCCGTTCTCAACGGTATGGACCTTCGATCTTCTTGCCCCGGGGAACCAACCGGACTCCACCATGTACCCGCACACGGCCCACGACACCTCCTCGCATGGGGTATATATAAGCTCAGGACCGAGAAATCTCATGGTGGAAGCTGAAATATCATATCAAGAGAAACCGGGTTTTTCAAATAATGCATAATTTCATGAAACAACCACGGTCCTCAAATCCAGAAAACATTAAATAATGAATAAGTATAACTGCATGAATCAATACATATATATTAGCGTCCCATTCTACTAGTGTGTGTGTGTGTGTGTGTATTTATATATAACAGCGTCCTATTCCACTGTTATATATACTTAGGAGTAAAAATATCAGAGAACATCATATGAAATCCATGAATGTAATATATGCAACATGAAACAGTAATATGAGCATATAAAAGAAAACCGCTATTTAACTGCAACAAGTTAATATATATATGATGCGGTTCCTAATTTCTCCAAGTCCATATAATATCAAATAAAGATGAACATGTAGATATAGCCAGATATATGTGTAAATATGTAGGTATAGCAAGATATGTGTATCAATCTATCAATAATGATGTAATACCCTCTAGGTATATGTATAAGTATGTATGCAAGAGGTACATGTAGCTATGTCTCATGTGTGAATATACCTATCACTAATGGTACAATACCATATAAGTATATGAGTAACTAGCATGTAAACATGTCAAGGCATATGTGTAAGCATGTAGGTATACAGGTATGCTATATGTCATATGCATAAAGGAATATGAATCAATGTCTCAATGTCCCTAACCAAACAATATCATATATGTATGTGTGTTGTGCGTGTCATGGCAGTTATTGACGGTGTGAGTGGCATACAATCAGTGCTCGTGCAACATGAGCCGTAAATAATTGTGCAGTGTCCTAAGGGTACAAGTCCAAGCACAACAAGTAAATATGCAATGAGGTGTATGCGCAAACACTATATATGCAATAGAATATGCGACTAATATCATATCATCTCTAGCCCAGATGCATAACACCATGCGGGCGATTCCACGTATATATTAAATCTACTCACCAACGCTCCTGGCTAAGTAAAGCCAACCACCTGTTTCTCCTTCCTCGCAGCGTCCGAAGTCCCCGCCTGCGAACCTAAAACATAAAACAATATAACAAGTATGTATATTAGCAAACGAACAATAACACGTACAAACTACGTTTTACCGACACACCAACTCCAAACATACTCCCAAGTATTCGTTTAGTGGCTAATGTGCATAGCAACACTACGAAACCAACCCAAGAGAAAAACCATATAAAGTATACGAACCGTGTCGGATAACGTATCGCGTGAAGTCGTAACACTAGAAACTAGCTATGTGATCCCAGATTTTGTATACAGCAAAAACATAAAAATCCAGCAAGACCAAACACACTTAAACCACTGCAGACACCTACCCATAAAAACCCACACCCAAACTCCTTCAGAAATCCGAGGTCGCCGGATTTTCAAGGAAAGTCGCCGGCCAAATCCGAGTAAGAGGGGTTCGTGCTCCAGGTGATGTCCTATGGTTTTAGGTACAACACAACTAAATTGTTTGATTTTCTAGTATACTTTCGGGGTCACAGCAGATCACAGATATCATATATTGACACTAAAAATACGATATTTACATGAAACTTAACTTTAAACGTTCAAAACTGAAACTAAAAGGCTATACAACATTATGACATCATAAAGAACAGATAGAGATCTATACCTATCCACAAGAACTCAAAGATTCTAGCTTTCCAAGCTCCAAGGCATCCAAGAGGCAAAATTAGGCAAAAGAAGTGATTTTGGTGAGATTTAGAGAAGTTTTGTGAAGGATTAGTGAAGGTTTAGTGGTGAGGTGATGAGTGTTCTGTTGAGAAAAGAAGGGGATGAGAAATAATGAGAAGGGAATAAGTGTGAGAGAATGAAAGAAGAAAAAGATAAAGAGAAAAAGAGAGGTGAGTGCAAGAGTGAGTGCACCATTCAATTAATGCAAGCATATGCTCACCATGCCACCTCCTCTCTAAACAAAAACCCAAGACAAATATCTACACTCTCTCACCACAAATATCTAGATGTTTTAGGGTTATGGTTTAAACAAGGATTGGATTAAAGCAAAGGATTGGATTAAGTTAAGTGTCATGGTCACTAAAGCAAGATTAACACAAACACACCCTCACATTAACATGCACACGTATGTGCAAGCCCATAACAAATAATATTAAAATAATAATTAAATGTTATAAAATGTGAGGAACCCGAATTGGTAAACTTTTTACAGAAAACCCGCATTTCCGCTTAATTAACACTAATCTAAATCTTAAGGCGTTACACCAGGGTTGTTAAGATCTACTGGTAAGTGTTATCAGTAGTTTCTTAAACCGTTATGAGCCTCACATCGGCATGAATTATCAGGCTATTGGGGTCTGACGTTTACCACCCCCAGGCTGAGATGTGCGACATATCAGACGAAGAGACCGGACTATACGGTAGTGTTACTGATTGGATTCGCAGGAGTATGAGCAGGCTTGCTTGTTGATTTTCTGATCGCTCAATAACCGGGTGGCCATTACGTTTAGCAGACTGCTTGCGGCTTGTGGGTGACTGATATGATCACCACCTACTGCCGGTGTATTGATGAGTCTTTAGAGTCCTACACAGAGGTTTCCTGGCTCAAGCGAAACGAAGTAGGAGCACATATGTGATATGTGCGGGACCGAGATTAATGCGCGTATGTGATACAACATTCTATTCTCGTGATATGTGATATCGGTCGGTTATATGTGATATAACCGGGTTATCGGATCTGATTCGATAAGTTGATACATTTGATATTAGTCGGTTGTATGTGATATAGCCGGATTATTAAATTAAGTGTTGATTTAATAACTTGATGTATAATTATATATGTGATATATTAATTTACATTAACTAATATTAGCTCACTTAAGTATTCTTTTTCTCACTAGTGTATACTTAGTATATATG
The DNA here is from genome assembly GCA_030015575.1 of Agapanthus africanus. Lineage (NCBI taxonomy): Eukaryota > Viridiplantae > Streptophyta > Magnoliopsida > Asparagales > Amaryllidaceae > Agapanthus > Agapanthus africanus. Next base: position 391,667,975 of record JASDDO010000012.1, on the reverse strand, counting down.
CGATATATATTAATGTATATCTTTTGTGTCATGCTTGATGCCACATGCTACATGGGTGTATGAGACTCACACTATGCTTATAATAATGTAAGGTTTTGTTTATTTAAAGTAAATCAAATTAGTTGGAAATTGTTGTTTGTGTATATGCCCTAGAGGCCATTACTGTATCATACTAGTATGTATATTACTTAATGGAAGCTTGGGATATTCACCTTGTATATACAATCTTGCTCAAAATAGTAGTATGCTACTTGGTTTATTTCTACTTCAATGTGTACATGTGTTTATCTTTGTATATTGCTTATACACATTAGTGGAGCCCTTAGGATCTTTGCTTGATTACCAGCGATGTGATGGCCGTCACACTAGTGGGGCTGGGTAATCTAGAAGCACATCCTTATGCAGGTCCCTGGTCGCAGGACTATCGAGACAGGGCATCGATACTCCGGAGTAGACCAGCGCATGCGCTTCTCATCCCAGTGTGGGAGACGGTCTGTCCCACAGCCGTCAGTACGTCGTACTTGAGATAGTATGCGGGTGCCCGTTAGGTTACGGGTACACTGGACAGGACTCGTCGGGAACTGACCAGTTGGTATTATACCTATCGTCAGTTATCAGTTCCCAGGTGACATGAGTACAGCTTAGTCCGCTGACTTGACACTGTCACTTCGCCTCGGGTGTGTTCCCACTGTACTTTGATCACTACCCTACCACGGCTCAAAGGAGTCGTGCAAACAGGTGGTGGTTGGGTGCAGTCCCGAAGCACTTGGAAGCAGTGACGGTTAGACAGGATTCGTCTCTCCCGGTATTGGGGGTTGACATCGCGCTGTGTCTAGGAGAGCCATTACACGAGTAGTCCCTGGCCAGGGCAAACGAGATATACTGGTAGGTTTCCAGTGTTATCTCAGGGTGTTTTGGGCTTCGCTCCGGCACGACTTGTACCGCTATTGGGGGACTGACGTTTACCGCCCCCTAGGCCCGCCATGCGATGTATCAGACGAACAGACCGGACTGTACGGAGAATGTCACACTCTGGCTCAGTAGGAGTTCAGATGGGTTTCGCCTCGTCGGTCTTCTTGTCGGCATTACCTGGGGACCGTTACGCACAGCTAGTGCCGCTTGCGGTCTGTGGTTAAACCCACTGCCAGCGTAGTGTCGAGTCTTTAGAGTCCCACACAGAAAGCTTTTCGCCTTTAGGAAGAAGAGTAGAGGTCGCATGGTATTGCGACAGGTCGCATGGTTTTGCGACAGGGTTCGGTCACATCCGTGCACTTGTGCACGTACAGTGTCCGGACAGTTTACACTAGCGGGCTTTGGTTTAAGCCAGATCCTAGTGTACCTTATGGGATTGGATTTATCCAGTTTGCATTCGTGTTCCTCGGAACGCGGATGCGGGTGTGTATGCACAGTTGACAGGGAGGCACAGACAGCGGATTCTCATTAGGGTTGTTGACAGTTGACCGTTGACTTTTTGACTTTTTGCTCAACCCTAATGAGAATATGATATGTGATTAACTATTATATTAATTAAGTATTATGGTGACTTGGTTGTTGACTTTGTTGACTTGTTGACTTTTGTTGACTTGTTGACTTTGTTGACCGGTTGACTAGGCTTGACTAGTTGACCATCATGATAACCATGGCTATCATTTCATGCCAAAGACTTTTACTTGCTTGTTCATTTGAGTAAAATGAGTGCATGACATGATAGGGTTATGGTTGCTTCAACCATCACATAAGACTTTTGTTAATATGATGAGTTATGATTACTTTGGATTATGAGAGGGTGAGAGACAAAAGAGTTGCTCATTCTTTCTTGCTCATTCTCTCTCTTGTTCTTGAGCTCTCACCCTCATCCTCTTGCTCCCTCTCTTTGATCTATGGTTCTCTTGTCTCATGAGTTGAGAATCAAGAACCATAGATAAAATCCCATTCTATTTCTTCTCTACTCATTCTAGTTCACTAGGTTTAGCAAACCAAGTGAACTAGTTTCTTCAAAGAACGAAGAAGGAGCTAAAGGTTGGAGCTTTCAAGTGGATCTATCTTCGGCGTACGGAGACGACGAGAAGGAGCCATCGGACCACCACCGGAGCTTGAAGAGAAGGAGTTCAAGAAAAGCTAGGTATAACCATCTTCATCCGAGTAGCTAAATATCTTTAGCTTAGTATGCTAGTTTTAGTTTAGGTAAAGATCCCGACCTAGTTTAGTCCATGTTGCCTCTTGCGATAAAAATTTGATTTTATACCGTTTCCGCCTCCCCGTAAGCACCGGGGGGTCGCAACGTGGACTTACAGTGGTATCAGAGCCTAACTAAACTTAAACTAGCTTGGTAGTAAAGTGTAACGAAGTTCGGAACCGAAAAAAATCACAAAACCGGAATATTACAAAACCTGAGTTTCTGTTGAAATTTTTTTGGCTCAAAATGAAAAACTTTATACTTGTAAAATCGTCTCAGGGTTTTGTGAATGCACCCATGAAAAACGATCCACTGTTGAGCTCAAAGCGCCGCCCTTCCGCGGCACGAGATAGGCTCGTGCCGCGCAACCGCCGCGCTTTGTCGTCTTCTCTGCATCGTTTTTCGTGCAGTGTGTTTGTGTGTTGGTTTTGGGATTTTTGAAATATGTTATATGTGCCCAGATTTTCCAGAAAAGAAATTTCCTTTTGGGGTCCTATAATTCCGTATTTTTTCCGAACTTCACTGCACTTTTGACTATGATGGTTATATCTGTGATGCTTGCATGTATTGAACGTCGGCTAATCGCTATAAGTCGATTAGTCGGGGTTATACATGATCTGTAATGTGCTGGAATGTGTATATAAATATGTTGGATTGTCGCGGGTGAATAGCCGGGGGTTGTGAGACGAGAGTTTTCTTTTCTTGCAATTCATGTAAATTTGTAATTTGATGTAATAATTATTTGTATGGCCGCACAACCGGGTCGGGGTTGTAGCCGTCATTGTATAATTTCTTTTTACTGTTTTTGCTCCTAGGATAGACCCATGGAGGGGGTGCACAAACTACCGGGTATGCCGAAGTGTCGAGTGGCCTACTCATGGAGATGAGGGAGGTTACTACGCTTCGGGTACTTGGCGGGTAGTTTGCCGCACCCGTAGGGGTCTTGGGTGGGGTATTGGCTATTCACCGCGACCGTGTAATCTGTTTTTGTTACAGGCTCGTACAAATTACAGATTCCTAGTATATCCAATGTATTTATCTGTGATCTGAAATGTCTATCATTGCTTTCTATTTAGGCGTTGCTTATGTTTTACAGACGCGCTAGCCCAGCCCCCGCTCTGTCGTTAGTTAAGTAACCTAACGGGTAATGACGGGGCCCAGTGGCGAATGCGAATGGCATAAGCGTACGTCATATTTTGGTTGTTTTCTGCAATGGTAGGATTAAATGATGGGACGCATTAAGAGAACTAATGCAAGAATATCACGCATTAAAAGAACTAATGCAAGATAATAAACCAAGTTAAAGTCGTTGGAACACTTTCGAAAAACCACTCGGTTCTTTTCAAAACCAACTTTTAAATTGTAACACCTTAGGATAAGGGTTAGTGAATAATTATAATTAAATAATGGTTTTTAAATAAAAAGTTTACCAAACTGTGTTTTAAATATTTTTCCTAATTTAATAAACATTTTTCCAAAATTTTCCTAGGCTTGCACACACATGTGCATGTAAACTAGGGTTTTTAAATCAAGTAAATACAATAATTATTAACCATGGTGGGTTAATTTTAGGATTAAGTCTTATGGATTCTTAATTGGGTTTTTATTAGTTAACTAAAAGTAACTTTAATTTGAAATGGTTAGGGGTTGACTTGTGAGAGAGAGAGTGAGGGGGGCATCATGGCTCAAGCCATGCTTGCCATTAATGAGGTGAGAGAGAGAGAGGGTTGACAATTGGAAGCAATTATTTCCTCTCATTTCTTTTCTTTGTTTCTCTCATAACCCTCACACTCACACACACACACACACTCTTACCTGAACCAGAAGCAGCAGCAGCAACATGGAGGCAGCAGCAGCAGCATGAGAAGTAGCAGCAGCAGCAAGAAGTAGCAGCATCAGCAGAGGGAAACAGCAGCAGCAGCAACAGGGGGCTTCACAGCAACAGCAGCAAGCATCAACTTCGACTGCAGCCTCTTCTCTTCTCTTCTCCACCTTCCTGCAGCTCCCTAGGGTCGAGAGTGAGGTATATTTCCTATCTTGCTTCACTAGTTTGCCTAGTTAGTGTAGCTTTGCATCGGTTATTAGAAATTAGTGTGTTTTAGTGCGATATGGGGTGATTAGTGAGAACTTTGTGCTAATGAGGCGAGATTTGGTTTCAGTAGGATGATTGTGGTCTGTTGAGGCCATTGTAACTTAGTCGAACCCCGATTACACTAAAATACCACCAGTTTTCCTATGTGATGCAAAATGTCGTTTTTGTGCAAAAGTGAACTTTTCTGGATCTGCTATTGACCCGGTGAGTGCAGAATGAAATTGAGGAGACTGTAGTGTAGTGGAGTGGAGATGATGCACCAGGTGAAACCCGACCCCATAACTCCCCCCTTTGGCCGCCAAAACCGCCATTCTGGCCGCAATTTGCGGCCAGACAGGGGGTGTTTTGGTGGTTTTTGGGTTCTGTAGGTGTGTTTTTGTGTGTAGGGTATTTTGGTATATTTATATTTTTAAGATCATTTCTGTAGGAAAATCTGGGACCAAATACCTGTTTTGCCGTTTTTCTAAACCTTCGCGACACGCGCGGTACGTGAGTAGGTTTGGGTTCTGCGTATCGCGGCGCGTCGGGGTAGTTTCGTGGCGCGTGCGTACACGTTTTAGCGTATCGCGCACACGCGCGATTGGTTTGCGACACGGGTTTCTTGTTGGATTATAATGTCGCGTTTTGTGACTTAAGCTTATGTGTGATATGTGTATGTGATTTTAGGTTCGCAGGCCAGTGAGACGGACGCTGCGAAGAAGGGCAAGCAAGTGGTTGGATACACTTAGCGCGAGACACGGTGAGTAGATTTCACATCTACGGGGATATCGCCCGCATGGCGTTATGCGTCAGGGCTGATAGGATCTTAGTATTACATATTGCATTTACCTATGGACTGTCATCTCATATTGCATTTCCCTGCTATGTGTTATTGATATATGCTAGAACTGATAGAACACCACACTATTACTAACGGTTTATGTTGCACGAGCACTATTTACAAGCTACACACACACCGTTAGTAATTGCCATGCCACACTCACTGTAGAACTGCCATGATTATACTGTTGTATTATTGCTGTAGTTCATCTTACATGTGATTGATACGATTTTCATGTATATTGGGAGCCGCATGACATCTTTTAAAACCGGAAATGAAACTACTTTAAAAAGCTGTTTTCCCCTTACACCCATACCATGGATTGATGTATATTGTACCTCGCATTGGATTTATTATTGGTATTGGATTTTCATGTGATTTCTGTTTTGAGGACCGTGGAATTATTTAAGGAAAGATATGTTATTTTGAAAAACCCGGTACCTCGTGATATGATATTTTGGTGTGTCCACCACGCGTTTTCTCGGTGCTGAGACGTGTGCTTGAAACCCGATTCGAGGAGTGGATGTTCCGTTTGCGGGTTCGTGGTGGGCCCGGTATGGTTCCCCTCGGCGAGATGATCGATGGGATTTGCCGATTGAGCCTGGAGGCGGGCGAGTACCTACCGGTGATTGGTTGGACCTGGCAGTTGTCCGGAGGATACTGACCAGAGTCGAGTGATGGATGCGGGATGACCGTGCTGCCGGGGCCGAGGGCCGATACCGCAGACGGACCCCGTGGGGCCGGTCCGGACTGACGGTGCCCGATGTTCGAGGATTTACGTGTCGATGCTGGACACGGGTATTTTATGATGTTTTGGGTGCCGATGTTGGGCACTCGTGATTCCTCCGAGATATACAGGATTTGAGGGCCGATGGGTGTGCCGGCGCCTGAGTATATGTGGGATTTGGGTGCAGTTTGAGGCACCGATCATTGCTTTCCATGTTGACATAGTCCATGTAGATATTATTTATCCCATACTCAGTATTGATTACTATACATCTCATCCTGTGGCATTTACCTGTTAGAGTACATGCATTACTATTGTATCCACTGTTGACATGCATTGATATCATCTGCTGGCATTAGTAGAGCCACGCTATATGTGCATGCCTGCGATCACCTTTATATGTTATCTCTATTCACGAGTTGGCAACTCACCCCCGTTGTGCCATAGTGTTTGCAGGTTGCCCTTGGGAGTAGTCACGGCTGGCTGTTACCTCATCTTTTGGCACAGATACCCCTTTTGAGCAGAGATAGTCTTTTGCTGATAGGTGGGTTTTGTACGGTATCTGTTATATTTCAGTTGTATATTGATGTATCTAGTATTCTCCATCTACCCTTCTGTATTGACTTAGAAACAGTTGTGAGAACGATATGTATGATTTTTTGTTCTGGTGTCGAGCTCGCATGTGAGCCGACGTTACTTTATGCAGTCTTACCTTTTATGATATTGTCCTTGTTTTACTGTGTATTCTTCGCTACGGCGTCGTATATCACATTGTGATGCTTTATTCCTGTCACTTGTTATTTCCGCTACACCCTACTTTTACCCGATTATCGGGGCTGATGTTTTAAAAAGGGAAATGTTACCAAAATTATAAAACTCATAACTTTTGGACTAAAAAGGGATTTCTACTAAATAAATGGCAGTTTTTCAGACATTTACTATTGCTTTTACCAAATGTTTTAAATCACTCTATATTTATTGGTTTTGATTTCTGGGTTCGGCTTACTTAGCCGCGTTGCGCCTGTAGACGTTGCGTGGTTAAGTGCCGGTCACGAGTCGAATTTCTCGGGTCGTGACAAAGTTGGTATCAGAGCGTAGGTTTTACCTTCGGAGTGTAGGATGACCCTGGTATGATGGAGTAGGTAGCTGCGGCAGGGTAGCGTAGCGTGCGTATGTTCCGCGGCATACTCACGACACGGTACTCCGCTTACGCGACCTTAGGACTTGTTGATTTGATTCCTCCTTATATTCTTGTGATTCGATTTCCGTGTTCTTATCGAATCCAAATTTTCTTTCAGCCAATATGCCGCCTAAGACTACGAGGGCACAGAGAGCGGCCGCGAGGGCCGAGATTCGTGTTGACTCGTCCGAGACGAGGACTGATCCGGGCAGTACGCCGGTGGTACCCGAGCAGGCTGTTCCTGCCGTGACAGAGCAGATCGCCTCGTTAGGGGCTGGTATGCAGGAGATGCGCCAGATGATAGGATCGCTAGTTGAGACGCTTCGAGCGCAGCGACCAGAGGTAGCTCCACCAATTCCAGAGACCGCGATGGTGCCTACCGCACAGCCAGTTGCCCCTGCAGCCACGGAGGTGATTACAGTATCGCTATCAGAGTTCATGAGGCTGAAGCCTCCAGTTTTCACAGGCACCGATACAGCCGAGGACCCACAGTCTTTTATCGACAGGATGGCCAGGATATGTCGTTCCCTCAGATGTGCAGATGCGAGATGGGTTGAGTTCGCGAGCTTTCGCCTGGAAGGTCTTGCGCAGAAATGGTGTGATTCAGTGGAGAAGGGCAGAGCATCAGGTCTTCCTCCTATGACCTGGACGGAGTTCGTGACTATATTTCTAGCCCGTTTCCTTCCCCGGAGTGTTAGAGATGCTCGAGCACGCAGGTTTGAGTCTTTGCGCCAGACGCCAGGGATGACAGTGGCAGAGTATGACGTACTGTTTACAGAGCTAGCAGTCTACGCCCCACATTTAGTGGCCACCGAGGAGTTGCGAGTCCGGAGATTTGTTCGAGGCTTGATTTCACCAGTGTTCCTCGCGATCAGCGCGCAGCACTACGAGACCTATGCAGCAGCTGTAGACGCAGCCCTAGTGGTCGAGGAGCACCTTGTTGAGATCTCGGTATTTCCAGAGCCGAAGAGAGTTCGTACCAGTATTTCCTCACGGAGGCAGTCTTTCAGACGCCGCGACAGGTATCGTTCCGGTACGAGGGGTAGCAGAGATTCGGGACGGGGTCGGATGTTTAGTTCGTATCCCCAGGACGGTCAGCAGTCGCCGCGGGGTTGCTACAGATGTGGCAGCCTACTTCACCTCGTTCGAGATTGTCCAGAGACACACCGGAGGGAGGCGGCAGCACCGCATGTTACCTTACCACCTTCACCACCCCATAGGACGTTGCCCGTTGTGCCTACCGTTGCTCCGCGCCAGACTTATGCACAGAGAGGTCGTGGGCGTGGAGGAGTTGCTCAGAGGGGACGAGATGACCGAGGCAGAGGTCAGTCAGTTACAGGTGGTGGACAGGCGAGGGTCTTTGCTTTGACACATCAGGACGCGCAGGCGTCCAATGCAGTGGTTTCAGGTATCCTTCCTGTATGTTCAGTTGATGCACATGTACTGTTCGATCCCGGATCCACACACTCGTACGTATCCACGCACTTTGTGCCGAGTTTGGGTAGAGAGTCCGGCTTACTTGATCAGCCGCTTGTGGTGACTGCTCCTGTGGGAGAGTCGTTTGTGGCTAGGCACGTGTTCCGATCCTGTATCGTCTGTATTGGCGAGAGAGAGTTGCCTGTCGACTTGATCCTTCTGGAGATGTTGGACTTCGACGTTCTTTTGGGCATGGATTGGTTAGCCACGTGCTATGCTTCTGTGGACTGCCGCGAGAAGACAGTTAGATTCTGTTTCCCCGGCGAGTCGGTTTTTGTTGTGTTGGGGGACCGTAGTGCCGCCCCTCACAGTGTGATTTCTTCTTTTCGCGCTGGACAGCTTTTGAGGAAGGGATGTCAGGGATTTCTCGCTTATGTTCGCGATGCTCGCGCTACAGAGGTTCCGTTGGATCAGGTTCCGGTTGTTAGCGAGTTTCCTGATGTGTTCCCTGACGAGCTTCCTGGGTTGCCACCCGAGCGCGACATTTCTTTCTGTATTGATTTGGTTCCTGGTTCGGGGCCTATTTCTATACCGCCCTATCGGATGGCCCCGGCGGAACTTAGAGAGCTGAAGGGTCAGTTACAGGATTTGCTGGACAAGGGACTTATTCGACCCAGTGTTTCTCCTTGGGGTGCTCCAGTCCTGTTCGTCAGGAAGAAGGACGGCAGCTTGCGTCTTTGTATCGACTACCGCCAGCTGAACAGGGTGACAGTGCGGAACAGGTATCCTTTGCCGCGTATCGACGATTTGTTCGACCAGCTTCAGGGGGCAGGGTACTTTTCGAGGATCGATTTGCGATCGGGCTATCATCAGCTGCGGGTTCGACAGGAGGACATTCCCCGGACAGCCTTCCGTACGCGCTATGGCCATTACGAGTTCTTGGTGATGTCGTTCGGACTCACCAATGCGCCGGCAGCCTTCATGGATTTGATGAACCGTATTTTCCGGCCTTATTTGGATCTGTTCATCATAGTCTTCATTGACGATATCTTGGTGTATTCCCGGAGTAGTGACGAGCACGAGCAGCACCTGTGGATTACATTGCAGACATTGAGGGAGCACCAGCTTTATGCGAAATTCTCCAAGTGTGCTTTTTGGTTAGACAGCGTGGACTTCTTGGGTCACGTGATTTCACGAGACGGTATATGTGTTGACCCGAGGAAGATCGAGGCCGTTCAGCATTGGCCCAGACCCACATCGGTGACGGAGATTCGCGGCTTTTTGGGATTGGCCGGTTACTACAGACGTTTTGTGCAGGACTTCTCCCGTATTGCTACACCGTTGACCGGGTTGACCCGGAAGGGAGTTCCTTTCGATTGGACGGAGGAGTGCGAGCACAGTTTTCAGCAGTTACGGACACGGCTGACGACGGCACCGGTGTTATCTTTACCTTCTGGATCGGGCGAATTTGTAGTCTTTTGTGATGCTTCTCGAGTGGGATTGGGATGCGTTCTGATGCAGCATGATAGGGTGATCGCGTATGCCTCGCGACAATTGAAGAAGCACGAGCAGAACTACCCCACTCATGATTTGGAGATGGCAGCAGTGGTCTTCGCACTTAAGATCTGGCGACATTACTTATACGGTGAGTCGTGCCAGATATTTACGGATCACAAGAGTCTGAAATACATATTCCAGCAGCGGGACCTGAACCTTCGACAGCGTCGATGGATGGTGTTAGTGAAGGATTACGACTGCGAGATCTTATATCACCCGGGCAAGGCAAATGTGGTGGCGGATGCCTTGAGCAGGAGGCCCGGGAGTAGTTTATCTTGTTTGAGCGCAGTACAGGAGCAGTCATCCGCAGATTGGCAGATATTATGCGACAGTCGAGTACAGTTCGAGTTCACGCCGATTGGAGGACAGATAGCGCATGTCCGTGCACGCCCACAGTTGATTGATCGTATACGTGAGGCACAGCTCAGTGATGACCGATGTTCAGAGATCATGGCACAGATGGGACAGGACCGATTTTCCGAGTTCATGATCGATGATCAGGGGATACTACGGTTTGGAGTCAGACTGTGCGTACCTGATGCTGAGGGACTGAGGCGTGAGATTCTTGAGGAGGCACATCGATCGGTATTTAGCGTCCATCCCGGTTCCACCAAGATGTATCATGATATGAGAGATATTTACTGGTGGGACGGAATGAAGAGGGACATTGCAGATTTTGTATCGAGATGCCTGACTTGTCAGCAAGTCAAGGCTGAGCACCAGAGGCCCGCGGGAGAGCTACAGCCGTTACCCATTCCGGAGTGGAAATGGGAACAGATTTCGATGGACTTCGTGGTGGGTCTACCCAGGACTAGTCGGGGGTATGACTCCATCTGGGTGATCGTGGATCGTTTGACGAAAGCGGCTCACTTCCTACCGGTGAAGACGACTTTCGGATTTACTCAGTATGCCCAGATCTATATTGACGAGATAGTGCGACTACACGGAGTCCCGACGTGCATTGTGTCCGACAGAGGCACCCAGTTTACTAGTAGACTATGGCAGAGGCTTCAGGAGGCTTTGGGCACTCGTTTGAGTTTCAGCACGGCTTTTCATCCGCAGACCGACGGACAGTCAGAGCGGACCATCCAGACTCTCGAGGACATGCTCCGAGCTTGTGTACTAGATTTCGGAGGTAGCTGGGATCATCATTTGCCCTTGGTAGAGTTCTCCTACAATAACAGCTACCAGGAGACTGTTCAGATGGCACCGTTTGAGGCTCTTTATGGGAGGAGGTGCAGGTCGCCCACTTGTTGGACAGAGCTCAGTGAGAGCAGTATCTTAGGGCCACAGATCGTTGAGGAGACGACAGCGAAGATCCAGTTGATTCGCGATAGGATGCGAGCAGCGCAGAGTAGGCAGAGATCTTATGCGGACCGTCGACGACGCAGACTTGAGTTTTCTGTTGGTGATCATGTTTTCTTGAGGGTCTCCCCAATGAAAGGTGTGATGAGGTTTGGGAAGAAGGGGAAGCTTAGCCCCAGGTATGTGGGCCCCTTCGAGATCCTCGAGCGTGTCGGTGCAGTGGCTTACCGGTTAGCCCTTCCGCCCAGCTTTCCAGACGTGCACCCCGTATTCCATGTTTCGATGCTCCGTAGATATCTACATGATCCTTCGCATGCGATTCAGCATCCGACGATCCAGCTTGAGCGTGATCTTTCCTATGCAGAGCAGCCGGTAATGATCTTGGATCGACAAGTGAAGAAATTGAGATCGAAGGAGATTCCATCAGTTAAAGTGCTTTGGCGTGGTCAGAACCGTGAAGAGGTCACTTGGGAGACTGAAAGCGAGATGATGAAGACGTATCCCCATCTTTTTGAAGGTAACCTTAGTTAGATTTTTGAAATTCGGGGACGAATTTGTTTAAGGGGGAGAGATTGTAACGCCTTAGGATAAGGGTTAGTGAATAATTATAATTAAATAATGGTTTTTAAATAAAAAGTTTACCAAACTGTGTTTTAAATATTTTTCCTAATTTAATAAACATTTTTCCAAAATTTTCCTAGGCTTGCACACATGTGCATGTAAACTAGGGTTTTTAAATCAAGTAAATACAATAATTATTAACCATGGTGGGTTAATTTTAGGATTAAGTCTTATGGATTCTTAATTGGGTTTTTATTAGTTAACTAAAAGTAACTTTAATTTGAAATGGTTAGGGGTTGACTTGTGAGAGAGAGAGTGAGGGGGGCATCATGGCTCAAGCCATGCTTGCCATTAATGAGGTGAGAGAGAGAGAGGGTTGACAATTGGAAGCAATTATTTCCTCTCATTTCTTTTCTTTGTTTCTCTCATAACCCTCACACTCACACACACACACACACTCTTACCTGAACCAGAAGCAGCAGCAGCAACATGGAGGCAGCAGCAGCAGCATGAGAAGTAGCAGCAGCAGCAAGAAGTAGCAGCATCAGCAGAGGGAAACAGCAGCAGCAGCAACAGGGGGCTTCACAGCAACAGCAGCAAGCATCAACTTCGACTGCAGCCTCTTCTCTTCTCTTCTCCACCTTCCTGCAGCTCCCTAGGGTCGAGAGTGAGGTATATTTCCTATCTTGCTTCACTAGTTTGCCTAGTTAGTGTAGCTTTGCATCGGTTATTAGAAATTAGTGTGTTTTAGTGCGATATGGGGTGATTAGTGAGAACTTTGTGCTAATGAGGCGAGATTTGGTTTCAGTAGGATGATTGTGGTCTGTTGAGGCCATTGTAACTTAGTCGAACCCCGATTACACTAAAATACCACCAGTTTTACTATGTGATGCAAAATGTCGTTTTTGTGCAAAAGTGAACTTTTCTGGATCTGCTATTGACCCGGTGAGTGCAGAATGAAATTGAGGAGACTGTAGTGTAGTGGAGTGGAGATGATGCACCAGGTGAAACCCGACCCCCTAACTCCCCCCTTTGGCCGCCAAAACCGCCATTCTGGCCGCAATTTGCGGCCAGACAGGGGGTGTTTTGGTGGTTTTTGGGTTCTGTAGGTGTGTTTTTGTGTGTAGGGTATTTTGGTATATTTATATTTTTAAGATCATTTCTGTAGGAAAATCTGGGACCAAATACCTGTTTTGCCGTTTTTCTAAACCTTCGCGACACGCGCGATACGTGAGTAGGTTTGGGTTCTGCGTATCGCGGCGCGTCGGGGTAGTTTCGTGGCGCGTGAGTACACGTTTTAGCATACCGCGCACACGCGCGATTGGTTTGCGACACGGGTTTCTTGTTGGATTATAATGTCGCGTTTTGTGACTTAAGCTTATGTGTGATATGTGTATGTGATTCTAGGTTCGCAGGCCAGTGAGACGGACGCTGCGAAGAAGGGCAAGCAAGTGGTTGGATACACTTAGCGCGAGACACGGTGAGTAGATTTCACATCTACGGGGATATCGCCCGCATGGCGTTATGCGTCAGGGCTGATAGGATCTTAGTATTACATATTGCATTTACCTATGGACTGTCATCTCATATTGCATTTCCCTGCTATGTGTTATTGATATATGCTAGAACTGATAGAACACCACACTATTACTAACGGTTTATGTTGCACGAGCACTATTTACATGCTACACACACACCGTTAGTAATTGCCATGCCACACTCACTGTAGAACTGCCATGATTATACTGTTGTATTATTGCTGTAGTTCATCTTACATGTGATTGATACGATTTTCATGTATATTGGGAGCCGCATGACATTTTTTAAAACCGGAAATGAAACTACTTTAAAAAGCTGTTTTCCCTTTACACCCATACCATGGATTGATGTATATTGTACCTCGCATTGGATTTATTATTGGTATTGGATTTTCATGTGATTTCTGTTTTGAGGACCGTGGAATTATTTAAGGAAAGATATGTTATTTTGAAAAACCCGGTACCTCGTGATATGATATTTTGGTGTGTCCACCACGCGTTTTCTCGGTGCTGAGACGTGTGCTTGAAACCCGATTCGAGGAGTGGATGTTCCGTTTGCGGGTTCGTGGTGGGCCCGGTATGGTTCCCCTCGGCGAGATGATCGATGGGATTTGCCGATTGAGCCTGGAGGCGGGCGAGTACCTACAGGTGATTGGTTGGACCTGGCAGTTGTCCGGAGGATACTGACCAGAGTCGAGTGATGGATGCGGGATGACCGTGCTGCCGGGGCCGAGGGCCGATACCGCAGACGGACCCCGTGGGGCCGGTCCGGACTGACGGCGCCCGATGTTCGAGGATTTACGTGTCGATGCTGGACACGGGTATTTTATGATGTTTTGGGTGCCGATGTTGGGCACTCGTGATTCCTCCGAGATATACAGGATTTGAGGGCCGATGGGTGTGCCGGCGCCTGAGTATATATGGGATTTGGGTGCAGTTTGAGGCACCGATCATTGCTTTCCATGTTGACATAGTCCATGTAGATATTATTTATCCCATACTCAGTATTGATTACTATACATCTCATCCTGTGGCATTTACCTGTTAGAGTACATGCATTACTATTGTATCCACTGTTGACATGCATTGATATCATCTGCTGGCATTAGTAGAGCCACGCTATATGTGCATGCCTGCGATCACCTTTATATGTTATCTCTATTCACGAGTTGGCAACTCACCCCCGTTGTGCCACAGTGTTTGCAGGTTGCCCTTGGGAGTAGTCACGGCTGGCTGTTTCCTCATCTTTTGGCACAGATACCCCTTTTGAGCAGAGATAGTCTTTTGCTGATAGGTGGGTTTTGTACGGTATCTGTTATATTTCAGTTGTATATTGATGTATCTAGTATTCTCCATCTACCCTTCTGTATTGACTTAGAAACAGTTGTGAGGACGATATGTATGATTTTATGTTCTGGTGTCGAGCTCGCATGTGAGCCGACGTTACTTTATGCAGTCTTACCTTTTATGATATTGTCCTTGTTTTACTGTGTATTCTTCGCTACGGCGTCGTATATCACATTGTGATGCTTTATTCCTGTCACTTGTTATTTCCGCTACACCCTACTTTTACCCGATTATCGGGGCTGATGTTTTAAAAAGGGAAATGTTACCAAAATTATAAAAGTCATAACTTTTGGACTAAAAAGGGATTTCTACTAAATAAATGGCAGTTTTTCAGACATTTACTATTGCTTTTACCAAATGTTTTAAATCACTCTATATTTATTGGTTTTGATTTCTGGGTTCGGCTTACTTAGCCGCGTTGCGCCTGTAGACGTTGCGTGGTTAAGTGCCGGTCACGAGTCGAATTTCTCGGGTCGTGACATAAATACGGAGCTTGAGCCACTCCTTTTAAAAGCTATCTCGTTCCATCGACCAAATCAAGTTCACTACGTTCACGGTTTTGCCAAAACCATTCGTAGCCCTCCGTCGTTTCGTATGAATATTCAATAGTATTCAAGCTGTGTTTGTTGACCTTCGTCAAGGCATAGTGATTGGTAGCTGTTGGGTATTCATATGTAGCATAGATAGATGCGTTGGTTTGGGACATTCGCATTACCTTGTTGACCTTCGTCAAGGGTATATACGGGTGGATTCAAATTGACCTGGATAATGACGGGCAGAACTTGACATGTGACTTATGATTTGTTGACCTTCGTCAAGGTCATAAGAGCATGGGGCAAAAATCCACATCGGGAGTTTCATAAGTACTGAAACTTGCTAGATTTGCATACCATTTGGAGTGTGGTGATTCTGGTAGGATTCCTTCAGTTTCGTCACACGATGATATTTGGATCCCGATCCTACTGTGAGTATATGCTACTTCTCGGGAAATTTCTCGCTTAGCGATCAATGCTATAAACCTAGTAGGTGCCTAGAAAGGTGTTAGCGGGGCTACGCCCCCAGGGAAAAGAGGTTCTCTAATTAAGGAACTTCACGAAAGCATTGGAAAACCTCCCTCGAAGTACCGACACCAGCCTGGCCGAACGGTTAAGCAAGTATTGTACGGTGGGATTGATCCTGACTAATTCTTCCTTTATGGTTTGAGGAGGGATTCGAGAAACAGTGGGAGCCATCCTGTTTAGACAAACTAAAAACCACTCTAAACTTGCAAGAGCATCATGCTGAGTGTTTCTTCTTCTCTCCAAATTGCAGCGACCAATCAACATGACTGGACTTAAGTTACTCCTAGATAAAAACAAACTGACAGGGCCAAACTACAAAGATTGGCTCAGGAATGTCAAGATAGCAATCACTTATGACAAGCTGGGGTATCTTCTTACCACCAAAGCTCCCCCTGTCCCTGGTCCAACTTCCAGTGTCGCGGATAAGGAAATCCGCAAGACTTGGGAGATTGATAGCGCGAAGGCCAAGTGCCTCCTGCTTGCCTCGATGGACAACGAACATCAGAGGAGGCATGAGAATATGGACATGGAATCCATATTGCTCCATACAAAAGAACTGTATGGAGAGCAATCTCGTATCGCAAGATACGAAGCGTCGAAAAAGTTATTCTCGACAAGAATGGCCGTCGGATCATCAGTAGCCGAGCACGTGCTAAAGATGATCGGCTACATTGAGGAGCTCGCTGACCTAGGGATCACATTGGAGAGTGAGCTATATACGGATATAGTTCTCCAGTCCCTTCCTTCCACTTACGCCCAGTTTATACTGAACTTCAACCTACAAGAAAAGGAGGTTGAACATTCAGAGCTCCTCAACCTGCTGAGGAGCGCAGAGGGCACCCTACAGAAAGATAGGGATACATCCACTTTGTTTGTAGGAGGATCATCTTCTTCTAAGTCCAAGGCGAAAGCCAAGGGAAAGAAGAAGAAGGCCCCCGCCAAACCAAGGGGCGGTGTAAGTAAAGTGGATACGAAGGGAAAAGGTAAAGCAACAAAGATAGCGGGGAAGCTTGTGGATAAGGAAGAATGCTTCTATTGTCATAAGAAAGGACACTGGAAGAATGATTGCAGGGCCTGGAAGGCCAGAACACAGGAATTGAAGCAGGTTGCAGCTTCAGCTTCAGGTGTGTATGTTATTGAAAACTGTCTTTCAATAAACTCTACTTCCTGGGTATTGGATACCGGATCAGGATCTCATATCTGTAATTCTTTGCAGACGTTGAGAAACCGTAGGGTTTTGAAGGAAGGTGACATGACCCTCAGAGTTGCGAACGGAGCTAGCATGGAGGCTAAAGCCGTGGGGGACTATCACCTGGGAATGTCAGATGGACATCTTTTGGTTTTGCGTAATTGCTTTTTTATACCCAACGCAACTTGTAATATCATTTCTGTATCTTTAGTTTCTAAAGAAGGTTATGAATTTGCGTTTGTAAGTAATGTTGTAAACATTCACCTTAATCAAGTTCTGATTGGGTCAGGTACATTGAGTAATGGTATATACGTATTGAACCAACCACAGATTTTTAATGTCCAGAATACACACAAAAGAAAGTCTCCAGAAATAAATCAGACTTTCTTATGGCATTGTAGATTGGGTCACATCAATGAGAGAAGGTTGACGAAGTTACATACAGAAGGGTATTTGAATGCGTTCGAATATCAGTCGTATGCCACTTGTCAATCCTGTCTCAAAGGAAAGATGACAAAGACTCCGTTTACTGGACATGGAGTAAGAGCGAGTGAGCTCTTGGGACTCATACACAGTGACGTGTGCGGTCCAATGTCTACACATGCCCGAAGCGGACATTCTTACTTCATTACTTTTACGGATGACTTCTCGAGGTACGGTTATGTCTTCTTAATGAAACATAAGTCCGAGGCCTTTGGAAAATTCCAGGAGTATAAGAATGAAGTAGAGAAACAGACCGGCAAAAGTATTAAGATTCTAAGATCGGATCGAGGTGGAGAATACTTAAGTGCCGAATTCCTGAATTACTTAAAAGAGAATGGTATTCTCTCTCAGCTTACTCCTCCATACACTCCGCAACATAACGGTGTATCGGAGAGACGGAACCGAACCCTATTGGATATGGTTCGGTCCATGATGAGTAACGCTGAGTTACCGCAATCATTCTGGGGATATGCAATAGAAGCAGCTGCGTATCTCTTGAACAAGGCTCCCACCAAGACTGTGCCTACCACCCCATATGAGATGTGGACTGGGAAGAAACCCTGTCTTAAGTATCTTAAGGTATGGGGATGTCCAGCTTTTGTAAAAAGGCAGCATGCGGACAAGCTTGAGGCACGTTCAGTACAGTGTAAGTTTGTGGGATACCCAAGGAACTCCAGGGGGTATCTTTTCTATTCCGCTGAGGAACAAAAGGTTTTTGTTTCTCAGCATGCCCGCTTCTTGGAAACTGAGTTTTTGGAAACCCAGATAAGTGGGAGCACAATAGAACTGGAAGAAGTTCCAGAACCACAGACTGTTACTGAAAGTTTGGTGGAACCAGAGGGTTCAACAGAACAGGACATTCCTACGCCGCTCCGCAGAAGTAGTAGGCAGTCTCATCCGCCCGAGAGATACTACGGTTTTCTCATAGACGGGGATAGAGAGGATTGCATCATAGATTATGATGAGCCTACTAGCTTCCAGCAGGCCGTTCAGAGCGTTGACTCAGTGAAATGGCTGGATGCAATGCGGACCGAAATGGAGTCCATGTACACCAACAAGGTATGGACGTTGGACATTGCTCCAGACGGGGTAAAACCCGTAGGATGCAAGTGGATCTTCAAAAGGAAGATTGGTGTAGATGGACAGGTTGAGACCTATAAAGCTAGGCTGGTAGCAAAGGGTTTTCGTCAAAGACCTGGCTTGGACTATGACGAAACCTTTTCTCCAGTAGCCATGCTGAAATCCATTCGGATCCTTCTTGCCATTGCTGCCTTCCACGATTATGAGATTTGGCAAATGGACGTAAAGACAGCTTTTCTAAATGGAAATTTGGAGGAGTGTGTCTATATGGACCAGCCAGAGGGTTTCATTCAGAGTGGGAGCAGCGGAAAGGTGTGCAAGTTGCTTAAGTCCATCTATGGACTAAAGCAGGCATCGCGGAGTTGGAACATCTGCTTTGATGAGACAGTCAAAGAATTTGGCTTTATCAAAAATCCAGATGAACCATGCATCTATAGTAGATTTGTAGCGAGAACTGCAGTATTCCTCGTTTTATACGTGGATGACATTCTCTTAATAGGAAATGACATTCCTATGCTACAATCTGTCAAGGGGTTCTTGTCACACAGGTTCTCCATGAAAGACCTGGGTGATGCCTCATATATTCTGGGTATCCGGATCTACCGTGACAGATCCAAGAGGATATTAGGACTTTCACAGTCCAGGTACATCGACACCATACTGAAGAGATTCAGTATGGAAGATTCCAAGCGCGGTAACCTACCGGCTTGTCACGGG
Source organism: Agapanthus africanus (assembly GCA_030015575.1). Lineage (NCBI taxonomy): Eukaryota > Viridiplantae > Streptophyta > Magnoliopsida > Asparagales > Amaryllidaceae > Agapanthus > Agapanthus africanus. The sequence continues at coordinate 391,648,726 of JASDDO010000012.1, read as the reverse complement.
ATCACCCTCTCTAAAGAGATGTCTCCCAAGACTGATTTGGAGAGGGATCGCATGTCTATTATACCCTACGCTTCTGTGGTAGGCTCTATAATGTATGCGATGTTGTGTACCAGACCGGATGTAGCTTATGCACTGAGTGTGGTAAGCCGGTATCAGTCAAACCCTGGGGAGAAACATTGGATAGCGGTAAAGAACATTCTCAAGTACCTGAGAAGGACTAAGGAGATGTTCTTGGTGTATGGTCGAAAGGACCTCCAGATCGAGGCCTTTGCTGACTCCAGCTTGCAGAGTGACAATGATGATTCCAAGTCCATGTCGGGTTTTGTCTTCACCCTTAATGGAGGGGCAGTGTGTTGGAAGAGTTCCAAACAGGAAACCGTTGCAGACTCGACGATGGAAGCGGAATACATCGCTGCATCAGATGCCGCAAAAGAAGCTGTCTGGATGAGGAAGTTCTTGAAAGAACTTCAGGTGGTTCCGTCCATTGTTGATCCAATACCTCTGTATTGCGACAACAACGGGGCTATAGCTTTAGCGAAGGAACCCAGGTCCCATCAGAGATCCAGGCACATCTTGAGGCGGTATCACCTGATCAGGGAGATCGTGGATCGCCAGGAGATCGAGGTTCGGAGAGTCGCTTCAGAAGACAACACTGCAGATCCATTCACCAAGGCCCTACCCCAGACTCAGTTCGAGCGGCTGATCGAGATGATAGGTCTTCGATACGCCAGTACATGGCCTTAGTGCAAGTGGGAGATTGTTAGTGTATATGCCCTAGAGGCCATTACTGTATCATACTAGTATGTATATTACTTAATGGAAGCTTGGGATATTCACCTTGTATATACAATCTTGCTCAAAATAGTAGTATGCTACTTGGTTTATTTCTACTTCAATGTGTACATGTGTTTATCTTTGTATATTGCTTATACACATTAGTGGAGCCCTTAGGATCTTTGCTTGATTACCAGCGATGTGATGGCCGTCACACTAGTGGGGCTGGGTAATCTAGAAGCACATCCTTATGCAGGTCCCTGGTCGCAGGACTATCGAGACAGGGCATCGATACTCCGGAGTAGACCAGCGCATGCTCTTCTCATCCCAGTGTGGGAGACGGTCTGTCCCACAGCCGTCAGTACGTCGTACTTGAGATAGTATGCGGGTGCCCGTTAGGTTACGGGTACACTGGACAGGACTCGTCGGGAACTGACCAGTTGGTATTATACCTATCGTCAGTTATCAGTTCCCAGGTGACATGAGTACAGCTTAGTCCGCTGACTTGACACTGTCACTTCGCCTCGGGTGTGTTCCCACTGTACTTTGATCACTACCCTACCACGGCTCAAAGGAGTCGTGCAAACAGGTGGTGGTTGGGTGCAGTCCCGAAGCACTTGGAAGCAGTGACGGTTAGACAGGATTCGTCTCTCCCGGTATTGGGGGTTGACATCGCGCTGTGTCTAGGAGAGCCATTACACGAGTAGTCCCTGGCCAGGGCAAACGAGATATACTGGTAGGTTTCCAGTGTTATCTCAGGGTGTTTTGGGCTTCGCTCCGGCACGACTTGTACCGCTATTGGGGGACTGACGTTTACCGCCCCCTAGGCCCGCCATGCGATGTATCAGACGAACAGACCGGACTGTACGGAGAATGTCACACTCAGGCTCAGTAGGAGTTCAGATGGGTTTCGCCTCGTCGGTCTTCTTGTCGGCATTACCTGGGGACCGTTACGCACAGCTAGTGCCGCTTGCGGTCTGTGGTTAAACCCACTGCCAGCGTAGTGTCGAGTCTTTAGAGTCCCACACAGAAAGCTTTTCGCCTTTAGGCAAAAGAGTAGAGGTCGCATGGTATTGCGACAGGTCGCATGGTTTTGCGACAGGGTTCGGTCACATCCGTGCACTTGTGCACGTACAGTGTCCGGACAGTTTACACTAGCGGGCTTTGGTTTAAGCCAGATCCTAGTGTACCTTATGGGATTGGATTTATCCAGTTTGCATTCGTGTTCCTCGGAACGCGGATGCGGGTGTGTATGCACAGTTGACAGGGAGGCACAGACAGCGGATTCTCATTAGGGTTGTTGACAGTTGACCGTTGACTTTTTGACTTTTTGCTCAACCCTAATGAGAATATGATATGTGATTAACTATTATATTAATTAAGTATTATGGTGACTTGGTTGTTGACTTTGTTGACTTGTTGACTTTTGTTGACTTGTTGACTTTGTTGACCGGTTGACTAGGCTTGACTAGTTGACCATCATGATAACCATGGCTATCATTTCATGCCAAAGACTTTTACTTGCTTGTTCATTTGAGTAAAATGAGTGCATGACATGATAGGGTTATGGTTGCTTCAACCATCACATAAGACTTTTGTTAATATGATGAGTTATGATTACTTTGGATTATGAGAGGGTGAGAGACAAAAGAGTTGCTCATTCTTTCTTGCTCATTCTCTCTCTTGTTCTTGAGCTCTCACCCTCATCCTCTTGCTCCCTCTCTTTGATCTATGGTTCTCTTGTCTCATGAGTTGAGAATCAAGAACCATAGATAAAATCCCATTCTATTTCTTCTCTACTCATTCTAGTTCACTAGGTTTAGCAAACCAAGTGAACTAGTTTCTTCAAAGAACGAAGAAGGAGCTAAAGGTTGGAGCTTTCAAGTGGATCTATCTTCGGCGTACGGAGACGACGAGAAGGAGCCATCGGACCACCACCGGAGCTTGAAGAGAAGGAGTTCAAGAAAAGCTAGGTATAACCATCTTCATCCGAGTAGCTAAATATCTTTAGCTTAGTATGCTAGTTTTAGTTTAGGTAAAGATCCCGACCTAGTTTAGCCCATGTTGCCTCTTGCGATAAAAATTTGATTTTATACCGTTTCCGCCTCCCCGTAAGCACCGGGGGGTCGCAACGTGGACTTACAATTGTCACATGGTTGAAGCTTGTAGAAGCTTGTGGAACCATTGACCAAGTCTATTAATTTTGTTTTACTTGAAGATATTTATTAACCCGGCCATTATTGTTTAGCCATGGTTTAGTCTCTACATGAGTTAGTATATGATATTAACGCACCTATGGTTGCTATTCTCATCACTTGATACATTCTTTACTTGCTTCATTCCATGGTTGCTTTCTTCATCTCCTTCCACAAGCTTTCTAGCTTCATGTGAAGTGAAGAAAATTAGTGACAAAAATTATTTTTAAAGTGAGCAAAATTCCTACTTCATCAACCTTCTCTACTAGCCATTTAGATTGGGTTGTTTCTTCACTAGTTCATCACTTAGTGAAGAGCTAGCTTGAGTTAGTGTCTCCTCGACGTAGATCATCTTCGGCCTCGAAGACTTCAAGCAAACCTGTTCATTTCACCTTGTGGAGCCTCATTAGAGTCCGGGAGATCACTACTTGGAGCGAAGGAACTACTACACGGAGCTATTGAAGTGAAGGACCGGTCTACAAAGGTTGTATTCCTTGTTCACTTTGTATGTAAAGTTGTTTGCATGCAAGTATCATCTAAATCTCTAGTTAAGATTCTAGTTTAAGGTTCTTTAGCGTGCCAATTTTTTTTTGAAAAAGGCATGGTCGATGCCTCCCGAAACCCAGCGGCGACACTAGGGAACCCAGCTGCAATTAGGAGACATTCCAATTGATATTCTTTCGGCTCTGAATAGCTAGGTATGCTATTCACCCACTTTCCTGACACTGTCCCGTATAAGCTGTATATTGTCATCGCAGTAAGAAACAACAGCCAAAGTAGCAGACGCTCATAACATACTTACCAGTCAGCTCAGTGTTGTTAAGGGTATATAGACTGACCGTCCTTTCATGAATAAAATCGTCATAAGGGCTCACAGAGTGAGAGAGATGGGATTCATCCCTTTACCTTATTATATGCACGATCCAAGCGCATGTCGTATGGCAACATGCTAAAGTATAAAATTCTCTCCCTGAGAGCATACATTATTAAGGTTATACAGTACAAACCTAAGTCCAATCATCCTGTGTTTGATTTGCAAATCCATATCACCCTGCGATATGCCTAGGATCTCCTGTCACGACCCGAAAGAGCACGTGACTGGCACTCGAACCATATGAAGCCTATAGGACTCCATCTGATCCAAATAAGCCAAAAGCCCAGAAATCTAAAACCATTTTGAATAAAAAGTAGGGAAAACTGGTTTAAAGAAGTGAAGAAAACACGTTGAAATCAAGGTTTATAAATAACTAAGCCGAATGTGCATTTTAAAAACAGTACAGTCTTTTCTAAAAATTTCGGCAGAGTTTCTTTTGTAAAACTGGCCCCGAATGGGGTACAACATGAATAACAATATATAAGCAATGAAAAGGCATCCCCAAGCGGGAGCTAGCTCTTCGTCAATCGACGGTCACAATCACACATGATATAACAATATACAACGCCAAGTGGCGAGGGTCAAAACCAAAAGAAAGCTCAAAAGCAACAAGAAAACCGCAATACTACTAAGCGCGACTCTAAGGTCGAAATAATACAACACTGAGTCTGAAAGAATATACAAGTTTTGGTTGATGGACATTTCTAGATACAATGAATGAATAAATACAAATGGGGATTCTTGATGCAAAAGAGTCCACCTACCAATAGCAAATCACCCGCAAGAAGGTAGTGTGCCAGAAATGCCGCAATAGAACCTGTACGGCAAGACCTGCAAGAACTGTGGCACAACGGGGGTGAGTTGCCAACTCGTGAATAGAAACATCTACAAGCAGAAACCGAATGCAAGACATAATCCTAAGTCAACGATCGGTATAAAAATCCTCAATATAAAGCATGCAGCCTATAGCAAGGCTAGGGTAAATATCTAACCCGAGTGCAATCTCAATGTGTCTGTGTCAGTGCCTCAGATAACAATATAGCATATGAATGAGATATGAATGCGTGAAAACAGAATACATTCACATGAAACAACAGTTTTCATACTTTAGTGAGATTTCCCTGTATTTTAAAAGATGAGGTACCATAATGAAATCAGCATAAAACTGTGCCTAGCATCGGCACAAACGAAATCCCAATATCCTGATATCTCAAAGTCTCAACCATCATATCTAGGGCGCCGTCAGTCCAGACCGGCCCCTACCATAAATCTCAGACCACGACGGTATCCTCCGGATATCCGACGCGTCGGGTAAAGTCACCGGTAGGCAATCTCCCCCTGTCAGGCTCATCGTCATCACCACGTCTTCTTGCCCCGGGGTACCTTACCGGGTCCACCATGTACCCGCAATCGGCCTCATCCGCCTCCTCGATTCGGGTTTCACATGTCGCTCTCAGCACCGAGAAAACACATGGTGGACGCACCAAATATCATATCAAGGGTAACCGGGTTTTTAAAACAATAATGTATTCTCTTTTAAAGACATCCTCGGTTCCCAAATCCAGAAATCACATGAACATCCAACATCAAGAAATAAATCCAATGCGATGTGTTATGCAATCAATCCATGATGTATGCTACATGTAAAGAAGGTATGTACATCATCATGTCATGTAAGAATCATATAATGAATGTAATGGTACTACAGTGTAGTGACATGGCAATTATCGATGATGAGTGTGTGAGCCGGCAACAAGTGTACGTGGAACAGATGCATCATCGATAATGGTGCTGGTGTCCTATCAGCATGATATTAATACTGGAGCATGCAACATAGTATGAAAAAGCGATGCAAAGCGAATCACAGAAAGGGAGTGGGAGCTCAAACTAGACGTAACCAACGCTAATCTGCATTGATCTAACATAAGTCCTACAATTGGTGCCTTTTGAAATAACTCGAATCATGGGGTTTTGAAGATAGGGGCTACGGTGTTTTTATGAAAAGATACGTCGTTTTTAAAATATCCGTAGATTCCCTTGAGCTGTCTTTAAAAATACCCACGATTCGTTAGTTTTTGAAATAGGTAAGAAGTCCCATCTACTCTAACAACTATATTAACTATACGACTGAACTACAGGTAAGGAAACCGCCTAACCTCTGAGTCGATATATATATATATATATAGTCGGTGATCCCGCCTCAATGTCATATCGTAAGGTATCCTCGAGTTATGAGTGCGGATCTATCATCAATATCGGCTCGTACGGTAAATCATCGTACGGCATCCCCAATAGCTGGGTAGGGTCAACATCTCACTATCTCGTCACATAATAGGTATCACTATCATCAGATCAAACAGTCTGGGGTACTACTCTATGCCTAGTACAATTGATACCATCAATGAAGTAAGCATGCGGGGTAACACATATCCCAAGCCCGCAAGAAACACAAATCATATCCCACATATGAATCGTATCCAATCACCGATCTCACGTCATCAAGCCCACACCATCGACTCATCTCCAAAGTCAATCCATCTCATCAAACACCGTGTAAGTACAAGTAATATGCAAGGGTGTGTGTGTAGGTGTAATTCTATCCTAGGGTTCGCGACTATGAACTACACTAGTCACTTCTACCCCACACTATCCATAAACACCTATCACAAAGCTACAACACACTATAACTATCATATATCCACTATATATATAGTATACTAACTACGGACTGCGGGGGTGCTATACGCCATCCACCCGACTTCCCCCTGTAGATATAATCTACTCACCTGTGTCCTGCGTGTCGGTGTCGACGTCACTGTCACCCTCCGCATCGTCTCGGGTCGTCGCGGTGTACCTACACATAACACACGTATCGCATCGCATCAAAACCAAATCAAAGCTAAAACGGCACACGAAGTCCAAAACGACACGATAAGGGGCCTATAGGTGAAAACCTATGGCACGCCTTCAAAACCATCAATAAATCCTCTATATCGTCGTATAAACGCCAAATAGTCGAGGTAAAACGAAACAAACCAATGCAGAAATGAAAATACGGAATACGGAAACTAAAATCCAAAACAGCAACTTAGGAAATATGTCCCAGATTTCACCCTAGGTCACTTTATACAAAACTATATATACCAGGGGCCTAAACTAACAATGTAGAAGCTACAGAACCAATACGAGACAGAATGGTGGGACCCAGGCCGCAATTGGCGGCCAAAAGGGAAGAATTGGCGGCCGGGAATAGGAGTTGGGGTCTAAGGTTTGGGGTGTTGGTTCAATGGTGCCTGCACATCTCAATTCCCACTCAAAATCATTTTAGGGTTCTCGGGGTAATAGCAGATTCAAATTAACATGCACAGATTTCACATTTTCCCCGATATCGGTTTCTAAAATCCGTATTTCTAGTTCTAGCTTCAGGTTTTGGGTTCCAATTCATGCACTAGGGTGTTTATATAACCTCAATTGAACTCAATTTCACATTACAACTCAAGTTTCCCTCAAACCCTAACTAGGTTTTCACCAAGTCCACAATATCGCACAATATCGGTTCAATAACACATTGGGGTATAAAGAATGCTAGAATTAAACGTAATGGTCCAGAAATTACCTCATTTGGCAACTCAAGAATTTTCTTGAGTTGCCCCTAGTGGCCAAAATCCATGCTTTCTTAGTCCATCTTGAAGATCTCGGGTTTGTGCACAATTTTAATGAAAGGAGATTGGGGTTTTGGTGTTGTTTTTGAGATGAAAAAGAGGAATTGAAGAGGGGAGGAATGGGCTAGGGCAGCAGCAGCAGCAACTGAAGAAGGAGTGGGGGGAGAATGAGTGAAATTGGCTAAGGGTTGAAGTCAAGAATGCCCCATACCTCTCTCTCACCTACTCTCATTTCTAATTTCATTTTCCTTTTCTCTTTTTCTTTTCTTTTCTAATCAAAACCCTTCTCACATAACTAGAAACCCTAAATGATAAATCATGGCAAGAAAAGTGCACAAGTGTGGAAAAAGTAGTGTGTGCATGTTTTGCTCAAAATTTGCTAAAAACCCGATTAGCGATTTTTAATCGCGATTAGCACTAAATTAGTGTCAAAATGATCACAACAACTTAAAAATGTCATAATTCACTAATTTACCCTATTTTAGAATTTTTCTTAATTTTCCACAATTTTTCTCATATTTTTCCTATTTATTTGTATTTAAAAATACCTAAATATTAAAATATTCAATAAAATAATATTAAATTATAAAAATTCCCCAAAATTAATATTTTATTATTTCGAAATGTTACAATCTACCCCCCTTAAAGAAATTCGGTCCCCGAATTTAAATTTAATCCCCCCCAATTTCCAAAACATTTCAGAAAACTCCAATTTTGTCGGGGCTCCGAAAATATCAATACAGAAAGAATATCATAAAATGTACTGCCATACTAGAAATCCATCCTCAAAATGCATATATAGGAATATCCTATGCGTCTGGTGCGCAAGGACTCAAAATCCAAACATGTGTCAAACAGGTGTATAGAACAACAACTATGTGCAACGGGTGTGCACGAAACATCTGCCGTAGGCAACGTGCGTGTGCCTGACAGCAACCAAATCAGGTGCATATAACATGCACGAAGAATCCCGATTCAGTGCATCTGGTGTGCACTAGAATCGTATGTCAAAACACTAAAGGTGCATGAAAGCTACGCTGGAAGTGCAATTCAAATCACTGAATACGATAGGCATGAAATCTCAATCAATATCTCAAATGTAATAACTCAGCGCAAAATATATGAATATCCAGTGGGTGCATGAAACAAATATCACGAAACTCAGTCATCAAAACTAAATCATGCAAACAGAACGCCCAAAATACCGAAATCCAATAATGACGGATACGTGATAATCGAATCACAAAATCACAAATCATAAGTACCGTCTTCGGTAGTTCCTCCTTCGAGGTCGAGAAGGAGTCGGTGCATCCACTGCTAGCAGCGCAGGATATCTACTTGCCTCTTGCTCACGGTCTGGCGTCCTCTGACTCTGGGTCCTTATCTTCTCTGGGGTTTACCAATCTCACAGTCAATCGGCTCATCGGCCCTGTCAGGTGTGCTAACGGGGACGATTCCGTTCTGGTACTTCTCTGGTCACCTCTCGGTCAAACCTCACGACCACTCGTAAGGCAGCATATCACTGGCGTCGGCCTCTGACTCTCTGAATGCACGTCACACATCTGATCCTGGGTGTAAACATCATTGCAGCAATGTCTTGGAAGGAATCCAGCTCAAGGTCTCTTCCAATCATGCCTATGCCGATCTGTACAGATGCTGGCTCTCTTGTACTACCTCTTCTCGCTCAAAGGGCATCTGTGTCCTCAGCACAACATTTCTCGGAAACCGGTCAATCTGAAGTCTCTCGCACGGACTCGAAATCGCGTACTCTGTAGCTTCATCATCCTGTAGAAGCTGTCTGGTCGAACAGATCCTCGGGAACACGTCCCAACCATCGGAGGAATACTCATCTCTCGACTGTCCTTGCTCAATTCGCAACGCATCTGGGTAAGTTCCTTTATCCGATCCTGGTCAACTACCTTGTCGACAATGCCGAACTCTGGCCTGCTAGGTGTGCGCAATCATGACCACTCCTGGGTCTAGGTCTTCTCGTGTCGTATTCCGGAAAAGTCCTGTCGAGGTTCCTTTCTTAAATCTCAATCCTGCCGAATTGCCTGGAAGTCATCATCCAATGCTGAAGCTAAAGCTTATTCCGGAATGGCTACATACTTATCGTGCTTCTTTCTGGAAGATCTATCCATATACCACGCCTCGGGATACGTATCACATCTCTGATGTCAGCGGAGTGGAATGTCATCCCATCGAAATCTCGTGCGAACTCTTTTCTTCACTCTGCTAAAAATGTCGACTGATCCGGACTCGTCTCATCGTGGCTACACGAACTGTGCTCCGACGGCTATCCTCGTCTCTGGAGTCTCCCAAGCAGTATCCCATCACGATATCCGAAAGATGTCGAACCATCCGATCGACTCGTCAGAACCTCATAATCCCCCAAGAGCTCACATCTCGGGTACAGTTTAATAGTATCGAGTACATGCCACAGCGTCGGTGGTCCAGCCGTAGAAGGGCAAACCCAAGCCTCACTAATGGCGCCGCGGAACCGCCGTAAACCCTAAGGTTCAAAGGCTGTCACACGGTCATTAAGTCGAGTTAGGGTTTCATTCTTCTAGAGGGTCCATAGAATCACCTGCATATCTTTCCGTATACTTTAAACTTGGAAAATAGGTTCCTGACATTCGATCGTCTCTATCGACTCTCAACGAACCTGCGTGAAGTCGTCTCTAGCTGGAAACAATCTATCTGATGACCTCGCATCGGTAAACGAACGAACCAAATGTCCTAGTCATTCATCCTCAGGTGACTAGCGACTCACTATCATCTCTCTAAGAACATGCTCATGCTGCAGTAGCTCCAATCATCTGGGCGATATCTCATCATTCGCTGCAACAACTCGCTCATATGCCTGTACGCCGAACAGCGCCTCAATCCTCCAGGAAAGGCAACACAGTGGCGGTCATCTCTGAATCAGCCTGCTCTAGATCTGAGTAAGACTCTCCACACTGGAAATCTTCAACTCAACTAGGCCCGCTCTGGCGCAAACTCGGACGAATCATCTTTGTCTCTCAAACCGGGTAACTAGCTATCATCTGTCTCATATCTGCCTGAAAGCTCCGGCAATCTCAGCTCGTAAGCTCCGAAAGCAACATCCTATCAATCTTAACAACAGCTGGTCCATCTGTCTGCACGGTAGGCGACATCATAATCTCTGAGGTATGCTGTACATCAACAGTCCTCTCTTAACTGGCAGCTCTAACAATAGCCCGATCATCCGGTGCAAAACCAAGCACTCGCCTCCACTAGAGGTCACAATCACCAACACTAACTCGAGACATTCCCATGTCACCAGAAAACACAACGGTCGGCCCCCGTACCAAACGAGCTCACACCGGCCGTAACCCTAGCAGCAGCCCAACTGCGCTCAACCATGGTGACAGGAATCTCAATCGAGTATCAAAGAGAGCACATCAGTGGCAAGAAAGGAAACAACAGATCCAGAGTGGATACATGATCATAGGGAGGAACAGCATCAATGAAGGTATGATCATGAAACTAATAGAATCGGGGAGCTCAAATGGATGAATAATCCTGGATATGAAGAGAATCACTGATCTCAAGAAATATGCACATCCTAAGGTTCCTTAAGCGGAGTGGCGTGTCGTAAATATGCCGCGGAACATACCAACGGTACGTCACTCTACTTTAGTCACCTAATCCATCAACCAAGGGTCATCCTAATACGACGAAAGTTCGGGTTTACACCCCCTCGACCAAGTCTAAGTTCCGTAAGGTCAAGCCTAAGTTCCGTATATAAACAACGCCCTAGGCTCCACATAGTCAAACTTAGACTCGAACCAAGGTCAACCTAGCGCTCTGATACCAACTTTGTCACGACCCGAAAGAGCACGTGACTGGCACTCGAACCATATGAAGCCTATAGGACTCCATCTGATCCAAGTAAGCCAAAAGCCCAGAAATCTAAAACCATTTTGAATAAAAAGTAGGGAAAACTGGTTTAAAGAAGTGAAGAAAACACGTTGAAATCAAGGTTTATAAATAACTAAGCCGAATGTGCATTTTAAAAACAGTACAGTCTTTTCTAAAAATTTCGGCAGAGTTTCTTTTGTAAAACTGGCCCCGAATGGGGTACAACATGAATAACAATATATAAGCAATGAAAAGGCATCCCCAAGCGGGAGCTAGCTCTTCGTCAATCGACGGTCACAATCACACATGATATAACAATATACAACGCCAAGTGGCGAGGGTCAAAACCAAAAGAAAGCTCAAAAGCAACAAGAAAACCGCAATACTACTAAGCGCGACTCTAAGGTCGAAATAATACAACACTGAGTCTGAAAGAATATACAAGTTTTGGTTGATGGACATTTCTAGATACAATGAATGAATAAATACAAATGGGGATTCTTGATGCAAAAGAGTCCACCTACCAATAGCAAATCACCCGCAAGAAGGTAGTGTGCCAGAAATGCCGCAATAGAACCTGTACGGCAAGACCTGCAAGAACTGTGGCACAACGGGGGTGAGTTGCCAACTCGTGAATAGAAACATCTACAAGCAGAAACCGAATGCAAGACATAATCCTAAGTCAACGATCGGTATAAAAATCCTCAATATAAAGCATGCAGCCTATAGCAAGGCTAGGGTAAATATCTAACCCGAGTGCAATCTCAATGTGTCTGTGTCAGTGCCTCAGATAACAATATAGCATATGAATGAGATATGAATGCGTGAAAACAGAATACATTCACATGAAACAACAGTTTTCATACTCTAGTGAGATTTCCCTGTATTTTAAAAGATGAGGTACCATAATGAAATCAGCATAAAACTGTGCCTAGCATCGGCACAAACGAAATCCCAATATCCTGATATCTCAAAGTCTCAACCATCATATCTAGGGCGCCGTCAGTCCAGACCGGCCCCTACCATAAATCTCAGACCACGACGGTATCCTCCGGATATCCGACGCGTCGGGTAAAGTCACCGGTAGGCAATCTCCCCCTGTCAGGCTCATCGTCATCACCACGTCTTCTTGCCCCGGGGTACCTTACCGGGTCCACCATGTACCCGCAATCGGCCTCATCCGCCTCCTCGATTCGGGTTTCACATGTCGCTCTCAGCACCGAGAAAACACATGGTGGACGCACCAAATATCATATCAAGGGTAACCGGGTTTTTAAAACAATAATGTATTCTCTTTTAAAGACATCCTCGGTTCCCAAATCCAGAAATCACATGAACATCCAACATCAAGAAATAAATCCAATGCGATGTGTTATGCAATCAATCCATGATGTATGCTACATGTAAAGAAGGTATGTACATCATCATGTCATGTAAGAATCATATAATGAATGTAATGGTACTACAGTGTAGTGACATGGCAATTATCGATGATGAGTGTGTGAGCCGGCAACAAGTGTACGTGGAACAGATGCATCATCGATAATGGTGCTGGTGTCCTATCAGCATGATATTAATACTGGAGCATGCAACATAGTATGAAAAAGCGATGCAAAGCGAACCACAGAAAGGGAGTGGGAGCTCAAACTAGACGTAACCAACGCTAATCTGCATTGATCTAACATAAGTCCTACAATTGGTGCCTTTTGAAATAACTCGAATCATGGGGTTTTGAAGATAGGGGCTACGGTGTTTTTATGAAAAGATACGTCGTTTTTGAAATATCCGTAGATTCCCTTGAGCTGTCTTTAAAAATACCCACGATTCGTTAGTTTTTGAAATAGGTAAGAAGTCCCATCTACTCTAACAACTATATTAACTATACGACTGAACTACAGGTAAGGAAACCGCCTAACCTCTGAGTCGATATATATATATATATATATAGTCGGTGATCCCGCCTCAATGTCATATCGTAAGGTATCCTCGAGTTATGAGTGCGGATCTATCATCAATATCGGCTCGTACGGTAAATCATCGTACGGCATCCCCAATAGCTGGGTAGGGTCAACATCTCACTATCTCGTCACATAATAGGTATCACTATCATCAGATCAAACAGTCTGGGGTACTACTCTATGCCTAGTACAATTGATACCATCAATGAAGTAAGCATGCGGGGTAACACATATCCCAAGCCCGCAAGAAACACAAATCATATCCCACATATGAATCGTATCCAATCACCGATCTCACGTCATCAAGCCCACACCATCGACTCATCTCCAAAGTCAATCCATCTCATCAAACACCGTGTAAGTACAAGTAATATGCAAGGGTGTGTGTGTAGGTGTAATTCTATCCTAGGGTTCGCGACTATGAACTACACTAGTCACTTCTACCCCACACTATCCATAAACACCTATCACAAAGCTACAACACACTATAACTATCATATATCCACTATATATATAGTATACTAACTACGGACTGCGGGGGTGCTATACGCCATCCACCCGACTTCCCCCTGTAGATATAATCTACTCACCTGTGTCCTGCGTGTCGGTGTCGACGTCACTGTCACCCTCCGCATCGTCTCGGGTCGTCGCGGTGTACCTACACATAACACACGTATCGCATCGCATCAAAACCAAATCAAAGCTAAAACGGCACACGAAGTCCAAAACGACACGATAAGGGGCCTATAGGTGAAAACCTATGGCACGCCTTCAAAACCATCAATAAATCCTCTATATCGTCGTATAAACGCCAAATAGTCGAGGTAAAACGAAACAAACCAATGCAGAAATGAAAATACGGAATACGGAAACTAAAATCCAAAACAGCAACTTAGGAAATATGTCCCAGATTTCACCCTAGGTCACTTTATACAAAACTATATATACCAGGGGCCTAAACTAACAATGTAGAAGCTACAGAACCAATACGAGACAGAATGGTGGGACCCAGGCCGCAATTGGCGGCCAAAAGGGAAGAATTGGCGGCCGGGAATAGGAGTTGGGGTCTAAGGTTTGGGGTGTTGGTTCAATGGTGCCTGCACATCTCAATTCCCACTCAAAATCATTTTAGGGTTCTCGGGGTAATAGCAGATTCAAATTAACATGCACAGATTTCACATTTTCCCCGATATCGGTTTCTAAAATCCGTATTTCTAGTTCTAGCTTCAGGTTTTGGGTTCCAATTCATGCACTAGGGTGTTTATATAACCTCAATTGAACTCAATTTCACATTACAACTCAAGTTTCCCTCAAACCCTAACTAGGTTTTCACCAAGTCCACAATATCGCACAATATCGGTTCAATAACACATTGGGGTATAAAGAATGCTAGAATTAAACGTAATGGTCCAGAAATTACCTCATTTGGCAACTCAAGAATTTTCTTGAGTTGCCCCTAGTGGCCAAAATCCATGCTTTCTTAGTCCATCTTGAAGATCTCGGGTTTGTGCACAATTTTAATGAAAGGAGATTGGGGTTTTGGTGTTGTTTTTGAGATGAAAAAGAGGAATTGAAGAGGGGAGGAATGGGCTAGGGCAGCAGCAGCAGCAACTGAAGAAGGAGTGGGGGGAGAATGAGTGAAATTGGCTAAGGGTTGAAGTCAAGAATGCCCCATACCTCTCTCTCACCTACTCTCATTTCTAATTTCATTTTCCTTTTCTCTTTTTCTTTTCTTTTCTAATCAAAACCCTTCTCACATAACTAGAAACCCTAAATGATAAATCATGGCAAGAAAAGTGCACAAGTGTGGAAAAAGTAGTGTGTGCATGTTTTGCTCAAAATTTGCTAAAAACCCGATTAGCGATTTTTAATCGCGATTAGCACTAAATTAGTGTCAAAATGATCACAACAACTTAAAAATGTCATAATTCACTAATTTACCCTATTTTAGAATTTTTCTTAATTTTCCACAATTTTTCTCATATTTTTCCTATTTATTTGTATTTAAAAATACCTAAATATTAAAATATTCAATAAAATAATATTAAATTATAAAAATTCCCCAAAATTAATATTTTATTATTTCGAAATGTTACATCTCCTAACAAGCTTGCATCCCGTGCGACTTGTCAGACCCCTAGTCTAGCTATATGTAAACAGGTAAAGTGGGCATGGGATAACCATTTCAGTCGCTCCGCCTATAGCACATGGCAACCTCATCCTGACTCGGTCAGGGCGACTCTTTTAAGTGCTCTCTCTGTCGCCATATCTTGTATGCAACATCACAGTGACTGCTCCGAGCAGATGACATTTAGCACTTAGTCTCACCTTCGTATGCTTCCCTAGCATAAAAGGGATCTCTCGTGTGAGGGAGAGCTTCTACTTGCGGACGTATACTTGCAAAATGTGTGTCCTGCACACATCGTGTATCCTGTACACTTCATGTACCTTGTACACTTATACTTGTAGGGTTATGACAGTGCCCTGGCCATTAATCCATGGCCAAACGTGGAGCAAAAACTTTTAAAACCCGGCGCTAACGGAACCCTAATCGACGGATCGTACCATTTACCATATACTAGTTCTATGAAAAGAGTTTAGAGAGGTTATAACGATCGATCCGTGTCCTTCGGTCTTCAACCTCTGTCCCAAGCTCCCCACAGCTTCCTTGATCAAGTTCGATATCCGGTCTCCCCCATCGAAGACGATGCACGTCGAATATTAGTAATACGGGCTCCCGCCTCAAAACCGAAACAACTCAGGTATCTAGTTTTCTAACCTTGATAGCCAAGATGAAGTAGAGAGAGTGTGAGAGTACTTTGTCTCAAAACACCCAAGGATTCTCAAATCATGGGAGGGTATGGGTTGAGGTTGAAGAAGATGCCAAGTAAGGAAAGTGTGAGGCAAAGAAAAGAGGAGGTGAAGAAAATGTTGTGCTCTTTTTCTTTAGTTGTGTTTGCTAAGACTTTTTGTGTGTTATTTATTGTGAGCACATGAGCAACTCAAGAAAGGCCACCCCCCCCACAAAAGATCTGCCATCTCTCATACTCACCACAAATATCTCACAAAAATCTTAAGCAAAACAAAACTAAGTGCACATGCCACCTTCAATGCATAAAGCCAAGACTTGCACTCACACTTTCCACACAATAAACATTAATCTAAATGTTTAATTCAAGAAAAAGAAATGGCATCTACTAAAGTAATCTCATAACGAATTACAAGAATACCCCTCATCCGTATATACATAGCTGCATCCGTATTCCGACTGAATACGAATACAACGATACGAAAGTAATCCAACAATATAATGCTAGGATCCGGCTTAAACCAAAGCCCACTAGTATTATCCGTCCGATCATGATCCGTGCACAAGTGCACATATATGATCGAACCTTACCATAAAACCATACGGCCTCTCCAACGTTATACCCGAATCAGGGAAACCCTCTATGTGGGACTCTAAATACTAGTCAATACGCTGACAGTGGGTTTAACCACAAGCACGTCAGTGGCACTAGCTATATGTAACAGCTACCTAGGTATTTAGCGAAAGGGAGGCCGGCGAGCAAACTCATCCTGAAATCCTACTGAGCCTGATAGTGACAATATACGTACAGTCCGGTCCGTTCGTCTATGAGTACCGCATATCGAGTCTGGGGGTGGATAAAGTCAGACCCCTAATAACGCGACATTTAGTATCGGCATGTAACCTATCACCAACTGAGAAACTACCGATCCTATATCGGTAATTCTCATCTACCCCGGCCGAGGATTTTTGGTGATGGTCACCCGTGCACGCCGCGACATCAACCCTCAATACCGGGAGAGATGAATCCTCTGACGATCCGCTCACTGCCTCCATGTGGCTCGGGATTATACCCAACTAAAACCTATTTTCACGACTCCTTTGAGCCATGGTAGGGTAGTAATCAAAGCACAGTAGGAACTCACACGAGACAAATGACGATCTCAGGTCGATTGACTAACCTGTACACATGTCACCAGGGAACTGCTATCTGACAATAGGTGTAATACCAACTAGCATGTTCCGGGAAAGTCCGTCCGGTGTACTCATAACCCAATGAGCACCTGTATACATCTTGGGTGAACTAACTGACACCAATGGCTTGTGAGACCGGCCACCGCCCCTCGTCGGGGTCTCGATCCATATACACTAGTCTACTCTTGGAGTATCGATGCCCAGTTTCGAAACTCCCACGACTAGGAAAACTTTAAGGATGTGCTTATAGACCACCCAACTCTCACATATATGATCGCCATCATAGTGCTGGTAGTCAAGTAAGAATCCTATGGGCTCTATCAACATGTAATAGTAATATGTAATGTCACCTGAAACATGCACACGATGATAAAGACAAACCAGATAGCATACTATCATCTCGAGTATGACTGTTCTACCGGTATAGGTACTCCCTCAATCATTGCAATCACGTGCCTGCGATCCAATAATTAACTTGAGGGCACTATAGCCAGTAATCTCCCACTAGCACGTAAGGCCAATTATTGCGGTGTCGCATACTCACAGCCCGTGTGATACCGAACACCCAACTTCTCTACTAATCAGTTTCACAAAGCTCGTTTGTAAAACTATTGCGTTCGAGAAATAACCTCAGTGAGTGGATCCTCTCCAATGTTTCTTTCTATGTCTCTCTTTATCTCAAGTTCGTGGAGAAAACCATCTCCTGAAATGAGCAATACCTGTCTTAGAATATGTTTGGATATCTGATCGGACCCAATTCACAAATGAACTCCAAATCCAGCAAACTTCTTAGACTGTATCGTCAACTGAATTTAATCAGTATCCTGCGCTATGCCTCCCTCAGTATCCGCTTGGACCACCTGTCCAAACTATTGCCCCTCAAAAGAGGGAAAACTATAACTCTGACAGTCACTCTGTCATCCAGGTCACCTTGGATGCTTTGAATGATAACCGTTTCCCAAAGGAGGCTGCCGTTACCAAATCCTTAGAACATCTACTTATGTTCATAAACTGCTTCCGAACGTTTCTACAGGATTGGTTAATATATAAACTTATTGCAGCTAGTGCAAAAACAACATCTGGTGTGGTACTTGACATCTTATGATTGACTCAATTGCCGAAGCAAGTGATATGCCAATCATGCACATCCCTCTCCCTTTTAGTTTGTAAGACACCTTCAGAGAGGGTGACTCCATCACCTGCAGGTACACCACCATGCCAGGAGTCGTCCATTCTAAAACACCTTTACAATACTGTCTAAGTACCCAGATTGAGAAACTACCCAAATCTAGATCTAAAACCATAGATCTAGTAACCAGAATACCTGATATAATATCCAAATCCTATGTGGAGAAACCACTGTGTGACAACCACAGTATAACCGATCGTAGTGTAGGAATTTGACTTCCTACAAAGTGTATGTCATCCAAAAACTAGGACATACCACCCTACTACCTTCTTAACATATCCATCTCCTATTCTGATGAAGTCAAAGCTCATGACTGTCACATCAAAAAATAGATGATCTATCTTCGCTATATCTGCTTTAGTCTATAAATAGACATAAGCTACTTGACCACTATGCTTCCGCTGCTCCCACTGACTACAACAACCCTCTGGCAGAGTTATATACACGTGTACTTCTAAAAATAGTTTAGAACGACGCTATATCTCATCTTCCTGCCGGGTCTCATAGTCTAGAACAACAGTAATGGCAAGTTTGGGTAAACAAGAACCTCCCTGTCACCGTCTTTAAGGATACCGAAGTATCTCTCGGGCGCCTGAGGTTACCCACCATATCTGCGGAGTGGCTAATGTAATGTCAAACCCTGATTGAATCTTTAGGTTCTATTAAATTTTCAGTAATCGTTTGTAGTTATGGAATCACATCCAGTTCTACCATACTCCCACTACCGTTTTCTGAAAAATTCCTTTTTTCTAAAACTGTGGCGAGTCAAGAACAATATCACTATTTATCTTCCAGATGGTAGGAAGTTAATCCTTGTCATAGCCCAGGATAACCCACAAACTGCCATTACTGAAACGTGCCTTGAGTTATCCAGAGTCTGGTTTTAAGTATAAGCCGGACAACTCCATATACCTTAACATCGTTAAGATATGAACCATTCTATATACAATATAGAAACAGAGCCACTGATTTAATTGGAACCAGATTCAAATCATGCAGCTGTCTCCAATGCATGTTAACTAAATGAAGAGAGGCCGATCAGCATTACTCAACTTAGGAGTGCATCCAGATATGAGTAACCTGAAAGAGAAGAAAGTTCTCAAAACTATTACTATCAACTGAATACCTGACATAAGTATCTACATCTTCGACCGCTTTGAAGAATCCTGATACTTGCAACACATGGTTCTCTACTTTATTCTTGTATCTATAACCTCTCAAAACTTGGACCTTGTATTTCTACGAAATACTGGTCTAAAACTGGAGAAGTCACAAGTAAATAGAATATAGTATGAGCACCAACCCCTCTGTCCTAATGGACAGTGGACAACATAAAATACTTTGTATAAGTTCGCTGAGTGGAATAACTCAAACCCTGTGCGTCGTAGGTTGAAAACTGTACTATGGTTAAGAAGAATTACACCACAGTTTAATGATCCTTACCCAATTATCAACTAATATAGGTAAATGTCATGGACATAATTTTAAAAAGTTATATCTCACTTTATAAAATAAACGTACAGATATATCAGATTGAAATTGGTGTATAACAATGGATATTCAAAACCAAATATTTGCCGTCAGGCAAAACCCCAGGTGATTTCCTCAAATATCACCAATCACAACGAATTCCGATATAATGAGGATATAATCACCTAATTCCCAATAACTTACTCCCACTCATCATCTGTAAAACCATACAGATGTGAGAACCAAATCTGGTAAATACATACCCTGGAGTAAGGATCAAATTGGGAAATCAGTTTTCAATTAATAACGCACAGTGAAATTGAAACATAAAAATGCTTCGAAGGGGTAGCGGGTATTCCTAGTAATGCCTCTTCCATTATCCAGATTCATGACTATAACCATATATTTCCTTGCCATCATTCCAATCCTTTTATTTGTCTTTACTCATTACCTTCTGTACACCATCCTTAGGCTAAATGGTTTTCTTTCTTCCCTATCGTTCGGCACCAGCCTATGGTTTGGAAGAAGACTATCCAATAAGCGTAATAGGTGTATTCTCCTAATCCTAACAGTACTCGCAACCTGAGAGAAGGTAAAGACAAAAGACAACTGAATAAACCTTATTCTATTTCTTCTGAACCAGAATCCATTCTCGAACTGGAACAAGTTCCTTCGAGTTCGTATATAACTATACGATGGATTATCCAATAAATGTGGATCTTCATAGTGATACAGGGTGTTCTGGAGAAATACAAAGGTGAAGTAGGAGTGGCGATGATATACGCGGTTTCGTCATGAAAGATAGTAGTCGCAATTTACTTTGCCCTCTTTCTAGTCCCTTTATTTGTCTTTACTTATTACCTTCTGTACACCACACTTAGGCTAATTGGTTTTCTTTCTTTCCCACCTTTCGGCACCTGTCTATGGTTTGGAATAAGACTATCCAATAAGCGCAATAGGTGTATCCTCGCCTAATCCTAGGAGTCCTCACAACCTGAGAGAAGGTAAAAGGAAAAGACAACTGAATAGTCCTATTCAATTTCTCCAGAACCGGAAACCATTCTCGAATATGAAACAAGTTTCTTCGAGTTCGTATGTAACTATATGATGGTCATATCCAATAAAAGGGGATCTTCATACTAATACGGAATGTTTCGGAGAAATGCAAAGGGTGTTGGAGATAGTGCTCTCAGAGTCAATTATTGGATCACATGCACGTGATTGCAATGATTCAGGGAGGACCTATTCGGGTAGGACAGTCTTACTCCAGATGATAGTATGTTGTCTGGTTTATCTTTATCATCGTGTACTGCTTTAGGTGACCTTACAGGTCGCTATTACACGTTGATAGAGCCCCTAGGATTCTTGCTTGACTGCCAGCAGTATGAGGGCGATCATATACGTGAGAGCTGGTAGTCTATAAGCACATCCTTAAATGGTCCCTAGTCGTGGGAGTTTCGAGACAGAGCATCGATACTCCAGAGTAGACTAGTGTATACAGTCGAGACCCCGACGAGGGGCGGTGGCCGGTCTCACAAGCCACTGGTATCAGTTGGTTCACCTAAGATGTATACAGGTGCTCATTGGGTTATGAGTACACCGGACAGGACTTACCGGGAACATGCTAGTTGGTCTTATACCTGACGTCAGATAGCAGTTCCCTGGTGACATGTGTACAGGTTAGTTCATCGACCTGAGATCGTCATTTGTCTCATGTGAGTTCCCACTGTACTTTGATTACTACCTTACCACGCTCAAAGGAGACGTGCAAACAGGTTTTAGTTGGTTACAGTCCCGAGTCATATGGAGGCAGTGAGCGGATCTTCAGGGGTTCATCTCTCCCGGTATTGAGGGTGAGGTCGTGCTGTGTCTAGGAGAGCCATTACACGAAGTCCTTGGCCAAGAAAGGAGATTTACTGGTAGGTATTCCAGTAGTATCTCAGGGTGTTCTGGGCTACACTCCGACACGACTTGTACCGCATTTGGGGGTCTGACTTTTACCAACCCCCTAGGCCCGCCATGCGATGCTCATAGACGAACGGACCAGACTGTACGGATATTGTCACTGACAGACTCAGTAGGGTGTCAGGATGAGTTCGCTCATCTACGTCCCTTTTTGTCAATAGCTGGTAGCCCGTCACGTATGGCCAATACCTCTGACGTGCTAGTGGTTAAATCCACAGCCATAGTATTGACGAGTCTTTAGAGTCCCCCACAGACCAGTTACTCAAGTTTCGGGCGAAATGCTGTAGAGGCCGTATGGAGATATGTCAGGGTTCAATCATATTCGTGCGGTATTGCACGGATCATGATCGGACGGTTTATACTAGTGGGCTTTGGTTTAAGCCGGATCCTAGTATAGTACAGTGTAGATTTTGTCTCATTGCATTTGTATTCGATCCGAATACAAATGCGGGTATGTATATACAGTAGCGGGGGTTTTCCTGTAATTTATTACGGGATCAGTTTTTGGAGTTGCCAGTTTGTTTTCCGTTTCGGCCATTTTTCTTTGTATCTCTCATTGGCTGAAGTTTGGTGGAGGAGGGCTTATTTGCATTTGTGCAAATAAGCATTTTGGAAGGTGGTCTTTGCATATTATTGCTTCATGATGGTTGCACCCTCATTTGACTTTCCTTGGATAAGCATTGCTTGACTTTCTTATTCATCATGGTTTACTTTTGGAGTCATCATGCTTGATGATGATGGTTGGTTATGATGAGGGAGTGTAGTTTGCTTTGAATTGATGAGATCTTTTTCCCTCTCACTTGGATTATTCCAACTCTCTTCTCTCATTTTTTCTTTCTTGGATGAAAAGGGGCCGGCCACATTCAAGGTTGGGGCTGTCCAAATTGTTGGTGGTAGGATTTTGGTTCTCTTCTTGTTTTGCAAAATCCCAAAGTTCATCTCCAAAAGAGTAGTTCATTTCCTCCACCAAAAAATCAATTTCCTACAACCCCATGAGACAAAGTATTCTACAGTTAACCTACAGTATCCTTGGGCACGTCGACTCGCCAACTTCATGCTCGAGTTTCCTCGGTCCAGAGGTGGGAGCCCGTAAAAGAAGCCGGCGACGTGGTGCCCTTCCGGCGAGGAGGTGGAGACCGGACATTCCGCGGGAGATTGGGACGACGACGAGAAGACCGAAGGACACGGATCGCTCGGTATATCTCTCTACCCATTCTTTAGTTAGCTAGGAATAGATTAATGTCCCGATCCAGGATTTTTGTGCGCGGTGGTGCCGTTTCAAAAGTTTAAAGTAAAGCATCGTTTCCGCATTTTAGCCTCGGATTGACGGCCGGGACGCCGCCGTGCACTTGCAGTGGTATCAGAGCCAGGCCATTAACCTAGTCTAGCTTTGTCTAATGTGTTTACATTTTCGATCTAACAAAATTCCAAAACCGCATTTTCAAAAGCATCAGTTCTCTGTCGAAATTTTTTGGGCTCGAAAATTTTTTCAGTGTGTTGCATAAAGACATGCAGGGAGTTCTAAGACTTCTGTAAAAATTTGGTGTTGTGATACTGTAGTAAGACCGCGGAACCGCGGCCAAACCCCTGTTCTGGCTGCGGTTCCGCCGCCGTAATGTGTGATCACCCCCACCAAAATTTTACAGAGGCTCTTGGACTTGAAAATAGGGGTTTTGGAATGTTCTGTTTGGGCCCAGGATTTCTTTAAGTGCTACAGTAATGCTTGGGGCCCACTTTGGAAAATTTGCTCGATCGAAAATTTTAAACACATTAGTTCACAGTATTTACATTATATCTGCGACCGTGAATGTCACTCGATCGGTAAATCCTGTCTAACTGCTATAGCCCGGTTAGACGGATTTGCAAACGTGACATTCACGTTGATGTTCTGTGTTGTGCTGTGATGTTGCGGATTGGTCATGGGGATAGCCTGGATGCAATGGTAGTACAGTTGTGGTTGTATTATGTACATTTAATATTGCGGGGCAAGCGTCCGACATGTGGACTGCCGTCACTGCCTGTTTGTATATTATTCTTTTGGGGCACGACCGGGGTGAGGTCGATGTACCTGTTGTATGTATATTTTACTTTCTGTACTAGGATTACCCCAAGGTGGAGTGCATGGATAGCCGGGTTCTAGAGGGTAACGGGCCCGCATCTCATGGCGTTGAGACGGAGGGGGCTTTACTCTAGAATTGGCGGGCTATTCGCCGCACTCGTAGGGGGTATAGGTTGACCCAGGAGGGGTGCCCAAGTTACCGGATTCCGTAAAGTGCTGGGTGGTCACGTTGCTGAAGGGGGCTGCCTCGCTTCAGGTTTTGGCGGATAACTTGCCGCGCCCGTAGGGGTCTAGGATTTCATTGTACAGGCTATCCACACGATCAGGGGAACGTCGGGTTTCAGTAGCGGCTCTGTGAAACCCGGGGATCCCAGATATCTGTATTGTTCTGTGATACTTATTACATTTCTGTGATGTTGCATTTTATCACGCCTTGAGCGAAAATTATATATTATATATATACTAGTAGATGTTGTATATGTTTTGCATCCGTGCTAGTCCAGTCCTCGCTCTGTCGTTAGTTAACTAACCTAACGGGTAATGACGGGACCCAGTGGCGAATGCGGATGGTATATACGTACATCATTATTTTCGTTCTTTGTGGTGTGATCAATTGATGGGACTGCATTGATTCAGATCAATGCAAGCAAAACAAACCTAATCTGATGTTGTTGGAACAATTTTTCAAAAAGATGTTATTGCAAGGACGTTCACTTTTGTTTTGCACAGTGGTATTTGATTATGAATATCCAGCACCTCAGTCGACGAGGCAAGGGCCGAGATCCCTTCACCGGGAGTGACCCCTTGGACAGAAGTTTGCGTCAGGGCAATAACTTCACTATAGTCATTTACTTTTGCTTTGCATTGTGGTATTCAGTTGGAATATCCTGCACCTCATTCTACGGGGAAAGAGCTGAGATCCCTTCACCGGGATTGACCTCTTTAGCAAAGGTTTTCGCCACTATATTTTTAAAAGCTATCCAGTTCCTTCAACGATATCAATTTCATTACGTTAAAGGTTTTTCGCCAGAAACCATTCGTAGCCCTCCGTCGTTTCAGACGGGTAGCACGTAGTATTCATGTTATGTTTGTTGGCCTTCGTCAAGGCATAGTGTATGGTAGCTGCTTGTTGCCTTTCTACAGCATAGATAGATGCGTTGGTTTGGGACAGTCGTATAGCCTTGTGGGACAAAGTCAAGGGCTTGTACGGGTGGGTTCAAATCAACCTGGAGAATGACCGGTAGAACTTGACATGTGACTTATGATTTGTTGGCCTTCGTCAAGGTCATAAGAGCATGGGGCAAAAATCACATCGGGAGTTTCTAAAGAAATTGAAACTTGCCAGATATGCGCATACCTTCTGGAGTGTGATAACGTGAGCGAAGTCTGTCACGTTATCATGTGATGATAGTTGGATCCCGATTCCCGCTGATGAGTTGGTTTACTCCTCGGGTGATCCCGACTAATTCTTCTTTCAGGTTTGAAGGAGAATTTGACGGTATAGTGGGAGATTTCCAGATTAGATAAATTGGTAACCATTCTGATCTAGGTTAGAGTGCATGCTGAGGGTTTCTTTTCTCTCTCTCTTTGGCAGCGACCATGACCCGACCCTTGACTATGACTCAGTGATCAAGATTAACCAAACCTTCTTTAACACTGGCTTTTGGATTGTCAGAGTTGCAAACCTCATTGCCACTCCTACTTTTACCCTTTTCTCCAGGACACCCCGTATTACTACGAACGACCACTTCCATTGGATAAAACCATCGTATGGTTATATACGAACTCGAAGGAATTTATTCGAGGATGGTTTTCGGTTCTGGAGAAAACGAATAGGACTATTCAGTTGTCTTTTCCTTTTACCTACTCTCAGGTTGCGAGTACTCCTTGGTTTAGGAGATAGTATACCTATTACGCAAATTGGATAGTCTTCTTCCAAACCTTAGGCTGGTGCCGAACGGTGGGGAATGAAGAAAACCAATTAGCATAACGATGGTGTATAGAAGGTATTAAGTAAAGACATATCAAGGGATTGTAAGAGGGCAAAGTAAATTGCGACTGTTATTCAAGACCAAATCAAGTATTTCATTACCACTCCCATTTCACCTTTGTATTTCTCCAGAACACTCCGTATCACTACGAAGATCCACAATTTATTGGATACTCCATCGTATGGTTATATACGAACTCGAAAGGAACTTGTTCCAGTTCGGGGATGGATTCTGGTTCAGGAGAAATAGGAATAAGGTTTATTCAGTTCTCTTTTATCTTCACCTTCTCTCGCATTGCGAGTGCTCCTAGGATTAGGACAGTACACCCATTATGCTTATTGGATAGTCTTCTTCCAAACCATAGGCTGGTGCCGAACGGTAGGGAAGGAAGAAAACCATTTAGCCTAAGAGGGTGTACATAAGGTAATTGCTAAAGACATATAAAGGGATTTGGAGAGGTGGCAAAGAAATATACGGTTACAGTTGTGAATCTAGATAATGGATGAGGCATTACTTGGAATACCCGGATACCCCTACGAAACATTTCAATGTTTCAGTTTCACTGTGTACTATTAAAAGTAAACTGATTTCCCAATTAGCCCTTGCTCCAGGGTATGTATTTATCAGGTATGAATCTCACATCTGTATGGTTTTACAGATGATGAGTGGGAGTAAGTTATTGGGAATTGGGTGATCATCCTCATTATATCGGAATTCGTTGTAATTGGTGATATTTGAGGAAGTCACCTTGGTTGTTTGCCGGACGGCAAATATTTGGTTTTGAATATCCATTGTTATGCACCAATTTCAAATTGATATATCTGTACGTCTATTTTCATAGAGTGAGATATACCTTTTTGAAATTATGTCTATGAAATTTACCTATATCAGTGGATGGTTAGGTAAGGAGCATTGAACAGCGGTGTAATTTTCTTAACCATAAGTACAGTTTTCAACCTACGACATACTGTGAATGAGTTATTAGACTCAAGGGACTTATATAGAGTATTGTATATTGTCCAGTGTCCATGAGGACAAAGGGGTTGGTACTCGGACTACATTCTGTTTACTTGTGACATCTCTAGTTCTTAGACATGTATTTCGTAGAAATGCAACGTCTAAGTTTTGAGAAGTTATAGGTATAAGGGTAAAGTAGAGAACCAGGTATTGCAAGTATCGGGATTCTTCAAGGTGATCGAAGATGTAGATACTTGTGCATGGTATTCAGTTGATAGTAATGATTAAGAGAACTTGCTTCTCTTTCAGGTTACTCATAATTGGAAGCGCTCCTAAGTTGAGTAACGCTGATCGGCCTCCTTCCATTTAGTTGACATACACTGGAGACAGCTGCATGATTTGAATCTGGTTCAATTAAATCAGTGCCTCTGTTTCTGTATTGGATATAGAACAGTTCATAACTTAACGATGTTAAGGTACGGGGAGTTGTCCAGCTTATGTTTAAAACCAGACTCTGGATAACTCAAGGCACGTTTCTGTAATGGCTGTTTGTGGGTTGACCCAGGCTATGACGAGGGTTGACTTTCTACCATCAGGAAGATCAATGGTGATATTGTTCTTGACTCGCCACAGTTTTAATAAAAATGGATTTTTTAGAAAACAGTAGTGGGAGTATGGTAGAACTGGAAGTGATTCCAGAACCGCAAACGATTACTGAAGATTTGATAAGAACCTTAAGATTCAATCTGGTTTGACATTCCATTGACCACTCCGCAGATATGGTGCGTAACCTCAGGCACCCGAGAGGTACTCCGGTAGCCTCAAGGACGGTGACAGGGAGGTTCTTGTTTACCAAGATTTTCCATTGATGTTGTTCCAGACTGTGAGACCCGGCAGGAGGATGAGTATAGCGTCGTTCTAAACTAGCTTTAGAAATGTACGTCTATATGACTCTGCCAGAGGGTTGTTGTAGTCAGTGGGAGCAGCGAAAGCATAGTGGGCAAGTGTCTTATGTCTATTTATAGACTAAAGCAGATATAGCGGAGATAGATCATCTATTTCTGATGTGACAGTCATAGGTTTGACTTCATCAGAATAGGGGATGGATCTGTTAAGAAGGTAGTAGGGTGTGATGTCCTAGTATTTGGATGACATACACAGAGTAGGAAGTAATATTCCCATACTACTGTTAGTTATGTATATGCCCTAGAGGCCATTGTTGTACATATGATGTATATTATGATGGATGCTTAGATATATACAGAGAGGACTTTCTTGCTCGTCATGATAGTATGCTATTTGGTTTCACTTTATCTTAACATGTTGGCTCGTATTGGTTTACTGTTTTTCTCTCACATGTTGATAAAGCCCTTAGGATCTGTACTCGACTGCTGTTATTATGATGAGATCATACTAGTGGGTCCATGATAGTCGATGAGTACATCCTATAACTGTTCTTAGTTGAGGGTATATCGAGACAGGGCATCGATACACCAGAGTAGACTAGCGTATACGCATCTTGACCCATATGATGGGCGATGGATGATCCCATATCCATCGGTGTTTGACATCAGAGATGGTGTACGGGTGCTCAGTGGAGACTGGGTACACTGGACGGACTCGCCGAGAACTCCAAGACGGTGATATACCACACGTCAGATGGCAGTTCTCCGGTGACACTGGTACAGGGTAGTCTGTAGACCCGAGATCGTCATAGAGTCTTGTGTGATTCCCACTGTGCTTCGATTTCCACCTTACCACGTCCAAGAGGGCGTGCAAAACGGTGGCTTTTGGGTACAGTCCCGAATCACATGAAGGCAATGAGCGATAGGAGGGGATTCGTCTCTCCCGGTATAGGGTGTTGATGTTGTGCTGTGTTCGATTGGCTATAACTGGAAGTCCCTGGCCAGGGCTGATATAGAGATTTACTGGTAAGTGTTACTAGTAGTTTCTCAGCCCGTTATGAGCCACACATCGACACGACTTATCGGTTACTGGGGTCTGACGTTTACCACCCCTAGACTTGATATGCGACATATCAGATGAACAGACCGGACTGTACGGGAGTGTTACTGATTGGATTCACAGGAGAACGCACAGGCTAGCTTGTTGATCTTCTGATCGCTCAATACCTGGGTGGCTGTTACGTTTAGCTGACCGCTTGCAGCTTGTGGGTGTTTGATATGATCATCACCTGCTACCGGCGTATTGACGATTCTTTAGAGTCCTACACAGAGGTTTCTTGGCTCAGGCGAAACGGAGTAGAGGCACATATGTGATATGTGCAGGACCGAGGATAATGCGATATGAGATACCGTATTATATTCTCGCGATATTTTGATATGAACCGGGACATCGGATCAAGTGTTGATTCGATGAATCGGTACATGATATATTAGTCGGTAATATTCGATATAGCCGGATCGTCGGATCAAGTGTTGATTCGATGATTTAATGTATAATAATATATATGATATATTGTATTACATTATCTAATATTGGCTCGCTTTACTATTTCATTTTCTCACTGGATGATACATTGATATATATGCGATATATGTTAATTGTATTATTTTCTTTTGTTGCAAATATATAATATATATGTGATATATATTATTGTGACATGATATGATTTATTATTAAACATGTTTAAGGATGATTAAAAGGGATTAATGTTTGATTAGGGTTAGCTTCTTCTTGCACCTTCTAGAAGCTTTGTTTTTGTCATGCTAAAGATATTATGGTTGATATTTTTACATGACTCATAACTTAACCTAACCAAACCCTAACTCTAGTTTATTCTCTACAAACTCTTAGCCACTCATTCTTGACCATGGTTGATATATCAATCATATAGATTTCTTTTCGATTCATCACAAAAGGTATTATCATTTCCATTATCATCTTCTTCTCTCTTGATTTTGAGCTCACTAGAAATTCCATTTGTGATGATAAATTGTGAGAAAGTGAATTAAAAAGAAAGCTGTCACGACCCGAGAATTCGACTCGTGACCGGCACTTAACCACGCAACGTCTACAGGCGTAACGCGGCTAAGTAAGCCGAACCCAGAAATCAAAACCAATAAATAGAGTGATTTAAAACGTTTTGTAAAAGCAATAGTAAATGTCTGAAAAACTTCCATTTATTTAGTAGAAATCCCTTTCAAGTTCAAAAGTTATGAGTTTTATAATTTTGGTAACATTTCCTCTTTAAAACATTAGCCCCGGAAGTCGGGTAAAAGTAAGGTGTGGCGGAAATAACAAGTGACGAGAGTAAAGCATCACAATATGATATACGACGCCGTAGCGAAGAATACACAGTAAAACAAGGACCATATCATAAAAGATGAGACTGCATAAAGTAACGTCGGCTCACATGCGAGCTCGACACCAGAATATAAAATCATACATATCGTCCTCACAACTGTCTCTAAGTCAATACATAAGGTAGATGGAGAGTACTAGATACATCAATATACAACTGAAAGATAACAGATACCATACAAAACCCACCTAACAGCAAAAGGGCTAACTCTGCTCAAAAGGGGTATCTGTGCCAAAAGATGAGGAAACAGCCAGCCGTGACTACTCCCAAGGGCAACCTGCAAACACTGTGGCACAACGGGGGTGAGTTGCCAACTCGTGAATAGAGATAACATATAAAGGTGATCGCAGGCATGCACATATAGCGTGGCTCTACTAATGCCAGCAGATGATATCGATGCATGTCAACAGTGGATACAGTAGTAATGCATGTACTCTAACAGGTAAATGCCACAGGATGAGATGTATAGTAATCAATACTGGGTATGGGATAAATAATATCTACATGGACTATGTCAACATGGAAAGCAATGATCGGTGCCTCAAACTGCACCCAAATCCCACATATACTCAGGCGCCGGCACACCCATCGGCCCTCAAATCCTGTATATCTCGGAGGAATCACGAGTGCCCAACATCGGCACCCAAAACATCATAAAATACCCGTGTCCAGCATCGACACGTAAATCCTCAAATATCGGGCGCCGTCAATCTGGACCGGCCCCACGGGGTCCGTCTGCGGTATCGGCCCTCGGCCCCGGCAGCACGGTCATCCCGCATCCATCACTCGACTCTGGTCAGTATCCTCCGGACAACTGCCAGGTCCAACCAATCACCGGTAGGTACTCGCCCGCCTCCAGGCTCAATCGGCAAATCCCATCGATCATCTCGCCGAGGGGAACCATACCGGGCCCACCACGAACCCGCAAACGGAACATCCACTCCTCGAATCGGGTTTCAAGCACACGTCTCAGTACCGAGAAAACGCGTGGTGGACACACCAAAATATCATATCACGAGGTACCGGGTTTTTCAAAATAACATATCTTTCCTTAAATAGTTCCACGGTCCTCAAAACAGCAATCACATGAAAATCCAATACCAATAGTAAAATCCAATGCGAGGTACAATATACATCAATCACATGTAAAATGAACTACAGCAATAATACAACAGTATAATCATGGCAGTTCTACAGTGAGTGTGGCATGGCAATTACTAACGGTGTGTGTGTAGCATGAAAATAGTGCTCGTGCAACATAAACCGTTAGTAATAGTGTGGTGTTCTATCAGTTCTAGCATATATCAATAACACATAGCAGGGAAATGCAATATGAGATGACAGTCCATAGGTAAATGCAATATGTAATACTAAGATCCTATCAGCCCTGACGCATAACGCCATGCGGGCGATATCCCGTAGATGTGAAATCTACTCACTGTGTCTCGCGCTAAGTGTATCCAACCACTTGCTTGCCCTTCTTCGCAGCGTCCGTCTCACTGGCCTGCGAACCTAGAACCACATACACATATCACACATAAGCTTAAGTCACAAAACGCGACATTATAATCCAACAAGAAACCCGTGTCGCAACCCAATCGCGCGTGTGCGCGATACGCTAAAACGTGTACTCATGCGCCACGAAACTACCCCGACGCGCCGCGATACGCAGAACCCAAACCTACTCACGTATCACGCGTGTCGCGAAGGTTTAGAAAAACGGCAAAACAGGTATTTGGTCCCAGATTTTCCTACAGAATAGATCTTAAAAATATATATATACCAAAATACCCTACTCACAAAAACAAACCTACAGAACCCAAAAACACCCAAAACCCTTCCTGTCTGGCCGCAATTTGCACCCAGAATGGTGGTTTTGGCGGCCTCAGTGTGGAATTAGGGGGTCGGGTTTCACCTGGTGCATCATCTCCACTCCACTACACTACAGTCTCCTCAATTTCATTCTGCACTCACCGGGTCAAAAGCAGATCCAGAAAAGTTCACTTTTGCACAAAAACGACATTTTGCATCACATAAGAAAACTGGTGGTATTTTAGTGTAATCGGGGTTCGACTAAGTCACAATGGCCTCAACAGACCACAATCATCCTACTGAAACCAAATCTCACCTCATTAGCACAAGGTTCTCGCTAATCACCCCATATCGCACTAAAACACACTAATTTCTAATAACCGATGCAAAACTACACTAACTAGGCAAACTAGTGAAGCAAGATAGGAAATATACCTCACTCTCGACCCTAGGGAGCTGCAGGAAGGAGAAGAAGTGAAGGGAAGTCGCTGCACAGGGATCTGGGGCTGCTGCTGCTGCTCACTGCCTCTGCTGCTGCTGTTGCTGAATGTTGCTGCTGCTGCTTGTGCTTCTGCTGCTGCTTGTGCTTCTGCTGCTTCTGCTGCTGCTGCTTGAAGAGGTAAGTGTGTGTGTGAGTGTGTTGGTGTGAGACTTGAGAGAAAACACAAAAGAGAAATGAGAGCCACCACAATAATTCAAACAAAAGTCACCCTCTCTCTCTCTCCTCATTTAATGCAAGCATGGCCTAAAGCCATGATGCATTCTCTCTCTCTCACACAAGTCAACACTAACTCCATAATTCAAATTAAAAAAAATCTTTTAATTTAACTAATTAATTAACCCATTTAAGAATCCAAAAGAATTAATCCTAAAATTAACCCACCATGGTTAATAATTATTGTATTTCCTTGATTTAAAAACCCTAATTTACATGCACATGTGTGTGCAAGTTTAGGAAAATTTTGGAAAAATGTTTATTAAATTAGGAAAAATATTTAAAACACAATTTGGTAAACTTTTTATTAAAAATCATTATTTAATTATAATTATCCACTAACCCTTATCCTAAGGTGTTACAATCTCTCCCCCTTAAAGAAATTCGTCCCCGAATTTCAAAAATCTATCTAAGGTTACCTTCAAAAAGATGGGGGTACGTCTTCATCATGTCGCTTTCGGTCTCCCAAGTGATCTCTTCACGGTTCCGACCACGCCAAAGTACTTTAACTGATGGAATCTCCTTCGATCTCAATTTCTTCACTTGTCGATCCAAGATCATCACCGGCTGCTCTGCATAGGAAAGATCACGCTCAAGCTGGATCGTCGGATGCTGAATCGCGTGCGAAGGATCATGTAGATATCTGCGGAGCATCGAAACATGGAATACAGGGTGCACGTCTGGAAAGCTGGGCGGAAGGGCTAACCGGTAAGCCACTGCACCGACACGCTCGAGGATCTCGAAGGGGCCCACATACCTGGGGCTAAGCTTCCCCTTCTTCCCAAACCTCATCACACCTTTCATTGGGGAGACCCTCAAGAAAACATGATCACCAACAGAAAACTCAAGTCTGCGTCGTCGGCGGTCCGCATAAGATCTCTGCCTACTCTGCGCTGCTCTCATCCTATCGCGAATCAACTGGATCTTCGCTGTCGTCTCCTCAACGATCTGTGGCCCTAAGATACTGCTCTCACTGAGCTCTGTCCAACAAGTAGGTGACCTGCATCTCCTTCCGTAAAGAGCCTCAAACGGTGCCATCTGAATAGTCTCCTGGTAGCTGTTATTGTAGGAGAACTCTACCAAGGGCAAATGATGATCCCAGCTACCTCCGAAATCTAGCACACAAGCTCTGAGCATGTCCTCGAGAGTCTGGATGGTCCGCTCTGACTGTCCGTCGGTCTGCGGATGAAAAGCCGTGCTGAAACTCAAACGAGTGCCTAGAGCCTCCTGAAGCCTCTGCCATAGTCTACTGGTAAACTGGGTGCCTCTGTCGGACACAATGCACGTCGGGACTCCGTGTAGTCGCACTATCTCGTCAATATAGATCTGGGCATACTGAGTAAATCCGAAAGTCGTCTTCACCGGTAGGAAGTGAGTCGCTTTCGTCAAACGATCCACGATCACCCAGATGGAGTCATACCCCCTACTAGTCCTGGGTAGACCCACCACGAAATCCATCGAAATCTGTTCCCATTTCCACTCCGGAATAGGTAACGGCTGGAGCTCTCCCGCGGGCCTCTGGTGCTCAGCCTTGACTTGCTGACAAGTCAGGCATCTCGATACAAAATCTGCAATGTCCCTCTTCATTCCGTCCCACCAGTAAACATCTCTCATATCATGATACATCTTGGTGCAACCGGGATGGACGCTAAATACCGATCGATGTGCCTCCTCAAGAATTTCACGCCTCAGTCCCTCAGCATCAGGTACGCACAGTCTGACTCCAAACCGTAGTATCCCCTGATCATCGACCACGAACTCGGAAAATCTGTCCTGTCCCATCTGTGCCATGATCTCTGAACATCGGTCATCCCTGAGCTGTGCCTCACGTATACGATCAATCAACTGTGGGCGTGCACGGACATGCGCTATCTGTCCTCCAATCGGCGTGAACTCGAACTGCACTCGACTGTCGCATAATATCTGCCAATCTGCGGATGACTGCTCCTGTACTGCGCTCAAACAAGATAAACTACTCCCGGGCCTCCTGCTCAGGGCATCCGCCACCACATTTGCCTTGCCCGGGTGATATAAGATCTCGCAGTCGTAATCCTTCACTAACTCCATCCATCGACGCTGTCGAAGGTTCAGGTCCCGCTGCTGGAATATGTATTTCAGACTCTTGTGATCCGTAAATATCTGGCACGACTCACCGTATAAGTAATGTCGCCAGATCTTAAGTGCGAAGACCACTGCTGCCATCTCCAAATCATGAGTGGGGTAGTTCTGCTCGTGCTTCTTCAATTGTCGCGAGGCATACACGATCACCCTATCATGCTGCATCAGAACGCATCCCAATCCCACTCGAGAAGCATCACAAAAGACCACAAATCCACCCGATCCGGAAGGTAAAGATAACACCGGTGCCGTCGTCAGCCGAGTCCGTAACTGCTGAAAACTGTGCTCGCACTCCTCCGTCCAATCGAAGGGAACTCCCTTCCGGGTCAACCCGGTCAACGGTGTAGCAATACGTGAGAAGTCTTGCACAAAACGCCTGTAATAACCGGCCAATCCCAAAAAGCTGCGAATCTCCGTCACCGATGTGGGTCTGGGCCAACGCTGAACGGCCTCGATCTTCCTCGGGTCAACACATATACCGTCTCGTGAAATCACGTGACCCAAGAAGTCCACGCTGTCTAACCAAAAAGCACACTTGGAGAATTTTGCATAAAGCTGGTGCTCCCTCAATGTCTGCAATGTAACCCGCAGGTGCTGCTCGTGCTCCTCACTACTCCGGGAATACACCAAGATATCGTCGATGAAGACTATGATGAACAGATCCAAATAAGGCCGGAAAATACGGTTCATCAAATCCATGAAGGCTGCTGGCGCATTGGTGAGTCCGAACGACATCACCAAAAACTCGTAATGGCCATAGCACGTACGGAAAGCCGTCCGGGGAATGTCCTCCTGTCGAACCCGCAGCTGATGATAGCCCGATCGTAAATCGATCCTCGAAAAGTACCCTGCCCCCTGAAGCTGGTCGAACAAATCGTCGATACGCGGCAGAGGATACCTGTTCCGCACTGTCACCCTATTCAGCTGGCGGTAATCGATACAAAGACGCAAACTGCCATCCTTCTTCCTGACGAACAGGACTGGAGCACCCCAAGGAGAAACACTGGGTCGAATAAGTCCCTTGTCCAGCAAATCCTGTAACTGACCCTTCAGCTCACGAAGTTCTGCCGGGGCCATCCGATAGGGCGGTATAGAAATAGGCCCCGAACCAGGAACCAAATCAATACAGAAAGAAATGTCGCGCTCGGGCGGCAACCCAGGAAGCTCGTCAGGGAACACATCAGGAAACTCGCTAACAACCGGAACCTGATCCAACAGAACCTCTGTAGCGCGAGCATCGCGAACAAAAGCGAGAAATCCCTGACATCCCTTCCTCAAAAGCTGTCCAGCGCGAAAAGAAGAAATCACACTGTGAGGGGCGGCACTACGGTCCCCCAACACAACA
Source organism: Agapanthus africanus (assembly GCA_030015575.1). NCBI lineage: Eukaryota > Viridiplantae > Streptophyta > Magnoliopsida > Asparagales > Amaryllidaceae > Agapanthus > Agapanthus africanus. The sequence continues at coordinate 391,612,429 of JASDDO010000012.1, read as the reverse complement.
AAAACCGACTCGCCGGGGAAACAGAATCTAACTGTCTTCTCGCGGCAGTCCACAGAAGCATAGCACGTGGCTAACCAATCCATGCCCAAAAGAACGTCGAAGTCCAACATCTCCAGAAGGATCAAGTCGACAGGCAACTCTCTCTCGCCAATACAGACGGTACAGGATCGGAACACGTGCCTAGCCATAAACGACTCTCCCACAGGAGTAGTCACCACAAGCGGCTGATCAAGTAAGCCGGACTCTCTACCCAAACTCGGCACGAAGTGTGTGGATACGTACGAGTGTGTGGATCCGGGATCGAACAATACATGTGCATCAACCGAACATACAGGGAGGATACCTGAAACCACTGCATTGGACGCCTGCGCGTCCTGATGTGTCAAAGCAAAGACCCTCGCCTGTCCACCACCTGCAACTGACTGACCTCTGCCTCGGTCATCTCGTCCCATCTGAGCAACTCCTCCACGTCCACGACCTCTCTGTGCATAAGTCTGGCGTGGAGCAACGGTAGGCACAACGGGCAACGTCCTCTGGGGTGGTGAAGGTGGTAAGGTAACATGCGGTGCTGCCGCCTCCCTCCGGTGTGTCTCTGGACAATCTCGAACGAGGTGAAGTAGGCTGCCACATCTGTAGCAACCCCGCGGCGACTGCTGACCGTCCTGGGGATACGAACTAAACATCCGACCCCGTCCCGAATCTCTGCTACCCCTCGTACCGGAACGAAACCTGTCGCGGCGTCTGAATGACTGCCTCCGTGCGGAAATACTGGTACGAACTCTCTTCGGCTCTGGAAATACCGAGGTCTCAACAAGGTGCTCCTCGACCACTAGGGCTGCGTCTACGGCTGCTGCATAAGTCTCGTAGTGCTGCGCGCTGATCGCAAGGAACACTGGTGAATCAAGCCTCGAACAAATCTCCGGACTCGCAACTCCTCGGTGGCCACTAAATGTGGGGCGTAGACTGCTAGCTCTGTAAACAGTACGTCATACTCTGCCACTGTCATCCCTGGCGTCTGGCGCAAAGACTCAAACCTGCGTGCTCGGGCATCTCTAACACTCCGGGGAAGGAAACGGGCTAGAAATATAGTCACGAACTCCGTCCAGGTCATAGGAGGAAGACCTGCTGCTCTGCCCTTCTCCACGGAATCACACCATTTCTGCGCAAGACCTTCCAGGCGAAAGCTCGCGAACTCAACCCATCTCGCATCTGCACATCTGAGGGAACGGCATATCCTGGCCATCCTGTCGATGAAAGACTGTGGGTCCTCGGCTGTATCGGTGCCTGTGAAAACCGGAGGCTTCAGCCTCATGAACTCTGATAGCGATACTGTAATCACCTCCGTGGCTGCTGGGGCAACTGGCTGTGCGGTAGGCACCATCGCGGTCTCTGGAACTGGTGGAGCTACCTCTGGTCGCTGTGCTCGAAGCGTCTCAACTAGCGATCCTATCATCTGGCGCATCTCCTGCATACCAGCCCCTAACGAGGCGATCTGCTCTGTCACGGCAGGAACAGCCTGCTCAGGTACGACCGGCGTACTGCCCGGATCAGTCCTCGTCTCGGACGAGTCAACACGAATCTCGGCCCTCGCGGCCGCTCTCTGTGCCCTCGTAGTCTTAGGCGGCATATTGGCTGAAAGAAAATTTGGATTCGATAAGAACACGGAAATCGAATCACAAGAATATAAGGAGGAATCAAATCAACAAGTCCTAAGGTCGCGTAAGCGGAGTACCGTGTCGTGAGTATGCCGCGGAACATACGCACGCTACGCTACCCTGCTGCAGCTACCTACTCCATCATACCAGGGTCATCCTACACTCCGAAGGTAAAACCTATGCTCTGATACCAACTTTGTCACGACCCGAGAATTCGACTCGTGACCGGCACTTAACCACGCAACGTCTACAGGCGTAACGCGGCTAAGTAAGCCGAACCCAGAAATCAAAACCAATAAATAGAGTGATTTAAAACGTTTTGTAAAAGCAATAGTAAATGTCTGAAAAACTTCCATTTATTTAGTAGAAATCCCTTTCAAGTTCAAAAGTTATGAGTTTTATAATTTTGGTAACATTTCCTCTTTAAAACATTAGCCCCGGAAGTCGGGTAAAAGTAAGGTGTGGCGGAAATAACAAGTGACGAGAGTAAAGCATCACAATATGATATACGACGCCGTAGCGAAGAATACACAGTAAAACAAGGACCATATCATAAAAGATGAGACTGCATAAAGTAACGTCGGCTCACATGCGAGCTCGACACCAGAATATAAAATCATACATATCGTCCTCACAACTGTCTCTAAGTCAATACATAAGGTAGATGGAGAGTACTAGATACATCAATATACAACTGAAAGATAACAGATACCATACAAAACCCACCTAACAGCAAAAGGGCTAATTCTGCTCAAAAGGGGTATCTGTGCCAAAAGATGAGGAAACAGCCAGCCGTGACTACTCCCAAGGGCAACCTGCAAACACTGTGGCACAACGGGGGTGAGTTGCCAACTCGTGAATAGAGATAACATATAAAGGTGATCGCAGGCATGCACATATAGCGTGGCTCTACTAATGCCAGCAGATGATATCGATGCATGTCAACAGTGGATACAGTAGTAATGCATGTACTCTAACAGGTAAATGCCACAGGATGAGATGTATAGTAATCAATACTGAGTATGGGATAAATAATATCTACATGGACTATGTCAACATGGAAAGCAATGATCGGTGCCTCAAACTGCACCCAAATCCCACATATACTCAGGCGCCGGCACACCCATCGGCCCTCAAATCCTGTATATCTCGGAGGAATCACGAGTGCCCAACATCGGCACCCAAAACATCATAAAATACCCGTGTCCAGCATCGACACGTAAATCCTCAAATATCGGGCGCCGTCAATCTGGACCGGCCCCACGGGGTCCGTCTGCGGTATCGGCCCTCGGCCCCGGCAGCACGGTCATCCCTCATCCATCACTCGACTCTGGTCAGTATCCTCCGGACAACTGCCAGGTCCAACCAATCACCGGTAGGTACTCGCCCGCCTCCAGGCTCAATCGGCAAATCCCATCGATCATCTCGCCGAGGGGAACCATACCGGGCCCACCACGAACCCGCAAACGGAACATCCACTCCTCGAATCGGGTTTCAAGCACACGTCTCAGTACCGAGAAAACGCGTGGTGGACACACCAAAATATCATATCACGAGGTACCGGGTTTTTCAAAATAACATATCTTTCCTTAAATAGTTCCACGGTCCTCAAAACAGCAATCACATGAAAATCCAATACCAATAGTAAAATCCAATGCGAGGTACAATATACATCAATCACATGTAAAATGAACTACAGCAATAATACAACAGTATAATCATGGCAGTTCTACAGTGAGTGTGGCATGGCAATTACTAACGGTGTGTGTGTAGCATGAAAATAGTGCTCGTGCAACATAAACCGTTAGTAATAGTGTGGTGTTCTATCAGTTCTAGCATATATCAATAACACATAGCAGGGAAATGCAATATGAGATGACAGTCCATAGGTAAATGCAATATGTAATACTAAGATCCTATCAGCCCTGACGCATAACGCCATGCGGGCGATATCCCGTAGATGTGAAATCTACTCACAGTGTCTCGCGCTAAGTGTATCCAACCACTTGCTTGCCCTTCTTCGCAGCGTCCGTCTCACTGGCCTGCGAACCTAGAACCACATACACATATCACACATAAGCTTAAGTCACAAAACGCGACATTATAATCCAACAAGAAACCCGTGTCGCAACCCAATCGCGCGTGTGCGCGATACGCTAAAACGTGTACTCATGCGCCACGAAACTACCCCGACGCGCCGCGATACGCAGAACCCAAACCTACTCACGTATCACGCGTGTCGCGAAGGTTTAGAAAAACGGCAAAACAGGTATTTGGTCCCAGATTTTCCTACAGAATAGATCTTAAAAATATATATATACCAAAATACCCTACTCACAAAAACAAACCTACAGAACCCAAAAACACCCAAAACCCTTCCTGTCTGGCCGTAATTTGCGGCCAGAATGGTGGTTTTGGCGGCCTCAGTGTGGAATTAGGGGGTCGGGTTTCACCTGGTGCATCATCTCCACTCCACTACACTACAGTCTCCTCAATTTCATTCTGCACTCACCGGGTCAAAAGCAGATCCAGAAAAGTTCACTTTTGCACAAAAACGACATTTTGCATCACATAAGAAAACTGGTGGTATTTTAGTGTAATCGGGGTTCGACTAAGTCACAATGGCCTCAACAGACCACAATCATCCTACTGAAACCAAATCTCACCTCATTAGCACAAGGTTCTCGCTGATCACCCCATATCGCACTAAAACACACTAATTTCTAATAACCGATGCAAAACTACACTAACTAGGCAAACTAGTGAAGCAAGATAGGAAATATACCTCACTCTCGACCCTAGGGAGCTGCAGGAAGGAGAAGAAGTGAAGGGAAGTCGCTGCACAGGGATCTGGGGCTGCTGCTGCTGCTCACTGCCTCTGCTGCTGCTGTTGCTGAATGTTGCTGCTGCTGCTTGTGCTTCTGCTGCTGCTTGTGCTTCTGCTGCTTCTGCTGCTGCTGCTTGAAGAGGTAAGTGTGTGTGTGAGTGTGTTGGTGTGAGACTTGAGAGAAAACACAAAAGAGAAATGAGAGCCACCACAATAATTCAAACAAAAGTCACCCCTCTCTCTCTCTCCTCATTTAATACAAGCATGGCCTAAAGCCATGATGCATTCTCTCTCTCTCACACAAGTCAACACTAACTCCATAATTCAAATTAAAAAAAATCTTTTAATTTAACTAATTAATTAACCCATTTAAGAATCCAAAAGAATTAATCCTAAAATTAACCCACCATGGTTAATAATTATTGTATTTCCTTGATTTAAAAACCCTAATTTACATGCACATGTGTGTGCAAGTTTAGGAAAATTTTGGAAAAATGTTTATTAAATTAGGAAAAATATTTAAAACACAATTTGGTAAACTTTTTATTAAAAATCATTATTTAATTATAATTATCCACTAACCCTTATCCTAAGGTGTTACAAAAGCATAAATACTACTCTCTCATCCTCATCTCGTATAGCCCTTGAGATTAGGGTGTTCATCTCTTTAGAGTGAGAAAGCTTGGGTTATTGCAACTTCGACGTAGATCATCGGAGATTCGGAACACTTCAAGCTAGCATGGATCGTTCAAGTCGTGGAGTCTCTCTTGAGTCCGGGAGATCGAGGATCGCGGCGAAGGGACTTCTACTCGGAGCTTTTGAAGCGAAGGAGCGGACTACAAAGGTTGTAATCCCTCACACTTAGATAAAAAGATGTTATCTTGCATGCTAAACCCTAATAATCTTGCAAAGATCTCGGCTTTGGGTTGTTCGGCACGTCTAAATTTTTCTCCGGGCATGTTTGATGCCTTATGAACCTTCACAAGAGTGCCTAGGAACCCTACAACTACGATCGGTTATACTTTGGTCGTCACACAGTTGTTTCTCCACAAAGGGACTTGGACATTATATCAAACATTCTGGTTACTAGATTTATAGATCTAGATTTGGGTGGTTTCCCAATCAGGGTACTTAGACAGCATTCTAAGAGTTTTTAGAATGGACGACTCCTGGCACGGTAGTATACCTGTAGGTGATGGAGTCACCCTCTCTAAAGGTGTCTTACAGACTAAAGGGGAGAGGGATGTGCATGATTGACATATTACTTGCTTAGGCAATTGAGTCAATCATGAGATGTCAAGAACCATACCAGATATTGTTTTTGCGGTAGATGCAATAAGATGATATTGATCCAATCCTTGAGGAACATTCGGAAGCAGTTTTTAGAACATAAGTGGATGTTCTAGGGATATGATAACAACAGTCTCTTTTAGGAGACATTTATCATTCCAGGCTTCCAAGGTGACCTGGATGACAGAGTGGTTGTCAGAGTTATAGTTTTCCCTCTGACGAGGGGCAGTGTTTTGGACAGGTGGTCCAGGCGGACACTGAGGGAGGCATGGCGCAGGATACTGATTAAGTTCAGTTGACGATACAGTCTAAGAAGTTTAGATTTGGAGTTCATTTATGAGCTAGGTCCCATCAGACATCCAGACACATTCTAAGACAGGTATTGCTCATTTCGGGAGATGGCTTTCTCCGCGAACTTGAGATATAGAGAGACATAGAAAGAAACATTCAGGCGGATCCACTCACTGAGGCTATTCCTCGAACGCAATAGTTTCGCAAACGGATTTTTTGAGACTGACTAATAGAGGAGTTGGGTGTTCGGTATCACACGGGCTGTGAGTATGCGACATCGCAATAATTAGCCTTGAGTGCAAGTGGGAGATTGTTGGAGATAGTGCCCTCAGAATCAATTATTGGATCATAGGCACATGATTGCAATGATTGAGGGGGGACCTATTCCGGTAGGACAGTCTTACTCCAGATGATAGTATGCTATCTGGTTTATCTTTATCGTCGTGTACTGCTTTAGGTGACCTTACAGGTCGCTATCACACGTTGATAGAGCCCCTAGGATTCTTGCTTGACTGCCAGTATTATGAGGGCGATCATATACGTGAGAGCTGGTAGTCTATAAGCACATCCTTAAATGGTCCCTAGTCGTGGGAGTTTCGAGACAGGGCATCGATACTCCAGAGTAGACTAGTGTATACAGTCGAGACCCCGACGAGGGGCGGTGGCCTGTCTCACAAGCCACTGATGTCAGTTGGTTCACCTAAGATGTATACATGTGCTCATTGGGTTATGAGTACACCGGACAGGACTCGCCGGGAACATGCTAGTTGGTCTTATACCTGACGTCAGATAGCAGTTCCCTGGTGACATGTGTACAGTTTAGTTCATCGACCTGAGATCGTCATTTGCCTCATGTGAGTTCCCACTATACTTTGATTACTACCCTACCATGCTCAAAGGAGACGTGCAAACAGGTTTTAGTTGGGTACAGTCCCGAGCCACATGGAGGTAGTGAGCGGATCTTCAGGGGTTCTTCTCTCCCGGTATTGGGGGTGAGGTCGCGCTGTGTCTAGGAGAGCCATTACACGAAGTCCTTGGTCAAGGCAGGAGATTTACTCGTAGGTTTTCCAGTAGTATCTCAGGGTGTTCTGGGCTACACTCCGACATGACTTGTACCGCTTTTGGGGGTCTGACTTTTACCAACCCCATAGGCCCGCTATGCAATGCTCATAGACGAACGGACCGGACTGTACGGATATTGTCACTGACAGGCTCAGTAGGGTGTCAGGATGAGTTCGCTCATCAACGTCCCTTTCGGTCAATAGCTGGTAGCCCGTCACGTATGGCCAATACCTCTGACGTGCTAGTTGTTAAATCCACAGCCTTAGTATTGACGAGTCTTTAGAATCCCCCATAGACCAGTTACTCAAGTTTCGGGCGAAACGCTGTAGAGGCCGTATGGAGATATGGCAGGGTTCGATCATATACATGCGGTATTGCATGGATCATGATCGGACGGTTTATACTAGCGGGCTTTGGTTTAAGCCGGATCCTAGTATAGTACAGTGTAGATTTTGTCTCATTGCATTTATATTTGGTCCGAATACAAATGCGGGTATGTATATACAGTAGCGGGGGTTTTCTGTAATTTATTACGGGATCAGTTTTTGGAGTTGGCAGTTTGTTTTCCGTTTCGTCCATTTTTCTTTGTATCTTTCATTGGCTGAAGTTTGGTGGAGGAGGGCTTATTTTCATTTGTGCAAATAAGCATTTTGGAAGGTGGTCTTTGCATATTATTGCTTCATGATGGTTGCACCCTCATTTGACTTTCCTTGGATAATCATTGCTTGACTTTCTTATTCATCATGGTTTACTTTTGGAGTCTTCATGCTTGATGATGATGGTTGGTTATGATGAGGGAGTGTAGTTTGCTTTTTGAATTGATGAGATCTTTTTCCCTCTCTCTTGGATTATTCTAACTCTCTTCTCTCATTTTTTCTCACTTGGATGAAAAGGGGCCGGCCACATTCAAGGTGGGGGCTGTCCAAATTGTTAGTGGTGGGATTTTGGTTCTCTTCATGTTTTGCAAAATCCCAAAGTTCATCTCCAAAAGAGTAGTTCATTTCCTCCACCAAAAAGGCAATTTCCTACAACCCCATGAGACAAAGTATTCTACAGTTAACCTATAGTATCCTAGGGTATGTCGACTCGCCAACTTCGTGCCCGAGTTGCCTCTGTCCAGAGGTGGGAGCCCGTAAAAGATGCCGGCGACGTGGTGCCCTTCCGGCGAGGAGGTGGAGACCGGACAATCCGCGGGAGATCGGGACGACGACGAGAAGACCGAAGGATACAGATCGCTCGGTATATCTCTCTACCCGTTCTTTAGTTAGCTAGGAATAGATTAATGGCCCGATCCGGGATTTTTGTGCGCGGTGGTGCCGTTTCAAAAGTTTAAAGTAAAGCATCGTTTCCGCATTTTGGCCTCGGATTGACGGCCGGGGCACCGCCGTGCACTTACATAAGGTAAAAGTAGGAGTAGCAATGATATATGTAACTCAGACAATCCAAAAGTCAGTGTTTTAAGATGGTTCAGTTAACTTGGTTATTGAGTTATAGTCTAGGGTCGGGACATGGTCGCTGCTAAAGAAAGAGAGAAAAGAAACACTCAGCGTGCACTCTAACCTAGATCAGAATGGTCAATTTGTTGGAGATAGTGCCCTCATAGTCAATTATTGGATCACAGGTACGTGATTGCAATGATTGCGGAAGACCTATACCGGTAGGACAGTCTTACTCGAAATGATAGTATGCTATCTGGTTTGCCTTTATCAGTCGTGTACATGTTCAGGTGACTGATTGCATGTTACACTTTGATAGAGCCCTTAGGATCTTGCTTTACTACCAACAGTATGATGGTGATCATATACATGAGAGTTGGGTAGTTTATATGCATATCCTTAATTGTGGTCCCTAGTCGTGGGAGTTTCGAGATAGGGCATCGATACTCCGGAGTAGACTAGTGTGTACAGTCGAGACCCCGACGAGGGGCGGTGGCCGGTCTCATAAGCCACTGGTGTCAGTTGGATCACCTAAGATGTATACAGGTGCTCATTGGGTTATGAGTACACCGGACAGGACTCGCCGGGAATCTGCTAGTTAGTACTATATCTATCATCAGATAGCAGTTCCCTGGTGACATGTGTACAGGTTAGTTCATCGACCTGAGGTCGTCATTTGTCTCGTGTGAGTTCCCACTGTGCTTTGATTTCTATCCTACCACGGCTCAAAGGAGTCGTGCAAACAGGTAGCTTTTGGGTACAGTCCTGAGCCATATGGAGGCACGTGAGCGGATCGGCAGGGGATTCGTCTCTCCCGGTATTGGGGGCGAGATCGTGCAGTGTCTAGGAGAGCCATTACACAAAGCCCACGGCTGTGGCAGGAGATTTACTGGTAGGTACTCCAGTAGTATCTCAGGGTGTTATTGGGCTTCACTCTGACACGACTTATACTGCTATTGGGGGTCTGACGTTACTAGCCCCCTAGGAAGATATGCGATACTCATAGACAAACGGACCGGACTGTATATACATTGTCACTGTTAGGCTCAGTAGGGTTTATGGATGAGTTCGCTCATCGGCCTCCCTTGAGGTCAGTCCATGGGCAGCCGTTACGCATTGCTAGTGCCGCTGACGGTTTGTGGTTAAACCTACTGCCAGGGTACTGACGAGTCATTAGAGTCCCCCACAGACAGTTTCCCAAGTTCGGGCGAAACGTTGTAGAGGCCGTATGGTTTTATGGCAGGGTTCGGAAAATGCACGTGCGTTTACGCACGTGTTATTTTTCGGGCAGATGATACTGGTCGGCTTTGGTTTAAGCCGGATCTGAGTATTATATTGAGTAGGTATAATATCTTTGTCTCAGTTGCATTTGTATTCGGTCGTAATACAAATGCGGGTGTATTTATACAGTTTCAGGGTTGTCCTGAAATTCGTTTCAGGATCACTTTTGAAAGTTGCCAGTTTCCAGTTTTCTATCTGCCATCTTTTAACATTTGGTTTAAGACGGGTTTATCTTTTCTTGAGATGAGTGTGGATTCTTCTAGAAGATTCTAGAGAGAGTGACTTGACATGGTGAGTCATTAGTGCATTAATGGTGTCATTAATGTTTTTGGTGACTAGGTTATTAAAGGTTCAATGTATTAGTGACTCATTATTTTTCCATTAATGATAAAGATAAGTTTCATTCTTTATGGTCACCCCCTTCTTGCTCCTACCCTCACCTCCCTCCATCATAAATATGGCCGGCCCCCTCCTCTCTCTACTTCACTTGATGCTTGATTCATTTTTTGTAGAAAAGATTATGATAGTATTTGGGGTGTATGGAAATTTCATTGCCTTTTCATTCCATCACCCAATCCGAGTGGCAACTTCATTAACCGATCGTCCACCGACTTGGACGAAGTGAGACAAAGTCATCTACTCATTCTCTACATCATTCTTGGTCGTCTCTTTTAGCAAACTTGACGATCGTGTTGCCTCAAGTCAGAGGCGGGAGCCCGTTTAAAGAATCGTCGACGTGGTGCCACCTCGATGAGAAGATCGGAGATCGACGAGATCGGAGCAGCCGCAACGGAGCGTGGGATGATGGTTAAAGAACGAAGGACTCGGATCGTTCGGTATAACCTTTCTACACTCTTTACAGTTTGTTAGTTTAGCAATAATGGCAGATCCGGGTTAAAGTATACGATAGCACCAGTTAAAAAGTTTTTGTTCCGCATTTGGCGTCTGTAGACTGCCGGGGCGCTAGCGTAGACTTACAGTGGTATCAGAGCCTCACCATTTTGCTATACTAACTTGTGCTAACGCGTTTAAAATATCGATCGAAACGAAAATCAAAAATCGCATTTTTCCAACTTGACAGTTTCTGTTGATTTTAAATGGTGTCCTAAAAATATTCCACACATCTCAGAAAACTGTGCAGGGATTTTTAAGCACACGTGCAAAATTTGAGCACGTGATCTCACCAAAGCGCCACGGATTAGCGGCCAAACCCATGGTTTAGCCGCGCATCCGCGGCCATATGATGGGATCAGTGCACCAAATTTTGTATGTGTCTTCTCTGTTGGAATTTAGGGGTTTTGGTATATATCATTTGGGCCCAGGTTTTGTTACTGTTCACCAGTAAGTCGTGGGGCCCACTTCTTGATATTTCGTCGATCAAAATTTAAACACGTTAGTTTACTGTGCTTACATTATATCTCCGACCGGGAATGTCATTTGATCGGTAAACCGCGTCTGATTGCTATAGTTCTTTTAGACGGGTTTGCGAACGTGACATTCGCGTTGATGTTCTGTGTTGTGCTGTGATGTTGCGGATTTGTCGTGGTGGATAGCAGTGTGCAATGGTAGTACAGTTTGAGTTTATTTGTACATTTGATATTGCGGGGCAAGCGTCCAACTTGTGAACTGCCGTCACTGCCTGTTGTATAATATTCTTTTGGGGCACGACCAGGTTGCGGTCGATGTACCTGTTGTACTATTTTTCATTACTGTACTAGGTTTTGCCCCGCGACGGAGTGCACGGATAGCCGGGTTCTGGAGGGCAACGGGTCCGCATCTCATGGCTTTGAGAGGCAGAGGGGCCCCACTCTAGAATTGGCAGACTATTCGCCGCACTCGTAGGGGGTACAGGTTGACCCAAGGAGGGGTGCCTAAGATTACCGGATTCCGTGAAGTGCTGGGTGGTCCATTCACTATGCTGTAGGGGGCTGCCTCGCTTCAGGTTTTGGCGGGTAACTTGCCGCACCCGTAGGGGTCTAGGTTTCATTGCACAGGCTATCCACACGACAGGGGAACGTCGGGTTTCAGCAGCGGCTCTGTGAAACGCGGGGATCCCAGATTATCTGTATTGTTCTGTGATGCTTATTACTTTTCTGTAATATTGCATACTACCACGCCTGGAGCGATTATTGTATATTGGTTTATATACTATTAGATGTTGTATATGTTTTACACCCGCGCTAGTCCAGTCCCCTCTCTGTCGTTAGTTAAGTAACCTAACGGGTGATGACGGGACCCAGTGACGAATGCGGATGGCATATACGTACATTTTATTTTCGTTCTTTTCTGGTGTGATTAATTGATGGGACTGTGTTGATTCTGATCAATGCAAAGTAAAGCAAACCTGTTTACAGTTGTTGGAACAAATTTAAAAAGTGTTATTGCAAAGACGTTTTCTTTTGTTATGCATAGCGGTATTCAGTGGAATATCCTGCACCTCATTCGACGGGGCAAAGGCCGATATCCCTTCACCGGGACCGACCCCTTGGGCAAAATTTTGCGTCAGGGTAATAACTTTACTATAGTCGATTACAAGTTGCTTTGCATAGCGGTATTCAGTGGAATATCCTGCACCTCATTCTACGAGGAAAGAGCCGAGATCCCTTTACCGGGAGTGACCTCTTTAGCAAAAGGTTTTCGCCACTATATTTTAAAAAAGCTATCAGGTTCCTTCAGCGATATCAAGTTCACTACGTTAAAGGTTTTTCGCCAAAAACCCGCCGTAGCCCTCCGTCATTTCATATGAATGGTCAGTAGTATTCAAGCTATGTTGGTCTGGCCCTTAGCTAGGACATAGTGATTGGTAGCTGCTGGGGTGTTCACATGTTGCATAGATAGATGTGTTGGTTTGGGACAGTCGTACAGCCTTGTTGGCCCTTAGTCAAGGGCGAGTACGGGTGGGTTCAAATTAACAAGATAATGATGGGAAGAACTTGACATGTGACTTATGATGGGTTGGCCCTTAGTCACGATCATAAGAGCATGGGGTAAAAATCATATCGTGAGTTTCTAAAGAAACTGAAACTTGCCAGGCATGCGCATACCTTCTGGAGTGTGATAACGCGAGTGGATTCCATCACGTTATCATGCGATGAGAGTTGGATCCCGATTCCCACTGATGAGTTGGTTTACTCTTCGGGTGATCCCGATTGATTCTTCTTTAGGTTTGGAGGAGAATTTGACAGGACAGTGGGAGGTTTCCGGATTAGATAAAATGATAACCATTCTGATCTAGGTTAGAGTGCACGCAGAGTGTTTCTTTTCTCTCTCTCTTTGGCAGCGACCTTTGACCGACCCTAGACTATGACTCAGTGACCAGGTTGACCGAACTTTCTTAAAATACTGGCTTTTGGATTGTCTGAGTTGCATAAGTCATTGCCACTCCTTCTTTTACCATTTGAATTTCTCAGAACACCCGTATTACTACGGATATCCACTTCCATTGGATAGATCCATCATATGGTTATATACGAACTCGAAGGGACTTCTTCGAGGATGGATCCAGGTTCAGGAGAAATAGAATTGGTTTATTCAGTTGTCTTTTATTATCACCTTCTCTCAGGTTGCGAGAGCTCCCTGGTTTAGGAGAGTACACCTATTACGCTTATTGGATAGTCTTATTCCAAACCATAGGCTGGTGCCGAAAGGTAGGGAATGAAGAAAACCAATTAGCCTAAGTAGGGTGTGCAGAAGATAATATGTAAAGACAAAATAAAGGGATTAGAAAGAGGGCAAAGTAAATTGCGACTGATATCATTCACGACCAAAACCGCGTACTTCATCGCCACTCCTATTTCACCTTTAAAAGAATAAGGTATTATTCAGTTGTCTTTTATCATCACCTTCTCTCGAGATGCGAGTACTCCTTGGTTTAGGAGGGTACACCTATTATGCTTACTGGATAGTCTTCTTCCAAACCATAGGCTGGTGTCGAACGGTAGGGAAGGAAGAAAACCATTTAGACTAACGATGGTGTACAGAAGGTAACGACTAAAGACAAATAAAGGGATTTGGAGAGATGGCAATAAAATATACGGTTGAAGTCATGAATTGGATTATGGAAGAGGCATTACTATGAATACAAGTATACCCCTACGAAACATTTTCATGTTTCAGTGCATTGTTAAAGGAAAAACTGTTTTCCCGATTAAACACTTACTCCAAGGGTATGTATTTACCAGGATTCATTCTCATATCTGTATGGTTTTACAGATGATGATTGGGAGTAAGTTATTGGGAATTAGGTGATTATCCTCATTATATCGGAATTCGTTGTAATTGGTGATATTTGAGGAAATCGCCAGGGTACAGTTTTCAACCTACGACGTACAGGTTATGAGTTGTTTAACTCAGCGGACTTATACAGAGTATTGTATGTTGTCCAAGTGTCCTTCAGGACAAAGGGGTAGGTCCTCGTACTATGTTCTATTTACTTATAACTTCTCTAGTATTTAGACGAGTGTTTCGTAGAAATACAAGGTCTAAGTTTTGAGAAGTTGTGGGTATAAGAATAAAGTAGAGAACCAGGTATCACAAGTATCAGGATTCTTCAAAGAGATCGAAGATGTAGATTCTTGTGATTGGTATTCAGATGATAGTAATAGTTTTGAGAAACGTGTTTCTCTTTCAGGTTACTCATAATTGGATGGATTCCTAAGTTGAGTAATGCTAATTAGCCTCTTTCCATTAAGTTGATATGCACTGGAGACAGCTGCATGATTTGAATCTGGTTCCAATTAAATTAGTGCCAAAGTTTCTATATTGGATATAGAATAGTTCGTACCTTAAAAGATATTAAGGTACGGGGAGTTGTCCAGCTTATGCTTAAAACCAGACTCTGGATAACTCAGGGCACGGTTCTGTAATGGCTGTTTGTGGGTTGACCCTGGCTATGACGAGGGTTGATATTCTACCATTTGGAAGATCAATAGTGATATTGTTCTTGACTCGCCACAGTTTTAGTAAAATAGATCTTTTTCAGAAAACAGAAATGGGAGTATGGTAGAACTGGAAGTGATTCCAGAACCGCGAACGATTACGGAAAATTTAATAGGACCTATACATTCAATCAGGTTTGACATTCCAATAGCCACTCCGCAGATATGGTAGGTAACCTCAGACACCCGAGAGGTACTCCAGTAGCCTCAAGGACGGTGACAGGGAGGTTCTTATCTACCCAGACTTGACACTACTGTTGTTCCAGGCTATGAGACCCGGTAGGAGGGTTGTCGTAGTCAGTGGGAGCATCGGAAGCATAGTGGGCAAGATGCTTATATCTATTTATAGACTTGAGCAGTTATAGCGGAGATAGATCATCTAATTTTTGATGTGACAGTCATAGGTTTGAATTCAATCAGAATAAGGGATGGATCTGTTAAGAAGGTAGTAGGGTGTGATGTCATGGTATCTGGATGACATACACAGAGTGGGAAGTAAAATTCCTATACTACGATCGGTTGTACTGTGGTCGTCACACAGTTGTTTCTCCAGACAGGATATGGATATAATATTTGACATTCTGGTTTCTGGATCTATGGTTTTAGATCTGGATTTGGGTAGTTTCCCAATGTGGGTACTTTGACAGATATTCTAATGGTTTTTGGAATAGTTGACTCCTAGCATGGTGGTGTACCTGCAGGTGATGGAGTCATCCTCTCTAAAGGTGTCTTACAGACTAAAGGGGAAAGGGATGTGCATGATTGGCAGATCACTTGCTTAGGCAATTGAGTCAATCATGAGTTGTCAAGTACCACACCAAATGTTGGTTTTGCACTAGATGCAATAAGTTTGTATTAATCCAATCCTGGAGAAATATAAGGAAGCAGTTTTAGAACATAAGTACATGTTCTATGGATTTGATGACGGCAGCCCCCTTCGGGAGACGATTATCATTCCAGGCTTCAAAGGTGACATGGTTGACAGAGTGATTGTCAGAGTTATAGTTTTTCCCTCTGACGAAGAGGGACAGTATTATGGACAGATGGTCCAAGAGGATACTGTGGGTGGCATGGTGCCGGATACTGATTAGGTTCAGTGATCGATACAGTCTAAGAAGTTTGGATTTGGAATTCATTTATGAACTAGGTCCCATCAGATATCCAGACATATTCTAAGACAGGTATTACTCAATTGGGGAGATGGCTTTCTCCGCGAACTTGAGATTTAGAGAGATATAGAAAGAAACTTCTAGGCGGATCCACTCACTGAGGCTATTTCTCGAACACAATAGTTTTACAAACGGGCTTTGTGAAACTGATTTGTAGAGGAGTTGGATGTTCGGTTTCACACGGGCTGTGAGTAGTCGACATTGCAATAATTTGCCTTGAGTGCAAGTGGGAGATTGTTGGAGATAGTGCCCTCATAGTCAATTATTGGATCACAGGTACGTGATTGCAATGATTGCGGAGGACCTATACCGGTAGGACAGTCTTACTCGAGATGATAGTATGCTATCTGGTTTGCCTTTATCAGTCGTGTACATGTTCAGGTGACTGATTGCATGTTACACTTTGATAGAGCCCTTAGGATCTTGCTTTACTACCAACAGTATGATGGCGATCATATACGTGAGAGTTGGGTAGTTTATATGCATATCCTTAATTGTGGTCCCTAGTCGTGGGAGTTTCGAGACAGGGCATCGATACTCCGGAGTAGACTAGTGTGTACAGTCGAGACCCCGACGAGGGGCGGTGGCCGGTCTCACAAGCCACTGGTGTCAGTTGGATCACCTAAGATGTATACAGGTGCTCATTGGGTTATGAGTACACCGGACAGGACTCGCGGGGAATCTGCTAGTTAGTACTATATCTATCGTCAGATAGCAGTTCCCTGGTGACATGTGTACAGGTTAGTTCATCGACCTGAGGTCGTCATTTGTCTCGTGTGAGTTCCCACTGTGCTTTGATTTCTACCCTACCACGGCTCAAAGGAGTCGTGCAAACAGGTAGCTTTTGGGTACAGTCCCGAGCCATATGGAGGCACGTGAGCGGATCGGCAGGGGATTCGTCTCTCCCGGTATTGGGGGCGAGATCGTGCAGTGTCTAGGAGAGCCATTACACAAAGCCCACGGCCGTGGCAGGAGATTTACTGGTAGGTACTCCAGTAGTATCTCAGGGTGTTATTGGGCTTCACTCCGACACGACTTATACTGCTATTGGAGGTCTGACGTTATTAGCCCCCTAGGCAGATATGCGATACTCATAGAAGAACGGACCGGACTGTATATACATTGTCACTGTTAGGCTCAGTATGGTTTCTGGATGAGTTCGCTCATCGGCCTCCCTTGAGGTCGGTCCATGGGCAGCCGTTACGCATTGCTAGTGCCGCTGATGGTTTGTGGTTAAACCCACTGCCAGGGTACTAACGAGTCATTAGAGTCCCCCACAGACAGTTTCCCAAGTTCGGGCGAAACGTTGTAGAGGCTGTATGGTTTTATGGCAGGGTCGGAAAATGCACGTGCGTTTACGCACGTGTTATTTTTCGGGCAGATGATACTGGTCGGCTTTGGTTTAAGCCGGATCCGAGTATTATATTGAGTAGGTATAATATCTTTATCTCAGTTGCATTTGTATTCGGTCGTAATACAAATGCGGGTGTATTTATACAATTTCGGGGTTGTCCTGAAATTCGTTTCAGGATCACTTTTGAAAGTTGCCAGTTTCCAGTTTTCTATCAGCCATCTTTTAACATTTGGTTTAAGACGGGTTTATCTTTTCTTGAGATGAGTGTGGATTCTTCTAGAAGATTCTAGAGAGAGTGACTTGACATGGTGAGTCATTAGTGCATTAATGGTGTCATTAATGTTTTTGGTGACTAGGTTATTAAAGGTTCAATGTATTAGTGACTCATTGTTTTTCCATTAATGATAAAGATAAGTTTCATTCTTTATGGTCACCCCCTTCTTGCTCCTACCCTCACCTCCCTCCATCATAAATATGGCCGGCCCCCTCCTCTCTCTACTTCACTTGATGCTTGATTCATTTTTTGTAGAAAAGATTATGATAGTATTTGGGGTGCATGGAAATTTCATTGCCTTTTCATTCCATCACCCAATCCGAGTGGCAACTTCATTAACCGATCGTCCACGGACTTGGACGAAGTGAGACAAAGTCATCTACTCATTCTCTACATCATTCTTGGTCGTCTCTTTTAGCAAACTTGGCGATCGAGTTGACTCAAGTCAGAGGCGGGAGCCCGTTTAAAGAATCGTCGACATGGTGCCACCTCGACGAGAAGATCGGAGATCGACGAGATCGGAGCAGCCGCAACGGAGCGTGGGATGATGGTTAAAGAACGAAGGACTCGGATCGTTCGGTATAACCTTTCTACACTCTTTACAGTTTGTTAGTTTAGCAATAATGGCAGATCCGGGTTAAAGTATACGATAGCGCCAGTTAAAAAGTTTTTGTTCCGTATTTGGCGTCTGTAGACTGCCGGGGCGCTAGCGTAGACTTACACAATCACTTTATCTAATCAGGATGTCTCCCACCGTTTCCTCAAATTCTCTTCTAAACCTGAAAGAAGAATTAGCCGGGATCATCTAAAATCACCCAAGGAGTAAACCAACTCATCAGTGGGAATCAGGATCCAACTATCATCGCATGATAACCAGATGGAATCCACTCAAGTTATCACACTCCAGAAGGTATGCGCATGCCTGGAAAGTTTCCTGTATATTTGAAACTCCTGAAGTGATTTCTACCCCATGCTCTTATGACCTTGACGAAGGCCAACATATTATAAGTCACATGTCAAGTTCTACCCTTCATTGTCCAGGTTAATTTTAACCTACCCGTACATACCCTTGACGAAGGCCAAAATAGTAGTACGACTGTCCCAAACCAACGCATCTATCTATGCAACAGAAAAGTAATAAATAGCTACCATACACTATGCCATGGCGAAGGCCAACAAACATAGCTTGAATACTAAGTGCTACCCGTCTAAAATGACGGAGGGCTACGAATGGTTTTTGGCGAAAAACCTTTAACGTAATGAACTTGATATCGTTGAAGGAACCGGATAGCTTTTTACAAATATATAGTGGTGAAAACCTGATAGCTTTTTACAAATATATAGTGGCGAAAACCTTTGCTAAAGAGGTCACTCCTGGTGAAGGGATCTCGGCTCTTTCCTCGTGGAATGAGGTGCAGGGTATTCCCACTGAATACCACGATGAAAAGCAAAAAATTAATCGTCTACAGTGAAGTTATTACCCTGACGCAAAGTTCAGCCCAAGAGGTCACTCCCGGTGAGGGGATCTCGGCTCTTGCCTTGTCGAATGAGGTATTGGATATTCATAACCGAATACCGCTGTGCCAAACAAAAGAAAACGTCCTTATAAGAACAACTTTTAAAAATTGTTCCAACAACATCAATTAGGTCTGATTTCCTTGCATTGATCTGAATCAACGCAGTCCCATCAATTAATCACACCAGAAAAGAACAAAAATATGATGTACGTATATGCCATCTGCATTCGCCACTGGGCCCTGTCACCACCCGTTAGGTTACTTAACTAACGATAGAGCGGGGGCTGGACTAACGCGGGTGTAAAACATATACAACATCTACTAGTATATATATAACAATATATAATAATCACTCCAGGCGTGATAAATGCAACATCACAGATAAGCAATAAGCATCACAAAACAAATACAGATAATCTGGGAGCCCTGGGTTTCCTTTGAGTCGCAAGTGAAACCCGACGTTCCCCGGGTCGTGTGGATAGCCTGTGCAATAAAAACCTTGACCCCTATGAGTGCGGCATGTTACCCGCTAAAACCAGAAGCGAGGCAGCCCCCTTCATCAAAGTGAATGGGCCACCCAGCACTTCATGGAATCCAGTAACTTGAGCACCCTTCCTTGGGTCAACCTGTATCCCCTACGAGTGCGGCGAATAGCCCGCCAATTCTAGAGTGAAGCCCCCTCCTTCTTAATGTCATGAGATGCGGGCCCGTTGCCCTCCAGAACCCGGCTATCCGAGCACTCCATCGCGGGGTAATCCTAGTACAGAAATGAAAAATATGTACAACGGTAACATCGACCTCAACCCCGTCGTGCCCCAAACAAATAATATACAAACCGACAGTGACGACAGTCCACATGTCGGACGCATGTCCCGCGATATCAAATGTACAAATAAAATTAAACTGTACTATCATTTCACCTAAGCTATCCACCACGACGATTCCGTAACAACACAGCACAACACAGAACATCAACGTGAATGTCACGTTCGCAAACCCGTCTAAAAGAACTATAGCAATTAGAAAAGTTGTACCGCTCTAATGACATTCACGGTCGTAGATAGTAATGCATGTACTGTAAAACTTTAAATAATGTTAGAAATATTGAGTTCAAAATAACCCTGAATAGCCCCCAAACAACTAGATAAATCCAAATATCCAAACTGGGCTAAACTAGCAATACCATTGAACCAATATTCCAGAGACTAGACCATACCCAAAATCCCAAGACCAAACTCCCTCACAAAACCGTCCATGCCGGATTTTTTCCTGATGTGGACGGTGTAATATGGGTGGAATGGGTTCATATTTGGGGTATGTTCTAGTTGTCATCTAAGTAGTCTTCTGCAGTTGCTAAAATATTTTTAAAAGACCAATAAAAATTCGACAAAGAATGGAATACTATGGGTATTGTTTCAGAATTGTTTCAGTTTTGATACTTTAACATCGTCTAAACAAACTAGTATGTGGTTAATGGGTCGGCTCTGATACCATGTAAGGTTACTGCAGTGCCATCAATCCGTGGCCAAACGCGGAACAAAAACTTTTAAAACCCGGCGCTAACGGAACCCTAATCGACAGATCGTACCATTAACCCTTTTAGTTATATGTATGCCCTAGAGGCCATTACTGTACATGAGATGTATATTGTAGTGGATGCTGGGACATATATAGGGAGGACTTTCTTGCTCGACAAGATAGTACGCTATCTGGTTGCTCTTTATCTTAACATGTACACTTATTGTCTCTCTGTTACATGTTGATAAAGCCCTTAGGATGTGTACTCGACTTACAGGACTATGATGCAGATCATACTAGTAGGGCCTGGGTAGTCCATGAGTACATCCTTCAATGTTTCTAGTCATGGGAATATCGAGACGGGGCATCGATATTCCAGAGTAGACTAGCGTATATCTTCTCGACCCATGTGATAGGCGATGGATGATCCCATATCCATTAGTGTTTGACATCAGAGATGGTATGCGGGTGCTCAGTGGAGACTGGGTATACTGAACGGACTCGCCGAGAACTCCCAGATGGTATTATACATCACGTCAGATGGCAGTTCTCTGGTGACACTGGTACAGCTTAGTCTGTTGACCCGAGATCGTCATAGAGTCTTGTGTGTCTCCTGTTAGTGTATATGCCCTAGAGGCCATTACTGTATCATACTAGTATGTATATTACTTAATGGAGGCTTGGGATATTCACCTTGTATATACAATCTTGCTCAAAATAGTAGTATGCTACTTGGTTTGTTTCTACTTCAATGTGTACATGTGTTTATATTTTGTATATCGCCTATACACATTAGTGGAGCCCTTAGGATCTTTGCTTGATTACCAGCGATGTGATGGCCGTCACACTAGTGGGGCTGGGTAATCTATAAGCACATCCTTATGCAGGTCCCTGGTCGCAGGACTATCGAGACAGGGCATCGATACTCCGGAGTAGACCAGCGCATGCGCTTCTCATCCCAGTGTGGGAGACGGTCTGTCCCACAGCCGTCAGTACGTCGTACTTGAGATAGTATGCGGGTGCTCGTTAGGTTACGGGTACACTGGACAGGACTCATCGGGAACTGATTAGTTGGTATTATACCTATCGTCAATTATCAGTTCCCAGGTGACATGAGTACAGCTTAGTCCGCTGACTTGACACTGTCACTTTGCCTCGGGTGTGTTCCCACTGTACTTTGATCACTACCCTACCACGGCTCAAATGAGTCGTGCAAACAGGTGGTGGTTGGGTGCAGTCCCGATGCACTTGGAGGCAGTGACGGTTAGACAGGATTCGTCTCTCCCGGTATTGGGGGTTGACATCGCGCTGTGTCTAGGAGAGCCATTACACGAGTAGTCCCTGGCCAGGGCAAACGAGATATACTGGTAGGTTTCCAGTGTTATCTCAGGGTGTCTTGGGCTTCGCTCCGGCACGACTTGTACCGCTATTGGGGGACTGACGTTTACCGCCCCCTAGGCCCGCCATGCGATGTATCAGACGAACAGACCGGACTGTACGGAGAATGTCACACTCAGGCTCAGTAGGAGTTCAGATGGGTTTCGCCTCGTCGGTCTTCTTGTCGGCATTACCTGGGGACCGTTACGCACAGCTAGTGCCGCTTGCGGTCTGTGGTTTAACCCACTGCCAGCGTAGTGTCGAGTCTTTAGAGTCCCACACAGAAAGCTTTTCACCTTTAGGCAAAAGAGTAGAGGTCACATGGTATTGCGACAGGTCGCATGGTTTTGCGACAGGGTTCGGTCACATCCGTGCACTTGTGCACGTACAGTGTCCGGACAGTTTACACTAGCGGGCTTTGGTTTAAGCCGGATCCTAGTGTGCTTTATGGGATTGGATTTATCCAGTTTGCATTCGTGTTCCTCGGAACGCGGATGCGGGTGTGTATGCACAGTTGACAGGGAGGCACAGACAGCGGATTCTCATTAGGGTTGTTGACAGTTGACCGTTGACTTTTTGACTTTTTGCTCAACCCTAATGAGAATATGATATGTGATTAACTATTATATTAATTAAGTATTATGGTGACTTGGTTGTTGCATTTGTTGACTTGTTGACTTTTGTTGACTTGTTGACTTTGTTGACCGGTTGACTAGGCTTGACTAGTTGACCATCATGATAACCATGGCTATCATTTCATGCCAAAGACTTTTACTTGCTTTCTCATTTGAGTAAAATGAGTGCATGACATGATAAGGTTATGGTTGCTTCAACCATCACATAAGACTTTTATTGATATGATGAGTTATGATTACTTTGGATTATGAGAGGGTGAGAGACAAAAGAGAGCCTCATTCTTTCTTGCTCATTCTCTCTCTTGTTCTTGAGCTCTCCAGTTTGCTCTCACCCTCATCCTCTTGCTCCCTCTCTTGACTCTATGGTTCATATCTCTCATGTGTTGAGAATCAAGAACCATAGATAAAATCCCATTCTAAATCTTCTCTACTCATTCTAGTTCACTAGGTTTAGCAAACCAAGTGAACTAGTTTCTTCAAAGAACGAAGAAGGAGCTAAAG
Organism: Agapanthus africanus; assembly: GCA_030015575.1. Taxonomy (NCBI): domain Eukaryota; kingdom Viridiplantae; phylum Streptophyta; class Magnoliopsida; order Asparagales; family Amaryllidaceae; genus Agapanthus; species Agapanthus africanus. The sequence goes on along the minus strand of JASDDO010000012.1, from coordinate 391,589,305 downwards.
GTTGGAGCTTTCAAGTGGATCTATCTTCGGCGTACGGAGACGACGAGAAGGAGCCATCGGACCACCACCGAAGCTTGAAGACGAAGGAGTTCAAGACAAGCTAGGTATAACCCCCTAACCGAGTAGCTAGAAACTCTTAGTTAGGATGTTAGATAGAAGTTTAACCAAGATCCGGGTTATAGGTCCATGTTACCACCTCCGTAAAAATTGTTATTTACCAAATTCCGCATTCCCGAAAGTACCGGGAGAGGTAGCATGGACTTACATCTCCCACTGTACTTTGATTTCCACCCTACCACGGCTCTACTGAGGCGTGCAAACAGGTGGTTTTTAGGTATAGCCCGATTCACATGGAGGCAATGAGCGATAAGAGGGGATTCGTCTCTCCCGGTATTGGGGGTTGATGTTGCACTATGTTCGATTGGCCATAACTGGAAATCCCTGGCCAGGGTTGCTGTGATTTACTGGTAAGTGTTATCAGTAGTTTCACGAACGTTATGGACCTTACATCGGCATGACTTATCAAGCTACTGGGTCTGACGTTTACCACCCCTAGGCGAGATATGCGATATATCAGACGAACAGACCGGATTGTGCGGTAAGTGTTACTAATTGGATTCGCATGAGTGTGAGCAGGCTTGCTCATTGATCTTCTGATCGCTCAATACCCGGGTGGCCGTTACGTTTAGCAGACCGCTTGCGGCTTATGGGTGACTGATATGATCACCACCTACTGCCGGCGTACCGACGAGTCTTCAGTGTCCTACACAGAGGTTTCCTGGCTCAAGCGAAATGAAATATGAGCGCATATGAGATATGTGCGGGAATGAGAATAATACTAGTATGTGATACTGTATTCTATTCTCGCGATTTGTTTCATCGGTTGGTTATATGTGATATAGCCGGGTTACCGAATCAAGTGTTGATTCGATATATTGATACACTAGATATTAGTTGGTTATATGCGATATGACCAGATCATTGAATCAAATGTTGATTTAATGATTTAATGTATAATTATATATTTGATATATTACTTTACATTAACTAGTATTTGTTCACTTAAGATTGTTTTTCTCACTTGATGTGCACAAAGTATATATGTGATATATAATTGTGTACATGTTTGTATCATGGTTGATGATACATGCAAACATGGGTGGGTGTGTGACATACACCATGTTAATTATAATTTATGTTTTTATTTATCTTAATTATTCAAGATGGTGGCTTCTTTTGTCATGGCTTGAAGCTTCATGAAGCTTGAAGTATCTTTGACAAAGTCCATTTATTTTGTCTTGATCAAGATATTTATTAACCAAACCATTATAATTAATCATGGTTATGTCTCTACAAAAGTTAGTGGATATAACTAACTCACCCATGGCTGCATAATGATTATCTTCACTTGTTTTTCATTTTCTCATTATTCTTTTCTTTCTTTTTCTTCTTCTTCATCAAGAAGAAAACTTGCTAGAATTTTTAAAGTGAAGAAATAAAGTGAGAAATCAAAATATAAAGTGAACCCATTTTCTATTTTATCATCCTCTACTACTTTCCATTTAGTTTAGGGTGTTCACTTCACAAAGTTCTTGACTTAGTGAAGATGGAGCTTGAGTTTGAGTCTCCTCGACGTAGATCATCTTCGGCCTCGAAGTCAACGTGCTAGCCCGTTCATTTCTCCGAGGAAACCATCACTAGAGTCCGGGACCTCGATGATCGCAGTGAAGGGACGTCAACACGGAGCTTTAGAAGTGAAGGACCAGATCTACAAAGGTTGTATTTTCATTCACTTCTCTTTGTAATGTTAGATTACTAGTTTTGTTACCCTAGTTTTCTAGTTCGATTCGTAGTTTGATTGCTTAGCACACCCTAAAATTTATGTTGTGGCATGTGTGACGCTTGCAAACCCTAGGCTAGGTGCTAAGGAATCCCAACATGGTATCAAAGCCAAACTAGAAACTTAGACGATGTTACGACAATATGAAAACGAAAAACCCCGCAAAATACGATCTTGGAAACCCCATGAAATTGCTCTATGGAAATTTTTTAAAAAGTGGCCTGAAAATTATTTAAACAACTGCAGAGTGATGTACTGGAGATTTTAAGAACACAGACGAAATACGAAGGGGGTGCTCGGTCCCTGGCCGGCGACAGAGGCAAATATTCCGGCGTCGCCGACCTCTTTGGCTCCTCTCCCCCTCGTATTGCACCTGTGATCTTTTACACTTATTTTGGGGGTTTTGGTATTGTTTGTTTAGTTCAGATTTTCAAGAGATGATAATTGTGTGATGGACTCTTTGCGGAGTATTTCGTATTTGTATTTTTAGCATTGTATTGGTAACCTAGACCATGTTTGACACTTCGAACGAAATTCAAACAGCACCCCATAACCCCCTCTGAAATTTCCAAGTGTTGGAATTTTTCCCAAGTTAATTATATTCGATGTTCGTGCAAGTAACTCTATGGATCCTCTAGAAGAACATATAAACCTTAACTTGATTCTATGCCCTCGGATACGCGGTTTGAACCTTAGGGTCTGCCGTGGTTCCGCGTTGCCATAGGTGAGGCGTTGGTTTACCCTTTCTACGGCTGGATCGTAGGTATTGTGGTACGTTTTGGGTACTTTAACTTCGCTCAAGTGTTGAGCTCATTGGGAGTTATAGGGATTTGTTGATTCGCTCGAAACGTTTAACATAGTCTAGTATATTGTGATACAATACTTGGAATCAACAACATTTGAATTTTATAACTCTAGCAATTTAGTCTCATTTGATCGGTTGCCACAGGATTTTGATGCGATCAAAAGTCCGTCGGAATCACTTTGTGTATTCGGATACTCGCCGAGTAACATTACTAGATAGCCACGCCCCATAACCCCGACCAAGTGACTGTAGGAGAACTCCGTTGCCAAAAAGCATCCGTTCGGGTGCTTGCTGCCGTGGTGTTCCACCTAAGTTCACTTCGTCATCGGTATCGGGGGGTGCGGCCGTCTACTAAAGTTTCCAACGAGCATTCGATCGGGATGTCGGGAATCTTGTTGCATTACCCGACTGATTATTGGAAAGTGTTTTCAATATCGAGACTAAAATGCGAGGCACATAATTGTTAGGCATGTGATGTCTAAGGAATTCATTTGGTTAGACATGTGATGTCTAAGATTGTTGGGGATTCCAACTGTTGTAGTTTTTCTCTTTCTTTTCCGCGACCGTAAGTGTAATATGTAGGGTATCGCCGGTTTCGTTGCTATACGTCAACGACAATTGGGATATGCATATTTACTTACGTTGATGACATATGATGTTATGTGTTGCTGGATATGTTATATTGGATCGTCGTGTTTGAATAGCCGGGTTTTTTTTATGTGAGATGAGTGTTTTTCATTTTCATTCATGTAAAAACTTATATATAATATTCTTTTATTTAGGGCACTTTCGGGTTGAGGAAGATGTCACCGTTGATGTATATTATTTATTTTTCTGCATTAGGATAGACCCAAGGAGGAGAGCACAAGTAACCGAGTTCTAGAGTCCAGTTGGAGACCACCTCGAAGAGTCGAGTCTGGGTCTCCTAACTATAGAATTGGTAGGGTTTCTTGCCGCTCTCGTAGGGGTCTACGGATGTGGGTTTGGCTATTCATCACGACCGTGGAATCCGTGTTTTATATAGGCTCAAAATAAAACACGGACATCCTAGTATATCTAATATTTCAAATGTTGTTTTCTGCTGCGTTATCTGTGATGTGATCATGCGATATGTTCAGATAGATACTGTATATAGTATATATGATATATTATATAGACGTTGCTTATGTTTTACACTCGCGCTAGCCCTGTTAGTTATATGTATGCCCTAGAGGCCATTACTGTACATACGATGTATATTGTAGTGGATGCTAGGACATATATAGGGAGGACTTTCTTGCTCGACATGATAGTATGCTATCTGGTTGTACTTTATATTAACATGTACTCTGATTGTCTCTATGTTACATGTTGATAAAGCCCTTAAGATATGTACTCGGCTACTGGGACTATGATGAGATCATACTAGTGGTGCCACGGTAGTCGACGAGTACATCCTATAACTGTTCCTAGTCGAGGGTGTATCGAGACAGGGCATCGATGCACCAGAGTAGACTAGCGTATACGCATCTTGACCCATATGATGGGCGATGGATGATCCCATATCCATCGGTGTTTGACATCAAGGATGGTATACGGGTGCTCAGTGGAGACTGGGTACACTGGACGGACTCGCCGAGAACTCCCAGATGGTATTATACCTTACGTCAGATGGCAGTTCTCTGGTGACACCGGTACAGGTTAGTCTGTAGACCCAAGATCGTCATAGAGTCTTGTGTGATTCCCACTGTGCTTTGATTTCCATCATACCACATCCAAGAGGGCGTGCAAGAAGGTGGCTTTTGGGTACAATCCCGAATCATATGGAGGCAATGAGCGATAGGAGGGGATTCGTCTCTCCCTGTATAGGGAGTTGATGTTGTGCTGTGTTAGATTGGCTATAACCGGAAATCCCTGGCCAGGGTTGTTGAGATTTACAGGTAAGTGTTATCAGTAGTTTCTCGAACTGTTATAGACCTCATATCGACACGACTTATCGAGCTACTGGGGTCTGACGTTTACCACCCCTAGGCGAGATATGCGACATATCAGACGACGAGACCAGACTGTACAGGAGTGTTACTGATTGGATTCGCAGGAGTACTAGCGGGCTTGCTTGTTGATATTCTGATCGCTCAATACCCGGGTGGCCGTTATGTTTAGCAGACCGCTTGCGGCTTGTAGGTGATTGATATGATCACCACCTACTGCCGGCGTATTGACGAGTCTTTAGAGTCCTACACAGGGGTTTCCTGGCTCAAGCGAAACGGAGTAGGAGCACATATGTGATATGTGTAGGACCGAGATTAATACGATATGAGATATCGTATTCTATTCTCGCGATTTGTAACATTGATCGGTTGTATGCGATATAGCCGGGTTATCGGATCAAGTGTTGATTCGATAAGTTGTTACACATGATATTAGTCGGTTATAGCCGGATTATTAAATCAAGAGTTGATTTAATAATTTAATGTATAATTATATATTTGATATATTACATTGCATTAACAAGTATTAGCTCACTTAAGATTTATTTTCTCACTTGTTTGTGCACATTGTTTATATGTGATATATGCAAGTGTACATGATTGTATCATGCTTGATGATACATCAAAGATGGGTGTATGAGACTTATACCAAGATTAGGATAAAGATTAGGGTTTTGTTTATATCTTAAGAATAAGAAAAGAGAAAGACTTTGTCAAAGTTCTCAAGCTTTCATGAAGCTTGTGGAAACATTGACAAAGTCAACTCTTTTGTCATTCTTAAGGATATTTAGTTAACCAACCCTTAACCTAATGCTTTGATTAATTCTCTACATGAGTTAAGCATGATAGCTTAACTCACCCATGGTTACATTATTGAGTGAAAAATAATTCATATGATGAATTATTCTTTCTTCTTCTTCTTCTTCATCATCAAGCTCCATGAAAAGATTACTAGCTCCAATGGTGCCATGAGAAAAAGTGTGAGAAAATCAATTCTAAAGTGAGCCCACTTCCTACTTCTTCATCCTCTATCACTTGCCATGTAGTAGAGTGTGTTCTCTTCACAAAATTCATGAACTAGTGAAGGAATAGCTTGAGTTAGTGTCTCCCCGACGTATATCATCTTCGGCCTCGAAGTCATCGAAGCAAGCACGTTCGTTCTTCTTGTGAAGCTTCTCTAGAGTCCGGAGTTCACGATCGTAGCGATGGGGACATCTAAACGGAGCTAATGAAGTGAAGGACCGGATCTACAAAGGTTGTAATCCCTCTCACTTAGTGTTAAAGACTTTAGCATGCTTGTTTTCGCCTAAACCCTGTTTAAAGATCCGGATTTGGGTTGTTCGGCACGACTAAAATTTTAATCGGGCATGGTTGATACCTCGTAGACCCTTGTGCGCGTGCCTAGCAACCCTACAGTGGTATCAGAGCCAAGCTAGAGCTTTAGGCGAAGTCTGAGCGAAGTTTAAAGTCCGATCGAACCTGGAAACCCCGATGTTTACCCCTCTCTGGACATTTTTCATAAATGTGGTTTTTTATGAATTAAAATGCTCAGAAAAACAAGCAGGAAAAACTAAGAATTACTGTGAAGTACGGTCCACTAAGTCGCTCACTTGACCGCGGAACCGCGGCCAAACCAAGGGTTTGGCGGCGGTTCCGCGGCCAAAATTTGGACTTAGTCCTTCATATTTCATATATTTATTCTTAGGTCCTTTCTTGTCATTTTTTCTGGGAATTTTTTAATTACACTCAAGTGTTGAGTTTTCTAGGGTTGTATTGGGGACTCGTTGATTCGATTGGATAATTTAACTTTGTTTAGTTTGTCCGGGTAATTTTTAGAACGTGTTAAAAAGTTCGAAGGGATATCAATAACTCACTTTTTCCCCTGCCGGAAAATTACCAAGCGTTGGATTTTTTCGTTGTTTAAGAACATTCTAGGTCGTTCAAGTAACGCGGTGGACCCTTTAGAAGACAACAAACCTTAACTCGATTATGTGACCGTCTTGAACTGCCTCTAAACCTTAGGGTTTGTGGCAGTACGGCGTGCCACATGTGAGGCGTTGGCTTGACCCTTCTACGGCTGGACCATTGGTACTGATGCATGTGATGGATGTTTTTTTTAAATCTAATTTCAAGTGTTGAGAACTATTTAGGAAAACTTGGGTGTTTGATTATTCGATCGGAAAGTTTAACATTATCTATTTATCTGGAATGTGATACAATATTTGGAATCCACAAATAGTTATGAGATAATTGATTTGAATATTATAAATATAGTAGTTTAGTCTCAGATGATCGGTTGCCACGGAATTTTGATGTGATCAAAAGTCCATCGCAATCACGTAGCGTACGCGAATACTCGCCGCGTAAACTTAATAGATAGCCACGCCCCATAGCACCGACCAAGTGACTGTAGGTGAACCCCGTCGCCAAAAGCATCCGTTTGGTGCTCGCGGCAGCGGTGTTCCGCCTTCGTGCACTTCGTCGACGGCATCTGGGGGTGCGGCCGTCTACTAAAGTTTGCGACGAGCATTCGATCAGAATGTCGGGAATCTTGTTGAATTTCCCGACTTGATATTGAAAAGAGTTTTTAATAATGAGACTAAAATGCGGGGTTTATAATTGTTAGGCATGCGATGTCTAAGGAATTCATTTGGTTAGGCATGCGATGTCTAAGATGGTTGCGGATTCCAACTGTTGTAATTTTACACTTTCTTTTCTGTGACCGTAGACGTAGTATGTGGTGTATCGCCGGCTTCGTTGCTATACATCAACGACAATCGGGATACGCATACTTGCTTACGTTGATGATATGAGATATTATGTGTTGCTGTGATATGTTATATTGGATCGTCGCGTTCTGAATAGCCGGGGGTTTTATGTGAGATGAGAGTTTTTTCTTTTTCATTCATGTAAAATTCATTTGTATGTAATATTCTTTTATTGGGGCACTTCCGGGCTGAGGATGATGTCACCATTGTATATTATTTACTTTTCCGCATTAGGTAGACCCAAGGTGGGGAGCACAAGTAACCGGGTTCTAGGGTCCAGTGGGAGACCATCTCAAGGAGTCGAGACCGGGTCTCCTAACCCTAGAATTGGCAGTGTTGCTTGCCGCTCTCGTAGGGGTCAGGGATATGGGTTTGGCTATTCATCGAGACCGTGGAATCAGTGTTTTATACAGGCTCGTACTAAAACAAGGACGTCCTAGTATATCCAATATTTCATATATGTTCTTCTGCTGCAATGTTCTGTGATGAGATCATATTACTGCCTGAGACGAATGTTTATATTATATATATAAGATATATGTTATATTGCAGATTTCGTTTTAAATGTGATGCTTTTGAAGCATAATTAAAATGGGACTTCATTAATGAGATTAATGAAACTAAAAGAAATCTAAAGATGTTGTAGAAACTTGTTTAAAAACTGGTAGCTCTAGTTCTTGCTTTGCATAGCGGTGTTCCTTGTAGAACATCCAGCACCTTATTCGATAAGGAAAGAGCCGAGATCCCTTCACCGGGAGTGACCTCTTTAGTGAAACTAGTAGATGCTACAAACTCGGTTTGTCTTTTGATTGCTTCTATAGTTCGTGCTTTGCACAGCGGTATATATGATATACCCTGCACCTTATTCGATGAGGAAAGGGCCGACGATCCCTTCACCTGGAGTGGAGTGACCCCTTTAGCAAAACTAGAAAAGCCTATAAAAACACTCCATTTAAAATCACTCGTTTCTACAACGATATCAAGTTCATTACGAAAAGGGTTTTCTTAAAAACCTGTTGTAGCCCTCCGTCATTTCAGATAAGTCCTACTTAGTATTCGTGCTACGTTTGTTGACCTCCATCAAGGCGTAGTGTGCGGTAGCTGACTAGTATTTATATTCTTATACATATGATGCAGATTGGATTAGGGTAGTCGTGCGGCCTTGTTGACCTCCGTCAAGGGTCGTACGGGTGGGTTTAATTCAATCAGGAAATGACGGGTTGAACATGACTAGTAGCCTATGGTTTGTTGACCTCCGTCAAGGTCATAGGACGCTAGGGGTAAAATATTATTGGGAATTTCAAGTGTTGAAATTTGCAATGAGATTGCATACCTTCTATGAGATAGTTGGATCCCGATACCCGCTGCGAGTAAGAGTTACTCCTGGGAGAGTTTTACACATTACAATAGCCGATCAAGTAGGTGTCTGGAAAGCTGTTAACGGGGTTATGCCTCTGGGAAAACGAGGTTTACTTTAATTAGGTCCGTGCGAAAGCATGGGGAACCTCCCTCAAAGTACCGACACTGGCCTGGCTGAAAGATTGGCGAACTTGTAGCGTGTAATTAATCCCGGCTAGTCTTTCCTTTTAGGGTTTGAAGAAAGATTTGACTAAAACAGTGGGAGACATCCTGATTAGATATATTAGATAACCAATCTAATCTTGCAAGAGCATACGCTGAGTGTTTTCTTCTCTCTCTCTCCATCACGCCTTAATCAAGATAATAATACGGATACATTGACCGAACCCGCTTGTTATACTGAGCTAGGGAACGTTGGTCCCGCTCCAACTTGTAATTGTTATAAGATAGTGCAGGAAATAGGAGAATACCAGATTTCCCGTGCCGCCCAAACGAAGAAAGTGCATGTTGATGCATCATCTTCGGGCGTGTTCATTACAGAGAACTGTTTCTCAGTATCCTTTACGTACTGGGTATGAGATACCGGATCAGGGTCCCGCATATGTAATCTGTTACATGGGCTACAGATAGGTAGAGAACTGAGAACGGGTGATAAGTTTCATGATATAGAAAACGGTGCAAGTGTTGCAGCCAAGTCTGTTGGTCACTATCACCCTGTATTACCAGAATACATTGATTCTGAACGAATGTTATTAGATACCGAACCTGATATACAACATCATATCAGTCTCTTTATTAGTAAAGAAAGGATATAATTTTGTATTGTTGGATAATGTTTTGAACATTTCCTATATCAAGAGTTGATCGGTTCAGGCACGTTATCTAAAAGCATTGACGTTCTAAATCAAACTACAGTTCTTAGTATACAGAACACACACGAGAGGAAGAGTTCAGAAATGAACGAATCCTTCTTGAGGCATTGTAGACTAGGTCATATCAATGCGACCCAACTAGCTAAGTTACATTTAGATGCATATTTAAATCTGTTTGAATTTACATCTTATGAAACTTGCCGGTCATGTCACAAAGATAAGATGACCATAGCTCTGTTTATTGGAAACAGAGAAAGAGTTAGTGAACTCTTGGGATTGATACATGCTGATGTATGAAGGTCCCCTGTCTACACATGCCAAGACCGGTTCTTTGTATTTCATTACATTCTCTGATAATCTCTCAAGATTCAGACATATGTTCCTGTTGAAACACAAGTCCGAAGCTTTTGAGATATTCACAGAATATAAGTTAGAAGTAGAGAACTAAAAACAGGTATAAGTATTATGTCCTTTGATGTGATCAGGGAGGAGAATACTTGAGCACGGAATTCCTGGATTATTCTAAAGGAGAATGAGATTCTCTCTCAGCATTACTCCTCCGTATACACCATAGCACGATGGTATATCGGGGCGGAGCAAAAGCACTTTATGTGATATGGTGTTCTCTATGATGAGTACTACTGAGTTTCCTATTTCCTTTTGGGAGTTATGCACTTGAGAAGCTGCATACCTATTGAATAGGGTTCAAATCAAATCAGATGCCTACCACTTTATATGTGATATGGAAAGGGAAGAGCCCATATCTTAAGTTTGTTAAGATTTGGGGTTGTCCGGCTAAAGAAAAATCCGGACAAGCTCGAGGCAAAGTCAGATCTGTGGATGTTTGTTGGATATCCCAAGCATACGCAAGGGAATATCTTCTACCTAACCGAGGAACAAAAGATGTTTTGTTTCTCAGCATGCCACCTTTGTGAAAGGGAATTTCTTGTGAAGAAATTATTGGACATAAGGTAGAACTGGATGGAGTTCCTGCTATACAAACTACAGCAGATGATTTGGTAGAACCAAAGGATTCAATAGATTCAACGAACCTCAGCCTCTCCGCCGATCTAGTAGGGTTCCTCTCCCACCTGAGAGATACTTCGGTTTCTCTATGACAGTGGGAGCAAGGATTGCATCTTGAGATGATGACCCAACTATTTTCGAGCAGGCCATCAAGAGTGGGACTATGTAAGAATGGATGGATGCTTAGCGATCTGAGATAGAATCCTTATACACCAACAAAGTATGGACTTTGGTTACTTTATCTGAAGGGTTAAATCCCCATCAGGAGAAAGTATATCTTGAGAAGATTACTTGGTGTACATGGAAAAGTTGAGACTTTCAAAGCTATGCTTAAGTCCGTCAAGATCCTACTTGCCACGGCTACATACCATGACTATGATATCTGGTGGTTGGGTTTCATGACTGCTTTTTTAAATGATGTTTTAGAAAATAGCGTCTATAAGTACACAGCCAAAGGGCTTCATAGAAAGTGGGAGAAGCGGAAATGTGTGCAAGAAGTTTTATGTGATGAAGCAGGCATCGCGGAGTTGGAACGTCTGTTTTGATGTAGTAGTCAAAGAGTTTGACTTCATCAAAATGGTAAATGAACCTTGTATATACAAAAAGGGAGTAGAGAGTATGGTGGTGATCCTCGTAGAGTACGCGGATGACATACTCTTGATAGGGAAGGAGTTTCCTATGCTATGCTCGGTCAATCTCCGCTTATTACAATGATTCTCCATATTGAATCAAAATGATACCTCCTAAATCCTGGGTTTTGGATCTATGAGATAGTTCTAATTGGATGTTAGGATACTCACTAGTTGTAGTGAGATGGTATCAATTGATCCTGGGGAGAATCACTGGAAAGGTTTTGTTAGTGTATATGCCCTAGAGGCCATTACTGTATCATACTAGTATGTATATTACTTGATGGAAGCTTGGGATATTCACAGTTGTACAGACAATCTTGCTCAATATAGTAGTATGCTACTTGGTTTGTCTCTGCTTTAATGTGTACATGTGTGTTTATTTATTATATCACCTATACGCATTAGTAGAGCCCTTAGGATCTTTGCTTGATTACCGGCGTTGTGATGGCGATCACACTCGTGGGGGCTGGGTAATCTACAAGCACATCCTTATATACGTCCCTAGTCGTGGGAGTATCGAGATAGGGCATCGATACTCCAGAGTAGACTAGCGTATGCGCTTCTCATCCCAGCACGGGAGACGGTCTGTCCCACAGCCGTCGGTACGTCGTACTTGAGATAGTATGCAGGTGCTCGTTAGGTTACGAGTACACTGGACAGGACTCGTCGGGAACTGATGGTTGGTATTATACCTATCGTCGGTTATCAGTTCCCAGGTGACATGAGTACAGCTTAGTCTGCTGACTTGACACTGTCACTTCGCCTCAAGTGTGTTCCTACCGTTCTTTGATTACTACCCTACCACGGCTCTACTGAGTCGTGCAAACAGGTAGTAGTTGGGAGCAGTCCCGAAGCACTTGGAGGCAGTGACGGTTAGACAGGATTCGTCTCTCCCGGTATTAGGGTTTGACATCGCGCTGTGTCTAGGAGAGCCATTACACGAGTAGTCCCTGGCCAGGGAAACCGAGATATACTGGTAGGTTTCCAGTGTTATCTCAGAGTGTTCTGGGCTTCACTCCGACACGACTTGTACCGCTTTTAGGGGACTGACGTTTACCGCCCCCCTAGGCCCGCCATGCGATGTATCAGACGAACAGACCGGACTGTACGGAGATTGTCACATACAGGCTCAGTAGGAGTTCGGATGGGTTTGCCTCATCGGCCTTCTTATCGACATCTACCTGGGGACCGTTACGTACAGCTAGTACCGCTTACGGTCTGTGGTTAAACCCACTGCCAGCGTAGTGTCGAGTCTTTAGAGTCCCACATAGAGAGTTTCCCTGCACTGAGCGAAACGTGTAGAGGCCGTATGGTTTTACGGCAGGGCTGTGATCACTTACGTACACTTGTGTGCGTATGGTGTTCGGGCAGGCAGTACTAGTGGGCTTTGGTTTAAGCCGGATCCTAGTATTGCACGGATGGATTTGTTTTGTCTTCTGTGCATCCGCATTCTACGGAATACGGATGCAGGTGTGTATGCACAGTTTTCCGGAGCGGTGAAGGAGGAGGTGCCTCATTAGGGTTTTGGCAGTTGGTTCGGCCAAAACCGTTATGTGGCAGGCTCATTAGGGTTTTGACAGTTGATTCAGTCAAAACCATTTTGAGGCGGACTCATTAGGGTTTTGACAGTTCGTTTGGTCAAAACCATTATGAGCCGCGGATATCATTTACTAATCCTTTTAGTGATAATTTTATGATGGCTAATTGCATTGACCATTTGACCCCGTTGACCACTCTTGACTTTTTGACCGGTTGACCGTGTTGACCATTGACTTTCAAGAGGGATCTACACTCTTCCTTTCTTTTTCTTTTTCTTTTGGATTATGATAATGGTCATTTCAAAGTAGCCATCAAATTTTATCTTGATGGGATTAGTAATGATGTTGTTTTTACATTATTGCAACCATGGTTACTTTTCTTTGTATCATAATTTTCTTTCTCATTCGCTCTCTTGCTTTTTCAAGTGAGAAGAAAAAGAAATGAACCATGGTTGTTGCTCCTCCTTCTTCTTCCTCCTCTTGATTCATCTTTTGATCTCATGTGTTGAGAGATAAAGATCCCACAAAGACAAAACCATCCATTGATCACTTCTACACATTCTAGGGCTTCTAGATTAGCAATCCCTTTGCCCTAGTTACCTCGGCTCGAGGTGGAGCTCGGTGTACATCTCTCGGGTGGATCGTCTTCGACTCAAGGAGGCCGCGGAGGTGAGCAAAGTCCGGATCAAGCCTCGAAGCAAGGAAGGAGAAGAACAACAAGAAGAGAAGGAGTTCAAGTTGAGGTATAACCCCTAACCGAGTAGATAAATCTCTAGTTAGGATGCTAGTGTGTCGTTTAGTAAAGATGCGGCTTTTACGGTCCATGTTGCCAAGTCCAGAAAAATTTTTGTTTTACCGTTTCCGCAATCCCGAAAGTACCGGGAGAGGTAACGTGGACCTAACAGTGGTATCAGAGCCTAACTAAACACACCCTAGCATATTAGCAAAGTATTTAGAATTTCGACCGGACGAAAAACCGCAAAATACCCCGGAAATTTCATGTTTCTGCCGATTTTTTTTCTGTTCAAAAAGTAATAAATCATGCACGAAAAATCGGCTCAGGCTTTTTAGAGGACACTGGAGAAAAACGATCCCCTAACTCGTCTAAAGAGCCGCGGTTCCGCGGCATAAGCTTGCTTATGCCGCGGAACCGCGGCCGAGTTGGCTCTGTTGGGGAATTTTTTTCCTGCAGTTTTCTTATTTGGGTATTTTGGGATTTTTGGTATATGATTTTTCTGCCCAGATTTTCCAGAAAGCAAAATTTGTTTTTGGGGCTCAAAAATCCGTATTTTTGGTCGATGTTCTGAAGACTTTGGCTAATGGTTATATCTGTAATGTTATAAGTGTATTGAACGTCTACTAATCGCTATACGTCGATTAGTGGGGGTTATACATATCTGTGATCTGTGTTGTTGATGGTTTGTGTATATGAACTCGTTGGATTGTCGCGGATGAATAGCCGGGATGGATGTGAGATGAGAGTTTCTTTTTCTTTCATTCATGTAATAAATTTGTAAATTGATGTAATATTATTTGTATGGCCGCACAACCGGGTCGGGGTTGTAGCCGTCATTGTATAATTCTTTTTACTGTTTTTGCTCCTAGGATAGACCCATGGAGGGGGTCCACAAACTACCGGGTATCTCGAAGTGCCGAGTGGCCTACTCACGGCGTTGAGGGAGGTTGCTTCGCTTTGGGTACTTGGCGGGTAGTTTGCCGCACCCGTTGGGGTCTTGGGTGGGGTTTTGGCTATTCATCGCGACCGTGTAATCCGCTTTTCGTTGCAGGCTCGAACGAATCGCGGGTTCCTAGTATATCCAAAGTGTTCATCTGTGATCTGGATTGGCTATCATTGCTGTATATCTATATATAATAACAATTTAGGCGTTGCTTATGTTTTACAGCCGCGCTAGCCCAGCCCCCGCTCTGTCGTTAGTTAAGTAACCTAACGGGTGATGACGGGGCCCCGTGGCGAATGCGAATGGCATAAGCGTACGTCATATTTCGGTTGTTTTCTGCAATGGTAGGATTTAAATGATGGGACGCATTAAAAGAACTAATGCAAGAAAATAAACCTAAAAGACATTGTTGGAACAAGTTTTTCAAAAAGCTGTTATTGCAAGGACGTTCATTTTTGTTTTGCATCGAGGTATTCGGTTATGAATGCCCAGCACCTCATTCGACGAGGCAAGGGCCGAGATCCCCTCATCGGGAGTGACCCCTTGGACAAAAGTTTGCGTCACGGTAATAACTTCACTATAGTCGATTATTCTTGCTTTGCATCGAGGTATTCAGTTTGGAATATCCTGCACCTCATTCGACGAGGAAAGAGCCGAGATCCCTTCACAGGGAGTGACCTCTTTAGCAAAAGTTTTCGCCACTATATTTTCAAAAAGATTACCAGGTTCCTTCAACGATATCAAGTTCATTACGTTAACAGGTTTTTCGCCAAAAACCCAGCCGTAGCCCTCCGTCATTTCTTACAAGTAACACTTAGTATTCGTGCTGCGTTTGTTGACTCCGTCAAGACGTAGTGTACGGTAGCTAAGTGCTGCTTGTTTGTATCGGTAAATGGGATTGGTTAGGACAGTCGTATAACCTTGTTGACTCCGTCAAGGGTTATGCGGGTGGGTTTAATGCAATCCAGATAATGACAGGTTGAACTTGACTAGGACTCTTTGATTTGTTGACTCCGTCAAGATCACTTGGGTCCTAGGGGCAAAAACCACATCGGGAGTTTCAAAAGTACTGAAACTTGAAGATTTAGCATACCTTCTGGAGTGTGGTGACTAGAGTGGATTCCATCTAGGTCATTACACAGTGATAGTTGGATCCCGATCCCGCTGATGAGTTGGATTACTCTCGGGAGATTATTTCACTTAACGATCAATGCTATAAACCTAGTAGGTGTCTAGAAAGGTGTTAGTGGGGCTACGCCCCCAGGGAAAAGAGGTTCTTAAATTAAGGAACTTCGCGAAAGCGTTGGAAAACCTCCCTCGAAGTACCGACACTAGCCTGGCTGAAAAGTTAAGCAAGTATTGTGACGTGAATTAAATCCCGACTAGTTCTTCTTTTAAAAGGTTTTAAGAAGAATTTGAGGAAACAGTGGGAGACATCCTGGTTAGATAAACTAATAAACCAATCTAATCTTGCAAGAGCGTACGCTGAATGTTTCTTTTCTCTCTCTCCAGGTAGCAACCTTTTCACGCCCTAATCAAGATAATAAAATGTATCGCTTGACCGATCCGAATTCTTATTCGGGGCTGGGGAACGTTGGTTCAACTCTAACTGGTGACAACAGTCATGAGTATGAGAATGGGAAAGGGGATTGTATGGATTTCCAGGATACCCAGTTGAAGAAGAAGCATGGTTTTGCATCTACTTCAGGTGTTCTTGTAATTGAGAACTGTTTTACGGTCAGCCCTACCTCCTGGGTACTTGATACCGGATCAGGATCTCATATCTGTAATTTATTGCAGGGACTGAGAAAAAGTAGGAAAGTTGCACCGGGTAATATGTCGCTCAGAGTAGCGAACGGAGCACAAGTTAATGCGGCAGCCGTCGGTGAATATCACCTATTATTGCCAAATGGCAAGACTATGATTTTGAACGATTGCTACTATGTACCCTCCATGGTTTGCAGCGTCATATCAGTTTCTTTACTCGATAAAGATGGATATAACTTTGTTCTTGACAAGAATATCATGAACATTTACCTTCATAAGGTACTGGTTGCAGAGGGTACACTGTGTAATGATATCTATGTTCTAAATCATAATACAGTTCTTAATATACAAAACACACGCAAGAGGAAGAATTCAGATACGAATGAATCCTACTTGTGGCATTGTAGATTTGGTCATATCGGAGAGAAAAGACTGAGTAAGTTGCATAAAGATGGACTCTTGAATGCGTTCGAGTTTTCATCTTATGAAACTTGTCAGTCCTGTCTCAAAGGGAAGATGACCAAATCTCCGTTCACCGGACATGGAGAAAGAGCAGCAGAGCTCTTGGGACTCATACACAGTGATGTATGTGGTCCGATGTCTACACATGCAAGGGGTGGGTTCTCCTACTTCATTACATTCACTGACGATCTCTCTAGGTTCGGATATGTGTATCTGATGAAACACAAATCTGAAGCTTTTGAGAAATTCAAGGAATTCAGAAAGGGAGTAGAGAACCAGATTGGCAAAAGTATCAAGATCTTCCGGTCTGATAGAGGAGGGGAGTACTTAAGCACGGAATTCCTAGATTACTTAAAAGAGAATGGTATTCTCTCTCAGCTTACTCCTCCTTATACACCACAGCACAACGGTGTTTCGGAGCGGAGGAATCGTACCCTATTGGATATGGTTCGCTCCATGATGAGTAGTGCTGAGTTGCCTCTTTCATTTTGGGGACATGCGCTTCAGACAGCGGCATACCTATTGAATTACGTTCCATCCAAATCAGTGCCTAAGACTCCATATGAAATATGGAGTGGAAGAAATCCGTATCTTAAGCGATTTAAGATATGGGGTTGTCCGGCTTATGTGAAAACACAGAAATCGGACAAGCTAGAGGCACGGTCAGTTCTGTGTAAATTTTTGGGATATCCTAAAGACTCACTAGGATATCTGTTCTACCACACTGAGGAACAGAAGGTGTTTGTATCTCGCCATGCTACCTTTTTGGAAAGGGAGTTTCTTGCAAAAGAAACTAGTGGGAGTTCGGTAGAACTGGAAGAAATTCAGCGACCACAAAATGTAACTGAAAATTTGGAGGAACCGCTAGATTCAATAACCCCAGACGAACCTCAGCCACTCCGCAGATCCGGTAGGATTTCTCATCCGCCCGAGAGATACTACGGTTTTCTCATAGACGGGGATCGAGAGGATTGCATCTTGGAAGAAGATGACCCTACCAGTTTCAGGCAGGCCATTATCAGTAGGGACTCTGATAAGTGGCAGGAAGCAATGCAATCCGAAATGGAGTCCATGTACGCCAATAAAGTGTGGACCTTGGATATTGCTCCACCTGGGGTAAAACCCATTGGATGCAAATGGATCTACAAAAGGAAACTTGGTGTAGATGGGCAGGTGGAAACCTATAAAGCTAGACTCGTTGCAAAAGGTTTTCGTCAAAGACCTGGTTTGGACTATGACGAAACTTTTTCTCCGGTGGCTATGCTCAAATCCATTCGGATCCTACTTGCCATTGCTGCCTTCCATGACTATGAAATCTGGCAGATGGATGTTAAAACGGATTTCCTAAACGGTTGTTTGGAAGAGTGCGTTTACATGGATCAGCCAGAAGGTTTCGTAGATAGTGGGAGCGGCGGGAAGGTGTGCAAGTTGCTTAAATCCATTTATGGATTAAAGCAGGCATCGCGGAGCTGGAACATCTGTTTTGATGAGGCAATCAAGGAATTTGATTTCATCAAGAACGAAGATGAACCTTGTGTCTATAAGATGATTGTAAGACGAACTGTCGTTTTCCTAGTCTTGTACGTGGACCACATTCTTTTGATAGGAAATGATATTCCTATGCTACAATCGGTCAAGCTATTTTTGTCACAAAGGTTCTCCATGAAGGACCTGGGTGATGCCTCGTACATTCTGGGGATCAAGATCTATAGAGATAGATCCAAGAGACTACTGGGACTTTCGCAGTCCAGGTACATAGAGACCGTACTAAAGAGATTTAGTATGGAGGGTTCCAAGCGCGGTAACATACCCGCATTGCACGGAATTACCCTCTCCAAGAAGATGTCTCCTAAGACAGACGAGGAGAGGGTTCGCATGAGAACTATACCCTACGCTTCAGCGGTAGAATCTATAATGTATGCGATGCTATGTACAAGACCAGATGTAGCTTACGCGCTGAGCGCGGTAAGCCGGTATCAGTCAGACCCAGGGGAAGACCACTGGACAGCAGTGAAGAACATTCTCAAGTACCTAAGAAGGACTAAGGAGATGTTCCTGGTTTACGGTAATGGAGACCTCAGGGTCGAGTCCTTTACCGATTCAAGCTTCCAGAGTGACAAAGATGACAGCAAGTTTGTCTCGGGTTTTGTGTTTACCCTCAACGGAAGGGCGGTATGTTGGAGGAGTTCCAAACAGGATACCGTCGCAGACTCGACGATGGAGGCTGAATACATTGCTGCAAGCGATGCCGCAAAAGAGGCGGTCTGGATGAAGAAGTTCATTAGTGAACTTCAGGTGGTTCCGTCCATTGTTGACCCAATACCTTTGTATTGCAATAAAAATGGGGCTATAGCTTTAGCGAAGAAACCATGGTCCCATCAGAAATCTAGGCACATCTTAAGGCGGTATCACCTGATCAGGGAGATCATTGATCGCCAGGAGATCGAGGTGCGGAGAGTGGACACAAAGGACAACACAGCGGACCCATTCACGAAGGCCTTACCCCAGACTCAGTTCGAGCGGCTGATCGAGATGATAGGTCTTCGATACGCCAGTACATGGCCTTAGTGCAAGTGGGAGATTGTTAGTGTATATGTCCTAGAGGCCATTACTGTATCATACTAGTATGTATATTACTTGATGGAAGCTTGGGATATTCACAGTTGTACAGACAATCTTGCTCAATATAGTAGTATGCTACTTGGTTTGTCTCTGCTTTAATGTGTACATGTGTGTTTATTTATTATATCACCTATACGCATTAGTAGAGCCCTTAGGATCTTTGCTTGATTACCGGCGTTGTGATGGCGATCACACTCGTGGGGGCTGGGTAATCTACAAGCACATCCTTATACACGTCCCTAGTCATGGGAGTATCGAGATAGGGCATCGATACTCCGGAGTAGACTAGCGTATGCGCTTCTCATCCCAGCACGGGAGACGGTCTGTCCCACAGCCGTCGGTACGTCGTACTTGAGATAGTATACGGGTGCTCGTTAGGTTACGAGTACACTGGACAGGACTCGTCGGGAACTGATGGTTGGTATTATACCTATCGTCATTTATCAGTTCCCAGGTGACATGAGTACAGCTTAGTCAGCTGACTTGACACTGTCACTTCGCCTCAAGTGTGTTCCCACTGTTCTTTGATTACTACCCTACCACGGCTCTACTGAGTCGTGCAAACAGGTAGTAGTTGGGAGCAGTCCCGAAGCACTTGGAGGCAGTGACGGTTAGACAGGATTCGTCTCTCCCGGTATTGGGGGTTGACATCGCGCTGTGTCTAGGAGAGCCATTACACGAGTAGTCCCTGGCCAGGGAAAGCGAGATATACTGGTAGGTTTCCAGTGTTATCTCAGAGTGTTCTGGGCTTCACTCCGACACGACTTGTACCGCTTTTAGGGGACTGACGTTTATCGCCCCCCTAGGCCCGCCATACGATGTATCATACGAACAGACCGGACTGTACGGAGATTGTCACATACAGGCTCAGTAGGAGTTCGGATGGGTTTACCTCATCGGCCTTCTTATCGACATCTACCTGGGGACCGTTACGTACAGCTAGTGTCGCTTGCGGTCTGTAGTTAAACCCACTGCCAGCGTAGTGTCGAGTCTTTAGAGTCCCACACAGAGAGTTTCCCTGCACTGAGCGAAACGTGTAGAGGCCGTATGGTTTTACGACAGGGCTGCGATCACTTACGTACACTTGTGTGCGTATGGTGTTCGGGCAGGCAGTACTAGTGGGCTTTGGTTTAAGCCGGATCCTAGTATTGCACGGATGGATTTGTTTTGTCTTCTGGCATCCGCATTCTACGGAATACAGATGCAGGTGTGTATGCACAGTTTTCCGGAGCGGTGAAGGAGGAGGTGCCTCATTAGGCTTTTGGAAGTTGGTTCGGACAAAACCGTTATGTGGCAGGCTCATTAGGGTTTTGACAGTTGATTCGGTCAAAACCATTTTGAGGCGGAATCATTAGGGTTTTGACAGTTCATTTGGTCAAAACCATTATGAGCCGCGGATATCATTTACTAATCCTTTTAGTGATAATTTTATGATGGCTAATTGCATTGACCATTTGACCCCGTTGACCTCTCTTGACTTTGTTGACCGGTTGACCGTGTTGACCATTGAGTTTCAAGAGGGATCTACACTCTTCCTTTCTTTTTCTTTTTCTTTTGGATTATGATAATGGTCATTTCAAAGTAGTCATCATACTTTATCTTGATGGGATTAGTAATGATGTTGTTTTTATATTATTGCAACCATGGTTACTTTTCTTTGTATCATAATTTTCTTTCTCATTCTCTCTCTTGCTTTTTCAAGTGAGAAGAAAAAGAAATGAACCATGGTTGTTGCTCCTCCTTCTTCTTCCTCCTCTTGATTCATCTTTTGATCTCATGTGTTGAGAGATAAAGATCCCACAAAGACAAAACCATCCATTGATCACTTCTACACATTCTAGGGCTTCTAGATTAGCAATCCCTTTGCCCTAGTTACCTCGGCTCGAGGTGGAGCTCGGTGTACATCTCTCGGGTGGATCGTCTTCGACTCAAGGAGGCCGCGGAGGTGAGAAAAGTCCGGATCAAGCCTCGAAGCAAGGAAGGAGAAGAACAACAAGAAGAGAAGGAGTTCAAGTTGAGGTATAACCCTTAACCGAGTAGATAAATCCCTAGTTAGGATGCTAGTGTGTCGTTTAGTAAAGATGCGGCTTTTACGGTCCATGTTCCCAAGTCCAGAAAATTTTTTGTTTTACCGTTTCCGCAATCCCGAAAGTACCGGGAGAGGTAACGTGGACCTAACAGGTTCCAGGGTGATAACAACGACTGAATGTCAGTCGCAGGCATTGTCTTTACCCTCAGTGGAGGGACGGTATGTTGGAAGAGTTCCAAGCTAGATACCGTGACATACTAGACGATTAAAGGCAAGATACATCATTACCAAGGATGCTACCAAAGAGGCAGTCTGGATAAATATAAGTTCATGAGATGAACTTCGTTCTTACCATTGTGTGACAATGGAGTTGTGGCTTATGCCAAGGAACCCCCGTCCCATCAAAAATCCAGATATAATTCTTAGGCAGTATCACCTGATCATGGAGATGGTTGATCTCCAGGGAGATCAAGATTAGGAGAGTAGACACAGAGGACGACAGCGCGGATCCACTCACAAAGGCCTTTTTCCCAGTAGAGACTTTATGGGATGGTTGAGTTTGAGATACTTCAACCGCAGCTAATTGTTGGGTATGTAATACCACAAAAGATGGCCCTAGTGCAAGTGGGAGATTGTTAGTTATATTTATGCCTTAGAGGCCATTACTGTACATACGATGTATAATGTAATGGATGCTAGGACATATGTAGGGAGGACTTTCTTGCTCGACATGATAGTATGCTATCTGGTTATACTTTATCTTAACATGTACTCTGATTGTCTCTATGTTACATTTTGATAAAGCCCTTAGGATAAGTACTCGACTACTGGGACTATGATGAGATCATACTAGTGGGGCCACGGTAGTCGACGAGTACATCCTATAACTGTTCCTAGTCGAGGGTGTATCGAGACAGGGCATCGATGCACCAGAGTAGACTAGCGTATACGCATCTTGACCCATATGATAGGCGATGGATGATCCCATATCCCTTGGTGTTTGACATCAAGGATGGTGTACGGGTGCTCAGTGGAGACTGGGTACACTGGACGGACTCGCCGAGAACTCCCAGATGGTATTATACCTTACGTCAGATGGCAGTTCTCTGGTGACACCGGTATAGGTTAGTATGTAGACCCAAGATCGTCATAGAGTCTTGTGTGATTCCCACTGTGCTTTTATTTCCATCATACCATGTCCAAGAGGGCGTGCAAAAAGGTGGCTTTTGGGTACAGTCCCGAATCACATGGAGGCAATGAGCGATAGGAGGGGATTCATCTCTCCCTGTATAGGGAGTTGATGTTGTGCTGTGTTCGATTGGCAATAACCGGAAATCCCTGGCCAGGGTTGTAGAGATTTACTGGTAACTGTTATCAGTAGTTTCTCAAACTGTTATAGACCTTATATCGACATGACTTATCGAACTACTGGGGTCTGACGTTTACCACCCCTAGGCGAGATATGCGACATATCAGACGACGAGATCGGACTGTACGGGAGTGTTACTGATTGGATTCGCAGGAGTACTAGCGAGCTTGCTTGTTGATCTTCTGATCACTCAATACCCGGGTGGCCGTTACGTTTAGCAGACCGCTTGCGGCTTGTAGGTGATTGATATGATCATCACCTACTGCCGGCGTAATGACGAGTCTTTAGAGTCCTACACAGGGGTTTCCTGGCTCAAGCGAAACAGAGTAGGAGCATATATGTGATATGTGTGGGACCGAGATTAATACGATATGAAATATCGTATTCTATTCTCGCGATTTGTAACATTGATCGGTTGTATGCGATATAGCCGGGTTATCGGATCAAGTGTTGATTCGATAAGTTGTTACACATGATATTAGTCGGTTATAGCCGGATTATTAAATCAAGAGTTGATTTAATAATTTAATGTATAATTATATATTTGATATATTACATTGCATTAACTAGTATTAGCTCACTTAAGATTTATTTTCTCACTTGTTTGTGCACATTGTTTATATGTGGTATATGCAAGTGTACATGATTGTATCATGCTTGATGATACATCAAAGATGGGTGTATGAGACTTATACCAAGATTAGGATAAAGATTATGGTTTTCTTTATATCTTAAGAATAAGAAAAGAGAAAGACTTTGTCAAAGTTCTCAAGCTTTCATGAAGCTTGTGGAAACATTGACAAAGTCAACTCTTTTGTCATTCTTAAGGATATTTAGTTAACCCAACCCTTAACATAATGCTTTGGTTAATTCTCTACATGAGTTAAGCATGATAGCTTAACTCACCCATGGTTACATTATTGAGAGAAAAATAATTCATATGATGAATTATTCTTTCTTCTTCTTCTTCTTCATCAAGCTCCATGAAAAGCTTACTAGCTCCAATGGTGCCATGAAGAAAAGTGTGAGAAAATAAATTCTAAAGTGAGCCCACTTTCTACTTCTTCATCCTCAATCACTTGCAATGTAGTAGAGTGTGTTCTCTTCACAAAGTTCATGACCTAGTGAAGGAATAGCTTGAATTAGTGTCTCCCCGACGTAGACCATCTTCGGCCTCGAAGTCATCGAAGCAAGCACGTTCGTTCTTCTTGTGAAGCTTCTCTAGAGTCCGGAGTTCACGATCGCAGCAATGGGGACATCTACACGGAGCTAATGAAGTGAAGGACCGGATCTACAAAGGTTGTAATCCTTCTCACTTAATGTTAAAGACTTTAGCATGCTTGTTTTCGCCTAAACCCTAGTTTAAAGATCCGGCTTTGGGTTGTTCGGCACGGCTAAAATTTTAATCGGGTATGGTTGATGCCTCGTAGACCCTTGTGCGCGTGCCTAGCAACCCTACAAGCCCTGCCCCGCTATGCCGTTAGTTACCTAACCTAACGGTGCATGACGGGACATCGAGGCGAATGCGGATGGCATAAGCGTATGTTGTATTTATCTGTGATGTTTAGGTGACTTAAATGATGGAACAATCATTAATGAGATTAATGAAAGAAAATAAACCTAAAAGATGTTGTGGAATCAAATTTCAAAAATTAGGTAGCTCTAGTTGTTGCTTTGCATAGCGGTATTTCTTGTAGAATATCCAGCACCTCATTCGACGAGGAAAGAGCCGAGATCCCTTCACCGGGAGTGACCTCTTTAGCAATAATTAGCAGATGCTACAAACTTCGGTTTGTCTTTTGAATGCTTTTCTAGTTCTTGCTTTGCATAGTGGTATTGTGAGTATCCCACACCTCATTCGACGAGGAAAGAGCCGAGATCCCTTTACCGGGAGTGACCTCTTTAGCGAAACTAGCAAAAGCCTAAAAAACACTCCATTTTAAACCATTTGATTCTGCAACGAGATCAAGTTCAAAGCGTTAAAGGTTTTCTTAAAAACCATCCGCAACCCTCCGTCATTTTAGGAAGTAGAGTATTTAGTATTCGTGCTGTGTTTGTTGATCATAGTCAAGGCACAATGTACGGTAGCTAAGTGATGTCTTTCTACACAGCATATGATGTGATTAGTTAGGACAGTCATGTGGGTTTGTTGACCTTAGTTAAGGGTCATGTGGGTGGGTCTAATTAATCACGAAATGATGGGTAGAGCTTGACTAGTGCTTATGATTTGTTGACCATAGTTAAGGTCATAAGTGTTAGGGGTAAAAACCATTATCGGGAATTTCAAGTATTGAAATTTGCAATGAGATTGCATACCTTCTATGAGATAGTTGGATCCTGATACCCACTGCGAGTAATTGTTACTCCTAGGAGAGTTTTGCACTTTACAATTAGCCGATCAAGTAGGTGTCTAGAAAGGTGTCAACGGGGTCACGTCCCTGGGAAAACGAGGTTTATTTTAATTAGGTTCGTGCGAAAGCATGGGAAACTTCCTTCAAAGTACCGGCACTGGCCTGGCTGAAAGATTGGCAAACTTGTAGAGTGTAATTAATCCCGACTCGTCTTTCCTTTTAAGGTTTGATGGAAGATTTGATAAAAACAGTGGGAGCCATCCTGATTAGATAAAATATATAACCAATCTAATCTTGTAAGAGCGCATGCAGAGTGTTTTCTTCTCTCTCTCTCCACGTAGCGACCATGTCACGCCTTAATCAAGATAATAATATGGATGTATTGACTGAACCCGCTTGTTATACTGAGCTGGGGAACTTTGGTCCCGCTCCAACATATAATTGTTATAAGACCGAGTAGGAAATAGGGGAATACCAGGATTCCTATGCCACCTAAATGAAGAAAGTGCATGCTGATGCATCTTCTTCGGGTGTGTTCATTACAAAGAACTATTTCTCAGTATCCTTTACGTCCTGGGTATTTGATATCGGATCAGGATCCCAAATATGTAATCTGTTACATGGGTACAGATAGGTAGAGAACTGAGAGCGGGTGATAAGTTTCAAGAGTTGGAAACGGTGCAAATGTTGCAGCCAAGGTGTTGGCAGTTATCACCATGTATTACCAAATACATTGATTCTGAACGAATGTTATTAGATACCGAACCTGATATACAACATCATATCAGTTTCTTTATTTAGTAAAGAAGGATATAATTTTGTATTGTTGGATAATGTTTTGAACATTTCCTATATCAAATGTTTATCGGTTCAGGCACATTATCTAAAAACATATACATTCTAAATCAAACCACAGTTACTAACATACAGAACACACACAAGTGGAAGAGTTCAGAAATGAACGAATCCTTCTTGAGGCATTGTTGACTAGGTCATATCAATGTCACCCGACTAGCTAAGTTATATTAAGATGCATATTTAAATCAGTTTGAATTTACATCTTATGAAACTTGCCAGTCATGTCACAAAGATAAGATGACCATAGCTATGTTTACTTGAAACAGAAAGGGTTAGTGAACCCTTGGGACTGATACATAGTGATGTATGAAGGGCCCCTGTCTACATATGCCAGGACTGGTTCTTTGTACTTCCTTACATTCACTAATGATCTCTCAAGATTCGGACACATGTTCCCGTTGAAATACATGTCTGAAGCTTTTAAGAAATTCAAAGAATATAAGTCAGAAGTAGAGAACCAAAACGGGTATAAGTATTATGTCCTATGATGAGATCATGGAGGAGAATACTTGTGCGTGGAATTCTTGGACTATTCTGAAGGAGAATGAGATTCTCTCTCAGCATTACTCCTCTGAATACACCACAGTACGTCGGTGTATTGGGGCGGAGCAATCGCACCCTATTAGATATGGTGCGCTCTATGATGAGTACTACTGAGTTACCTGTTTTCTTTTAGGGGTTATGCAATTGAGAAGCTGCATACCTATTGAATTGGGTTCCAACCAAATCAGGTGCCTACCACTCCATATGGAACATGGTATGGGAAGAGCCCATCTCTTAAGCAAGTTAAGATTTAGGGTTGTCCGGCCTATGTCTAAAAACAAAATACGGACAAGATCGAGGCAAGGTCAGTTTTGTAGAACTGGAAGGAGTTCCAGCTATACAAACTACAGCTGATGATTTGATAGAACCGAAGGATTCAATAGTTTCTGACGAACCTCAGCCTCTCCGCCGATCTGGTAGGGTTCCTCATCCACCTGAGAGATACATCGATTTCTCGATGACAGTAGGAGAGAGGATTGCATCATGAGATGATGACCCAACTAGTTTCGAGTAGGCCATCAACAGTAGGGACTCTGTAAGAATGGCTGGATGCTAAGCGATCTAAGATAGAATCTATATACACCAATAAAGTATGGACTTTGGTTGCTATATCTGAAGGGTTAAATCCCCATCAGGAGCAAGTATATCTTGAGAAGATTACTTGGTGTAGATGGAAAAGTTGAGACTTTCAAAGCTAGAGTTGTTAAAGGTTTTCATCAACGACCAGGCATGGATAATGATGAAACCTTTTCCAGTGGCTGTGCTTAAGTCCATCCGGATCCTACTTTCCATTGCTACGTACCATGACTACGAGATCTGGTGGTTGGGTGTCATGACTGCTTTTCTAAATTATGATTTAGAAGAGAGCGTCTGTAAGTACACAGCCAGAGGGCTTCGTAAACAGTGGGAGCAGCGGAAACATATGCAAGTTGCTTTACAGGTTAAAGCAGGCATCGCGGTGATGGAACGTCTGTTTTAATGAGGAAGTCAAAGAGTTTGACTTCATCAAAATGGTAGATGAACCTTGTATATACAAAAAGGTAGTAGAGAGTAAGGTGGTCTTCCCCGTATTGTACGTGGATGACATACTCTTGATAGGAAAAGAGTTTCCTATGCTACACTCGATCAAACTCCTCTTATCACAAGGATTCTCCATAAAGGATCTAGGTGATACCTCCTAAATCCCGGGTTTTGGATCTATGAGATAGATCTAAATGGATGTTAGGATTCTCACTAGGAGTAGTGAGATGGTATCAATCGATCCTGGGGAGAATCACTGGATAGTTTCCAGGGTGGTAAGGACGACTGAATGTCAGTCACAGGCATTGTCTTTACCCTCAGTGGAGGGGCGGTATGTTGGAAGAGTTCCAAGATAGATATCGTGGCAAACTAGATGATAAAGGCTGGTGACATCGCTATCAAAGATACTACCAAAGAGGTAGTTTGGGTGTATATTAGTTCATGAGATGAACTAGGTTCCTACCATTGTGTGTCAATGGAGGTGTGGCTTTGGCCTAGGAACCTCGGTCCCATCAGTGACCCAGACATATTCCAAGGCAGTATCACCTGATCATGGAGATAGTTGATCGCCAGGAAGATCGAGGTTAGGAGAGTAGACTCAGAGGACAACACGGCGGATCCACTCACAAAGTCCTTTTCCTAGAGAGAGACTTTTATGGTATGGTTGAGTATGAGATACTGCAACCACTGCTACAGATGGCTTTAGTGCAAGTGGTTGATTGTTAGTTATATGTATGCCCTAGAGGCCATTACTGTACATGAGATGTATATTGTAGTGGATGCTGGGACATATATAGGGAGGAATTTCTTGCTCGATATGATAGTACGTTATCTGGTTGCTCTTTATCTTAACATGTAGACTTATTGTCTCTCTGTTACATGTTGATAAAGCCCTTAGGATGTGTACTCGATTTCCAGGACTATGATGCAGATCATACAAGTGAGGCTTGGGTAGTCCATCAGTACATCCTTCAATATTCTTAGTCGTGGGAATATCGAGACAGAGCATCGATATTCCAGAGTAGACTAGCGTATGTCTTCTCGACCCATGTAATGGGAGATGGTTGATCCCATATCCATTGGTGTTTGACATCAGAGATGGTATGCGGGTGCTCAGTGGAGACTGGGTACACTGAACGGACTGGCCGAGAACTCCCAGATGGTATTATACCTCACGTCAGATTGCAGTTTTCTGGTGACATTGGTACAGCTTAGTCTGTTGACCCGAGATCGTCATAGAGTTGTTGGATATAGTGCCCTCAGAGTCAATTATTGGATCACAGGCACGTGATTGCAAAGATTGAGGAAGGACCTATGCCGGTAGGACAGTCTTACTCAAGATGATAGTATGCTATCTGGTTTATCTTTATCATCGTGTACTGCTTTAGATAACCTTACAGGTCACTATTGCGCGTTGATAGAGCCCCTAGGATTCTTGCTTGACTGCCAGCAGTATGAGGGCGATCATATACGTAGGAGCTAGGGTCTATAAGCACATCCTTAAAAGGTCCCTAGTCGTGGGAGTTTCGAGACAGGGCATCAATACTCCAGAGTAGACTATGTTAGTGTATATGCCCTAGAGGCCATTACTGTATCATAATAGCTTGTATATTACTCGATGGAAGCTTGGGATATTCACAGTTGTATAGACAATCTTGCTCAAAATGGTAGTATGCTACTTGGTTTGTCTCTACTTCAATATGTGCATGTGTTTCTTTTAGCATATCGCTTATATACATATTAGTAGAGCCCTTAGGATCTTTGCTTGATTACCAGCGTTGTGATGGCGCTCACACTCGTGGGGGCTGGGTAATCCATAAGCACATCCTTATACAGTTCCTTAGTCGTAGGACTATCGAGACA
Organism: Agapanthus africanus; assembly: GCA_030015575.1. Lineage (NCBI taxonomy): Eukaryota > Viridiplantae > Streptophyta > Magnoliopsida > Asparagales > Amaryllidaceae > Agapanthus > Agapanthus africanus. The sequence goes on along the minus strand of JASDDO010000012.1, from coordinate 391,559,932 downwards.
GGGCATCGATACTCCGGAGTAGACTAGCGTATGCGCTTCTCATCCCAGCGGGGGAGACGGTCTGTCCCACAGCCGTCAGTACGTCGTACTTGAGATAGTATGCGGGTGCTCGTTAGGTTACGAGTACACTGGACAAGACTCGTCGGGAACTGTTGGTTGGTATTATACCTATCGTCAGTTATCAGTTCCCAGGTGACATGAGTACAGCTTAGTCCGCCGAATTGACATTGCCACTTCGCCTCGAGTGTTTTCCCACTGTACTTAGATTACTACCCTACCACGGCTCAAAGGAGTCGTGCAAACAGGTAGTAGTTGGGTGCAGTCCCGAAGCACTTGGAGGCAGGACGGTTAGACAGGATTCGTCTCTCCCGGTATTGGGGGTTGACATCACGTTGTGTCTAGGAGAGCCATTACACGAGTAGTCCCTGGCCAGGGCAAGCGAGATATACCGGTAGGTTTCCAGTGTTATTTCAGGGTGTTCTGGGCTTCACTCCGACACGACTTGTACCGCTATTAGAGGACTGACGTTTACCGCCCCTAGGCCCGCCATGCGATGTATCAGACGAACAGACCGGACTGTACGGAGATTGTCACATACAGGCTCAGTAGGAGTTCGGATGGGTTTATCTCATCGGCCTTCTTGTCGACATCTACCTGAGGACCGTTACGCACAGCTAGTGCCGCTTGCAGTCTGTGGTTAAACCCACTACCAGCGTAGTGTCGAGTCTATAGAGTCCCACACAGAGAGTTTCCCTGCACTGGGCGAAACGTGTAGCGGCCGTATGGTTTTTACGGCAGGGCTACGATCACTTACGTGCACTTGTGTGCGTATGCTGTTCGGGCAGGCAATACTAGTGGGCTTTGGTTTAAGCCGGATTCTAGTATTGCACATATGGATTTGTTTTGTCTTCTGTACATTCGCATTCTACGGAATGCGGATGCGGGTGTGTATGCATAGATTTGCGGAGTAGAGAAGGAGGAGGTGCCTCATTAATGTTTTGACAGTTGGTTCGGTCAAAACCATTATGAGCCGGGGACATTATTTACTAATCCATTTATTGATAATTATGTTATGGCTAATTACATTGACCAATTGACCACCTTGACTTTGTTGACCGTTTGACCAAAGTTGACTAGGATCTTCTTGAAAGGTCTAAAGTATTCTTTAGTTTTCTTTTTCCTTTTTGTTATGAAAATGGACATGTCATTAGTGCCATCAACTTTATCATGATAGGATTAGTAATGATGAAAATGAGTATTATTGCAACCATGGTTGTGTTTTCTCTTGGTTAAGCTTTTCATTTGTTCATTCTCATTCTCTCTCATAGAAAAGAAATGAGAAACATTTCCATGGTTGCTCCTCCTTCTTCCTCCTCTTGATTCTTCCTTTGATCTCATGTGTTGAGAGAAAAAGGATTCCACTTGACAAACACATCCATACATCTCCTCTACACATCCTAGGGCTTCTTGACTAGCAATCTCTTTGCCCTAGTTGCCTCTGCTCGAGGTGGAGCTCGGTGTACATCTCTCAGGTGGATCGTCTTCGACTCAAGAAGGCCGCGGAGGTGCCCAAGGTCCGGACCGACACTTGGAGCTTGGATGGACGAGCGGGACAGCGGAATGAAGACCCGAAGGACCGGTTTCGTGAGGTATACATTCTACAACATAGTAGTTATAGCCTCTAGTAGTTTACTAGTTTCTAGTTTAGCAAAGATCCGTGCTTTAAGTCCATGTTGCCTTGCGCCAAAATCATTGTTTTTCGCCGTTTCCGCCTCCCCGTAAGAACCGGAGTGAGCAACGTGGACTCGAAGTGGTATCAGAGCCTAGCTAAACATAAACTAGTAAGTTAGCAAAGTGTTTAGAACATCGATCGGAAAAAAGTCGCAAACACGTCCGCAAAACCTCAAGTCTCTGTCGATTTTCATACTGCTTAAGAAGTGATTTAAAATATATGAAAAATCGTCTCAGGGTTTTGTGAAAACACTGCAGAAAAACGATCCAGTGCATCGATCATACGACCGCGGTTCCGCGGCAATGACATGCTCAATGCCGCGGTTCCGCCGCGGTTTTGACTCGGCACTGGATCGGGTTTTGTGCAGTGTTTTAGTTTGGCTGTTTTGGGATTTTTAATGCATGTTTTTTCCACCCAGATTTTCCAGAGAGCAAATTGACTTTTGGGGTGGTTAAAAATCCATATTTTGATCGGTATTCCGTACACTTTGGCTAATGGATATTATCTGTGATGTGATATATGTATTGAACGTCTACTAATCGCTATAAGTCGATTGGTAGGGGTTATACATGTCTGTGATCTGTAATATTGATGGTTTGTGTATATGAACTCGGTGGATTGTCGCGGATGAATAGCCGGGAATGGGTGTGAGATGAGAGTTTCTTTTTCTTTCATTCATTGTAAAATTTGAAAATTGATGTAATATTATTTGTATGGCCGCACAACCGGGTCAGGGTTGTAGCCGTCATTGTATAATTTATTTTTACTGTTTTTGCTCCTAGGATAGACCCAAGGAGGGGTGCACGAACTACCGGGTATCTCAAAGTGCCGAGTGGCCTACTCACGGTGTTGAGAGAGGTTGCTTCGCTTCGGGTACTTGGCGAGTAGTTTGCCGCACCCGTAGCGGTCTAGGGTGGGGTTTGGCTATTCATCGCGACCGTGTAATCCGCTTTTCGTTGCAGGCTCGAACGAATCGAGGATTCCTAGTATATCCAAAGTGTTCATCTGTGATATGTAATGGCTATCATTGCTATATATCTATATATGATATCTATTTAGGCGTTGCTTATGTTTTTCAGCCGCGCTAGCCCAGCCCCCGCTCTGTCGTTAGTTAAGTAACCTAACAGGTGATGACGGGGCCCCGTGGCGAATGCGATTGGCATAAGCGTACGTCATATTTTGGTTGTTTTCTGCAATGGTAGGATTAAATGATGGGACGCATTAAAAGAACTAATGCAAGAAAATAAACCAAGTAAAAGTCGTTGGAACACTTTGAAAACCACTCGGTTCTTTTCAAAAACCAGCATTTTAAACGCGGAGCTTGAACCACTCCTTTTAAAAGCTATCTCGTTCCATCGATTATATCAAGTTCACTACATTCACGGTTTCGCTAAAACCATTCGTAGTCCTCCGTCATTTCGTATGGATATTCAATAGTATTCAAGCTATGTTTGTTGACCTGCGTCAAGGCATAGTGATTGGTAGCTGTTGGGTGTTCATATGTAGCATAGATAGATGCGTTAGTTTGGGACAGTCGTATTACCTTGTTGACCTTGGTCAAGGGTATGTACGGGTGGGTTCAAATTAACCTGGATAATGACGGGTAGAACTTGACATGTGACTTATGATTTGTTGACCTTCGTCAAGGTCATAAGAGCATGGGGAAAAAATCCACATCGGGAGTTTCAAAAGTACTGAAACTTGCTAGCGCTGCATACCATTTGGAGTGTGATGATTCTGGTAGGATTCCTTCAGTTTTGTCACGCGATGATATTTGGATCCTGATCCTACTGTGAGTATATGCTACTCCTCGGGAACTTTCTCACTTAACGATCAATGTACAAACCAAGTAGGTGTCTAGAATGGTGTTAGCGGGGCTACACCCACAGGGAAAAGAGCTTACTTAATTAAGGAACTTCGCGAAAGCGTTGGAAAACCTCCCTCGAATTACCGATACTGGCCTGGCTGAACGGTTAAGCAAGTATTGTACGGTGAGATTGATCCTGACTAATTCTTCCTTTATGGTTTGAGGAGGAATTCGAGAGACAGTGGGAGCCATCCTGTTTAGATAAATTAAAAACCAATCTAAACTTGCAAGAGTATCATGCTGAGTGTTTTCTTCTCTCTCTTTTAATTGCAGCGACCCAGTGACCGCACCTAGGTTATATCTAGATAATAAAATGACTGAATCTGACTGTTATGACTGGCAAAGGTCTGTCCAGATGTCCATTGCCCATAACAAGCTATGTAACACTTTGAATTCCCGTTTGATGGTTTTGGTGATAATTAGTAGTCGTGTATGTTTATATTTATATATGGTTCTTAGGATTATTATTTATAGTTCTTATTGGTAGTGTTAGCATTTTGGAAGTTTTCCTTTGTAGTGGGCACCTTGCATACTTAGACTTTTTGAGACTTAGGATTTTGTTAACTTGTTAACCATTTTCTTGTGTGCATGGTTGCAAATTTTCTTTTCCCCACCATTTTATTCATATCTTAACCCCATTTGATTATTCCAAACTCCTAATAAAACAAATAGGTATGGTGTTAGGTGAGGCCTTGACTTTCTTTGACTTTCCTTCCCTCTTCTCTCTCTCTTTCCCTCATCTGAATTCTCTGCAGAATTCCAGCAAATAAACCCCCATTCTCTTCATCTTTTCTTCTCCTCTTCACTTCCCCTTGATTCCCAAACAAAACCCTACCCAAATCAATACTTTTTCCTTCAATAAAACATGAAAAATTGAGGTTTTTGAGGTGTTCAAGGGCCAACCTGCACACTTGGGGGAGGGGCTGGAACCCTTGGTGTTCTAAGGTCTTTTAAAGGTTCGCAGGCGAGTACGGCGGACGCAGTGAAGAAAGGGAAGCAGGTTGTTAGCTACACCTAGCGAGAGACTTCGGTGAGTAGATTTCACATCTACGGGGATATCGCCCGCATGGCGTTCTATGTCAGGGCCGATGGGACCTTATAGTGTTCCATATACACATATTGCATGTCCATGGTTACTATTTTGTACGCATTGCATTCTAGTTCATCTATTTGTGACATGACCATATATTCATACTTGATGCCTATATCACATCGGATCATTGTATTGTAGCTCATCTAATTGTGACATGACTTGATATTCTTACCTGCTACACATATCACATCGGATCATTGCATTGTAGCTCATTATATGTGACATGATTTGATATTCATACCTGATGCATATGTCACATCGGATTATTATCTTGTAACTTATCTATATGTAACTTGACTGGATATTTACATTTGACGCACATATCATATCGGATCATTGACTTGTATTTGTTTGGATTATATGTGATTTCTGGATTTGGGAACCGTGGCTATTTCAAATATGTAATCATTTAAAAACCCGGTTCCCTTGATATGATATTTCGGTGCGTCCACCATGTGTTTTCTCGGTGCTAGAGTGATATATGGAAACCCGAATCGAGGAGGCGGTTGAGGCCGATTACGGGTACATGGTGGACCCGGTATGGTACCCCGGGGCGAGAACGGTTTCGCTGTGCAGTAGACGGTGAGCCTGGCAGAGGGACCACTACCTACCGATGATTGGTTGGACCTGACAGCTACCCGGAGTGTACTGATCAGAGTCTATAGATGGATGTGGGGTGATCCGTACTGCTGGGGCCGAGGGCCGCTACCGCAGACGGAGCCCGTGGGCTGACCCGGATTGACGGGGCCCGATGGATGAGGATTTGCGTGTCGATGCTGGACACGAGTATTTATGATATTTGGGTGCCGATGTTGGGCACTCGGGATTCTCAGAGATGTACAGGATTCGAGGGCCGATGAGAGTGCCGGCGCATGAGCTATTTTTGGGAGATCTGGGTGCAGTGAGAAACCGATTATATATATTCCACGTTGACATTCCGTGTAGATATTATATTGCCCCTGCTCAGCATTTCATTTGTACCTCATCCTGTAGATGCATTACCTGATAGAGCATTTGTACCTCGTCCCGTAGTACAGTACCTGATAGAGTACCTGCATGATTATTGCACATACCGCTTATCACCTATTGATATCACCTGTTGGCATATGATAGAGTAGCGTAGTACGTGCATGCTCCCGATTACCTTTATATGTTATCTCTATTCATGAGTTGGCAACTCACCCCCGTTGTGCCACAGTGTTGCAGGTTGCCCTTCGGAGTAGTCGCGGCAGGCTGCGGTTGCATCTTTTGACACAGATACCCCCATAGTTGGTGTACTAGCTCTTTTGCTGATAGGTGGGTTTTGTGCGGTATCTGTTTATCTTTCTGTATGTACATTGTTGTATCTAGTATTCTCCATCTACCATGTATGTATTTGATTTAGAGACAGTGTGAGGACGATATTGTACCTTATTGGTGTTCTGGTGTCGTGCTCGTTGTGAGCCGACTTTTCTTATGCAGTTTTATGCTATCTGTGATGTTCCCACTTGTGGATCTTGAGCTTCGCTACGGCGTCGTATATTGTTATCTTGGAGATTGTTTACTTAGATTTCTTATCATGTTAGTTGGTGCTTTCATTTAATCCCTATCACACTCTATACTTTCACTGGTTTGTTTTCTGGGTTTCCGGTTCCCTTAGTCACGTTACGCCTGTAGACGTTACGTGGTTAAGTGCCGGTCACGGGCCAAACTTTGGGTCGTGACAAAGTTGGTATCAGAGCGTAGGTTTTACCTTTCGGAGTGTAGGATGACCCTGGTATGATGGAGTAGGTAGCTGCGGCAGGGTAGCGTAGCGTGTGTATGTTCCGCGGCATACTCACGACACGGTACTCCGCCTACGCGACCTTAGGACTTGTTGATATAAATTTCCTTCTTGATTATATACATTCTCGCGATTCGATTTCCGTATCCTTATCGAATCCTATTGTTCCTTTCAGCCAATATGCCGCCAAAGACTACGAGGGCGCAGAGAGCGGCCGCGAGGGCCGAGATTCGAGTTGACTCGTCCGAGACGAGGACTGATCCGGGCAATGCACCCGTTGTACCTGAGCAGACTGTTCCTCCTTTGACAGATCAGATCGCCACGCTAGGGGCTGGTGTGCAGGAGATGCGCCAGACGGTGGGATCTAGCATGCAGGAGATGCGCGAGATGATAGGATCGCTAGTTGAGACGCTTCAAGTACAGCGACCAGAGGTAGCTCCACCTGTTCCAGCGACCGCTATGGTACCTACCACACAGCCAGTTGCCCCTGCAGCCACGGAGGTGATTACGGTATCGCTATCAGAGTTCATGAGGCTAAAGCCTCCGGCTTTCACAGGCATCGACACAGCCGAGGACCCCCAGTCCTTCCTTGATAAGATGGCCCGTATATGTCGTTCACTTAGATGCGCGGATGCGAGATGGGTCGAGTTAGCGAGCTTTCGCCTAGAAGGTCTTGCACAGAAGTGGTGTGATTCAGTTGAGAAGGGCAGAGCAGCGGGTCTTCCTCCTATGACCTGGACCGAGTTTGTAGCGCTATTCCTTGCCCGTTTTCTTCCTCAGAGTGTTAGGGATGCCCGAGCATGCAGATTTGAGTCCTTGCGCCAGACACCAGGGATGTCAGTGGCAGAGTACGACGTGCTGTTCACAGAGCTAGCTATCTATGCCCCGTACCTAGTGGCTACTGAGGAGTTGCGAGTTAAGAGATTTGTCCGAGGTTTGCTCACACCATTATTCCTTGCTATCAGCGCGCAGTATTACGAGACATACGCAGCAGCAGTTGATGCGGCATTATTAGTAGAGGAACGCCTTGCTGAGACTTCGGCAGTTCCAGGGCCGAAGAGAGTTCGTGCAGATACGTCAGTGCAGAGACGGCCATTCCGGCGTCGTGACAAGCACCTTGCAGGTGGCAGAGATTCGAGACGAGGCCGATTGTTTAGCTCCTATTCCCAGGAGGGCCAGAGACCGTCATCGGGATGTTACCGTTGCGGGAGTTCTTATCATCGTGTGCGAGATTGTCCTGAGGTACCCCGGAGTGGGGCGGCAGCACCGCATGTTACATTACCACCTTCACCACCCCAGACGGCATTGCCGATAGTACCTGCTGTTACTCCGCATCAGACGCATGCACGGAGAAGTCGTGGTCGTGGAGGATTTGTTCATAGAGGACGAGGTGGCCGAGGTAGAGGACAGCCAGCGGCTGGCAGGGGACAGTCAGTTGCAGGTGGAGGACAGGCGCGAGTGTTTGCTTTGACGCATTAGGACGCGCAGGCGTCCAATGCGGTGGTCTCAGGTATCCTTTCTGTATGTTCGATTGATGCACACGTGTTATTCGATCCCGGATCCACGCACTCGTACGTATCCACACACTTTGTGCCGAGTTTAGGTAGAGAGTCCGGTTTGCTTGGCCAGCCGCTTGTTGTGACTACTCCTGTGGGAGAGTCGTTTGTTTCTAGGCACGTGTTCCGATCCTGTACCGTCCGTATTGGCGAGAGAGAGTTGCCGGTCGACTTGATTCTTCTTGAGATGCTGGACTTCGACGTTCTTTTGGGCATGGATTGGTTAGCCACGTGCTATGCTTCTGTTGACTGCCGCGAGAAGATAGTTCGATTTTGTTTTCCCGGCGAGTCGGTTGTTGTTGTGTTGGGTGACCGTAGTGCCACCCCTCACTGTGTGATTTCTTCTGTTCGCGCTGGACAGCTTTTGCGGAAGGGATGTCAGGGATTTCTCGCATATGTTTGCGATACTAGAGCTACAGAGGTTCCTCTGGATCAGGTTCCGGTGGTTAGCGAGTTCCCTGATGTGTTCCCTGACGAGCTTCCTGGGCTACCGCCCGAGCGTGATATTTCTTTCTGCATTGATTTGGTTCCTGGCACGGGGCCTATTTCAGTACCGCCTTATCGGATGGCCCCGGCGGAACTTAGAGAGTTGAAGGGTCAGTTGCAGGACTTGCTGGATAAGGGACTTATTCGACCCAGTGTTTCTCCTTGGGGTGCCCCAGTCCTGTTCGTCAAGAAGAAGGACGGCAGCATGCGTTTGTGTATTGACTACCGCCAGCTGAATAGGGTGACAGTGCGGAACAGATATCCTTTGCCACGCATCGACGATTTGTTCGACCAGCTTCAGGGGGCAGGATACTTTTCGAGGATCGATTTGCGATCAGGCTACCATCAGCTGCGGGTTCGACAGGAGGACATTCCCCAGACAGCTTTCCGTACACGTTACGGCCATTATGAGTTTTTGGTGATGTCGTTCGGACTCACCAACGCGCCAGCAGCATTTATGGACATGATGAACCGTATTTTCCGGCCGTACCTCGATTTGTTCATTATAGTGTTTATTGACGATATCTTGGTGTATTCTCGGAGTAGAAAGGAGCACGAGCAGCACCTGCGGATTTCACTGCAGACCTTGAGGGAGCATCGGCTTTTCGCCAAATTCTCCAAGTTTGCCTTCTGGCTAGAAAGCGTAGACTTCTTGGGCCACGTGATTACACGAGATGGTATATGTGTCGACCCGAGAAAAATAGAGACAGTTCGGAGTTGGCCTAGACCCAGGTCAGTGACGGAGGTTCGCAGCTTTCTAGGGCTGGCAGGTTATTACAGGCGATTTGTGCAGGACTTCTCCCGCATTGCTACACCGTTGACCGGGTTGACCCGGAAGGGAGTTCACTTCGATTGGACGGAGGAGTGTGAGCACAGTTTCCAGCGGTTACGAGCTCTTCTGACTACGACACCAGTGCTATCATTGCCTTCAGGATCAGGCGGATTTGCGGTCTACTGCGATGCTTCACGAGTGGGGCTGGGATGCGTTTTGATGCAGCATGACAGGGTGATTGCGTATGCTTCACGGCAATTAAAGAAACATGAACAGAATTACCCTACTCATGATCTGGAGATGGCTGCAGTGGTCTTTGCACTCAAGATCTGGCGACATTATCTGTATGGAGAGTCGTGCCAGATATTCACTGACCACAAAAGCTTAAAGTACATATTTCAGCAGCGAGACCTGAACCTTAGACAGCGCCGATGGATGGAGTTAGTGAAGGACTACGATTGTGAGATCTTATATCACCCGGGCAAGGCGAATGTAGTGGCAGATGCGTTGAGCAGGAGGCCCGGGGGTAGTCTATCTTGTGTGAGCGCAGTGCAGAGGCAGTCGTCGGCAGATTGGCAGATCTTATGTGACAGCCGGGTACAGTTTGAGTTTACGCCGAGTGGGGGTCAGATGGCGCATGTTCGTGCACGCCCACAGTTGTTTGACCGTATATACGAGGCACAGCAGAGTGATGACCGCTGTTCAGAGATTATGACACAGATGGGACAGGGCAGATTTTCCGAGTTCGTGATCGACGATCAGGGGATACTACGATTTAGGGCTAGACTGTGCGTACCGGATGCTGAGGGATTGCGGCGCGAGATTCTTGAGGATGCACATCGATCGGTATATAGTGTTCATCCCGGTTCCACCAAGATGTACCATGACTTGAGAGATGTTTACTGGTGGGACGGTATGAAGAGGGACATTGCAGATTTTGTGTCGAGATGCCTGACTTGTCAGCAAGTCAAGGCTGAGCACCAGAGGCCCGCGGGAGAGCTACAGCCATTACCCATTCCGGAGTGGAAATGGGAACAGATATCTATGGACTTCATTGTGGGTCTACCCAGGACTAGTCGAGGGTATGACTCCATCTGGGTGATCGTGGATCGTTTGACTAAAGCGGCTCACTTCCTACCGGTAAAGACAACTTTCGGATTTACTCAGTATGCCCAGGTTTACATTGATCAGATTGTGCGACTGCACGGAGTTCCGACATGCATCGTGTCCGATAGAGGCACCCAGTTTACCAGCCGGCTATGGCAGAGGCTTCAGGAGGCTCTGGGCACTCGCTTGAGTTTCAGCACAGCATTCCATCCGCAGACCGACGGACAGTCAGAGCGGACTATTCAGACTCTCGAGGACATGCTCAGAGCATGCGTATTGGACTTCGGAGGTAGCTGGGATCATCATTTGCCCTTAGTAGAGTTCTCCTACAACAACAGCTACCAGGAGACCATTCAGATGGCACCGTTTGAGGCTCTTTAAGGGAGGAAATGCAGGTCGCCTACTTGCTGGACAGAGCTCAGTGAGAGCGGTATTTTAGGGCCACAGATCGTTGAGGAGACGCCGTTGAAGATCCAGTTGATTCGCGATAGGATGAGAGCAGCCCAGAGTAGGCAGAAATCTTATGCGGACCGTCGTCGACGCAGGCTTGAGTTTTTTGTTGGTGATCATGTTTTCTTGAGGGTCTCCCCAATGAAGGGCGTGATGAGATTTGGGAGGAAGGGGAAGCTTAGTCCCAGATACGTAGGCCCCATCGAGTTCCTTGAGCGTATTGGTGCAGTTGCGTATCGATTAGCCCTTCCGCCCAGTTTTCCAGACGTGCACCCCGTATTTCATGTTTCGATGCTCCGCCGATATCTTCATGATCCTTCGCATGCAATTCAGCACCCGCCGATCCAGCTTGAGCGCGATCTTTCCTATGCAGAGCAGCCAGTGATGATTTTGGATCGACAAGTGAAGAAATTGAGGTCGAAAGAGATACCGTCCGTCAAGGTACTTTGGCGCGGCCAGAGCAGGGAGGAGGTCACTTGGGAGACCGAGAGCGAGATGAGGAAGAGGTATCCCCATCTTTTTGAAGGTGCGTATTGGTAGATTTTTAAATTCGGGGACCGAATTTCCTTAAGGGGGGTAGATTGTAACACTTTGAATTCCCGTTTGATGGTTTTGGTGATAATTAGTAGTCGTGTATGTTTATATTTATATATGGTTCTTAGGATTATTATTTATAGTTCTTATTGGTAGTGTTAGCATTTTGGAAGTTTTCCTTTGTAGTGGGCACCTTGCATACTTAGACTTTTTGAGACTTAGGATTTTGTTAACTTGTTAACCATTTTCTTGTGTGCATGGTTGCAAATTTTCTTTTCCCCACCATTTTATTCATATCTTAACCCCATTTGATTATTCCAAACTCCTAATAAAACAAATAGGTATGGTGTTAGGTGAGGCCTTGACTTTCTTTGACTTTCCTTCCCTCTTCTCTCTCTCTTTCCCTCATCTGAATTCTCTGCAGAATTCCTGCAAATAAACCCCCATTCTCTTCATCTTTTCTTCTCCTCTTCACTTCCCCTTGATTCCCAAACAAAACCCTACCCAAATCAATACTTTTTCCTTCAATAAAACATGAAAAATTGAGGTTTTTGAGGTGTTCAAGGGCCAACCTGCACACTTGGGGGAGGGGCTGGAACCCTTGGTGTTCTAAGGTCTTTTAAAGGTTCGCAGGCGAGTACGGCGGACGCAGTGAAGAAAGGGAAGCAGGTTGTTAGCTACACCTAGCGAGAGACTTCGGTGAGTAGATTTCACATCTACGGGGATATCGCCCGCATGGCGTTCTACGTCAGGGCCGATGGGACCTTATAGTGTTCCATATACACATATTGCATGTCCATGGTTACTATTTTGTACGCATTGCATTCTAGTTCATCTATTTGTGACATGACCATATATTCATACTTGATGCCTATATCACATCGGATCATTGTATTGTAGCTCATCTAATTGTGACATGACTTGATATTCTTACCTGCTACACATATCACATCGGATCATTGCATTGTAGCTCATTATATGTGACATGATTTGATATTCATACCTGATGCATATGTCATATCGGATTATTATCTTGTAACTTATCTATATGTAACTTGACTGGATATTTACATTTGACGCACATATCATATCGGATCATTGACTTGTATTTGTTTGGATTATATGTGATTTCTGGATTTGGGAACCGTGGCTATTTCAAATATGTAATCATTTAAAACCCCGGTTCCCTTGATATGATATTTCGGTGCGTCCACCATGTGTTTTCTCGGTGCTAGAGTGATATATGGAAACCCGAATCGAGGAGGCGGTTGAGGCCGATTACGGGTACATGGTGGACCCGGTATGGTACCCCGGGGCGAGAACGGTTTCGCTGTGCAGTAGACGGTGAGCCTGGCAGAGGGACCACTACCTACCGGTGATTGGTTGGACCTGACAGCTACCCGGAGTGTACTGATCAGAGTCTATAGATGGATGTGGGGTGATCCGTACTGCTGGGGCCGAGGGCCGCTACCGCAGACGGAGCCCGTGGGCTGACCCGGATTGACGGGGCCCGATGGATGAGGATTTGCGTGTCGATGCTGGACACGAGTATTTATGATATTTGGGTGCCGATGTTGGGCACTCGGGATTCTCAGAGATGTACAGGATTCGAGGGCCGATGAGAGTGCCGGCGCATGAGCTATTTTTGGGAGATCTGGGTGCAGTAAGAAACCGATTATATATATTCCACGTTGACATTCCGTGTAGATATTATATTGCCCCTGCTCAGCATTTCATTTGTACCTCATCCTGTAGATGCATTACCTGATAGAGCATTTGTACCTCGTCCAGTAGTACAGTACCTGATAGAGTACCTGCATGATTATTGCACATACCGCTTATCACCTATTGATATCACCTGTTGGCATATGATAGAGTAGCGTAGTACGTGCATGCTCCCGATTACCTTTATATGTTATCTCTATTCATGAGTTGGCAACTCACCCCCGTTGTGCCACAGTGTTGCAGGTTGCCCTTCGGAGTAGTCGCGGCAGGCTGCGGTTGCATCTTTTGACACAGATACCCCCATAGTTGGTGTACTAGCTCTTTTGCTGATAGGTGGGTTTTGTGCGGTATCTGTTTATCTTTCTGTATGTACATTGTTGTATCTAGTATTCTCCATCTACCATGTATGTATTTGATTTAGAGACTGTGTGAGGACGATGTTGTACCTTATTTGTGTTCTGGTGTCGTGCTCGTTGTGAGCCGACTTTTCTTATGCAGTTTTATGCTATCTGTGATGTTCCCACTTGTGGATCTTGAGCTTCGCTACGGCGTCGTATATTGTTATCTTGGAGATTGTTTACTTAGATTTCTTATCATGTTAGTTGGTGCTTTCATTTAATCCCTATCACACTTTATACTTTCACTGGTTTGTTTTCTGGGTTTCCGGTTCCCTTAGTCACGTTACGCCTGTAGACGTTACGTGGTTAAGTGCCGGTCACGGGCCAAACTTTGGGTCGTGACAAGCTGGGACACCTCTTGACTGATCCAACCCCTGCCGTTTCAGGTCCAGTTTCCCCTGTCACGGATATTCATATCCGCAAGACATCGGAAAGGAACTCTGCGAAAGCCAAGTGCCTAGTGTTAGCCTCAGTTGATGGTGCAAACCAGAGGCAGCACGAGAAGATGGACTCAGTTTCTATCTTCCTCCATAACAATGATTTATATGGAGAGAAATCTCGTATCGCAAGATATGAGACCTCGAACGAATTGCTTCCAGCGAGGTTGGCTATCGGGTCATCTGTAGGGGGCAACGTCCTTACAGAGACTAGCTCTTTTGAGCTCACGGACCTGAAGACCGCGTTGAAGAACAGGTCAGATGCTGGCTTAGTTCAACAGTCTCTACCTACTACCCTGAAAGAAACCAGGGAAGTAGAAAGAAAGAGAAGGGCAGAAGTTTCGGGACTGGATATAGTAAAAGAGGGATGTTCCTATTGTTACGGGAATGAACATGGGCAGAAGGATTGCAGGGCTTGTAAAGCCAGTAGCCAGAATTCGAAGCATGTTGTGGCTTCGGCTTCGGGTGTGTTTGTAATAGAGAACTGTATGTCAGCTAACCCTACTTCCTGGGTATTGGATACCGGATCAGGATCTCATATCTGTAATTCGTTACAGGCTCTGAGAAACCGTATGGTTATCAGGAAAGGTGATATGACTCTCAGGGTTGCTAACGGAATGAGCATGTATGCTGAATCCGTAGGGGAATATCATATAGGACTGACAACTGGGAAATTATTGATTCTGCGTAACTGTTTTTATGTACCAGGTGCTATTTGTAATATCATATCTGTATCCTTAATTTCTAAGGAAGGATATGATTTTACTTTTGTAAGCGATGTAGTTAACATCCACCTAAATCAAGTTCTGATTGGGTTAGGTACATTACAAAACAGAATATACGTATTGAATCAAGCTCAGATCTTCAGTGTCCAGAACACACTTAAAAGAAATTCTCCGGAAACAAATCGGGCTTTCTTATGGCATTGTAGACTGGGTCACATTAATGAGACACGGTTAACAAAGTTACATAGAGAGGGATACTTGAATCCGTTCAAGTATCAGTCTTATGCCACTTGTGAATCTTGTCTCATGGGAAAGATGACAAAGACTCCGTTCACTGGACAAGGAGAGAGAGCAAGTGAGCTCTTGGGACTCATACACAGTGATGTGTGTGGTCCAATGTCTACACATGCGCGAAGTGGTTATTCATACTTCATTACTTTCACAGATGATTTCTCTAGGTATGGGCATGTCTTCTTGATGAAGCACAAATTCGAGGCCTTTGAGAAATTTCAAGAATACAAGAATGAAGTTGAAAAATAAACAGGCAAAAGTATCAAGACACTGCGATCTGATCGAGGTGGTGAATACTTGAGTGCCGAGTTTCTGGGCTACTTAAAAGAGAATGGAATTCTCTCTCAGCTTACTCCTCCATACACACCACAACACAACGGTGTATCGGAAAGGAGGAATCAAACCCTATTGGATATGGTTCGTTCCATGATGAGTAAGGCTGAGTTTCCGCGATCCTTCTGGGGTTATGCGCTAGAAACAGCTGCATATCTCTTGAACAAGGCTCCAACCAAGACTGTTCCTACCACCCCATATCAGATGTGGAGTGGGAAGAAACCCTGTCTCAAGTACCTTAAGACATGGGGATGTCCAGCTTTTGTAAAAAAGCAGCATGCGGACAAGCTCGAGGCACGCTTAGTACTGTGTAAATTTGTGGAATACCCAAAGAACTTCAGGAGGTATCTTTTCTATTCCGCAGAGGAACAAAAGGTTTTTGTTTCTCAGCATGCCCACTTCTTGGAAACTGAATTTTTAGAAAATCAGATAAGTGGGATCGCAATAGAACTGGAAGAAATTCCAGAACCACAAGCTATTACTGAATGCTTGGAAGAACCAGAAGTTTCAAGAGAATCGGACATCCCTGCGCCACTCCGTAGGAGTAGTAGGCAGTCTCATCCGCCCGAGAGATACTACGGTTTTCTCATAGACGGGGATAGAGAGGATTGCACCATGGATTATGGTGAGCCTACTAGCTTCCAGCAAGCCATTCAGAGCGGCGACTCGGTAAAATGGCTGGATGCAATGCGGGCCGAGATGGATTCCATGTACACCAACAAAGTTTGGACTTTGGACTTTGCTCCAGAAGGGGTAAAACACGTAGGCTGCAAATGGATCTTCAGAAAGAAGATTGGTGTAGATGGGCAGGTTGAGACCTATAAAGATAGACTTGTTGCAAAGGGTTTTCGTCAAAGACCTGGTTTGGACTATGACGAGACCTTTTCTCCAGTGGCTATACTGAAATCCATTCGGATCCTTCTTGCCATTGCTGCCTTCCACGATTATGAAATCTGGCAGATGGACGTAAATACGACTTTCCTAAATGGAAATTTAGAAAGTGTGTCTATATGGATCAGCCAGAAGGATTCATTCAGAGTGGGAGCAGCGGTAAAGTGTGCAAGTTGCTAAAGTCCATCTATGGACTTAAGCAGGCATCGCGGAGTTGGAACATCTGCTTTGATGATACTGTCAAAGAATTCAACTTTATCAAAAACCCAGATGAACCATGCATTTACAGTAAGATTGTAGGGAGAACTGTGGTATTCCTCGTCTTGTACGTGGATGACATTCTCCTAATAGGAAATGATATTCTTATGCTACAGTCAGTCAAAGGATTCTTGTCACAGAGGTTCTCCATGAAGGACCTGGGCGATGCCAACTACATTCTTGGGATCCAGATCTATCGTGATAGATCTAAGAGGATGTTGGGACTTTCACAGTCAAGGTACATCGACACCATACTGAAAAGATTCAGTATGGAAGATTCCAAGCCCGGTAATTTACCGGCTTGTCACGGGATCACCCTCTCCAAAGAGATGTCTCCCAAGACTGATTTGGAAAGGGATCGCATGTCTATTATACCCTACGTGTAAGTCCATGCTACCTCTCCCGGTACTTTCGGGCATGCGGAATTTGATAAAAAACGATTTTCTTAGAGGTGGTAACATGGACTTAAAACCCGGATCTTTGTTAAACATCTAACTAACAACCTAACTATGAGTTGCTAACTACTCGGTTAGGGGGTTATACCTTTCTATATCTCGAACTCCTTTGTCTTCAAGCTTTGATGGTCGTCCGAATCGGCTTCTCCCCGTCGTCTCCTTGCGCCGAAGATAGATCCACCTGAAAGCCTCAACCTTTGGCTCCTTCTTCGAACTTTGAAGAAACTAGTTCACTCGGTTTGCTAAACCTTGTGAACTAGAGTGAGTAGAGAAGAGTTTGTATGGGATTTTATCTATGGTTCTTGGTTCTCAACTCATGAGACAAGTGAACCATAGAGTCAAGAGAGGGAGAGCAAGAGGAAGGAGATAAGAGCTCAAGAACAAGAGAGAGAATGAGCATGAAAGAATGAGAGAAGACTTTTCTCATTTGGCTCTCATAATCCAAAACAATCATAACACATCATATCAATCAAGTATTATGTGATGGTTTAAGCAACCATTGCCATATCATTTCATGCACTCATTTTGCAAAAAAAAGCAAGCAAGCAAAAGTCTTTGCCATGAAATGATAGCTATGGTTATCTTGATGGTCAACTAGTCAAGCCTAGTCAACCGGTCAACAAAGTCAACAAGTCAACAAAAGTCAATAAGTCAACAAAGTCAACAACTCAACAACCATGTCACCATAATACCTAATTAATATAATTGTTAATCACATATCATATTCTCATTAAGGTTGAGCAAAAAGTCAATAGTCAACTGTCAACGGTCAACAACCCTAATGAGAATCCTCCGCCTATGTCTCTCCGTCAACTGTGCATACACACCCGCATCCGCGTTCCGAGGAACACGAATACAAACTTGATAAATCCAATCCCAAAAGGTACACTAGGATCTGGCTTAAACCAAAGCCCACTAGTGTAAACTGTCCGGACACTGTACGTGCACAAGTGCACGGATGTGACCGAACCATGTCGCAAAACCATGCCACCTGTCGCAAAACCATGCGACCTCTACTCTTTTGCCTAAAGGCGAATAGCTTTCTGTGTGGGACTCTAAAGACTCGACACTACGCTGGCAGTGGGTTTAACCACAGACCGCAAGCGGCACTAGCTGTGCGTAACGGTCCCCATGTAGATGCCGACAAGAAGACTGACGAGGTGAAACCCATCTGAACTCCTACTGAGCCTGAATGTGACAATCTCGGTACAGTCCGGTCTGTTCGTCTGATACATCGCATGGCGAGCCTAGGGGGCGGTAAACGTCAGTCCCCCAATAGCGGTACAAGTCGTGTCGGAGTGAAGCCCAAAACACCCTGAGATAACACTGGAAGCCTACCAGTATATCTCGTTTGCCCTGGCCAGGGACTACTCGTGTAACGGCTCTCCTAGACACAGCGCGATGTCAACCCCCAATACCGGGAGAGACGAATCCTGTCTAACCGTCACTGCCTCCAAGTGCTTCGGGACTGCACCCAACTACCATATGTTTGCACGACTCCTTTGAGCCGTGGTAGGGTAGTAATCAAAGTACAGTGGGAACACACTCGAGGCGAAGTGACAGTGTCAAGTCAGCGGACTAAGCTGTACTCATGTCACCTGGGAACTGATAACTGAAGATAGGCATAATACCAACTAGTCAGTTCCCGACGAGTCCTGTCCAGTGTACTCGTAACCCAACGAGCACCCGCATACTCTCTCAAGTACGACGTACTGATGGCTGTGGGACAGACCATCTCCCACACTGGGATGAGAAGCACATACGCTAGTCTACTCCGGAGTATCGATGCCCTGTCTCGATAGTCCTGCGACCACGGACCTGCATAAGGATGTACTTATAGATTACCCAGCCCCACTAGTGTGACTGCCATCACAACGCTGGTAATCAAGCAAAGATCCTAAGGGCTCCACTAATGTGTATAGGCGATATACTAAAATAAACACATGTACACATTGAAGTAGAAACAAACCAAGTAGCATACTACTATTTTGAGCAAGATTGTATATACTAGGTGAATATCCCAAGCTTCCATTAAGTAATATACAAACTAGTATGATAAAGTAATGGCCTCTAGGGCATATACACTAACAATCTCCCACTTGCACTATGGCCATGTACTGGCGTATCGAAGACCTATCATCTCGATCAGCCGCTCGAACTGAGTCTGGGGCAAGGCCTTGGTGAATGGATCTGTAGTGTTATCTTCTGAAGCGACTCTCCGAACCTCGATCTCCTGGCGATCTACGATCTCCCTGATCAGGTGATACCGCCTCAAGATGTGTCTGGATCTCTGATGGGACCTGGGTTCCTTCGCTAAAGCTATAGCCCCGTTGTTGTCGCAATACAGAGGTATTGGATCAACAATGGACGGAACCACCTGAAGTTCTTTCAAGAACTTCCTTATCCAGACAGCTTCTTTTGCGGCATCAGATGCAGCGATGTATTCCGCTTCCATCGTCGAGTCTGCAACGGTTTCCTGTTTGGAACTCTTCCAACACACCGCCCCTCCATTGAGGGTAAAAACAAAACCCGACATGGACTTGGAATCATCCTTGTCACTCTGGAAGCTGGAGTCAGCAAAGGCCTCGATCTGGAGGTCTTTTCCGCCATACACCAAGAACATCTCCTTAGTCCTTCTCAGGTACTTGAGAATGTTCTTTACCGCTATCCAGTGTTTCTCCCCAGGGTTTGACTGATAACGGCTTACCACACTCAGTGCATAAGCTACATCTGGTCTGGTACACAACATCGCATACATTATAGAGCCTACCGCAGAAGCGTAGGGTATAATAGACATGCGATCCCTCTCCAAATCAGTCTTGGGAGACATCTCTTTAGAGAGGGTGATCCCGTGACAAGTCGGTAGGTTACCGCGCTTGGAATCTTCCATACTGAATCTTTTTAGTATGGTGTCGATGTATATGGACTGTGAAAGTCCTAATATCCTCTTGGATCTGTCACGGTAGATCCGGATACCCAGAATGTATGAGGCATCACCCAGGTCTTTCATGGAGAACCTGTGTGACAAGAACCCCTTGACAGATTGTAGCATAGGAATGTCATTTCCTATTAAGAGAATATCATCCACGTATAAAACGAGGAATACTACAGTTCTCGCTACAAATCTACTATAGATGCATGGTTCATCTGGATTTTTGATAAAGCCAAATTCCTTGACCGTCTCATCAAAACAGATATTCCAACTCCGCGATGCCTGCTTTAGTCCGTAAATGGACTTAAGCAACTTGCACACCTTTCCGCTGCTCCCACTCTGAATGAAACCCTCTGGCTGGTCCATATAGACACACTCCTCTAAATTTCCATTTAGAAAAGCGGTCTTTACGTCCATTTGCCAGATCTCATAATCATGGAAGGCAGCAATGGCAAGAAGGATCCGAATGGATTTCAGCATAGCTACTGGAGAAAAGGTTTCGTCATAGTCCAAACCAGGTCTTTGACGGAAACCCTTTGCAACAAGTCTAGCTTTATAGGTCTCAACCTGTCCATCTGCACCAATCTTCCTTTTGAAGATCCACTTGGATCCTACGGGTTTTACCCCGTCTGGAGCAATGTCCAACGTCCATACTTTGTTGGTGTACATGGACTCCATTTCGGTCCGCATTGCATCCAGCCATTTTACCGAGTCGACGCTCTGAACGGCTTGCTGGAAGCTAGTAGGCTCATCATAATCTATGATACAATCCTCTCTATCCCCGTCTATGAGAAAACCGCAGTATCTCTCGGGCGGATGAGACTGCCTACTACTCCTGCGGAGCGGCGTAGGAATGTCCTGTTCTTTTGAACCCTCTGGTTCAACTAAGCTTTCAGTAATAGTCTGTGGTTCTGGAATTTCTTCCAGTTCTACTGCGGTCCCACTCATTTCCTTTTCTAAGAACTGGTGTTCTAGAAAGTGGGCATGACGAGAAACAAGAACTTTTTGTTCCTCTTCGCAGTAGAAGAAATATCCTTTGGAATTCTTTGGATATCCCACAAACTTGCACAGTACTGAGCGTGCCTCGAGCTTGTCCGCATGCTGCTTTTTGACAAAAGCTGGACTTCCCCATGTCTTAATGTGATTAAGATAGGGTCTCTTCCCACACCACATCTCATATGGCGTAGAAGGCACAGTCTTAGTAGGAACTCGGTTCAAAAGGTATGCAGCTGATTCTAGCGCATACCCTCAGAATGATCGCGGTAACTTAGCGTTACTCATCATGGACCGTACCATATCCAATAGGGTTCGATTCTGTCTCTCCGATACACCGTTATGTTGCGGAGTGTATGGAGGTGTAAGCTGAGAGAGAATTCCGTTCTGTTTTAAATAATCCAGGAACTCGGCACTTAAATATTCTCCACCTCGATCCGATCTTAGAATCTTGATACTTTTGCCGGTTTGTTTTTCTACTTCATTCTTATATTCCTGGAACCTTCCAAAGGCTTCGGACTTATGTTTCATTAAGAAGACATAACCGTACCTTGAAAAGTCATCCGTAAAAGTAATGAAGTAAGAATAACTGCTTCGCGTATGTGTAGACATTGGACCGCACACGTCGCTGTGTACGAGTCCCAAGAGCTCGCTCGCTCTTACTCCGTGTCCAGTGAACGGAGTCTTTGTTATCTTTCCTTTGAGACAGGATTGACAAGTGGCATACGACTGATATTCGAACGGATTCAAATATCCTTCTGTATGTAACTTCGTCAACCTTCTCTCATTGATGTGATCCAGTCTACAATGCCATAAGAAAGTCTGATTTATTTCCGGAGACTTTCTTTTGTGTGTATTCTGGACATTGAAAATCTGTGGTTGGTTTAATACGTATATACCATTGCTCAATGTACCTGACCCAATCAAAACTTGATTAAGGTGAATGTTTACAACATTACTTACAAACGCAAATTCATAACCTTCTTTAGAAACTAAAGATACAGAAATGATATTACAAGTTGCGTTGGGTACAAAAAAACAATTACGCAAAACCAAAACATGTCCATCTGACATTCCCAGGTGATAGTCCCCCTCGGCTTTAGCGTCCATGCTAGCTCCGTTCGCAACTCTGAGGGTCATGTCACCTGCTTTCAAAACACTACGGTTTCTCAATGCCTGCAAAGAATTACAGATATGAGATCCTGATCCGGTATCCAATACCCAGGAAGTAGAGTTTATTGAAAGACAGTTTTCAATAACATACACACCTGAAGCTGAAGCTGCAACCTGCTTCAATTCCTGTGTTCTGGCCTTCCAGGCCCTGCAATCATTCTTCCAGTATCCTTTCTTATGACAATAGAAGCATTCTTCCTTATCCACAAGCTTCCCCGCTATCTTTGTTGCTTTTGCCTTTCCCTTCGTATCCACTTTACTAACACCGCCTCTTGGTTTGGCGGGGGCTTTCTTCTTCTTTCCCTTGGCTTTCGCCTTGGACCTAGAAGAAGATGATCCTCCTACAAACAAAGTGGATGTTTCCCTACCTTTCTGTAGGGTGCCCTCTGCGCTCCTCAGCATGTTGAGGAGCTCTGAAAGTTCAACTTCTTTTTCTTGTAAGTTGAAGTTCAGTATAAACTGGGCGTAAGTGGAAGGAAGGGACTGAAGAACTAAGTCTGTATAGAGCTCACTCTCTAATGTGGTCCCTAGGTCCACGAGCTCCTCAATGTAGCCGATCATCTTAAGCACGTGTTCTGCTACTGATGATCTGACGGCCATCCTTGCCGAAAATAACTTTTTCGACGCTTCGTATCTTGCGATACGAGATTGCTCTCCATACAGTTCTTTTGTATGAAAAAATATGGATTCCAAGTCCATATTCTCGTGCCTCCTCTGATGTTCATTGTCCATCGAGGTAAGTACGAGGCACTTAGCCTTCGCGCTATCAATCTCCCAAGTCTTACGGATTTCCTTATCCGCAACGCTGGTAGTGGGACCAGGGACAGGGGGAGCTTTGGTGGTAAGAAGATACCCCAGCTTGTCGTAAGTGATTGCCATTTTGACATTCCTGAGCCAATCTTTGTAGTTTGGCCATGTCAGTATGTTTTTATCTAGAAGTAACTTAAGTCCAGTCATTTCGATTGGTCGCTGCAATTAGGAGATAGAAGAAGAAACACTTAGCATGATGCTCTTGCAAGTTTAGAGTGGTTTTTAGTTTGTCTAAACAGGATGTCTCCCACTATTTCTCGAATCCCTCCTCAAACCAAAAAGGAAGAATTAGTCAGGATCAATCTCACCGTACAATACTTGCTTAACCGTTCGGCCAGGCTGGTGTCGGTACTTCGAGGGAGGTTTTCCAACGCTTTCGCGAAGTTCCTTAATTAAAGAACCTCTTTTTCCTGGGAGCGTAGCCCCGCTAACACCTTTCTAGACACCTACTTGGTTTATAGCATTGATCGTTAAGTGAGAAATTTCCCGAGGAGTAGCATATACTCACAGTAGGATCGGGATCCAAATATCATCGCGTGACGAAACTGAAGGAATCCTACCAGAATCATCATGCTCCAAATGGTATGCAATAATAGCAAGTTTCAGTTCTTTTGAAACTCCCGATGTGGATTTTTGCCCCATGCTCTTATGACCTTGACTTTGGCCAAAATATCATAAGTCACATGTCAAGTTCTGCCCGTCATTATCCAGGTTAATTTGGATCCACCCGTACCCACCCTTGTCTTTGGCCAAAATGGCAGTACGACTGTCCCAAACCAACGCATCTATCTATGCTACACATGAATACCCAATAGCTACCATTCACTATGCCTTGACTTTGGCCAACATACATAGCTTGAATACTATTTACCATTTATGCGAAATGACGGAGGGCTACGAATGGTTTTGGCGAAACCGTGAACGTATTGAACTTGATTTAGTCGATGGAACGGGATAGCTTTTAAATGGAGTGGCTCAAACTCCGCATTTTAAAAGTTTGTTTTGAAAAGAACCGAGTGGTTTTTCGAAAGTGTTCCAACGACTTTTACATGGTTTATTTTCTTGCATTAGTTCTTTTAATGCGCGATATTCTTGCATTAGTTCTTTTAATGCGTCCCATCATTTAATCCTACCATTGCAGAAAACAACCAAAATATGACGTACGCTTATGCCATTCGCATTCGCCACGGGGCCCCGTCATTACCCGTTAGGTTACTTAACTAACGACAGAGCGGGGGCTTGGCTAGCGCGGCTGTAAAACATAAGCAACGCCTAAATAATATCATATATAGATATATTGCAATGATAGACATTTCAGATCACAGATGAACACATTGGATATACTAGGAAGCTACAATTCGTACGAGCCTGTAACGAAAAGCAGATTACACGGTCGCGGTGAATAGCCAAAACCCCACCCAAGACCCCTACGGGTGCGGCAAACTACCCGCTAAGTACCCGAAGCGAAGCAACCTCCCTCATCCCCGTGAGTAGGCCACTCGGCACTTCGGCATACCCGGTAGTTTGTGCACCCCCTCCATGGGTCTATCCTAGGAGCAAAAACAGTAAAAAGAAATTATACAATGACGGCAACAACCCCGACCCGGTTGTGCGGCCATACAAATAATTATTACATCAATTTACAAATTTACATGAATTGAAAGAAAAGAAAACTCTCGTCTCACAACCCCCGGCTATTCACCCGCGACAATCCAATGAATTCATATACACATTCCAGCAACATTACAGATCACAGATTTGTATAACCCCCACTAATGGACATATAGCGATTAGTAGACGTTCAATACAAATATCACATTACAGAAAAACCCGTCAGCTAAAGTCTTTTAGAAGTTCGATCAAAAATACGGATTTTCGGGACCCCAAAAATAAAATTTTCGTTCTGGAAAATCTGGGCAGAAAATATATATTCCAAAAGTCCCAAAACAACCCCAGAAAAACACTGCACCAAACTTGGACCTCGGCCGAGTCAACTCGGCCGCGGAACCGCGGCGGGAGCGTGCTCCCGCCGCGTTTCCGCGGTGCTTTGACTCGATCGTTGGACCAAATTTGGTGGGTGTTCACACAAAAGCCTGAGCCGATTTTTAAGATAAATTTTATCAACTTTTGAACAGAAAAAAAAATCGTCAGAAACTTATCATATCGGGTTCGTTTTGCGACTTTTTCTTTGATCGATCTCCTAGCTACTTTGCTAACATATTAGATAGAGTTTAACTAGGCTCTGATACCACTGTAAGTCCATGCTACCTCTCCCGGTACTTTCGGGCATGCGGAATTTGATAAAAAACGATTTTCTTAGAGGTGGTAACATGGACTTAAAACCCGGATCTTTGTTAAACATCTAACTAACAACCTAACTACGAGTTGCTAACTACTCGATTAGGGCGTTATACCTTTCTATATCTCGAACTCCTTCGTCTTCAAGCTTTGATGGTCATCCGAATCGGCTTATCCCCGTCGTCTCCTTGCGCCGAAGATAGATCCACCTGAAAGCCTCAACCTTTGGCTCCTTCTTCGAACTTTGAAGAAACTAGTTCACTCGGTTGGCTAAACCTTGTGAACTAGAGTGAGTAGAGAAGAGTTTGTATGGGATTTTATCTATGGTTCTTGGTTCTCAAATCATGAGACAAGTGAACCATAGAGTCAGGAGATGGAGAGCAAGAGGAAGGAGATGAGAGCTCAAGAACAAGAGAGAGAATGAGCATGAAAGAATGGGAGAAGACTTTTCTCATTTGGCTCTCATAATCCAAAACAATCATAACACATCATATCAATCAAGTATTATGTGATGGTTTAAGCAACCATAGCCATATCATTTCGTGCACTCATTTTGCATAAAAGAGCAAGCAAGCAAAAGTCTTTGCCATGAAATGATATCTATGGTTATCATGATGGTCAACTAGTCAAGCCTAGTCAACCGGTCAACAAAGTCAACAAGTCAACAAAGTCAACAACTCAACAACCATGTCACCATAATACCTAATTAATATAATTGTTAATCACATATCATATTCTCATTAGGGTTGAGCAAAAAGTCAATAGTCAACCGTCAACGGTCAACAACCCTAATGAGAATCCTCCGCCTCTGTCTCTCCGTCAACTGTGCATACACACCCGCATCCGCGTTCCGAGGAACACGAATACAAACTGGATAAATCCAATCCCAAAAGGTATACTAGGATCTGGCTTAAACCAAAGCCCGCTAGTGTAAACTGTCCGGACACTGTACGTGCACAAGTGCACGGATGTGACCGAACCCTGTCGCAAAACCATGCGACCTGTCGCAAAACCATGCGACCTCTACTTTTTTGCCTAAAGGCGAATAACTTTCTGTGTGGGACTCTAAAGACTCGACACTACACTGGCAGCGGGTTTAACCACAGACCGCAAGCGGCACTAGCTGTGTGTAACGGTCCCTAGGTAGATGCCGACAAGAAGACTGACGAGGTGAAACCCATCTGAACTCCTACTGAATGTGACAATCTCGGTACAGTCCGGTCTGTTCGTCTGATACATCGCATGGCGGGCCTAGGGGGCGGTAAACGTCAGTCCCCTAATAGCGGTACAAGTCGTGTCGGAGTGAAGCCCAAAACACCCTGAGATAACACTGGAAGCCTACCAGTATATCTCGTTTGCCCTGGCCAGGGAATACTCGTGTAATGGCTCTCCTAGACACAGCGCGATGTCAACCCCCAATACTGGAAGAGACAAATCCTGTCTAACCGTCACTGCCTCCAAGTGCTTCGGGACTGCACCCAACTACCACCTGTTTGCACGACTCCTTTGAGCCGTGGTAGGGTAGTAATCAAAGTACAGTGGGAACACACTCGAGGCGAAGTGACAGTGTCAAGTCAACGGACTAAGCTGTACTCATGTCACCTGGGAACTGATAACTGACGATACGCATAATACCAACTAGTCAGTTCCCGACGAGTCCTGTCCAGTGTACTCGTAACCCAACGAGCACCTGCATACTCTCTCAAGTACGACGTACTGATGGCTGTGGGACAGACCATCTCCCACACTGGGATGAGAAGCGCATACGCTAGTCTACTCCGGAGTATCGATGCCCTGTCTCGATAGTCCTGCGACCAGGGACCTGCATAAGGATGTGCTTATAGATTACCCAGCCCCACTAGTGTGACTGCCATCACAACGCTGGTAATCAAGCAAAGATCCTAAGGGCTCCACTAATGTGAATAGGTGATATACTAAAATAAACACATGTACACATTGAAGTAGAAACAAACCAAGTAGCATACTACTATTTTGAGCAAGATTGTATATACAAGGTGAATATCCCAAGCTTCCATTAAGTAATATACAAACTAGTATGATACAGTAATGGCCTCTAGGGCATATACACTAACACTACGCTTCTGTGGTAGGCTCTATAATGTATGCGATGTTGTATACCAGACCAGATGTAGCATACGCATTGAGCGTTGTAAGCCGGTATCAGTCGAACCCAGGGGAGAAACACTGGATAGCGGTGAAGAACATTCTCAAGTACCTGAGAAGGACTAAGGAGATATTCTTGGTGTATGGCGGAAAAGACCTCCAGCTCGAGGCCTTTGCTGACTCCAGCTTCCAGAGTGACAAGGATGACTCCAAGTCCATGTCGGGTTATGTCTTTACCTTCAATGGAGGGGCGGTTTGCTGGAAGAGTTCCAAGCAGGAGACCGTTGCAGACTCGACTATGGAAGCGGAGTACATAGCTGGTTGCGATGCCGCAAAGGAAGCTGTCTGGATGAAGAAGTTCCTCACGGAGCTTCAGGTAGTTCCTACCATTGTTGATCCAATACCGCTGTATTGCGACAACAACGACGCTATAGCTTTAGCGAAGGAACCCAGGTCCCATCAGAAGTCCAGGCACATTTTGAGGCGGTACCACCTGATCAGGGAGATCGTAGATCGCCAGGAGATCGAGGTGAAGAGAGTAAATACGGAGAACAACACTGCAGATCCACTCACGAAGGCCCTACCCCAGACTCAGTTCGAGCGGCTGATCGAGATGATAGGTCTTCGATACGCCAGTACATGGCCTTAGTGCAAGTGGGAGATTATTAGTGTATATGCCCTAGAGGCCATTACTGTATCATACTAGCTTGTATATTACTTGATGGAACCTTGGGATATTCACAGTTGTATAGACAATCTTGCTCAAAATGGTAGTATGCTACTTGGTATGTCTCTACTTCAATATGTGCATGTGTTTCTTTTAGCATATCGCTTATATACATATTAGTAGAGCCCTTAGGATCTTTGCTTGATTACCAGCGTTGTGATGGCGCTCACACTCGTGGGGACTGGGTAATCCATAAGCACATCCTTATACAGGTCCCTAGTCGTAGGACTATCGAGACAGGGCATCGATACTCCGGAGTAGACTAGCGTATGCGCTTCTCATCCCAGCGGGGGAGACGGTCTGTCCCACAGCCGTCAGTACATCGTACTTGAGATAGTATGCGGGTGCTATTTAGGTTACTAGTACACTGGACAGGACTCGTCGGGAACTATTGGTTGGTATTATACCTATCGCCGGTTATCAGTTCCCAGGTGACATGAGTACAGCTTAGTCCGCCGACTTGACACTGTCGCTTCGCCTCGAGTGTGTTCCCACTGTACTTAGATTACTACCCTACCACGGCTCAAAGGATTCGTGCAAACAGGTAATAGTTGGGTGCAGTCCCGAAGCACTTGGAGGCAGCGACGGTTAGACAGGATTCGTCTCTCCTGGTATTGGGGGTTGACATCGCGCTGTGTCTAGGAGAGCCATTACACGAGTAGTCCCTGGCCAGGGCAAGCGAGATATACTGGTAGGTTTCCAGTGTTATCTCAGGGTGTTTTGGGCTTCACTCCGACACGACTTGTACCGCTATTAGGGGACTGACGTTTACCGCCCCCCTAGGCCTGCCATGCGATGTATCAGACGAACAGACCGGACTGTACGGAGATTGTCACATACAGGCTCTGTAGGAGTTCGGATGGGTTTATCTCATCGGCCTTCTTGTCGACATCTACCTGGGGACCGTTAAGCACAGCTTGTGCCGCTTGCGGTCTGTTGTTAAACCCACTGTCAGTGTAGTGTCGAGTCTTTAGAGTCCCACACATAGAGTTTCCCTGCACTGGGCGAAACGTGTAGAGGCCGTATGGTTTTTACGGCAGGGCTACGATCACTTACGTGCACTTGTGTGCGTATGCTGTTCGGGCAGGCAATACTAGTGGGATTTGGTTTAAGCCGGATTCTAGTATTGCACAGATGGATTTGTTTTGTCTTCTGTGCATTCGCATTCTACGGAATGCGGATGCGGGTGTGTATGCACAGATTTGCGGAGTGGAGAAGGAGAAGGTGCCTCATTAGGGTTTTGACAGTTGGTTCGGTCAAAACCATTATGAGCCGGGGACATTATTTACTAATCCTTTTATTGATAATATGTTATGACTAATTACATTGACCATTTTACCATCTTGACTTTGTTGACCGTTTGACCAAAGTTGACTAGGATCTTCTCGAAAGGTCTAAAGTATTCTTTGTTTTTCTTTTTCCTTTTTGTTATGAAAATGGTCATGTCATTAGTGCCATCAACTTTATCATGATAGGATTAGTAATGATGAAAATGAGTATTATTGCAACCATGGTTGTGTTTTCTTTTGGTTAAGCTTTTCATTTGTTCATTCTCATTCTCTCTCATAGAAAAGAAATGAGAAACATTTCCATGGTTGCTCCTCCTTCTTCCTCCTCTTGATTCTTCCTTTGATCTCATGTGTTGAGAGAAAAAGGATTCCACGTGACAAACACATCCATACATCTTCTCTACACATCCTAGGGCTTCTTGACTAGCAATCTCTTTGCCCTAGTTGCCTCGGCTCGAGGTGGAGCTCGGTGTACATCTCTCGGGAGGATCGTCTTCGACTCAAGAAGGCCGCAGACGAGGCAACTAGGGCAAAGAGATTGCAAGTTGACTAGCAATCTCTTTGCCCAAGGTCCGGATCGACACTTGGAGCTTGGATGGACGAGCGGGACAGCGGAATGAAAACCCGAAGGACCGGTTTTGTGAGGTATACTTTCTACAGCATAGTAGTTATAGCCTCTGGTAGTTTACTAGTTTCTAGTTTAGCAAAGATCCGTGCTTTAAGTCCATGTTGCCTTGCGCCAAAATCATTGTTTTTCGCCGTTTCCGCCTCCCCGTAAGAACCGGGGTGAGCAACGTGGACTCGAAGTGTATACAGTCGAGACCCCGACGAGGGGCGGTGGCCGGTCTCACAAGCCACTGGTGTCAGTTGGTTCACCTAAGATGTATACAGGTGCTCATTGGGATATGAATACACCGGACATGACTCGCCGGGAACATGCTAGTTGGGATTATACCAGACGTCAGATAGCAGTTCCCTGGTGACATGTGTACAGGTTAGTTCATCGACCTGAGATCGTCATTTGTCTCATGTGAGTTCCTACTATACTTTGATTACTACCCTACCACGCTCAAAGGAATCGTGCAAACAGGTTTTAGTTGGGTACAGCCCCGAGCCACATGGAGGCAGTGAGCGGATCTTCAGGGGTTTGTCTCTCCCGGTATTGGGGGTGAAGTCACGCTGTGTCTAGGAGAGCCATTACATGAAGTCCTTGGCCAAGGCAGGAGATTTACTGGTAGGTATTCCAGTAGTATCTCAAGGTGTTCTAGGCTACACTCCGACACGACTTGTACCGCTTTTGGGGGTCTGACTTTTACCAACCCCCTAGGCCCGCCATGTGATGCTCATAGACGAACGGACCGGACTGTACGGATATTGTCACTGACAGGCTAAGTCGGGTGTCAGGATGAGTTCGCTCATCGACGTCTCTTTTGGTCAATACCTGGTAGCCCATCACGTATGGCTAATACCTCTGACGTGCTAGTGGTTAAATCCACAGCCAAAGTATTGACGAGACTTTAGAGTCCCCCACAGACCATTTTCTCAAGTTTCGGGCGAAACGCTGTAGAGGCCTTATGGAGATATGGCAGGGTTCGATCTTATACGTACGGTATTGCACGGATCATGATCGGACGGATAATACTAGCGGGCTTTGGTTTAAGCCGGATCCTAGTATTGTACAGTGTAGATTTTGTCCCATTGCATTTGTATTCGGTCGGAATACAAATGCGGGTATGTATATACAGTCGTGGGGTTTTCCTGTAATTTATTACGGGATCAGTTTTTGTGAAGTTGCCAGTTTGTATTCCGTTTCGGCCAGTTTTCCTTTGTTCCTTCACGGCCGGATTTTTCCGATGGGAGGGGTTTATTTGCAAGTGTGCAAATTATCTTTTGTGGAGGTGTTATTTGTGATTTGTGGCTTCATGATGGTTGTAGCATCATGAGATTCCTTTTGGATCAATTCTTTTGCATTAATGTGAAGGGATTTGTATATGACTTTTGATATGATATGAGGTGACTTCTTTTTCTTTTTATCATCCAAAATTTCTTCTTTTGCTTTTGGCCTTCACATTTTTTCCTCCCATCATATTGAGGGGCCGGCCACTTCTTGGAGATAAGGAGGATTCATTTTTGTGGGTGGGAAAAACATACATCTCATTCTTTGCTTGCTAAAAATTTCTAGCCCCTCTCCAAAGTTCAATTCTTCACCTCCATTCAACATGGCAACTTCATACCCCATGAGACAAAGCTACTACACTTAGCCTACAGCATATCTTGGGCACGTCGGCTTGCCAACTTCATGCGCGAGTTGCCTCGGTCCAGAGATGGGAGCCCGTAAAAGAACTCGGCGATGTGCTGCCCGTTCCGACGAGGAGATGAAGACCGGAGATTCCGCGAGGAGATCGGAGTGGAGGCCGAAGACCGAAGGACATGGATCGCTCGGTATAGCATTCTACCCTTTCTCTAGTTTGCTAGCATTAGGTTAATGGCCCGATCCGGGTTCAAAGTGCGCGGTGGTGCCGGTTTTCTAGTTTCGAAAAAGCTTCGTTTCCGCATTCCGGCGTCGGATTGACGGCTAGGGCGCCGCCGTGCACTTACACTGGTATCAGAGCCACGCCATTAAACTAGTCTAGCTTGCTCTAACGTGTTTACAAGTTCGATCGAACGGATTTTCCAAAAACTGTATTTTGAAGTCCAGGTTTCTGTCGAATTTTTGCAGTGGTCAAAACATTATTTGGTACATTGTAAAAATACGAGCAGGGTTTTTTAAGAATTCTGTGAAAATTTGGTCGACTGATGGCACTGTTCCACCGTGGAACCGCGGCCAACCCCATGCATTGGCCGTGGTTCCGCCGCCACTTTGACTCCTTACTGCACCAAATTTTTACAGTGGGCTTCTGACATGGAAATAGGGTTTTTGGTATATTCTTTTTGGGCCCAGATTTTCTTTGAGTGCTGCAGTAGTGCTTGGGGCCCACTTCGGTAAATTTGATCGATCGAAAATTTTAAAAATGTTAGTTCACAATATTTACATTATATCTGCGACCGTGAATATCATTTGATCGGTAAATCCTGTCTAACTGCTATTGCTCTTTTAGACGGATTTACGAACGTGACATTCACGTTGATGTTCTGTGTTGTGCTGTGATGTTGCGGATTGTCGTGGTGGATAGCCTGGATGCAATGGTAGTACAGTTTGGTTTATTTATGTACATTTGATATTGCGGGGCGAGCGTCCGACATGTGGACTGCCGTTACTGCCTGTTTGTTTATTATTCTTTTAGGGCATGACCAGGCTGAGGTCGATGTACCCGTTGTATGTATATTTTACTTTCTGTACTAGGATTACCCCGCGGAGGGGTGCACGGACAGCCAGGTTCTATAGGGCAACGAGCCCGCATCTCATGGCGTTGAGACGGAGGGGGCTTTACTCTAGAATTAGCGGGCTATTCGCTGCACTCATAAGGGGTACAGGTTGACCTAAGGAGGGGTGCCCAAGTTACCGGATTTCGTGAAGTGCTGGGTGGTCCATTCACGTTGCTGAAGGGGGCTGCCTCGCTTCAGGTTTTGGTGGATAACTTGCCGCGCCCATAGGGGTCTAGGATTTCATTGCACTGGCTATCCACACGACCAGAGGAACGTCGGGTTTCAGTAGCGGCTTTGTGAAACCCGGGGATCCCAGATATCTGTATTGTTCTGTGATGCTTATTAAATTTCTATGATGTTGCATTTTATCACGCCTTGAGCGAATATTATATATTGATATATATACTAGTAGATGTTGTTTATGTTTTGCATCCGTGCAAGTCCAGTCCCCGCTCTGTTGTTAGTTAAGTAACCTAACGGGTGATGACGGGACCCAGTGGTGAATGCGGATGGTATATACGTACATCATTATTTTCGTTCTTTTGTGGTGTGATTAATTGATGGGACTGCGTTGATTCGGATCAATGCAAGCTAAACAAACCTATTCTGATGTTGTTGGAACATTTTTCAAAAAGCTGTTATTGCAAGGGCGTTCTCTTTTGTTTTGCACAGTGGTATTCGGTTATGAATATCTAGCTTCTCAGTCGACGAGGCAAGGGCCGAGATCCTTTCACCGGGATTGACCCCTTGGACAGAAGTTTGCGTCAGGGCAATAACTTCACTATAGTCGTTTACTTTTGCTTTGCATAATGGTATTCAGTTGGAATATCCTGCACCTCATTCTACGGGGAAAGAGCCGAGATCCCTTCACCGGGAGTGACCTCTTTAGCAATGGTTTTCGCCACTATATTTTTAAAAGCTATCCGGTTCCTTCAACGATATCAAGTTCATTATGTTAATGGTTTTTCTCCAGAAACCATTCGTAGCCCTCCGTCATTTCAGACGGATAGCACATAGTATTCATGCTATGTTTGTTGACCTTCGTCAAGGCATAGTGTATGGTAGCTGCTTGTTACCTTTCTGCTGCATAGATAGATGCGTTGGTTTGGGACAGTCGTATAGCCTTATTGACCTTCGTCAAGGGCTTGTATGGGTGGGTTCAAATTAACCTGGACAATGATGGGTAGAACTTGACATGTGTCTTATGATTTGTTGACCTTCGTCAAGGTCATAAGAGCATGGGGCAAAAATCACATCGGGAGTTTCTAAAGAAACTGAAACTTGCCAGATATGCGCATACCTTCTGGAGTGTGATAACGTGAGCGGATTCCGTCACATTATCATGTGATGATAGTTGGATCCCGATTACCACTGATGAGTTGGTTTACTCCTCGGGTGATCCCGACTAATTCTTCTTTCAGGTTTGGAGAAGAATTTGACATTACAGTGGGAGGTTTCCTAATTAGATAAATTGATAACCATTCTAATCTAGGTTAGAGTGCACGCTGAGTGTTTCTTTTCTCTCTCTCTTTGGCAGCGACCATGGCCCTACCCTTAACTATGACTCAGTGACCAAGTTGACCGAACCTTCTTAAACACTGGCTTTTGGATTGTCTGAGTTGCATACCTTATTGCCACTCCTATTTTTACCCTTTTCTCTAGGACACCCCGTATTACTACGAACGTCCACTTCCATTGGACAAAACCATCGTATGGTTACATACGAACTCGAAGGAATTTATTCGAGGACGGTTTCCGGTTCTGGAGAAAACGAATAGGACTATTCAGTTGTCTTTTCCTTTTACCTTCTCTCAGGTTGCGAGTACTCCTTGGTTTAGGAGATAGTGCACCAATTACGCAAATTGGATAGTCTTCTTCCAAACCTTAGGCTGGTGCCGAACGGTGGGGAATGAAGAAAACCAATTAGCATAACGATGGTGTATAGAAGGTATTATGTAAAAACAAATAAAGGGATTAGTAAGAGGGCAAAGTAAACTGCGACTGCTATTCACGACCAAACCAAATATTTCATTACCACTCCCACTTCACCTTTGTATTTCTCCAGGACACTCCGTATCACTACGAAGATCCACAATTATTTTGATACTCCATCGTATGGTTATATACGAACTCGAAAGGAACTTGTTCCAGTTCGGGGATGGATTTTGGTTCAGGAGAAATAGGAATAAGGTTTATTCGGTTGTCTTCTATCTTCACCTTCTCTCGCATTGCGAGTGCGCCTAGGATTAGGACAATACACCCATTATGCTTATTGGATAGTCTTCTTCCAAACCATAGGCTGGTGCCGAACGGTAGGAAGGAAGAAAACCATTTGGTCTAAAGGGGTGTACAGAAGGTAATGAATAAAGACATATAAAGGGATTTGGAGAGATGGCAAAGAAATATACGGTTACAGTTGTGAATCTGGATAATGGAAGAGGCATTACTAGGAATACCTGGATACCCCTACGAAACATTTCAATGTTTTAGTTTCACTGTGTACTGTTAAAAGAAAACTGATTTCCTAATTAGACACTTGCTCCAGGGTATGTATTTACCAGGTATAATTCTCACATCTGTATGGTTTTACAGATGATGAGTGGGAATAAGTTATTAGGAATTAGGTGATCATCCTCATTATATCGGAATTTGTTGTAATTGGTGATATTTGAGGAAGTCACCTCGGTTGTTTGCTGGACGGCAAATATTTGGTTTTGAATATTCGCTGTTATGCACCAATTTCAAATTGATACATCTGTACGTCTATTTTTATAGAGTGAGATATACCTTTTTGAAATTATGTCCATAGCATTTACCTATATCAGTGGATGGTTAGGTAAGGAGCATTAAACAACGGTGTAATTCTTCTTAACCATAAGCACAGTTTTCATCCTACGACGCACAACGAATGAGTTATTAGACTCAGGGGACTTATACAGAGTATTGTATATTGTCCAGTGTCCATCTGGACAGAGGGGTTGGTACTCGTATTATATTCTTTTTACTTGTGACTTCTCTAGTTCTTAGACATGTGTTTCGTAGAAATGCAAGGTCTAAGTTTTGAGAAGTTATAGGTATAAAATAAAGTAGAGAACCTGGTATTGCAAGTATCGGGATTCTTCAAGGTGATCGAAGATGTAGATACTTGTGTATGGTATTCAGTTGATGGTAATGATTACGAGAACTTGCTTCTCTTTCAGGTTACTCATAATTGGAAGTACTCCTAAGTTGAGTAATGTTGATCGGCCTCTTTCCATTTAGTTAACATGCACTGGAGACAGTTGCATGATTTGAATCTGATTCAATTAAATTAGTGCCTCTGTTTCTGTATTGGATATAGAACAGTTCATATCTTGACATTGTTAAGGTACGCGGAGTTGTCCGGCTTATGCTTAAAACTAGACTCTGGATAACTCAAGGCACGTTTCTGTAATGGCTGTTTGTGGGTTGACCCAGGCTATGACGAGGGTTGACTTTCTACCATCTGGAAGATCAATAGTGATATTGTTCTTGACTCGCCACAGTTTTAATAAAAATGGATTTTTTCCGAAAAACAGTAGTGAGAGTATGGTAGAACTGGAAGTGATTCCAGAACCGCAAACGATTACTGAAAATTTGATAAGAACCTAAAGATTCAATCTGATTTGACATTCCATTGGCCACTCCGCAGATATGGTAGGTAACCTCAGGCACCCGAGAGGTACTCCGGTAGCCTCAAGGACGGTGACAGGGAGGTTCTTGTTTACCCAGACTTTCCATTGCTGTTGTTCCAGTCTGTGAGACCCGGTAGGAGGATGAATATAGCGTCGTTCTGAACTAGCTTTAGAAGTGTACGTCTATATGACTCTGCCAGAGAGTTGTCGTAGTCAGTGGGAGCAGCGGAAGCATAGTGGAAAAGTGGCTTATGTCTATTTATAGACTAAAGCAGATATAGCGGAAATAGATCATCTATTTCTGATGTGACAATCATAGGTTTGACTTCATCAGAATAGGGGATGGATCTGTTAAGAAGGTAGTAGGGTGTGATGTCCTGGTATTTGGATGACATACACAGAGTAGGAAGTGAAATTCCTATACTACGGTCGGTTATACTTTGGTTGTCACACAGTAGTTTCTCCACATAAGAATTGGATATTATATCATACATTCTGGTTACTAGATCTATGGTTTTAGATCTAGATTTGGGAAGTGTCCCAATCAGGGTACTTAGACTGCATTCTAAAGGTGTTTTAGAATGGACGACTCCTGGCACTGTAGTGTACCTGCAGGTGATGGAGTCACCCTCTCTAAAGGTGTCCTACAGACTAAAGGGGAGAGGGATGTACATGATTGCCAAATCACCTGCTTAGGCAATTGAGTCAATCATGAGATGTCAAGTACCACACCAGATGTTGTTTTTGCAGTAGATGCAATATGATATCAATCCAATCCTGGAGAAACATTCGGAAGCGGTTTTGGAACATAAGTGGATGTTCTAGGGAAATGATAACGGCAGCCTCTTTCCGGGGACGGTTATCATTCCAGGCTTCCAAGGTGACCTGGATGACAGAGTGGCTGTCAGAGTTATAGTTTTCCCTCTGACGCGGGGCAGTAGTTTGGACAGGAGGTCCAAGCGGATACTGAGGGAGGCATGGCGCAGGATACTGATTAAGTTCAGTTTACGATACAGTCTAAGAAGTTTGGATTTGGAGTTCATTTATGAGCTAGGTCCCATCAGATATCCAGACATATTCTAAGACATGTATTGCTTATTTCGGGAGATGGTTTTCTCCGCGAACTTGAGATAAGGAGAGACATAGAAAGAGACACCTGAGCGGATCCACTCACCGATGCTATTCCTCAAACGCATTAGTTTCGCAAACAGGTTTTGTGAGACTGATTTGTAGAGGAGTTGGGTGTTCGGTATCACACGGGCTGTGAGTACGCGACATCGCAATAATTAGCCTTGAGTGCAAGTGGGAGAATGTTGGATATAGTGCCCTCAGAGTCAATTATTGGATCACAAGCACGTGATTGCAATGATTGAGGGAGGACCTATGCCGGTAGGACAGTCTTACTCAAGATGATAGTATGCTACCTGGTTTATCTTTATCATCGTGTACTGCTTTAGGTGACCTTACAGGTCACTATTGCGCGTTGATAGAGCCTCTAGGATTCTTGCTTGACTGCCAGCAGTATGAGGGCGATCATATACGTTGGAGCTGGGTTCTATAAGCACATCCTTAAAAGGTCCCTAGTCGTGGGAGTTTCGAGACAGGGCATCGATACTCCAGAGTAGACTAGTGTATACAGTCGAGACCCCGACGAAGGGCGGTGGCCGGTCTCACAAGCCACTGGTGTCGGTTGGTTCACCTAAGATGTATACAGGTGCTCATTGGGTTATGAGTACACCGGACAGGACTCGCCGGGAACATGCTAGTTGGGATTATACCATACGTCAGATAGCAGTTCCCTGGTGACATGTGTACAGGTTAGTTCATCGACCTGAGATCGTCATTTGTCTCGTGTGAGTTCCCACTAGACTTTGATTACTACCCTACCACGCTCAAAGGAGTCGTGCAAACAGGTTTTAGTTGGGTACAGTCCCGAGCCACATGGAGGCAGTGAGCGGATCTTCATGGGTTCGTCTCTCCCGGTATTGGGGGTGAGGTCGCGCTGTGTCTAGGAGAGCCATTACACGAAGTCCTTGGCCAAGGCAGGAGATTTACTGGTAGGTATTCCAGTAGTATCTCAGGGTGTTCTGGGCTACACTCCGACACGACTTGTACCGCTTTTGGGGGTCTGACTTTTACCAACCCCGCCATGCGATGCTCATAGACGAACGGACCGGACTGTACGGATATTGTCACTGACAGGCTCAGTAGGGTTTCAGGATGAGTTCGCTCATCGACATCCCTTTTGGTCAATACCTGGTAGCCCGTCACGTATGGCTAATACCTCTGACGTGCTATTGGTTAAATCCACAGCCAAAGTATTGACGAGTCTTTAGAGTCCGCCACGGACCGTTTTCTCAAGTTTTGGGAGAAACGCTGTAGAGGCCGTATGGAGATATGGCAGGGTTCGATCTTATACATGCGGTATTGCATGGATCATGATCGGACGGATAATACTAGCGGGCTTTGGTTTAAGCCGGATCCTAGTATTGTACAATGTAGATTTTGTC
This sequence comes from Agapanthus africanus, assembly GCA_030015575.1. Lineage (NCBI taxonomy): Eukaryota > Viridiplantae > Streptophyta > Magnoliopsida > Asparagales > Amaryllidaceae > Agapanthus > Agapanthus africanus. Next base: position 391,521,185 of record JASDDO010000012.1, on the reverse strand, counting down.
TCATTGCATTTGTATTCGGTAGGAATACAAATGCGGGTATGTATATACAGTCGCGTGGTTTTCCTGTAATTTATTACAGGATCAGTTTTTGGAAGTTGCCAGTTTGTATTCCGTTTCGGCCAGTTTTCTTTTGTTCCTTCACGGCCGGATTTTTACGATGGGAGGGGTTTATTTGCAAGTGTGCAAATGATCTTTTATGGAGGTATTATTTGTGATTTGTGGCTTCATGATGGTTGTAGCATCATGAGATTCCTTTTGGATCAATTCTTTTGCATTAATGTGAAGGGATTTGTATATGACTTTGGATATGATATGAGGTGACTTCTTTTTCTTGCTATCATCCAAAATTTCTTCTCTTGCTTTTGGCCATCAGATTTTTTCCTCCTATCATATTGAGGGGCCGGCCACTTCTTGGAGATAAGGAGGATTCATTTTTGTGGGTGGGAAAAACATACATCTCATTCTTTGCTTGCTAAAAATTTCTAGCCCCTCTCCAAAGTTCAATTCTTCACCTCCATTCATCATGGCAACTTCATACCCCATGAGACAAAGCTACTACACTTAGCCTACAGCATATCTTGGGCACGTCGGCTTGCCAACTTCGTGCGCGAGTTTCCTCGGTCCAGAGGTGGGATCCTGTAAAAGAACCCAGCGATGTGGTGCCCGTTCCGACGAGGAGATGAAGACCGGAGATTCCGCGAGGAGATCGGAGTGGAGGCCGAAGACCGAAGGACACGGATCGCTCGGTATAGCATTCTACCCTTTCTCTAGTTTGCTAGCATTAGATTAATGGCCCGATCCGGGTTCAAAGTGCGCGGTGGGCCGGTTTTCTAGTTTCGAAAAAGCTTCGTTTCTGCATTCCGACGTCGGATTGACGGCCAGGGCGCCGCCGTGCACTTACAAGAGTCTTGTGTGTCTCCCACTGTACTTTGATTTCCACCCTACCATGGCTCTACTGAGTCGTGCAAATAGGTGGTTTTTGGGTACATAGCCGATTCACATAGAGGCAATGAGTGATAGGAGGGGATTCGTCTCTTCCGGTATTGGGGGTTGATGTTGTGCTATGTTCGATTGGCCATAACTGGAAATCCCTGGCCAGGGTTGCTGTGATTTACTGGTAAGTGTTATCAGTAGTTTCACGAACGTTATGGACCTTACATCGGCATGACTTATCAAGCTACTGGGGTCTGACATTTACCACCCCTACACGAGATATGCGACATATCAGATGAACAGACCGGACTGTGCGGTAAGTGTTACTGATTGGATTCGCAGGAGTGTAAGCAGGCTTGCTCGTTGATCTTTTGATCGCTCAATACCCGTGTGGCCGTTACGTTTAGTAGACTGCTTGCGGCTTGTGGGTGACTGATATGATCACCACCTACTGCCGGCGTATTGACGAGTCTTTAGAGTCATACACAGAGGTTTCCTGGCTCAAGCGAAACGAAATAGGAGCGCAAATGAAATATGCGCGGGACCGAGAATAATACTAGTATTTGATAATGTATTCTATTCTCGCGATTTGTATCATCGGTCGGTTATATGTGATATAGCCGGGTTACCGAATCAAGTGTTGATTCGATATATTGATACACTAGATATTAGTCGGTTATATGCGATATGACCGGATCATTAAATCAAGTGTTGATTTAATGATTTAATGTATAATTATATATTTGATATATTACTTTACATTAACTAGTATTTGTTCACCTAAGATTGTTTTTCTCACTTTATGTGCACAAAGTATATATGTGATATATAATTGTGTACATGTTTGTATCATGGTTGATGATACATGCAAACATGGGTGGGTGGGTGACATACACCATGTTAATTATAATTTAGGTTTTTATTTATCTTAATTATTCAAGATGGTGGCTTCTTTTGTCATGGCTTGAAGCTTCATGAAGCTTGAAGTATCTTTGACAACGTCCACTTATTTTGTTTTGATCAAGATATTTATTAGCCAAACCATTATAATTAATCATGGTTATGTCTCTACAAAGGTTAGTGGATATAACTAACTCACCTATGGTTGCATGATGATTATCTTCACTTGTTTTTCATTTTCTCATTATTCTTTTCTTTCTTTCTTCTTCTTCTTCATCAAGAAGATAAGCTTGTTAGAATTTTTAAAGTGAAGAAATAAAGTGAGAAATCAAAATCAAAAGTGAACCCATTTCCTATTTCATCATCCTCTACTACTTGCCATTTAGTTTAGGGTGTTCTCTTCACAAAGTTCTTTTCCTAGTGAAGATGGAGCTTGAGTTTGAGTCTCCTCGACGTAGATTATCTTCGGCCTCGAAGTCAACGAGCTAGCCCGTTAATTTCTCCGAGGAAACCATCACTAGAGTCTGGGATCTCGATGATGGCAGTGAAGGGACATCAATACGGAGCTTTAGAAGTGAAGGACCGGATCTACAAAGGTTGTATTTGTAAGTCCATGCTACCTCTCCCGGTACTTTCGGGCATGCGGAATTTGGTGAAAAACAATTTTCTAGAGTTGGTAACATGGACTCAAAACCGGATCTTTGTTAAACATCTAACTAACAATCTAACTAGGAGTTTTTAACTACTCGGTTAGGGGGTTATACCTTACTTTCCTGAACTCCTTCTTCTTCAAGCCTCGATGGTTGTCCGGATCGCCTTCACTCCATCGTCTCCTTGCGCCGAAGATAGATCCACCTCGAAAGCTTCTACCTTTGGCTTCTTCTTCGATCTTTGAAGAAACTAGTTCACTTGGTTTGCTAAACCTTGTGAACTAGAGTGAGTAGAGAAGAGTGTGTTGGGATTTTCTCTATGTTTTTTGGTTCTCAACACATGAGACAAGTGAACCATAGACTAAGAGAGGGAGAGCAAGAGGAAGAAGATGAGAGCTCAAGAACAAGAGAGAGAATGAGAATGATAGAATGAGAGAAGACTTTTCTCTCTTGGCTCTCATAATCCAAAACAATCATCACAAAAATAGTAATCAAGTATTGTGTAAATGGTTTAAGCTACAATAGCCATATCATTTCATGCACTCATTTCTCACAAGAGAAACAAGCAAGTAAAAAAGTCTTTGCCATGAAATGATAGCCATTGTCATCATGATGGTCAACTAGTCCAATCTAGTCAACCGGTCAACAAAGTCAACCCCTCATCAACCATGTCACCACAATACTTAATTAATATAATTGTTAATCATATATCATATTCTCATTAGGGTTGAGAAAAAAGTCAATAGTCAACAGTCAACGGTCAACAACCCTAATGAGAATCCTCCGCCTCTGTCTCTCCGTCAACTGTGCATACACATCCGCATCCGCGTTCCGAGGAACACGAATACAAACTGGATAAATCCAATACCAATACGTACACTAGGATCTGGCTTAAACCAAAGCCCGCTAGTGTTAACTGTCCGGACACTGTATATCATCGCGTGACGAAACTGAAGGAATCCTACCAGAATCATCACACTCCAAATGGTATGCAACACTAGCATGTTTCAGTTCTTTTGAAACTCCCGATGTGGATTTTTGCCCCATGCTCTTATGACCTTGACTTTGGCCAACAAATCATAAGTCACATGTCAAGTTCTACCCGTCGTTCTCCAGGTTAATTTGAATCCACTCGTACCTACCCTTGACTTTGTCCAACAAGACAGTACGACTGTTCCAAACCAACGCATCTATCTATGCTGCACATGAATACCCAATAGCTACCAATCACTATGCCTTGACTTTGGCCAACAAACACAGCTTGAATACTATTGACTATTCATGTGAAACGACGGAGGGCTACGAATGGTTTTGGTGAAACCGTGAACGTAGAGAACTTGATATAATCGATGGAACGAGATAGCTTTTAAAAGGAGTGGCTCAAACTCCGCATTTTAAAAGTTTGTTTTGAAAAGAACCGAGTGGTTTTTCGAAAGTGTTCCAACGACTTTTACTTGGTTTATTTTCATGCATTAGTTCTTTTAATGCGTGATATTCTTGCATTAGTTCTTTTAATGCGTCCCATCATTTAATCCTACCATTGCAGAAAACAACCAAAATATGACGTACGCTTATGCCATTCGCATTCGCCACGGGGCCCCGTCATTACCCGTTAGGTTACTTAACTAACGACAGAGCGGAGGCTGGGCTAGCGCGGCTGTAAAACATAAGCAACGCCTAAATAATATCATATATAGATATATTGCAATGATAGACATTTCAGATCACAGATGAATACATTGGATATACTAGGAAGCTGCAATTCGTACGAGCCTGTAACGAAAAGCAGATTACACGGTCGCGGTGAATAGCCAATACCCCACCCAAGACCCTTACGGGTGCGGAAAACTACCCGCCAAGTATCCGAAGCGAAGTAACCTCCCTCAACCTCGTGAGTAGGCCACTCGGCACTTCGGCATACCCGGTAGTTTGTGCACCCCCTCCATGGGTCTATCCTAGGAGCAAAAACAGTAAAAAGCAATTATACAATGACGGCTACAACCCCGACCCGGTTGTGCGGCCATACAAATAATTATTACATCAATTTACAAATTTACATGAATTGAAAGAAAAGAAAACTCTCGTCTCACAACCCCGGCTATTCACCCGTGACAATCTAATGAATTCATATACACATTCCAATGACATTACAGATCACAGATTTGTATAACCCCCACTAATCGACATATAGCGATTAGCAGACGTTCAATACAAATATCACATCACAGAAAAACCCGTCAGCTTAAGTCTTTTAGAAGTTCGATCAAAATACGGATTTATAGGCCCCAAATACAAAATTTTCATTCTGGAAAATCTGGGCAGAAAATACATATTCCAAAAATCCCAAAACAACCTCAGAAATACACTGCACCAAAGATGGACCTCGGCCGAGTCAACTCGGCCGCGGAACCGCGGCGGGAGCGTGCTCCCGCCGTGTTTCCGCGGCTCTTTGAACGGTTCATGGGACCAAATTTGGTGCTTATTCTAACAAAAGCCTGAGCCGATTTTTAAGATGAAAATTATCAACTTTTGAACAGAATAAAAATCGGCAGAAACTTGACAACTCGGGTTCGTTTTGTGACTTTTTCTTTGATCGGTCTTCTAGTTACTTTGATAACATGTTAGATAGAGTTTAACAAGGCTCTGATACCACTGAAGTCCATGCTACCTCTCCCGGTACTTTCGGGCATGCGGAATTTGGTGAAAAACAATTTTCTAGAGTTGGTAACATGGACTCAAAACCGGATCTTTGTTAAACATCTAACTAACAACCTAACTAGGAGTTGTTAACTACTCGGTTAGGGGGTTATACCTTACTTTCTTGAACTCCTTCTTCTTCAAGCCTCGATGGTTGTCCGGATCGCCTTCACTCCGTCGTCTCCTTACGCCGAAGATAGATCCACCTCGAAAGCTTCTACCTTTGGCTTCTTCTTCGATCTTTGAAGAAACTAGTTCACTTGGTTTGCTAAACCTTGTGAACTAGAGTGAGTAGAGAAGAGTGTGTTGGGATTTTCTCTATGGTTCTTGGTTCTCAACACATGAGACAAGTGAACCATAGACTAAGAGAGGGAGAGAAAGAGGAAGAAGATGAGAGCTCAAGAACAAGAGAGAGAATGAGAATGATAGAATGAGAGAAGACTTTTCTCTCTTGGCTCTCATAATCCAAAACAATCATCACAGAAATAGTAATCAAGTATTGTGTAAATGGTTTAAGCTACAATAGCCATATCATTTCATGCACTCATTTCTCACAAGAGAAACAAGCAAGTAAAAAAGTCTTTGCCATGAAATGATAGCCATTGTCATCATGATGGTCAACTAGTCCAACCTAGTCAACCGGTCAACAAAGTCAACAAGTCAACAAAGTCAACCCCTTATCAACCATGTCTCCACAATACTTAATTAATATAATTGTTAATCATATATCATATTCTCATTAGGGTTGAGCAAAAAGTCAATAGTCAACAGTCAACGGTCAACAACCGTAATGAGAATCCTCAGCCTCTGTCTCTCCGTCAACTGTGCATACACACCCGCATCCGCGTTCCGAGGAACACGAATACAAACTGGATAAATCCAATCCCAATACGTACACTAGGATCTGGCTTAAACCAAAGCCCGCTAGTGTTAACTGTCCGGACACTGTACGTGCACAAGTGCACGGATGTGACCGAACCCTGTCGCAAAACCATGCGACCTGCCGCAAAACCATGCGACCTGCCGCAAAACCATGCGACCTCTACTCTTTTGCCTAAAGGCGAATAGCTTTCTGTGTGGGACTCTAAAGACTCGACACTACGCTGGCAGTGGGTTTAACCACAGACCGCAAGCGGCACTAGCTGTGCGTAACGGTCCCCGAGTAGATGCCGACAAGAAGACTGACGAGGTGAAACACATCTGAACTGCTACTGAGCCTGAATGTGACATTCTCCGTACAGTCCGGTCTGTTCGTCTGATACATCGCATGGCGGGCCTAGGGGGCGGTAAACGTCAGTCCCCTAATAGCGATACAAGTCGTGTCGGAGTGAAGCCCAAAACACCCTGAGATAACACTGGAAGCCTACCAGTATATCTCGATTGCCCTGGCCAGGGACTACTCGTGTAATGGTTCTCCTAGACACAGCGCGATGTCAACCCCCAATACCGGGAGAGACGAATCCTGTCTAACCGTCACTGCCTCCAAGTGCTTCGGGACTGTACCCAACTACTACCTGTTTGCACGACTCCTTTGAGCCGTGGTAGGGTAGTAATCAAAATACAGTGGGAACACACTCGAGGCGAAGTGACAGTGTCAAGTCAGCGGACTAAGCTGTACTCATGTCACCTGGAAACTGATAACTGACGATAGGTATAATACCAACCGGTCAGTTCTCGACGAGTCTTGTCCAGTGTACTCGTAACCTAACGAGCACCCGTATACTATCTCCGGTACGACGTACTGATGGCTGTGGGACAGACCATCTCCCACACTGGGATGAGAAGCGCATACGCTAGTCTACTCCGGAGTATCGATACCCTGTCTCGATAGTCCTGCGACTAGGGACCTGTATAAGGATGTGCTTATAGATTACCTAGCCCCCACTAGTGTGACTGCCATCACAACGCTGGTAATCAAGCAAAGATCCTAAGGGCTCCACTAATGTGTATAGGTGATATACTAAAATAAACACATGTACACATTGAAGTAGAAACAAACCAAGTAGCATACTACTATATTGAGCAAGATTGTTTATACAAGGTGAATATCCAAAGCTCCATTAAGTAATATACAAACTAGTATGATACAGTAATGGCCTCTAGGGCATATACACTAACAGTATTTTCATTCACTTCTCTTTGTAATGTTAGATTACTATTTTTGTTACCATGGTTTTCTAGTTCGATTCATAGTTTGATTGCTTAGCACACCCTAAAATTTATGTTGTGGCATGTGTGATGCTTGCAAACCCTAGGCTAGGTGCTAAGGAATCCCAACAAACCCTATACTAGTTCTATGAAAAGAGTTTAGAGAGGTTATACCGATCGATCCGTGTCCTTCAGTCTTCAACCTCTGTCCCAAGCTCCTCGCGGCTTCCTCGATCAAGTTCGATCTCCGGTCTCCCCTATCGAAGACGATCCACGTCGAGGATTAGTAATACGGGCTCCCACCTCAAAATCAAAGTGACTCGGGTATCTAGTTTGCTAACCTAGATAGCCAGGATGAAGTAGAGAGAGTGTGTGATTGCTTTGTCTCAAAACACCCAAGGATTCTCAACTCATGAGAGGGTATGGGTGAAGGTTGAAGAAGATGTCAAGCAAGGAAAGTGTGAGGCAAAGAAAAGAGGAGGTGAAGAAAATGTTCTGCTCTTTTTCTTTAGTTGTGTTTGCTAAGACTTTTTGTGTGTTATTTATTGTGAGCACATGAGCAACTCAAGAAAAGCCACACACACACACAAAAGATCTGCCATCTCTCATGCTCATCACAAATATCTCACAAAAATCTTAAGTAAAACAAAACCAAGTGCACATGCCACATTCAATGCACAAAGCCAAGACTTGCACTCACACTTTCCACACAATAAACATTAATCTAAATATTTAATTCAAGAAAAAGAAATGGCATCTACTAAAGTAATCTCGTAATGAATTACAAGAATACCCCTCATTCGTATATACATACCTACATCTGTATTCCGACTGAATACGAATTCAACGAGACGAAAGTAATCCAACAATATAATACTAGGATCCGGTTAAAACCAAAGCCCACTAGTATTATCCGTCCGATCATGATCCTTGCACAAGTGCACGTATATGATCGAACCCTGCCATAAGACCATACGGCCTCTACAACGTTTCCCCCGAATCAGGGAAACCCTCTGTGTGGGACTCTAAAGACTCGTCAATACGCTGGCAGTGGGTTTAACTACAAGCATGCCAGTGGCACTAGCTGTACGTAACGGCTATCGAGGTACTGACCGAAAGAGAGGCCGGCGAGCAAACTCATCCTGAAACCCTACTGAGCCTGACAGTGACAATATCCGTATAGTCCGGTCCGTTCGTCTATGAGTATCGCATATCGAGTCTAGAGGGGTGGATAAAGTCAGACCCCTAATAATGCGACATTTAGTGTCAGCATGAAACCTATCACCAACTGAGAAACTACCGATCCTAGATCGGTAATTCTCGTCTGCCCCGGCCGAGGATTTCTGGTGATGGCCACCCGTGCACACCGCGACATCAACCCCTAATACCAGGAGAGACGAATCTCCTGACGATCCGCTCACTGCCTCCATGTGGCTCGGGATTGTACCCAACTAAAACCTGTTTGCACAACTCCTTTGAGCCGTGGTAGGATAGTAATCAAAGCACAGTGGGAACTCACACGAGACAAATGACGATCTCAGGTCGATAGACTAATCTGTACACATGTCACCAGGGAACTGCTATCTGATAATAGGTATAATACCAACTAGCATGTTCCCGGCGAGTCCGTCCGGTGTACTCATAACCCAATGAGCACCTGTATACATCTTAGGTGAACCAACTGACACCATTGGCTTGTGATACCGGCCACCGCCCTTTGTTGGGGTCTCGATCCGTATACGCTAGTCTACTCTTGAAGTATCGATACCCAGTCTCGAAACTCCCACGACTAGGGACACTTTATGGATGTGCTTAGAGACCACCCAACTCTCACGTATATGATCGCCATTATACTGCTGGTAGTCAAGCAAGAATCTTATAGGCTCTATCAACAGGTAATAGTGATCTGTAATGTCACCTGAAGTATGTACACGATGATAAAGACAAACCAGATAGCATACTATCATCTCGAGTAAGACTGTTCTACCGGTATATGTCCTCCCTCAATCATTGCAATCACGTACCTGCGATCTAATAATTGACTTGAAGGCACTATAGCCAACAATACTCCATGCCTGAAATAGTCAAACAAAAATGTAAACATGTCCATACCATATCATAAAGAATGAAAGCAACACAATTAATCTCTATATTTGCATCTATAAAAAGTCACCATATATAATAATAATATAAAACATAAGAGTAAGGTCTATCAAGCTATCTAAAATGCAATACGTCACCCAGGACGAAGCCCAAACGCACATAACGTCACTTGGCCATTTCCTTCGTCATCGGATCCCGATCGTCTGACCTAAAGGAAAACCCTATAGTTTAGACCACCTTCTCATGTCACTTACTTCTTTGATGAAGTGTTGTTAGATTTGTAAGTGCTTCACCTTCTGATGATGCTCGATATCGGTGATTCCCCAGATCATAACACGTGGCAGATGACGTGCCCCAGAGCTTACAAGAAAGGATCAAGAACGTTACGTTGGAAGCACACCCCGGGCTTCCCACCCGAGGATGTTCCCGACCTTCAGTGTCCTTCTAGACCACACCCCAGCTCGCCTTCGAGCTATCACAGAACCAAGATGCCTCGGCCTCCCACTTGTTCCCGAGCCTCCCGCCGAGCTTATGTTCCTCGGTCTCACCTGTTGGTTATATGTATGCCCTAGAGGCTAGTGTTGTACAGATGATGTATATTATATTGGATGCTTGGACATATATAGAGATGACTTTCTTGCTCGATATGATAGTATGCTATCTGGTTGCTCTTTATCTTAACATGTATACTTGTCTCTTTCTACTGTCTTATAGTTACATGTTGGTAAAGCCCTTAGGAAGTGTACTTGACTACCTGGACTATGATGTGGATCATACTAGTAGGGACATGGTAGTCCACAAACTACAACCTTCAGGGTCCCTAGTCGTGGGTGTATCGAGACGGGGCATCGATATACCAGCGTAGACTAGCGTATACGCTTCTCGACCCATGAGATGGGCGATGGATGATCCCATATCCATTGGTGTTTGACATCAGAGAGGGTATACGGGTGCTCAGTGGAGACTGGGTACACTGGACGGACTCGCCGAGAACTCCCAGATGGTATTATACCTCACGTCAGATGATAGTTCTCGGGTGACACTTGTGCAGGTTAGTCTGTAGACCCGAGATCGTCATAGAGTCTTGTGTGATTCCCACTGTGCTTTAATTTCCACCTTACCACGTCCATGAGGGCATGCAAAATGGTGGTTTTTGGGTACAGTCCCGAGTCACATGGAAGCAATGAGCGATAGGAGGGGTTTCGTCTCTCCCGGTATTGGGGGTTGATGTTGCGCTGTGCTCGATTGGCCGTAACAGGGAAGTCCCTGGCCAGGGTTGTTTTAGAGATTTACTGGTAAGTGTTACCAGTGACCCATTATGGGCCTCACATCGGCACGACTTATCGGTTATTGGGGTCTGACGTTTACCATCCCTAAGCTCGATATGCAGCATATTTGACGAAGAGACCGGACTGTACGGTAGTGTTGCCGGTTGGCTCGACGGGAGTTGTAGCTGGTTCGCTTGTTTTCTTCTGATCGCTCAATACCCGGGTGGACGTTACGTTTAGCTGACCGCTTGCGGCTTGGGGGTGCTTGATATGATCATCACCCACTGCCGGCGTATTGACGAGTCTTAGAGTCCCACAAAGGAGTTACCTAGTCTAGGCGAAATGTTGTGGTGCGCGTATGCGATATGCGCATGGACCCGGTTAAAATGCGCGTATAAGATACCGTATATTAATCGGGCGGCTTGCTTTTGGTTGGGTCGTATGTGATATGGCTGGATTGATAAATCAAGTGTTGATTTATCATTTAACCATTAGTTTCTCACTAGAAATCCTTTCTTGTATTTTTGGGATGTATGCATGCATGTATGCATTCTTTCTTGATTCATGCATATATGGATGTGCATGCACACATACATACATACATCATCCTTCATGGTTGTATATACATAGAAGATGGTGGAAATATAAGACTCACACCTTGGTTAAATAATATGGATTATTATTTCTATTTGTGTTAAAACAAAATGAAAAAAAGGAAACGGTAATTCATGGATTAGTTTCTACACTCTTCTTTGACCTAACCATGCTCACCCACCTTTTAACCATGGATTAACATTCCTTTTGTGTTTTAACTCAAATTCAATAATATCTTTATTATTTAACCATGGTTTGAGATGAGAAGTGGAAAATATATATACATATATTTTCTATTTTTTCATTAGACATTATCTTTTCTCTTGTTCTAGAAAGGCCATCATCTTCTTCCTCCTTCTTCTTTTGCTCTCTAGATTTCTCTAGTGAGCAAAGCACTCACCAAGTTAGGATTTTGAAGTGAGAAGAGCCACCACAACATCATTCTACACAAGTCTTGCACACTTGTTTAGAGTGTTAGCTTCATTCTCTTCTCTTGATCAAGTGAAGTTGCAAGCTTGGATAAAGGAGCTTCGGGTGGATCGTCATGGACACTAGAAGACCTTAAGCGAACCCTTCTTCAACCCTCAAGTGGCCAAGGAGTCTAGCTTAGGGAGCTACAAAGGTTGTACTCTCAATACCCTAGCCTTTGTTGCTTGTGATGTTGATTAAAGTTATGAAACCCTAGTTTTCTAGGATTGATTCTTTGTGTGTTCACTTAGCACTCTAAAAATTTAATCTTTGAGACATGTGATGCTTCCAAACCTTTCATAGGGTGCTAGGTAAACCTAACATTGGTATCAGAGCCGACCTAGAATTTTAGGCGACACTTTAGCGAAGTTAAAACTCCGATCGAACCGAAAAATTCGGATTTTTAGCACTCTCTGGACATTTTTTTGAAATTGTTATTTTTCAGAATTAAAAATATGTAAAAAATACAGCAGGGAATTCTAAGACAAACTGTAAAATACGAAGCTATGAACAGTAAACCCTAGCGCGGAACCGCGGTGAAAGCTTGCTTAGGCCGCGGCTCCGCGGCCGTACAGATGCCTCACTGCCTCGTTTTTGTACAGTGTTTTTATTACCTGCTTGTAGATGTTTTTAGGTATTTTTAATCTGATTTCAGTGATATTTGTTCAGGAGATTGTTTTGGGTTCAATGATTCGATCGGAATTTTAATTTCATGCTTTTTCCGGATAATTAGAAAGTATTGAATTGTTCGAACGAGTGTCATTTTCTCACTTTTCACGGGGTTTAAATCTTTCGGAAATACGTGCAAGTTTTGTGGTGGACCCTCTAGAAGAAAACAAACCTTAACTCGATTATGTGACCGTCTTGAACTGCCTTTTGAAACTTAGGGGTTGGGGTAGTACGGCGTGCCACATGTGAGGCGTTGGCTTGACCCTTCTACGGCTGGACCGCTACTACTGTGTCACACTCCGGGTTTTTGAACTCCGCTCAAGTGTTGAGCTTTAGGGAATTTTGGGTATTTGATCATTCGTTCGAAAACTTTAATACTGTCTATTTATCTGGAATGTGATGCAATGTGTGGAATTCATATAGCTAGATATGAAATACGAAGTATGTGATATTTCGCATTTACGATGTCTAAAAGGAATGTGGATTCCAGATATTGCAATTTTACACTTTCTTTTCTGTGACCGTAAGTGTAGTATGTAGTGGTATTGCTGATTGTCGTTGTTATACATCGACGACGATCGGTGTATGGATACTTACTTACGTTGATGATATGAGATATTATGTGTTGCTGAGATATGATGTGCAGGATTGTCGCGATTGAATAGCCGTGGGGGGGTTTATGTGAGATGAGAGTTTTATATTTTCATTCATGTAAATTCAAATGTAATGTAATATTCTTTTATTTGGGTCACTTCCGGGTTGAGGTTGATGCCGCCAGTGTTGTATATTATTTACTTTTCCGCATTAGGATGGACCCAAGGAGGGGAGCACAGGTGACCGGGTTCTGGGGTTCAGTGGGAGGCCATCTCGAGGAGTCGAGACCGGGTCTCCTAAACTCCAGAATTGGTAGGGTCGCTTGCCGCTCTCGTAGGGGTCCAGGGTGTGGGCTTGGCTATTCATCGCGACTGTGGAATCCGTATTTTCTATTATTGGCTAAATACTAAATACGGATGTCCTAGTATATCCCATATTATATCTATGTTTCTGCTGCGATATCTGTGATGTGATCTTTTGATATGTTGTGATAGATACAGTATATAGTATATATGATATATTATATAGACGTTACTTATGTTTTATACCCGCACTAGCCCTGCCCTGCTCTGTCGTTAGTTACCTAACCTAACGGTGCACGAGGGGACATCGAGGCGAATGCGGATGGCATAAGTGTACATCGTATTTTTCTGTGATGTTTAGGTGACTTAAATGATGGGACTTCATTAATATGATTAATGAAAGAAAAGAAACCTAAAAGATGTTGTAGAATCAATTTTTTTCAAAAAGGGTAGCTACAGTTTTGTTTTGCATAGCGGTATATATGATATACCCTGCACTTTATTCGATGGGGAAAGAGCCGAGATTCCTTCACCGGGAGTGACCTATTTAGCAAAACTGGCAGATGCTACAACACTCGGTTTGACTTTTGATTGCTTTTGGAGTTTTTCTTTGCATAGAGGTATATATGATATACCCTGCACCTTATTCGATGAGGAAAGAGCCGAGATCCCTTCACCGGGAGTGACCTCTTTAGCAAAACTAATGAAAGCCTCAAAATCATTCCATTTCAAAATTCACTCTATTCTACAACGATATCAAGTTCATTACGCAATAGGTTTTCAGAAAAACCTGTCGTAGCCCTCCGTCGTTTCAGATAAGAACTGTTTAGTATTCGTGCTACGTTTGTTGGCCTTTGTCAAGGCGTAGTGTGCGGTAGCTAAATAGTGCTTATCTGCTTATGCATATGATGCAGATTGTTTTAGGGTAGTCGTACGACTTTGTTGGCCTTTTTCAAGGGTCGTGCGGCTGGGTTTGATTCAATCAAGAAATGACGGGTTGAACTTGACTAGCATCCTATGATTTGTTGGCCTTTGTCAAGGTCATAGGGGTTAGGGGCAAAATATTATCGGGAATTTCAAGTGTTGAAATTTCCAATGAGATTGCATACCTTCTATGAAATAGTTGGATCCCGATACCCACTGCGAGTAATTGTTACTCCTGGGAGAGTTTTACACAGGACAATTAGCCGATCAAGTAGGTGTCTAGAAAGGTGTCAACGGGGTTACGCCTCTGGGAAAACGAGGTTTACTTTAATTAGGTCCGTGCGAAAGCACGAGGAACCTCCCTCAAAGTACCGACACTGGCCTGGCTGAAAGATCGGCGAAGTTGTAGGGTGTAATTAATCCCGGCTAGTCTTTCCTTTTAGGGTTTGAAGAAAGATTTGATAAAAACAGTGGGAGCCATCCTGATTAGATAAGACAATAACCAATCTGATCTTGCAAGAGCATACGCTAAAGTGTTTTCTTCTCTCTCTCTCCAGGTAGCGACCATGTCATGCCTTAATCAAGATAATAATATGGATGTATTGACCGAACCCGTATGTTATACGGTGCTGGGGAACGTTGGTTCCGTTCTTTCTTACAAGAGTTATAGGACTGAACATGACATAGGGGAATACCAGGATTCCCATGCCACCCGAATGAAGAAAGTACATGATGATGCATTTTCTTCGGGTGTGTTCGTTACAAAGAACTGTTTTTCCATTTCCTCTACGTCCTGGGTATTGGATACCGGGTCAGGATCCCATATATGTAATCAGTTACATGGGCTTAAGAAAGGTAGAGAACTTGGAGAAGGTGATAAAGACATAAGAGTTGGAAATGGTGCAATTGTTGCAGCTAAAACCGTCGGGGAATATCACCTTGTATTACCAACTGGTAATACATTGATTCTGAACGAATGCTATTACATGCCGAACCTGAAATGCAACATTATATCGGTTTCTTTGTTGAGTAAAGAGGGATATAATTTTGTATTACAGGATAATGTTATGAACATTTTCCGTAACCAAAAGTTGGTTGGATCAGGCACGTTGTGCAATGGCATTTATGTTCGAAATCAATCAACAGTTCTGAGCATAACAAACACACACAAGAGGAAGAGTTCAGAACTGAACGAATCCTTCTTGTGGCATTGTAGACTAGGTCACATCAATACGACACGACTAGCTAAGTTGCATAAGGATGGATATTTGAATTCATTTGAATTTTCATCTTATGACACTTGCCAGTCATTTCTCAAAGGCAAGATGACCAAAACTCCGTTTACGGGACACGGAGAAAGAGTTACGGAACTCTTGGGACTGGTGCATAGCGATGTATACGGTCCCATGTCTACACATGCCAAGGATGGTTCTGCGTACTTCATTACATTCACTGACGATCTCTCTAAGTTCGGGTATGTGTTCCTGATGAAACACAAATCAGAAGCTTTTGTGAAATTTAGGGAATATAAACAAGAAGTCGAGAACCAAACCGGAAAAAGTATTAAAATCCTATGATCTGATCGAGGAGGAGAATACTTGAGCATTGAATTCCTGGACTTCCTAAAAGAGAATGGGATTCTCTCTCAGCTGACTCCTCCATATACACCACAGCACAACGGTGTATCAGAACGGAGGAACCGCACCCTATTAGATATGGTGCGCTCTATGATGAGCACAGCTGAGTTACCTATTTCCTTCTGGGGATATGCGCTGGAAACAGCAGCATACCTATTGAATAAAGTTCCATCTAAATCTGTACCTACCACACCATATGAGATATGGAGTGGGAAGAGACCATGTCTTAAACGAGTTAAGATATAGGGTTGTCCGGCCTATGTCAAGAGGCAAAATCCGGACAAACTCGAGGCACGGTCAGTTCTATGCAAGTTTGTGGGATATCCCAAACATTCACATGGATATCTTTTCTATTGTACTGAGGAACAAAAAGTGTTTGTTTCTCGACATGCCACCTTTTTAGAAAAGGAATTTCTTACAAAAGAAATTAGTGGCAACGAGGTAGAACTAGAAGAAATTCCGGCTACACAAACTCAAACTGAAGATTTAGTAGAACCAGAGGATTCGGCAGTTCCCAATGAACCCCAGCCACTCCGCCGATCTAGTAGGGTTCCTCGCCCACCTGAGAGATACTACGGTTTTCTCATGGATGGTGGGAGCGAGAATTGCATCATGGAGGATGATGACCCAACTAGCTTCAAACAGGCCATCACGAGTGGGGACTCAGTGAAATGGCTGGATGCAATGCGGTCCGAGATGGAATCCATGTACACCAACAAAGTATGGACTTTGGAAGATGCTCCTGAAGGGGTAAAACCCATTGGGAGCAAGTGGATCTTCAAGAAAAAACTTGGTGTAGATGGGAAAGTGGAGACTTTCAAAGCTAGACTTGTTGCAAAGGGCTTTCATCAAAGACCAGGTGTGGACTATGACGAGACATTTTCTCCAGTGGCTATGCTTAAATCCATCCGGATCATGCTTGCCATCGCTGCATATCATGACTACGAAATCTGGCAAATGGATGTTAAGACCGCCTATCTAAACGGTGATTTAGAAGAGTGCGTGTACATGACTCAGCCAGAGGGCTTCGTAGATAGTGGGAGCAGCGAGAAGGTGTGCAAGCTGCTTAAATCCATTTATGGATTAAAGCAAGCATCGCGGAGCTAGAACATCTACTTTGACGTCGTTATCAAAGAGTTTGATTTCATCAAAAACATAGATGAACCTTGTATCTACAAGAAGGTGGCAGAGAGTAAGGTTGTCTTCCTCGTATTGTACGTGGACGACATACTCTTGATAGGAAATGACATTCCTATGCTGCAATCGGTCAAGCTCTTCTTATCACAAAGATTCTCAATGAAAGATCTAGGTGATGCCTCCTGCATATTGGGAATCAGGATCTATAGAGATAGATCTAAAAGGATATTAGGATTTTCCCAATCCAGGTACATTGACACCATACTAAAGAGGTTTAGTGTGGAAGAATCCAAGCGTGGGAACTTACCCATGATCTCTGGAGTCACTCTCTCCAAAGAGATGTCTCCCAAGACTAATTTGGAGAGAGCTCGCATGCAAGGGACACCCTATGCTTCGGCTGTAGGCTCTATCATGTACACGATGCTATGTACCAGACCCGATATAGCATACTCACTAAGTGTAGTGAGTAGGTATCAAGCTGATCCTGGAGAGAGTCACTGGACAGCTGTGAAGAGCATTCTCAAGTACTTACGAAGGACTAAAGAGATGCTCTTGGTGTATGGTAATGGAGAACTCCAAGTGGAGTCCTTTACCGACTCAAGCTTCTAGAGTGATAAGGACGACTCTAAGTCATAGTCGAAATTTGTCTTTACCCTTTACGGAGGGGCGGTTAGCTGGAAGAGTTCCAAGCAGGAAACCGTGGCAGACTTGACGATGGAGGCTGAATACATCGCTGCCAACGATGCAGCCAAAGAGGCTGTCTGGATCAAGAAGTTCATTACTAAACTTGGAGTGGTTCCATCCATTGAGCATCCAATACCTTTGTATTGTGATTACAATGGAGCGGTGGCTCTGGCCAAGGAACCCAGATCCCATCAGCGATCCAGGCATATTCTGAGACGGTATCACCTGATCCAGGAGATAGTTGATCGCCGGGAGATCGAGGTCAGGAGGGTTGACATGAAGAACAACACAGTGGATCCACTCACGAAGGCCATTCCCCAGATACAGTTTGAGAGACTCTTCGGGATGCGATACTACAGCAGCTGGCCCTAGTGCAAGTGGGAGATTTTTAGTTGTATGTATGCCCTAGAGGCCAGTGTTGTACAGATGATGTATATTATATTGGATGCTTGGACATATATAGAGATGACTTTCTTGCTCGATATGATAGTATGCTATCTGGTTGCTCTTTATCTTAACATGTATACTTGTCTCTTTATACTGTCTTATAGTTACATGTTGGTAAAGCCCTTAGGATGTGTACTTGACTACCTGGACTATGATGCGGATCATAATAGTGGGGACATGGTAGTCCATAAAGTACATCCTTCAAGGTCCCTAGTCGTGGGTGTATCGAGACAGGGCATCGATATAGCAGTGTAGACTAGCGTATACGCTTCTCTACCCATGAGATGGGCGATGGATGATCCCATATCCATTGGTGTTTGACATCAGAGATGGTATACGGGTGCTCAGTGGAGACTGGGTACACTGGACGGACTAGCCGAGAACTCCCATATGGTATTATACCTCACGTCAGATGGCAGTTCTCTGGTGATACTTGTGCAGGTTAGTCTGTAGACCCGAGATCGTCATAGAGTCTTGTGTGATTCCCACTGTGCTTTGATTTCCACCTTACCACGTCCATGAAGGCGTGCAAAACGGAGGTTTTTGGGTACAGTCCCGAGTCACATGGAGGAAATGAGCGATAGGAGGGGTTTCGTCTCTCCCGGTATTGGGGGTTGATGTTGCGCTGTGCTCGATTGGCCGTAACAGGGAAGTCCCTGGCCAGGGCTGTTTTAGAGATTTACCGGTAAGTGTTACCAGTAGTTTCTCGACCCGTTATGGGCCTCACATCGGCACGACTTATCGGTTATTGGTGTCTGACGTTTACCATCCCTAAGCTCGATATGCAGCATATCTGACGAAGAGACCGGACTGTACGGTAGTGTTTCCGGTTGGCTCGACTGGAGTTGTAGCAGGTTCGCTTATTTTCTTCTGATCGTTCAATACCCGGGTGGCCGTTACGTTTAGCTGACCGCTTGCGGCTTGGGGGTGCTTGATATGATCATCACCCACTGCCGGCGCATTGACGAGTCTTAGAGTCCCACAAAGGAGTTAACTAGTCCAGGCGAAACGTTGAGGTGCGCGTATGCGATATGCGCATGGACCCAGTTAAAATACGCATATAAGATACCGTATATTAATCGGGCGGCTTGCTTTTGGTTGGGTCGTATGTGATATGGCCGGATTGATAAATCAAGTGTTGATTTATCATTTCACCATTAGTTTCTCACTAGAAATCCTTTCTTGTATTTTTGGGATGTATGCATTCTTTCTTGATTCATACACATATGGATGTGCATGCACACATACATACATACATACATCATCCTTCATGGTTGTATATACATAGAAGATGGTGGCAATATAAGACTCACACCTTGGTTAAATAATATGGATTATTATTTCTATTTGTGTTAAAACAAAATGAAAAAAAGGAAAATGGTAATTCATGGATTAGTTTCTACACTCTTCTTTGACCTAACCATGCTCACCCACCTTTCAACCATGGATTAACATTCCTTTTGTGTTTTAACTCAAATTCAATAATATCTTTATTATTTAACCATGGTTTGAGATGAGAAGTGGAAAATATATATACATATATTTTCTATTTTTTCATTAGACATTATCTTTTCTCTTGTTTTAAAAAGGCTATCATCTTGTTCTTCCTTCTTTTTTGCTCTCTAGATTTCTCTAGTGAGCAAAGCACTCACCAAGTTAAGATTTTGATGTGAGAAAAGCCGCCACAACATCATTCTACACAAGTCTTGCACACTTGTTTAGAGTGTCAGCTTCATTCTCTTCTCTTGATCAAGTGAAGTTGCAAACTTGGACAAAGGAGCTTTGGGTGGATCGTCGTGGACACTAGAAGACCTCAGCGAACCCTTCTTTAACCCTCAAGTGGCCAAGGAGTCTAGCGTAGGGAGCTACAAAGGTTGTACTCTCAAAACCCTAGCCTTTGTTGCTTGTGATGTTGATTAAAGTTATGAAACCCTAATTTTCGAGGATTGGTTCTTTGTGTGTTCACTTAGCACTCTAAAAATTTAATTTTTTAGACATGTGATACTTCCAAACCGTTCATAGGGTGCTAGGTAAACCTAACATCACCGATCATAGGCGCCTCCGCCACTGCTCCGCGAATCTTGCTAGGCGCGAGATATCCACCGCCTATGATCCCGCGTTACACGCCATCACGATCCCCCATTAATGAGCATATCTCGTTATTAATAGGGGATCCCGCCTATCACGCGGGCGTGACACCAGGGGCGTCGCCGGCGTGAATCTCGCGCCCGCCTGCCCGTTTCTGCTGCTATATAAACCCCTCTCTC
The DNA here is from genome assembly GCA_030015575.1 of Agapanthus africanus. Taxonomy (NCBI): domain Eukaryota; kingdom Viridiplantae; phylum Streptophyta; class Magnoliopsida; order Asparagales; family Amaryllidaceae; genus Agapanthus; species Agapanthus africanus. Next base: position 391,500,763 of record JASDDO010000012.1, on the reverse strand, counting down.
AGATGACTCAAGTAAGCCAATTTACCCTAATAGGCCGTTACTCTGCCAAAATACCCCGTCTAACTTGATCGTCGGAGGGTCCTCGGTGGCATAACGACCCCGGGACTTCTTTGCAGTTAGCTCGGCCTCAACTACATAAAACCCATTGAGATCCACACGCTCCACGAGGCAACCTTCCAACTCAATCTCAGCCATCCATCAGTGCTCGTTGCAGATCAATAGAAGATAACATCCGAAGGAGATCCAGAGATCCATCAGTTGGCACCGTCTATAGGAAACGCTAGTTCCACTTTACGAAAGTTCATCTTCCGATCTCTACCTTATGGCGAGCGGTCACCGCGACGATCCAAGCACCAGCCGTCGTCCTCCCCACAGTGGGGATGAGGGAGAATCCCCTCCTCCCCCGAACGCCATTCACACCTTATCCGCTCGGATAGATCGACTCGCGTCAGTCGTGGATGAATGTAACATTTCAAAAAAAATAAAATATTATTTTTGGGGAATTTTTATAATTTAATATTAATTTTAATGAATATTTTAATATTTCGGTATAATTAAATACCGATAAATGGGGAAAAATTTGGAAAATTATAGAATTTACTAGAAAGAGGGTGTTTCATGAGAATTATGCAAATTTTAAATTTTTATGATTAGTTTGACACTAATTTAGTGCTAATCGCGATTAAAAATCGCTAATCGAGCTTTAAGCGTATTTTGTGCAAACATGCACCATATCTTTTTTTTTACACTTGTGCATTTTTAACCATGGTTTGTTTTGGGTTTACTATTGAGGAGAGAAGAAATTAGAAAGGAAAAGAAAAGTAAAAGAAAAGGAAAGAATAAAGAAATAGGTATGGGTGAGAGAGAGAAAGGTGAGGGTTTATGTTGACTTGGACTTGGCCATTCCCTCATCATCTCCTACACTCATTTCCTCTCCCTCTCCTCTTGTGCTGCTGCTGCTGCCCCTCCTCCTCCCCCTCTTCAAGCCACAAAAACTCTATGAAAAACACTCCGAAACCTCATTTCCATTTCACGAAAAAGATGCACAAGCTCAAGGGAAACACATTGGACCAAGAAAGCTAGGATGTTGACCACTTGGGGCAACTCAAGAATTTTCTTGAGTTGCCAAATAAGGTAATTTCTGAACCTCTAGCTTAGTATTTGCATTACTTTTACCTCCATGTTAACTTTAAACCGATATAGTGATTTTAGTGAGGGTATGAAAATTCTAGTTAGGGTTGTTGGAAATAGAGAGTTTTGGTGGGTAATTAAGCTCAGTAGAGGCCATACAAACCCCCTAGTGCTAGAATTCAGGCCTAAATCAGAGACTAGAAACCCAGAATACTGATTTAGAAAAGCCGATATCGGGAAATTATGGAATCTGTGAGGGTTATATGAAATCTGCTATCACCCCGAGACTCTGAAAATTATTTTGCAAACACAGAGAGATGTGTAGGCACCCAGGAAGCTAACCCCAAAACCCTAGACCCTATCTCCCAATGCAGGCCGCAGATTTAATCTATTTGGCTGCAAATTGAGGCATGGGTCCCACCAAATTGGTTCGTGTTGGTTCTTTATCTTTATTTCATGTAAATTAGACCCCTGGCATATGCAAAATTATCTGATTTGACATAGGGTGAAATCTGGGACCCTTTTCTGTAGTTGCTGTTTAGGATTCTTGTTTCATTTCTCTTATTTTGAATTCTGGATTTGCGTATTTGTGTTTTACCTCGATCGCTTGACGTTTGCACGACGACATCGAGGGTTGTTTGATGGTTTAGAAAGCATAGTCTATAGGTTCTAACCTATAGGCTTTTAAGCGTATCGCTTTGGTTTCCGTTTGTTGTTTTGGTTTTGATTTAGTTTTAATGCGATGCGATACGTGTGACATGTAGGTAACCCCACGGTGATCCGAGATGATGAAGAAGATGGTGGCGACATCGACATCGCCAAGCAAGATCAAGGTGAGTAGAATATATCTACGGGGGAAGTCGGGTGGATGGCGTATAGCATCCCCGCAGTTCGATGTTTAGTATACCGTGTATATACTATATTTATAGGTATATGATAGCTTATTGTGTCGTGGATATTGAGATGAGACTAGGTGTACTATGATTAGGTTAGGGTTTAGAAGTAAACTAGTATAGTTTCCTAGTTGCGAACCCTAGAATAGGTTTACACCCACACGCACACACATGCATATTTGTTATACATATACCTAGATGACGAGGATAGTGGATGATATTTAGAGATGAGTCGATGAGTTTGGGCATAGTGCCATGAGATCGGTGATATATTGTGATTCGTATTTGGGATTCGACATGTGATTTTAGTGGGCCTCCGGACGTGTGTTTCACACACGCATTTATATTTATATAGATAGTATCGGCTTGTACTAGACTTAGATCAGTACCCCAGATCATGAGCTATGATGATAAAGATACCGGATAATTGATGAGATGAATGTGATATTGACCCGTACCCAGCTTTTGGGATGCCGTACGATGATTTACCGTACGAGCTTTATATTGATGATAGATCCGCACTCATGACTCGAGGATGTCATATGATATTGTATCGTACGCGGTACCTTTGAGGCGGGATCACCGACTATTATATTTACATATATATATTATATCGACTCAGATTTAGGTGGTTTCCATACCACTCCTGATTGACTTTCTTGTTAGAGCTGTAGATTTGCTAGTGGATATTAGGCTAGGCCGATGTCATACCTATTTCAAAAACTAACGAATCGGGAGTAGTTAAAGACAGGCAAGGGATTCTACGGATATTTTCAAAAGACGCATCTTTTCTTAAAAACACCGTAGCCCTTATTTTACTAAAAACCCCGATTCGTCTTCTTTCAAATGGCAAAACAGTATGACATAGATGTATTGATGTAGGTTCTACACTGTTGTGGTTATTATTCATTTGCTGCATATGCTTACTGTTCGCATCACATTGCATGTTCAAATATGTTATTGTTATATCAAGACCATGCTGATAGGACACCTGCACCATATCGATGATGCATATGTTCCACGTACACCTGCTTGCCGGCTCACACACTTCATCATCGATAATTGCCATGTCACTACACTGTAGTACTGTTGTATTCAGGATATGACCCTTGCATGGCATACTCGTGTACTTACATATTGTACACTCATACTTGTGCACACATCTATTGTACACTCATACTTGTGCACACATCTATTGTACACTTATATTTGTGCACACATCTATTGTACACTCATACTCGTGCACCTACCTGTTGTACACTCATACTTGTACATATACATATGTGCACATACATAGATGATTCTGGTTTGACATGGAGATCTGGGAACCGCAAGATACTTTCTAAAGCTGATTCATTTTAAGGAAGCGGTCTTCCCTAAATATGTGCATATTACCATTCCATGTTGCATGATATACTGGTATGCTTACATTTCTTTTATATGTCGCATACATCATGCTTTCTGATTATACGCATTGAGATATGTTGTTTCCATGGTATTTCTGGATTTGGGAACCGTGGTTATTTTAAAAGAAAATATGTATTTTTTGAAAAACCCGGTTACCCTTGATATGATATTTCAGTGCGTCCACCATGTGTTTTCTCGGTTCTGAGTGTGGCATGTGAAACCTGATTCGAGGAGCGGTAGGCACCGTCTGCGGGTACATGGTGGACCCGGTGAGGTACCCCCGGGCAAGAAGACTCGTATATGCTAGACGGTGAGCCCGGCAGGGGAGTACTACATACCGGTGATATTATTTGAGCTCGGCGGATATCTGGGGGATACCGACCGGAGTTGAGAGATGATATAGGCCGATCCGGACGGACGGGGCCCTATATATATGAGGATTTACGTGCCGATGCTAGGCACAAGTTTCATGATGTTTTCGAGTGTCGATGCTTGGCACTCAGGTTCCATGATTTGATATGTCATGAGCGACACATGTTGATTTATATCCTCATATTTCCATGCATATGCTTTATGATATTTACATGCATGACGTTTATTGTCATTGGGTGACACGTGGACGATTTCCACATACATATATTGACATTGATGACATTGATCACATAGTTGGATGATATCCACATACCTCATATTTATGATATGTTATTACCTGAGGCACTGGAACGAGCACTTGGCACTACACGCATGTATAGATGTTATATTGCCACCTTATCATGCTTCAGACTTATTCATTTGAGGTTTATATATATATATCTGATCGTATTGACCTAGGATTATGTCATGCATACGATTTCTACTCTGCGATGTTTTCTATTCACGAGTTGGCAACTCACCCCTATTGTGCCACAGTTCTTGCAGGTTTTGCCGTACAGGTTTCATTACGGATTTTCTGGCACACTACTCCCTTTTTGGGTGATTGCATTGGTAGGTGGGTTCACTCGCATCGTGACCACCCTTGTATTATTTTATTCAGTTGTATCTAGTAATTCCATCAACCAAAACTTGTACATTGTTTCAGACTTAGAAACCAGTTATGTATTATTTCGACCATAAATTCGTGCGTTGTAGTATTATGGTTTTCATGTTGATTTTGAGTTTCCTTTTGAGTTTTGATTCTCGCCCTTCGGTATTGTATATCATATTGCTTTTGTGGTTGTGACTGTCAATTGAAGAAGAGCTAGCTCCCGCTTCGGGATGCCTTTTCGTTGTGCATATATATATTACTCATGTTGTACCCCATTCGGGGCCAATATTTATAAAGGAAACTCTGCCGAAATTTTCAGAAAAGACATTGAGGATTTTACAAATGCATATTCGGCTACTTATTTAAAAACCTTGTTTTTAAACATGTTTTCTTACTTCTTAAAAACTAGTTTTCCTTGTTTACTCCTTAAAATGGTTTTAGATTTCTAGGCTTTTGGCTTACTTGGATTAGATGGGGTCCTATAGACTTCATATGATTCAAGTGCCAGTCACGTGTCATTTTGGATCGTCACAATGTTGGTATCAGAGCGCTAGGTTAACCTTGGTTCGTGTCTAAGTTTGACTACGCGGAGCCTAGAACGTTTATATATATACGGAACTTAGGATTGACCTTACGGAACTTAGACTTAGTCGAGGGGGTATTATACCCGAACTTTCATCGCATAGGATGACCCTTGGTTGATGGAATAGGTAGCTTGAGTAGAGTGACGTACCATACGTATGTTCCGTGGCATACTTACGATACGCTACTCCGCTTAAGAAACCTTAGGATGTACATTTCCTTGCACAATATTATATTCATTCCTATGATCTATCCTTATCGATACTGGTTATGATTTTGCTTCCACGATCACACGGGCAGAGAGAGCTACGGCTAGAGTTGCGTCAACATGAACTCGTCATGGACGAGGACCGACCAGGGCGTGATTCCAGAGACGTACGATCGCATATAGAGGCATCATTATATTGCGTTTTCACGCCATGAGCGTTCGACAGATCGCTTTTATGAGCTTTCCCGGATGTGCTGATCGGCACCAGAGGATGCACTAGAGGATGCACCAGAGGATCAGGCTACTGCTAGAGGCCAGCCAGGATGTGATGAACATTGAGGTATTGCATATTCATGATGATTGAGGCAATGTTCAGCATACAGATGAATGAACCAGTTGCTGCTGCAAATGATGAGATATCGCCCAGATGTTGGAGCTACTACAGCATGAGCATATACTTAGAGATATGATGGAAGGTCGCTATTCACCCGAGGATGAACGACTAGGACATATGGTTCGTTCGCTTACCCCGATGCGAGGTCATCAGATTGATTAATTCCAGCTAGAGACGACTTCACGCAGGTTCGTTGGTAGTCGATAGAGGTGATCGAATGTCAGAAACCCATATTCCAAGTTTAAAGTATTCGGAAAGACATGCAAGCGATTCTATGGACCCTCTAGAAGAATGAAACCCTAACTCTACATAATGACCGTGTGAAAGCCTTTGAACCTTAGGGTTTACGGCAGTTCCGCTGCGCCATTTGTGAGGCTTGGGTTTGCCCTTCTACAGCTGGACCACCGATGCTGTGGTATGTACTCGATACTATTAAACTGTACCCAAGATGTTGAGCTCTTGGGGGATTATGAAGTTTTGACAAATCGATCGGATGGTTCGACATCTTTCAGATATCATGTGATAGGATACACTGCTTGGGAGACTCCAGATACGAGTATAGCCGTTGGAGCGCAATCCATGCAGCCACGAGAAGAAGAGTCCGAATCAGTCGACATTGGAGCAGAGTGAAGTAAAGAGTTCGCACGAGATTTCGACGAGATGACGTTCCACTCCGCTGACATCAGAGATGCTGACGATCTATTGTTACTCCCCGTTAAGGTTAAAGGTCAGATATGTCTACAGGGGCATTTGGATGCGACCAGTTTCCGAGGAAATACTGTGCTGACGACGCAGATTGACCAGAGAAGTACAAGAACGGAATCATCCACGTTAGCACACCTGACAGGGCCCATGAGACGATTGATTGCGAGATAGGAATCCGTAGAGAAGATAAGGACTCAGAGACAGAGGACACCAGAGCATGAGCAGGAGACCAGTAGATATCTTGCGCTGCTAGCATTGGATGCACCGACACCTTCCCGACTTTGAAGGAGGATATACCGACGACGGTATTTATGATTTGTGATTTGGTGATTCGATTATCACGTATCCGCCATCTTGGATTTTGGTATTTTCGGCGATCTATTCGCATGATTTATCCTTGATGGCTGAGTTCTGTGATTTCTGTTTTCGTGCACCATGGTTGCACCTACTGGATATTCATATTTGTGCACAGTTATTGCACCTGATATCGCTTTTTGTGCCTTGGCTGCACATGCTTATGACTTCATGGATTTCTTACAGTTCGATTGATTTTGTGCATATAGCATGCACCCGATTTGATTGTTCGCACTCAGTATAGTTTATATACGCTTGTAATGCATTGATATGTGTTTTGTGCACACAGTTGCACCTGACTCTGATTTGATGTCATTCGATATGTTGATTTTGATTTCATGCCTATATTATGCATGTGATTTGATTTATGCTTTCAGCATAGTTTTCATGCACTTTTGTGCTTAGATTTGAATTGTGCAAGCCGAAGCACATGGTTGTGAGCTTATATACCGCGGTATACCTGATTTTGATTAAGCTGTATTGTATACCGCCGATTTTGATTCTGATATTGATTTCCTGCACTCCGTGCATTTGATTGGACTTGCGCATGTTCGACGCTTGATATTGGATTTCGTGATTTCTTGCATGTTGAGTGCGTAGGATTTGGATTTTATTCGTGCATGTTGAGTGCGCAGGATTTGGATTTTCGCGCGTGTTGAGCGCATGTTTTGAGATACGATTTTGGTGCACATCAGATGCACTAAATCGGGATTCTTCGTGCATGTAAGATGCACCTGATTTAGCTGTCAGGCACACACATTGCCTATGACAGATGTTTCGTGCACACCCGTTGCACCTAGATGTTGTTTCTGTGCACATGTATGGATTTTGATTTCCGTGCGCACCAGACGCACAGGGTATTCTTATATACATTTTGGGATTGATTCCTTATGGATCGGTACGTTTTATGATATTTGCTATATGTTTTCGTACTGAGCAGGACTAGTCAGAGGACAGTACCTGGATATACTTTGCATGTATTGATAGTTATCGAAAGGATTTTCAAAAAGCGAGCTATAGTCTCAGTATTTACCTACGTGTCCGATATGACATGAAACATTTAAAACAAGGAAACCCTTCTAAATTGTTTTCAAAAACGGTGGGACGTACATATTAAACAAGGATAAGTATTTATATAGCTATTTTCTTACAATAGACGTTCGCCACTGTGCCGCGATACGCGCATGGCACAGAAATATGAAAAGGGTTTAGCATGCATTTCTTTCAGATATTTACATGTATAGAATTGATGTCTACATGTATGGTTTTGATATATATCATATCGGTTTTGTTTTGGATTTGACCTTTTTGTCTTTACCATGACTCCGATGATTGCGGGATGCTTGACAGAGTTTTGATTTTGAGTTATCTGCTCATTTCTCATGCGCATGCATTGCGCTATGATGCGTTTTATGTATTGACGATTTCGGAGTCCCGACGACTTGGACTTTTACTGAAATGTTTTAGTATTTGAGGGGTTTAAATTTAAATTCGGGGACCGAATTTCTTTAATGGGAGAATATTGTAACATTTCAAAAAAAATAAAATATTATTTTTGGGGAATTTTTATAATTTAATAGAAATTTTAATGAATATTTTAATATTTCGGTATAATTAAATACCGATAAATAGGGAAAAATTTGGAAAATTATAGAATTTACTAGAAAGAGGGTGTTTTATGTGAATTATGCAAATTTTAAGTTTTTATGATTAGTTTGACACTAAATTAGTGCTAATCGCGATTAAAAATCGCTAATCGCGCTTTAAGCGTATTTTGTGCAAACATGCACCATATCGTTTTTTTACACTTGTGCATTTTCTACCATGGTTTGTTTTGGGTTTAGTATTGAGGAGAGAAGAAATTAGAGAGGAAAAGAAAAGTAAAGGAAAAGGAAAGAATAAAGAAATAGGTATGGGTGAGAGAGAGAATGGTGGGGGTTTATGTTGACTTGGACTTGGCCATTCCCTCATCATCTCCTACACTCATTTCCTCTCCCTCTCTCCTTGTGCTGCTGCTGCTGCCCCTCCTCCTCCCCCTCTTCAAGCCACAAAAACTCCATGAAAAACACTCCGAAACCTTATTTCCATTTCACGAAAAAGATGCACAAGCTCAAGGGAAACACCTTGGACCAAGAAAGCTGGGATTTTGACCACTTGGGGCAACTCAAGAATTTTCTTGAGTTGCCAAATAAGGTAATTTCTGAACCTCTAGCTTATTATTTGCATTACTTTTACCTCCATGTTAACTTTAAACCGATATAGTGATGTTTAGTGAGGGTATGAAAATTCTAGTTAGGATTGTCGGAAATAAAGAGTTTTGGTGGGTAATTAAGCTCAGTAGAGGCCATACAAATCCCCTAGTGCTAGAATTCAGGCCTAAAACGGAGACTAGAAACCCGAAATACGCCTTTAGAAATGACGATATCGGGAAATTGTGGAATCTGTGAGGGTATTATGAAATTTGCTATCACCACGAGACTCTGAAAATTATGTTGCAAACACAGAGATATGTGCAGGCACCCAGGAAGCTAACCCCAAAACCCTAGACCCTATCTCCCAATGCAGGCTGCAGATTTAATCTATTTAGCCGCAAATTGCAGCCTGGGTCCAACCAAATTGGTTTGTGTTGGTTCTTTAGCTTTATTTTATGTAAATTAGACCCCTGGCATATGCAAAATTGTCTGATTTGATCTAGGGTGAAATCTGGTACCCTTTTCTGTAGTTGCTATTTTGGATTCGTGTTTCGTTTCTCGTATTTTGAATTTTGGATTTGCGTATTTGTGTTTTACCTCGATCGCTTGACGTTTGCACGACGACATCGAGGGTTGTTTGATGGTTTAGAAAGCGTAGTCTATAGGTTCTAACCTATAGGCTTTTAAGCGTATCGTTTTGGTTTCCGTGTGTCGTTTTGGTTTTGATTTAGTTTTAATGCGATACGATACGTGTGACATGTAGGTACCCCTATGGTGATCCGAGATGATGAAGAAGATGGTGGCGACATCGACATCGGCAAGCAAGATCAAGGTGAGTAGATTATATCTACGGGGGAAGTCGGGTGGATGGCCTATAGCACCCCCGCAGTTCGAAGTTTAGTATACTGTGTATATACTATATTTATAGGTATATGATATCTTATTGTGTGTCGTGGATATTGAGATGAGACTATGTGTACTTTGATTAGGTTAGGGTTTAAAAGTAAACTAGTATAGTTTCTTAGTTGCGAACCCTAGAATAGGTTTACACCCATACGCACACACATGCATATTTGTTATACATATACCTAGATGACGAGGATAGTGGATGATATTTGGAGATGAGTCGATGAGTTTGGGCATAGTGCCATGAGATCGGTGATATATTGTGATTCGTATTTGGGATACGGCATGTGATTTTAGCGGGCCTTCGGACGTGTGTTTCACACACGCATTTATATTTATATAGATGGTATCGACTTGTACTAGACTTAGATCAGTATCCCAGATCATGAGCTATGATGATAAGGTTACCAGATAATTGATGAGATCAATGTAATATTGTCCCGTACCCAGCTTTTGGGATGCCATACGATGATTTACCGTACGAGCTTTATATTGATGATAGATCCGCACTCATGACTCGAGGATGTCATATAATATTGTATCATACACGGTACCTTTGAGGCGGGATCACCGACTGTTATATTTACATATATATATTATATCGACTCAGATTTAGGTGGTTTCCATACCCCTCCTGATTGACTTGCTAGTTAGAGCTGTAGATTTGCTAGTGGATATTAGGCTAGGCCGATGTCATACCTATTTCAAAAACTAACGAATCGGGAGTAGTTAAAGACAGGCAAGGGATTCTACGGATATTTTCAAAAGACGCATCTTTTCTTAAAAACACCGTAGCCCTTATTTTACTAAAAACCCCGATTCGCCTTCTTTCAAATGGCAATACAGTATGACATAGATGTATTGATGTAGCTTCTACACTGTTGTGGTTATTATTCATTTGCTTCATATGCTTACTGTTCGCATCGCATTGCATGTTTAAATATGTTATTGTTGTATCAAGACCATGCTGATAGGACACCAGCACCATTATCGATAATACATATATTCCACGTACACCTGCATGCCGGCTCACACACTTCATCATTGATAATTGCCATGTCACTACATTGTAGTACTGTTGCATTCAGGATATGACCCTTGCATGGCATACTCGTGTACTTACATATTGTACACTCATATTTGTGCACATATCTATTGTACACTCATACTTGTGCACACATCTATTGTACACTTATACTTATGCACACATCTATTTTGCACCCATACTCGTGCACCTACCTGTTGTACACTCATACTTGTATATATACATATGTGCACATACATAGATGATTCTGGTTTGACTTGGAGATCTGGGAACCGCAAGATACTTTCTAAAACTGATTCATTTTAAGGAAGCGGTCTTCCCTAAATATGTGCATATTACTATTCCATGTTGCATGATATACTGGTATGCTTACATTTCTTTTATATGTCGCATACATCATGCTTTCTGATTATACGCATTGTGATATGTTGTTTCCATGATATTTCTGGATTTGGGAACCGTGGGTATTTTAAAAGAAAGTATGTATTGTTTGAAAAACCCGGTTACCCTTGATATGATATTTTAGTGCGTCCACCATGTGTTTTCTCTGTTCTGAGAGTGGCATATGAAACCCGATTCGAGGAGCGGTAGGCACCGTCTGCGGGTACATGGTGGACCCGGTGTGGTATCCCAAGGCAAGAAGACTCGTATATGCTAGACGGTGAGCCCGGCAGGGGAGTACTACCTACCGGTGATATTATTTGAGCTCGGCGGATATCTGGGGGATACCGACCGGAGTTGAGAGATGATATAGGCCGATCCGGACGGACCGGGCCCTATATATATGAGGATTTACGTGCCGATGCTAGGCACAGGTTTCATGATGTTTTCGAGTGTCGATGCTTGGCACTCAGGTTCCATGATTTGATATGTCGCGAGCCACACATGTTGATTTATATCCTCATATTTCCATGCATATGCTTTATGATATTTACATGCATGACGTTTATTGTCATTGGGTGACACGTGGACGATTTCCACATACATATATTGACATCGATGACATTGATCACATAGTTGGATGATATCCACATACCTCATATTTATGATATGTTATTACCTGAGGCACTGGCACGAGCACTTGGCACTACACGCATGTATAGATGTTATATTGCCACCTTATCATGCTTCAGACTTATTCATTTGAGCTTTATATATATATATATATATATATATCTGATCGTATTGACCTAGGATTATGTCATGCATACGATTTCTACTCTGCGATGTTTTCTATTCACGAGTTGGCAACTCATCCCCGTTGTGCCACGGTTCTTGCAGGTTTTGCCGTACAGGTTTCATTGCGGCTTTTCTGGCATACTGCTCCCTTTTTGGGTGATTGCATTGGTAGGTGGGTTCACTCGCATCGTGACCACCCTTGTATTATTTTATTCAGTTGTATCTAGTAATTCCATCAACCAAAACTTGTATATTGTTTTAGACTTAGAAACCAGTTATGTATTATTTCGACCTTAGAGTCGCGCGTTGTAGTATTATAGTTTTCATGTTGATTTTGAGTTTCTTTTCGAGTTTTGATCCTCGTCCTTCGGCGTTGTATATCATATTGCTTGTGTGGTTGTGACCGTCGATTGACGAAGCGCTAGCTCCCTCTTGGGGATGCCTTTTCGTTGTGCATATATATATTACTCATGTTGTACCCCGTTCGGGGCCAATATTTATAAAGGAAACTCTGCTGAAATTTTCAGAAAAGACATTGAGGATTTTACAAATGCATATTCGGCTACTTATTTAAAAACCTTGTTTTTAAACATGTTTTCTTACTTTTAAAAACTAGTTTTCCTTGTTTACTCCTTAAAATGGTTTTAGATTTCTGGGCTTTTGGCTTACTTGGATTAGATGGGGTCCTATAGACTTCATATGATTCAAGTACCAGTCACGTGCCATTTCGGGTCGTGACAATGCACTCGTCCATATCCAAACGGCCGGGCATGCTCCCTAGGTCGCCGCTTCCCTACCTCGGGACTGGGACCCCTACAGAGGGAGAGAAGACTCTGCCCACGTTGGCACGACCGAACACCGCCTCGCTATCTCTGCCGGCCGCAGATCTCCCAGGACGACGTATTCAATGACCCGCTGGGCGCCGCATAGCTCAACACCGAGGTCTTTCGCCAGAGCGCCTCGCCCCGAGCCCCATCGCGCCCTTGTCCCTCCTGAGGAGATGTCAGTCAGCTCGCCTGCGCCCAGGTTTGACTGGCACCCTCTCCCTCGACGGGGTCGTGCGGACGGAACTCACCATGGTAGCTCGAAGACGACCTCGCCAGGGGACCTAAGGAACCTCAATGAACGGAACCGGGGCCGTGGCCAGGCACAGGTCTCCGGGAGCAGAGGCCAAAAATCAGAATGTGCAGAATCATCAGGATACCACGGCTGACTCGACGCCCTCGAAAAGAAGATCGAAGGCATGCATCAGGAAAATCGTCTTTTAAGCGACGGGGCTAAATATGCCGTCGACTCGCTCATGAAGCCCTTCACCAAAGAGCTACTCGCCGTCCACGTATCCTCCCGGAATAAGCCCCCGAAAGTCTCACTCTTCGACGGGAAGTCCGACCCCAAGGACCATTTGGACGTGTTCACAGCCGGGATGAGTTTCCAGGACTATTCCGACGCCGCTCAATGCCGCGCTTTCCCCGCCACTCTCATCCTCTCCGGACGAGACTGGTTTTGAGGATTCGTGCCACACTCAAGTTCTACCTTCGATGAGCTGGCCACCTAATTCATCGGCCACTTCATCGGGAACAGACGGCAGAAGCGGACCGTCGATCACCTCTTCACCATAAAGAGCGGGGACAAAGAATCCTTCAAAGGATACGTCACCCACTTATACAACGCCCTACTTGAGGTCCCAGAACACCGGGACGAAACAGTCATTACGGCCTTTAGTACGGGTCTTAGGCATAAGGAGTGGCTACGCTCCTTTGCATTAGCGCAACCTAAGACCATGGCCGAGGTAAAGACCTGGACCGAGCGTGAGATCCTGCTTGAGTCCGAGGTGAACGCCAACCTGCCCCGGACAGAACAGGCTGATCAGAAGAAAAGAGCCCGGGAGGAGAAAAAGAAGATTGAGCGACCAAAGCCCTACTCCCCGAAGTGTCAGGAGTACACCCCGCTCAACGTCTTCCAGACGGTACTGTTGGAGGAGGCTAAGGGCGAGAGGTTCTTCAAACTCCCCCCAGTCTTGAATAGGGCGGCAAAACATACCCGGGGCCCCTACTGCGCTTCCCACTGGTCGTAGGGTCACTCCACCGAGAACTGCAAATAGCTTCGAGACTACATCGAGGTGTTATCCGCTCGGGGCACCTGGCAACGTACTTGCGAGACAAGCGGTAAGCCGACCGTGAGAAAGAGCACCATCCCCTCCCGGCGAGTTGACAATCGTGTAAGTCTACGGTAGCGCCCCGGCTGTCTACAGACGCCAAATGCGGAACAAAAACTTTTAACTGGCGCTATCGTATACTTTAGCCCGGATCTGCCATTATTGCTAAACTAACAAACTGTAAAGAGTGTAGAAAGGTTATACCGAACGATCCGAGTCCTTCGTTCTTCAACCATCATCCCACGCTCCGTTGCAGCTGCTCCGATCTCATCGATCTCCAATCTTCTCGTCCAGGTGGCACCACGTCACTGATTCTTTAAACGGGCTCCCGCACCTGACTCGAGGCAACTCGGTCGTCAAGTTTGCTAAAAGAGACGATCAAGAATGATGTAGAGAATGAGTAGATGACTTTGTCTCACTTCGTCCAAGTCCGTAGACAATCGGTTAACGAAGTTGCCGTGGGAATCGGGTGATGGAATGAAATGAGCTGTGAAATTCCATACACCCCAAAATCTATCATAATCTTTTTACCAGATAAAAACTCAAGTGTGAGAGCGTGTAAGAGGGGGAAAGGGCCAACCATATATATATAGAGAGGGAGGTGATCGTAGGAGCAAAGAGGGTGACCACAAGGATAAATATCATGAACAAATATCCTAAGGTTAAACAAGAAACATTAATGTTAAAGCATGAGTCATTAAAACCTAGTCATCATATAATAAATGCAAAGATGAGTCACCCGCCACCTTATCACCCTAGTCACCATTTCTAGAACCTTCTAGAAGCAAGACTCACCCTCATCCAAGAAAAGATAAATCCGTCTTTAACCGAATGTTAAAAGACGGCTGATAGAAAACTGGAAACTGGCAACTTCCAAAAGTGATCCTGAAACGACTTTCAGGATAACCCCGTAACTGTATAAATATACCCGCATTTGTATTACGACCGAATACAAATGCAACCGAGACAAAGATATTATACCTACTCAAAACAATACTCGGATCCGGCTTAAACCAAAGCCGACCAGTATCATCTGCCCGAAAAATAACACGTGCGTAAACGCACGTGCATTTTCCGAACCCTGCCATAAAACCATACGGCCTCTACAACGTTTAGCCCAAACTTGGGAAAATGTCTGTGGGGAACTCTAATGACTCGTCAGTACCCTGGCAGTGGGTTTAACCACAAACCGTCAGCGGCACTAGCTATGCGTAACGGCTGCCCATGGACTGACCTCAAGGGAGGCCGATGAGCGAACTCATCCAGAAACCCTACTGAGCCTAAAAGTGACAATGTATATACAGTCCGGTCCGTTCGTCAATGAGTATCGCATATCTGCCTAGGGGGCTAGTAACGTCAGACCCCCAATAGCAGTATAAGTCGTGTCGGAGTGTAGCCCAATAACACCCTGAGATACTACTGGAGTACCTACCAGTAAATCTCCTGCCATGGCCATGGACTTTGTGTAATGGCTCTCCTAGACACAGCACGACCTCGCCCCCAATACCGGAAGAGATGAATCCCCTGCCGATCCGCTCACGTGCCTCTATATGGCTCGGGACTGTACCCAAAAACTACCTGTTTGCACGACTCCTTTGAGCCGTGGTAGGGTAGAAATCAAAGCACAGTGGGAACTCACACGAGACAAATGATGACCTCAGGTCGATGAACTAACCTGTACACATGTCACCAGGGAACTGCTATCTGACGATAGGTATAGTACTAACCAGCAGATTCCCGGCGAGTCCTGTCCGGTGTACTCAGGTGTACTCATAACCCAATGAGCACCTGTATACATCTTAGGTGATCCAACTGACACCAGTGGCTTGTGAGACCGGCCACCGCCCCTTGTCGGGGTCTCGACTGTATACACTAGTCTACTCTGGAGTATCGATGCCCTGTCTCGAAACTCCCACGACTAGGGACCACAATTAAGGATATGCATATAAACTACCCAACTCTCACGTATATGATCGCCATCATACTGTTGGTAGTAAAGAAAGATCCTAAGGGCTCTATCAAAGTGTAACATGTAATCAGTCACCTGAACATATACACGACTGATAAAGGCAAACCAGATAGCATACTATCATCTCGAGTAAGACTGTCCTACCGGTATAGATCCTCCGCAATCATTGCAATCACGTACCTGCGATCCAATAATTGACTCTGAGGGCACTATCACCAACAATCTCCCACTTTCACTCAAGGCTAATTATTGCGATGTCGACTACTCACAGCCCGTGTGAAACCGAACATCCAACTCCTCTACTAATCAGTTTCATAAAGCCCGTTTGTAAAACTATTGTGTTCAAGAAATAGCCTCAGTGAGTGGATCCGCCCAGATGTTTCTTTCTATATCTCTCTAAGTCTCAAGTTCGTGGAGAAAGCCATCTCCTGAATTGAGTAATACCTGTCTTAGAATATGTCTGGATATCTAATGGGACCTAGTTCATAAATGAATTCCAAATCCGAACTTCTTAGACTGTATCGATCACTGAACCTAATCAATATCGGGCACCATGCCACCCACAGTATCCTCTTGGACCACCTGTCCATAATACTGCCCCCTTCGTCAGAGGGAAAACTATAACTCTGACAATCACTCTGTCAACCATGTCACCTTTGAAGCCTGGAATGATAATCGTCTCCCGAAGGAGGCTGCCGTCATCAAATCCGTAGAACATGTACTTATGTTCTAAAACTGCTTCCTTATGTTTCTCCAGGATTGGATTAATACAAACTTATTGCATCTAGTGCAAAAACAACATCTGGTGTGGTACTTGACATCTCATGATTGACTCAATTGCCTAAGCAAGTGATCTGTCAATCATGCCCATCCCTCTCCCCTTTTGTCTGTAAGACACCTTTAGAGAGGGTGACTCCATCACCTGCAGGTACACCACCATGGTAGGAGTTACCTATTCTAAAAACCATTAGAATACTGTCAAAGTACCCACATTGGGAAACTACCCAAATCCAGATCTAAAACCATAGATCCAGAAACCAGAATGTCAAATATTATATCCATATCCTATCTGGAGAAACAACTGTGTGACGACCACAGTACAACCGATCGTAGTATAGGAATTTTACTTCCTACTCTGTGTATGTCATCCAGATACCATAACATCACACCCTACTACCTTCTTAACAGATCCATCCTCTATTCTGATGAAGTCAAACCTATGACTGTCACATCAAAATTAGATGATCTATCTCCGCTATAACTGCTCAAGTCTATAAATAGACATAAGCTACTTGCCCACTATACATCTGCTGCTCCCACTGACTACGACAACCCTCCTACCGGGTCTCATAGCCTGAAACAACAGTAGTGTCAAGTCTGGGTAGATAAGAACCTCCCTGTCACCGTCCTTGAGGCTACAGGAGTACCTCTCGGGTGTCTGAGGTTACCCACCATATCTGCGGAGGGGCTATTGGAATGTCAAACCTGATTGAATATATAGGTCCTATTAAATTTTCCGTAATCGTTCGCGGTTCTAGAATCACTTCCAGTTCTACCATACTCCCACTACTGTTTTCAGAAAAAATCCATTTTACTAAAACTGTGGCGAGTCAAGAACAATATCACTATTGATCTTTCAAATGGTAGAATATCAACCCTCGTCATAGCTAGGGTCAACCCACAAACAGCCATTACAGAAACGTGCCCTGAGTTATCCAGAGTCTGGTTTTAAGCAAAAGCTGGACAACTCCCCGTACCTTTACATCTTTTAAGGTACGAACTATTCTATATCTAATATAGAAACTTTGGCACTTATTTAATTGGAACCATATTCAAATCATGCAACTGTCTCCAGTGCATATGAACTTAATGGAAAAGAGGCTAATCAGCATTACTCAACTTAGGAATCCATCCAATTATGAGTAACCTGAAAGAGAAACACGTTTCTCAAAACCATTACTATCATCTGAATACCAATCACAAGAATCTACATCTTCGATCTCTTTGAAGAATCCCGATACTTGTGATGCCTGGTTCTCTACTTTATTCTTATACCCACAACTTCTCAAAACTTATACCTTGTATTTCTACGAAACACTTGTCTAAATACTAGAGAAGTTATAAGTAAACAGAACATAGTATGAGGACCTACCCCTTTGTCCTGATGGACACTTGGACAATATACAATACTCTGTATAAGTCTGCTGAGTTAAACAACTTAAAACCTGTGCGTCGTAGGTTGAAAATTGTACTCTGGCGATTTCCTCAAATATCACCAATTACAACGAATTCCGATATAATGAGGATGATCACCTAATTCCCAATAACTTACTCCCACTCATCATCTGTAAAACCATACAGATATGAGAATGAAACCTGGTAAATACATACCCTTGGAGTAAGTATCTAATTGGGAAAACAGATTTCTTTTAACAATGCACTGAAACATGAAAATGTTTCGTAGGGGTATCTTGGTATTCATAGTAATGCCTCTTCCATAATCAATTCATGACTTCAACCGTATATTTTATTGCCATCTCACCAAATCCCTTTATTTGTCTTTAGTCGTTACCTTCTGTACACCATTGTTAGGCTAAATGGTTTTCTTCCTTCCCTAGCGTTCGGCACCAGCCTATGGTTTGGAAGAAGACTATCCAGTAAGCATAATAGGTGTACCCACCTAAACTAAGGAGTACTCGTATCTTGAGAGAAGGTGATGATAAAAGACAACTGAATAATACCTTATTCCTTTAAAGGTGAAATAGGAGTGGCAATGAATTACGCGGTTTTGGTCGTGAATGAAATCAGTCGCAATTTACTTTGCTCTCTTTCTAATCCCTTTATTTTATCTTTACATATTACCTTCTGCACACCCTACTTAGGCTAATTGGTTTTCTTCACTCCCTACCTTTCGGCACCAGCCTATGGTTTGGAATAAGACTGTCCAATAAGCGTAATAGGTGTACTCTCCTAAACCAAGGAGCCCTCGCAACCTGAGAGAAGGTGATAATAAAAGACAACTGAATAGACCAATTCTATTTCTCCTGAACCTGGATCCATCCTCGAAGAAGTCCCTTCGAGTTCGTATATAACCATACGATGGATCTATCCAATGGAAGTGGATATTCGTAGTAATACGGGTGTTCTGAGAAATTCAAAGGGTAAAAGAAGGAGTGGCAATGACTTATGCAACTCAGACAATCCAAAAGCCAGTATTTTAAGAAGGTGCGGTCAACCTGGTCACTGAGTCATAGTCTAGGGTCGGTCGAAGGTCGCTGCCAAAGAGAGAGAGAAAAGAAACACTCTGCGTGCACTCTAACCTAGATCAGAATGGTTATCACTTTATCTAATCCGGAAACCTCCCACTGTCCTGTCAAATTCTCCTCCAAACCTGAAAGAAGAATCAATCGGGATCACCCGAAGAGTAAACCAACTCATCAGTGGGAATCGGGATCCAACTCTCATCGCATGATAACGTGATGGAATGCATCCACGTTACTCATACTCCAGAAGGTATGCGCATACTTGGCAAGTTTCAGTTTCTTTAGAAACTCCCGATATGATTTTTGCCCCATGCTCTTATAACCTTGGCTTTGGTCAAAATGTCATAAGTCACATGCCAAGTTCTACCCGTCACTATCTTGTCAATTTGAACCCACCCGCACATGCCCCTGACTTTGGCCAATCGGCAGAACGACTGTCCCAAACCAACTCATCTATCTATGCAACAAATGAATACCCAGCAGCTACCAAACACTATGCCTTAACTTTGGCTAAAATGCATAGCTTGAATACTACTGAATACCTAAAAGAAGTGACGGAGGGCTACGGCTGGTTTTTGGCGAAAAACCTTTAACGTAACGAACTTGATATCGCTGAAGGAACCTGATAGCTTTTTAAAATATAGTGGCGAAAACCTTTTGCTAAAGAGGTTACTCCCGGTGAAGGGATCTCGGCTCTTTCCTCGTGGAATGAGGTGCAGGATATTCCACTGAATACCGCGATGCAAAGCAACTTGTAATCGACTATAGTGAAGTTATTACCCTGACGCAAACTTCTGCCCAAGGGGTCAGTCCCGGTGAAGGGATATCGGCCCTTGCCCCGTCGAATGAGGTGCAGGATATTCCACTGAATACCGCTATGCAAAACAAAAGGAAACGTCTTTGCAACAACACTTTTTAAATTTGTTCCAACAACTGCAAACAGGTTTGTATTACTTTGCATTGATCAGAATCAACGCAGTCCCATCAATCGATCACACCAGAAAAGAACGAAAATAAAATGTACGTATATGCCACCCGCTTTCGTCACTGGGTCCCGTCATCACCCATTAGGTTACTTAACTAACGACAGAGCGGGGACTGGACTAGCGCGGGTGTAAAACATATACAACATCTAATAGTATATAAACCAATATACAATAATCGCTCCAGGCGTGATAATATGCAACATTACAGAAAAGTAATAAGAATCACAGAACAATATAGATAATCTGGGATCCCCGGGTTTCACAGAGCCGCTGCTGAAACCCGACGTTCCCCTGTCGTGTGGATAGCCTGTGCAATGAAACCTAGACCCCTACGGATGCGGCAAGTTACCCGTCAAAACCTGAAGCGAGGCAGCCCCCCTACAGCATAGTGAATGGACCACCCTGCACTTCACGGAATCCGGTAAACTTGGGCACCCCTCCTTGGGTCAACCTGTACCCCCTATGAGTGTGGCGAATAGTCAGTCAATTCTAGAGTGGGGCCCCTCTGCCTCTCAAAGCCATGAGATGCAGACCCGTTGCCCCTCAGAACCCGGCTATCCGTGCACTCCGTCACGGGGTAAAACCTAGTACAGAAATGGAAAAATAGTACAACAGGTACATCGACCGCAACCTGGTCGTGCCCCAAAAGAATATTATACAACATGCAGTGACGGCAGTCCACATGTTGGACGCTCGCCCCGCAATATCAAATGTACAAATAAACTCAAACTGCACTACTATTGCACACTGCTATCCACCACGATAAATCCGCAACATCACAGCACAACACAGAATATCAACGCGAATGTCACGTTCGCAAACCCGTCTAAAAGAACTATAGCAATCAGACGCGGTTTACCGATCAAATGACATTCCCGGTCGGAGATATAATGTAAGCACTGTAAACTAACATGTTTAAATTTCGATCGACTAAATATCATGAAGTGGGCCCCACGAACAACTGGTGAACAGTAACAAAATCTGGGCCCAAAAGATATATACCAAAAACCCCAAATTCCGCGGCAGTTTTGTGGAATCACGTGCTCAAATTTGGTCGGTGTGCTTCTAAAACCCTGCACAACTTTCTGTGATATGTAGAATAATTTTAGGACATCATTTAAAATCGACAGAAACTGTGAAAATGTAAAATGCGGTTTTTGATTTCCGGTTCGATCGATATTTTAAACATGTTAGCACAAGTTAGTATAGCAAAATGGTTAGGCTCTGATACCACTGTAAGTCTACGGTAGCGCCCCGGCCGTCTACATACGCCAAATGCGGAACAAAAACTTTTAACTGGCGCTATCGTATACTTTAACCCGGATCTGCCATTATTGCTAAACTAACAAACTGTAAAGAGTGTAGAAAGGTTATACCGAACGATCCGAGTCCTTCGTTCTTCAACCATCATCCCACGCTCCGTTGCGGCTGCTCCGATCTCATCGATCTCCAATCTGCTCGTCCAGGTGGCACCACGTCACTGATTCTTTAAACGGGCTCCCGCCTCTGACTCGAGGCAACTCGGTCGTCAAGTTTGCTAAAAGAGACGATCAAGAATGATGTAGAGAATGAGTAGATGACTTTGTCTCACTTCTTCCAAGTCCGTGGACGATCGGTTAATGAAGTTGCCGTGGGAATCGGGTGATGGAATGAAATGAGCTATGAAATTCCATACACCCCAAAATCTATCATAATCTTTTTACCAGATAAAAACTCAAGTGTGAGAGCGTGTAAGAGGGGGAAGGGGCCGACCATATATTTATGGAGAGGGAGGTGATCGTAGGAGCAAAGAGGGTGACCACAAGGATAAATATCATGAACAAATATCCTAAGGTTAAACAAGAAACATTAATGTTAAAGCATGAGTCATTAAAACCTAGTCATCATATAATAAATGCAAAGATGAGTCATCCGCCACCTCATCACCCTAGTCACCATTTCTAGAACCTTCTAGAAGCATGACTCACCCTCATCCAAGAAAAGATAAATCCGTCTTTAACCGAATGTTAAAAGACGGCTGATAGAAAACTGGAAACTGGCAACTTCCAAAAGTGATCCTGAAACGACTTTCAGGATAACCCCGTAACAGTATAAATATACCTGCATTTGTATTACGACCGAATACAAATGCAACCGAGACAAAGATATTATACCTACTCAATACCATACTCGGATCCGGCTTAAACCAAAGCCGACCAGTATCATCTGCCCGAAAAATAACACGTGCGTAAACGCACGTGCATTTTCCGAACCCTGCCATAAAACCATACGGCCTCTACAACGTTTCGCCCAAACTTGGGAAAATGTCTGTGGGGAACTCTAATGACTCGTCAGTACCCTGGCAGTGGATTTAACCACAAACCATCAGCGGCACTAGCTATGCGTAACGGCTGCCCATGGACTGACCTCAAGGGAGGCTGATGAGAGAACTCATCCGGAAACCCTCTGAGCCTAACAGTGACAATGTATATACAGTCCGGTCCGTTCGTCAATGAGTATCGCATATCTGCCTAGGGGGCTAGTAACGTCAGACCCCCAATAACAGTATAAGTCGTGTCGGAGTGTAGCCCAATAACACCCTGAGATACTACTGGAGTACCTACCAGTAAATCTCCTTCCATGGCCTTGGACTTTGTGTAATGGCTCTCCTAGACACAGCACGACCTCGCCCCCAATACCGGGAGAGACGAATCCCCTGCCGATCCGCTCACGTGCCTCCATATGGCTCGGGACTGTACCCAAAAACTACCTGTTTGCATGACTCCTTTGAGCCGTGGTAGGGTAGAAATCAAAGCACAGTGGGAACTCACACGAGACAAATGACGACCTCAGGTCGATGAACTAACCTGTACACATGTCACCAGGGAACTGCTATCTGACGATAGGTATAGTTCGGCGAGTCCTGTCCGGTGTACTCATAACCCAATGAGCACTTGTATACATCTTAGGTGATCCAACTGACACCAGTGGCTTGTGAGACCGGCCACCGCCCCTTGTCGGGGTCTCGACTGTATACACTAGTCTACTCCGGAGTATCGATGCCCTGTCTCGAAACTCCCGCGACTAGGGACCACAATTAAGGATATGCATATAAACTACCCAACTCTCACGTATATGATCGCCATCATACTGTTGGTAGTAAAGCAAGATCCTAAGGGCTCTATCAAAGTGTAACATGTAATCAGTCATCTGACCTTGTACACGACTGATAAAGGCAAACCAGATAGCATACTATCATCTCGAGTAAGATTGTTCTACCGGTATAGATCCTCCGCAATCATTGCAATCACGTACCTGCGATCCAATAATTGACTCTGAGGGCACTATCACCAACAAATCGGCCAAATCATGGTCGTGTCAGTAGGGGGTACGATGGGAACCGACAAGACTCAGCGTCCCTCACCGATCGGTGGGACTGGCGGCCACCCGAGGAAGAAGGCTAAAGCAGCCGAGCCGATCGTTTTTACCGACGAGGACCTCCACGGTATATCCCTGCCTCACAACAACCCGTTGGTGATCACAGCTCGGGTCCACCGCTATAAAGTGCAAAGGATACTGGTCGACTCAGGAAACTCAGCGGATATTCTCTTTTATGACTGCTTTCTGCGTATGGGACTCACCCCGTCGGACCTAAGGTCTACCGCCCACGTCCTGTCAGGGTTCACTAACCACTCCATCCCGATGGAAGGGGTAATCACTCTCTATTTAACATCGGGGAGGCGGGTCGTACGCGCACCATGCCTGTGGAGTTTATCGTCGCGAGAATCCCATCGGCCTACAACGTCCTCCTCGGTCGCCCGACGCTGAACTCCCTCCGGGCCCAGATATCGACTTACCACCTAGCAATGAAACTCTTGCTCGACCAAGGCGGTATAGGTCGGGCTTATGGGGACCAACGAACCGCAAAGGTTTACTTCACCGCAACATCTACGTCTGAACGTCCAAACAATGACGTTGAGGGCGAGGGTGAAATCAAGGGTTTTCTGGACACTCGAGATGAGCAAAAAGAGGTCCGAGGGACCCCGGTGGAGCCACTAATAGAGGTCCCCTTCATAGAAGGGGACGACGAAAGAACCGTTCAGATCAGGTCTCTTTTGATGGGGACTCAGCGAGACGACCTGGTTCACTTCCTTAGAAACAACTCTGACGTGTTCGCCTGGGCGCCTGCCGACATGCCTGGGATTGAACCCAAAATCATATCTCACAAGCTTAGGGTGGACCCTACGTTCCGACCCGTTCGGCAGAAAAAATGAAGCTTCACCCCGATCAAGCAAAAGGCGATCGAGGACGATGTAGACATGCTTCTCATCTCCAACTTCATTCGGAACGTGCCTTACTCGGAATAGTTAGCGAACGTAGTCATGGTTAAAAAATCAACCGGGAAGTGGCACATGTGCGTCGACTTCACCGACCTCAACAAGGCCAGCCCGAAAGACAACTATCCCCTCCCTCGGATAGATCAACTCGTCGACAGCTCGGCAGACCACGAGCTACTGAGCTTCATGGATGCTTTCTCCGGCTACAACCAGATCCGTATGAATCCGGCAGACGAGGATCTTACCGCATTCACAATGGACCAGGGGGTATACTGCTACAAGGTGATACCTTTCGGCCTCAAAAACGCCGGAGCTACGTACCAACGCTTGGTCAATCGCATGTTCAAGCTGCAGATCGGCAGGAACATAGAAGTTTATGTCGACGGCATGCTCATCAAATCGGTCTCATCGGACGAACACGCCAAGGATCTGGACGAGGCCTTTGACGTCCTCCGCAAATACAAGATGAAACTGAACCCCGCCAAGGGCGCATTCGAGGTCACCGGTGGAAAGTTCCTCGGTTTCATGGTCACCCACCGTAGGATCGAAGCTAACTCGGAGAAAATCAGTGCCATCCTTAACATGGCCGCGCCCACGACTAACGTCGAAATCATGCGGCTGACAGAGCGGGTAGCCGCTCTGAGTCGTTTCATGTCGAGGTCTGGGGAGAAGTGCCTCCCGTTCTTCAAAGCTCAAGGTTCGAGTGGTTGGAAGAGTGCCAGACCGCCTTTATGAAATTAAAGAGGCACCTTGCGACTCCCCCGCGGCTCATCCGGCCAGTTCAAGGAGATGAGCTTGTAGGGTTACTAGGCACTTTAATGAGGTTCTACAAGGCATCAAACATGCCGGATTAAAATTTTAGCCGTGCCGAATAACCCTAAACAAGATCGTTAACTAGAGATTAGGCGAACAAATTTAAGTAAATCACATTTACACTAAGTGAATACGAAAATACAACCTTTGTAGATCGGTCCTTCACTTCTTAAGCTCCTTGATGTAGTCCCTTCGCTGCGATCATCGGACTCCCGGACTCTCGGACGGCACCATGAGAAAATTGCAACGGTATTGCTTGAAGTCTTCGAGGCCGAAGATGATCTACGTCGAGAGAATACGGACTCAAGCTTCTACTTCACTAACCAAAGAATTAGTGAAGCAAACACCCTAAACTAAAGTGCTAGTCTAGTAGAGGATGGTGAGATAGGAAATGGGTACACTTTAGAATTTCATTTCTCACTTTGTATCTCTCTCTTTATCAAACCCTAGAAAGAAAATCTTGAGAAAGAAGAAGATGAGCTCAAATGAGAATGGATAATGATCAAGAGAGAGAGTCATCTAACCATGGTGAGTGAGTATCATATACTTAACTCATGTAGAGACATAACCATGGCTAACTATAGTGGTTGGGTTAACTAATATCTTAAGTAAAACAAAACTAGTGGACTAAGTCAAATGCAACATAAGCTTCATGAAGCTTCATGCATTTATTCTCATTATCCATTTGTTTTTCAATTACTTTAGATATTAAAATCATAATACTATAATAATTATGGTATAAGTCTTATACACCCATCATATATGTATCAACAACCATGATACAATAAAGAACACAAAAAAATATATATATCACATATATATATTAACTTGTGCAATAGTGAGAAAAAATGAATGCTTAAGTGAACCAATGTTAGTTAATGTAAATTAGTATATCACATATACAATTATACACTAAATTATTAAATCAACACTTGACTTAATAATTCGGTTATATCATATATAGCCGACTAACATTCAATGTATCAATTTATCGAACCAACCCTTGATTCGATAACTAGGTTATATCGCATACAACCGATCGATACAAACATCGCGAGAATAGAATACGGTATCACATACACGCATTATTCTTGGTCCCGCACATATCACATATGCGCTCCTATTTCGTTTTGCCTGAGCCAGTACAACCTCTATGTAGGACTCTAAAGACTCGTCAATACGCCGGCAGTAGGTGATGATCATATCAAGCACCCACAAGCCGTCAGCAGTATTAGCTGGACGTAACGGCTACCCGGGTATTGAACGATCAGAAGATCAGCAAGCAAGCCCGCTCCAACTCCTGCAAAATCCTGACAGTGACACTACCGTACAGTCCGGTCTCCTCGTCTGATATGTCGCATATCAAGTCTAGGGGTGGTAAATGTCAGACCCCAATAACTGATAAGTCATGCCGATATGAGGCTCATAACGGGTCGAGAAACTACTGGTAACACTTACCAGTAAATCTCTTAACCAGCCCTGGCCAGGGACTTCCCTATTATGGCCAATCGAGCATAACGCAACATCAACCCCCAATACCTGGAGAGACGAAACCCCTCATATCGCTCATTGCCTCCATGTGACTTGGGACTGTACCCAAAAACCACCGTTTTTCACGCCCTCTTGGACATGGTAAGGTGGAAATCAAAGTACAGTGGGAATCACACAAGACTCTATGACGATATCGGGTCTACAGACTAACCTGTACCAGTGTCACCAGAGAACTGCCATCTGACGTAAGGTATAATATCATCTGGGAGTTCTCGACGAGTCCGTCCAGTGTACCCAGTCTCCACTGAGCACCCGTATATCATCTCTGATGTCAAACACTAATGGATATGGGATCATCCATCGCCCATCTGTATGGGTCGAGAAGGTATACGCTAGTCTACTCTGGTATATCGATGCCCCGTCTCGATACACCCACGACTAGGGACCTTGAAGGATGTACTTATGGACTACCATGTCCCCACTAGTATGATCCGCATATAGTCCAGGTAGTCAAGTACACATCCTAAGGGCTTTACCAACATGTAACAGAGAGACAATCAGTATACACGTTAAGGTAAAGAGTAACCAGATAGCATATTATCTTGTCGAGTAAGAAAGTCCTCCCTATATATGTCCAAGCATCCACTACAATATACATCTCATGTATAGTAATGGCCTCTAGGGCATACATATAACTAACAATCTCCCACTTGCACTAGGGCCATCTGATAACAGTGGTTGTAGTATCTCATACTCAACCATCCCATAACTAGTCTCTCTCTGGGAAAAGGCCTTCGTGAGTGGATCCGCTGTGTTTTCCTCTGAGTCTACTCTCCTGACCTCGATCCCCTGGAGATCAACCATCTCCATGATCAGGTGACACTGCCTTAGAATATGTCTGGATCACTGATGGGACGGGCGTTCCTAGGCATAAGCCACAACTCCATTGTCATACAATGGTAGGAACGAAGTTCATCTCATGAACTAATATACACCCAGACTGCCTCTTTGGTAGTATCTTTGGTAGCGATGTATCAAGCCTTTATCGTCTAGTATGCCACGGAATCTGTCTTGGAACTCTTCCAACATACCGTCCCTTTACTGAGGGGAAAGACAATGCCTGTGACTGACATTCAGACGTCTTTATCACCCTGGAACCCTCCCAGTGATTCTCCCCAGGATCAATTGATACCATCTCACTATAACTAGTGAGAATCCTAACATCCAATTAGATCTATCTCATAGATCCAAAACCCAGGATTTAGTAGGTATCAATTTGATCCTATGTGGAGAATCATTCTGATAAGCAGAGATTGACCGAGCGTAGCATAGGAAACTCCATCCCCATTAAAAGTATGTCATCCACGTACTCTACGAGGATCTCCTCCATACTCTCTACTACCTTTTTGTATATACAAGGTTCATCGACCATTTTGATGAAGTCAAACTCTTTGACTACCACATCAAAACAGACGTTCCAACTCCGCGATGCCTGCTTTATCACATAAAACATCTTGCACACGTTTCCACTGCTCCCACTGTCTATGAAGCCCTCTGACTGTGTACTTATAGACTCTCTCTTCTAAAACAACATTTAGAAAAGCAGTCATGACACCCAACCGCCAGATATCGTAGTCATGGTATGTAGCCGTGGCAAGTTGGATCTGGATGGACTTAAGCATAGCTACTTAGAAAAGGTTTCATCATAATCCATACCTGGTCAATGATGCAAACCTTTAACAAGTGTAGCTTTGAAAGTCTCAACTTTTCTATGTACACCAAGTAATCTTCTCAAGATATACTTGCTCCTGATGGGGATTTAACCCTTCAGATAAAGCAACCAAAGTCCATACTTTGTTGGTGTATAAGGATTCCATCTCAGATCGCTAAGCATCCAGCCATTCTTACAGAGTCACCCTCCAGATGGCCAGCTCGAAACTAGTTGGGTCATCATCTCATGATGCAATCCTTGCTCCCACTGTCATAGAGAAACTGAAGTATCTCTCAGGTGGGTGAGGAACCCTACTAGATCGGCGGAGAGGCTGAGGTTCGTTGGATACTATTGAATCCTTTGGTTCCACCAAATCATCAGCTGCAGTTTGTATAGTTGGAACTCTTTCCAGTTCTATCTCATGTCTACAAATTTCTTCACAAGAAATTTCCTTTCACAAAGGTGGCATGCTGAGAAACAAAACATCTTTTGTTCCTCGTTTTGGTAGAAGATATTCCCTTGCGAATGCTTGGGATATCCAACAAACTTCTACAGAACTGACTTTGCCTCGAGCTTGTCCGGATTTCGCTTTTAGACATAGGCCGGACAACCCCAAATCTTAACAAACTTAAGATATGGGCTCTTCCCTTTCCATATCTCATATGAAGTGGTAGGCAACTGATTTGATCAGAACCCTATTCAATAGGTATGCAACTTCTCCAGTGCATAACTTCCAAAAGGAAATAGGTAACTCAGTAGTACTCATCATAGAGCACACCATATCACATAGGGTGCTATTGCTCCGCCCCGATACACCGACGTGCTGTGGTGTATACGGAGGAGTAATGCTGAGAGAGAATCTCATTCTCCTTTAGAATAATCCAGGAATTCCGTGCTCAAGTATTCTCCTCCTTGATCACATCAAAGGACATAATACTTATACCCGTATTTTGGTTCTCTACTTCTAACTTATATTCTGTGAATATCTCAAAAGGTTCGGACTTGTGTTTCAACAGGAACATATGTCTGAATCTTGAGAGATTATCAGAGAATGTAATGAAGTACAAAGGACCGATCTTGGTATGTATAGACAGGGGACCTTCATACATCAGTATGTATCATCCCAAGAGTTCACTAACTCTTTCTCTGCTTCCTATAAACAGAGCTATAGTCATCTTATCTTTGTGACATGACTGGCAAGTTTCACAAGATGTGAATTCAAACTAATTTAAATATGCATCTTAATGTAACTTGAGCAAGTCGGGTCGCATTGATATGACCTAGTCTACAATACCTCAAGAAAGATTCGTTCATTTCTGAACTCTTTCTCTTGTGTGTGTTCTGTATACTAAGAACTGTAGTTTGATTTAGAACGTCTATGCTTTTAGATAACGTGCCTGAACCGATCAACTTTTGATATAGAAAATGTTCAAAACATTATCCAACAATACAAAATTATATCCTTCTTTACTAATAAAGAGATTGATATGATGTTGTATATCAGGTTCGGTATCTAATAACATTCGTTCAAAATCAATGTATTCTGGTAATACAGGGTGATAGTGACCAACAGACTTGGCTGCAACATTTGCACCGTTTTCTATCTCATGAAACTTATCACCCGTTCTCAGTTCTCTACCTATCTGTAGCCCATGTAATAGATTACATATGCGGGATCCGGATCCGGTATCTCATACCCAGGACGTAAAGGATACTGAGAAACAGTTCTCTGTAATGAACACACCCGAAGATGATGCATCAGCATGCACTTTCTTCGTTTGGGCGGCACGGGAATTCTAGTAATCCCCAATTTCCTGCTCTGTCTTATAACAATTATAAGTTGGAGCGGGACCAACGTTCCCCAGCTCAGTATAACAAGCTGGTTCAGTCAATACATCCGTATTATTATCTTGATTAAGGCGTGATATGGTCGCTACCTGGAGAAAGAGAGAAGAAAACACTCTGCGTGCGCTCTTGCAAGATCAGATTGGTTATTATTTTATCTAATCAGGATGGCTCCCACTGTTTTTATCAAATCTTCCTTCAAACCCTAAAAGGAAAGACAAGACGGGATTAATTACACCCTACAACTTCACCAATCTTTCAGCCATGCCAGTGTCGGTACTTTGAGGGAGGTTCCCCGTGCTTTCGCACGGACCTAATTAAAGTAAACCTCGTTTTCCCAGAGGCGTAACCCCGTTGACACCTTTCTAGACACCTACTTGATCGGCTAATTGTAATGTGTAAAACTCTCCCAGGAGTAACAATTACTCGCAGTGGGTATCGGGATCCAACTATCTCATAGAAGGTATGCAATCTCATTGCAAATTTCAACACTTGAAATTCCCGATAATTTTGCCCCAGTGTCCCATGACCTTGATGCAGGCCAACAAACCATAGTGCGCTAGTCAAGTTCAACCCGTCATTTCTTGATTGAATTAAACCCACCAGCACGACCCTTGACGCAGGCCAACAAAGTCGCACGACTACCCTAATCCAATCTGCATCATATGCATAAGCAGATAAATACTAGTTAGCTACCGCACACTACGCCTTAACGCAGGCCAACAAACGTAGCACAAATACAAAGTAGGACTTATCTGAAATGACGGAGGGCTACGATAGGTTTTTCTGAAAACATATTGCGTAATGAACTTGATATCGTTGTAGAATCAAATGATTTTAAAATGGAGTGTTTTTGAGGCTTTTGCTAGTTTTGCTAAAGAGGTCACTCCCGGTGAAGGGGTCTCGGCTCTTTCCTCGTCGAATGAGGTGCAGGACATATCATATATATCACTTTGCAAAGCAAGAACTAGAAAACCAATCAAAAGACAAACCGAGGGGTGTAGCATCTGCCAGTCATTGCTAAAGGTGTCACTCACGGTGAAGGGATCTCGGCCCTTTCCTTATTGAATAAGGTGCAGGATGTTCTACAAGGAACACCGCGATGCAAAGCAAGAACTGTAGCTACCTGTTTTTGAAAATTCGATTCCACAACATCATTGAGGTTTCTTTTCTTTCATTAATCATATTAATGAAGTCCCATCATTTATGTCACCTAAACATCACAGATAAATATGATGTATACTTATGCCATCCGCATTCGCCTCGATGTCCCCTCGTGCACCGTTAGGTTAGGTAACTAACGATAGAGCGGGGCAGGGCTAGCACGGGTGTAAAACACAAGTAACGTCTATATAATATATCATATATACTATATACAGTATCTATCACATCACATCTAATGATCACATCACAGATATCACAACAGAAGAAACATATGAAACATTGGATATACTAGGACGTCCGTGTTTTATTTTGAGCCTCTATAAAATACGGATTCCACGGTTGCGATGAATAGCCAAACCCACACACCTAGACCCCTACGAGAGCGGCAAGCAACCCTTCTAATTCTAGAGTTAGGAGACCCGGACTCGACTCCTCGAGTTGGTCTCCCACTGGACCCTAGAACCCGGTTACTAGTTCTCTCCTCCTTGGGTCTATCCTAGTGCGGAAAAGTAAATAATATACAAATGGTGACATCAACCTCATCCCCGAAGTGCCCCAATAAAAGAATATTACATACATTTAATTTTACATGAATGAAAATAAAAACCCTCATCTCACATAAAACCCCCGTCTATTCAAAACGCGACAATCCAATATAACATATCCAGCAACACATAACATCACATGTCATCAACGTAAGTAAATATGCGCATCCCAATGGTCGTTGACATATAGCAACGAAACCGACGATATCACATATTACACTTACGGTCGCAGAAAAGAAAGTGTAAAACTACAACAGTTGGAATCCGCAACCTCCTTAGACATCGCATGCCTAACATTTATAATCCCCGCATTTTAGTCTCTATATCGAAAACACTTTTCAATATGTAGTCGGGCAATTCAACAAGATTCCCGATATGCGATCGAATGCTCGTCGCAAACTTTAGTAGACGGCTGCACCCCTGGACGCCGTCGACGAAGTGCACTAAGGCGGAACACCGCTGCCGCGAGCACCCGAACGGATGCTTTCGGCGACGGGGTTCTCCTACAGTCACTTGGTCGGGGCTATGGGGCATGGCTGTCTATTAAGTTTACCCGGCGAGTATCCGCGTACGCTACGTGATTGCGAAGGACTTTTGATCGCATCAAAATTTCATGGCAACCGATCATTTGAGACTAAACTGCTATGTTTATAACATCCAAATTAGTTATCTCATAACTACTTGTGGATTCTAAATATTGTATCACATTCCAGATAAACAGACAATATTAAACTTTCCGATCGAATAAAAAAACACCAAAGTTTTCCCAAATAGTTCTCAACACTTGAGGGGAGTTTAAAAACATCCATCACATGCCACTGTACCAATGGTCCAGCCGTAGAAGGGTCAAGCCCACGCCTCACATGTGGCATGCCGTACTGCCCCAAACCCTAAGGTTCAAAGGGCAGTTCAAGACGGTCACATAATCGATTTAAGGTTTGTTGTCTTCTAGAGGGTCCATCGCGTAACTTGCACGATTTAGACGTTCTTAAACAAACGGAAAAATCCAACACTTGGAAATTTTCCGGGTCGGGAAAAAGTGAGTTATTGATATCCGTTCGAACTTTTTAATACTTTCTAAATATCCGGAAAACACTACGAAATTAAATTTTCCGATCGAATCTACGAATACAAAATAAACCCCAGAATACTCAACATTTGAGTCAGTATTAAAAATACCCAAAAAAATGCAGGAATAACTAATGATATTATTGTACAGAAACCCGTCCCTAATTCTCTTTTCTTGCCGCGGAACTGCAGCACAAAGTGGGTTATTGCCGCGGTTCCGCGGCCACATGGAGGACCTAGGGGCACGTTTTTCATGGTAATTCTTAGAAAACTCTGCTGAATTTTTTAAACATTTTTAATTCGGAAAAAAACCAGATTTCAAAAAATGTACAGAGAGGGGTTTAAAGTGTAGTTTCCGGGTTCGATCGGGGTTTTAACTTCGTAAAAACATCGCCTAATGCTCTAGCTAGACTCTGATACCACTGTAGGGTTACTAGGCACTCTAATGAGGTTCTACAAGGCATCAAACATGCCGAATTAAAATTTTAGCCGTGCCGAATAACTCTAAACAAGATCGTTAACTAGAGATTAGGCGAACAAATGCAAGTAAATCACATTTACACTAAGTGAATACGAAAATACAACCTTTGTAGATCGGTCCTTCACTTCTTAAGCTCCTTGATGTAGTCCCTTCGCTGCGATCATCAGACTCACGGACTCTCGGACGGCTCCATGAGAAAATTGCAACGGTATTGCTTGAAGTCTTCGAGGCCGAAGATGATCTACGTCGAGAGAATACGGACTCAAGCCTCTACTTCACTAACCAAAGAATTAGTGAAGCAAACACCCTAAACTAAAGTGCTAGTCTAGTAGAGGATGGTGAGATAGGAAATGGGTACACTTTAGAATTTCATTTCTCACTTTGTATCACTCTCTTTATCAAACCCTAGAAAGAAAATCTTGAGGAAGAAGAAGATGAGCTCAAATGAGATTGGATAATGATCAAAAGAGAGTCATCTAACCATGGTCAGTGAGTATCATATACTTAACTCATGTAGAGACATAACCATAGCTAACTATAGTGGTTGGGTTAACTAATATCTTAAGTAAAACAAAACTAGTGGACTGAGTCAAATGCAACATAAGCTTCATGAAGCTTCATGCATTTATTCTCATTATCCATTTGTTTTTCAATTACTTTAGATATTAAAACTCTAATACTATAATAAGTATGGTATAAGTCTTATACACCCATGATATATGTATCAACAACCATGATACAATAAAGAACACAAATAAATATATATATCACATATATATATTAACTTGAGCAAAAGTGAGAAAAAATGAATGCTTAAGTGTACCAATGTTAGTTAATGTAAATTAGTATATCACATATACAATTATACACTAAAATTTTAAATCAACACTTGACTTAATAATTCGGTTATATCATATATAGCCCACTAACATGTTAGTTATATGTATGCCCTAGAGGCCATTACTGTACAGACGATGTATATTGTAGTGGATGCTTGGACATATATAGGGAGGACTTTCTTGCTCGACATGATAGTACGCTATCTGGTTGTACTTTATCTAAACATGTACTCCGATTGTCTCTTTTGTTACATGTTGATAAAGCCCTTAGGATTTGTACTCGACTACTGGGACTATGATGAGATCATACTAGTGGGGCCATAGTAGTCTATGAGTACGTCCTATAAACTGTTCCTAGTCGAGGGTGTGTCGAGACAGGGCATCGATACACCAGAGTAGACTAGCGTATACGCATCTTGACCCATATGATGGGCGATGGATGATCCCATATCCATCGGTGTTTGACATCAAGGATGGTGTACGGGTGCTCAGTGGAGACTGGGTACACTGAACGGACTCGCCGAGAACTCCTAGATGGTATATATACCTATTGTCAGATAGCAGTTCTCTGGTGACACTTGTACAGGTTAGTCTGTAGACCCGAGATCGTCATAGAGTCTTGTGTGGTTCCCACTGTGCTTTGATTTCCTCCCTACCACGGCTCTACTGAGTCATGCAAATAGGTGGATTTTGGGTACAGTCCCGAATCATATGGAGACAGTGAGCGATAGGAGGGGTTTCGTCTCTCCCGGTATAGGGGGTTGATGTCGCGCTATGTTTGATCGGCTATAACACCTAAATCCCTGGACAGGGTTCTCGAGGTTTACTGATAAGTGTTATCAGTAGTTCCTCGACCGGTTATGAGCCATAAATCAACATGACTTATAAAGTTACTGGGGTCTGACATTTACCACCCCTAGACTGCATATGCGACGTATCAGACGAAGAGACCGGACTGTACGGTAAGTGTTGCTTACAGGCTCGTAAGGGTTGTGATGAGTTCGCTCGTCGGCCACCTTTTAGTCAATACCTGGTAGCCCGTTATGTATTGGCTTATACCTCTAACGTGCTAGTGGTTAAATCCACAACTAAGGTGTTGACGAGTCTTTAGAGTCCCCCACATTTAGTTACTCAAGTTTTCGGGCGAAAAGATGTAGAAAACCGTAAGTTGTTACGGCAGCCGTAAAGTGTTGCGGCAGGTTTTCGATTATGTTCGGTAATTGTTACAGGAATAATAATCGGAAGAATAATACTGGACGGATACCGGTATTATATTATTGGATTAATGGTATTCGTATTTTTCGGAATTCGTATACGGGTATACGGTATACTGTATACGGAGGAGGGGTATTTTTTACAAAATACCTTCTAGAAGATGCCACCTCATAATGACATAATAATGACATCATTTATTTTGTGAAAATAAATAAGTGAGGTGTAAATTGAAAAGTATAAGCATGATAGAAGTGGATGTACTAATTAAGCATGATACTTCTTTCATAATGCATGCTTTAATTAGTGCTAAATTCTTTTCTTTCTTTTTTCTATCATGCTTAATCTTTTTAATTATAAATAAAATTATTCTCTCCTCCATTTCTTCTTATAAATACCTTCACATGAGATGTGAAATCAAGGCATTCAATTCCTTAACAAAATTATGATAAGTGTATCATAATAAGTTCATAAGAAGAGAGAAAAATGATGGTGATCATTCTTCCTAGCTTTAACCCTCACATGAGATGTGAATCAAAAGCTTAGGATTTCAAGTTAATCCAATTATTCTACATCAAATCTTGGGCGCGTCGGCTAGCCAACTTCGCCCCCGAGTTTCCTCGGTATTGAGGTGGGAGCCCGTAAAAGACGTAGGCGATGTGGTGCCCTTCCGGCGACGAAAGGAGCCGAGGAGTCCACAAAGGAGGAGAAAGTGCCAAGGAGTCACCGAGGAAGATCTACAAAGATTGTAATCTTTCCTCTTAAGTGATAGTTTTACAATTGCATGTGATGCTTAGTTGTATGAATCCCTAAAACTTCTAGCTACGATTCTCGTCGGGGCTAGCTTAGCACCTCTAAAATTTTGATTATGGCATGTGTGATGCCACCGAACCCTTGACAAGGTGCTAGGCCATCCCTACAGTGGTATCAGAGCCAAGCTAGAGCTTTAGGCGATGCGTAGGCGAAATTAAAAGTCCGATCGAACCACGAAACATCAATTTGGACAGCTTTCTGGAAATTTTTTGAAAATTGGATTTTTCCAAATTTAAAGGTCCTAAAAAAATCAGCAGGCAAATCTAAGAATTACCATATAAAAATTTTTAAACGATCCCTCTAAAGCGCGGTGGAAGGGCGGCGAAAACATGGTTTTGGCGGCGCTTTAGCGGCCGTACTGTAGCATCAGGTAAAAATTTTTTGTGCACAGTACCTGATAAATTCTTACTATGCCTCTGAAATATTTAAAACTCACTCAAGTGTTGAGTGTTCTGGAGATAAATTGGTTTTGGTGATTCGATTGGAAAAGTTTAATTTCGTTCAGATTTTCGGTTTTTTAGAACGTGTTAAAATGTTTGAACGAATATTAGAAACACAGTTTTTTCCCGTATTGGAAAAATTCCAAGTGTTGGATTTTTCCCTAGTTCGAAACTTTCGAAAAACGTGCAAGCGTATTTGTGGACACTCTAGAAGAACATAACCATAACTCGATTATGTGACCGTCAAAACTATCACCGAACCTTAGGGTTTGTGGTAGTTTAGCGTTGCCACATGTGAGGCGTTGGTTTGGCCCTTCTACGGTTGGTCCATAAGGGGCTGTGGCATGTTCTAGAAACTTTTGAACTCGGCTCAAGTGTTGTGCAGTTTGGGAAATCTTGGGTGTTTGTTTATTCGATCGAAGAGTTTAACATTGTCTATTTATCTGAAATGTGATACAATATGTGGAATTCATATAGTTAGGCATGAAATACGAAGTATGTGATATTTCGAATTTATGATGTCTAAGGTGATTGTGAATTCCAAATGTTGTAGTTTTTCATTTTATTTTCTGTGACCGTAAGTGTAGTATGTGGTGTATCGCCGTTTTCGTTGCTATACGTCAACGACAATCGGGATACGCATACTTACTTACGTTGATGATATGAGATATTATGTGTTGCTGAAATATGATGAGCAGGATTGTCGCGAATGAATAGCCGGGGGTTTTTATGTGAGATGAGAGTTTTATTTTTCATTCATGTAATAAATCAATTGTATATTATTTACTTTTCCGCATTAGGATAGACCCAAGGAGGGGAGCACAAGTGATCGGGTTCTAGGGTTCAGTAGGAGGCCATCTCGAGGAGTCGAGACCGGGTCTCCTAAACTCTAGAATTGGCAGGGTCACTTGCCACTCTCGTAGGGGTCTAGGGGTGTGGGCTTGGCTATACATCACGACCGTGGAATCCGTATTTTCTATTGTTGGCTCGATACAAAATACGGACATCCTAGATATCCTTTTATATGCTTCTGCTGTTGATATTCTGTAATGTGATTACTTAGTATCTGAGACGAATGGATTATTATTATATATATGATATATAATAAACGTTGCTTATGTTTTGCACCCGCGCTAGTCCAGCCCCCGCTCTGCCGTTAGTTAAGTAACCTAAAGGTGCATGACGGGACCCAGTGGCGAATGCGGATGGCATAAGCGTACGTTCTATTTGCGTTTCTTTTCTGTGATGTTTAGGAAACATAAAAGATAGGAAACAAAAATGATGGGACAACATTAATGTGATTAATATTAAGAGAAAGAAACCTAAAGATGTTGTAGAATCAAACTTTTCGAAAAAAAAGGGTAACTCTAGCTTTTGTTTTGCATAGTGGTATTGTTGAATATCCTGCACCTCATTCGATGAGGAAAGGGCCGAGATCCCTTCACCGGGAGTGACCCCTTTAACGAAACTGGAAAAAGTTACAAAGAACTCGAACTGATTTTATAGTTGATCTTTTGTTGCTTTGCATCGTGGTATTTACATATCCAGCACCTTATTCGATAAGGAAAGAGCCGAGATCCCTTCACCGGGAGTGACCTCTTTAGCAAAATTAGAAAGATACTACAAAACCATTCGACTTTTAAAACTGGAGCTTAAACCACTCCTTCCCACTTGATTCTACAACGACATCAAGTTCAAAACGTTAAAGGTTTTCATAAAAACCATCCGTTGCCCTCCGTCATTTTAGGAAGCAGAGTACTTAGTATTCGTGCTACGTATGTCGACCATAGCCGAGGCGTAGTGTTCGGTAGCTAAGTGATGTATTCCTACAAAGCATATGATGCGATTAGTCAGGACATTCATGTGATTATGTTGATCATAGTCAAGGGTCATGTGGGTGGGTCTGGCTAATCACGAAATGACGGGTAGAACTTGACTAGTACTTATGATATGTTGATCATAGTCAAGGTCATAAGGACTAGGGGTAGAAACCATATCGGGAATTTCAAGAGTTGAAATTTGCAATGAGATTGCATACCTTCTATACGATAGTTGGATCCCGATCTCACTGCGAGTAAGAGTTACTCCTGGGAAAGTTTTACACAAGACAATTTGATGAAATTATAGGGTGTAATTATTCCCGGCTAATCTTACCTTTTAGGGTTTGAAGGAGGATTTGATAAAAACAGTGGGAGACATCTGGATTAGATAAATAACCAATCTAAATCTTGCAAAGAGCATACGCTAAAGTGTTTACTTCTATCTCTCTCAAGATAGTGACCATATCATGCCTTAATTAAGATAATAAATACGGATATATTGACTGAACCCGCTTGTTATATTGAGCTGGGGAACGTTGGTCCCGTTCCAACCTATAATTGTTATAAGACAGAGCAGGAAATAGGGAAATACCAGAATTCCTATGCCGCCCAAACGAAGAAAGTGCATATGATGCATCTCCTTCGGGTGTGTTCATTACAAAGAACTGTTTCTCAGTATCTTTTACGTCCTGGGTATAATGATACCGGATCAGGATCCCACAAATGTAATCTGTTATATGGGCTAAAAGAAAGGTAAATGACTGAGAACGGGTGATAAGTTTCAAGAGTTGGAAATGGTGCAATTGTTGCAAGCCAAGAAGTTGGCAGTTATCACTCTGTATTAAGAATACATTGATTCTGAACAAATGCTATTAGATACCGAACCTGATATACAAAATCATATCAATCTCTTTATTAGTAAAGAAATGATAAAATTTTGTATTGATGGATAATGTTTTGAACATTTCCTATATCAAGTGTTGATCGGTTCAGGCACGTTATCTAAAAACATAGACGTTCTAAATCAAACTACAGTTTTCAGTATACAGAACACACACAAGAGGAAGAGTTCAGAAATGGACGGATCCTTCTTGAGGCATTGTAGACTAGGTCAAATCAATGCGACCCGGCTGGCTGAAGTTACATTTTAGATGCATATTTAAACCATTTTGAATTTACATCTTGTGAAACTTGCCAGTCATGTCACAAAGATTGAATGACCATAGCTCTGTTTGTTGGAAACAGAGAGAGTTAGTGAACTCTTAGGATTGATACATGATGATGTATGAAAGGCCCCCTGTCTACATATGCCATGACTGGTTCTTTGTACTTCATTATTTTCTCTGATAATCTCTCAAGATTCAGATATATGTTCCTGTTGAAACATAGGTCCAAAGCTTTTGAGATATTCACAGAATATAAGTTAGAAGTAGAGAACCAAAAACGGGTATAAGTATTATGTCCTTTGATGAGATCAAGGAGGAGAATACTTGAGCATGGAAATCCTGGACTATTCTAAAAGAGAATGAGATTCTCTCTCAGCATTACTCCTCCGTATACACCATAGCACGATGGTATATCGTGGCGGAGCAATTGCACCCTATGTGATATGGTGTGCTCCATGATGAGTACTACTGAGTTTCCTATTTTCCTTTTGGGAGTTATGCACTTGCGAAGCTGCATACCTATTGAATAGGGTTCCAATCAAATCAGATGCCTACTACTCCATATGTGATATGGTATGGGAAGAGCCCATCTCTTAAAGATGTTAAGATTTGGGGTTGTCCGGCCTATGTCTAAAAAACCTAAATCCGGACAAGCTCGAGGCAAAGTCAAAACTGTGGAAGTTTGTTGGATATCCCAAGCATTAGCAAGGGAATATCTTCAACCTATCAGAAGAACAAAAGTTGGTTTGTTCCTCAGCATGCCACCTTTATGAAAGGGAATTTCTTGTGAAGAAATTAGTGGTCATGAGATAGAACTGGAAGGAGTTCCAGCGACAGCAAATGATTTGGTAAAACCAAAAGATTCAATAGACACTAACGAACCTCAGCCTCTCCGCCGATCTAGTAGGGTTCCTCACCCACCTAAGAGATACTTTGGTTTCTCTATGACAGTGGGAGCGAGGATTTCATATTACCCCAGCGTTTCCCGAGACCGGAAGGTATTCCGGCGGGTTGTAGTCCTCGCGAGGGGGCATGCGTAGAAAGTAGCGTCTGAGGGACCCGTTGGCGCCACGGCAATCCCATGGGATGGGGTTGCTTACTGACCAAAGTGGTATGACCTAACTAGTTTCAAGCAGACCATCAGGAGTGGGACTCTATAAGAATGGCTGGATGATTAGCGATCTGAGATGGAATCCTTATACACCAACAAAGTATGGACTTTGGTTGCTTTATCTGAAGGGTTAAAACCCCATCAGAAGCAAGTATATCTTGAGAAGATTACTTGGTGTACATGGAAAAGTTGAGACTTTCAAAGCTATGCTTAAGTCCATCCAGATCCTACTTGCTACTGCTACATACCTTGACTGCGATATCTGGTGGTTGGGTGTCATGACTGCTTTTCTAAAAGAATTTTTAAAAGAGCGCGTCTATAAGTACACAGCCAGAGGGCTTCGTAGACAGTGGGAGCAGCGGAAAAGTGTGCAAGATGTTTTATATGATAAAACAGGCATCTCGGAGTTGGAACATCTGTTTTGATGTGGTAGTCAAAAAGTTTGACTTCATCAAAATAATAGATGAACCTCGTATATATATAAAAGATGGTAGGGAGTATGGTAGTGATCCTCGTAGAGTACGTGGATGACATACTCTTGATAGGGAAGGAGTTTCCTATGCTACACTCAGTCAATCTCC
The DNA here is from genome assembly GCA_030015575.1 of Agapanthus africanus. Classification (NCBI taxonomy): domain Eukaryota; kingdom Viridiplantae; phylum Streptophyta; class Magnoliopsida; order Asparagales; family Amaryllidaceae; genus Agapanthus; species Agapanthus africanus. Next base: position 391,458,954 of record JASDDO010000012.1, on the reverse strand, counting down.
TCTTATTATAAAGATTCTCCATATAGGATCAAAGGTGATACCTCCTAAATCCTAGGTTTTGGATCTATGAGATAGATCTAAATGGATGTTAGGATACTCACTAGTTGTAGTGAAATAGTATCAATCGATCCTGGGGAGAATCACTGGAGTGGTTCCAGGGTGATAAAGACGACAGAATGTCAGTCGCAGTCATTGTCTTTTCCCTTAGTAGAGGGACGGTATGTTGGAAGAGTTCCAAGCTAGATACCGTGACATACAAGAAAGGCAAGATACGCCATTATTAAAGATGCTACCAAAGATAAAAATCTGGATATATATAAAAGTTCATAAGATGAATTTCGTTCCTACCATTGTGTGACAATGAGGTTGTATCTTTAGCCAAGGAACTACCGTCCCATCAGAAATCCAGATATATAATTCTTAGGCAGTATCACCTGATCATAGAGATGGTTGATCTCCAGAGAGATCGAGGTTAGGAGAGTAGATACAGAGGAAAACAGAGCGGATCCACTCACTAAGGCTTTATTCCCAGTTGAGACTTTTATGGGATGGTTGAGTATGAGATACTTCAAACACAACTGATTGTTTGGTATAGGATACCACAACAGATGGCCCTAGTGCAAGTGGGAGATTGTTAGTTATATGTATGCCCTAGAGGCCATTACTGTACAGACGATGTATATTGTAGTGGATGCTTGGACATATATAGGGAGGACTTTCTTGCTCGACATGATAGTACGCTATCTGGTTGTACTTTATCTAAACATGTACTCCGATTGTCTCTTTTGTTACATGTTGATAAAGCCCTTAGGATTTGTACTCGACTACTGGGACTATGATGAGATCATACTAGTGGGGCCATAGTAGTCTATGAGTACGTCCTATAAACTGTTCCTAGTCGAGGGTGTGTCGAGACAGGGCATCGATACACCAGAGTAGACTAGCGTATACGCATCTTGACCCATATGATGGGCGATGGATGATCCCATATCCATCGGTGTTTGACATCAAGGATGGTGTACGGGTGCTCAGTGGAGACTGGGTACACTGAACGGACTCGCCGAGAACTCCTAGATGGTATATATACCTATTGTCAGATAGCAGTTCTCTGGTGACACTTGTACAGGTTAGTCTGTAGACCCGAGATCGTCATAGAGTCTTGTGTGGTTCCCACTGTGCTTTGATTTCCTCCCTACCACGGCTCTACTGAGTCGTGCAAACAGGTGGATTTTGGGTACAGTCCCGAATCATATGGAGACAGTGAGCGATAGGAGGGGTTTCGTCTCTCCCGGTATAGGGGGTTGATGTCGCGCTATGTTTGATCGGCTATAACACCTAAATCCCTGGCCAGGGTTCTCGAGGTTTACTGATAAGTGTTATCAGTAGTTCCTCGACCGGTTATGAGCCATAAATCAACATGACTTATAAAGTTACTGGGGTCTGACATTTACCACCCCTAGACTGCATATGCGACGTATCAGACGAAGAGACCGGACTGTACGGTAAGTGTTGCTTACAGGCTCGTAAGGGTTGTGATGAGTTCGCTCGTTGGCCACCTTTTAGTCAATACCTGGTAGCCCGTTATGTATTGGCTTATACCTCTAACGTGCTAGTGGTTAAATCCACAACTAAGGTGTTGACGAGTCTTTAGAGTCCCCCACATTTAGTTACTCAAGTTTTCGGGCGAAAAGATGTAGAAAACCGTAAGTTGTTACGGCAGCCGTAAAGTGTTGCGGCAGGTTTTCGATTATGTTCGGTAATTGTTACAGGAATAATAATCGGAAGAATAATACTGGACGGATACCGGTATTATATTATTGGATTAATGGTATTCGTATTTTTCGGAATTCGTATACGGGTATACGGTATACAGTATACGGAGGAGGGGTATTTTTTACAAAATACCTTCTAGAAGATGCCACCTCATAATGACATAATAATGACATCATTTATTTTGTGAAAATAAATAAGTGAGGTGTAAATTGAAAAGTATAAGCATGATAGAAGTGGATGTACTAATTAAGCATGATACTTCTTTCATAATGCATGCTTTAATTAGTGCTAAATTCTTTTCTTTCTTTTTTCTATCATGCTTAATCTTTTTAATTATAAATAAAATTATTCTCTCCTCTATTTTTTTCTTATAAATACCTTCACATGAGATGTGAAATCAAGGCATTCAATTCCTTAACAAAATTATGATAAGTGTATCATAATAAGTTCATAAGAAGAGAGAAAAATGATGGTGATCATTCTTCCTAGCTTTAACCCTCACATGAGATGTGAATCAAAAGCTTAGGATTTCAAGTTAATCCAATTATTCTACATCAAATCTTGGGCGCGTCGGCTAGCCAACTTCGCCCCCGAGTTGCCTCGGTATTGAGGTGGGAGCCCGTAAAAGACGTAGGCGATGTGGTGCCCTTCCGGCGACGAAAGGAGCCGAGGAGTCCACAAAGGAGGAGAAAGTGCCAAGGAGTCACCGAGGAAGATCTACAAAGATTGTAATCTTTCCTCTTAAGTGATAGTTTTACAATTGCATGTGATGCTTAGTTGTATGAATCCCTAAAACTTCTAGCTACGATTCTCGTCGGGGCTAGCTTAGCACCTCTAAAATTTTGATTATGGCATGTGTGATGCCACCGAACCCTTGACAAGGTGCTAGGCCATCCCTACATAACATTCAATGTATCGATTTATCGAATCAACCCTTGATTCGATAACTAGGTTATATCACATACAACCGATCGATACAAACATCGCGAGAATAGAATACGGTATCACATACACGCATTATTCTCGGTCCTGCACATATCACGTATGCGCTCCTATTTCATTTTGCCTGAGCCAGTACAACCTCTATGTAGGACTCTAAAGACTCGTCAATACGCCGGCAGTAGGTGATGATCATATCAAGCACCCACAAGCCGTCAGCGGTACTAGCTGGACGTAACTGTTGGAGATAGTGCCCTCGAAGTCAATTATTGGATCACAGGCACATGATTGCAATGATTGAGGGAGGACCTATTCCGGTAGGGCAGTCTTACTCAAGATGATAGTCTGTTATCTGGTTTATCTTTATCATCGTGTACTGCTTTAGGTGACCTTACAGGTCTCTATTACACGTTGATAGAGCCCCTAGGATTTTTTCTTGACTGCCAGCAGTATGAGGGCGATCATATACGTGGGAGCTGGTAGTCTATAAGCACATCCTTAAAAGGTCCATAGTCATGGGAGTTTCGAGACAGGGCATCGATACTCCAGAGTAGACTAGTGTATACAGTTGAGACCCCGACGAGGGGCGGTGGCCGGTCTCACAAGCCACTGGTATCAGTTGGTTCACCTAAGATGTATACAGGTGCTCATTGGGTTATGAGTACACCGGACAGGATTCGCCGGGAACATGCTAGTTGGTCTTATACCTGACGTCAGATAGCAGTTCCCTGGTGACATGTGAGCAGGTTAGTTCATCGACCTGAGATCGTCATTTGTCTCGTGTGAGTTCCCACTGTGCTTTGATTACTACCCTACCACGCTCAAAGGAGACGTGCAAACAGTTTTTGTTGGGTACAGTCCCGAGCCACATGGAGGCAGTGAGCGGATCTGCAGGGGTTCGTCTCTCCCGGTATTGGGGGTGAGGTCGCGCTGTGTCTTGGAGAGCCATTACACGAAGTCCTTGGCCAAGGCAGGAGATTTACTGGTAGGTATTCCAGTAGTATCTCAGAGTGTTCTGGGCTGATCTCCGACACGACTTGTACTGCTTTTGGGGGTCTGACTTTTACCAACCCCCTAGGCCCGCCATGCGATGCTCATAGACGAACGGACCGGACTGTACGGATATTGTCACTGACAGGCTCAGTTGGGTGTCAGGATGAGTTCGCTCACAGACGTCCTTTTTGGTCAATAGCTGGTAGCCCGTCACGTATGGCTAATACCTCTGACGTGCTCGTGGTTAAATCCACAGCCATAGTATTGACGAGTCTTTAGAGTCCCCCACAGACAGTTGCTCAAGTTTCGGGCGAAACGCTGTAGAGGCCGTATGGAGATATGGCAGGGTTCGATCATATACGTGCGGTATTGCACGGATCATGATTGGACGGATAATACTAGCGGGCTTTGGTTTAAGCCGGATCCTAGTATTGTACAGTGTAGATTTTGTCTCAATGCATTTGTATTTCGGTTGGAATACAAATGCGGGTATGTATATACAGTAGCGGGGTTTCCTGTAATTTATTACGGGATCAGTTTTATGAAGTTGCCAGTTTGCTTTCCGTTTCGGCCATATTTCTTTGTAACTTTCATTGGCTGAAAATTGGTGGAGGAGGGCTTATTTGCATTTGTGCAAATAAGCATTTTGGAGGGTTGTCCTTGCATATTGTAGTGTCATGATGGTGGCACCATCTCTTGACTTTCTTGACTCTATGATTGCTTGACTTTGGATGTGATGATGGTTGATTTAGAGTGAGGGTTTGTTATGTGATGATTATTTCTCATGATAACCTTTCTCTCTCTCTTTGATTATTGGCTCACACTCATTCCTTTGATACACAATCACTCCCTCTTCTCATTCTCAATGAGCCATGGCCGGCCAAGGAAGATGGTGGCTGTCCCAAATTCTAGTAGTGGGATTTTTGCTCTTTTGTCTTCACAAAAAATCCTAAAGCTCCATCCAAAAAGTTGATATCTCATTCCTCCACAAAAGGGCAACTTCTAGTGACCCCAAATGAGACATAGCACTACACTACATTCTACAGCAAATCTTGGGCACGTCGACTCGCCAACTTCATGCCCGAGTTGCCTCGGTCCAGAGGTGGGAGCCCGTAAAAGAAGCCGGCGAAGTGGTGCCCTTCCGGCAACGTGATGGAGACCGGAGATTCTGCGGGGAGATCGGGACGACGACGAGAAGACCGAAGGACACGGATCGCTCGGTATATCTCTCTACCCGTTCTTTAGTTAGATAGGATTAGATTAATGGCACAATCCAAATTTTAGTGCGCGGTGGTGCCGGTTTAAAAAGTTAAAGTAAATCATCGCTTCCGCATTTTGGCCTCGGATTGACGGCCGGGGCGCCGCCGTGCACTTACAGTGGTATCAAAGCCAGGCCATTAACCTAGTCTAGCTTACACTAGTATGTTTAAAGCTTCGATCGAACAAATATTCCAAAACCGTATTTTTCATGTGCATCAGTTTCTGTCGAATTTTTTTTGGCTCCAAAATTTTTTCAGTGTGTTGGAGAATGACATGCAGGGAGTTCTAAGAGCTCTGTAAAAATTTGGTCACCTTTTGTTACTGTTCAGCCCCGGAACCGCGGCCAAAGCCTTGCTTGGGCCGCGGTTCCGCCACCACTTAGCCTCCTCACTGGACCAATTTTTTACAGAGGGTCTTGGACAAGGAAATTGGGGTTTTGGCATATTCTTTTTGGGCCCAGAATTTCTTTAAGTGCTACAGTAGTGCTTGGGGGCCCACTTCGGAAAATTTGATCGATCGAAAATTTTAAACACATTAGTTCACAGTATTTACATTATATCTGCGACCGTGAATGTCACTTGATCGGTAAATCCTGTCTAACTGCTATAGCCCGGTTAGACGGATTTGCGAACGTGACATTCACGTTGATGTTCTGTGTTGTGCTGTGATGTTGCGGATTGTCGTAGTGGATAGCCTGGATGCAATGGTAGTACAGTTTTGTTTTATATGTACATTTGATATTGCGGGGCGAGCGTCCGACATGTGGACTGTCGTCACTGCCTGTTTGTATATTATTCTTTTGGGGCACGACCGAGGTGAGGTCGATGTACCCGTTGTATGTATATTTTACTTTCTGTACTAGGATTACCCCGCGGAGGGGTGCACGGGTACCCAGGTTCTAGAGGGCAACGGGCCCGCATCTCATGGCATTGAGACGGAGGGGGCTTTACTCTATAGGTGGCGGGCTATTCGCCGCACTCGTATGGGGTACAGGTTGACCCAGGAGGGGTGCCCAAGTTACCGGATTCCGTGAAGTGCTGGGTGGTCCATTCACGTTGCTGAAGGGGGCTGCCTCGCTTCAGGTTTTGGCGGGTAACTTGGCGCGCCCGTAGGGGTCTAGGATTTCATTGCACAGGCTATCCACACGACCAGAGGAACGTCGGGTTTCAGTAGCGGCTCTGTGAAACCCTGGGATCCCAGATATCTGTATTGTTATGTGATGCTGTACATTTCTGTAATGTTGCATTTTATCACGCCTTGAGCGAAATATTATATATTGATATATATACTAGTAGATGTTGTATATGTTTTGCATCCGCGCTAGTCCAGTCCCCGCTCTGTCGTTAGTTAACTAACCTAACGGGTAATGACGGGACCCAGTGGCGAATGAGGATGGCATATACGTACGTCATTATTTTCGTTCTTTATTAGTGTGATCAATTGATAGGACTGCATTGATTCGGATCAATGCAAGTTAAAAACAAACCTATTCTGATGTTGTTGAAACAATTTTTCAAAAAGCTGTTATTGCAAGGGCGTTCTCTTTTGTTTTGCACAGTGGTATTCGGTTATGAATATCCAGCACCTCAGTCGACGAGGCAAGGGCCGAGATCCCTTCACCGGGAGTGACCCCTTGGACAGAAGTTTGCGTAGCAATAACTTCACTATAGTCGATTACTTTTGCTTTGCATCATGGTATTCAGTTGGAATATCCTGCACCTCATTCTACGGGGAAAGAGTCGAGATCCCTTCACCGGGAGTGAGCTCTTTAGCAAAGGTTTTCGTCACTATATTTTTAAAAGCTATCCGGTTCCTTCAACGATATCAAGTTCATTACGTTAAAGGTTTTTCGCCAGAAACCATTCGTAGCCCTCCGTCGTTTCACATGGATAGTCAATAAGTATTCAAGCTATGTTTGTTGGCCAAAGTCAAGGCATAGTGATTGGTAGCTATTGGGTATTCATGTGCAGCATAGATAGATGCGTTGGTTTGGGGCAGTCGTATAGCCTTGTTGGCCAAAGTCAAGGGCTTGTGCGGGTGGGCTCAAATTAACCTGGAGAATGACGGGTAGAACTTGACATGTGACTTATGATTTGTTGGCCAAAGTCAAGGTCATAAGAGCATGGGGAAAAAATCACATCGGAAGTTTCTAAAGAAACTGAAACTTGCCAGATATGCGCATACCTTCTGGAGTGTGATAACGTGAGTGGATTCCGTCACGTTATCATGCGATGATAGTTGGATCCCGATTCCCACTGATGAGTTGGTTTACTCCTCGGGTGATCCCGACTAATTCTCCTTTCAGGTTTGGAGGAGAATTTGACGGTACAGTGGGAGGTTTCCAGATTAGATAAATTGGTAACCATTCTGATCTAGGTTAGAGTGCACGCTGAGTGTTTCTTTTCTCTCTCTTTTTGGCAGCGACCATTGACCCGACCCTAGACTATGACTCAGTGACCAAGTTGACGGAACCTTCTTAAACACTGGTTTTTGGATTGTCAGAGTTGGAAACCTCATTGCCACTCCTACTTTTACCCTTTTCTCTAGGACACCCCGTATTACTACGAACGTCCACTTCCATTGGACAAAACCATCGTATGTTTATATATGAACTCGAAGGAATTTATTCGAGGATGGTTTCCGGTTCTGGAGAAAACGAATAGGACTATTCAGTTGTCTTTCCCTTTTACCTTCTCTCAGGTTACGAGTACTCCTTGGTTTAGGAGATAGTACACCTATTACGCAAATTGGATAGTCTTCTTCCAAACCTTAGGCTGGTGCCGAACGGTGGGGAATGAAGAAAACCAATTAGCATAACGATGGTGTGCAGAAGATATTAAGTAAAGACATATCAAGGGATTAGTTAGAGGGCAAAGTAAATTGCGACTGATATTCACGACCAAACCAGGTATTTCATTACCACTCCCACTTCACCTTTGTATTTCTCCAGGACACTCCGTATCACTACGAAGATCCACAGTTTATTGGATACTCCATCGTATGGTTATATACGAACTCGAAAGGAACTTGTTCCAGTTCGGGGATGGAATCTGGTTCAGGAGAAATAGGAATAAGGTTTATTCAGGTGTCTTTTATCTTCAGCTTCTCTCACATTGCGAGTGTTCATAGGATTAGGACAGTACACCCATTATGCTTAATGGATAGTCTTCTTCCAAACCATAGGCTGGTGCCGAACGGTAGGGAAGGAAGAAAACCATTTGGCCTAAAGGGGTGTACAGAAGGTAAAGACTAAAGACATATGAAAGGATGTAAAGAGATGGTATAGAATTATACGGTTACAGTTGTGAGTCTGGATAATGGAAGAGGCATTACTAGGAATACCCGGATACCCCTACGAAACATTTCAATGTTTCAGTTTCACTGTATACTGTTAAAAGAAAACTGATTTCCCAATTAGTCCTTACTCCAGGGTATGTATTTACCAGGTTTGATTCTCACATCTGTATGGTTTCACAGATGATGAGTTGGAGTAAGTTATTGGGAATTGGGTGATCATCCTCATTATATCGGGATTCGTTATAATCGGTGATATTTGAGGAAGTCACCTGGGTTGTTTGCCGGACGGCAAATATTTGGTTTTGAATATCCGTTGTTATGCACCATTTTCAAATTGATATATCTGTACGTCTATTTTTATAGAGTGAGATATACCTTTTTGAAATTATGTCGATGACATTTACCTATATCAGTTGATGGTTAAGGTAAGGAACATTAAACAGCGGTGTAATTCTTCTTAACCATAAGTACAGTTTTCAACCTACGACACACAAGGATTGAGTTATCAGACTTAAGGGACTTATACAGAGGATTGTATATTGTCCTGTGTCCATTAGGACAGAGGGGTTGGTCCTCGTACTATATTCGGTTTACTTATGACTTCTCTAGTTTTTAGACAGGTGTTTCGTAGAAACGCAAGGTCCGAATTTTGAGAAGTTATAGGTATAAGATTAAAGTAGAGAACCAGGTATTGCAAGTATCAGGATTCTTAAAGGTTATCGAAGATATAGATACTTGTGTGCGGTATTCAGTTGATAGTAATGATTAAGAGAACTTGCTTCTCTTTCAGGTTACTCATAATTGGAAGCCCTCCTAAGTTGAGTAACGCTGATCGGCCTCCTTCCATTTAATTGACATGCACTGGAGACAGCTGCATGATTTGAAACTGGTTCAATTAAATCAGTGCCTCTGGTCCTATATTGGATATAGAACAGTTCGTATCTTAACGATGTTAAGGTACGGGGAGTTGTCCGGCTTATGCTTAAAACCAGACTCTGGATAACTCAAGGCACGTTTCTGTAATGGCTGTTTGTGGGTTAACCCAGGCTATGACGAGGGTTGATTTTCTACCATCTGGAAGATCAATAGTGATATTGTTCTTGACTCGCCACAGTTTTAATAAAAATGGATTTTTTCAGAAAACAGTAGTGGGAGTACGGTAGAACTGGAAGTGATTCCACAACCGCAAACGATTACTGAAAATTTGATAAGAACCTAAAGATTCAATCTGATTTGACGTTCCAATGGCCACTCCGCAGATACGGTGGGTAACCTCAGGCACCCGAGAGGTACTCCGGTAGCCTCAAGGACGGTGACAGGGAGGTTCTTGTTTACCCAAACTTGCCATTGCTGTTGTTCCAGACTGTGAGACCCGGCAGGAGGATGAGTATAGCGTCGTTCTAAACTGGCTTCAGAAGTGTACGTGTATATGACTCTGCCAGAGGGTTGTCGTAGTCAGTGGGAGCAGCGGAAGCATTGGTGGACAAGTGGCTTATGTCTATTTATAGACTAAAGCAGATATAGCGGAGATAGATCATGTATTTCTGATGTGACAGTCATAGCTTTGACTTCATCAGAATAGGGGATGGATCTGTTAAGAAGGTAGTAGGGTGTGATGTCCTGGTATTTGGATGACATACACAGAGTAGGAAGTGAATTTCCTATACTACGGTCGGTTAAACTTTGGTTGTCACACAGTGGTTTCTCCACATGGGACTTGGATATTATATCATACATCCTGGTTACTGGATCTCTGGTTTTAGATCTAGATTTGGGTGGTTTCCCAATCAGGGTACTTAGACAGCATTCTAAGGGTATTTATAATGGACGACTCTTGGCATGGTGGTGTACCTGTAGGTGATGGAGTCACCCTCTCTAAAGGTGTCTTACAGACTAAAGGGGAGAGGGATGTGCATGATTGGCAGATCACTTGCTTAGGCAATTGAGTCAATCATGAGATGTCAAGTACCACACCAGATGTTGTTTTTGCAGTAGGTGCAATAAGTTGATATTGATCTAATCCTGGAGGAACATTAGGAAGCAGTTTTAGAACATAAGTGGATGTTCTAGGGATATGATAACGACAGCCCCATTCGGGAGAAAGTTATCATTCCAGGCTTCCAAGGTGACCTGGATGACAGAGAGGTTGTCAGAGTTATAGTTTTCCTTCTGACGAGGGGCAGTATTTTGGATAGGTGGTCCAAGGGGATACTGAGGGAGGCATGACGCAGGATACTGATTAAGTTCAGTTGACGATACAGTCTAAGAAGTTTGATTTGGAGTTCATTTATGAGCTAGGTCCCATCAGATATCCAGACACATTCTAAGATAGGTATTGCTCATTTCGGGAGATGGCTTTCTCCGCGAACTTGAGATATAGAGAGACATAGAAAGAAACATCAAAGCGGATCCACTCAATGAGGCTATTCCTCAAACGCAATAGTTTCGCAAACGGGTTTTGTGAGACTGACTAGTAGAGGAGTTAGGTGTTCGGTATCACACGGGCTGTGAGTATGCGACATCGCAATTATTAGCCTTGAGTGCAAGTGGGAGATTGTTGGAGATAGTGCCTCAGAGTCAATTATTGGATCACAGGCACGTGATTGCAGTGATTGAGGGAGGACCTATTCCGGTAGGGCAGTCTTACTCAAGATGATAGTATGATATCTGGTTTATCTTTATCATCGTATACTGCTTTAGGTGACCTTACACGTCGCTATTACACATTGATAGAGCCCCTAGGATTCTTTCTTGACTGCTAGCAGTATGAGGGCGATCATATACGTGGGAGCTGGTAGTCTATAAGCACATCCTTAAAAGGTCCCTAGTCGTGGGAGTTTTGAGACAGGGCATCGATACTCCGGAGTAGACTAGTGTATACAGTCGAGACCCCGACGAGGGGCGATGGCCGGTCTCACAAGCCACTGGTGTCAGTTGGTTCACCTAAGATGTATACAGGTGCTCATTGGGTTATGAGTACACCGGACACGACTCGCCGGGAACATGCTAGTTGGTCTTATACCTGACGTCAGATAGCAGTTCCCTGGTGACATGTGTGCAGATTAGTTCATCGACCTGAGATCGTCATTTGTCTCGTGTGAGTTCCCACTGTGCTTTGATTACTACCCTACCACGTTCAAAGGAGACGTGCAAACAGGTTTTAGTTGGGTACAGTCCCGAGCCACATGGAGGCAGTGAGAGGATCTGCAGGGGTTCGTCTCTCCCGGTATTGGGGGTGAGGTCGCGCTGTGTCTAGGAGAGCCATTACACGAAGTCCTTAGCCAAGGCAGGAGATTTACTGGTAGGTATTCCAGTAGTATCTCAGGGTGTTCTGGGCTGATCTACGACACGACTTGTACCGCTTTTGGGGGTCTGACTTTTACCAACCCCCTAGGCCCGCCATGCGATGCTCATAGACGAACGGACCGGACTGTATGGATATTGTCACTGACAGGCTCAGTGGGGTGTCAGGATGAGTTCGCTCACAGACGTCCCTTTAGGTCAATAGCTGGTAGCCCGTCACGTATGGCTAATACCTCTGACGTGCTAGTGGTTAAATCCACAGCCATAGTATTGACGAGTCTTTAGAGTCCCCCACAGACAGTTGCTCAAGTTTCGGACGAAACACTGTAAAGGCCGTATGGAGGTATGGCAGGGTTCGATCATATACGTACGGTATTGCACGGATCATGATCGGACGGATAATACTAGCGGGCTTTGGTTTAAGCCTGATCCTAGTATTGTACAGTGTAGATTTTGTCTCATTGCATTTGTATTTCAGTTGGAATACAAATGTGGGTATGTATATACAATAGCGGGGTTTCCTGTAATTTATTACGGGATCAGTTTTATGAAGTTGCCAGTTTGCTTTCCATTTCGGCCATATTTCTTTGTATCTTTCATTGGCTGAAAATTGGTGGAGGAGGGCTTATTTGCATTTGTGCAAATAAACATTTTGGAGGGTTGTCCTTGCATATTGTAGTGTCATGATGGTTGCACCATCTCTTGACTTTCTTGACTCCATGATTGCTTGACTTTGGATGTGATGATGGTTGATTTGGAGTGAGGGTTTTTTATGTGATGATTATTTCTCATGATAACCTTTTTCTCTCTTTTTGATTATTGGCTCACACTCATTCCTTTGATACACACTCACTCCCTCTTCTCATTCTCAATGAGCCATGGCCGGCCAAGGAAGATGGTGGCTGTCCCAAATTCTAGTAGTGGGATTTTTGCTCTTTTGTCTTCACAAAAAATCCTAAAGCTCCATCCAAAAAGTTGATATCTCATTCCTCCACAAAAGGGCAACTTCTAGTGACCCCAAATGAGACATAGCACTACACTACATTCTACAGAAAATCTTGGGCACGTCGACTCGCCAACTTCGTACCCGAGTTGCCTCGGTCCAGAGGTGGGAGCCCGTAAAAGAAGCCGGCGAAGTGGTGCCCTTCCGGCGATGTGATGGAGACCGGAGATTCCGCGGGGAGATCGGGACGACGACGAGAAGACCGAAGGACACGGATCGCTCGGTATATCTCTCTACCCGTTCTTTAGTTAGCTAGGATTAGATTAATGGCACGATCCGGATTTTAGTGCGCGGTGGTGCCGGTTTAAAAAGTTAAAGTAAATCATCGCTTCCGCATTTTGGCCTCGGATTGACGGCCGGGGCGCCGCCGTGCACTTACAGTAACGGCTACTCGGGTATTGAGCGATCAGAAGATCAGCAAGCAAGCCCGCTCCAACTCCTGCAAAAGCCTGACAGTGACACTACCGTACAGTCCGGTCTCCTCGTCTGATATGTCGCATATCAAGTCTAAGGGTGGTAAACGTCAGACCCCGATAACCGATAACTCATGCCGATATGAGGCTCATAACGGGTCGAGAAACTACTGGTAACACTTACCAGTAAATCTCTTAACCAGCCCTGGCCAGGGACTTCCCTGTTATGGCCAATCGAGCATAGCGCAACATCAACCCCCAATACCGGGATAGACGAAACCCCTCCTATCGCTCATTGCCTCCATGTGACTCGGGACTGTACCCAAAAACCACCGTTTTGCACGCCCTCTTGGACATGGTAAGGTGGAAATCAAAGCACAATGGGAATCACACAAGACTCTATGACGATCTTGGGTCTACAGACTAACCTGTACCAGTGTAACTAGAGAACTGCCATCTGACGTAAGGTATAATACCATCTGGAAGTTCTCGGTGAGTCCGTCCAGTGTACCCAGTCTCCACTGAGCACCTGTATATCATCTCTGACGTCAAACACCAATGGATATGGGATCATCCATCGCCCATCTGTATGGGTCGAGAAGGTATACGCTAGTCTACTGTGGTATATCGATGCCCCATCTCGATACACCCACGACTAGGGACCTTGAAGGATGTACTTATGGACTACCATGTCCCCACTAGTATGATCCGCACCATAGTCCAGGTAGTCAAGTACACATCCTAAGGGCTTTACCAACATGTAACAGAGAGACAATCAGTATACACATTAAGGTAAAGAGTAACCAGATAGCATACTATCATGTCGAGCAAGAAAGTCCTCCCTATATATGTCCAAGCATCCACTACAATATACATCTCATATTTAGTAATGGCCTCTAGGGCATACATATAACTAACAGAGCTATCGCTATATCTAGCAGTATCCAACCAAGCTGCGGGCTCGGTGCTCGTCCGAGAGATTGAGGGAGTCCAGAAGCCGGTATACTATGTGAGCAACGACTTCAAGGATGCAGAAACGAGGTACCCAGCCATAGAGAAGATTGTCTTGGCACTCATCATGACCTTAAGGAAACTATGACACTATTTTCAGGCGCACACCATCCTCGTTCTTACTGAGCAGCCTTTGGAGGCTATCCTCGCCTCCCCCGAGTCCTCTGGCCACTTTGAGAAATGGAGGTGGGAGTTGTCCCAGTTCGACATAAAATACCGCCCGAGACAGGATATCAAACCACAAGCCCTGGTCGATTTTATCGTCGAATGCACCATCCCCAGCAAAGAGCCGGAGTCCACGCCGGCCCCCGCAGCTCAACCCTCAGTCGAGGGGAAGCCCGACTCCATCCCTGATTGGATCCTCTATGTCGAAGGGTCCTCGACCGAGGAAGGCTGTGGTGCCGGCCTCATCATTCGGGGCCTGAACGAGGCAAGAATGAGTATTCTCTGAAGCTCGGGTTCAAAACCTCAAATAACACAGCGGAATACGAGGCCTTGCTGGCCGGACTGCACATAGCCTTCGGACTGGGGCTGAAAACGATCCGGATCCGCAGCGACTTCGTCCTACTCTTTGGCCAAGTCACCAGCCGATTCGAGGCACGGGAGCCTATGATGGTGAAGTATCTGGCCGAAGTAAGAAGACTGCGAAAGGAATTCCACGAAGTCCAGGTGGAGCAGATCGCCAGACAGCTAAATGCCCAGGCTGACGCCTTGAGTAAGCTGGCTTCATCTTATAGTGCCAACAACAAGAGGAACATCCTCTTCGAGGTCTTGCCACGGCCCAGCGTGGAAGATGGAGCAACACCACTTCAAGTGTACACAGCCCGGGAAGAAGACCGGGATTTGAGAAATCCCCTCGTGGAATTCCTGAGGGAAGGTACGCTCCCAGAAGATCGGGGAGAAGCCCGCTGTCTCCGAGCCAAAGCTCGCCATTTCGTATGGAGCAATGGGAACCTCTACAAGAAGTCCTTCACTCAGCCCCTGCTCTGGTGCGTCGACCCCCATGAAGCCGACTATGTCCTCTGTGAGATCCACGAAGGGGTCGGCGTCGCGCACCAAGGGGCCTGCACCTTAATCCAGAAGGCACTGCTCCAGGGGTACTACTGGAAAACGATTCATCAAGACGCCCAGAAGCTTGTCAGGAGATGCAAAAGTTGCCAACTCCAAGAAAACATACCTCGCCTTTCGGCTACCGAGCTAACTTCCCCAACCTCCCTATGGTCGTTTGCCCAGTGGGAAATGGACATGATAAGCCAGTTCCTTACCGGTACGAGCGGGCACAAGTACGTCCTCGTCGCAGTGGACTACTTCACAAAATGGATCGAGACCATTCCCATAAGGAAACCGGACGCCGCCACTACTATCAATTTCCTGCAGAACAACGTGATACTCCGATTCGGCATCCTAAGGTGTATCATCACCGACCATGGGACAAATTTCGAAAACGAAAAAGTTAAGGAATTCTGCAGCGAATATCATATCCTCATGAAGTTTGTCGCGGTCACGCATCCCCAATGCAACGGTCAAGCCGAGGCCGCTAATCGGGACATCCTCTGAGGTCTTCGGACACGGCTAGAAGGACGCCAAGGCAGTTGGGTCGAGGAATTACCCCGGGTCTTATAGGCTCTGCGCATGTCGAAGAAAACCCCCACCGGGGAGACCCCTTTCAGCCTCTGCTACGGTACCGAGGCATTGGTCCAAGCGGAGATTGGGCTCCCTAGTCACCGGGTCGAGCATTTCGACGACGAAGCGAACACCTCAGCCCTCCGAACTAACCTGGACATCTTGTTAGAGAAATGGGACCGGGCTCAGATCATAGGTTCTGCCTATCAACAGCAAACCGCCCGCTACTACAACGCGCGAGTCAAGCGTTGCTTCTTCAAAACCGGAGATTTAGTCCTAAAGCGGAATGAGTTCGTCGATCAATGCAAGCAGCATAAGTTTTCCCTAAAATGGGATGGTCCTTTCCTCGTCTCCGAGGTCCTGCCCGGCGGAGCCTACCGTTTACAAGATGCGAATGGTCATAAATTTCCACGGCCTTACAACGCTGAGAAGCTCAAGCTGTACCTCTGAAAAGAATATCTACGAGTGTATATTTCTTCTTTCACAAAGGCAATGCAAACCTTTTTAAAGTTCTTTCTATTTAAATAATAAGAAGGGACCAATGGGGCATCGCAAAAAGGAGAATTTTATTTATTCAAAAGGTATTATGGGCTCCTCATCCTTACAAGAAAATAAAAAGGAAAATTTACAACAGAGGGGGAACGGGATCAAGGAAGTACTCCTGGTGATACTCAGAGTAGATTTTTGCAAGCCGGGCCTGTAACAACCCGAAACTTTCTGTACAATTTTTTCAAAAATACAGAAAGGGGTACTTGAGCCTGAGCACAACCTATAAATTTGTTTTGTTTTTGAACAACAAGAAAGACCTTGTAGCTCATTGGTAAGACCTTGCACTGCTGAACCAAAGCACCAGAGTTCAAATCCTATCAACCACACATTTTTTAATTACTTTTCTTTTAATATTTTTAGAAGCCCAAGAGTCTACACGTGCATAACCCGTAAACCCAATGGTCACACTAAAAACAAATGAGTCCAGGAGGAAGACCAAGCGACGGGGGACACGTGGCGGCAAGAATCGGCCCGACTCGGCCCGACTCAGCCGGCGGTGGTGGCCAAACTTGCTCGAATTCGATTCTTCCCTTCTTGACACCTGTGTCTTTTGGCCTCCCCATAACCCTTGTTCTATTCATTTTCCCTGCACATTAACAGAGCAATTTAAAACCCCATTTAATCCATTTTTTAATACAAAATTTTAATACACCTCTTCATTACTCTAAACCCTATTTTTTCCAATAAATACCACACCTCAAATCACCCTCCTCATTTCCTCTGTCCAAACTCTCAAGAAAATTCCCTAGTCTTTTGTGTGCAAGTGGAGTTAACAAAGGGCGAAGCTCCGACGAACTTCCGGCGGTAATCCAAGGAGATTCCGGTGACGAAACGACGCACCGGCACCTCCCCCTTCTTTCTTTTCCTCTTATCTATGCTGCAATCCTGTAATTCCCTTCTCCCCCTTCTCTTTACTATTCTAAAAACTTAGAATTCTAAAACCCGACGGAAGTGTAGTTAATCCGACTTCCGATTCGGTTTTTCCTTAAAAATCATATTTTTCTTAAACACAATAATACCAAACTCTCACATCATGATCATTAAACATTAACAAAACATATTTACAAGTTTCATATCAAAATAATTTATATTTCAATTTTTATAGCACTTTTACAGAAAAATACCATATAGTTTAGTTTCGACATAAACATCATTACCCCTTGCTATACCTTTAGATAGTTCACGAGGTAATGACCTACCTTCTCACAACACTCATATGTAATATAGCACGATGATCTTTGGGAACATATTTTTAGGAAAAATACGATTTTACACATAACTACCTCCGACTTATAAAAACCTTTTTCTAGCAGATTTGTATTTTTAACAAATCTTTGCAAATGCGCCGCTACAACCCATTTCGGGAAACCCGTTCAGGATGGTGCGGATTATCCCACATCCTCAGGCTTAGTAGTGTGAGATGCAGACCTCCGCAAGGAGTATACAGTCTCGAAGATTTAAAATACAACTTTCTTTAGAAAATGAGATTTCTATTATAAATAAAACTTATATTTTTAATAAATAAATATATATGTAATTAATATCAAAATATCTATTTTTAATACTTATATTATTCCACATTTCCAAAATTCAAGAAAAACATTTCATTTACAAGAAAATACCATACAACTCCAATATTGCAAATAAATACTATATATTATGAAATTAGGTTTTATTCACTAGAAATGTCATATTGATAAAATATACATCCATGAAAACTCTAAAGACGATAATAAAATACTTGAGGTATATTTTGAAAATTATACAAAATTATTTTTACATAAAACCCCCTCAAATTATACTAAATTACAATAAGAACCCTCGTAAACATAGGTTTAAGAGGGACCAGTCTCTTGAGCCTTAGGGAGCCGGAGATATGGGTGCTTGCCTATTTAAGGTAGACAACTTAACAAACGGTGTTATCAACACGGTAATCGTCTATGAAAATGACATAAATCCTGCCGTCCATGTGCAGCGGTTACCGATAACACTAAAACCTAATTCAGGATTCAATTTCTTTTCTAATTGTCTGACTCAGACTGAGTCTTAATATAATCAATCTGACTTGAATGAGATTCAAGTATATATAACAATTCAATATGAATCCAATATCCAATCTGTTCAATCTAATCAATCTATATCAACCGAACCGAACCATGGATATACCTCCATCTACATGATTCTCCAGTTACATCCATTTACTGATATCATGGTTTTGGAAAGTCATTCATCTATACAATTCAATTTACAACACAATACATCCCGTACAATCAAGACAATACAATACAAACAATACAAATAAGACATCTCGGGGTTAACAAAGGGTAGATTGGTACGGAAGGTGTTAGAACTGGCACGAGACTGCAACCATTAAGACACCTAACCTGAATTCAATCTCCGTTGTTCCGGGTATTATTGACGGAGCCTTGTACTCTATATATCGTAGTATCTAGTTTAGTGAGACTCCTCTCGTATACACCGGCCTCTTCTGTACCAAGCTATAAATATCAGCGTTAACACTAAATACAACATTATAACAATTTAATACAACTTTAAAAGTTACACTCTCTCTCTCTGTCTATTCTATTTCTCCCTCATCTTTGGGACTTACCGAGCGATTTGTTCGCTGACGACATTCCCTCTCTTTCTTCTTTGGAATGTTGTCGGGTGGATCGGACCTTCAGGAGATCGAGCCCACCAGCGAGGACTTAGATCAGCTAGCCTTCGACTCTGAGATCTAGTTACTTGTACACATTTTATTTCATTACTTTCCATTTCTGTTATGCCACTGTTTAGGCATTGCTTTTCATTCCATGTATTTACTTTTCAGATGTATTGTACAAATGAATGTTAATAAATAAAGTTGCTGTTCAATTATATCTATTGTCTTTGTCTCTTGTGCATTTTAGTTATATTTCTTAGATACGCTTAGCGTGTTTACTTCAGAGTAAATACATAGCGGACTCGTCCCGTCCTCTGCCCGTACACTAGGAAGCGGGGCGTGACAGGTTTTGTTGGTGGCCCATGCATGTCCGAAGCTGTATGGAAGCCTACCATGCAGTTCCGTTCTGCATGGACAACCTAAGCAATATAACACAAGAACCAGCAACTGAAAACATTCTTTACAATTCATATTTCTTGAATCTTACAATCTCATATATTCTGAATCTGTCCGAACCCAAAATTTTTCATTCAAGGTTATGGATTCCCCGAACAACACCAGCACTAACTTCAACAACACTCCACCTTCACTACCGATTACACCTGCCGTAGCTGCTCCGATCAACAAGCAGACGGTTCTGTTTGAGGAAATTCGCAGCCTCCTGGATGGACAGCAGCAGCGGACTGCTATCCTGATGAACCAGCTAGAGGCGGAAGCATCCGGAGTGAAGTAATTTCAGGCACTGCACCCCCAAGAACTTTTTAGGAAAAGAGAGCCCTATGGAAGCGGAGGAATGGGCTCAAAGTTTTGAAGATGACCTGGTAGTAGCACAAGTGCCAGAGGTCGCTTGGGTTCGAGTTGCAAAGATGTAGCTCACTGACAATGCATGGGTTTTGTGGAAGGCGGAAAAAAGCCGTCTTGACCAACCTATCGAATGGAAGACTTTCCGTGACATATTTGATGCAAAGTACTTCCCTGAGACTGCCCGCTTTGATATGGAACAACAGTTCATCCATCTGCAACAAGGTTCAATGTGGACCAAGTCAGTAGATGAATATGCCGCTGAGTTCACTATGCTCAGTCGGTAAGATATGTCTCAATGTTCGATTTTATATCACATACTACACAGCTAACACAATACCGTAACAGGTTTGCGGCCCATCTCATACAGACTGCTGAGATCAGAACTAGAAGATTTCTGCAAGGGTTGGACCCGGAAATCCTAGCTGCATTAGCTATAGGGGATTTCTCAACCCATGATATGGCTTTGAAAGCTGCTCAAAGATATGAGGCAGTGGTGAAGAGGAAGGGCATACCTCAATCTGTCGGAGTGAAGCATCCTGCCACTCAGATGGCAGGAGGAGCCTCTTCAAGGCCAACTGTTGAACCCAGGAGATCGGAAGAAACCAATAACCAGCCAAGTCCATATTTTTGCTTCTATTGCAAGAAGGAAAGACACTTAAAGAAGAACTGTAGGCGCGCAAAAGGTCTGTGCTTAGTTTGTGGCACATCCAATCACGGAATTGGAAACTGTCCTTATAAACGCAACCCAGTTCACATACCTACCAACTACCCGCAGCGGCCAGCTATCCAGACTCCTACACCTCGTCTAGCACTCCCAAATCCACCTCTTGCATAGCCTAATCGACAATTCCATCATGCAATGAGGAACTTGCCTCGAGGGAAGAGAAACATACCCTAAGGACAGAGGAATGTGCCTCCAGTTAGGTGGAATGTACCACGGTGTCAGGCTTTCCTTTTAGCGGCCGAAGAAGCAGAGGCCGTAGACCAAGGTAAACCTGGTATTTCCTCAACTCTTTTCAAATCTCTCGCATTCTTTCATTCTCTCACATATTTTTCATACACTACCAATAGTTCTATCACTAAACTTTCCTTGAATCCGTTACACTTTCCTTTTACAAATTTCGAGGATGAAATTTTTTTAAGGAGGGTAGAATGTAACAATCCTAAACTTTCTGTACAATTTTTTCAAAAATACAGAAAGGCGTACTTGAGCCTGAGCATAAGTTATAAATTTGTTTAGTTTTTGAACAGCAAGAAAGAGCTTGTAGCTCATCGGTAAGATCTTGCACTGCTGAACAAAAGCACCAGAGTTCAAATCCTATCAACCACACATTTTTTTAAATTAGTTTTCTTTTAATATTTTTAGAATCCCAAGAGTCTACACGTGCATAACCTATAAACCCAAAGCTCACACTAAAAAAAACGAGTCCAGGAGGAAGACCAAGCGACGATGGACACATGGCGGCAAGACTCGGCCCGACTCGGCCGGCGCCGCCGGCCGAACTCGCTCGAATCTGATTCTTCCCTTCTTAACACCTGTATCTTTTGGCCTCCCTGTAATCCTTGTTCTATTCATTTTCCCTACACATTAACAGAGCAATTTAAAACCCCATTTAATCCATTTTTTAATACAAAATTTTAATACACCTCTTCATTACCATAAACCCTAATTTTTCCTATAAATACCACACCTCAAATCACCCTCCTCACTTTCAAATCTCTATCCAAACCCTTAAGAAAATTCCCTAGTCTTTTGTGTGCAAGTGGAGTTAGCAAAGGGCGAAGCTCCGACGAACTTCCGGCGGTGATCCGAGAAGATTCCGGCGACGAAACGACGCACCGGCACCTCCCCCTTCTTCCTTTTCCTCTTATCTACACTGCAATCCTGTAAGTCCCTTCTCCCTCTTCTCTTTACTATTCTAAAACGTTAGAATTCTAAAAGCCGACGGAAGTGGAGTTAATCCGACTTCCGATTCGGTTTTTCCTTAAAAATCATATTTTTCTTAAACACAATAATACCAAACTCTCACATCATGATCATTAAACATTAACAAAATATATTGACAAGTTTCATATCAAAAGAATTTATATTTCAATTTTTATAGTACTTTTACAGAAAAATCCCATATAGTTTAGTTTCGACATAAACATCATTACCCCTTGCTATACCTTTAGATAGTTCACGAGGTAATAACCTACCTCCTTACAACACTCATATATAACATAGCACGATGATCTTTGGGAACATAGTTTTGGGGAAAATACGATTTTACACATAACTACCTCCGACTTATAAAAACCTTTTTCCACAAGATATGTTGTAACATTTCAGAAAATATAAAATATTATTTTTGGAATTTAATATTAAAATAATATTTTTCCCGAAAACTGCCCGATTTGCGAAATTGGGGTTTTCGAAAAATGGTATAAATATATACCAATAATTGTGAAATAAATGGAAATTAAAATGATTTATTCATTTAATAATATATTTAAAGGATTTGGCATTTTTAAAATTTATTATATGCAGTTTGAATAAAAACCCGATTAGTGCACTGCTAATCGCGATTAAGCCAAATCCGTGTTTCTATAGTTTTTCATGGTTAGTGCACCATGACATGTGACATGTTATTTCATTTGTGTTGTTTTATTTGGGTGTATGTGTTTTTTGTGAAAAAAGAAAGGGAAAAAGGTGTAATGATGATTTGGAGAGAGAGGGGGACACAATGATGAGAATAAGCATGTTTGGAGAGAGAAAGTGAGAATAATTGAGAGAAAGGGGGGCTTCCTCATTATCCTTTCCCCCACCATTTTCATCTCCTTCTTCATCCTCCTCAAGCTCCCTTCCCTCCACCTACAACCCCAAAAAATCACCTCCAAAACCTTGTCAAGACCCTATACCCCTTTCACAAAAAATGATCACATCCTCACCCTCATCGCAATGGACTAAGCAAAGTGGGATTTTGACAACATTGGGACTTCTAGGGTTTGCTTAAGTTACATCCATGAGGTATAATCATTTCCATTTAGTTAGTTTTAGTTTTCTTGTAATTTAGATAGTTTAGAAGTTGAATTGGGTTGGTGGTTGTGAAGATAGAAATCTCTAGAGAAGGGTTTAGGTGATTGTAGGAAATTAGTGAACTCTAGTGGCTGTTGAAAGACCTGAAATTTAGTATAGAAACCAAAATACGGATTTAGGATTTTGTTCATATCGGTTTTGTGAGTATATAGGGTGTGCAGGGAAATCTGGAGCAACCTGGGGAATTTTTTAGGAAAGCAAACAACTCGAGGGACCAAATTAGAGTACTAGGAGACCACCTTGGCGAGACGAAGCCCAGAGGAGCCTAGGGGGCCGAGGAGGCCGGATTTTGTGGGTAGGTGGCTGGCCACTTAGTGGAACTTGGTATCGGGGTTGATTTAGTAGCTCATATACACCATGTACAGCACCCTAGACTTATTTGTGCACCTTGTTTTGGCCTGAGTCAAAATCTGGAAGCACTTTGGTGTGATTATGGCTATGTTTTCCATATTTTGAAATGTTTAGCTTTGATATTTGGATTTGAATTTGGTTGTTAGATGTTTGTACATCAACAACAAGGGTTGTTTGGTTGATTTTGTATGCGTAAGCTATAGGTTCTAACCTATGAGCAATGCGCGTACCGTATTAGATTTCAGAATTTGATTTTAATAGCGTTGCGATATGTGTTGTTATTGTAGGTACCTTCGCGTGGATTCCGAGGCGGCGGAGCACGGCGTCATCAATTTCGGCAAGCGAAGACTACGGTAAGTAGATCTATATCTACGGGGGAAGTCGGGTGGATGGTGTATAGCACCACCGCACACTTTGATGGAAACCGATTTATATATAGATTATGGTTAATGAAACCTTTAATAGAAAACTATAGATAGAGTAAAAGGGTAGTTATAGAACCATATTAGAAACTAAGGATAGTTAGAAGTGATATGATACGACTAGTATGTGACGACGGGACTTGAGGATGAGATTTGATGATATTTCCGTTTAGGGTACTATAGGACTAGATAGTCGACGTAGATGTTGTTAGTGATATGTATGCCCTAGAGGCCATTACTGTACATACGATATATATTGTAGTGGATGCTTGGACATATATAGTGAGGACTTTCTTGCTTGATATGATAGAATGCTATCTGGTTGCACTTTATCTTAACATGTACTCTGATTGTCTCTATGTTACATGTTGATAAAGCCCTTAGGATGAGTACTTGACTACCGGGACTATGATGTAGATCATACTAGTGGGGACAGAGTAGTCGCTAAGTATATCCTTCAAATTTTTCTAGTCGTAGGTGTATCGAGATAGGTCATCGATATACCAGAGTGGACTAGCGTATAGCTTCTCGACCCATATAGATGGGCGATGGATGATCCCATATCCATTGGTGTTTGACATCAGAGATAGTATATGGGTGCTCAATAGAGACTGGGTACACTGGACGGACTCGCCGAGAACTCCCAGATGGTATTATACCTTACGTCAGATGGCAATTCTCTGGTGACACTGGTATAGGTTAGTCTGTAGACCCGAGATCGTCATAGAGTTTTGTGTGATTCCCACTGTGCTTTGATTTCCACCTTACCACGTTCAAGAGAACGTGCAAAACGGTGGCTTTTGGGTACAGTCCCGAATCACATGGAGGCAATGAGCGATAGGAGGGGTTTCGTCTCTCTCGGTATTGGGAGTTGATGTTGCGCTGTGTACGATTGGCTATAACTGGAAATCCCTGGCCAGGGTTGCTCAGGCAAAACAGAGTAGGAGCACATATGTGATATGTGCGAGACCGAGAATAATACGTGTATGTGATACCGTATTTGATTCTCGTGATATATGATATCGGTCGGGTATATGTGATATAGTCGGGTCATCGGATCAAGTGTTGATTCGATGAACTGATACATTTTATATTAGCCGGTTATTTATGAAATAGCCAGATTATCGGATCAAGTGTTGATTCGATAATTTAATGTATAATTATATATTTGATATATTACATTACATTAACTAATATAAGCTCACTTAAACATTCTTTTTCTCACTTGGATAATACATTGATGTATATGCGATATATGTTAATTGTATAATTTTATTTTGTTACAATATATATTATATATGTGATATTTAATATTGTAACATGTTAGGGTTACAAATGCAATATGGTTGTTGAGTTTAAACCAAGTTAGGGTTTAGATTAGGGTTAGCTTTTGGATGAAGCTTTCATGAAGCTTCATGAAGCTTTGACTTTTGTCATTTAGCTTGATATTTTGTGTAGATATTCTTTAACCCAACCCAAAACTTTAACCTATGGTTTATTTTCTATAAAGGTTAATCCTTTCATTCTTAACCCATGGTTGCAATTGTAACCAAAATAATAATTCATTATTCATCACAAAAGGATTTCTTCTTCTTCCTCCTCTTGAAAGCTTTCTAGCTTTTGGATTTGTGATGATATTTTGTGAGAAATTGAAAACAAAAGAGAGCAAAATTCCTACTTCATCATCCTCATCTATTCTAACCACTTAGATTAGGGTGTTTGCTTTATTAATACATGATTAGTGAAGCAAGATCTTGGGTTAGTGTTTCTTCAAGGTAGATCATCTTAGTTTTTGAAGATTAGTAGCAAAGTTGCATCTTTCTCATCGTGGAGCCTCTCTAGAGTCTGGATACTTGATGATCGCAGTGAAGGGACCTCAACACGGAGCTTATGAAGTGAAGGAACGGACAACAAACGTTGTAATCCGCAACTCTTAGATGTTAAAGTGTTAACATGCTAGCTTTTGTTTGATTCTCTAGTTAAAGTTCCTAGGTTTAGGGTTATCTTCAATGGCGAAATTTTAACTTGGCATGGAAAATGCCTCCCGAAACCTTGCTGCCGTTGTTGGTAACCCAGCAGATGTGTCATCCGAACCATACCTATTTCCAAACTGAAAAATCGTATGCATCTTTTAAACAGATACCTTGAGGGACGTTACGGATTTTCAAATGCTATCTTTTCCTTAAAAACACCGTAGCACCTACTTTCAAAACTACGATTCGCATCTTTCAAAAACTGTTTGTATGGTTCGAGTGTGTATGTTAGATTAGATACTTACACTTATAGTAAAGGTAGAATGTATATGTAAAATTGACCTTATGTGAGATATAATTATGATAAAAAGAAAATACGATTTGACATGTGATATGATGATATGTTGGTATACGGATGCGAGTCGATTGAGGTGATTGATACCTTGCCGGTCCCCTGATACGAAGTTGTTATGGATGTGACCTGGGACATAGGTATATAGATTAATATAAAATGTCGTTAATCATGTGTGATATGTCGTACGAGACGTTAGGTCCGTACCCCTCATTGTCGCATAAGTTGATAGGATCCCTGATAGCTTAATGTCGTCGTACGATGATTTTCCGTACGTGATGAGTTTGACTTGAGGTTTGATCCATACCCTTTACTAGAAGATGTCGTACGATGGATTATACCGTACGTGATGTTGTGTGGCTAGATGCCAATTGATAGATTCACTGACTCGGTCATGTTAGATACGTATACCCGTCAGCCTTTGCATATGATTTACCTTATGCTGCATTCATGTTATCCTCATTGCATTACATATACTTGTGCTAGTATACCTACACCATTATCGATGATGCGTATGTTACACTTACACAAATTGGCCGGCTCACACACTTTATCATCGATAATTGCTATGCCACTACACAGTAGAATTGCTGCATCAGGATATGACTCCTTGCGTATATACCCACTTGTACATCCATATTGGTGCACATACATATTGTACACTCATACTTGCGTATATACCCACTTGTACATCCATATTGGCACACATACATATTGTACACCCATACTTGCGTATATACCCACTTGTACATCCATATTGGCACATATACATATTGTACACTCATACCTGCGTATATACCCACTTGTACATCCATATTGGCGCACATACATATTGTACACGCATACCTGCGTATATACCCACTTGTACATCCATATTGGCGCACATACATATTGTACACTCATACTTGCGTATATACCCACTTGTACATCCATATTGGCGCACATACATATTGTACACTCATACTTGCGTATATACCGACTTGTACATCTATATTGGCGCACATACATATCTTGTGCATTCATGCCTACGTACATACACATTTGTACATATATAGATGATGCTGGCTTTGATTTTGGAGTATTGGGGACCGCATGTTATATTTTTAAAAAACTGGATCCATTTAAAGAGCGGTTTTCCCTTAATATGTCATATCACTGTTCCATATTGCATGATATTCGGCTATGCTTACATTTCTGTTATATATCGCATACATCATGCTTTATGATTACACGCGTTGAGATATGTTGTTTCCATGAGTTTTCTGGATTTGAGAACCGTGGCTATTTCAAAAGAAAGCATGTACTGTTTTAAAAACCCTGTTTCTTTTGATATGATATTTCAGTTTGTCCACCATGCGTTTTCTCGGTTCTGAGACTTATGACATGTGAAACCCGATTCGAGGAGCGGTAGGCACCATCTGTGGGTATATGGTGGACCCGATGAGGTATCCCAGGGAAAGAAGACTCGTATTGTTAGACGGTGAGCCTGGCAGGGGAGCACTACCTACCGGTGATAGTATTTGGGCTCGGCGGTTATCCAGAGGATACCGACCAAAGTAGCGAGATGGATATGAGAGCCGACCAGGGTGTGCGACGCCTGAGGGCCGATTTGAGGATGCGACGCCTGAGATATATGGGGATTTACGTGTCGATGCTGGACACAGGTTTCATGATGTTTTCGAGTGTCGACGTTGGATGCTCATGTTCCATGATTTTGAGGTGTCGCGAGGGACACCCGTTGATTTATATCCTCATACTTTCATGCATATGCCTTTATGATATTCACAGACATTGATTATATGGTTGGACGAGATCCACATGCATACATACATTGATTATATGGTTGGACGAGATCCACATGCATACATACATTGATTATTGTTGGATTATATCCTCATACATATAGGTATTGATTACAGTGTGGGCACATATACAGATACGGTCACCCTAGATATCATAGTATTATCTTTATGATATAGTTGACCTAGGAGTCGTTGTTTATTCGATTTCTATCTGTAGATGTTTTTCTACTCACGAGTTGGCAACTCACCCCCGTTGTGCCACAGTTCTTACAGGTTGACCGCATGGATCCGTAGCGGCATCGCTGGCACATAGCTTCATTTGAGTGTTTTGCATTGGTTGGTGGGGCATTTGTATCATACCCACTTTTGTATTTATATTTCATATTGTATCTAGTCAACTCCATCAATCAAAATTAGTATTTGTGTAAGTAATGAGACTTAGTGAGATTTGTGGTTGCGAGCCTTAGAGCGAGGGTATTTCCGCTACTTGTGGTTTTGATGTCTTGCTTATTTATTTATCTTTGGTGGTGAACTTCGCAGTTGGGCGTCGTATACTTACATATACTGTCTTTCATAGTTGTGATCCACCGTTTGGCGATGGGCTAGCTCCCGCTTGGGGATGCCATTATTCTTGTTATGTATTTATGGTTTTGTATCAAAATATACAAAGGAGGTGTTGCCCAAATTTTTTAAAACACGAAACACTTTTTCAAACTAGTAAATTTCACTTGCATTTTTATGCATTAAGAAAACTTGATTTCATTATACCTTTATTTCAAAACTTCACCTCCTTTATTTTTCTTTAAAAGGTTTAGATTTCTAGGTTTCAGCTTACTTGAATTACGTTACGCCTTTAGACGTTGCGTGATTTAAGTGCTGGTCACGAGCTAATATTTCGGGTCGTGACAAAGTTGGTATCAGAGCGCTAGGTTTAACCTTGGTTCGAGTCTATGTTTGACTATGCGGAGTCTAGGACGGGTATGTATTTCGGAACCTAGGCTCGACCTTACAGAACTTAGACTTGAATGGGGGTATTAGACCCGAACTTTCGTTTCATAGGCTGGTCCTGATTGATGGAGTAGGTAGCTTGAGTAGAGTGACGTACCGTACGTATGTTCCGCGGCATATTTACGATACGATACTCCATTTAAGAAAATTTAGAATGTACATATTTTGAGATCTATGATTCTCCCCGTACCCATAATTAAATATCCATTTATGATCCTTGATTCTATTCGTTTCCATGATAATACTCTCATTGATGTTGTTTCTTCTTATGATCATGTATCCACTCTGGATCTGTCGCTTCCTTTCATGCCCTTGATCTGTTTTCTTCGATACACGATTGAGATTCCTGTCACCATGTTGAGCGCAGATTGAGCTGCTGCTAGTGTTGCGGTCAGGGCGAGCTCGTCATGGACGAGGACTGACTATTGTGTTTTCTGGTGACATGGGAATGTCTCGATGTAGTGTTTGTGTTGTGGCCCCTTGTTGAGGCGAGTGTTTGGTTTTGCACCAGATGATCGGGCCATTAACAGAGGCTGCCTGTTGTGAGAGGACTGTTGACGTACAACATACCTCAGAGATTTTGATGTCGTCTACCATTCAGACAGATGACCCAGCTGTTGCTGAGATTGATGCGATGTCGCCTCCAGACTTTACGAGCTGAGATCGCTGGAGCTTTTAGGAAGTGCTGCGACAGACGATATGTCACGACCCGAAAGTACGGAAAATGACCGGCACTTAAACTACGAACGTCTCAAGGCGTAAGTAATCTAAGTAAACCGAAAACCAAGAAATCCAAACCAAGAAAAGTAGTAGAGTGCCGGAAAACCAATTTAAAACAAGTAGTTTTAATAGCATAAGCCGAATTATGCGGTTTTTAAGAACATCAAAATTTACTGAAAATTTCGGCAGAGTCTCCTTTGTAAAAACTGGCTCCCAAACGGGATACAACATGAATAGTATACGAAATCAATAAAAAGGCATCCCCAAGCGGGAGCTAGCTCTTCGTCAATCGACGGTCACAACCACACAAGCAATATAATATACAACACCAACGGCGAGGATCAAAACTCAAAAGGAACTCAAAACCACCAGAAATATAACGAGCGACTCTAAGTTCGAAAGAATAAACAGCACTGGTCTCTATCTCAAAATAAATACATGTTTGGTTGATGGAACTTCTAGATACAACAGAATAATGATATACAAGATATATAATGGGGGTATGATACAAGTAAACCCACCTACTAGCAAATCACCCGAATGAAACTGAGCCCGCAAGCCGTAATGAAACCCGTACGGCAAATCTGCAAGAAACTGGGGCACAACGGGGGTGAGTTGCCAACTCGTGAATAGAAAAACATCTACGCACAGAAATCGCATAAATAACGCAACCTAGGTCAATGATCATAATGTATCCTCAAATATAAGTATAACAAGCAGCCTATAACAAAGACTAGGGTAATATCTAATCCGAGTATAATTTCATGTGCCCGTGTCAGTGCCTCAGGTAGCAATATATCATATGAATGAGGTATGAATGCATGAAACAGAATACATGTAAATGAAGAAACTGTTTTCATAAATTAGTGAGATTTCCTTCGTATTTTTAAACTGAGGTATCATAATGAAATCAGTATCAACAGTGTCTAGCATCGACACAAAACATAAATCTCACTGTCTCGAAATATCAATGTCTCAAGCTCAATATCTAGGGCGCCGTCAGTCCGGACCGGCCCCTACCATCCATCTCAAGACCACGACGGTATCCTCCGGATATCCGACGCGTCGGGTAATATCACCGGTAGGTAGTGCTCCCCAGCCAGGCTCAACGTCAACACCACATTCCTCTTGCCCCGGGGTACCATACCGGGCCCACCATGTACCCGTGACGGTTCCTCCACTCCTCGACACGGATCTCCAAAACCACAGCAAACTCATGGTGGACGACACTTTACATCACTAGAAAACCGCAACATTTTATATTTTAAAAGATCATAAGTTGTAAATTTTGCGGCTTTCCCCGAAATCCAGAAATGTCATAAATCTCAAGAAATCATCACAAGTGCATATGTCAATGATAATGAACTAGGCATGAACAACTGAATAACAGTATGCATGAAGTGGTAGGTAATAACTACAATGTCTAATATGGCATATAAGGGAAGTACACTAATATCATGTCAAAACTACCAGCTAACAATCTAAGTCAAGCAATTATATTCTCTAAAGTGTACGTGACATGGCAATTACCGATGAAGATGTGTGTGAGCCGGCAAGTAGGTGTACGTGGTACATACGCATCATCGGTAATGGTGCTGGTGTCCTAACAGCATGATATCAATAATGGAATATGCAGCAAAATAAATATGCGAGGCAGAGCGAACAGCAATAATGTGCGGGAGCTGAATACTAGACACAACGATAACTAATCTAATATAAGTCCTACGAATGGTGCCTTTTGAAATAACACGAATCATGGGGTTTTGAAAATAGGGGCTACGGTGTTTTTATGAAAAGATACGTCGTTTTTGAAATATCCGTAGATTCCCTTGAGCTGTCTTTAAAAATGCCCACGATTCGTTAGTTTTTGAAATAGGTAAGAAGTCTAATCTAATCTAACAACTACACTAAACTATACGGCTGAACTAACAAGCTGAACTACAGGTAAGGAAACCGCCTATCATCTGAGTCGATACATATACATACCTGTATATGTATAGTCGGTGATCCCGCCTCAATAATATCATATCCGATACCATATCTATAATCAGGCATCCCAAGTCAAGAGTTCGGATCAATCATCAATATAGCACGTACGTAAATCCGTCGTACGGCATCCCAATCTGGGTACGGGTCAATATCACATTCATCATACTATTCACCTGGTATCCTCTTTATCAAATATCATGATCGGGGTACTGATCTACGTCTAGTACCATACTGATACCGCCTACGTATGCATGGACGTGTGTGAAACACTACGTCAAGGACCCGCTACAACGTCATGTCGTATCTAAGATACGAACCCTGCTATATCACCGATCTCACGGCCTCAAATCAAATCTCATCGACTCAGCTCAATCCCAAGTATCATCCTCAGTCCGTATGTGAACACATAGTCCCATACCCATGTGAACACATAACTATAAAGAATCCCATGAGCACATATCAATAGGAATGTATGCAAGTATGTATGTGTGTATGTGTGTGTAACACTACCCTAGGGTTCGCAACACTAAAGTAATCCAACACACCAATATCCATCCTAAGCATCGTTATTAATCCTAAATAACATATAATAATTGTTGGTGTGTATACGCATCCGTATACACCACCACGGACTGCGGGGGTGCTATACGCCATCCACCCGACTTCTTCCCGTAGATATAAATCTACTCACCTGGTCCTCGCTAGCCGGTGCCGACGTCGCCACGCGCTTGCTTGTCGTCTCGAAGTCCACATGGGGGTACCTACATATCATAACGTACCATATCGCATTAAAACTAAATTCGAAATCAAAACGGCATACGAAAATAAAATCGGCACGCGTATCACGCATAGGTCCAAACCTATCGCCCACGCATGCAGGAATAGTCAAACCAACCCTCGATGTCGATGTACGAACGTCAAACCATCGATAAAATCCAATCACACTCATTTGCACATTCACGAACACTAATTTTAATATAAACTAGGTTAAAACTCACAAAAACGCTAATTTCACTTAAAAAGTCATTTTTCCGAAAATCTAGCAAGCACAATTCGCCGTTTTTGTACAAAACACGATATTTAAATGAATGTAGCGGCCAATATATTTATTAAATATCTTAAATAAGTCGTATAAACAATTTCCGGAATTTAATCTCATTAAATTCCAAAAATCCTAATATTCTAGTTTACCAAAAATACCCTTTTTAACAATTTCAAAGCAAAATACACAAAATACAATCTAGCTTAGAATTGCATGATCCAAAGCATTAAACCACACTTAATAAAGTTAATGAAGCCAAGAAAAACCTAATCACATTTTTAATCCCAAGAATTTAGCAAATTTCAAAAACCTAGTAAGCAAATTAGCAAAATAACAAAATTTTTAAGCTAGCCATTAGCACTAGCTACTAAACTTGTATTAACATGACAACAAAGCCTAATTATAACACACAACCATACACCAATTTTATAAACCCTAACTTGCATTCAATTTCACAACTTGAATTCCAAAACTTGCAATTAAACTCACATATCCAAATAACACTTAATTAAATTAACTTAAGAAATTAGTAACAATTTAAGCAACAAAAAGTTTTAGAATTATACCCAAAAATATATGAAGGTCCACAAGACTCCATGGCCTCCCAAAATGCTCTCTTTTCATAAGGATCCATGCTAAACGGGCTAAGCTAAAATGGGTAGGACTTTGCTTTTGATTTTGTAGGATTTTTGGTGGATTTTTGATGCAATTTTTCATGAAGTTTTGAAGGGAAAAGAGAGGGGAAAATGGAGGGGGGCTGCTGTGGGGAGAACGAAATTTCGGCCAGAAAAGTGGGTGGGGGAGAGAGAGGGAGGTGAGGAAAATGGGGGGGGGGGGGACAAGGTCAAGGTCAAACAAAGTCAAAAGTCTAACTACTTCACTCATTTTCTTTTCTTTTCTTTCATTTCTTTTTCCTTGAAAATCAAGTGGGGAAAAACTATGGTGGGTGCTGAATTCAGCCATGGGGAGGAGTAAGTGGGGGTGTGTGGGTGTGGGCACGGGTGTGGGGTGATGAAAAATGATAAATACAATACCCCAAACATCCATTTACGCTAAAAAAAAGCTTTTTTTCTTCAATAATTTCTAAACCATTTTGGAAAATGATTTCGTTCCAAAAACCACATGATAAATTTTTATTTAATGTTTTATGATGCACAAAATTTGTTTCAACTCATTCCAATTTGTAATTTTCCCTAATTAAATGTATTAGTGACGGCTTAAAATAAAAAAAAATTCAGAAAATTTGAAATTTCACCAGCGGCTCAATAAACACCAAATAATAGTAATTACATAGCTAGAATATGTATATTTAATTTTTATAATAAGATATTTGTATTTTGACTTTTTACAGAAAACCCCCCTCATTTTACCGATTTTCCGAAATTTCACCGAAACGATTTTCAAAACGCTACAATCTTCCCCCCTTAAAGAAATTCGGTCCCCGAATTTAAATTCAAACTCTCCCAATTACTAAAACATCTAAGAAAAACCATCAAGTCGTCGGGGCTCCGAAATTGTAAATACATAAAACAAATCGCAGCGCAGCGCATGCGCTTGAAAAATGAGTATATAACTCAAATCAAAACTCCGTCAAGCATCCCGCGATCATCGGAGTCGTGGAGAAGAAATCAATGCCAAATCCAAATCAAAACCAATATGATATAACTCGAAACTATAAATGTAAATATCGAATCTATATCTGTAAGTATCTGAAGGAAATGCATGCCAAATCTCTTTAAGTCGCTGTGCAACGCGTATAACACTGCACAGTGGCGGACGTCTACCATAAGAAAATAACTATATACATATATACCTTTGTTTGAAATGTACGTTCCGCCGTTTTGGAAACAATTTAGAAGGGTCTCCTTGTTTTAAACATTTCGTGTCATATCAGACACGTAGGTAAATACTGAGGCTATAGCTCGCTTTTTGGAAATCCCTTCAATAACTATCAATGCATGCAAAATATATTCAGGTACTGTCCTCTGACTAGTCCTGCTCAGTACGAAAACACATAGCAATATCATAAAAACGTACTACTCTATAAGAAATCAATCCCAAAATATGCACATGAATACTACGTGCGTCTGGTGCGCACGGAAATCAAAATCCATGAATGTGCCATACATGCGCACAGAAACATCTAAGTGCATCGGGTGTGCACGAAACATCTGTCGTAGGTAACAGGTGTGCCTGACAGCAAAATCAGGTGCATCTGACATGCACAAAAAAAAAATCTCGATTTAGTGCATCTGGTGTGCACCAAATCGCATCTCGTAACAGGCACCCAACAGGCGCTAAAATCCAATCCGGTGCATAAAATGCACAAAACAAATGTCGAGCATCACCCTCGAAATCGAAATCCAGTGTATCCAAGTGCACAAAATATATGTCACTGCACTGCCAGCATATATAAACTATACAGAGTGTAGGAACCAAATCGCGTGCGTGCATACGCACAAAATCAACTCAACTGTTTAAAACCGTAAAATCACAAACATGTGAAAGTAAAGCACGAAAATGATATCAAGTGCAACACTGTGCAAAGATCGTAAATCCTCAATCATCAAAATCAAATCATACGAATAAATCACCCAAAACATCGAAATCAATAATGGCGGAATAGTATCGCTCAAGTGCATCCTCTAAGAATCTCGGGCCAACTGTCGCGGTCACTAATGGGACGTCTCGTCGATGATCATGAACTCTGGCTTGCTGGTGTGCGTAACCATGACCACTCCTGGGTCAAGGTCTTCACTGTGAATTACCAATCTTTCGGTCCATCGGCTCATCGGCCCTGTCAGGTGTGCTAACGGGGACGATTCCGTTCTGGCACTTCTCTGGTCATCTCTTGGTCAATCATCGCGACCACTCGTAAGACAGCATATCACCGGCGTCGGCCTCTGGCTCTCTGAATGTACGTGACACATCTGACCCTGGGTGCAAGTTCATTGCAGTAGTGTCCTGGAAGAAATCCTGCTCACGGTCTCTTCCATGTCTCGTCTCTGCCAACTGTCCGGAAGTCATCGTCCTTTCCTATATCTGCATCTTGCTCCGGAATGGCTGCATACCCATCGCGACCTCTTCTGGAAGGTATATCCAGTACTCTGCCTCGGCATGCATATAGCATCTCTGATGTCGGCGGAGTGGAACGTCATCTCATCTAGATCTGGTGCGAACCTCTTACTCCACTTTTCTCTAATGTCGTCTGCTTTGGACTCGTCTCGTCGCGGCTGCATGGACTGAGCTCCAACGACTATCCTCGTATCTGGAGTCACCCAAGAATGCGTCTCACCACCTAGCATCCGATTGAAGTCGAACCATTCGATCGATTCGTCAAAACCTCATAATCCCCCAAGAGCTCAACCTCTTGGGCACAGTTTAATAGTATCGAATACATACCACAGCATCGGTGGTCCAGCCGTAGAAGGGCAAACCCAAGCCTCACTAATGGCGCCGTAGAACTGCCGCAAACCCGAAGGTTCAAAGGCTTTCACACGGTCATTAAGTCGAGTTAGGGTTTCATTCTTCTAGAGGGACCATAGAATTGCCTGCATGTCTTTCTGACTACTTTAAACTTGGATAAATAGGTTTCTGACATTCGATCGTCTCTGTCGACCCCCAACGCCTCCGCGTGAAGTCGTTTCTAGCTGGAATCAATCTATCTGATGACCTCGCATCGGGGTAAGCGAACGAACCACCTGTCCTAGTCATTCATCATCGGGTGACTAGCGACCTTCTATCATCTATTCGTACAACTCGCCCCGCCATAGTTCCAACATATGGGGCGATATCTCGTCGCTCGCAGCAACAACTGGCTCGCTCGTCTGCACGCTGAACAGTGCCTCAATCATCAGGAGTAAGCAACACACCAACGGTCATCAAAATCTGGCTGGCCTCTGTCAGTGGCTCAATCCTCTAGTGTCGATCAGCACATCCGAGTAAACTCATAAAGGCGATCCGCCAAACGCTCGCGGCGCGGAAACACAGTAAAAAGACACATCTCTGCAATCGTGTGTCGCTGGAATTTCGTCCTGGTCAGTCCTCGTTCGTGACGAGCTTGTGCTGACCGCAACTCTAGCCGTAGCTCTCCCTGCCGGTAACCGTAGCAGCAAAACCAAACTGGTACCGATGAGGCTAGATCAGGAAGGAATATAATACTGAACAAGGAAATGTACATCCTAAGGCTTCATAAGTGGAGTGGCGTGTCGTAAATATGCCGCGGAACATACCAACGGTACGTCACTCTACTTTAGTCACCTATTCCATCAACCAAGGGTCATCCTACGCTCCGAAGGTTAAAACCTAACGCTCTGATACCAATTTTGTAACGACCCGAAAGTAGGGAACATGACCGGCACTTAAACTACGAACGTCTCGAGGCGTAAGTAATCTAAGTAAACCGAAAACCCAGAAATCCAAACCAAGAAAAGTAGTAGAGTGCAGGAAAACCAATTTAAAACAAGTAGTTTTAATAGCATAAGCCGAATTATGCGGTTTTTAAGAACATCAAAATTTATTGAAAATTTCGGCAGTCTCCTTTGTAAAAACTGGCTCCCAAACGGGATACAACATGAATAGTATACGAAATCAATAAAAAGGCATCCCCAAGCGGGAGCTAGCTCTTCGTCAATCGACGGTCACAACCACACAAGCAATATAATATACAACGCCAACGGCGATGATCAAAACTCAAAAGGAACTCAAAACCACCAGAAATATAACGAGCGACTCTAAGGTCGAAAGAATAAACAGCACTGGTCTCTATCTCAAAATAAATACATGTTTGGTTGATGGAACTTCTAGATACAACAGAATAATGATATACAAGATATATAATGAGGGTATGATACAAGTAAACCCACCAACTAGCAAATCACCCGAATGAAACTGAGCCCGCAAGC
Organism: Agapanthus africanus; assembly: GCA_030015575.1. Lineage (NCBI taxonomy): Eukaryota > Viridiplantae > Streptophyta > Magnoliopsida > Asparagales > Amaryllidaceae > Agapanthus > Agapanthus africanus. Next base: position 391,421,682 of record JASDDO010000012.1, on the reverse strand, counting down.
CGTAATGAAACCCGTACGGCAAATCTGCAAGAAACTGGGGCACAACGGGGGTGAGTTGCCAACTCGTGAATAGAAAAATATCTACGCACAGAAATCGCATAAATAACGCAACCTAGGTCAATGATCATAATGTATCCTCAAATATAAGTATAACAGGCAGCCTATAACAATGACTAGGGTAATATCTAACCCGAGTATAATTTCATGTGCCCGTGTCAGTGCCTCAGGTAGCAATATATCATATGAATGAGGTATGAATGCATGAAACAGAATACATGTAAATGAAGAAACTGTTTTCATAAATTAGTGAGATTTCCTTCGTATTTTTAAACTGAGGTATCATAATGAAATCATTATCAACAGTGTCTAGAATCGACACAAAACATAAATCTCACTGTCTCGAAATATCAATGTCTCAAGCTCAATATCTACGGCGCCGTCAGTCCGGACCGGCCCCTACCATCAATCTCAAGACCACGACGGTATCCTCCGGATATCCGACGCGTCGGGTAATATCACCGGTAGGTAGTGCTCCCCAGCCAGGCTCAACGTCAACACCACATTCCTCTTGCCCCGGGGTACCATACCGGGCCCACCATGTACCCGTGACGGTTCCTCCACTCCTCGACACGGATCTCCAAAACCACAGCAAACTCATGGTGGACGACACTTTACATCACTAGAAAACCGCAACATTTTATATTTTAAAAGATCATAAGTTGTAAATTTTGCGGCTTTCCCCGAAATCCAGAAATATCATAAATCTCAAGAAATCATCACAAGTGCATATGTCAATGATAATGAACTAGGCATGAACAACTGAATAACAGTATGCATGAAGTGGTAGGTAATAACTACAATGTCTAATATGGCATATAAGGGAAGTACACTAATATCATGTCAAAACTACCAGCTAACAATCTAAGTCAAGCAATTATATTCTCTAAAGTGTACGTGACATGGCAATTACCGATGAAGATGTGTGTGAGCCGGCAAGTAGGTGTACGTGGTACATACGCATCATCGGTAATGGTGCTGGTGTCCTAACAGCATGATATCAATAATGGAATATGCAGCAAAATAAATATGCGAGGCAGAGCGAACAGCAATAATGCGCGGGAGCTGAATACTAGACACAATGATAACTAATCTAATATAAGTCCTACGAATGGTGCCTTTTGAAATAACACGAATCATGGGGTTTTGAAAATAGGGGCTACGGTGTTTTTATGAAAAGATACGTCGTTTTTGAAATATCCGTAGATTCCCTTGAGCTGTCTTTAAAAATGCCCACGATTCGTTAGTTTTTGAAATAGGTAAGAAGTCTAATCTAATCTAAAAACTACACTAAACTATACGGCTGAACTAACAAGCTGAACTACAGGTAAGGAAACCGCCTATCATCTGAGTCGATACATATACATACCTGTATATGTATAGTCGGTGATCCCGCCTCAATAATATCATATCCGATACCATATCTATAATCAGGCATCCCAAGTCAAGAGTGCGGATCAATCATCAATATAGCACGTACGTAAATCCGTCGTACGGCATCCCAATCTAGGTACGGGTCAATATCACATTCATCATACTATTCACCAGGTATCCTCTTTATCAAATATCATGATCGGGGTACTGATCTACGTCTAGTACCATACTGATACCGCCTACGTATGCATGGACGTGTGTGAAACACTACGTCAAGGACCCGCTACAACGTCATGTCGTATCTAAGATACGAACCCTGCTATATCACCGATCTCACGGCCTCAAATCAAATCACATCGACTCAGCTCAATCCCAAGTATCATCCTCAGTCCGTATGTGAACACATAGTCCCATACCCATGTGAACACATAACTATAAAGAATCCCATGAGCACATATCAATAGGAATGCATGCAAGTATGTATGTGTGTATGTGTGTGTAACACTACCCTAGGGTTCGCAACACTAAAGTAATCCAACACACCAATATCCATCCTAAGCATCGTTATTAATCCTAAATAACATATAATAATTGTTGGTGTGTATACGCATCCATATACACCACCACGGACTGCGGGGGTGCTATACGCCATCCACCCGACTTCTCCCCGTAGATATAATTCTACTCACCTGGTCCTCGCTAGCCGGTGCCGACGTCGCCACGCGCTTGCTTGTCGTCTCGAAGTCCACATGGGGGTACCTACATATCATAACGTACCATATCGCATTAAAACTAAATTCGAAATCGAAACGGCATACGAAAATCAAATCGGCACGCGTATCACGCATAGGTCCAAACCTATCGCCCACGCATGCAGGAATAGTCAAACCAACCCTCGATGTCGATGTACGAACGTCAAACCATCGAGAAAATCCAATCACACTCATTTGCACATTCACGAACACTAATTTTAATATAAACTAGGTTAAAACTCACAAAAACGCCAATTTCACTTAAAAAGTCATTTTTCCGAAAATCTAGCAAGCACAATTCGCCGTTTTTGTACAAAACACGATATTTAAATGAATGTAGCGGCCAATATATTTATTAAATATCTTAAATAAGTCGTATAAACAATTTCCGGAATTTAATCTCATTAAATTCCAAAAATCCTAATATTCTAGTTTACCAAAAATACCCTTTTTAACAATTTCAAAGCAAAATACACAAACTACAATCTAGCTTAGAATTGCATGATCCAAAGCATTAAACCACACTTAATAAAGTTAATGAAGCCAAGAAAAACCTAATCACATTTTTAATCCCAAGAATTTCGCAAATTTCAAAAACCTAGTAAGCAAATTAGCAAAATAACAAAAATTTTAAGGTAGCCATTAGCACTAGCTACTAAACTTGTATTAACATGACAACAAAGCCTAATTATAACACACAACCATACACCAATTTTATAAACCCTAACTTGCATTAAATTTCACAACTTAAATTCCAAAACTTGCAATTAAACTCACATATCCAAATAACACTTAATTAAATTAGCTTAAGAAATTAGTAACAATTTAAGCAACAAAAAGTTTTAGAATTATACCCATAAATATATGAAGGTCCACAAGACTCCATGGCCTCCCAAAATGCTCTCTTTTCACAAGGATCCATGCTAAACGTGCTAAGCTAAAATGGGTAGGACTTTGCTTTTGATTTTGTAGGATTTTTGGTGGATTTTTGATGCAATTTTTCATGAAGTTTTGAAGGGAAAAGAGAGGGGAAAATGGAGGGGGGCTGCTGTGGGGAGAAGGAAATTTCGGCCAGAAAAGTGGGTGGGGGAGAGAGAGGGAGGTGAGGAAAATGGGGGGGGGGGGAACAAGGTCAAGGTCAAACAAAGTCAAAAGTCTAACTACTTCACTCATTTTCTTTTCTTTTCTTTCATTTCTTTTTCCTTCAAAATCAAGTGGGGAAAAACTATGGTGGGTGCCGAATTCAGCCATGGGGAGGAGTAAGTGGGGGTGTGTGGGTGTGGGCACGGGTGTAGGGTGATGAAAAATGATAAATACAATACCCCAAACATCCATTTACGCTAAAAAAAGCTTTTTTTCTTCAATAATTTCTAAACCATTTTGGAAAATGATTTCGTTCCAAAAACCACATGATAAATTTTTATTTAATGTTTTATGATGCACAAAATTTGTTTCAACTCATTCCAATTTGTAATTTTCCCTAATTAAATGTATTAGTGACGGCTTAAAATAATAATAAAATAATATTTTTTTTCAGAAAATTTGAAATTTCACCAGCGGCTCAATAAACACCAAATAATAGCAATTACATAGCTAGAATATGTATATTTAATTTTTATAATAAGATATTTGTATTTTGACTTTTTACAGAAAACTCGCTCATTTTACCGATTTTCCGAAATTTCACCGAAACGATTTTGAAAACGCTACACGATAGCTAGTCTATCCCGAGTTGAGAGATGAAAGTTATTCGTCAGATTGATGCGCCGACGTAGGCCCAGTTGAGTTGAAGATTTCCAGTGTGGAGAGTCTTACTCATATCTAGAGCAGACCGATCCAGAGATGACCGTTGATGTATCGTCTTTCCTGGAGGATTGCGGCATTGTTAGCATGCGGACGAAGGGCATTCGCATGTCGTCTAGGCGAAGTTAAAATGTTCGAACGAATGTTAGAAAACCCATTTTCCTAAGTTTAAAGTGTTCGGAGGAACATGCAAGTGATTCTGTGGACCCTCTAGAAGAATGAAACCCTAACTCGACATGATGACCATGGAACCTCTTTTGAACCTTAGGGTTTGCGGCAGTTTAGCGGTGCCATCAGCGAGGCTTGGGTTTGCCCTTCTACGGCTGGTCCAGAGGTACTGTGGTATGTACCAGATATTATTAAACTGTGCTCAGGTGTTGATATTTCAGGAATTATGGGAATTTGACGAATTGATCGAAACGTTTAACGTCTTCCGGATATCATGTGATAGGAGATCAGCAAGCTGACTAGCTTCAGATAGAGGACCTCATCAAGATGCGTTGTGAGCTGATCGAAAACGAACGAGTATTGAGTATTCCTCCAATGGTTGGGACGAGCTCCCGATGACATGTTCGGCCAGATATCTTCTACAGAGTGATGAAGATACCGAGTTCGTGATTTCGAGTCCATGTGAGAGACTCCGGATTGACTGTAGCCGAGGACCATTGCAGTACGTAGATAGAACGACGTGACATCGAAGTGGACGATGATACAGACGAGTGGAACGAGAGGTTCATGCGAGATGCTGACGATCTGTTTTTACTCCCCATCGAGATTAGAGATCTGATGTGCATACAGAGGCTTTAGGATGCGGCAAGTTTTCAAGGAAATGTTGTGTTGAAAACGCAGATGTCCAGACGATGAGAACAGATTATGTAAGAGTACCAGCCTCCATACAGTTCAGCATAGGCGGGATCGAAAGAGACCTTAAGAAAGTTCCTTCCAGGACACTGCTGAAATAAGATTTGCACCGAGGATCAGACGTGTCACGTGTATTTAGAGAGCCAGAGGTCGACGCCAGTGACATGCTACTTTACGAGTGGTCATGCTAATTGGCCGAGAGGTGACCATAGAAGTGCCAGAGCGGAATCGTTCCCGTTAGCATACCTGACCGGGCCGATGAGCCGAGGGATTTCTAGATTGATGATCCGAATAGAAAATGAGGACCCAGAGACAGAAGATGCCAGACCGTGAGCAGGAGGCAAGCGGATGTTCTTGCTCTGCCAGTTTTGGGCGCACAGACATTTTTTCGACATTGTAGGAGGTGTATCTCAATGTCATTTATTGCGATTTGCATTTATGATCCGAGTATCATGCTTATATCGCTTGGATTTGAGTTTTGATGATTGAGTTTCTTGATATCATTTTCGTGCACCATGGCTGCACCTGTTGGAGATAGTGCCTTCAGAGTCAATTATTGGATCACAGGCACGTGATTGCAATGATTGAGGGAGGACCTGTCCCAGTAGGACAGTCTTACTCAAGATGATAGTATGCTATCTGGTTTACCTTTTTCATCGTGTACTGCTTTAGGTGACCTGACAGGTCGCTATTACACGTTGATAGAGCCCCTAGGATTCTTGCTTGACTGCCAGCAGTATGAGGGCGATCATATACGTGGGAGCTGGTAGTCTATAAGCACATCCTTAAAAGGTCCCTAGTCGTGGGAGTTTCGAGACAGGGCATCGATTCTCCATAGTAGACTAGTGTATACAGTCGAGACCCCGACAAGGGGCGGCGGCCGGTCTCACAAGCCACTAGTGTCAGTTGGTTCACCTAAGACGTATACAGGTGCTCATTGGGTTATGAGTACACCGGACAGGACTCGCCGGGAACATGCTAGTTGGTCTTATACCAGACGTCAGATAGCAGTGTTAGTTATGTATATGCCCTAGAGGCCATTGTTGTACATATGATGTATATTATGATGGATGCTTAGATATATACAGAGAGGACTTTCTTGCTCGTCATGATAGTATGCTATTTGGTTTCACTTTATCTTAACATGTTGACTTGTATTGTATTACTATTTTTCTCTCACATGTTGATAAAGCCCTTAGGATCTGTACTCGACTATTAGGACTATGATGAGATCATACTAGTGGGGCCACGGTAGTCGATGAGTACATCCTATAACTGTTCCTAGTCGAGGGTATATCGAGACAGGGCATCGATACACCAGAGTAGACTAGCGTATACGCATCTTGACCCATATGATGGGCGATGGATGATCCCATATCCATCGGTGTTTGACATCAGAGATGGTGTACGGGTGCTCAGTGGAGACTGGGTACACCGGACGGACTCGCCGAGAACTCCCAGATGGTGATATACCACACGTCAGATGGCAGTTCTCCGGTGACACTGGTACAGGGTAGTCTGTAGACCCGAGATCGTCATAGAGTCTTGTGTGATTCCCACTGTGCACTGATTTCCACCTTACCACGTCCAAGAGGGCGTGCAAAACGGTGGCTTTTGGGTACAGTCCCGAATCACATGGAGGCAATGAGCGATAGGAGGGGATTCGTCTCTCCCGGTATAGGGAGTTGATGTTGTGCTGTGTTCGATTGGCTATAACTGGAAGTCCCTGGCCAGGGCTGATATAAAGATTTACTGGTAAGTGTTACTAGTAGTTTCTCGACCCGTTATGAGCCACACATCGACACGACTTATCGGTTACTGGGGTCTGACGTTTACCACCCCTAGACTTGATATGCGACATATCAGACGAACAGACCGGACTGTACGGGAGTGTTACTGATTGGATTCACAAGAGAACGCACAGGATAGCTTGTTGATCTTCTGATCGCTCAATACCTGGTTGGCTGTTACGTTTAGCTGACCGCTTGCAGCTTGTGGGTGTTTGATATGATCATCACCTTCTACCGGTGTATTGACGATTCTTTAGAGTCCTACACAGAGGTTTCTTGGCTCAGGCGAAACGGAGTAGAGGTGCATATGTGATATGTGCAGGACCGAGGATAATGCGATATGAGATACCGTATTATATTCTCGCGATATTTAGATATGAACCGGGACATCGGATCAAGTGTTGATTCGATGAATCGGTACATGATATATTAGTCGGTTATATTCGATATAGCCGGATCGTCGGATCAAGTGTTGATTCGATGAATTAATGTATAATAATATATATGATATATTGTATTACATTATCTAATATTGGCTCGCTTTACTATTTCATTTTCTCACTGGATGATACATTGATATATATGCGATATATGTTAATTGTATTATTTTCTTTTGTTGCAAATATATAATATATATGTGATATATATTATTGTGACATGATATGATTTATTATTAAACATGTTTAAGGATGATTAAAAGGGATTAGGGTTTGATTAGGGTTAGCTTCTTCTTGCACCTTCTAGAAGCTTTGTTTTTGTCATGCTTAAGATATTATGGTTGATATTTTTGCATGACTCATAACTTAACCTAACCAAACCCTAACTCTAGTTTATTCTCTACAAACTCTTAGCCACTCATCCTTGACCATGGTTGATATATCAATCATATAGTTTTCTTTTCTATTCATCACAAAAGGAATTATCATTATCATTTTCCATTATCATCTTCTTCTCTCTTGATTTTGAGCTCACTAGATTTTCCATTTGTGATGATAAATTGTGAGAAAGTGAATTAAAAAGAAAGCATAAATACTCCTTCTTCATCCTCATCTCATCTAGCCCATGAGATTAGTGTGTTCATCTCTATAGAGTGAGAAAGCTTGAGTTATTGGAACTTCGACGTAGATCATCGGAGATTTGGAACACTTCAAGCTAGCATGGATCGTTCGAGTCGTGGAGCCTCTCTTGAGTCCGGGAGATCATGGATCGCGGTGAAGGGACTTCTACTCGGAGCTTGTGAAGAGAAAGAGCGGACTACAAAGGTTGTAATCCCTCACACTTAGATAAAAAGATATTATCTTGCATGCTTAACCCTAATAATCTAGCAAAGATCCCGGCTTTGGGTTGTTCGGCACGTCTAAATTTTTATCCGGGCATGTTTGATGCCTTATGAACCTTCACAAGAGTTCCTAAGAACCCTACAGTGGTATCAGAGCCTTGCTAGAGCATTAGGATATGTGTTTACGAAGTTAAAACTCCGATCGAACCCGAACCGACAAAATTTAGCCCCTCTCTGGAAATTTTTCAAAATTTAGGATTTTTCCGAATTAAAAATACGTAAAAAAATCAGCAGGGAATTCTAAGAATTACCATGAAACACGGGCCCACAACTCCACCAAACCGCGGTGGAACCGCGGCGGGAACCTGCTTCCCGCGGCAGTTCCGCGGCCGATTTGTGGGATTGTGACACGTAGCTTCATGGTAATATCCGTAGGTGCTTGTTGATGCTTCTGGGTATTTTTAAAAGTGATTCAAGTGTTGTTTAATTCTGGGGTTTGTTTTGTAATCGTAGATTCGATCGGAAAATTTAAATTCGTTGTTTTTCCAGATATTTAGAAATTGTTAAAAAGTTCGAACGGATATCATTAACTCACTTTTTCCCGGCACGTAAAACTTTCAAGTGTTGAATTTTTATCGGGTTTAAATCTTTCGGAAAAATTGTACAAGTTAAGCGGTGGACCCTCTAGAAGACAACAAACCTTAACTCGATTATGTGACCGACTTGAACTGCCTTTTGAACCTTCGGGTTTGGGGCAGTACGGCGTGCCACATGTGAGGCGTTGGCTTGACCCTTCTACGGCTGGATCACCGGTACTGTGACATATTCTGGGATTATTTGAACTCCGCTCAAGTGTTGAGCACTTTAGGAAATTTTGGGTATTTGATTATCTATTCGAAAAGTTTAATACTGTCTATTTATCTGGAATGTGATACAATATGTGGAATTCATATAGTTAGGCATGAAATGCGGAGTATGTGATATTTCGGATTTACGATGTCTAAAGTGATTGTGGATTCCAAATATTGTAGTTTTACACTTTCTTTTCTGTGACCGTAAGTGTAATATGTCATATCGCCGGTTTCGTTGCTATATGTCAACGACAATTGGGATGCGCATATTTACTTACGTTGATGATATGTGATATTATGTGTTGCTGTGATATGTTATATTGGATCGTCGCGTTCTGAATAGCCGGGGGTTTTATGTGAGATGAGGGTTTTTATTTTCATTCATGTAAAATTCATTTGTAATGTAATATTCTTTCATTTGGGGAACTTCCAGGTTGAGGTTGATGTCACCCTTGTATATTATTTACTTTTCCGCATTAGGTAGACCCAAGGAGGGGAGCACAGGTAACCGGGTTCTAGGGTCCAGTGGGAGGCCATCTCGAGGAGTCAAGACCGGGTCTCCTAACCCTAGAATTGGCAGAGTTACTTGCCGCTCTCGTAGGGGTCTTGGGATGTGGGTTTGGCTATTCGTCGCGACCGTGGAATCCGTGTTTTATACAGGCTCGTATTGAAAACACGGACGACCTAGTATATCCAATATTTCATATATGTTCTTCTACTGCAATGTTTTGTGATGAGATCATATTACTGCCTGAGACGAATGCTTATACTATATATATATATGTTGATATATAAATATTACTGCTTTCGTTTCTTCTGTGATGCTTAGGAAGCATAAGCTGATGGGATTTTTATTAATGAGATTAATAAAAAGGAAAAAGGAACCTAAAGATGTTGTAGAATCAAAACTTTATAAAAAGGGTAGCTACAGTTTTGCTTTGCACAGTGATATATATGATATATCCTGCACCTTATTCGATGAGGAAAGAGCCGACGATCCCTTCACCGGGAGTGACCTCTTTAGCGAAACTGGCAGATGCTACAAAACCCGGTTTGTATTTTGATTCCTTTTAGAGTTTTGCTTTGCACAGCGGTATATATGATATATCCTGCACCTTATTCGATGAGGAAAGGGCCGACGATCCCTTCACCGGGAGTGACCCCTTTAGCGAAACTAAGAAAAGCCTAAAAAAACACTCCTTTTCAAAAACACTTGATTCTACGACGATATCAAGTTCATTACGCTCAGGGTTTTCTGAAAAACCTGCGTAGCCCTCCGTCATTTCAGATAGAGACTAGTTAGTATTCGTGCTGCGTTTGTTGACCTTAGCCAAGGCGTGGTGTACGGTAGCTAATTAGTATTTATCGGCTAAAACATGAGATGTGATTGAGTTAGGGTAGTCGTGCGACTTTGTTGACCTTAGCCAAGGGTCGTACGGGTGGGTTTAATTCAATCAGAAAATGACGGGTTGAACTTGACTAGCGCTTATGATTTATTGACCTTAGCCAAGGTCATAAGTTGCTAGGGGTAAAAGCATTATCGGGAATTTCAAGTGTTGAAATTTGCAATGAGATTGCATACCTCTTATGAGATAGTTGGATCCCGATACCCACTGCGAGTAAGTGTTACTCCTGGGAGAGTTTTACACAGGACAATTAGTCGATCAAGTAGGTGTCTAGAAAAGTGTTAAAGGGGTTACGCCTCTGGGAAAACGAGGTTTACTTTAATTAGGTCCGTGCGAAAGCACGGGGAACCTCCCTCAAAGTACCGACACTGATCTGGCTGAAAGATTGACGAAATTGTAGGGTGTAATTAATCCCGGCTAATCTTACCTTTTAGGTTTGAAGGTAGATTTGATAAAAACAGTGGGAGACATCCTGATTAGCTAAGATAATAACCAATCTAATCTTGCAAGAGCATACGCTAAAGTGTTTTCTTCTCTCTCTCTCCAGGTAGCGACCATGTCAGGCCATAATCAAGATAATAATATGGATGTATTGACTAAACCCGATTATTGTACTGAGCAAGGGAACGTTGGACCCGTTTTTTCTTATAAGAGTTATAAGACTGAACAGGAAACAGGAGAATATCTGGATTCTCTAGCTGCCCAAAAGAACATGCATGTTGATGCATCTTCTTCGGGTGTGTTAGTTATTGAGAACTGTTTCTCAGTTCACCCTACGTCCTGGGTATTAGATACCGGATCAGGATCCCACATATGTAAACAGTTACATGGCCTACGTAAAGGTAGGGAACTGGGAAAAGGTGATCATTCCGTTCGAGTAGGGAACGGTGCAAATGTTGCAGCCAAAGCAGTTGGCGAATATCACCTTGTATTACCAAGTCGTAATACACTGATTCTAAATGAGTGCTATTATATACCGACCATGATGTGCAACATTATTTCAGTTTCTTTATTAAGTAAAGAAGGATATAATTTTGTAGTATAGGATAATGTTATGAACATATTCCTAGATCAAAAGTTGATTGCATCAGGCTCGTTACATAATGGCATATTCATTCTAAATCAGAATACAGTCCTCAATATACAAAACACACACAAGAGGAAAAGTTCAGAAATCAACGAATCCTTCTTGTGGCATTGTAGACTTGGTCATATCAATGCGACACGACTGGCTAAGGTACATAAGGATGGTTATTTGAATCCGTTCGAATTATCATCTTATGATACTTGCCATTCATGTCTCAAAGGAAAAATGACCAAAGCTCCGTTTAGTGGACACGGAGAAAGAGTTACTGAACTCTTAGGACTAATACATAGTGATGTATGCGGTCCCATGTATACATATGCCAGGAACGGTTCTTCCTACTTCATTACATTCACTGACGATCTCTCTAGATACGGACATATGTTTCTGATGAAACACAAGTCTGAAGCTTTTGAGAAATTCAGAGAATATAAGCACGAAGTAGAGAACCAAACGGGTAAAAGTATTAAGATTCTTCGATCTGATCGAGGAGGTGAATACTTAAGCGGTGAGTTCCTAGATTATCTAAAAGAGAATGGGATTCTCTCTCAGCTTAATCCTCCTTATACACCACAGCACAACGGTGTATCGGAGCGGAGGAATCGCACCCTATTAGATATGGTGCGCTCTATGATGAGTACAGCTGAGTTACCTATTTCCTTTTGGGGGTATGCGCTGGAGACAGCCATATACCTATTGAATAGAGTTCCAACTAAATCTGTGCCTACCACTCCATATGAGATATGGAATGGGAAGAGACCATCTCTTAAAAGAGTTAAGATATGGGGTTGTTCGGCCTTTGTTAAAAAGCAAAATCCGGACAAACTCGAGGCACGATCAGTTCTTTGTAAGTTTGTAGGATATCCAAGCAATTCGTATGGATATCTATTCTACCACAGTGAACAACAAAAGGTGTTTGTTGCTCAACATGCCACCTTTATAGAAAAGGAATTTCTTGCAAAAGAAATCAGTGGCGATGAGGTAGAGCTGGAAGAGGTTCCAGCAACACAAACTACAACTGAAGATTTAGTGGAACCAGAGGATTCAGTAGTACCCGACGAACCCCAGCCTCTCTGCCGATCTAGCAGGGTTTCTCATCCGCCTGAGAGATACTACGGTTTTCTCATTGATGGTGGAAGCGAGGATTGCATCATGGATGATGATGAACCGACTAGTTTCGAGCAGGCCATTACGAGTAGTGACTCTGTAAAATGGCTGGATGCAATGCGATCTGAGATGGAATCCATGTACACCAACAAAGTATGGACTTCGGAAAATGCTCCTGAAGGGGTAAAACCCATTGGGAGCAAGTGGATTTTTAAAAAGAAATTTGGTGTAGATGGAAAAGTTGAGACTTTCAAAGCTAGACTTGTAGCAAAGGGTTTTCGTCAACGACCAGGTGTGGATTATGACGAAACCTTTTCTCTAGTGGCTATGCTTAAGTCCATCCGGATCTTACTTGCCATTGCTGCATACCATGACTACGAAATCTGGCAAATGGATGTTAAGACCGCCTTTCTAAACGATGATTTAGAACAGAGCGTGTACATGACTCAGCAAGAGGGCTTCGTAGATAGTGGGAGCAGCGGAAAGGTGTGCAAGCTGCTTAAATCCATTTATGGGTTAAAGCAAGCATCGCGGAGTTGGAACATCTGTTTTGATGTTGTAGTCAAAGAGTTTGACTTCATCAAAAATATAGATGAACCTTGTATCTATAAGAAGGTAGCAGAGGGTAAGGTTGTCTTCCTCGTATTGTACGTGGATGACATACTCTTGATAGGAAATGATATTCCTATGCTGCAATCAGTCAAGCTCTTCTTATCACAGAGATTCTCAATGAAAGATCTAGGTGATGCCTCCTGCATATTGGGAATCATGATCTATAGAGATAGATCTAAACGGATATTGGGATTGTCCCAATCCAGGTACATTGACACCATGCTAAAGAGGTTTTGTATGGAAGAATCCAAGCGTGGGAACCAACCCACGATCTCTGGACTCACTCTCTCCAAAGAGATGTCTCCCAAGACTGATTTGGAGAGAGCTCGCATGCAAGGGATACCCTATGCTTCGGCAGTAGGCTCTATCATGTATGCGATGCAATGTACCAGACCCGATGTAGCATACTCACCAAGTGTAGTGAGTCGGTATCAAGCAGATCCTGAAGAGAGTCACTGGACAGCTGTGAAGAACATTCTCAAGTACTTACGAAGGACTAAGGAGATGTTCTTGGTATATGGTAACGGAGAACTCCAGGTGGAGTCCTTTACCGATTCCAGCTTCCAAAGTGATAAGGACGACTCTAAGTCGCACTCGGGATTTGTCTTTACCCTCAATGGAGGGGCGGTATGTTGGAAGAGTTCCAAACAGGATACCGTTGCAGACTCGACGATGGAGGCTGAATACATCGCTGCCAACGATGCTGCCAAAGAGGCTGTCTGGATAAAGAAGTTCATTAGTGAACTTGGTGTGGTTCCATCCATTGAGCATCTAATACCTCTGTATTGCGATAACAATGGAGCTGTGGCTTTGGCCAAGGAACCCAGGTCCCATCAAAAGTCCAGACATATTCTGAGGCGGTATCACCTGATCAGGGAGATAGTTGATCGCCGGGAGATCGAGGTCAGGAGAGTAGATACGAAGGACAACACTGCGGATCCATTCACGAAGGCTATTCCCCAGATACAGTTTGAGAGATTATTCGGGATGCTAGGTATGAGATACTACAGCAGCTGGCCTTAGTGCAAGTGGGAGATTGTTAGTTATGTATATGCCCTAGAGGCCAATGTTGAACATATGATGTATATTATGATGGATGCTTAGATATATACAGAGAGGACTTTCTTGCTCGTCATGATAGTATGCTATTTGGTTTCACTTTATCTTAACATGTTGACTTGTATTGTATTACTGTTTTTCTCTCACATGTTGATAAAGCCCTTAGGATCTGTACTCGACTATTGGGACTATCATGAGATCATACTAGTGGGGCCACGGTAGTCGATGAGTACATCCTATAACTGTTCCTAGTCGAGGGTATATCGAGACAGGGCATCGATACACCAGAGTAGACTAGCGTATTCGCATCTTGACCCATATGATGGGCGATGGATGATCCCATATCCATCGGTGTTTGACATCAGAGATGGTGTACGGGTGCTCAGTGGAGACTGGGTATACTGTACGGACTCGCCGAGAACTCCCAGATGGTGATATACCACACGTCAGATGGCAGTTCTCCGTTGACACTGGTACAGGGTAGTCTGTAGACCCGAGATTGTCATAGAGTCTTGTGTGATTCCCATTGTGCTTTGATTTCCACCTTACCACGTCCAAGAGGGCGTGCAAAACGGTGGCTTTTAGGTACAGTCCCGAATCACATGGAGGCAATGAGCGATAGGAGGGGATTCGTCTCTCTCGGTATAGGAGTTGATGTTGTGCTGTGTTCGATTGGCTATAACTGGAAGTCCCTGGCCAGGACTGATATAGAGATTTACTGGTAAGTGTTACTAGTAGTTTCTCGACCAGTTATGAGCCACACATCGACACGACTTATCGGTTACTGGGTCTGACGTTTACCACCCCTAGACTTGATATGCGACATATCAGACGAACATACCGGACTGTACGGGAGTGTTACTGATTGGATTCACAGGAGAACGCACAGGCTAGATTGTTGATCTTCTGATCGCTCAATACCTGGGTGGCTGTTACGTTTAGCTGACCGCTTGCAGCTTATGGGTGTTTGATATGATCATCATCTGCTACCGGCGTATTGACGATTCTTTAAAATCCCACACAGAGGTTTCTTGGCTCAAGCGAAACGGAGTAGAGGCGCATATGTGATATGTGCAGGACCGAGGATAATGCGATGTGAGATACCGTACTATATTCTCGCGATATTTAGATATGAACCGGGACATCGGATCAAGTGTTGATTCGATGAATCGGTACATGATATATTAGTCGGTTATATTCGATATAGCCGGATCGTCGGATCAAGTGTTGATTCGATGAATTAATGTATAATAATATATATGATATATTGTATTACATTATCTAATATTGGCTCGCTTTACTATTTCATTTTCTCACTGGATGATACATTGATATATATGCGATATACGTTAATTGTATTATTTTCTTTTGTTGCAAATATATAATATATATGTGATATATATTATTGTGACATGATATGATTTATTATTAAACATGTTTAAGGATGATTAAAAGGGATTAGGGTTTGATTAGGGTTAGCTTCTTTCTTGCACCTTCTAGAAGCTTTGTTTTTGTCATGCTTAAGATATTATGGTTGATATTTTTGCATGACTCATAACTTAACCTAACCAAACCCTAACTCTAGTTTATTCTCTACAAACTCTTAGCCACTCATCCTTGACCATGGTTGATATATCAATCATATAGTTTTCTTTTCTATTCATCACAAAAGGAATTATCATTATCATTTTCCATTATCATCTTCTTCTCTCTTGATTTTGAGCTCACTAGATTTTCCATTTGTGATGATAAATTGTGAGAAAGTGAATTAAAAAGAAAGCATAAATACTACTCCTTCATCCTCATCTCATCTAGCCCATGAGATTAGTGTGTTCATCTCTATAGAGTGAGAAAGCTTGAGTTATTGGAACTTCGACGTAGATCATCGGAGATTTGGAACACTTCAAGCTAGCATTGATCGTTCGAGTCGTGGAGCCTCTCTTGAGTCCGGGAGATCGTGGATCGCGGCGAAGGGACTTCTACTCGGAGCTTGTGAAGAGTAGGAGCGGACTACAAAGGTTGTAATCCCTCACACTTAGATAAAAAGATATTATCTTGCATGCTTAACCCTAATAATCTAGCAAAGATCCCGGCTTTGGGTTGTTCGGCACATCTAAATTTTTATCCGGGCATGTTTGATACCTTATGAACCTTTACAAGAGTGCCTAGGAACCCTACAAGCAGTTCCCGGGTGACATGTGTACAGGTTAGTTCATCGACCTGAGATCGTCATTTGTCTCGTGTGAGTTCCCACTGTGCTTTGATTACTACCCTACCACGGCTCAAAGGAGTCGTGCAAACTTGTTTTAGTTGGGTACAGTCCCGAGCCACATGGAGGCAGTGAGCGGATCTGCAGGGGTTCGTCTCTCCCGGTATTGGGGGTGAGTGTTAGTAATTTGTATGCCCTAAAGGCCATTATATGGATAGTGGAAACTTGGACATATTATCGATGGAGATAGATGAATTTCTTGCTCAACATGATAGTACGCTATCTGGTTTACTTTATCTGTACATGTAGATTTAATCATTTACACATGTTGATAAAGCCCAAAGGATATTTGCTTGACTACTGTGATTATGATGCGGATCATACTAGTGGGGCACGTATAGTCTATAAGCATATCCTTGAACTGTTCCTAGTCGAGGGTGTATCGAGACAGGGCATCGATATTCCAGAGTAGACTAACGTATACTATTCTTGTCCCATATGATGGGCGATGGATGATCCCATATCCATCTGGTGAGGAGACACCAAAGATTGTATGCGGGTGCTCAGTGGAGACTGGGTACACTGAACGGACTCGCCGAGAACTCCTATGTAGTATTATATCTATCGTCGGATAGCAGTTCTCAGGGAACACTGGTACAGGTTAGTCTGTAGACCCGAGATCGTCATAGAGTCTTGTGTGTCCTCCCACTATACTTTGATCTCCACCCTACCACGGCTCTACTGAGTCATGCAAACAGGTGGTCTTTGGGTACAGTCTCGAGGCGCATGGAAGCAATGAGCGATAGGAGGGGTTTCGTCTCTCCCGGTATTGGGGGTTGATGTTGTGCTATCCTCGATTGGCTATAACATGAAGTCCCTGGCCAGGGCTGCTGAGATTTACTGATAAGAGTTATCAGTAGTTTCTCAATCTGTTATGAGCCATACACCAGCATGACTTATTGAGTTACTGGGGTCGACGATACCATCCCTAGACTCGATATGCAGCATATCTGACGAAGAGACAGGACTGTACGGTAAGTGTTGCCAGTTGGCTCGACGGGAGTTTTTACAGCTTCGCTGGTTTTCTTCTGATCGTTTCAATACCCGGGTAGCCGTTATGTTTAGCTGACCTCTTGCGGCTTGTAGATGTTTGATATGATCATCATCTACTGCTGGCGTATTGACGAGTCTTAGAGTCCCACAATGAAGTTTCCTGGCTCAGGCAAAACGATGTGGTGTGCATATGAGATATGCGCGGGACCCGATTAAATTCGGTTATGTGATAACGTATATTAATTGGGCATTTTCTATTTGTCGGATCGTATGTGATATGACCGGTTTGCTAAATCAAGTGTTGATTTAACAAATTACATTTAGATTAAATCTTTAATTAAATCCTTTTGTATGCATGCATGTATGCACATGATGATGTGCATGGACACATACATGCATACATAGTATCATGGTTGTTGATACAAGAATGGTGGCAATATAAGACTTATATTGAAGCTTTTAATTTGTATTTATCATTTTAAGTTAATGAAAAGAAAACCCACTCATGCTCCTTTATTCTTTAGTGGGTAAGCTTTACTTAACTTAATGAAAAGAATTTCCACCCATGCTTAATTCTTTAGGAAAAGAATTTCCACTCACAATTATGGTGGTAATGGAATAATGGTGATTATTCCTTTCTTATCACTATAAATAGCTTCATATGTGATATGAAACAAAGTGTACAAACAAGCACACAACAAGGGAAAAAATTGAGTGCAAGGGTGTGAAGAATACAAGTTATCATATGTGATATGATAGAAAGCTCAAGCCACCATTATCTTCTTCTTCCTCTCTTGATTTCTCTCTTGAGTGAAGATTGACAAAGGAAAGAATTTCAATTGAAGAACATAAACCACATTATCATACTACACACATCTAGCCGATTTGTGTAGGGTGTTTACTCTACTTCGTTTGCGAAACAAGTAAGGTAAGGAGCTTTGGGCAAAGGGACTTCGGGTGGATCATCGTGGACAAGGAAGGCTTCCATCGATCCGTTTCAAACTCTCATAGTGCCAAGGAGTCACTGAGGGAGATCTACAAAGGTTGTAATCTTTCCTCTTAGTGATAGTTTTACATTTGCATATGATGCTTATTTGTATGAATCCCTAAAACTTCTAGTTTCGATTCTTGTCGAGTTAACTTAGCACCTCTAAAATTTTGATTATGGCATGTGTGATGCTACCGAACCCTTGACGAGGTGCTAGGCTAGCCCTTCAGTGGTATCAGAGCCAGGCTAGAGCTTTAGGCGATGCGTAGGCGATGTTAAACGTCCGATCGAACCACGAAACACCAATTTGGACCGCTCTCTGGAAATTTTTTGAAAATTGGATTTTTCCAAATTAAAAGGTCCTAAAAAATTCAGCAGGCATTTTTAAAAGTTACTGTATAAAAATTTTTTGATGACCTCTCCAAAGCGCCGCGGATGAGCGGCCAAAGCATAGCTTTGGCCGCGCATCCGCGGCCGTACTGTTGGGTCAAGGGAAATTTTTTTCTGCAGAGCACCTGATTAATTCTGTACTTGCCTCTGAAATATTTTAAACACACTCAAGTGTTGAGTGTTCTGGAGATATATTGAATTTGGTGATTCGATTGGAAAAAGTTTAACTTCGTTCAGATTTTCAGATTTTTAGAACGTGTTGAAATGTTTGAACGAATATTAGAAACACAGTTTTTTCCCGTATTGGAAAAATTCCAAGTGTTGGATTTTTTCCCGAATTCGAAACTTTCGAAAAACATGCAAGCGTATCTGTGGACACTATAGAAGAACATAACCTTAACTCGATTATGTGACCGTCAAAACTGTCACTGAACCTTAGGGTTTGTGGTAGTTTAGCGTTGCCACATGTGAGGCGTTGGTTTGGCCCTTCTACGGTTGGTCCATAAGGGGCTGTGGCATGTTCTAGAAATTTTGAACTCGGCTCAAGTGTTGTGCAGTTTGGGAAATCTTGGGTGTTTGTTTATTCGATCGAAAAGTTTAACATTGTCTATTTATCTGAAATGTGATACAATATGTGGAATTCATATAGTTAGGCATGAAATACGAAGTATGTGATATTTCGAATTTATGATGTCTAAGGTGATTGTGGATTCCAAATGTTGTAGTTTTTCATTTTATTTTCTGCGACCGTAAGTGTAGTATGTGGTGTATCGCCGTTTTCGTTGCTATACGTCAACGACAATCGGGATACGCATACTTACTTACGTTGATGATATGAGATATTATGTGTTGCTGAGATATGATGAGTAGGATTGTCGCGAATGAATAGCCGGGGGTTTTTATGTGAGATGAGAGTTTTATTTTTCATTCATGTATAAATCAATTGTATATTATTTACTTTTCCGCATTAAGATAGACCCAAGGAGGGGAGCACAAGTGACCGGGTTCTAGGGTTCAGTAGGAGGCCATCTCGAGGAGTCGAGACCGGGTCTCCTAAACTCTAGAATTGGCGGGATCACTTGCCGCTCTCGTAGGGGTCTAGGGGTGTGGGCTTGGCTATTCATCACGACCGTGGAATCCGTATTTTCTATTGTTGGCTCGATACAAAATACGGACATCCTAGATATCCTTTTATATGCTTCTGCTGTTGATATTCTGTAATGTGATTACTTAGTATCTGAGACGAATGGATTATTATTATATATATGATATATAATAAACGTTGCTTATATTTTACACCCGCGCTAGTCCCGCCCCGCTATGCCGTTAGTTAAGTAACCTAACGGTGCATAACGGGACACTGTGGCGAATGCGAATGGTATAAGTATACGTTCTATTCTGTGATGGCTTAGGAACTTAAATGATGGGATCGCATTAATGAGATTAATGTAAAGAAAAGAAACCTAATGATGTTGTAGAATCGGATTTGAAACAAACTCGGCTTTTTTATGAAAAATGCAAGTTTCAAAAGGATGCGGAGCTTAAGCCACTCCTTTTCTTAACCGTTTGATTCTACAACGAGATCAAGTTCAAAGCGTTAAAGGTTTTCTTAAAAACCATCCGCAACCCTCCGTCATTTTAGGAAGCAGAGTACTTAGTATTCGTGCTGCGTATGTTGCTTATAGTCAAGGCGTCGTGTACGGTAGCTAAGTGATGTCTTCCTACAAAGCATATGATGCGATTAGTTAGGACATTTATGTGATTATGTTGATCATAGTCAAGGGTCATATGGGTGGGTCTAATTAATCACGAAATGACGAGTAGAATTTGACTAGTACTTATGATATGTTGACCATAGCCAAGGTCATAAGTGACTAGGGGTAAAAACCATATCGGGAATTTCAAGAGTTGAAATTTGCAATGAGATTGCATACCATCTATGTGATAGTTGGATCTCGATCTCACTGTGAGTAAGTGTTACTTCCAGGAAAATTATTCCTGGCTAGTTTTCTTTTCAGGTTTTGAAAGAAAATTTGATTAAAAGCAGTGGGAGACATCGATTAGATAAAATAATAACCAATCTAATTCTTTGAAAGAGCATTTCGCTAAGTGTATCCTTTTCTCTCTCCGAATGGCAGTTACAGATGTCAGGACTTAAGCTTCTACTTGAGAAAAATAAACTTACAGGACCAAATTATAAAGAATGGTTGAGGAACTTGAACATTGCACTTTCATATGATAAGGTATCATATGTCCTCAATACTGAAGCCCCACCCGTCCCAGGACCTGAATCATCTGTCTCGGATAGGGAGATCCGAAAAACTTGGGAAAATGACTGCAACACGGCCAAGTGCCTCGCGCTCGCTTCTATGGACAATGTCCATCAGAAGCAACACGAGAATATGGATGTGCAATCCATCTTTCTTCACACAAAGGAGTTGTATGAAGAGCAATCTCGTACTTTGAGATACGAGGCATCTAGAAAGCTGTTTCAGATGCGAATGGCCGCTGGTACATCAGTTGGAGACCATGTTTTGAAGATGATTGGTCTTATTGAAGAACTTGAGGGACTGGGATGGATTATGGATAATGAGCAATATACGGATATTGTTCTACAGTCTCTCCCCCCTGCCTTTGCTCCGTTCATAGTAAATTTCAATATGAATGGTTTGGAGAAATCATTGCCTGAACTTCTCAATATGTTGAGAAGTGCAGAGAACACATTGAAAACGGCAAGGACTCCCGCTCTGCTTGCTGGGCCATCTTCCTCTTCATTCCCAAAAGCTAAGGCCAAGAGAAAGAAGAAGAAGAAGTCTATCACACAGAAAGGTGGAGTTAGAAAGGCGAAGGGGAAAGACAGAGCCGGGGCTATGGGAAGTGGAAAAGGAGAATGTTTTTACTGTAAAAGGTCAGGACATTGGAAACGCAACTGTGCTGAATATCTTGCTGATCTTAAGAAGAAGAAGCCAGCTGATGCTTCCACTTCAGGTGTGTTTGTAACTGAAAACTGTTTTTCTTTAAACTCTGCATCCTGGGTATTGGATACCGGTTCTGGTTCTCACATCTGCAATTGTATGCAGGGATTGAGAAATAGTAGAGTTTTAAAAATTGGAGATCATACTCTGCGGGTTGGAAATGGTTCCAATATACATGCTGTATCCGTGGGAGAGTATCATCTAGGGTTGCCTTCAGGAAGTATTTTGGTTTTGAACCCATGTTATTTTGTACCAAGTATGCTGTGTAACATAATATCCGTTTCTTTGTTGGACAATGAAGGATATCATTTTATATTGCAAAATAATGTTATGAACATTAACCTGAATCAAGAGTTGATTGGGTTTGGTACACTAAATAACGGTATTTACATCCTGAACCAACACACAGTTTTCAATATACAACATACTAGTAAAAGAAAGTTTTCAGATATAAATGAAGCTTTTCTTTGGCATTATAGACTTGGTCATATTAATGAAACAAGACTAAACAAGCTACATAAAGATGGATATTTAAATCCGTTTGAATATAAATCTTATGCGACTTGCCAGTCTTGTATCAAAGGTAAATTGACCAAAACTCCGTTTAGTGGACACGGAGAGAGAGCTGGTGAACTCTTAAGCCTCATACATAGTGATGTATGCGGACCAATGTCTACACTTGCAAGAGGTGGTTTTTCATACTTCATCACTTTTACTGATGATTTCTCAAGATTCGGACACGTGTTTTTGATAAAGCACAAATCTGAAGCCTTTGAGAAATTCAAGAAGTATAAACTTGAAGTAGAGAAGCAAACAGGCTTGAGCATCAAGAAACTTCGATCGGATCGAGGTGGAGAGTATTTAAGTACAGAGTTTCTAGACTTCTTAAAAGAGAATGGGATTCTCTCTCAGCTCACTCCTCCTTACACATCGCAGCACAATGGTGTGTCAGAACGGAGGAATTGTACCCTATTAGATATGGTACGATCCATGATGTGTGATGCTGAGTTACCGCTTTTCTTTTGGGGACATACATTGGAGACAGCAATGTATCTATTGAACAGGGTGCCAACCAAGACCGTGTCTACCACTCCATATGAGATGTGGAATGGAAAGAGACCATCTCTTAAAAGGTTTAGGATTTGGGGTTGTCCGGCTTTTGTTAAAAAGCAGAATCCAAACAAACTCGAAACACGATCGGTCATGTGTAAATTTGTGGGGTATCCAAAACATTCGTATGGATATCTATTCTACCACAAAGAGGAACAAAAGGTGTTTGTTGCTCAGCATGCCACATTTTTGGAAAATGAGTTCTTTACGGAAAGTACTAATGGCAATGTGGTAGAACTAGAAGAGGTTCTAGAGACACAAATTACTCAGGAGGAATTGGTTGAAACTGATGTTGCAGTGGAACTTCAAGAACCTCAGCCGCTCAGGAGGTCTAGTAGAACTTCTCGCCCACCAGAGAGATACTATGGGTTTCTCATATATGGTGATAGAGAAGATTGCATCATGGATGATGATGACCCTACTAGTTTTCAGCAAGCTATCACGAGTGGTGACTCAGTGAAATGGCTGGAAGCAATGAAATCCGAAATGGAGTCAATGTACACCAACAAAGTATGGACTTTGGACGTTGCGCCTCCTGGGATAAAACCCGTTGGGTGCAAATGGATCTTTAAGAGAAAGATTGGTGTAGATGGACAGGTGGAGACCTATAAAGCAAGGCTTGTAGCGAAAGGTTTTCGTCAAAGACCAGGCTTGGACTATGATGAAACTTTCTCTCCGGTAGCAATGCTTAAATCCATTAGGATCCTACTTGCTATTGCTGCTCACTATGATTATGAAATATGGCAGATGGACGTGAAAACAGCATTTCTAAATGGTGATTTAGAAGAATGCATTTTTATGGATCAGCCAGAGGGCTTCATTGATAGTGGGAGCAGCGGGAAAGCATGTAGATTGCTTAAATCCATTTATGGATTAAAGCAGGCCTCAAGGAGCTAGAACATCTGCTTTGATGATACAATCAAAGAGTTTGATTTTGTCAGAAATGAAGATGAACCATGTATTTATAAGAAGATTGTAAGGAGTACTGTCACATTCCTCGTATTGTACGTTGATGACATTCTCCTGATAGGAAATGATATTCCTATGCTACAATCGGTCAAACTATTCTTATCACAAAGGTTCTCCATGAAGGACCTGGGTGATGCCTCGCGCATTTTGGGCATTAGGATCTATAGAGATAGATCCAAGAGGTTATTGGGACTGTCCCAATCAAAGTACATAGACACCATTCTAAAGAGGTTTAGTATGGAAGATTCCAAGCGTGGTGCCTTGCCTGCTAGTCATGGAATCACTCTCTCTAAGGACTTCTGTCCGAAGACTGATGAAGAGAGAGCTCGCATGAGCGTTATACCCTACGCTTCAGCCGTGGGATCTATAATGTATGCGATGTTGTGTACTCGTCCAGATGTGGCTTATGCACTGGCTGTAGTAAGCAGGTATCAATCCAACCCAGGGGAGAAACATTGGATAGCAGTGAAGAACATTCTTAAGTACTTGCGAAGGACTAAAGAATTGTTCTTGGTGTATGGTAATAGGGATCTCCAGATGGAGGCCTTTACCGATTCAAGCTTCCAAAGTGACAAGGATGACAGTAAATCAATCTCAGGGTTTGTATTTACCCTAAATGGAGGAGCGGTTAGTTGGAAGAGTTCCAAACAGGACACCGTTGCAGACTCCACGATGGAAGCTGAGTATATTGCTGCAAGTGATGCTGCTAAGGAAGCCGTCTGGATGAAGAAGTTCATTGCGGAACTAGGAGTAGTTCCAACCATTGTTGATCCAATACCATTGTATTGTGATAATAATGGAGCTATAGCATTAGCCAAAGAACCAAGATCCCATCAGAAATCCAGACACATCCTAAGGAGATATCATCTGATCCGAGAGATAGTAGATCGCCAGGAGATCGAAATTCGGAGAGTAGATACAAAGGATAATACAGCGGATCCATTCACCAAGGCACTTCCACAGCCTCAGCATGAGCGACTGTTTGAAATGTTGGGTATGAGATACGCCAATAACTGGCCTTAGTGCAAGTGGGAGATTGTTAGTAATTTGTATGCCCTAAAGGCCATTATATGGATAGTGGAAACTTGGACATATTATCTATGGAGATAGATGAATTTCTTGCTCAACATGATAGTACGCTATCTGGTTTACTTTATCTGTACATGTAGATTTAATCATTTACACATGTTGATAAAGCCCAAAGGATATTTGCTTGACTACTGTGATTATGATGCGGATCATACTAGTGGGGCACATATAGTCTATAAGCATATCCTTGAACTGTTCCTAGTCGAGGGTGTATCGAGACAGGGCATCGATATTCCAGAGTAGACTAGCATATACTATTCTTGTCCCATATGATGGGCGATGGATGATCCCATATCCATCTGGTGAGGAGACACCAAAGATTGTATGCGGGTGCTCAGTGGAGACTGGGTACACTGAACGGACTCGCCGAGAACTCCTATGTGGTATTATATCTATCGTCGGATAGCAGTTCTCAGGGAACACTGGTACAGGTTAGTCTGTAGACCCGAGATCGTCATAGAGTCTTGTGTGTCCTCCCACTATACTTTGATCTCCACCCTACCACGGCTCTACTGAATCGTGCAAACAGGTGGTCTTTGGGTACAGTCTCGAGGCGCATGGAGGCAATGAGCGATAGGAGGGGTTTCATCTCTCCCGGTATTGGGGGTTGATGTTGTGCTATGCTCGATTGGCTATAACATGAAGTCCCTGGCCAGGGCTGCTGAGATTTACTGATAAGAGTTATCAGTAGTTTCTCAATCTGTTATGAGCCATACACCAGCATGACTTATTGAGTTACTGGGGTCGACGATACCATCCCTAGACTCGATATGCAGCATATCTGACGAAGAGACCGGACTGTACGGTAAGTGTTGCCAGTTGGCTCGACGGGAGTTTTTACAGCTTCGCTGGTTTTCTTCTGATCGTTTCAATACCCGGGTGGCCGTTATGTTTAGCTGACCTCTTGCGGCTTGTAGATGTTTGATATGATCATCATCTACTGCTGGCGTATTGACGAGTCTTAGAGTCCCACAATGAAGTTTCCTGGTTCAGGCAAAACGATGTGGTGTGCATATGAGATATGCGCGGGACCCGATTAAATACGGTTATGTGATAACGTATATTAATTGGGCATTTTCTATTTGTCGGATCGTATGTGATATGACCGGTTTGCTAAATCAAGTGTTGATTTAACAAATTACATTTAGATTAAATATTTAATTAAATCCTTTTGTATGCATGCATGTATGCACATGATGATGTGCATGGACACATACATGCATACATAGTATCATGGTTGTTGATACAAGAATGGTGGCAATATAAGACTTATATTGAAGCTTTTAATTTGTATTTATCATTTTAAGTTAATGAAAAGAAAACCCACTCTTGCTCCTTTATTCTTTAGTGGGTAAGCTTTACTTAACTTAAAGAAAAGAATTTCCACCCATGCTTAATTCTTTAGGAAAAGAATTTCCACTCACAATTATGGTGGTAATGGAATAATGGTGATTATTACTTTCTTATCACTATAAATAGCTTCATATGTGATATGAAACAAAGTGTACAAACAAGCACACAACAAGGGAAAAAATTGAGTGCAAGGGTGTGAAGAATACAAGTTATCATATGTGATATGATAGAAAGCTCAAGCCACCATTATCTTCTTCTTCCTCTCTTGATTTCTCTCTTGAGTGAAGATTGACAAAGGAAAGGATTTCAATTGAAGAACATAAACCACATTATCATACTACACACATCTAGCCGATTTGTGTAGGGTGTTTACTCTACTTTGTTTGCGAAACAAGTAAGGTAAGGAGCTTTGGGCAAAGGGACTTCGGGTGGATCATCGTGGACAAGGAAGGCTTCCATCGATCCGTTTCAAACTCTCATAGTGCCAAGGAGTCACCGAGGGAGATCTACAAAGGTTGTAATCTTTCCTCTTAGTGATAGTTTTACATTTGCATGTGATGCTTATTTATATGAATCCCTAAAACTTCTAGTTTCGATTCTTGTCGAGTTAACTTAGCACCTCTAAAATTTTGATTATGGCATGTGTGATGCTACCGAACCCTTGACGAGGTGCTAGGCTAGCCCTTCAGTGAGGTCGCGTGTGTCTAGGAGAGCCATTACACAAAGCCCTCAGCCGAGGCAGGAGATTTACTGGTAGGTATTCCAGTAGTATCTCAGGGTGTTCTGGGCTACACTCCGACACGACTTGTACCGCTTTTGGGGGTCTGACTTTTACCAACCCCCTAGGCCCGCCATGCGATACTCATAGATGAACGGACCGGACAGTACGGATATTGTCACTGACAGGCTCAGTATGGTGTCAGGATGAGTTCGCTCATCGACGTCCCTTTTGGTCAATAGCTGGTAGCCCGTCACGTATGGCTAATACCTCTGACGTGCTGGTGGTTAAATCCACAGCCATAGTATTGACGAGTCTTTAGAGTCCACCACACACTCAGTTACTCAAGTTTCGGGCGAAACACTGTAGAGGCCGTATGGAGATATGGCAGGGTCCGATCAGATACGTGCGGTATTGCATGGATCAGGATCGGACGGTTTGTACTAGTGGCCGTATGGATATATGGCAGGGTTCGATCAGATACGTGCGGTATTGCACGGATCAGGATCGGACGGATATTACTAGCCGGCTTTGGTTTAATCCGGATCCTAGTATAGTACAGTGTATATTTTGTCTCATTGCATTTGTATCCGGTCGGAATACAGATGCGGGTGTGTATGCACAGTATCGGGGTTTTTCCTGTAATTTATTACGGGATCAGTTTTTGGAGGTTGCCAGTTTGCATTCCATTCCGGCCGGTTTTTCTTTGTTCCTTCACGGCCGGACTTTTGTGAAGGAGGGGGTTATTTGCAAGTTTGCAAATAACTTATTTGTGGAGGGTTTTTTTGCATTATGTGGCTTCATGATGAGATTCTTTTTCCATCTCTTCCTTTGCATTAAATGGTGATTAGAATGGATTGGAGTTGATTAGGAGTTGATGTGAGGCTTGCTTTTGATATGGTCACCATTTCTATCTCCTACACTCACCTCCCTTGTATATTCTCTCCACCAATTTGGTTAAAGGGGGGCCGACCACTAAAGGAGGAGAGTGAGAGAGAGGTTCATTTTTGATGTGTAGCATATTTCCTCATCTCATTCCTTGCAAGAAAATATAGCTCCATTTTTCCAAAGTTCATTTTCTTCCTACACCTCTACATCCATGGCAACTTCACAAACTCCGAAGAGACAAGCCTCTACACTACAACCTACAGTACCCTTAGACGCGTCGGCTAGCCAACTTCGCGCCCGAGTTGCCTCGGTCCAGAGGTGGGAGCCCGTAAAAGAAATCGGCTACGTGGTGCCCTTTCTGACGAGGAGGTGACGGACGGAGATTCCTCGGGAGATCGGGACGACGACGAGAAGACCGGAGGACACGGATCGCTCGGTATATCTCTCACCCCATCTCTAGTTATCTAGTATAGGTTAATGGTCACGATCCGGGTTTATTGTCCGCGGTAGCGCCGGTTTAAAGTTAAGAAAAAATTTTGATTCCGCATTTTGGCCTCGAGGAGAAGGCCGGGGCGCTGCCGTGGCGCAACATGGTATCAGAGCCATGCTATTAACCTAGTCTAGCTTGCTCTAGTATGTTTAAAGCTTCGATCGAACAAAAATCCCAAAACCGCATTTTCATGTATATCAGTTTCTGTCGAAATTTTTTTGGCTCCAAAATTTTTTCAGGTTGTTGCAGAATGATGTACATGGTATTCTAAGATCACTGAAAAAATTTGGTAAACTGATCCTTCAAAACGACCGCGGAACCGCGGCCATAACCCCACTTTGGCCGCGGTTCCGCCGCAGTATTTAGGCTTCATCTCAGCAATTTTTTCCAGTGTGCTTCTGACATGGAATTATGGGTTTTGGGACATTCTTTTTGGGCCCAGATTTTCTGTGAGTGCTACAGTACTGCTTGGGGCCCACTTCGGTAAATTTGTTCGATCGGATATTTTAAACATGCTAGTTCACAGTATTTACATTATATCTGCGATCGTGAATGTCACTCGATCGGTAAATCCTGTCTAACTGCTATAGCCCGGTTAGACGGATTTGCGAACGTGACATTCACGTTGATGTTATGTGTTTGTGCTGTGATGTTGCGGATCGGTCGTGGGGATAGCCTGGTTGCAGTGGTAGTACAGTTTTGTTGCATTATGTACATTTGAAATTGCGGGGCGAGCGTCCGACATGTGGACTGCCGTCACTGCCAGTTTGTATTATTCTTTTTGGGCACGACCGGGTTGCGGTCGATGTACCCGGTGTATGTATATTTTACTTTCTGTACTAGGATTACCCCGCGGAGGGGTGCACGGATAGCCGGGTTCTAGAGGGCAACAAGCCCGCATCTCATGGCATTGAGACGGAGGGGGCTTCACTCTAGAATTGGCGGGCTATTCTCCGCACTCGTAAGGGGTACAGGTTGACCCAGGAGGGGTGCCCAAGTTACCGGATTCCGTGAAGTGCTGGATGGTCCATTCACGGTACTGAAGGGGGCTGCCTCGCTTCAGGTTTTGGCGGGTGACTTGCCGCGCCCGTAGGGGTCTAGGATTTCATTGCACAGGCTATCCACACGACCTGGGGAACGTCGGGTTTCAGCAGCGGCTCTGTGAAACCCAGGGCTTCCAGATATCTGTATTGTTCTGTGATGCTGTACATTTCTGTGATGTTGCATTTTATCACGCCTTGAGCGAAAATTATATATTGGTATATATATTAGTAGATGTTGTATATGTTTTGCATCCGCGCTAGTCCAGTCCCCGCTCTGTCGTTAGTTAGCTAACCTAACGGGTAATGACGGGACCCAGTGGCGAATGCGGATGGCATATATGTACGTCATATTATTTTCGTTCTTTGTGGTGTGATCAATTGATGGGACTGCGTTGATTCGGATCAATGCAAGATAAACAAACCTATTCTGATGTTGTTGGAACAATTTTTCAAAAAGCTGTTATTGCAAGGGCGTTCTCTTTTGTTTTGCATAGTGGTATTCAGTTAGAATATCCTGCTCCTCAGTCGACGAGGCAAGGGCCGAGATCCCTTCACCGGGAGTGACCCCTTGGACAGAAGTTTGCGTCAAGGCAATAACTTCACTATAGCCGATTACTTTTTGCTTTGCATCGTGGTATTCAGTTGGAATATCCTGCACCTCATTCTACGGGGAAAGAGCCGAGATCCCTTCACCGGGAGTGACCTCTTTAGCAAAGGTTTTCGTCACTATATTTTTAAAAGATATCCAGTTCCTTCAACGATATCAAGTTCATTACGGTAAAAGGTTTTTCGCCAAAAACCATCCGTAGCCCTCCGTCATTTCAGATTAGTATTGCGTAGTATTCATGCTACATATGTCGTGCATTGCCGAGGCGTAGTGTTCGGTAGCTGTGTAATACTTTTCTGTCGCATGGATAAGTGGATTGGTTAGGTCAGTCGTACGGTTATGTTGGCTTTGTCAAGGACTCGTACGGGTGGGTTTAACGCAATCAAGATAATGACGGGTTGAACTTGACTAGGACTCTTTGATATGTTGGCATTGTCAAGGTCACTTGGGTCCTAGGGGTAAAAATCACATCGGGAGTTTCTAAAGAAACTGAAACTTGCCAGGAATGCGCATACCTTCTAGAGTGTGGTGACTTGAGTGGATTCCGTCAAGTTATCATGCGATGATAGTTGGATCCCGATTCCCACTGATGAGTTGGTTTACTCCTCGGGTGATCCCGGCTAATTCTTCTTTCAGATTTGGGGAAGAATTTGACGTTACAGTGGGAGGTTTCCAGATTAGATAAAGTGATAACCATTCTGATCTAGGTTAGAGTGCACGCTGAGTGTTTCTTTTCTCTCTCTCTTTGGCAGCGACCATTGACCTGACCTAGACTATGACGCAGTGACCAAGTTGACTGAACCTTCTAAAACACTGGCTTTTGGATTGTCAGAGTTGCAGACCTCTTTGCCACTCCTACCTTTACCCTTTTCTCCAGGACACCCCGTATTACTACGAACGTCCACTTCCATTGGACAAAACCATCGTATGGTTATATACGAACTCGAAGGAATTCGAGGATGGTTTCAGGTTCTGGAGGAAACGGATAGGACTATTCAGTTGTCTTTTCCTTTCACCTTCTCTCGCATTGCGAGTACTCCTTGGTTTAGGAGATAGTACACCTATTACGCAAATTGGATAGTCTTCTTCCAAACCATAGGCAAGTGCCGACCGGTAGGGAATGAAGAAAACCAATTAGCATAATGATGGTGTATAGAAGGTATTAAGTTAAGACAAAGCAAGGGATTAGTAAGAGGGCAAAGTAAATTGCAACTGATATTCACGACCAAACCAGGTATTTCATTACCACTCCCACTTCACCTTTGTATTTCTCCAGGACACTCCGTATCACTACGAAGATCCACAGTTTATTGGATACTCCATCGTATGTTTATATACGAACTCGAAAGGAACTTGTTCCAGTTCGGGGATGGATTCTGGTCAGGAGAAATAGGAATAAGGTTTATTCGGTTGTCTTTTATCTTCACCTTCTCTCGCATTGCGAGTGCTCCTAGGATTAGGGCAGTACACCCATTATGCTTCTTAGATAGTCTTCTTCCAAACAATAGGCAGGTGCCGAACGGTAGGGAAGGAAGAAAACCATTTGGCCTAAAGGGTGTGCAGAAGGTAATGACTAAAGACATATAAAGGAATTTGGAGAGGTGGCAAAAGAATTATACGGTTACAGTCGTGGATCTGGAAGAGGCATTACTTGGAATACCAGGATACCCCAACGAAACATTTCAATGTTTCAGTTTCACTGTGTACTGTTAATAGAAAACTGATTTCCCGATTAGACACTTACTCCAGGGTATGTATTTACCAGGTATGATTCTCACATCTGTATGGTTTTACAGATGATGAGTGAGAGTAAGTTATTGGGAATTGGGTGATCATCCTCATTATATCGGGATTCGTTGTATTCAGCGATATTTGAGGAAGTCACCTGGGTTGTTTGCCGGACGGCAATTATTTGGTTTTGAATATCCGCTATTATGCACCAATTTCAAATTGATATATCTGTACGTCTATTTTTATAGAGTGAGATATACCCTTTTGAAATTATGTCTACGACATTTACCTATATCAGTGGATGGTTAGGTAAGAAGCATTAAACAGCGGTGTAATTCTTCTTAACCATAAGTACAGTTTTCAACCTACGACACACAGTGAATGAGTTATCAGACTCAGAGGACTTATACAGAGTATTGTATATTGTCCAGTGTCCATCAGGACAGTGGGGTTGGTCCTCGTACTATATTCTGTTTACTTATGACTTCTCTAGTTCTTAGACAGGTGTTTCGTAGAAACACAGGGTCTAAGTTTTGAGGAACTATAGGTATAAGAATAAAGTGGAGAACCAGATGTTGCAAGTATCGGGATTCTTCAAGGTGATCGAAGATGTAGATACTTGTGAATGGTATTCAGTTGATAGTAATGATTAAGAGAACTAGCTTCTCTTTCAGGTTACTCATAATTGGAAGTACTCCTAAGTTGAGTAATGTTGATCGGTCTATTTCCATTTAGTTGACATGCACTGGAGACAGCTGCATGATTTGAATCTGGTTCAATTAAATCAGTGCCTCTGGTCCTATATTGGATATAGAACAGTTCGTATCTTAACGTTGTTAAGGTACGGGGAGTTGTCCGGCTTATGCTTAAAACCAGACTCTGGATAACTCAAGGCACGTTTCTGTAATGGCTGTTTGTGGGTTGACCCAGGCTATGACGAGGGTTGACTTTCTACCATCTGGAAGATCAATAGCGATATTGTTCTAGACTCGCCACAGTTTTATTAAAAATGGATTTTTTCAGAAAACAGTAGTGGGAGTATGGTAGAACTGGAAGTGATTCCAGAACCGCAAACGATTACTGAAGATTTGATAAGAACCTAAAGATTCAATCTGGTTTGACATTCCATTAGCCACTCCGCAGATAAGGTGGGTAACTTCAGGAACCCGAGAGGTACTCCTGTAGCCTCAAGGACGGTGACAGGGAAGTTTTTGTTTATCCACACTTGCCATTGCTGTTGTTCCAGACTGTGAGACCCGGCAGGAGGATGAGTATAGCGTCGTTCTAAACTAGCTTTAGAAGTGTACGTCTATATGACTCTGCCAGAGGGTTGTCGTAGTTAGTGGGAGCAGCGGAAGCATTGGTGGACAGTTGGCTTATGTCTATTTATAAACTAAAGCAGATATAGCGGAGATAGATCATCTATTTCTGATGTGACAGTCATAGGTTTGACTTCATCAGAATAGGGGATGGATCTGTTAAGAAGGTAGTAGGGTGTGATGTCCTAGTATTTGATGACATACACAGAGTAGGAAGTGATATTCCTATACTACGATCGGTTATACTTTGGTCGTCACACAGTGGTTTCTCCACATAGGACTTGGATATTATATCGTACATTCTGGTTACTAGATCTATGGTTTTAGATCTAGATTTGGGTGGTTTCCCAATCAGGGTACTTAGACAGCATTCTAAGAGTATTTAGAATGGATGACTCCTGGCACGGTAGTGTACCTGCAGGTTGGAGTCACCCTCTCTAAAGGTGTCTTATAAACTAAACTAGAGAAGGATGTGCATGATTGGCAGATCACTTGCTTAGGCAATTGAGTCAATCATGAGATGTCAAGTACCACACCAGATGTTGTTCTTGCAGTAGATGCAATAAGTTGATATTAATCCATTCCTGGAGAAACAATTGGAAGCAGTTTTAGAACATAAGTGGATGTTCTAGGGATATGATAACAGCAGCCTCCTTTAGGAGACGGTTATCATTCCAGGCTTCCAAGGTGACCTGGACGGCAGAGTGGCTGTCAGAGTTGTAGTTTTCCCTCTGACGAGGGGCGGTATCATGGACAGGTGGTCCAGGAGGATACCGAGGGAGGCATGGCGCAGGATACTGATTAAGTTCAGTTGATGATTGTAACATTTCAAAAAAATAAAATATTATTTTTGGGAATTTTCATAATTTTTAATGAATATTTTAATAGTCGGTGTAATTAAATACCGATAAATGGTGAAAATTCCGGAGAAAATTTTGGAAATTCTAAAATAGGGTATTTTGTGGAAGTATGTCATTTTTAAGCTTTTATGGTTACGTATATGTTATTTTGGTGTAAATCGCGATTGACAATCGCTAAGTGGATTTTTGGCTTTTGTGCAAAAATGTGCACATGAAATTTTCTACACCTGTTTCTTGTTTTGGTCATGGTAGCCTAGGGTTGGACCATGTTTAGGTAACCATGGTGGGTGAACCATTTGATTAGAGATGGGGTTATGTCGACTGTGTAGGGAGAAGTGAGCCATGGTGGCTTGGTGTCTTGTGAGCATTGTTTTGGAGAAAAAGAGAGATGGTTAGGATGTGCCATGATCCATCCCATTTCATTATTCCTTGTGTTTTGTTACGCTCTCTCACATTTCTCCCCACAACATAACACTCCCTTAAGGAAAACCACCAGCAGCAGGTGCTGAAACATTGCAACAGCCTTACATCAGCTCCTGATATACCAAATCAGCCCCCATTCTCTCACATCAACAGCTACATCAGCTCCATAGCTGATATACATCAGCCCCTAGCACATTTCAGCCCCCCATTGCTGACCAAACACCCCCCCATCGAGACTTATCAGCCCCTAGCTGATCTACAATCTCCCATTATCAATTTTCAGCCCCCAATGGCTGACTTTGCTTCTAATCAGCCCTGATTTCAGCTGAAAATGAATCTATTAGCCACATACCTTTGCACCCAATGTCAAGCTTCAGCCCCAATGTCAAACATTCAGCCCCCCCTAACCGACCAAACACCCCCCTAAAGACTTCTCAGCCTACAATGGCTGACTTCAGCTATACCAGCAGCTGAAAACATGGACTTCAGCCCATGGTATCAACAAATCAGCAGCACAATGGATGATACTTCAGCACAGATCAGCCACATTTTCATCCCCACACACCCCCAACCTCATCAACCACAGCCCACTCTTCTTCTGCTGCCTCACACACAAAGTAACAAGAGAGAAAGAAAAGTTCAAGCAGCAGCAGCACCTGCATGCAGCAACATCAGAAACAATTGCAAGCATCAGCATCAGCCATGCAACACCAGTGACTATAGCAGTAGTCCAGCGGCCGTACAACACTCCTCCTTCCTTCATCCTCTTTTCCCATGCATTCTAGGAGTTTCTTCGAGGTATAATCTCGCAATCCAAACTCTTTTCTTGCCAAGTTATAGTTGTTTAGCGGAAATATCGTGTTTTATCGTGATATGGTGCTAGTTTAGGAAATTTGAGCGAGACTTGACAAAATATTGGTTTAGAATGTTGGTATAACCTTATTAGGAGTTGTTGATATCAGTTAAGCATAGATCTAATCCATATTGGACACATTTCAAACATGGAACCCAAAACAAAACTTTTCATGTCGGTTTGTGAGGATATATGGCGTGCAGGTGAATCTGGAGTGATCCGGGGTCATTACGGGTAAAATCAACAATACCATGAGCCTATTTAGACCACCAGGAGACCACCCACTGAAAATGAGAGCCCAAAAACACTGTAGGGCCGGCCTCGCCGGGTTTTGGGTGGATGTCGCCGGCCCCCCTGTAGAGATAGGTGCCCAAATGGCTTCGGTAGGTCATATATACCCTGTACATCACCCCAGAGTTGTTGATTTTACTTGTTTTGACCTGAACAGAAATCTGGGACCACTTTTCTGGGTTGCTGACATGTTTTTAATGATGTTTATAGATTTAAGTTTTGGTATTTGGTGATTCGTTTCTGTCGGGTGGCGTTTGGACGTCAACGACAGCGGATATTGGCAGTGTCTGCACACAAGGTCACAGGTTTTTACCTATGGGCGTAGTGTGCACCATTTTGGTTTCCGACATGGTTTTCATGTGTTTTAGCATGTGATATCCTTGTAGGTACTCACGTGACATCGAGTCGTTGGAGATGCAAATGACGACATCGGCACCGGAACGCATAAAGCTAGGTGAGTAGATTTATATCTACGGGGAGAAGTCGGGTGGATGGCGTATAGCACCCCCGCAGTCCGAGGTGGTGTATACGGATGCGTATACACACCTATAAATATTATTGTCATTGGGATTAATTATTGATGTTTAAATGGGAATTGATGGACTTGGATGATTTTGGTTACGGAATCTTAGGGTAGTAGGTGCACTACACATACATACTCAGACATTCATACTTGTAAACATCCTCACTTCATATATTCTTATGGGATTCGTTATGGACATGTGTTCACTTGGATATGAGGCAATGTGTTTATTAAGGGTTTGAGGATGATACATGAGATTGATATGAGTCGATGAGTTGATCTGAGATTATGATATCGGCGATATGACCTGTTATGATAGTAAAATTCATGATTTAGATACACCTTGATGCCTTAACGGATTTTGGGATAATGATGCCATAGGAATAGTGACATAAATATGTAAATGATCGACATGTGATTATGATACGAGATATGATATGATATGATATGACAGGATATTTATAATAGGCCGCCTTGGGCGGGGTATACTCCTTGAGATGATATGTGCTGATGATATCGATTTATACGGGATTGTCGACCAGTAGTTGGATCTTGATTATAGTAATGATGTTAGAATTGTACCAGACATAGGTCAGTACCCCGGTGATGATATTGATAAAGAGAATACTTGATGATAAATGTGATATTGACCCGTACCCAGATTGGGGAGGCCGTACGACGGATTTACGTACGAGCTATATTTTGATGTTTGATCCGCCTATTTGACTTGGGAATAACCGATTATAGGGATACGGTATCGGATGTGATATGATCGAGGCGGGATCACCGACTATATACGTGTATATATATATGTATCAACTCAGAGATTATGCGGTTTCCTTTACCTGCAGTTAGCTTATTAGCTCAGCCTTATTGTTGGCATAGCTGTACGACCTTTATGACATTAGATGCAGTTTAGCGATCATGGTGTTCAGTATTTCAGCTCTCGCATATTATTGTTGTTGTTCTGCATCACATACTGTTATGATTCATATTCTATTATTGATATCATGCTGTTAGGACACCAGCACCATTACCGATGATGCGTATGTTCCACATACACTTACTTGCCAGTTCACACACATCTTCATCGGTAATTGCCATTTCACTACACAGTATTATTATTGCATCAGGATATGACCCTTGTATGTGCATACTATTATTCCATGTGGCAGGACATACAGTTACACTTGCATTCTATTTATATGTCACATACATCATGCTTCCTGATTATACGCATTGAGATATGTTGTTTCTATGTTATTCTGGATTTGGGAACCGTGGGTATTTCAAAGAGATTATGTAAATGTTTTAAAAACCCGGTTACCCTTGATATGATATTTCAGTGCGTTCACCATGTGTTTTCTCGGTGCTGAGAGTGACATGTGAAACCCGAATCGAGGAGGCGGATGAGACCGATTGCGGGTACATGGTGGACCCGGTGCGGTACCCCGGGGCAAGAAGATCGCAGATGATGGCGTTGAGCCTGTGCAGGGGAGCACTACCTACCGGTGATATTACCCGACACGTCGGATATCCGGAGGATACCGTCGTAGTCATGAGATGGATGGTAGGGGCCGATCTGGACTGACGGCGCCCTAGATTTTGTGATTGAGACTTTGAGATTTCGAGATATTGAGGTACAGAGATTGTGATACAGAGGTATCGAGATACCGAGACTTATGTTTTGTGCCGATGCTATGCACTGTTTATGCTGATTTCATTTATGATACCTCATTTTAAAAATACAGAAATCTCACAAAGTTACAAAAGCAGTTTTCTTCAGTACATGCATTCTGTTTCATGCATTCATACATCATTCATGTGATAGATTGCCACTTGATGCACTGGCACAGACATATGGGATTACATTTGGGTTAGATGTTTACACTAGCCATGGTTAGAGATTACTGGTTATATATATTTGAGGATTATTTATATTATGATCGTATGACCTAGGTTGCGTCATACATGCGATTTGCTGTTCGTAGATCTTTTTCTACTCACGAGTTGGCAACTCACCCCCGTTGTGCCCCAGTTTCTTGCAGGTGTTGCCGTACGGATTTCATTACGGCTTTGCGGGCACAGCTTATTTCAGGTGACTTGCTAGTAGATGGGTTATTTGTATCATAACCATCAGTATACATTGTATAATATATTCAGTTGTATCTAGAAGTTCCATCAACCAAAACATGTACTTATTTGAGATAGAGACCAGTGATGTTTATTCTTTCGACCTTAGAGTCGCGGGTTATATTTCGATGGGTTCTTGCTGGTTGAGTTTCATTTCTGTTGAGATCCTCGCCTTTAGGCGTTGTATATTATGATGCATACAGGTTGATTTGGTATGGTTTTTCCTACACTCTACTACTTCTCTTGGTTTGGATTTCTGGGTTTCGGCTTACTTAGAATACGTGCGCCTTGAGACGTTCGTAGTCTAAGTGCCGGTCATGATTCGTAATTTCGGGTCGTGACAAAGTTGGTATCAGAGCGTTAGGTTTTACCTTCGGAGTTTAGGATGACCCTTGGTTGATGGAATAGGTGACTAAAGTAGAGTGACGTACCGTGGTATGTCCGCGGCATATTTACGATGCGCCACTCCACTTAAGAAGCCTTAGGATGTACATTTCTTTGTTCAGTATCATATTCCTTCCTGATCTAGCCTCATCGGTACCAGTTTTGGTTTTGCTGCCACGATTACGGGCAGGGAGAGCTACGGCTATAGTTGCGGTCAGCATGAGCTCGTCACGAACGAGGACTGACCGGGGTGTGATTCTGGCGACACACGATTGTAGAGATGTGTCTTTTTATTGTGTTTCCGCACTACGAGCGTTGGATGGATCGCTGTATGAGATTACTCGGACGTGCAGATTAGCACCAGAGGATTGAGCCACTGACAGAGGCCAGCTAGACTTCGATGACCGTTGGCGTATTGCTTGCTCATGATGATTGAGGCACGGTTCAGCTTGCTGGCGAGCGAGCTAGTTTTTGCTGCGAACGAAAGGATATCGCCCAGATGTTGGAGCTATTGCAGTACGAGTGGTACTAAGAGATGATAGAAGATCGCTAGTTCCCGAGGGTGAATGACTAGGACATGTGGAACATTCGCTACCCCGATGCGAGATCATCAGATAGATTGATTCCAGCTAGAGACGACTTCACGCGGAGACGTTGAGAGTCGACAGAGACGATCGAATGATAGTAACCTATTATTCCAAGTTTAAAGTATTTGGATAGACATGCATGCAATTCTATGGACCCTCTAGAAGGATGAAACCCTAACTCGACTTAATGACCCTGTGAAAGCCTTTGAACCTTAGGGTTTGCCGCAGTTCTGCGACGCCATTAGTGAGACTTGGGTTTGCCATTCTACGGCTGGACCACCGATACTGTGGTATGTACGCGATACTATTATACTGTACTCAAGATGTTGATCTCTTGGAGGATTATGAGGTTTTGACGAATCGATCGAATGGTTCGACTTCATTCGGATGCTAGATGGTGAGATGCATTTTTTAGGAGACTGCAGATACGATGATAGCCGTTGGAGTTCAGTCCATGCAGCCACGACGAGACGAGTCCGAAGCAATCGACATTAGAGAAAAGTGGAGTAAGAGGTTCGTACAAGATCTGGATATGATAACGTTCCACTCCGCCGACACCAGAGATGCGATGCGCATACCGATGCATTGTAACTGGATACACCTTCCAGAAGGAGTTGCGATGAGTATGCAGCCATTCCAGAACAAGAAACAGATATAGTAAAGGACGAGGATTTCCGGACATTTGGCAGAGATGAGACTTGGAAGAGACTTTGAGCAGGATTCCTTCCAGGACACTGCTGCAATGATACTTGCACCCAGGATCAGATGTATCACGTACATTCAGAGAGCCAGAGGCCGACGCCAGTGACATGCTGCTTTACAAATAGTCGTGAGGATTAACCGAGAGATGGCCAGAGAAGTGCCAGAACGGAATCGTCCCCGTTAACATACCTGACAGGGCCGATGAGCAGATGGATCATGAGATTGATAATTCACAGAGAAGACTTGGACCCAGGAGTGGTCAATGTTACGCATACCCGCAGGCCAGAGTTCAGGATCATCGACGAGATATGCTACGATGACCACGACAGTTTTCCCGAGATTATTGGAGGACGTGCTTGAGCGGAGCTACTCCGCCATATTTGATTTCGATGTTTTGGGGAATTTATTAGCCTGATCTGATTTTGATGATTGAGTATTTACGATTTTCGCAAAGTCGTTGCACTTGATATCGTCTTCGTGCCTTGGTTTCACATGTTTGTGATTTTATGGGTTCTTAGACATTTGAGTTGATTTTGTGCGTATGCACGCACACGATTTGGTTTTTGCACTCTGCATAGTTCACGTATGCTTACAGTGCAGTGACATATATTTTGTGCACTTGGATGCACTGGACTTCTAGTTCGATGGTGATGCTCGATATTTGTTTCGTGCATGATGGATGCACCGGATTTGGATTTTTAGCGCATGTTGGGCGCATGTTATGAGATGCGATTTGGTGCACACCAGATGCACTAAACCAAGAGTCTTCGTGCATGTCAGATGCACTTGATTTTTCTGTCAGGCACACACGTCGCCTATGACAGATGTTGCGTGCACAACCGTTGCACCTGGATGTTGTTTTGTGCCCTGCTTGGCACAGGTATGGGTTTTGATTTCCGTGCGCACCGGACGCACAGAGTTTTTATATGCACATTTTTGGAATTTATTTCTTAGGAAGCAGTACATTTCTATGATATTGCGATTGATTTTTGTACTGAGCAGGACTGATCAGATGACAGTGCCTGGGTATATTTTGCATACATTGACAGATTCCAAAGGGATTTCCAAAAGCGAGCTATAGTCTCATTATTTACATACGTGTCATTTATGACACAAGACATTTAAAATGAGGAGACCCTTCTAAATTGTTTTCAAAACGGCGGATCGTGCATATTAAACAAAAGATATATATGTATTTGGCTATTTTCTTATAGAGACGTCCGCCGCTGTGCAGTGTTATGCGCATTGCACATCGACTTTAAATAATTTGGCATGCATTCCTTTCAGATATTTACATGTACAGATTTGATATTTACATGTATAGTTCCGATTTCTAGCATATCGATTTTGCTTTGGATTTGGCAGTCGTGTTTTCATCTCGACTCCGATGATTGCGAGACGCTTGACGGAGTATTGACTTCGAGTTATCTGCTCGTTACTCATGCGCATGTATTGCGCTATGATGCATTTTATATATTGATGATTTCGGAGCCCCATTGGTTTGGACATTTTATTGAAATGTTTTTAGAATTGGGAGGTTTAAATTTAAATTCGGGGACCGAATTTCTTTAAGGAGGAAAGATTGTAACATTTCAAAAAAATAAAATATTATTTTTGGGAATTTTCATAATTTTTAATGAATATTTTAATAGTCGGTGTAATTAAATACCGATAAATGGTGAAAATTCCGGAGAAAATTTTGGAAATTCTAAAATAGGGTATTTTGTGGAAGTATGTCATTTTTAAGCTTTTATGGTTACGTATATGTTATTTTGGTGTAAATCGCGATTGACAATCGCTAAGTGGATTTTTGGCTTTTGTGCAAAAATGTGCACATGAAATTTTCTACACCTGTTTCTTGTTTTGGTCATGGTAGCCTAGGGTTGGACCATGTTTAGGTAACCATGGTGGGTGAACTATTTGATTAGAGATGGGGTTATGTCGACTGTGTAGGGAGAAGTGAGCCATGGTGGCTTGGTGTCTTGTGAGCATTGTTTTGGAGAAAAAGAGAGATGGTTAGGATGTGCCATGATCCATCCCATTTCATTATTCCTTGTGTTTTGTTACGCTCTCTCACATTTCTCCCCACAACATAACACTCCCTTAAGGAAAACCACCAGCAGCAGGTGCTGAAACATTGCAACAGCCTTACATCAGCTCCTGATATACCAAATCAGCCCCCATTCTCTCACATCAACAGCTACATCAGCTCCATAGCTGATATACATCAGCCCCTAGCACATTTCAGCCCCCCATTGCTGACCAAACACCCCCCCATCGAGACTTATCAGCCCCTAGCTGATCTACAATCTCCCATTATCAATTTTCAGCCCCCAATGGCTGACTTTGCTTCTAATCAGCCCTGATTTCAGCTGAAAATGAATCTATTAGCCACATACCTTTGCACCCAATGTCAAGCTTCAGCCCCAATGTCAAACATTCAGCCCCCCCTAACCGACCAAACACCCCCCCTAAAGACTTCTCAGCCTACAATGGCTGACTTCAGCTATACCAGCAGCTGAAAACATGGACTTCAGCCCATGGTATCAACAAATCAGCAGCACAATGGATGATACTTCAGCACAGCTCAGCCACATTTTCATCCCCACACACCCCCAACCTCATCAACCACAGCCCACTCTTCTTCTGCTGCCTCACACACAAAGTAACAAGAGAGAAAGAAAAGTTCAAGCAGCAGCAGCACCTGCATGCAGCAACATCAGAAACAATTGCAAGCATCAGCATCAGCCATGCAACACCAGTGACTATAGCAGTAGTCCAGCGGCCGTACAACACTCCTCCTTCCTTCATCCTCTTTTCCCATGCATTCTAGGAGTTTCTTCGAGGTATAATCTCGCAATCCAAACTCTTTTCTTGCCAAGTTATAGTTGTTTAGCGGAAATATCGTGTTTTATCGTGATATGGTGCTAGTTTAGGAAATTTGAGCGAGACTTGACAAAATATTGGTTTGGAATGTTGGTATAACCTTATTAGGAGTTGTTGATATCAGTTAAGCATAGATCTAATCCATATTGGACACATTTCAAACATGGAACCCAAAACAAAACTTTTCATGTCGGTTTGTGAGGATATATGGCGTGCAGGTGAATCTGGAGTGATCCGGGGTCATTACGGGTAAAATCAACAATACCATGAGCCTATTTAGACCACCAGGAGACCACCCACTGAAAATGAGAGCCCAAAAACACTGTAGGGCCGGCCTCGCCGGGTTTTGGGTGGATGTCGCCGGCCCCCCTGTAGAGATAGGTGCCCAAATGGCTTCGGTAGGTCATATATACCCTGTACATCACCCCAGAGTTGTTGATTTTACTTGTTTTGACCTGAACAGAAATCTGGGACCACTTTTCTGGGTTGCTGACATGTTTTTAATGATGTTTATAGATTTAAGTTTTGGTATTTGGTGATTCGTTTCTGTCGGGTGGCGTTTGGACGTCAACGACAGCGGATATTGGCAGTGTCTGCACACAAGGTCACAGGTTTTTACCTATGGGCGTAGTGTGCACCATTTTGGTTTCCGACATGGTTTTCATGTGTTTTAGCATGTGATATCCTTGTAGGTACTCACGTGACATCGAGTCGTTGGAGATGCAAATGACGACATCGGCACCGGAACGCATAAAGCTAGGTGAGTAGATTTATATCTACGGGGAGAAGTCGGGTGGATGGCGTATAGCACCCCCGCAGTCCGAGGTGGTGTATACGGATGCGTATACACACCTATAAATATTATTGTCATTGGGATTAATTATTGATGTTTAAATGGGAATTGATGGACTTGGATGATTTTGGTTACGGAATCTTAGGGTAGTAGGTGCACTACACATACATACTCAGACATTCATACTTGTAAACATCCTCACTTCATATATTCTTATGGGATTCGTTATGGACATGTGTTCACTTGGATATGAGGCAATGTGTTTATTAAGGGTTTGAGGATGATACATGAGATTGATATGAGTCGATGAGTTGATCTGAGATTATGATATCGGCGATATGACCTGTTATGATAGTAAAATTCATGATTTAGATACACCTTGATGCCTTAACGGATTTTGGGATAATGATGCCATAGGAATAGTGACATAAATATGTAAATGATCGACATGTGATTATGATACGAGATATGATATGATATGATATGACAGGATATTTATAATAGGCCGCCTTGGGCGGGGTATACTCCTTGAGATGATATGTGCTGATGATATCGATTTATACGGGATTGTCGACCAGTAGTTGGATCTTGATTATAGTAATGATGTTAGAATTGTACCAGACATAGGTCAGTACCCCGGTGATGATATTGATAAAGAGAATACTTGATGATAAATGTGATATTGACCCGTACCCAGATTGGGGAGGCCGTACGACGGATTTACGTACGAGCTATATTTTGATGTTTGATCCGCCTATTTGACTTGGGAATAACCGATTATAGGGATACGGTATCGGATGTGATATGATCGAGGCGGGATCACCGACTATATACGTGTATATATATATGTA
Source organism: Agapanthus africanus (assembly GCA_030015575.1). Taxonomy (NCBI): domain Eukaryota; kingdom Viridiplantae; phylum Streptophyta; class Magnoliopsida; order Asparagales; family Amaryllidaceae; genus Agapanthus; species Agapanthus africanus. Next base: position 391,377,429 of record JASDDO010000012.1, on the reverse strand, counting down.
TCAACTCAGAGATTATGCGGTTTCCTTTACCTGCAGTTAGCTTATTAGCTCAGCCTTATTGTTGGCATAGCTGTACGACCTTTATGACATTAGATGCAGTTTAGCGATCATGGTGTTCAGTATTTCAGCTCTCGCATATTATTGTTGTTGTTCTGCATCACATACTGTTATGATTCATATTCTATTATTGATATCATGCTGTTAGGACACCAGCACCATTACCGATGATGCGTATGTTCCACATACACTTACTTGCCAGTTCACACACATCTTCATCGGTAATTGCCATTTCACTACACAGTATTATTATTGCATCAAGATATGACCCTTGTATGTGCATACTATTATTCCATGTGGCAGGACATACAGTTACACTTGCATTCTATTTATATGTCACATACATCATGCTTCCTGATTATACGCATTGAGATATGTTGTTTCTATGTTATTCTGGATTTGGGAACCGTGGGTATTTCAAAGAGATTATGTAAATGTTTTAAAAACCCGGTTACCCTTGATATGATATTTCAGTGCGTTCACCATGTGTTTTCTCGGTGCTGAGAGTGACATGTGAAACCCGAATCGAGGAGGCGGATGAGACCGATTGCGGGTACATGGTGGACCCGGTGCGGTACCCCGGGGCAAGAAGATCGCAGATGATGGCGTTGAGCCTGTGCAGGGGAGCACTACCTACCGGTGATATTACCCGACACGTCGGATATCCGGAGGATACCGTCGTAGTCATGAGATGGATGGTAGGGGCCGATCTGGACTGACGGCGCCCTAGATTTTGTGATTGAGACTTTGAGATTTCGAGATATTGAGGTACAGAGATTGTGATACAGAGGTATCGAGATACCGAGACTTATGTTTTGTGCCGATGCTATGCACTGTTTATGCTGATTTCATTTATGATACCTCATTTTAAAAATACAGAAATCTCACAAAGTTACAAAAGCAGTTTTCTTCAGTACATGCATTCTGTTTCATGCATTCATACATCATTCATGTGATAGATTGCCACTTGATGCACTGGCACAGACATATGGGATTACATTTGGGTTAGATGTTTACACTAGCCATGGTTAGAGATTACTGGTTATATATATTTGAGGATTATTTATATTATGATCGTATGACCTAGGTTGCGTCATACATGCGATTTGCTGTTCGTAGATCTTTTTCTACTCACGAGTTGGCAACTCACCCCCGTTGTGCCCCAGTTTCTTGCAGGTGTTGCCGTACGGATTTCATTACGGCTTTGCGGGCACAGCTTATTTCAGGCGACTTGCTAGTAGATGGGTTATTTGTATCATAACCATCAGTATACATTGTATAATATATTCAGTTGTATCTAGAAGTTCCATCAACCAAAACATGTACTTATTTGAGATAGAGACCAGTGATGTTTATTCTTTCGACCTTAGAGTCGCGGGTTATATTTCGATGGGTTCTTGCTGGTTGAGTTTAATTTCTGTTGAGATCCTCGCCTTTAGGCGTTGTATATTATGATGCATACAGGTTGATTTGGTATGGTTTTTCCTACACTCTACTACTTCTCTTGGTTTGGATTTCTGGGTTTCGGCTTACTTAGAATACGTGCGACTTGAGACGTTCGTAGTCTAAGTGCCGGTCATGATTCGTAATTTCGGGTCGTGACAGATACAGTCTAAGAAGTTTGGATTTGGAGTTCATTCATGAGCTAGGTCCCATCAGAAATCCAGACACATTCTAAGACAGGTATTGCTCATTTCGGGAGATGGCTTTCTCCGTGAACTTGAGATATAGAGAGACATAGAAAGAAACATCACAGCGGATCCACTCACTGAGGCTATTCCTCGAACGCAATAGTTTCGCAAACGAGCTTTGTGAGACTGACTAATAGAGGAGTTGGGTGTTCGGTATCACACGGGCTGTGAGTACGCGACATCGCAATAATTAGCCTTGAGTGCAAGTGGGAGATTGTTGGAGATAGTGCCCTCAGAGTCAATTATTGGATCGCAGGCACGTGATTGCAATGATTGAGGGAGGACCTGTCCCAGTAGGACAGTCTTACTCAAGATGATAGTATGCTATCTGGTTTACCTTTATCATCGTGTACTGCTTTAGGTGACCTGACAGGTCGCTATTGCACGTTGATAGAGCCCCTAGGATTCTTGCTTGACTGCCAGCAGTATGAGGGCGATCATATACGTGGGAGCTGGTAGTCTATAAGCACATCCTTAAAAGGTCCCTAGTCGTGGGAGTTTCGAGACAGGGCATCGATTCTCCATAGTAGACTAGTGTATACAGTCGAGACCCCGACAAGGGGCGGTGGCCGGTCTCACAAGCCACTGGTGTCAGTTGGTTCACCTAAGACGTATACAGGTGCTCATTGGGTTATGAGTACACCGGACAGGACTCGCCGGGAACATGCTAGTTGGTCTTATACCAGACGTCAGATAGCAGTTCCCTGGTGACATGTGTACAGGTTAGTTCATCGACCTGAAATCGTCATTTGTCTCGTGTGAGTTTCCACTGTGCTTTGATTACTACCCTACCACGGCTCAAAGGAGTCGTGCAAACAGGTTTTAGTTGGGTACAGTCCCGAGCCACATAGAGGCAGTGAGCGGATCTGCAGGGGTTCGTCTCTCCCGGTATTGGGGGTGAGGTCGCGCTGTGTCTAGGAAAGCCATTACACAAAGCCCTCGGCCGAGGCAGGAGATTTACTGGTAGGTATTCCAGTAGTATCTCAGGGTGTTCTGGGCTACACTCCGACACGACTTGTACCGCTTTTGGGGGTCTGACTTTTACCAACCCCCTAGGCCCGCCATGCGATACTCATAGACGAACGGACCGGACTGTACGAATATTGTCACTGACAGGCTCAGTTGGGTGTCAGGATGAGTTCGCTCATCGACGTCCCTTTTGGACAATAGCTGGTAGCCCGTCACGTATGGCTAATACTTCTGACGTGCTGGTGGTTAAATCCACAGCCATAGTATTGACGAGTCTTTAGAGTCCACCACACACTCAGTTACTCAAGTTTCGGGCGAAACGCTGTAGAGGCCGTATGGAGATATGGCAGGGTCCGATCAGATACGTGCGGTATTGCACGGATCAAGATCGGACGGTTTGTACTAGTGGCCGTATGGATATATGGCAGGGTTCGATCAGATACGTGCGGTATTGCACGGATCAGGATCGGACGGATATTACTAGCCGGCTTTGGTTTAAGCCGGATCCTAGTATAGTACAATGTAGATTTTGTCTCATTGCATTTTTATCCGGTCGGAATACAGATGCGGGTGTGTATGCACAGTATCGGGGTTTTTCCTGTAATTTATTACGGGATCAGTTTTTGGAGGTTGCCAGTTTGCATTCCGTTCCGGCCGGTTTTTCTTTGTTCCTTCACTGCCGGACTTTTGTGAAGGAGGGGGTTATTTGCAAGTTTGCAAATAACTTATTTGTGGAGGGTTTTCTTGCATTATGTGGCTTCATGATGAGATTCTTTTTCCATCTCTTCCTTTGCATTAAATGGTGATTAGAATGGATTGGAGTTGATTAGGAGTTGATGTGAGGCTTGCTTTTGATATGGTCACCATTTCTATCTACTACACTCACCTCCCTTGTATATTCTCTCCACCAATTTGGTTAAAGGGGGGCCGGCCACTAAAGGAGGAGAGTGAGAGAGAGGTTCATTTTTGATGTGTAGCATATTTCCTCATCTCATTCCTTGCAAGAAAATATAGCTCCATTTTTCCAAAGTTCATTTTCTTCCTACACCTCTACATCCATGGCAACTTCACAAACTCCGAAGAGACAAGCCTCTACACTACAACCTACAGTACCCTTAGACGCGTCGGCTAGCCAACTTCGCGCCCGAGTTGCCTCGGTCCAGAGGTGGGAGCCCGTAAAAGAAATCGGCTACGTGGTGCCCTTTCTGACGAGGAGGTGACGGACGGAGATTCCTCGGGAGATCGGGACGACGACGAGAAGACCGGAGGACACGGATCGCTCGGTATATCTCTCACCCCATCTCTAGTTAGCTAGTATAGGTTAATGGTCACGATCCGGGTTCATTGTCCGCGGTAGCGCCGGTTTAAAGTTAAGAAAAAATTTTGATTCCGCATTTTGACCTCGAGGAGAAGGCCGGGGCGCTGCCGTGGCGCAACATGGTATCAGAGCCACGCCATTAACCTAGTCTAGCTTTCTCTAGTATGTTTAAAGCTTCGATCGAACAAAAATCCCAAAACCGCATTTTCATGTATATCAGTTTCTGTCGAAATTTTTTTGGCTCCAAAATTTTTTCAGGTTGTTGCAGAATGATGTACATGGTATTCTAAGATCACTGAAAAAATTTGGTAAACTGATCCTTCAAAACGACCGCGGAACCGCGGCCATAACCCCACTTTGGCCGCGGTTCCGCCGCAGTATTTAGGCTTCATCTCAGCAATTTTTTCCAGTGTGCTTCTGACATGGAATTATGGGTTTTGGGACATTCTTTTTGGGCCCAGATTTTCTGTGAGTGCTACAGTACTGCTTGGGGCCCACTTCGGTAAATTTGTTCGATCGGATATTTTAAACATGCTAGTTCACAGTATTTACATTATATCTGCGACCGTGAATGTCACTCGATCGGTAAATCCTGTCTAACTGCTATAGCCCGGTTAGACGGATTTGCGAACGTGACATTCACGTTGATGTTATGTGTTTGTGCTGTGATGTTGCGGATCGGTCGTGGGGATAGCCTGGTTGCAGTGGTAGTACAGTTTTGTTGCATTATGTACATTTGATATTGCGGGGCGAGCGTCCGACATGTGGACTGCCGTCACTGCCAGTTTGTATTATTCTTTTTGGGCACGACCGGGTTGCGGTCGATGTACCCGGTGTATGTATATTTTACTTTCTGTACTAGGATTACCCCGCGGAGGGGTGCACGGATAGCCGGGTTCTAGAGGGCAACAAGCCCGCATCTCATGGCATTGAGACGGAGGGGGCTTCACTCTAGAATTGGCGGGCTATTCTCCGCACTCGTAGGGGGTACAGGTTGACCCAGGAGGGGTGCCCAAGTTACCGGATTCCGTGAAGTGCTGGATGGTCCATTCACGGTACTGAAGGGGGCTGCCTCGCTTCAGGTTTTGGCGGGTGACTTGCCGCGCCCGTAGGGGTCTAGGATTTCATTGCACAGGCTATCCACACGACCAGGGGAACGTCGGGTTTCAGCAGCGGCTCTGTGAAACCCAGGGCTTCCAGATATCTGTATTGTTCTGTGATGCTGTACATTTCTGTGATGTTGCATTTTATCACGCCTTGAGCGAAAATTATATATTGGTATATATATTAGTAGATGTTGTATATGTTTTGCATCCGCGCTAGTCCAGTCCCCGCTCTGTCGTTAGTTAGCTAACCTAACGGGTAATGACGGGACCCAGTGGCGAATGCGGATGGCATATATGTACGTCATATTATTTTCGTTCTTTGTGGTGTGATCAATTGATGGGACTGCGTTGATTCGGATCAATGCAAGATAAACAAACCTATTCTGATGTTGTTGGAACAATTTTTCAAAAAGCTGTTATTGCAAGGGCGTTCTCTTTTGTTTTGCATAGTGGTATTCAGTTAGAATATCCTGCTCCTCAGTCGACGAGGCAAGGGCCGAGATCCCTTCACCGGGAGTGACCCCTTGGACAGAAGTTTGCGTCAAGGCAATAACTTCACTATAGCCGATTACTTTTTGCTTTGCATCGTGGTATTCAGTTGGAATATCCTGCACCTCATTCTACGGGGAAAGAGCCGAGATCCCTTCACCGGGAGTGACCTCTTTAGAAAAGGTTTTCGTCACTATATTTTTAAAAGATATCCAGTTCCTTCAACGATATCAAGTTCATTACGGTAAAAGGTTTTTCGCCAAAAACCATCCGTAGCCCTCCGTCATTTCAGATTAGTATTGCGTAGTATTCATGCTACATATGTCGTGCATTGCCGAGGCGTAGTGTTCGGTAGCTGTGTAATACTTTTCTGTCGCATGGATAAGTGGATTGGTTAGGTCAGTCGTACGGTTATGTTGGCTTTGTCAAGGACTCGTACGGGTGGGTTTAACGCAATCAAGATAATGACGGGTTGAACTTGACTAGGACTCTTTGATATGTTGGCATTGTCAAGGTCACTTGGGTCCTAGGGGTAAAAATCACATCGGGAGTTTCTAAAGAAACTGAAACTTGCCAGGAATGCGCATACCTTCTAGAGTGTGGTGACTTGAGTGGATTCCGTCAAGTTATCATGCGATGATAGTTGGATCCCGATTCCCACTGATGAGTTGGTTTACTCCTCGGGTGATCCCGGCTAATTCTTCTTTCAGATTTGGGGAAGAATTTGACGTTACAGTGGGAGGTTTCCAGATTAGATAAAGTGATAACCATTCTGATCTAGGTTAGAGTGCACGCTGAGTGTTTCTTTTCTCTCTCTCTTTGGCAGCGACCATTGACCTGACCCTAGACTATGACGCAGTGACCAAGTTGACTGAACCTTCTAAAACACTGGCTTTTGGATTGTCAGAGTTGCAGACCTCTTTGCCACTCCTACCTTTACCCTTTTCTCCAGGACACCCCGTATTACTACGAACGTCCACTTCCATTGGACAAAACCATCGTATGGTTATATACGAACTCGAAGGAATTCGAGGATGGTTTCAGGTTCTGGAGGAAACGGATAGGACTATTCAGTTGTCTTTTCCTTTCACCTTCTCTCGCATTGCGAGTACTCCTTGGTTTAGGAGATAGTACACCTATTACGCAAATTGGATAGTCTTCTTCCAAACCATAGGCAGGTGCCGACCGGTAGGGAATGAAGAAAACCAATTAGCATAATGATGGTGTATAGAAGGTATTAAGTTAAGACAAAGCAAGGGATTAGTAAGAGGACAAAGTAAATTGCAACTGATATTCACGACCAAACCAGGTATTTCATTACCACTCCCACTTCACCTTTGTATTTCTCCAGGACACTCCGTATCACTACGAAGATCCACAGTTTATTGGATACTCCATCGTATGTTTATATACGAACTCGAAAGGAACTTGTTCCAGTTCGGGGATGGATTCTGGTCAGGAGAAATAGGAATAAGGTTTATTCGGTTGTCTTTTATCTTCACCTTCTCTCGCATTGCGAGTGCTCCTAGGATTAGGGCAGTACACCCATTATGCTTCTTAGATAGTCTTCTTCCAAACAATAGGCAGGTGCCGAACGGTAGGGAAGGAAGAAAACCATTTGGCCTAAAGGGGTGTGCAGAAGGTAATGACTAAAGACATATAAAGGAATTTGGAGAGGTGGCAAAAGAATTATACGGTTACAGTCGTGGATCTGGAAGAGGCATTACTTGGAATACCAGGATACCCCAACGAAATATTTCAATGTTTCAGTTTCACTGTGTACTGTTAATAGAAAACTGATTTCCCGATTAGACACTTACTCCAGGGTATGTATTTACCAGGTATGATTCTCACATCTGTATGGTTTTACAGATGATGAGTGGGAGTAAGTTATTGGGAATTGGGTGATCATCCTCATTATATCGGGATTCGTTGTATTCAGCGATATTTGAGGAAGTCACCTGGGTTGTTTGCCGGACGGCAATTATTTGGTTTTGAATATCCGCTATTATGCACCAATTTCAAATTGATATATCTGTACGTCTATTTTTATAGAGTGAGATATACCCTTTTGAAATTATGTCTACGACATTTACCTATATCAGTGGATGGTTAGGTAAGGAGCATTAAACAGCGGTGTAATTCTTCTTAACCATAAGTACAGTTTTCAACCTACGACACACAGTGAATGAGTTATCAGACTCAGAGGACTTATACAGAGTATTGTATATTGTCCAGTGTCCATCAGGACAGTGGGGTTGGTCCTCGTACTATATTCTGTTTACTTATGACTTCTCTAGTTCTTAGACAAGTGTTTCGTAGAAACACAGGGTCTAAGTTTTGAGGAACTATAGGTATAAGAATAAAGTGGAGAACCAGATGTTGCAAGTATCGGGATTCTTCAAGGTGATCGAAGATGTAGATACTTGTGAATGGTATTCAGTTGATAGTAATGATTAAGAGAACTAGCTTCTCTTTCAGGTTACTCATAATTGGAAGTACTCCTAAGTTGAGTAATGTTGATCGGTCTATTTCCATTTAGTTGACATGCACTGGAGACAGCTGCATGATTTGAATCTGGTTCAATTAAATCAGTGCCTCTGGTCCTATATTGGATATAGAACAGTTCGTATCTTAACGTTGTTAAGGTACGGGGAGTTGTCCGGCTTATGCTTAAAACCAGACTCTGGATAACTCAAGGCACGTTTCTGTAATGGCTGTTTGTGGGTTGACCCAGGCTATGACGAGGGTTGACTTTCTACCATCTGGAAGATCAATAGCGATATTGTTCTAGACTCGCCACAGTTTTATTAAAAATGGATTTTTTCAGAAAACAGTAGTGGGAGTATGGTAGAACTGGAAGTGATTCCAGAACCGCAAACGATTACTGAAGATTTGATAAGAACCTAAAGATTCAATCTGGTTTGACATTCCATTAGCCACTCCGCAGATAAGGTGGGTAACTTCAGGAACCCGAGAGGTACTCCGGTAGCCTCAAGGACGGTGACAGGGAAGTTTTTGTTTATCCACACTTGCCATTGTTGTTGTTCCAGACTGTGAGACCCGGCAGGAGGATGGGTATAGCGTCGTTCTAAACTAGCTTTAGAAGTGTACGTCTATATGACTCTGCCAGAGGGTTGTCGTAGTTAGTGGGAGCAGCGGAAGCATTGGTGGACAGTTGGCTTATGTCTATTTATAAACTAAAGCAGATATAGCGGAGATAGATCATCTATTTCTGATGTGACAGTCATAGGTTTGACTTCATCAGAATAGGGGATGGATCTGTTAAGAAGGTAGTAGGGTGTGATGTCCTAGTATTTGATGACATACACAGAGTAGGAAGTGATATTCCTATACTACGATCGGTTATACTTTGGTCGTCACACAGTGGTTTCTCCACATAGGACTTGGATATTATATCGTACATTCTGGTTACTAGATCTATGGTTTTAGATCTAGATTTGGGTGGTTTCCCAATCAGGGTACTTAGACAGCATTCTAAGAGTATTTAGAATGGACGACTCCTGGCACGGTAGTGTACCTGCAGGTTGGAGTCACCCTCTCTAAAGGTGTCTTATAAACTAAACTAGAGAAGGATGTGCATGATTGGCAGATCACTTGCTTAGGCAATTGAGTCAATCATGAGATGTCAAGTACCACACCAGATGTTGTTCTTGCAGTAGATGCAATAAGTTGATATTAATCCATTCCTGGAGAAACAATTGGAAGCAGTTTTAGAACATAAGTGGATGTTCTAGGGATATGATAACAGCAGCCTCCTTTAGGAGACGGTTATCATTCCAGGCTTCCAAGGTGACCTGGACGGCAGAGTGGCTGTCAGAGTTGTAGTTTTCCCTCTGACGAGGGGCGGTATCATGGACAGGTGGTCCAGGAGGATACTGAGGGAGGCATGGCGCAGGATACTGATTAAGTTCAGTTGATGATACAGTCTAAGAAGTTTGGATTTGGAGTTCATTCATGAGCTAGGTCCCATCAGACATCCAGACACATTCTAAGACAGGTATTGCTCATTTCGGGAGATGGCTTTCTCCGTGAACTTGAGATATAGAGAGACATTGAAAGAAACATCACAGCGGATCCACTCACTGAGGCTATTCCTCGAACGCAATAGTTTCGCAAACGAGCTTTGTGAGACTGACTAATAGAGGAGTTGGGTGTTCGGTATCACACGGGCTGTGAGTACGCGACATCGCAATAATTAGCCTTGAGTGCAAGTGGGAGATTGTTGGAGATAGTGCCCTCAGAGTCAATTATTGGATCGCAGGCACGTGATTGCAATGATTGAGGGAGGACCTGTCCCAGTAGGACAGTCTTACTCAAGATGATAGTATGCTATCTGGTTTACCTTTATCATCGTGTACTGCTTTAGGTGACCTGACAGGTCGCTATTGCACGTTGATAGAGCCCCTAGGATTCTTGCTTGACTGCCAGCAGTATGAGGGCGATCATATACGTGGGAGCTGGTAGTCTATAAGCACATCCTTAAAAGGTCCCTAGTCGTGGGAGTTTCGAGACAGGGCATCGATTCTCCATAGTAGACTAGTGTATACAGTCGAGACCCCGACAAGGGGCGGTGGCCGGTCTCACAAGCCACTGGTGTCAGTTGATTCACCTAAGACGTATACAGGTGCTCATTGGGTTATGAGTACACCGGACAGGACTCGCCGGGAACATGCTAGTTGGTCTTATACCAGACGTCAGATAGCAGTTCCGTGGTGACATGTGTACAGGTTAGTTCATCGACCTGAAATCGTCATTTGTCTCGTGTGAGTTTCCACTGTGCTTTGATTACTACCCTACCACGGCTCAAAGGAGTCGTGCAAACAGGTTTTAGTTGGGTACAGTCCCGAGCCACATAGAGGCAGTGAGCGGATCTGCAGGGGTTCGTCTCTCCCGGTATTGGGGGTGAGGTCGCGCTGTGTCTAGGAAAGCCATTACACAAAGCCCTCGGCCGAGGCAGGAGATTTACTGGTAGGTATTCCAGTAGTATCTCAGGGTGTTCTGGGCTACACTCCGACACGACTTGTACCGCTTTTGGGGGTCTGACTTTTACCAACCCCCTAGGCCCGCCATGCGATACTCATAGACGAACGGACCGGACTGTACGAATATTGTCACTGACAGGCTCAGTTGGGTGTCAGGATGAGTTCGCTCATCGACGTCCCTTTTGGACAATAGCTGGTAGCCCGTCACGTATGGCTAATACCTCTGACGTGCTGGTGGTTAAATCCACAGCCATAGTATTGACGAGTCTTTAGAGTCCACCACACACTCAGTTACTCAAGTTTCGGGCGAAACGCTGTAGAGGCCGTATGGAGATATGGCAGGGTCCGATCAGATACGTGCGGTATTGCACGGATCAGGATCGGACGGTTTGTACTAGTGGCCGTATGGATATATGGCAGGGTTCGATCAGATACGTGCGGTATTGCACGGATCAGGATCGGACGGATATTACTAGCCGGCTTTGGTTTAAGCCGGATCCTAGTATAGTACAATGTAGATTTTGTCTCATTGCATTTTTATCCGGTCGGAATACAGATGCGGGTGTGTATGCACAGTATCGGGGTTTTTCCTGTAATTTATTACGGGATCAGTTTTTGGAGGTTGCCAGTTTGCATTCCGTTCCGGCCGGTTTTTCTTTGTTCCTTCACTGCCGGACTTTTGTGAAGGAGGGGTTATTTGCAAGTTTGCAAATAACTTATTTGTGGAGGGTTTTCTTGCATTATGTGGCTTCATGATGAGATTCTTTTTCCATCTCTTCCTTTGCATTAAATGGTGATTAGAATGGATTGGAGTTGATTAGGAGTTGATGTGAGGCTTGCTTTTGATATGGTCACCATTTCTATCTCCTACACTCACCTCCCTTGTATATTCTCTCCACCATTTTGGTTAAAGGAGGGCCGGCCAGTAAAGGAGGAGAGTGAGAGAGAGGTTCATTTTTGATGTGTAGCATATTTCCTCATCTCATTCCTTGAAAGAAAATATAGCTCCATTTTTCCAAAGTTCATTTTCTTTTTACACCTCCACATCCATGGCAACTTCACAAACCCCGAAGAGACAAGCCTCTACACTACAACCTACAGTACCCTTGGACGCGTCGGCTAGCCAACTTCGCGCCCGAGTTGCCTCGGTCCAGAGGTGGGAGCCCGTAAAAGAAATCGGCTACGTGGTGCCCTTTCCGACGAGGAGGTGACGGACGGAGATTCCGCGGGAGATCGGGACGACGACGAGAAGACCGGAGGACACGGATAGCTCGGTATATCTCTCACCCCATCTCTAGTTAGCTAGTATAGGTTAATGGTCACGATCCGGGTTTATTGTCCGCGGTAGCGCCGGTTTAAAGTTAAGAAAAAATTTTGATTCCGCATTTTGGCCTCGAGGAGAAGGCCGGGGCGCTGCCGTGGCGCAACAGCACCTACTGGGTATTTACATTTTTGTGCATAGTTATTGCACTTGATATATATTTTATACACCGTTGTGTTGATTTGCGATTTATGCATATCTATTACACTTGAGATTCGGTTTTTGCCTTGGCTGCACGTAATTATGATTTCATGTATTTCATACGGTTGATTTGATATTGTGTGTGTGGTACGCACTCGATTTGATTTTTGCACTCGGTATAACTTACATGTGCTTGCAGTGCATTGATACATGTTTTGTGCACGCAGTTGCACGCGTTTACGGTTTTCTACACCCTGGTACACTCGGTGTTGCTTCTATACACATTTGAGTTATGGATTCGTATTTCGTGCACTGGATGCACTGTATTTGTATTTCGTGCACTGAATGCACCAGATTTGCACTTCGTGCATTTGTTGCACTAGATTTTCATTTCGTGCAATTGTCGCACCAGATTTATATTTCGTGCATTTGCTGCACCAGATTCGTATTTCGTACATTAGTTGCATAAGATTTGCATTTCTTTCATTTGTTGCACCAGACGGGTATTTGTGCATTTGTCGCACTGGATTTATACTCCGTATCTTGGTTGCTCCCGATTTATGTCCTTGAGTATTCGTTTTACCAGATTTGTATTTTCGTGCGTGTTTGTACTTGATGTTCGTTTTTGTGTATGCTACGGCACTAGATGTTTCTTACGAACCTGTTGCGCTTTGGTTGGATTTTTGCGCATATTAGGCGCTTGATTTTGGATTTTTATGCACATCGGATGCACTTGAGTGAGATTTTTCTCGTGCATGTTGGATGCACTTGATTTAGATTTATTTCGTGCATGATGGATGCACTTGATTTGGATTTTCGCTCATGTTGGGCGCATGATATGAGATGTGGTTTTGTGCACACTGGATGCACTCAATTGGGATTTTCATTCTTGTATGCTAGTTGCACCGGATGCACTCTAGATGAACTTGATATTGTTGTCATGCACACCCGTTGCACTGGACAGATACATTCGTGCACACCCGTTGCACTTAGTTTTGGTTTTGTGCACATTCGTAGCACTTGTATTTGTATTTAATTTCCGTGCGTACCAGACACACGTGATTATTGGATACGCCTTTTGAGGCTGATTTTGCTTTTGAGCACTTTGTTTTCATGTTGGGCACTATATTGTGTAGTAGCCAAACTGGACTGATATGAGGACAGTACCTGAGTACTTTACATGCATTAAAAGATTACCAAGAGGTTTTCAAAAGGAGATATATAGTCTCTCAATTTCCCACGTGTCCGTGAGCGACACGAACGGTTATGAAGGAAAACCTTTTGGGATATTTTGAAAAACGACGGAACGTATATATAGCAAAACATATATGGACATATATTATTATTTTACAAATGAGCGTCCGTCACTTAGGTCGTGAGTTACGCATCATACGGCAATTTAGAAAAGATTTTTTCTTGAGTTTTATGCAGTTCTTGAAAGTTTTCCAAAGATGCGCACTATACACGTATTATAGTATTTAACTAGTTTATATTGGATTTCTATAGTGGATTTTGAGATCTGTATATTCATTGTAACTCCGAGGATATGCGTGCAAATCCAATGATTTGCGTGACGCTTGACGGAGTTCGATTTTGAGTTTTATACTCGTTTTCAGGCGCACGCGATGTGCTGTGTTATTTCTACATCTTCCGTGATTTCGGAGCCCCGTTGTTTTAAGCTGATTCTGGAAATGTTTTAGATTTTGGGGGTTTAAATTTAAATTCGGGGACCGAATTTATTTAAGGGGGGAAGATTGTAACATTTCAGAAAATATAAAATATTATTTTTGGAATTTAATATTAAAATAATATTTTTCCCGAAAACTGCCTGATTTGCGAAATTGTGGTTTTCGAAAAAGGGTATAAATATATAATAATAATTATGAAATAAATGGAAATTGAAATGATTTATTCATTTAAAAATATATTTAAAGGATTTGGCATTTAAAAAATTTATTATATGCAGTTTGGATAAAAACCCGATTAGTGCACTGCTAATCGCGATTAAGCCAAATCCGTGTTTCTACAGTTTTTCATGGTTAGTGGACCACGAAATGTGACGTGTTATTTCATTTGAGTTATTTTATTTGGGTGTATGTGTTTTTGGTGAGAAAAGAAAGGGAAAAAGGTGTAATGATGATTTGGGGAGAGAGAGGGGACACAATGGTGAGAATAAGCATGCTTGGAGAGAGAGTGTGAGAATAATTGAGAGAGAGAGAGAGGGAGGCGGGGGGGCTGCCTCATTATCCTTTCCCCCACCATTTTCATCTCCTTCTTCATCCTCCTCAAGCTCCTTTCCTTCCACCTACAATCCCAAAAAATCACCTCCAAAACCTTGTCAAGACCCTATACCCCTTTCACAAAAAATGATCACCTCCTCACCCTCATCGCAATGGACCAAGCAAAGTGGGATTTTGACAACATTGGGACTTCTAGGCTTTGCTAAAGTGATATCCATGAGGTATAATCATTTCCATTTAGTTAGTTTTAGTTTTCTTATGTTTTAGATAGTTTAGAAGTTGAATTATGTTGGTGGTTGGGAAGATAGAAATCTCTAGAGAAGGGTTTAGGTGATTGTAGGAAATTAGTGAACTCTAGTGGCTGTTGAAAGACCTGGAATTTAGTATAGAAACCAAAATACGGATTTAGGATTTTGTTCATGTCGGTTCTGTGAGTATATAGGGTGTGCAGGGAAATTTGGAGCAACCCGAGGAATTTTTGAGGAAAGCAAACAACTTCAGGGACCAAATTAGAGTACTAGGAAACCACATTGACGAGACGAAGCCCAGAGGAGCCTAGGGGGCCAGGGAGGCCGGATTTTGTGGGTAGGTGGCTGGCTACGTAGTGGAATTTGGTATCGGGGTTGGTCCAGTAGCTCATATACACCATGTACAACACCCTAGACTTATTTGTGCACCTTGTTTTGGCCTGAGTCAAAATCTGGAAGCACTTTGGTGTAATTTTGGCTATGTTTTCTGTATTTTGAAATGTTCAGTTTTGATATTTGGATTTGGATTTGGTTGTTGGATATTTGTACATCAACAACAAGGGTTGTTTGGTTGAGTTTGTACGCGTAAGCTATATGTTCTAACCTATGAGCAATGCGTGTGCCGTATTGGATTTCAGAATTTGATTTTAATAGCGTTGCGATATGTGTTGTTATTGTAGGTACCTTCGCGTGGATTCCGAGGCGACGAAGCGTGGCGTCATCAACTTCGGCAAGCGAAGACCACGGTAAGTAGATCTATATCTACGGGGGAAGTCGGATGGATGGCGTATAGCACCCCCGCACACTTAGATGGAAACCGATTTATATATAGATTATGGTTAACGAAACTTTTAATAGAAAACTATAAATAGAGTAAAAGGGTAGTTAGAGAACCATATTAGAAACTAAGGATAGTTAGAAGTGATATGATACGACTAGTATGTGATGACGGGCTTGAGGATGAGATTTGATGATATTGCCGTTTAGGGTACTATAGAACTAGATAGTCGACGTAGATGTGTCATCCGAACAATACCTATTTCCAAACTGAAGAATCGTATGCATCTTTTAAACAGATATCTTGAGGGCCGTTACGGATTTTCAAATGACATCTTTTTCTTAAAAACACCGTAGTCCCTACTTTCAAAACTACGATTCGCATCTTTCAAAAACTGTTTTTATGGTCCGGGTGTGTATGTTAGATTAGATACTTACGCTTATAGTAAAGGTAGAATGTATATGTAAAATTGACCTTATGTGAGATATGATTATGATAAAAAGAGAATACGATTTGACAAGTGATATGATGATATATTGGTATACGGATGCGAGTTGATTGAGGTGATTGATACTTTGTCGGTCCCCTGATACGAGGTTGTTATGGATGTGACCTAGGACATAGGTATATAGATATATATAGAATGTCGTGAATCATGTGTGATATGCCGTACAAGACGTTAGGTCCGTACCCCTCATTGTAGCATAGGTTGATAGGATCCCTGATAGCTTAATGTCACCGTACGATGATTTTCCGTACGTGATGAGTTTGACTTTAGGTTTGATCCATACCCTTGACTAGAGGATGTCGTACGATTGATTGTACCGTACGTGATGTTGTGTGGCTAGATGCCAATTGATAGATTCACTGACTCGGTCATGTTAGATATGTATACCCGTCATCCTTTGCATATGATTTACCTTATGCTACATTCATGTTATCCTCACTACATTACATATACTTTTGCTAGTACACCTAAAGCATTATCGATGATGCGTATGTTACACTTACACAGATTGGCCGACTCACACACTTCATCATCGATAATTGCTATATCACTACACAGTAGAACTGCTGCATCAGGATATGACTCCTTGCGTATATACCGACTTTTACATCCATATTGGCGCACCTACATATTGTACACTCATACTTGCGTATATACCCACTTGTACATCCATATTGGTGCACATACATATTGTACACTCATACTTGCATATATACCCACTTGTACATCCTTATTGGCGTACATACATATTGTACACCCATGCTTGCGTATATACCCACTTGTACATCCATATTGGCGCACATACATATCTTGTGCATTCATGCCTACGTACATACACATTTGTACATACATAGATGATGCTGGCTTTGATTTTGGAGAATTGGGGACCGCATATTATATTTTAAAAAACTGGATCCATTTAAAAGATCGGTTTTCCCTTAATATGTCATATCACTGTTCCATGTTGCTTGATATTCGGCTATGCTTACATTTCTGTTATATATCGCATACATCTTGCTTTATGATTACACGCATCGAGATATGTTGTTTTCATGAGATTTCTGGATTTGAGAACCGTGGCTATTTCAAAAGAAAGCATGTACTGTTTTAAAAACCCGATTTCCCTTGATATGATATTTCAGTGCGTCCACCATGCGTTTTCTCGGTTCTGAGACGTATGACATGTGAAACCTGATTCGAGGAGCGGTAGGCACCGTCTGCGGGTATATGCTGGACCCGGTGAGGTACCCCGGGACAAGAAGACTCGTATTATTAGACGGTGAGCCTGGCAGGGGAGCACTACTTACCAGTGATAGTATTTGGACTCGGCGGTTATCCGGAGGATACCGACCGGAGTAGCGAGATGGATATGAGGGTCGACCAGGGTGTGCTGCGCCTGAGGGCCAATCTGAGGATGTGGCGCCTGAGATATATGGGGATTTATGTGTCGATGCTGGACACGGGTTTCATGATGTTTTCGAGTGTCGACGTTGGATGCTCATGTTCCATGATTTTGAGGTGTCGTGAGGGACACACGTTGATTTATATCCCCATACTTTCATGCATACGCTTTTATGATATTCACAGACATTGATTATATGGTTGGACGAGATCCACATGCATACATACATTGATTATATGGTTGGACGAGATCCACATGCATACATACATTGATTATTGTTGGATTATATCCGAATACATATAGGTATTGATTACAGTGTGGGCATATATACAGATACGGTCACCCGAGATATCATAGTATTACCTTTATAATATAGTTGACCTAGGAGTCGTTGTTTATTCGATTTCTATCTGTAGATGTTTTTCTACTCACGAGTTGGCAACTTACCCCCGTTGTGCCACAGTTCTTGCAGGTTGACCGCATGGATCCGTAGCGGCATCGCTGGCACATAGCTTCATTTGGGTGTTTTGCATTGGTAGGTGGGGCATTTGTATCGTACCCACTTTTGTATTTATATTTCATATTGTATCTAGTCTACTCCATCAATCAAAATTAGTATTTGAGTAAGTAATGAGATTTAGTGAGATTTATGGTTGCGAGACTTAGAGAGAGGGTATTTCCGCTACTTGTGGTTTTGATGTCTTGCTTATTTATTTATCTTTGGTGGTGAATTTCGCCGTTGGGCGTCGTATACTTACATATACTGTCTTGCATGGTTGTGATCCGTCGTTTGGCGAAGAGCTAGCTCCCGCTTGGGGATGCCATTATTCTTGTTATGTATTTTTTGTTTTGGATCAAAATATACAAAGGAGGTGCTGCCCAAATTTTTTAAAATACGAAACACGTTTTCAAACTAGTAAATTTCACTTGCATTTTTATGTTCTTTTTTTAATGCATTAAGAAAACTTGATTTCATTATACCTTTATTTCAAAACTTCACCTCCTTTATTTTTCTTAAAATGGTTTAGATTTCTGGGTTTCAGCTTACCTGAATTACGTTACGCCTTTAGACGTTGCGTGATTTAAGTGCTGGTCACGAGCTAATATTTCGGGTCGTGACATATGTATTTTTAACAAATCTTTGCAAATGCGCCAGTACAACCCATTTCGGGGAACCCGTTCAGGATGGTGCGGATTATCGCAAACCCTCGAGCTTAGTAGTGTGAGATGCAGACCTCCGCAAGGAGCATACGGTCTCGAAAGATTTAAAATACAATTTTCTTTAGAAAATGAGATTTCTATTATAAATAAAACTTATATTTTTAATAAATAAATATATATGTAATTAATATCAAAATATCTATTTTTAATATTTATAATATTTCACATTTCCAAAATTCAAGAAAAATATCTCATTTATAAGAAAATACCATATAACTCCAATATTACAAATAAATACCATATATTATAAAATTGGGCTTTATTCACTAGAAGTGTCATATTGATAAAATATACATTCATGAAAACTCTAAAGACGATAATAAAATACTTGAGGTGTATTTTGAAAATTATACAAAATTAGTTTTACATAAAACCCCCTCAAGTTATACTAAATTACAATAAGGACCCTAGTAAACATAGGTTAAAGAGGGACCGGTCTCTTGAGCCTCAGGGAGCCGGAGATATGGGTGCTTGCCTATTTAAGGCAGACAACTTAATAAATGGTGTTATCAACACGGTAACCGTCTTTGAAAAAGACACAAATCTTGTCGTCCATGTGCAGCGGTTACCGATAACACCAAAACCTAATTCAGGATTCAATTTCTTTTCTAATTGTCTGACTCAGACTGAGTCTCAATATAATCAATCTGATTTGAATGAGATTCAAGTATATATAACAATTCAATATGAATCCATATATTCAATCTGTTCAATCTAATCAATCTATATTGACTGAACCGAACCATGGATATACCTCCATCTACATGATTCTCCAGTTACATCCATTTACTGATATCATGGTTTCGCCAAGTCATCCATCTATACAATTCAATTTACAACACAATACATCCCGTACAATCAAGACATTACAATACAAACAATACAAACAAGACATCGCGGGGTTAATAAGGGGTAGATTGGTACGGAAAGTGTTAGAAATGGCACGAGACTACAACCATTGAGACACTTAACCTGAATTCAATCACCGTTGTTCCACGTATTATTGATGGAGCCTTGCACTCTATATACCGTAGACTCTGGTCTAATGAGACTCCTCTAGTATACACCGGCCTCTTCTGTACCAAGCTACAAACAACAGCGTTAACACTAAATACAATATTATAACAATATAATACAACTTTAAAAGTTACACTCTCTCTCTGTCTATTCTATTTCTCCCTCATCTTTGGGACTTACCGAGCGATTTGTTCACTGACGGCATTCCCTCTCTTTCTTCTTTAGAATGTTGTTAGGTGGATCGAACCTTTAGGAGATCGAGCCCACCAGGGAAGACTTAGATCAGCTACCCTTCGACCCAGAGCTCTAGTTACTTGTACACATTTCATTTCAGTACTTTCCATTTCTGTTATGCCACTGTTTAGGCATTACTTTTCATTCCATGTATTTACTTTTCAGATGTATTGTACAAATGAATGTTAATAAATAAAGTTGATGTTCAATTATATCTATTGTCTTTGTCTCTTGTGCATTTTACTTATATTGCTTAGATATGCTTAGCATGTTTACTTCAGAGTAAATACGTAGCGGTTTCGTCGCGTCCTCTGCCCGTACACTAGGAAGCAGGGCATGACAGGGCCCAAGCCTCTGCAGCCCGATCCCGCCGATGCTGCTCGCGGACCCGGGACGCCATGGAACCACCCGGCGCTCTGCCCTCCGCGCCTTGGCTCACGATGTACCTCTTTTTGAAGCATTCCAAAATGAGGGCCAAGGATCGGGCGTGCTTGGCCTTTAAGATGAGGACGAGCAGGAAGATCGAGCGCACCTTGTCGAGCGCCTCGTCCAGCAACTCCTCGGAGAAGGGGTTGTACAACCCCCGTGACCTCCTCCAAATTGCGTACATCAGCAACTGTAGGAGGGACGATCGCTGAGGTAGAAGCCGGCCGACTTGACCCTCGAGGCACTGAACCACTCCCCGGTACCCATCCTCAGCCAGGGATTGGTCATACACGAAGACGCCGTCGAAGGCGATGATCTCTTCGATCGAATACATGCGCCCAGTCATCTCAAAAAGCGATGGCGAAGAAATTTCCGTTTCCTTCTCTATTTATAATCTCAAACAGGATCCTTAAGGACCTAGATTCACGTGCGTATGGGAGCGAATCCTGGGATCCACCAAGATTACTCCAATACTGCGCCGCCACATGGCAGAACTGACGCTGCTCCACGAAACGTTACGCCTTCCCCAGGCATTCCTGACACGTACCGCCTGCGACGGTCGCTCCTCCTAATGTTCACGAACCAAGGAAGGTTAGACTGAACCTCACAGATCCACCGAGCAGCTACCCTGCTCGGTCCATCCTTAGCAGGCCACAACTTGTGTTCTTTAACAAAGCGATGTAAATTCTTCTAAGTTCTTTCTAATTAAATAATAAGAAGGACACGATAGAGCATTGCAAAAGGGAGAATTTTATTCATTCAAAAGGTAATGTAGGCTCTTCAGCTTTACATTTCAAAAAGGAGAACCGAAGTAGGAGCGACGCGGCTCTTACGCTTCGCCTCCCTCCATGCGTTCACGACATGTGTCGCCCGCGACGGTCACTCTTCCCGATGTTAACACATCGAGGAAGGTCGGACAGAACCTCGCAAAGCCGGGCAGCTACCCTTCTCGGCCCATCCATAGCTGGTAGTTCACAACCCACCGACGCCAAGGATCAAAGCTCTCACCAAGAGGCCACAGGGAAGCAACCCTGCCCGGTCCATCCTTGGAAGGTCTCCCAATGCCCTCCCGCGCTAAAGATCAAAGTCCTCACCAAGAGGCCACCGGGCAGCTACCCTGCTCGGCCCATCATTGGCTGATAATTTCTTATCCCACGACGCCAAGGATCAAAAGCCTCATCAAGAGGCCACCGAGCAGCTACCCTGCTTGGTCCATCCTTAGAAGGCAACTCCTTGCCCAACGACGCCAAGGATCAAAGCCTTCATCAAGAGGCCACCGAGTAGCTTCACTGCTCAACTTCCTCCACGTTTTTACTAAGCGATCTCCATATCGACTTTGGGGTCATGGAGATACCGACCTTTCACCGATCTTTGCACACTTGGAAAATGGTCGAATTCAACTTGATGTGCGATTGCTAGACGAAAAACCGAACTAACATGAAAGCAGTACCGCGCAAATAAAAATGTTTACCACAAACAAAGAGAAAATGCGCACGCAAAGAACAATGCAAAAATATTTTTATTAATAAAAGTCGAAAGTCTTTACAGAGGTATTACGGGCTCCACAACCTTACAAAAATGCCCGGAAGCTTACAAAATTTTAATGCAAAGAAAATTAGGAGGTGAGGAAGTTCACGCCTCGGGGCCGGGGAGAACCTTAATGAGCTGCACTTCCACTGTGACAATAGGGGTGGCATCTTGAAGGTCGGCGCCCATAGCGGGAGCCTCGGTGCCGGTGGCTGGGGTGACCGACTTATCCCCAACGCTCCCACCAGGGGCCTCTTCCCTTGCAGCACTTCCGAGGGCATCCCCCTGTGCTTCATCCCCGAGAGGGTACTCACCCCGGAGCTTGCCATCAGGGAACTCTGGCATCATGGCCTTGACGGCATCGAGGGCGTCATGCCAAACGATGGTAGCGGCTCCAGCGAGGTCAGTGTAGTACTGATCTAACTTCTTATAGCTCTCCACCGCCTTCGAAGCTCGAAGCTCGGCATGCCTCGTTCCCTCCTTCACCGCCTCGTTCTCCCTCCGGAGGCTGTTCGCCGTCTTCTTCAGGGTGGCAACAAGCACCCAAGAGTCTTCTAACTTGGCCTCTGCGGCTCGGGCGGCCTCTCGGTACTTGGCGATCTCCCGATCACCGGCCACCACCCGGTCTTTGAGAGCAATGACCCTCTCCATCATCGCCTCCAGCTCCAGCCTTAAGCTCTCCTCCTGCGAGGAGAACTTACCCGCGGCTTGCATCGCTAGGACAATTTCCTCGTCCTCTATGTTGACGATGAGGCCGACGTGCTGGAGGACCTGAAGAAAACAAAAAAGGTTTAAAAAGAAAAGGGGGCACCTAATCTCATGAAAAAATACTGAATGAAGAACCGAGTGGGGTGCGCACACTAACCTGCACGGCCTATTGAGCTATGGCCGCCATTTGGGCCCGGAGGGTCCCCCGAGGGATTCTGCTCCCAGCCGACCTTTCCATCTCCGAGAGCAGGCTGTCGGCGACGGAAAGCCCTGATGGCACCTTGAAGCGAAGCTCCCCATCGTCTACGATGATCGTGGAAGCCGGGGAGTAGGGCACCATCCTATGAAACCTCTTGAGGAGCGACGCAGGGGAACCAGTCTCACCTCCCACCTCCGGAGCCCGGGGCTCTTGCTCCCGAGTGCGTTTTCGGATCGGCGCTTTGCTGGACACCGGGGCCCAGGGCGCGCTTGAGCGCCTGGATGGAGCGGTTGCCGGTGGATCCGGAGCCGACGGCGGGCGTGAAGGGCCGGCGCCCCCGGACTTCTTCCCATTCTTCTGTTCGACCAGGGCTGCCCGAAATTTGCCTAGGTCCATGGGTTCTGCATAAAAAAAGTACAAAGGAGTCAGCAATACCGAAAAAGTGAAAGCATACACAAGTCTAAACAGGTCGCCTGAGAACTCCTAACTTACCGTCGAACTGGGCGGGGTTGAGCCTGGCCCAACTGAGGGCCCGCTCAGACAGCAACACATCAGCCCAGGGGAGGGGCTCCCACTCCGACACCGCCACCGTGTCGAGATCATTCAACCGCCCCACCCACGGGCAGTTCGCCCTATGCCACTGGATGGGCACTGGCCAATCCTCACCCTCAGGCGATCCAACAAACAAAAACTTCTTCTTCCATTCGGGAATGGAAGAGGGTACTACGACGACCCCCGACCCGGCAGCACCTCCGCGGTGTTTTCTTAAAGAGATGTATACCCAGCTCGGCTCGCCCCTGCGAGTTCCGGGATGGTTTTTATACCAAAGAGAAGAAACGAGATGGCTCCGGCTGAAAGGGATCAGACGCAATTTCAACCGGACCAGGAACCCAAGGAGAATCCTCCAAGAGTTCGGCACTAACTGGCCTGGGGCTAACCCAAAACAATTCAACGCCGCACTCACCTCGGGGGAGAAGGGCAGGCGCAACCCGACCCAAAAGGCTTCCAGGTACAAGGCAATCTCCTTGCCCCGTACCTGGTCTGCCCTCTCCCCCTCCTCGGCTAGATGAAGCGAGCAGCCGGCAGGAATATGGAAACGAGTCCGGATGGTGGCAAGCTCATCTGCATGCCTCAGCATGGAAGACGCACCAAGAGCATCCATAACCTGCGCTCTTGGGACCGCCCCCGTCGCATGACCCCGGGGAGCATGACTAACCCTAACTTCCCGGGGGCACTCCGACTCAGAAGAGGAAGAGGAAGAAGCAGAAGAGGAAGTTGCAAAAGACTCCCTAGACTCTACCCGGACTATTTCTACAGACTCCTCGGTAAAAGACATCTAACTTGATCAAAGGGACGAGTCCTCGGAAGAGAATCTGACCTGAGGAGAAGAGCGCCGAGCTAACACGACTAGGGACGAGGAAATTATGGTGAGGTATAGGACCTGATGGGGATCCCACCTCAATTATAGCTGCCGGCATACACATCCTACGGCTCCGATCGCCTCCCGCCAAAACATCGCTTCGTAACCAACGGACGACAATATTCCACCTGTCGCACTCCCATCGGGTGCGGGAAAACTTGCAGTCCGTCTCGTCAGCCAACCAGCGCCAGACACGTGGGCTGGCACTTTGACGAACATACGCACAATCTCTACCCTGATCCGCTGACGTCATCAAGAAAATACAACTAATTTCCCGGGAATACGCACCGACGATATCTTCACGTAAGAGCTCACCCCGGGTGACCGGTCAGACCACTCTTGGCCCAACCCAGGAATTGGTCAAGATGAGAGTGGGAGCTAATGATGATGCTCGATATCGGTGACTCCTTAGATCATGACATGTGGCCGATGACGTGTCCCGGAGCTTACAAGAACGTTACGTTGGAAGCGCACCCCGGGCTTCCAACCCGAGGATGTTCCCGACCTTCCAGACCACCCCCAGCTCGTCTCCGAGCTATCACAGAACCAAGGTGTCTCGGCCTCCCGCTCGTTCCCGAGCCTCCCGCCGAGCTTATCTTCCTCGGTCTCACCGACCGACCCACATCACCGATCACAGGCGCCTCTGCCATGACTCCGTGAATCTCGCCAGGCGCGAGATATCCTCCACCCATGATCCCTCGTTCTATGCCATCATGATCCCCCATTAACGAGCATATCTAATCATTAATGGGGGATCCTGACGCCAGGGGGTAACGGCCAGCGTGATTCTCGCGCCTGCCTTCCCATTGCTGCCGCTTTATAAACCCCTCTCTCAGATGACTCAGGTAAGCCAATTTTACCCCAATAGGCTGTTACTCTGCCAAAATACCCCATCTAACTTGATCGTCGGAGGGTCCTCGGTGGCACAACCACCCCGGGACTTCTTTGCAGGTAGCTCGGCCTCAACCACATAAAACCTATTGAGATCCACACGCTCCAGGAGGCAACCCTCCAACTCAATCTCAGCCATCCATCAGCGCTCGTTGTAGATCAACGGAAGATAACATCTGAAGGAGATACAGAGATCAATCACCTTCCCATATATATGGGATTGTTTAAGTATACTATCGTCGACCTGATGTCATAATAAAGAGAAACCATGCTTCCCTTGCGTGCGGAATCACACGCAGACTCCCGAAGAATCACCTCAGCCTAGCAGCCTCTTTGGCGCTACTGAGGTAGCCATATATTCCACTTCCATGGTGAAAAAGATACATAACATGCTTCTTGATACTTCGAGTGATGACCCAGCCATTATGCAAGAAAGCACGTGCGGATGTGTATGTACACATACCCATATTGCTGGCCCAATCGACATTTGTATATCTATATAACGGGAAGCCTGATTCCTTATAGCACAAGTATAGTGGGTCATCCCACATAAATACCTGAAAATCCTCATCGCTTCATCCTAACAAGCAGACTCTAATACTAAGTCCAATTGGCAAAGCTTATATGTCTGGTCAAGTACACACCATGCATACATTTGACTACTGACTATGCAAAATGGAACCCACAAAATCTGTCTCTCTTCGCCAAGAGTCCTATAGCAAAGTTCAAGGCTAAAAATATGTCCGTTAGTGACTGGAGTAATAAATCGGAGTGATTATGCGAGCTGAACCGTTTTAAGACATATCTCATGTGAGTCTCCGAAGAAAAACATAGGATGCTCTTGAAACGACTCCTTATGGATCCAATTCCCAAGCATAAACTCAATATCTCATGTGTATTCTATAGCGAGAACAGCCATTCCAAGTGGTATTCATTGTCTCCAAGTCACTTTTGGTCATCACAACATCGTTCACAACAAGATCTCTGAACTTACAGTTGTCGCATTCAATCATCGTTAATCCATATCTAATATGGATTGATGATATCGAACCAACAACTGCGTGGATAATTGTTTTAAGCCATAAATGGACTCTCTGAGTCGACTCGAGTTCCCTTGGATTTGAAACCTGTAGGAAGATCTTCCAGATCTCCTTATCCAAATCTCTATCAACAATACGATCTAAGTCCTCATGACTAGTTCAAGATCTGTATGTGTAACGATTTGTTATGGAAGGTGAAATGGACGCAATCATCACCCCGAGTGAAAAGGATTATTCATTGTCCACCTACGCTAGATGAATCCCTTCGCCAACACGTGTGCATTGTTTCTCTCTACAATATTGTTCTCCCTTCGCAAGACCTTGAAAAACCCAGTTTTTAGCAACAGTCTTGAGTCCGGTAGGATAACGGATCAAATACTAGACTTGATCCTTTATCGTTGACTCTTGCATCTTTTCCATTGTCGTTAATCACTCCTTCATAGTAGGCCTAGAAATAGCCTCCAAAAATGACTTGGGTTCTACAACCAATGCGGAGTTACCATAGATGTCTCCCCTTTGATATTGAAATATCATCGGGGTGTCAATCCACAACACTATCTACAAGTCTCTTGTGGATCTGTGATTGGCTCCGAGCCATCAACAGAAATATCATTCCTACTGTCGTCAGTCGCTGAAGAAACTAATTCCTTTTGCACTGCTGATCAGCTAGGAGACTCCTCAATCTCGTAAAATCCCAAATCTTAATCTATTTCTGCCTTTTGCATAAATTCCTCCCTGAGGATATCGTTCGCTGTTTCCTCCCTAAGGAATTTAACGTCGCACGACCAAATGTCAATCATAGTCCAACCACAAACTCATGGAAATAAATGACCTCCTGGGTCTCTCATTCGTCCACTACTCATAGGGTGTTTGACTGTACCGACTTTGAAAACACATGATCAAGAACATAAAATGTTGTCAACGGCGCATCTCCCAAACATTATGTAAGATTGGCCCTTGCCATCATGTTCTTTATCATATCTAGCGGTTTTTTAATTCTCCTGTCTACAACACAATTTTGTTGCAGAGTTTACAGTATCATCAGCTATCTAACGACTCCTTTTCCTTCATTCAGTTTCTTGAACTGCTAAAATAAATACTCATGACTTGTGTTCATCATATAAAACTGCATTTTAATATTGCTCGTTCGTTATCATTTTTATGCATATCGGTGCTTTTAATCCGTGTCTTCTTAATAAGTATACGATACATGTATTCATGACAAAACATTGAAAACACACTCAAAATGCGCAGATACGACATATGTGAGCCGATACTGCAACTGGAACGGAAAACTGATCAAAGTCCAAGAAGTTTTTGCAACAAAACAAGTGTGCACAAAAAATAAGAAACAAATGGTCCAACATGATACAAGCTGTACAAGTATTTTCATGTGTGAACACATGTGGGCAGCCATGAGTTGGCATGGCAAGTGGATTAAGGTGTGATAAATGTTGTAAAGTTTTGATTTGATGTTTACTTTTTGAGTTGATAAAGTTTGATCTTTTCCCTCCAAATCACCCAGAGTTCAACCATATGATATTTATCTAAATCAAACAATACCAGAGAGACACTAATGATGTAAGAAAACAACACAAAGAAAGTAGGCCCCACTGGCCGCCAAAAAACCGCCCATGTCACAAAACCGGTGGCCTAATTTTCTCCAAATGACCCTGTTCTTCTTCTATACCCCATGTCGTCTCATAAGTCCATTTGTATTGTGTTTCCTGATTTAAAATCAGGAAAGCTTCTAGGAAAAGCTTTAAAAAGGGGCCACGTGCTTACACGTGACCAGCAGTCACGTGTTGACACGTGACATATAAAAGCAGCGGAAGAGGGAACATTGGTTCCCTGATCAAGTCAAGGAAAAGGGCTTCAGAAGAAGTCACGTGCTCCCACGTGACCAGAGTCCCGTGTTGGCACGTGACGTTCAAAGCAGCAGACTCGCTCTCCAGTTGAACCAAGGAAAGAGGCGCCAGACAGGGGTCACGTGCTCACACGTGGCCAGGGGTCACGTGGTAGCACGTGACGGCTAAGCAGCAGAAGAAGGCAGAGTGCAAAAGAGGAGAAAGGCTCGTTCCAAGAGAGTCACGTGTCCACACGTGACCATGGGTCACGTGGTCACACGTGACCGGCTTTGAAAGCCCATTTTGCTAACAGAATTAAATTCTGAAAGAGATTCAAATCTTCCCAAAGGAAAGCAATTATCTGGAACCGATCAAATTAAATATTCAGAGATGATTAAATATCATCTATCTATGGAAAAATCTCGGGTTTGGAAAGATTTCCCCCTTAAATCTAACCAAAATAACAAAGGAGAATCTCTGGATTTAAAATCCAATGGTGGATAAAATTCACCTAATAATCCAAAGGTCCAGAACGAATGAAGGATGCAAATCAAATATCTCAATGAAGATTCATCGAAAACTGATTGATTCGGCTGCTTCTCCTATAAATAGGAGCCAAGACACACAAAAAAGAGAGATACGCAGAGGGAAGAAAAAGGAGAGAGCCTTGATACTTTGAAGGAACTTGGATCTTCTGCAAAAGAAAACCCTAGGTAAGAAAGGGAAGGCTTTCTGAAAGAAAGAGAATTCAATTCTCAACAGAGTTTAACTCTGATATATGAAACAGAAGAACATATTTCTTCTCTCTTTGATAGAGGATCTGTAAAGAGCACATCTCCCCTTGAAGTTGAGAATTTAATTCTCGATGGGTTGAGATCCTGCCATGCAGACCCAAAACATAGAGAGGGAATGCAAGCACGAGAATTTAATTCTCACAAAACTATAGGAATTTAATTCCTTTAAAATAAAATTAGGTCTTGACCCTATATCATGGGAATTTAATTCTTTCAGAACAAAGAGAAACAGGGTTTAACCCTAATTAAGAACCTGGTTCTGTTGAAACAGCGGGAATCTAATTCCCTTAATCATAATTTAACAGAGAATGGGAGTTCAATTCCTTAAAAGCTTTTATTAGGGTTTAACCCTATTCAGTTCTTCGCATATATGAGGAATTTAATTCCTACAGAAAATTCAGAGTTCAACTCTGTTCCAGAATATAAGTCTTCAAAAGGAAGTAGGAATTTAATTCCTCTGAAATTTAAAGCTCGAGGAATTTAATTCCTGAAAAAGGAGTAACAGATCCTCTAAACAATATAGAGGCAGGGTCACGTGTCACCACGTGACCCCCCAAAAGATCTACAGAAAGCCCCCTTTGAGGCAGTCCCCCACGTGACCCACGTGACCCTTGACAGAAACTCTAATACATAGGCATATGAATGCCCGTCACGTGATGGCACGCGATGTTCTGAAAGATGCAGCGATTTCAGCAGAATAAATGGAAAGAGGGCGTTCTCACGTGTTGCCACGTGACCCCTTTTGCCTTATTGTTCAACACTAAGTTGGAATTCTTGAACACAGTACTGAAACACTGTTGGGCCTTAGTGTTCAACACTTATCAAAGAACCTTATTTACAGTGTTCAACACTGATTACCTTAGTGTTTGACACTAATCCGAGATCTCCATTGTAGTGTTCAACACTGACTACCTTAGTGTTTAACACTAATTTGAGAGCTCTGTTGCCGATGCTTGATACCGATCTGTTTTAGTGTTTAACACTAATCTGAAAGCCTTGTTGCTGGTGTTTAACACCAATTATCTTTTAGTGTTAAACACTAACTTGTCAACCTCATTCCCAGTGTTCAACACTGATTGCTCTGAAGTGTTTAAACACTAGGCTTTGGCCCAATTGGCTAAAGGGATAGAGGCAAAGCCTCTCCCTCAATGGATCCACAAGAAATCAATATTCCAGACATGATAGGACTTAGCCCAAGCTGGCCATAAGTCCTCAATTCGTAATTAACTGGGCCAATGGGCTCATAATATATTTAATGGGTCTTGATCCTAAATTGGGCCAGGGACTATTTAATCCATTCCGGTCCTAGGGTACATCTCTTCACTCCTTTGATACTTGGCATTGTAATCCCTCAATGTCTTCAAAGAGGTGACGGGTCCCGACGACCACTCATGATATGGACTGTGGGGTCCTTAAACCCATGCCTAATGCAAAATTCCTGGTTACGTGGAACGTGGATAACGTCACTCTTTGACCCCGCGGAAAACGTCCAGAGCGGAGCCTAGTCCTCGCCGAGCACGGCAGTGAACCCGTGTGAAGCATCTAGTGCAAAATTCCTTGTTACGTGGAACGTGGATAACGTCACTCTTTGACCCCGTGGAAAACGCCCAGAGCGGAGCCTGGTCCTCGCCAAGCACGGCAGTGAACCCGTGTGAAGCATCCAAAGCACATACCGGACTGTGGAGTCCTTAAAATCCATGGACTATGACGTCCTTAACCTCGACCGAGATGTCTTAAAACTAACAATGGACCGCAATGTCCTTAAACTACCCATGGACCGCAATGTCCTTAAACTACCCATGGACCGCAATGTCCTTAAACTACCCATGGACCGCAATGTCCTTAAACTACCCATGGACCGTAATGTCCTTAAACTAGAACAATAGAGCCCCATATGCTCTTTTGTCGGATCTAAACGGCCCCGTTTAAGTTGATCTTAGCCGTAAAAATGGCTAACGTATCCTTAAACCTTCAAACAGACTGGACTATGAATCCCCCAAATTAACTTTGGCTCGAGGGTACATCTCTGAACTCCTCTGACATCCGTCGTTGTAATCCTTCAACGTCGTCAGAGAGGTGATGGGTCCCGACGGCCATACATTCATGGACCACTATGTCCCTAAACTGGAACAATAGAGCCAATTGCTCTTTTGTCGGATCTAAACGATCCCGTTAAGTTGATCTTAGTCTCAACGTTAGACTAACGTATCCTTAACAAACGTTTGAGTCGATCTTAGCCTCAAGTATGGCTGACGTATCCTCAAACCAAACCCCCAAACCCAAATCTAAGATAAACACGGATTTGGACTAGTCCACGCCCTACGGGCGACGACATAACTCAGTCTCCGTAAACAATCCACGGGCAACAAAACACGAAACAAACACCCACGACACGAAGTGACCAGCTGGAGAAGGAGAAAGTTGTTACCGCGATGCGGTAGCGTAATTAACTGCAGGGGCTTGCGCCTGCAGGGAAGAGCGTCCCCACAATCAAAAACCCCTCATCCTGAGGGGGAATCTGACGAAGTCTGCTACATCGGACGCATCCGTCTAAACCTCCGATACATGGTGCCATAAATCAACTTGGCATCTTCGGAGAGGTGGACGGATAGCACCAATTGGCATCTGCCCCGAACCTCAGGCCCGGACGCCCGAGCCCAGGCCGCCGTTCGGAGGGGAACAGATTCTGGCACGCCCGGTGGGACCTTTTCCTCTTTCCACTCCACACTTCGTGTGTCGTGATTCGCGAACCAATCGCGGTTAGCTAATAGTTGCCCTTGGGTTTCAAGATACTAAGAATTGGCGTCTTGCTTATTGCAGAAAGCAAAGGATCGATGGCTTCTACTTCTGCGAAATTCTCCAACTGCTCGAACTGCAACTACGACCAACGCTTTACCTCCCCAGGAGGTATAGCCTATGGACCCCAAGCTGCTTCGTTGTTCACAATGCCGGTGGACCAGATGACTCAAGCCACTACCGGATTGTTCTTTGGGACTATACTCCCACCATCAAGCTTCGCGGCGCCGATGATGACAAAGGAAGCTCTCAAGAAGTCGGTCTTTGACCGTCTTGCCCCTGCCGCGGCTCCTCTCAACGAGTCGCCCAGCGTCAGCGCCTCGGTCTTCTCTAGATTGGGCCGGAAATCCTGCGAACTCTTCATAGGGCCTACAATCTCAGAGAAGGCTGCTTCTAAGAAAGCGGCCGCTCCTGCCTCCGAAATCGCCAAGGCGGTTTCCCCAGCCAAGAAGTCGATCTTCACAAGATTAACGGCTTCAGCTCCCGCTCCTGCTGCACAAAGGACATCGGTCTTTGACAGGCTAACACCAGCAGCGACCCCCCACCTACACTGGGGGCAAGACGAAGCCATTCTCACCGCTGAACCAGCACCGTCCGCTCGACGCGCTCGACGTCGTCATTGGCGCCGAATAAGGAAGGCTGGGGGCAACTCCCCCTCCGGATTGACTCCACCAGCCCCGGTGGCAGAAGTTAATGCTGCTGTTCCAACTGGGAACAGCTTCGAGATGATAAATAAGGTGCGAAGGAATTCCCCTACTGCAGTGCTAAAGAGGTCTCCTCCCTCATTAAAAAAGGTTGTGGAAATAGAATCAGAACAGCCCCGATCTCCTCAACGGCTGTCTTCCAAAATCTATAAGGTTTGGCGGCAGGCCCGAGACTCGATCGTCGATCCAAACTTCTCCCGCCAGCACAAGAAGCTAAAAATCCAACCGGAGGCCGGTCATCAGGCTAAACCCCGAAAGGCTATCTGGACGCCCACCTCAACGGCCCCCTCAACCTCCATGACTCACAAAAGGTGGAGGCCAGAAAAGATCCCTCACCATGCAACAACAGCTAAAAGCACTGAGCCCAAACGCCCGAGGTCTGGGGGCATGAGGGTGCACACTGTTTATATGGATTTTGGAAAGGAGGAAAGCCGCACCTCTACGGGCCACCGACCGCTGACCCGATCCGTGACGAAAGCCCAGGAGCAGCAACAAAAGCTTCAGGAAATGATGAATGCTATGGCCGCACTTACCGGACCAAAAGAAAGCCCAGAAACGTCCTCAGACGCACGCCAGGAGGAGGAAACCGGCGCTGAATTCCTTCGCCGGACACTGGAGAAAAAGGACAAAGAGGCTGCTGAACAAGCGGCCAACATACAACGTATGGGCCTTCTCTTCCAAGATATGATAGGAATGATGATCCAGCAGGACCTACCCGCCGACGATCCCCCAATCGTTCTGGAAGACGACCGGGGAGAAACGTCAAATCGACCACCAGCCCTCTCAACGGCCAAGGAGGAGACAATCTCTAAAACTGACTTGGCTGACTACATAGCCCAGCAAATCCGGGTCCATCATGCGACTGAAGCAGCTGGTCAAGTCGTGAAAACGGGGTGGCCATATCCGAGCTGGTACGATCAAATCAAATACCCGCAAGGCTATACGATACCGAAATTCCATGTGTATAAGGGGACCGACAATCCCCATCAACACGTCGCCCAGTTCTGGGCCCTCTGCGGTAACACCGGCGGTGATGATAAACTGTTACTCCGTCAGTTCGTTGGCAGCTTATCAGAAACAGCGTTCGAATGGTATTCGGAACTCCCGAACGATTCCATCAAAACGTTCGCTGAGATGGAGTTGTTATTCACTCAGCGGTTCGCAAGTGCCAGCGAGCGCACTCCAATAACTGCATTGATTAACGCCAGGGTAAAACCAGGCGAAACCTGGGTCCAGTATGCTATACGCTGGCAGAATTTGTGGTCGAGATGCGAGCAACGCATTGAGGAGGCACCCGCAGTGGGCATGTTCGTGGGAACCCTAGACCCCCACGCAACTATTTCCCAGTTCATGATGTTCTTTAAGCCAACCACATTCCAGGCTTTAATCGACAAGTTGGCTCAGATGGACCAGACGGGTCATAGACCACCTCCCCCGAAGTCGGAACCTCGGAATGACAAGGGTAAAGGAAGGGCAACCTTTGTCGCGAATGCCCAACAGCAACCTAACGCCCCGAAACCGGCAGATCAATTGGAAGAAAGACGCCGGTATTATAATGAAAAGATGAAGCGTCCCTACTCGTTCCCACGAGACAAGACGAAACGGTTATTCGAGATGGCAATACGCAACAGATTTATAAACCTACCAAATCCAAGGCGACCGCCACAACCCACCGAGGTGAATAACCCTAACTATTGCCCTTACCATCAAACGGTAAGTCATCCGATTGAAGATTGCTTCGTCTTCAAAGGATGGATTGAAGATCAATACCTCCAGGGGAAGTTTGTACTGTCCGAAAAGTGGAAGGTGAACCCACCACAACCGCATACTCCTAAGAAAGCAGATACACCGGGGGCAACCTGCTCCTTTATTGAAGAAGCTCCATGGGAGGTCGTACTATCAACTAAAACCAAAAGAATGCTGAGAGACCTTCATGCGTGCCCTGCGATCGAATGGAAGGACCCTCTTGAACCTCAAATTATCGAAGGGATGTTGAAGCCCCGCCCAACTATGAAGACTCGCGATGAGGGCCCAAATACTCACGCCCAGCCGTCAAAAGCTTCGAAGAAAAAGAAGAAGAAATCCAAGAAGCCCGCGAAGCTTGGAGACGAGCGCACGAAATTGCAAAAGCAAATCGACGCGCTGGAAGAATACAATCAAAAGGCGCGAACCCCTGTCACACTGCAAGAGTTTCTCAACCACATCTTTCAAGAGGGAGATGATGGAGAGAGCTCATCGGATGAATCAGAAGGGTATGTGGCGAGTTGTAACGTAATCTCCCACTCGTTTACCGATGATGAGAAAACTCCTGGCACTAAGAAGTTGGAGGCAGAGCCTGAACCAGAGCGTGCGTGGCCGACAAATGCAATGATCAATGCCTTTCTAGACGAGATTCGGCTAAAGAGTAAAGCGGATCAGGAGCGTGAGATGGCAGCGTCAGAAGGAACCAAATGCAGGCGACTGAACGGAAGAGTTGAACTACCCCCGCCAGAGCTAATGGCATCCGAAGTAGACAAGAAGATATTCAAGACGAGGAAAAGGTTTGCCAAAGTCATGTCAATGGGGATGAAGCTACCACCCTCGGAAGGAAACACACACGATGGCGTGGAGAGGCATCCTGATTATTGCGCATATCATCGAAAAATCTCACACCCCACAGAGGAGTGCGACGCCTTTAAGATATGGTGGCAAGGATATGTTGCTCGTCGGCAACATTCTAAGCGCATGAAACGCAAGAGCCGTCGGGAACGAAGAAGCACTGTCGACGGGCGCAACAGAACTACCGGCAGCTGTGACATGGTTAACGTCGGGGGGTCACAAGTTCTCACCTTTGGGAGCGACTCTGATGAAGAAATGACTCTGGGCCCTCTCTTTAAAGAATCCGTTTTATGGAAAGAGGAGGAATCGGAGGCCTGCGAGAACATCCAGCTGCGCAATCGCACACTCCCAGAAAAGAATCTCGGGCCCGTGAGCAGAAAAGATAAGGGAAAGGAAAAGGTCATTGAAGATATCACTTTAGATGACCAAGTCACGAAAGAACTAACTACCAGAGACCCTCCTAAGAAGGGTAAGGTGGACTATAACATCCTCGCGCACTTAAGGAAGCTACCTTCTCAGCTTAGCATCCTTGATGCCCTCCTATTGTCAAAAGAATCGCGAGACTCACTACTTAAGGCGTTGCAAGAACCTGAACAATTCCAAGCCTTCCTCGCCACTGAAAAGATGAAGGATGAACTGGAGGAAGTGCATACAGCCGATATCACTTTCGGTGATGAAGACCTCCTTCTCGGGACGTGCGACCATAACCGTCCCCTATATGTCTCCGGATACTGCCATGATATCAAGATAGGCAAGATCCTGGTGGATAATGGATCCTCCGTCAATCTCCTTAATGTTCGGGTGTTGAAGGAAATCTGCATGAGTGTGCAACATCTCGCTCGTGACAAAATTACTATCCCCGGTTTCGATTCACAATCGTCACGGACTCTTGGATCTGTGATACTAACATTACGCTTTGGACTTCTCGTCACAGACATCAAATTTCATGTCATTGACGCCAAAACCTGCTGCAACGCCTTGCTCGGTCGTCCTTGGCTACACGAATACAACATCGCCCCTTCTACACAACACCAGTGTATGAAGTACTTTAAGGATGGTTTCGAGTATACCGTAACAGGAGAGTTAAATCCATTCTCCGTGAACGAAGTCCGCAAATACGAAGATGCGAAGTACTTTTTGCCAGATTTCGAGGATACAGAAAGGTGTCGCGGCCCGGAGAACAAAGCCGCCGCCACCATCCCTGTTTTCGGAAGCGATACCGAAGAAGAGGAAGAGATAGTTTATACAGGGCCATCTCAGCGTAACAACCTGAGGACGCCCGCCCCCATACTGGTCTTCGGAAGTGATTCAGAGGATGAAGTTAATGCTGTGTTCTCCAATCGGCTGTCAATACAAACACCTCCTGGCGATGACCATGGCTTGGAAATCACCATGGTACCGTGAGAACAGTACAAGGATCTCGACACACGGCAAGCTCATAATGTGCAGGACCTGCAAACATTCTACATCCCTCCCAGGAAAAGGGGTGAGAAGGTGATCCTATTCTACCGATCCTCAGAGTCGAAAATAGAGAAAGAGATCTGGCATGGCGCAGATGCTACATGCGACAGACTCCAACCCATCCGTCAGCCCAGATACTATACAAATGGATTAAAGAAGCTATTGAAGCGCCAAGGAGTACCCTTAAAACAAACTATTCGACAGGCTCGGTTCTACAACAGGATTTGGGATGTCCCTGGAACCCAACGCAAATTGCCCAACGGGAAAATGGAAACACTTGGGCTTGGATACGCGAGAACCGGAAAACGGGAGCGGGCCCCACGGCAGCTACGCTATATATACCTTTGATGAAGAAGAGGACGCCCTGTCAGGAGATGCCGACCCCTCATCAAAACCAGACCCCGCGATTGAAGCACCGAGTCCGTCGTTTGAAGAACGAACGGACAAGCCTATCAGGAAAATGGGTCAGAAAGCTCGGGAAGACCATAACCGCGAGATGGCCATCTACGAGAAGGCCAGGACGCAACGTCTATTTCAACAGGCTCCAAAAGACAAAGATGCTCATCTTTGTCAACCTGTTGTACGAAAGGCCCAATGCGGAGACGGAAATAAATTAAGAAGTGGGAAGAGGAGCCGACAACAACGACGCAGGATTAGAGGGTTACGGGTACTGCGCGGCTCGGATTCGTCCCTCATGGAAAAGATGAGTCGAGCGTACTCCTTCCCCCGAGACAAGACGGAGAAGTTACTCAAACTCGCTTTAAAACATCAAATGATCGTGCTTCCAGAATCTAGACACCCTGAGCAAGCCAACAAGGCTTCTCGTTCGAGCTATTGCTCTTATCACCAAGCCATAGGACATCCTACCGAAGACTGCTTCACCTTCAAGAACTGGGTCGAGGACCAGTACCGACGTGGCAGATTCGCTTTATCCAACAGCTGGAGGGTAACGCCGCCACGAAAGCACGAGCCCAAGGCCGCAAGAACAGAACCGGATCCACCTCAGTCTCGGGAGCGGATTCGCACCTGTTATACGATTACGATATTAAAAGAAGAGCCCGAGAACATAGATGACCTTCCCCGGTGCTTTGAAAACAGCAATGATGAGGTGATCTCAGAATTTCCGCCCGCTCCGAAAGAACTGGAAGACGGTATACATACTACTGCAGATAACCTCAGGAAGATTGAGTTGGGATCGGCAGAGGACCCGCGACCGACATTCGTCAGCGAGTTGCTCTCTGAAGAAAGGGTGGCTGCGTTAAAGAACGTGCTTCTACAGCATAAAGACTGCTTCGCTTGGAACTACTCCGAGATGCCAGGATTAGATCCGGAGGTTGCTGTGCATAAATTAGCAATATCCCCAGATATCAAGCCAGTCAAGCAGACGCCAAGAAGGATGCGACTCGAGCTAGAGATGAGCATCAACGCCGAAGTCAAGAAGCTGATCGATTCTGGATTTATTCAAGAAGTTCAATATCCCGACTGGATCGCCAATATCGTCCCGGTAATGAAGAAGAATGGGACGGTACGCATATGCATGGATTTCAGGGATCTCAATAAAGCCTGTCCAAAGGATGATTTCCCAGTACCGGTAGCCGAGCTAATGATAGATAACACGTCCACTCACGAGGTTTTCTCCTTTATGGACGGTTCGTCAGGATACAATCAGATAAAGATGCATCCCGAAGACCAGAAGCACACCGCTTTCCGGACCCCTTTGGGTATATTCTGCTACAGGGTTATGCCCTTTGGTCTAAAGAACGCTGGCGCTACCTATCAAAGGGCCATGACAAAGATCTTCGATGACCTCATACATGACATCGTTGAGTGCTATATCGATGACCTCGTAGTAAAGAGCATGTCATACGAAGAGCATTTAAAGCATCTGGAGACTGTGTTTCAACGCCTCCGGCAATATAATTTGAAAATGAATCCCCTCAAATGCGCGTTTGGAGTCTCCTCGGGCAAATTCTTGGGATTCATCGTTCGACACCGAGGTATTGAAATAGATCCGTCAAAGATTAAAGCGATCATGGAAATGCCTCCGCCAAGAACCCTCAAACAGTTGCGGTCTCTCCAAGGGAAGCTCGCATACATCCGGCGATTTATCGCAAATCTTTCAGGCAAATGCCGCCCCTACAGTCACCTGATGAAGAAGGGAACCCCATTCGTCTGGGATCAAAAATGCCAAGGTGCACTAGACGAGATCAAGCAGTACCTGCAGAACCCGCCGGTATTGGCTGCGCCGGTCAAGGGAAAACCCCTCATTCTTTATACAACCGCCCTCGAAGGTTCCTTGGGCGCATTATGGGCGCAAGAGAACGATCAGGGGAAAGAGAGAGCACTCTACTACTTAAGTCGAGTTCTACTGGGGGCAGAAAGCAATTACTCTCCCATTGAAAAACATTGCTTGGCATTAATCTTCGCGATAACAAAGCTTAGGCACTATGCGTTGGCACACGAAGTCTGCCTCATCTCGAAGGTGGACCCTCTTAAATATCTGATGTCAAAAGCCATATTGACGGGACGACTCGCTAAATGGGCCCTGCTCTTGATGGAGTTCTCGATAATCTATCAACCTCTCAAGGCAGTGAAAGGCCAGGCCATTGCTGACTTCCTCGCTGAGCACCCGATACCGGCCGATTCTCCTCTGAATTGTGATTTGCCGGACGAGCATGCATTTGATGCGATTAGCGGCGGAAGCACCCGATGGGAACTCTATTTCGATGGAGCATCCTCCGTAAAGAAACAGAAACAAGGTATCCCAATGATCAAATCGGGGATAGGCCTCATCTTTGCAACTCCACAAGGGGGGATAATGCGCTTCGCCTTCTCCTTAACAGAGCCGAGGACAAACAATGAGGCTGAATATGAAGCTATGATAGCGGGCCTCGAAATCGCCATCGACATGGGAATTGAAGACCTCCTTATATACGGGGATTCTCAGCTAGTTGTTAGTCAAGTAAATGGTGACTACCAAACGTGCAAGCCAGAGTTGGTAAAGTACGGCGAAAAGGTGCAACAACTGTTGGCCCAAATTCCCTCCTATATTTTAGAGAACATACCACACGCGGAGAACAGCAAAGCAGACGCGTTGGCCAAACTTGCTAAAGAACTGGCTGAGGAGAACCTCGATGATGTCAGAATCGTGGTACAAAGCCGTCGAGTGCTCACCCCGGCAGAAATACCTCCGGAATTATATAAAGAAAAGGGAGCGACTGAGCAGACGACCCTACAAATAAAAGACCATGAGAAGGCTGAGGACTGGAGGGAAATCTTCGTAGACTACTTTAAATCCCACCGAATGCCCAAGGATACATCCTCAAGGCATCAGCTCATGAAACGAGCTCTATCTTTCGCTCTCGTCAACGATACTCTATACAAGAGATCGTTTGATTCTCTATGGCTGAGATGCTTAGGATCTGACGAAGCAGAAAGAGTCATTCAGGAAGTTCATGACGGACTTTGCGGTTCTCACCAAGCAGGCCCGAAGATGAACTTAAAGATTAAACGAATGGGCTACTACTGGCCCACGATGATCCAGGACTGCCTCGAGTATGCGAAGCAATGCCACTCATGCCAGATTCATGCAGACTTCATCCACCAACATCCGAATCCACTACACCCAACGGTGGCCAGCTGGCCATTCGAGATGTGGGGGACTGACATAGTCGGCCCCATTGAGCCATCATCATCTCGGGGACATCGTTTTATCCCGGCGACAACTGATTACTTCTCCAAATGGGCAGAAGCGGTACCATTGAGGGAAGTGAAGACGGAGAATATCCTCCATTTCTTCAAGACGCACGTCATCTATCGGTTTGGAACCCCACGGCGGATTATCTCCGATAACGGGCCAGCCTACAGAAGCCATCAGATTAGCCGCTTCGCGCAGCAGCACAATATAGACTGGAGGTATTCTTCAGTTTACAACCCACGAGCTAACGGTCTGGCCGAGGCCTTCAATAAGACCTTGACGAAGATCATAAAAAAGACCGTTTCCCGGAATAAGAGAGACTGGCACGAGAGGCTGCAAGAAGCCCTTTGGGCTTATCGAACTACATTCAAGACGGCCACGAACACAACGCCGTACGCGTTGGTATTTGGGACGGAAGCGGTACTCCCCCTCGAGATAGAGTTACCCTCTCTACGAGTAGCAGTCCACCACGAGCTGACGGACGAAGAAAATTCTCACCTTCGGCTTGAGGAGCTTGATGCCCTCGACGAAACCCGACTCATAGCGCAACAACATCTGGAAGCCTACAAAGCAAAGATGACGTGCTCGTACGAAAGATTGACCAGGCCGAGGACATTCCGCCAAGGCGAACTCGTGCTAGTGGTCAAGAGACCTATGATTCCCAATCATGCCAAATGGGGAAAATTTGAGCCAAACTACGAAGGCCCTTACATCATAGACAAGGTCTACCAGGGTGGAGCCTATCTACTCATGGACATGCACGGTGAAAGACCTTTCAGGCCAATAAACGGCCGTTTCTTAAAGAAATACTACGCTTAATGAGCCATAGCCTGGGTCAATGATAGATGACGATGACTATGTCCGCTCGCTATCTTCCTAGGCTCAGACTTTACAAGCAGCAGCCGGCCTTCCCGTAACGATGGACCGAAATGTCCTTAAACTAACGATGGACCGAAATGTCCTTAAACTAACGATGGACCGAAATGTCCTTAAACTAATGATGGACCGAAACGTCCTTAAACTAACGACGGACCGAAACGTCCTTAAACTAACGACGGACCGAAACGTCCTTAAACTAACGACGGACCGAAACGTCCTTAAACTAACGACGGACCGAAACGTCTTTAAACTAACGACGGACCGAAACGTCCTTAAACTACTACCACAGCATCATTAGGCTGACGGAAAAAAAAAGAGAAAAAAATAAGTATATAAAATAAAAAACGGTATGTCCATAAGCAAAGTGGGCACGGATGAAAATCCGAAAGGGCTCCGTGAGTAAAAACAGCTGGACTACCGGCGAGTGTTTGTGAAAACCCGAAAGGGCACAACCCCGTTAAAAGACACTTATAGGGCCCTCTCGACCTTGTAAGGAGAAACCGCCTGCGTGAGATCCTTACGACTCACAAAGGAGCAGCACACTTAGGGATCCTCACGATTCCTAAGGAGAAAATACACTTACGAGATCCTCACGACTTGTAAGGAGAACTCGCTTATGGGACCCTCACGGCTCATGAGACTTAAAAGTCTTAAGTTACAGAAACCTAAACCTGTTCTTAAGCAAATCCTCCACAACCCTCGATGTTGTCCTACAAGCGGCTCGTACTGACCCTTGTATACAATCCACGGGCGCGAATAAACATTTCCCCAGCAAAGTCCCACCCGTGACTAGGGATATGTCCATATAATGAGCAGCCCTTGCAGGTCCTCTCGACCCATAAGGAGAAAGCCCTCTCGTAGGATCCTTACGACTTACAGAGGAACACGCACTTAGGAATCCTCACGATCCCAAAGGAGAAAATACATCTGCAAGATCCTCACGACTTGTAGGGAGAAATATCGTTGTGAGACCCTTACGGCTCATGAAGTCAGAAGCCTTGATCGGCAGGACCCTTAACCCTGTTTACTAAGCCACCTTTGTTCAAACATCGACAGAGGCAAATGATGATTCGCTCCTGGCAACATCCCAGTTGTAGCGGTGCTGATGCTGAAATCGGTATCTAAAATCCAAGCTTGCAGCGAAAAAGCTAGCGAGCCACACATGCATACGAAATAACCGAAATGATGGGGCAACTTGCAATAAAAAGCAGCAAGTAAAAATGTATGCATGACAAAATAGCCGAAATGATGGTGCAACTCGCAATAATAAAACAGCGAGTGAAAATGAAATAAATAGCCGAAATGATTGGGCACCGCGAAAAATAGCCGAAATGATGGGGCAATCGCGACCTTCGCGATATAAAAGCTGAAATGATAGAGCATCGCGGAAAAAGAAATGAAATAAAAGTGAAATTCTCGCCCTACAGGTGATGTTACATCTACCTCGGTATACAATCCAGGGGCGCAAACAAAGAAGGGATCATACTCTTCCCCCCCAGGTTTCATCATAAGGAGAAGCCAAATCTCGACGGTTCACAGATAGCCTAGAGATCATTTCGACGTTCGTCTCGTGGCAGCAGACACAACATCAAGCGAAACGGAACAGCGTTAACCCCAAGTTCCATGGCTCGGCGATACATATCACCAAGAGTCAAACCTCCATCCCGTGAAATGCGGATACAATCAACAAAATTCCTGGTCACGTGGAACACGGGTAACGTCACTCTTTGACCCCGTGGAAAACGTCCAGAGCGGATCCTGGTCTTCGCAGAGCACGGCAGTGAACCCGTGTGAAGCATCCAGAGTGGAGCCTAGTCCTCGCAGAGCACGGCAGTGAACCCGTGTGAAGCATCAAGTGCAAACTTCCTGGTTACGTGGAACGCGGATAACGTCACTCTTTGACCCCGTGGAAAACGTCCAGAGCGGATCCTGGTCCTCGCAGAGCACGGCAGTGAACCCGTGTGAAGCATCCAGAGCGGAGCCTAGTCCTCGCCGACCACGGCAATGAACCCGTGTGAAGCATCTAGTGCAAACTTCCTGGTTACGTGGAACGCGGATAACGTCACTCTTTGACCCCGTGGAAAACGTCCAGAGCGGATCCTGGTCCTCGCAGAACACGGCAGTGAACCCGTGTGAAGCATCCAG
Organism: Agapanthus africanus; assembly: GCA_030015575.1. NCBI lineage: Eukaryota > Viridiplantae > Streptophyta > Magnoliopsida > Asparagales > Amaryllidaceae > Agapanthus > Agapanthus africanus. Next base: position 391,334,551 of record JASDDO010000012.1, on the reverse strand, counting down.
AGCGGAGCCTAGTCCTCGCAGAGCACGGCAGTGAACCCGTGTGAAGCATCTAGTGAAAACTTCCTGGTTACGTGGAACGCGAATAACGTCACTCTTTGACCCCGTGGAAAACATCCAGAGCGGATCCTGGTCCTCGCAGAGCACGGTAGTGAACCCGTGTGAAGCATCCAGAGCGGAGCCTAGTCTTCGCCGAGCACGGCAGTAAACCCGTGTGAAGCATCTAGTGCAAAATTCCTGGTTACGTGGAACGTGGATAACGTCACTCTTTGACCCCACGGAAAACGCCCAGAGCGGAGCCTGGTCCTCGCAAAGCACGGCAGTGAACCCGTATGAAGCATCCAGAGCAAATACCGGACTGTGGAGTCCTTAAAATCCACGGACTATGACGTCCTTAACCTCGACCGCGATGTCTTAAAACTAACGATCAACCACCCCTATTCCTTACAGATTTTTGCCCCGGTTTAAGGGTACATCTCTTCACTCCTTTGATGCCTGGCGTTGTAATTCCTCAACGTCTTCAAAGAGGTGACGGGTCCCTGCAACCAAACATCGGACTGTGGAGTCCCTAAATCCACGGACTATGAGGTCCTTAACCTTGACCGTGATGTCTTAAAACTAACATCGGACTGTGGAGTCCCTAAATCCATGGACTATGAGGTCCTTAACCTTGACCGTGATGTCTTAAAACTAACAGCGGACTGTGGAGTCCTTAAATCCACGGACTATGAGGTCCTTAACCTTGACCGCGACGTCTTTAAACTACAATATCTGGAGAAACCCCTGACCCCGTAAAACACGGACAAGGGTAACCGCATCCAGCACTTACAAGTCCTCACGACCGGGAGGAAAACTCCTTATGAGACCCTCGTGGCTCGTAAAATGCAGAAGTCTTAAGAAGCAGATCTTAACCCTGAATCCTGAGCCATCGCTGTCCTGCAAGGAGATCAAGATAGAATATCCGTAGAATGCATTCAATAAAAAGAGGACACACCATTGAAAGGAAAATTGTATCTTTTATTCATAAGCCAAAATGGATACAAAGCGCGATTCATGAAAGAAACAAAAAGAAAGATACTCTCATGAGTATGTACAAAAAAAAAGAAAAGATACAAGTCCTCAAGCCGGCGGGCGATGCAGTAATTTTACCAGCTCATCATTCTGTTGCTGAGCCACAGCTTCATGACGCAAGATCTCCAGAAGACGAGCCTCCGCCTGAGCTTGCTGAGCCTGATACGAAGCGAGCCGAGCTTCGAGCTCTTTCTCGGTGGCTTTATGAGCCTCGACCCTCTCACGAGTAAACGTAGCAGCCTTATCGAGAGCCACCACCTCTTTTATGGACTCCTGAAGCACCCGCCAGAGTTCATACGCTTTATTGGCCCTGGCTGTGAGATTGGCTTGAAGCTCGCCCAGCGCCTTAGAGGCTAGCTCCCTCTCCGAGAATTTGCGGCCAAGCCTCTTCTCACATGACGTCATGTTTGACGCACATCGTGCTATCAGACCTCGCAACTCCGCTTTTGCAGCCACGGCTTCCGAGGAAAGGCGAGAACATTCGAGAGCATACAAACAACCCTCCACCTTCCTACAGAACTCCACCCAGACCCGTGCCACCTCCTCGCTATGATAGGTGGCGAGAAAAGGAAGAGAGCCATTAGCTTCAGCGGCAAACGCTTCGGCTGTGGTCGTACTACCAGCACGGAGCTCCTCGACGAAAGAAGATAGGGAGAGAAGGCTCAATTGGGCCAAGCGTTCTGAAGCCCGCAAAGCATAGGGGCCGGGTGAAAGGTTCCTAGGCACCCTAGTGATATCTCACAAGTGATCAAACATGCTAATTTCAAAAATTACGGTGCCTATAAACCCTAGAACGGATCATTTGCTAGATATTCATAGGCGAAAAGATAACTAGTTAACAATTAACTAAGGGAATACGGAATTACAACCTTTGTAGATCCGTTTGTCCACCTCCATAGCTCCGCAACGAAGTGCCTTCGCTGTCCAAGTGAACTCCCGGGCTCTAGCGTCGGCTTCGTCGAAGAATAAGCGAGCTAGGTCGTCGATGTCCATGCCGAAGATGATCTACGTCGAGGCATCGCTAAATCAAGCTCCAACTTCACCAAGTCCAAAAACTCGTGAAGGAAACACACTCTACTACTTGGCAAGAGGTAGAGGATGAAGAAATAGGAAGTGGGTAAACTTTAGTTTTGGATTTCTCACACATTTGCTCAATTCACCATTGATGAAGAAAGCTTTTTCTTCTTTAGTTCAAGGAAGAAGAAGAAGAATATTATTATGATAAGAATAATTAAAATGAGAAAAGAAATTCATTCTTATCATAATTGAACCATAGTTAGGTGTAGAGAATCAATCATGGTTTAGTGGAATGGTTAGGTTAAGCATGAGACAAAAATGGTTGCAATGGTCAAAGTATTCATGAAGCTTCATGAATAAACAAAAGAATGCCACCATTTTTCTCATGCTCATATTCTTTTCCAAAAAGAATAACCAAATAAATAAATAAATGAATAATCAAATAGTAAACCCTAACCATTCCATTAACCAAGGTTTAATTCTATACACTTAACAAAGAAGGCATGTATCATCAAACATGATACAAGCAAGTGCACAAAATCATATCGCATATGTAATGCGCACAGCCGAGTGAGAAAATCCATCTAAAGTGAACCGATACTAGTTAATGCAAAGTAATATATCAAATATATAATTATATATTAAATCATTAAATCAACACTTGATTTAACGATCCGGTCATATCGCATACAACCGACCAGTATCATATGTATCGGCTTATCGAATCAACCTTTGATTCGATAACTAGGGTATGTCGCATATAACCTAATCGATACATTCATCGCGAGAATGGAATACGGTATCATATACACGCATTATTCTCGGTCCCGCACATATCTCATATGCGCTCCTATTTCGTTTCGCTTGAGCCAGGAAACCTCTGTGTAGGACTCTAAAGACTCGTCAATACGCCGGCAGCAGGTGATGATCATATCAAGCACCTACAAGCCGCAAGCGGTCTGCTAAACGTAACGGCCACCCGGGTATTGAGCGATCTGAAGATCGACGAGCAAGCCCGCTCACACTCCAGTGAATCCGACCAGTAACACTACCGTACAGTCCAGTCTGATCGTCTGATATGTCGCATATCTTGCCTAGGGGTGGTAAACGTCAGACCCCAATAGCTCGATAAGTCGTGTCGATATGAGGTCTATAACAATTCGAGAAACTACTGGTAACACTTACCAGTAAATCTCAGCAACCCTGGCCAGGGATTTCCTGTTATAGCCAATCGAACACAGCGCAACATCAACTCCATATACCGGGAGAGACGAATCCCCTCCTATCGCTCATTGCCTCCATGTGACTCGGGACTGTACCCAAAAACCACCGTTTTGCACGCCCTCTTGGACGTGGTAAGACGGAAATCAAAGCACAGTGGGAACCACACAAGACTCTATGACGATCTCGGGTCAACAGACTACTCTATACCAGTGTCACCAGAGAACTGCCATCTGACGTGAGGTATAATACCATCTGGGAGTTCTCGGCGAGTCCGTCCAGTGTACCCAGTCTCTACTGAGCACCCGTATATCATCTCCGATGTCAAACACCAATGGATATGGGATCATCCATCGCCCATCTGTATGGGTCGAGAAGGTATACGCTAGTCTACTCTGGTATATCGATGCCCCATCTCGATACACCCACGACTAGGGACTTTGAAGGATGTACTTATGGACTACCATGTCCCCACTAGTATGATCCGCATCACAGTCCAGGTAGTCAAGTCCATATCCTAAGGGCTTTACCAACATGTAACAGAGAGACAATCAGTGTACACGTTAAGGTAAAGGTCAACCAGATAGCATACTATCATGTCGAGCAAGAAAGTCCTCCCTATATATGTCCCAGCATCCACTACAATATACATCCAATGTACAGTAATGGCCTCTAGGGCATACATATAACTAACAATCTCCCACTTGCACTAGGGCCATCTGTAGCAGTGGTTGTAGTATCTCATACTCAACCATCCCATAAAAGTCTCTCTCTGGGAATAGGCCTTCATGAGTGGATCCGCCGTGTTGTCATCTGAGTCTACTCTCCTAACCTCGATCAGCCTGGAGATCAACTATCTCCATGATCAGGTGATACTGCCTTAGAATATGTCTGGATCACTGATGGGACCTGCGTTCCTTGGCATAAGCCACGACTCCATTGTCACACAATGGGAGGAACATAGTTCATCTTATGAACCAATATACACCCAAACATCCTCTTTGGTAGCATCTTAAGTAGCGATGTATCCTGCCTTTATCGTCTAGTATGTCACGGTATCTAGCTTGGAACTTTTCCAACATACCGTCCCTTTACTGAGGGTAAAGACAATGCCTGCGACTGACATTCAGTCGTCTTTATTACCCTGGAACACTTCCAGTGATTCTCCCCAGGATCGATTGATATCATCTCACTACAACTAGTGAGAATCCTAACATCCAATTAAATCTATCTCATAGATCCAAAACTCAGGATTTAGGAGGTATCATTTTGATCCTACACGGAGAATCTTTGTGATAAACGGAGATTGATCGAGCATAGCATAAGAAACTCCTTTCTTATCAAGAGTATGTCATCCACGTACTCTACGAGGATCACCAGCATACTCCCTACTACCTTTTTGTTTATACAAGGTTCATCTACCATTTTGATGATGTCAAACTCTTTGACTAATCCATCAAAACAGATGTTCCAACTCCGCGATGCCTGCTTTATCTTATAAAGCATCTTACACACGTTTCCGCTGCTCCCACTGTCTACGAAGCCCTCTGGCCGTGTACTTATAGACGCACTATTCTAAAACATCATTTAGAAAAGCAGTCATGGCACCCAACCACCAGATATCGTAGTCATGGTATGTAGCCGCGGCAAGTAGGGTCTGGATGGACTTAAGCGCAGCTACTTGAAAAAGGTTTCATCATAATCCACGCCTGGCAAATGATGCAAACTTTTAACAAGTCTAGCTTTGAAAGTCTCAACTTTTCCATGTGCACCAAGTAATCTTCTCAAGATATACTTGCTCCTGATGGGGATTTAACCCTTTAGATATAGCAACCAAAGTCCATACTTTGTTGGTGTATAAGGATTCCATCTCAGATCGCTAAACATCCAGCCATTCTTACAGAGTCTTACTCCTGATGGCCAGCTCGAAGCTAGTTGGGTCATCATCTCATGATGCATTCCTCGCTCCCACTGTCATAGAGAAACCGAAGTATCTCTCAGGTGGGTGAGGAACCCTACTAGATCGGCGGAGAGGCTGAGGTTCGTTGGAATCTACTGAATCCTTTGGTTGTACCAAATCATCTGCTGTATTTTGTATAGCTGGAACCTTTCCAGTTCTACATTACGGACCTTGCCTCGAGCTTGTCCGGATTTTTCTTTTAGACATATGCCGGACAACCCCAAATCTTAACTATCTTAAGAGATGGGCTCTTCCCTTTCCATATCACATATGAAGTGGTAGGAAACTGATTTGATTGGAACCTTATTCAATAGGTATGCAGCTTCATAAGTGCATAACACCCTAAAGGAAATAGGTAACTCAGTTGTACTCATCATAGAGCGCACCTTATCATATAGGGTGTGATTGCTCCGCCCCGATATACCATCGTGCCATGGTGTATTCGGAGGAGTAATGCCGAGAGAGAATCTCATTCTCCTTTAGAATAGTCCAGGAATTCCGTGCTCAAGTATTCTCCTCCATGATCACATCAAAGGACATAATATTTATACCCGTATTTTGGTTCTCTACTTCTCACTTATATTCTGTGAATATCTCAAAAGGTTCGGACTTGTGTTTCAACAAGAACATATGTCTGAATCTAAAGAGATAATCAGAGAACATAATGAAGTATAAAGAACCAGTCTTGGTATGTGTAGACAGGGGACCTACATACATCAACATGTATCATCCCAAGAGTTCACTAACTCTTTCTCTGTTTCCAATAAACAGAGCTATGGTCATCTTATCTTTGTGACATGACTGGCGAGTTTCACAAGATGTAAATTCAAACTAATTTAAATATACATCTTTATGTAACTCTAGCTAGTCGGGTCGCATTGATATGACCTAGTCTACAATACCTCAAGAAGAATTCGTTCATTTCTGAACTCTTCCTGTTGTGTGTGTTTCGTATACTAAGAACTGTAGTTTGATTTAGAACGTCAATGCTTTTAGATAACGTGCCTGAACCGATCAACTTTTGATATAGGAAATGTTCAAAACATTATCCAACAATACAAAATTTTATCGTTTCTTTACTAATAAAGAGACAGATATGATTTTGTATATCAGGTTCGGTATCTAATAACATTCGTTCAAAATCAATGTATTACTATACAGGGTGACAGTGACCAACAGACTTGGCTGCAACACTTGCCCCGTTTTCTGCTTCATGAAACTTATCACCCGTTCTCAGTTTTTCTACCCTTTTGTAGCCCTATGTAACATCTTACATATCTGGGATCCTGATCCGGTATCATATACCATGGATGCGGAGGATACTGAGAAACAGTTCTGTATAATGAACACACCCGAAGATGATGCATCAGCATGCACTCTCTTCGTTTGGGCGGCACGGGAATTCTGGTAATCCCCAATATCCTGCTCTGTCTTATAACAATTATAAGTAGGAGCGAGACCAACGTTCCCCGGCTCAGTATAACAAGCGGGTTCGGTCAAATATCCGTTTTATTATCTTGATTAAGGCGTGATATGGTCGCTACCAGGAGAGAGAGAGAAGAAAACACTCAGCGTGCGCTCTTGCAAGAATAGATTGGTTTTTATTTTATCTAATCAGGATGGCTCCCACTGCTTTTTATCAAATCTTCCTTCAAACCCTAAAAGGAAAGACTAGCCAGGATTAATTACACACTACAAGTTCGCTAATCTTTCAGCCAGGCCAGTGTCGGTACTTTGAGGGAGGTCCCCCGTGCTTTCGCACGAACCTAATTAATGTAAACCTCGTTTTTCCAGAGGCATAACCCCGTTGACACCTTTCTAGACACCTACTTGATCAGCTAATTATAATGTATAAAACTCTCCCAGGAGTAACAATTACTCGCAGCGGGTATCGGGATCCAACTATCTCATAGAAGGTATGCAATCTCATTGCAAATTTCAACACTTGAAATTCCCGATAATATTTTGCCCCTAGCTCGCTATGACCTTGACGGAGGCCAAACAACCCATAGTCCGCTAGTCAAGTTCAACTCGTCATTTCCTGATTGAATTAAACCCACCCGCACGACCCTTGACGGAGGCCAAACAACGCCGTACGAATACCCTAATCCAATCGTATCATATGCTAGCAGATAAGCACTAGTTAGCTACCGTACACTACGCCTTGACGGAGGCCAAACAACCGCAGCACGAATACTAACTAGTACGTATCTGAAATGACGGAGGGCTACGACAGGTTTTTCTGAAAACCTATTGCGTAATGAACTTGATATCGTTGTAGAATCAAATGATTTTAAAATAGAGTGCTTTCGAGGCTTTTCTAGTTTTGCTAAAGGAGTCACTCCCGGTGAAGGGATCGTCGGTCCTTTCCTCGTCGAATGAGGTGCTGGATATATCATATATATCACTGTGCATAGCAAAAACAGTTAAAAGCAATCAAAAGTCAAACCGAGTGTGTAGCATCGACCAGTTATTGCTAAAGGAGTCACTCCTGGTGAAGGGATCTCGGTCCTTTTCTTATCGAATAAGGTGCAGGATATATCGCATATACCGCTGTGCAAAGCAAGAACTGTAGCTACCTGTTTTATTTTGAAATTCGATTCTACATCATCTTAGGTTTCTTTTATTTCATTAATCTCATTAATGAAGTCCCATCATTTAATGTACCTAAACATCACAGATAAATACGACGTACACTTATGCCATCCGCATTCGCCTCGATGTCCTCTCGTGCACCGTTAGGTTAGGTAACTAACGACAGAGCGGGGCAGGGCTAGCGCGGGTGTAAAACATAAGTAACGTCTATATAATATATCATATATACTATATACTGTATCTATCAAAGAACATCACATGATCACATCATAGATATCGCAGCAGAAGAATCATATGAAATATTGGATATACTAGGACGTCCGTGTTTTCAATACGAGCCAGTATAAAACACGGATTCCACGGTCGTGATGAATAGCCAAACCCACACCCCTAGACCCCTACGAGATCGGCAAGCAACCCTACCAATTCTAGAGTTAGGAGACCCGGACTCGACTCCTCGAGTTGGTCTCCCACTGGACTCCAGAACCCGGTTACTTGTGCCCTCCTCCTTGGGTCTATCCTAGTGCGGAAAAGTAAATAATATACAAATGGTGACATCATCCGCTACCTGGAAGTGCCCCAATAAAAGAATATTACATACAAGTTTTTACATGAATGAAAATGAAAAACACTCATCTCACATAAAAATCCCCGGCTATTCAACACGACGATCCAATATAACATATCCAGCAACACATAACATCACATGTCATCAACGTAAGTAAATATGCTTATCCCAATTGTCGTTGACATATAGCAACGAAACCGGCGATATCACATATTACACTTACGGTCACAGAAAAGAAAGTGTAAAACTACAACAGTTGGAATCCGCAATCTGCATAGACATCGTATGCCTAATCAAATGAATACTTTAGACATCACATGCCTAACAATTATAAACCCCGCATTTTAGTCTCAAAATCGAAAACTCTTTTCAATATCAAGTCGGGCAATTCAACAAGATTCCCGACATCCTGATCGAATACTCGTCGCAAACTTTATTAGGCGGCCGCACCCCCGATACCGTCGACGAAGTGCACCAAGGCGGAACACCGCTGCCGCGAGCACCCGAACGGATGCTTTCGGCGACGGGGTTCTCCTATAGTCACTTGGTCGGGGCTATGGAGCGAGGCTGTCTATTAAGTTTACCCGGCGAGTATCCGCGTACGCTACGTGATTGCGACGGACTTTTGATCACATCAAAATTCCGTGGCAACCGATCAAGTGAGACTAAAGTGCTACGTTTATAACATTCATTCAGTTATCTCATAACTGCTTGTGAATTCCAATTATTGTATCCCATTCCAGATAAACCGAAAATGTTAAACTTTCCGATCGAACAGTCGAATACCCAAGTTTTCCCGATACAGCTCAATACATGAAATAAGTCTAACAATATTCAGTTCGTGCCTCAGTACCAACGGTCCAGCCGTAGAAGGGTCAAGCCAACGCCTCACATGTGGCACGCCGTACTGCCCCAAACCCGAAGGTTCAAAGGGCAGTTCAAGACGGTCACATAATCGAGTTAAGGTTTGTTGTCTTCTAGAGGGTCCATCGCGTTACTTGCACTACTTAGAACGTCGTCAAACTACGGAAAAATCCAACACTTGGAAATTTCCCGACAGGGGAAAAATTGGGTATTTATATCCGGTCGAACTTTTGAACATATTCTAAAATTTATCCGGAAAGCCACACAGACAAAATTTGATATTCCGATCGAAACACCGAATCCCCAAAACAACTGCAGAAAAATTCAACTCTTGAAAAAATATTAAAAACACCCAGGAAAACCAGCACTGAATTTTATGAATTACTGTACAAATTTGGATGCCAGAAAAGACAAAACGGCCGCGCTTCCGCCGCACGAGCCATGCTCATGCCGCGGAAACGCGGTGGGAAAGTGGAATCAGGTCCACGAAATTTACAGTAATTCTTAGAAAACCCTGCTTGATTTTCTGGATATTTTTAATCTTGAAAAATCCACAATTTTAAAATCTGGACAGAGAGCATTTTTGGTTCGGGGTTTCGGGTTCGTTCGGACTTCAAATTCCGTCGGGACTTCGCCTAAGGCTCTAGCTAGGCTCTGATACCAGTGAAAGGTTCCTAGGCACCCTAGTGATGTCTCACAAGTGATCAAACATGCTAATTTCAAAAATTACGGTGCCTATAAACCCTAGAACGGATCATTTGCTAGATATACATAGGCGAAAAGATAACTAGTTAACAATTAACTAAGGGAATACGGAATTAAAACCTTTGTAGATCCGTTTGTCCACCTCCATAGCTCCGCAACGAAGTGCCTTCGCTGTCCAAGTGAACTCCCGGGCTCTAGCGTCGGCTTCGTCGAAGAATAAGCGAGCTAGGTCGTCGATGTCCATGCCGAAGATGATCTACGTCGAGGCATCGCTAAATCAAGCTCCAACTTCACCAAGTCCAAAAACTCGTGAAGGAAACACACTCTACTACTTGGCAAGAGGTATAGGATGAAGAAATAGGAAGTGGGTAAACTTTAGTTTTGGATTTCTCACACATTTGCTCAATTCACCATTGATGAAGAAAGCTTTTTCTTCTTTAGTTCAAGGAAGAAGAAGAAGAATGTTATTATGATAAGAATAATTAAAATGAGAAAAGAAATTCATTCTTATCATAATTGAACCATAGTTAGGTGTAGAGAATCAATCATGGTTTAGTGGAATGGTTAGGTTAAGCATGAGACAAAAATGGTTGCAATGGTCAAAGTATTCATGAAGCTTCATGAATAAACAAAAGAATGCCACCATTTTTCTCATGCTCATATTCTTTTCCAAAAAGAATAACCAAATAAATAAATAAATGAATAATCAAATAGTAAACCCTAACCATTCCATTAACCAAGGTTTAATTCTATACACTTAACAAAGAAGGCATGTATCATCAAACATGATACAAGCAAGTGCACAAAATCATATCGCATATGTAATGCGCACAGCCGAGTGAGAAAATCCATCTAAAGTGAACCGATACTAGTTAATGCAAAGTAATATATCAAATATATAATTATACATTAAATCATTAAATCAACACTTGATTTAACGATCCGGTCATATCGCATACAACCGACCAGTATCATATGTATCGGTTTATCGAATCAACCTTTGATTCGATAACTAGGGTATATCGCATATAACCTAATCGATACATTCATTGCGAGAATGGAATACGGTATCATATACACGCATTATTCTCGGTCCCGCACATATCTCATATGCGCTCCTATTTCGTTTCACTTGAGCCAGAAAACCTCTGTGTAGGACTCTAAAGACTCGTCAATACGCCGGCAGCAGGTGATGATCATATCAAGCACCTACAAGCCGCAAGCGGTCTGCTAAACGTAACGGCCACCCGGGTATTGAGCGATCTGAAGATTGACGAGCAAGCCCGCTCACACTCCAGTGAATCCGACCAGTAACACTACCGTACAGTCCGGTCTGATCGTCTGATATGTCGCATATCTTGCCTAGGGGTGGTAAACGTCAGACCCCAATAGCTCGATAAGTCGTGTCGATATGAGGTCTATAACAATTCGAGAAACTACTGGTAACACTTACCAGTAAATCTCAGCAACCCTGGCCAGGGATTTCCTGTTATTGCCAATCGAACACAGCGCAACATCAACTCCATATACCGGGAGAGACGAATCCCCTCCTATCGCTCATTGCCTCCATGTGACTCGGGACTGTACCCAAAAACCACCGTTTTGCACGCCCTCTTGGACGTGGTAAGATGGAAATCAAAGCACAGTGGGAACCACACAAGACTCTATGACGATCTCGGGTCAACAGACTACTCTGTACCAGTGTCACCAGAGAACTGCCATCTGACGTGAGGTATAATACCATCTGGGAGTTCTCGGCGAGTCCGTCCAGTGTACCCAGTCTCTACTGAGCACCCGTATATCATCTCCGATGTCAAACACCAATGGATATGGGATCATCCATCGCCCATCTGTATGGGTCGAGAAGGTATACGCTAGTCTACTCTGGTATATCGATGCCCCATCTCGATACACCCACGACTAGGGACTTTGAAGGATGTACTTATGGACTACCATGTCCCCACTAGTATGATCCGCATCACAGTCCAGGTAGTCAAGTACATATCCTAAGGGCTTTACCAATATGTAACAGAGAGACAATCAGTGTACACGTTAAGGTAAAGGTCAACCAGATAGCATACTATCATGTCGAGCAAGAAAGTCCTCCCTATATATGTCCCAGCATCCACTACAATATACATCCAATGTACAGTAATGGCCTCTAGGGCATACATATAACTAACACCGGGCGGCATCACACTGCGCGATTCCAAAGCCATGGAGACTGGCAGGGCTGTTCAAATTTGGCAAATGTTGGTAAAACTCTTAAACGCAGAACGAATGGGACTATAATAAAATGTCACTCACCGACAGTCATGCAAGTAGGAGCTGAAGGTTCCCCTGGCCCTTCAACGACCTCGACCTCATCGTCGGCTTCCAAAACTAGAAGAAACATCAACGTCATTTCGCAAAATAGTAACAAGGCTATGGTTAAAAAATGACGAATGACACTAACCTTGCCCAGAGGAAAGGACATTACGCTGAGGAGGGATCGCCTTCGGAGCTGCCATCTCCAATAAACGCTGAAATGATTGACGAGGCGACAGATCCGCGATCGTGGCTGCCAAACCGCGCAATTCTGGGAAAGATAAAAGATTTCGGACTATGAAGGGGTTACTAAATTAAAAACGCAGAGGGGTACCTTCAACACTCCTCCCATTCTGAGCCGGGGGGATAGCAGCTTCAACGGTCTCCGCCGTGACCTCAGGCTGTAACAAAGGGAGAGTAGTCCCGACTGCCTCGCTTCCAGCCTTTGGGCCGCCCTCAGTAAGAGTCATTGGGGTGGCGGCCTCGAAGAGAGCCTCCCCCAAAGGGGCAAGTACTCCCTAATCAAGAATCGCTGCGGGAGGTTCTATCATGAGAGGAGCAGCCTCATCAGCCCCCTCCACATCCAGCAAGGCTTCATTGAGAACTTCGGCAGGCTTTAGCTTTAATGGGCCCGCAGGGAGCTCCCCCAACGTCGAAGACTCTGCACGATTCGAATAAGAATAATGATACATACCCACGAGCATAAATAATCGACAAGATTACAGAATAAGCACAACATACCTATCCGCAAAGAAGCCCTCAATATGGCTTCTTCAAGCCGCTTCTCCTTCTCAAGGAGATAAGCTCGCCGAGGTTCAAGAGTAGACTCATGACCGCCGGTCCATAAAGAAAGTGCATCAGCTGCGTCTTCTGAAGCGGCCTGTTTCAAAGCCCTTTCCCCCCATTCCTCCAAAGGGCCGATAAATCGCCGCCGAATCCACGAAGGGTCTTCGTAAAAAATTACAGCGGGATAAGACTTCTTCGGAACCTTGGCGTTATGGGACGCGTCTTTTGAACGCCGTATGGCCACAGCCAACTGTGCAGCCTCCTCATCAGCCGAACTCGGGAAGAGAAGTCCAGCGCTTGACTCTTGCAAGGCCAAGGGTTCGTCTTCAAGGATGGGCTCAGACTCCACCACGGAATCAAGTGGGGCAGTAGCCGCTTTCCTCCGCCGTTTAGACCCAGAGCCGGTCGCTGAGGATGACCGCTTCCTCCCTCGCGAAGCCTTAGGGCGACGCTGGCCCACATCGCCTTCAACGCCCTCGTCCCTGTTACTCTCACTCGGTGCCACGACCAAGGACGACATCGCCGTCGTCGTCGCCACGGGGGGCGGTGCCGCCACCGGAAGAGGTGCTACTACTGGAGCCCGTCTACCTCGCGATCGAGAACCCAAGGGCATACCAGCTGTCGGAGTAAGGTCTACCCCTGACTCCCCCGGAATGAGGGCGGCGCCAATCTCCCTCAAGGGGAAGCGGACTGGAACCCTTGGTCGCAGCTTAGCTCCCGAAACCTGAGGAGGGGAGTCGTGACCAAGAAGAACCCTTCTTTCTTCAGCAATAATTGGGGTGATTCGATGAAGATACCGGCCCGTAAATGCACCTACGCATCGGGGCATGTACTCGGCTTCGGGGACGATGAAATGAGAGCCGGTGTTCAACCTCACAAAATGATGAGCGGCATCGCGAACAGCGTCGAGCGAAGGGATCGGGGCGACTATAAAAGCCTCAAAGGGAACACCCTGGTCGTATCCAAGCTGCCGGGCAAATCGATGCGGATTGTACCGCATAAAAAGAGCTGCACTGTCCTGGCGAAACACCAAGTAGCCCGGTCTAATTGAATACAAATGCGTGGCCTCTCGGGGCTTCAGAGAAGGCACGTTGTCCTTTGACTGGTCCCAAAGTTGCTGAACGGGACCCGAAGGAGTAGACAGAACCCGATCATTAAAAACCAACCCGCCAGCGGTGGCATGAGGAGAGATCAGCACCCGAATAGCACCAAATTGAGTTGGGTCGGCAGCAGAAGCACCCACCAATCGCATGAGTCGCGGGAAGGTATAGGCGTCATAAAAAGCGGGCCTCTGATGCTTAGCAAAAGACCCCAGCACATGCATTTCGATCCATGACATGAAATAATGAAGCGAAAAGTTCACTACGTCCACGCCAGGCGTAGAGGTATTAGCTGCGGTGCCCAATCCATTATAGAGGTGCGCCAAGGCCGGGATGCCGATGGCCAACCGCATCCCCTCAGCAATACGATGAGCCGGGTAGATGACCGAGGCTCTCATGAAGCGGCGATGCATGGGGATAACGAACCAACTGAGCCAGACGCTAACAAACCCCACAAAGAACGTCTACTCGTCCATGCGTGGGGCAGCAATGGATTCAAAAGATATTGGCGATATAATAGGGATGTAATACTGAGGTAGATCTGATTCGTTGGTCGGCAACCTCTTCGGACCAAACCCAAAGGGGTCCCCAATGTTGGCAAACTTCGGGGCTGTCTTCGATAAGGCGCCCTCACGAATGAAACAAGCAATGAAGCTCTTGAAAGTAACGCCCTGCTCCTCGGACTCGGTGAACAATCGGTCGAAGATGCCTAGGGCTTTAATTAAACTGGGACGCTTGTGGCGAATAGCATTCTCAGCAGACAGGCCGTCAACTGGGGCGGGCTCGGGCTCAAAAACGTACTCGTCAGGAGGCAACAACTCCTCATACAGATTACCCCTTATCGGCAACCCCAAGATATCATAGAATTCAGCAAGAGAAATCGAAACCTCGCGATCTCCCAGAATGAAAGTATTAGTGGGAAGATTCCACTGGTTCAAAAACGCCTTGACCCACCAGGCATGCGGGGACTTGTAATGGAATAGCGACGCGTATACGGTCTAGTAGAGCCCGACTTTCTGCAACCGCGCCCGATGGGCAGAAAGGATGTAACGAGCCCAGAGAAGGTAGCCCGTAGGATGCCTAGGAGTGAGCCCTATCTTATAAATTTGCCCCCACGGGTGGGCCTCACCCTGGCAGATACGCCGCCCCAAGATGTCTATGGCTGGAATCGGATGGTTCGGAATGCCGGTCGTCGAAGGCTCTAGCCTCCCCGTTGGAGTCCAGTTGGGCATTTCCACAGCAAAAGCTGTCCTTGGAGGATCCATCGGTAAAAATGGGAAAGTAGGCTCCGTCGGCACCGCGCAAAGAAAGCTCCGGCGACCCTGAATAATCTGATTGTACCAAGGTCCCCATTGAAGAAGATTGGTGCAGTTCGGGTCATGGGCCCGAATCATCGCCATCGCTTCCTCATCAGACGGCGACTGAGGAAAAGCAGCCTCCGAGCGAGAAAAGGGAAAGCATGGAACAGAAGCCATCACACCTGAAATCCAATAAAGGAAGACCGTTAGAAGAAAAGTCAGCAACGTATATTCATGCATAAACATGAAGACTAGTTAAAGAAAGCAACAGCATAGTTTTTTGGAGTCATTAGCTACAAAACATATGGGTCCCACAGAATCCGAATGACGGCTCATTAATAATGAGGCCAAAGCGTTACAATAAAACAAAGGGAATATCCTCAAAGAAAGACGACCATGCACATTTCCCCCCAACAGAAGCTGTCTCGGGCTCTACAATGAATCTAGCAAAATCAAAGGAATTAAATTCCCACCAAAAGACATCATTACAAAGCCCCCATCGCATTAATTGCAGGAAGAACCACCTAGGGCCAGGAGACCTCAGGAAGCCTCCATGCGAAGAGACTGAGTTCTTCATAGGAATTAAATTCCTTATTAGGAAAAAGGGAATTAAATTCCCAGGAATATTTTTGATGGAATTAAAATTCCATGGAGTTGAAACGCCATCATCATCTCCCCAAAGATCACCTAAACCCTAAGAGATCTACAGTTCGAAAGTTAGGTGGTTTCCTGTTCTAATGGAAAACCTTGAAGAAAAATGGGTTCTCTGTGAAACCCTTAATGCGGATTTAAAATCCAAAGAGTTCTTTTAAAGACGAAGGCGCTTTGGCCGTTCAACGTTATTACCTGAGGAAAAGGGATCCGTCAACAGAGTTAAACTCTGGGAAATGTCTGAGACAGAGAACTAAGCTCTGGAAGCAAGAATTAAATTCTCAAGGAAAAAGTTCTCAGAAGAAGAAGATGAACAAAGTGAAGGCTCCTATGAAGAGACAGAGGTATTTATAGAAGGCAGTGGAAACGTTTCATCTCCCCAGATCCCTAGAGGAATCCAACGGTGCCAAGAGGTGACAGCGTTGCACTCACGTGCAGACACGTGAGAACAACGCTGTGGGGGCATTTGTTTCCTGATTTAAAATCAGGAAAGTTTCTGGGAAAAGCTTCAAAAAGGGGCCACGTGCTTACACGTGACCAGCAGTCACGTGTTGACACGTGACATATAAAGGCAGCGGAAGAGGGCACATTGGTTCCCTGATCAAGTCAAGGAAAAGGGCTTCAGAAGAAGTCACGTGCTCCCACGTGACCAGAGTCACGTGTTGGCACGTGACGTTCAAAGCAGCAGACTCGCTCTCCAGTTGAACCAAGGAAAGAGGCGCCAGACAGGGGTCACGTGCTCACACGTGACCAGGGGTCACGTGGTAGCACGTAACGGCTAAGCAGCAGAAGAAGGCAGAGTGCAAAAGAGGAGAAAGGATCGTTCCAAGAGAGTCACGTGTCCACACGTGACCATGGGTCACGTGGTCACACGTGACCGGCTTTCAAAGCCCATTTTGCTAACAGAATTAAATTCTGAAAGAGATTCAAATCTTCCCAAAGGAAAGCAATTATCTGGAACCGATCAAATTAAAGATTCAGAGATGATTAAATATCATCTATCTATGGAAAAATCTTGGGTTTGGAAAGATTTCCCCCTTAAATTTAACCAAAATAACAAAGGAGAATCTCTGGATTTAAAATCCAATGGTGGATAAAATTCACCTAATAATCCAAAGGTCCAGAACGAATGAAGGATGCAAATCAAATCTCTCAATTAAGATTCATCGAAAACTGATTGATTCGGCTGCTTCTCCTATAAATAGGAGCCAAGACACACAAAAAAGAGAGATACGCTGAGGGAAGAAAAAGGAGAGAGCCTTGATACTTTGAAGGAACTTGGATCTTCTGCAAAAGAAAACCCTAGGTAAGAAAGGGAAGGCTTTCTGAAAGAAAGAGAATTCAATTCTCAACAGAGTTTAACTCTGATATATGAAACAGAAGAACATATTTCTTCTCTCTTTGATAGAGGATCTGTAAAGAGCACATCTCCCCTTGAAGTTGAGAATTTAATTCTCGATGGGTTGAGATCCTGCCATGCAGACCCAAAACATAGAGAGGGAATGCAAGCACGAGAATTTAATTCTCACAAAACTATAGGAATTTAATTCCTTTAAAATAAAATTAGGGCTTGACCCTATATCATGGGAATTTAATTCTTTCAGAACAAAGAGAAACAGGGTTTAACCCTAATTAAGAACCTGGTTCTGTTGAAACAGCGGGAATCTAATTCCCTTAATCATAATTTAACAGAGAATGGGAGTTCAATTCCTTAAAAGCTTTTATTAGGGTTTAACCCTATTCAGTTCTTCGCATATATGAGGAATTTAATTCCTACAGAAAATTCAGAGTTCAACTCTGTTCCAGAATATAAGTCTTCAAAAGGAAGTAGGAATTTAATTCCTCTGAAATTTAAAGCTCGAGGAATTTAATTCCTGAAAAAGGAGTAACAGATCCTCTAAACAACATCGAGGCAGGGTCACGTGTCACCACGTGACCCCCCAAAAGATCTACAGAAAGCCCTCTTTGAGGCAGTCCCCCACGTGACCCACGTGACCCTTGACAGAAACTCTAATACATAGGCATATGAATGCCCGTCACGTGATGGCACGCGATGTTCTGAAAGATGCAGCGATTTCAGCAGAATAAATGGAAAGAGGGCGTTCTCACGTGTTGCCACGTGACCCCTTTTGCCTTAGTGTTCAACACTAAGTTGGAATTCTTGAACACAGTACTGAAACACTGTTGGGCCTTAGTGTTCAACACTAATCAAAGAACCTTATTTACAGTGTTCAACACTGATTACCTTAGTGTTTGACACTAATCCGAGATCTCCATTGTAGTGTTCAACACTGACTACCTTAGTGTTTAACACTAATTTGAGAGCTCTGTTGCCGATGCTTGATACCGATCTGTTTTAGTGTTTAACACTAATCTGAAAGCCTTGTTGCTGGTGTTTAACACCAATAATCTTTTAGTGTTAAACACTAACTTGTCAACCTCATTCCCAGTGTTCAACACTGATTGCTCTGAAGTGTTTAAACACTAGGCTTTGGCCCAATTGGCTAAAGGGATAGAGGCAAAGCCTCTCCCTCAATGGATCCACAAGAAATCAATATTCCAGACATGATAGGACTTAGCCCAAGCTGGCCATAAGTCCTCAATTCGTAATTAACTGGGCCAATGGGCTCATAATATATTTAATGGGTCTTGATCCTAAATTGGGCCAGGGACTATTTAATCCATTCCGGTCCTAGGGTACATCTCTTCACTCCTTTGATACTTGGCATTGTAATCCCTCAATGTCTTCAAAGAGGTGACGGGTCCCGACGACCACTCATGATATGGACTGTGGGGTCCTTAAACCCATGCCTAATGCAAAATTCCTGGTTACGTGGAACGTGGATAACGTCACTCTTTGACCCCGCGGAAAACGTCCAGAGCGGAGCCTAGTCCTCGCCGAGCACGGCAGTGAACCCGTGTGAACCATCTAGTGCAAAATTCCTGGTTACGTGGAACGTGGATAACGTCACTCTTTGACCCCGCGGAAAACGCCCAGAGCGGAGCCTGGTCCTCGCCAAGCACGGCAGTGAACCCGTGTGAAGCATCCAGAGCACATACCGGACTGTGGAGTCCTTAAAATCCATGGACTATGACGTCCTTAACCTCGACCGAGATGTCTTAAAACTAACAATGGACCGCAATGTCCTTAAACTACCCATGGACCGCAATGTCCTTAAACTACCCATGGACCGCAATGTCCTTAAACTAGAACAATAGAGCCCCATATGCTCTTTTGTCGGATCTAAACGGTCCCGTTTAAGTTGATCTTAGCCGTAAAAATGGCTAACGTATCCTTAAACTTTCAAACAGACTGGACTATGAATCCCCCAAATTAACTTTGGCTCGAGGGTACATCTCTGAACTCCTCTGACATCCGTCGTTGTAATCCTTCAACGTCGTCAGAGAGGTGATGGGTCCCGACGGCCATACATTCATGGACCACTATGTCCCTAAACTGGAACAATAGAGCCAATTGCTCTTTTGTCGGATCTAAACGATCCCGTTAAGTTGATCTTAGTCTCAACGTTAGACTAACGTATCCTTAACAAACGTTTGAGTCGATCTTAGCCTCAAGTATGGCTGACGTATCCTCAAACCAAACCCCCAAACCCAAATCTAAGATAAACACGGATTTGGACTAGTCCACGCCCTACGGGCGACGACATAACTCAGTCTCCGTAAACAATCCACGGGCAACAAAACACGAAACAAACACCCACGACACGAAGAGACCAGCTGGAGAAGGAGAAAGTTGTTACCGCGATGCGGTAGCGTAATTAACTGCAGGGGCTTGCGCCTGCAGGGAAGAGCGTCCCCACAATCAAAAACCCCTCATCCTGAGGGGGAATCTGACGAAGTCTGCTACATCGGACGCATCCGTCTAAACCTCCGATACATGGTGCCATAAATCAACTTGGCATCTTCGGAGAGGTGGACGGATAGCACCAATTGGCATCTGCCCCGAACCTCAGGCCCGGACGCCCGAGCCCAGGCCGCCGTTCGGAGGGGAACATATTGTTTGATTATTTTTTAAACTTGCTTATAAATACCAGATCAGAAGAAGAGGCAAGGGTCCAAGTTTTAGACCACATTCTTCATTTTAGATGTTATCTTGTAACTTACATTTAGTAATCTTGAGTTCTTGCCCTTTCTCTTGACCTTGTAACTTTTTTACTAAACCTACAAGTTTAAGATTTAGGTTCTTGAATTTAATAGTTTTTTTATCTCTTCTTGTAATTTTAATAAAAGTTTCAATTCTAGCTTCAAAGTTGTATGGTTTGTGGCACTTAGAACTTAGATTTTTAATCCTTTGCTTCTCTCTCATCTTGCAAGCTCTTTAGTGAGCTTGCAACCTTAGATTGAGATTATTGGATTCATTTGATTAAACATAACAAGACTCACTTGGCTACTCTTGCTTGCACATTTGGTTCTTAGTATATTTCTAACTTTCTCTTTCACTTGTTTTGGTTTCTTTGATCTCTCTTCTCTTTTGTGTTTTGTTTGTTTTTGTGATTATGTATGAGTAGTATAATCACTTGTTAAGGGTAGGAGAGAGATAGTTTGAATAGAAGAAGTGATTTACCATTTCCTCTAAACTGACAACTTATAGTTTGAACTCCGACCAAACGACTCGCAATCTGCTCCGTTAGGTATCCTATCCTACCACGATAGTGGTGATTCCTAATTGTGACCGGTTGCGTTTAATTTACCGAAGGTGAGGGTTAAGAGACAAGAACGGAAGGATAAGGGCCAATAAGTAAAGATTTCACGCACAATCGCAAATACTGCACTTAAGTGCCCTAATCCACATTGTTACCGATTACCTTAGAATCAACATCAAGTAAGGTTCATAAGGAAGTGGTAAACTTTATCCTAGCTCAAACTAACCTAAACCTACCTCTAACAAGTCTTTCTTTTTTGAACATATTTTTCACGACACTTAGAATAAAAACCAACTTGAACTTTTCAGACTTAACTCGTTAATACAATACCAAAAACCTACTATCTCCCTGCGGACGACCCGCACTCATCTCGGCTCGCTACACGCGATACCGTCTTGATTGCGGTATCTTTAAACTCATAGAACACGACAATTCCTTAACAATCAAATAGCGCCGTTGCCGGGGAGACAGTAACGCTTTTATTCTTGTGATCTCGGGTTAACTTTTGTATATTTTGTATATAAAACTAAAAACTTTCAGAAAAACAAAACAAAAACTTGTGAATTTTCGAAAACCAAAACAAAGATTTAACGCCTTTTATATTTTGTTCTCTATATTTTTAATTTTCTATCACTTAGAGATTCACAGAAAAATTTAGAGTGTAAAAATAGGATACTCATAGAACACTGAGACCACAGTAGAAATTTGAAGCCCCAATTCTTAACTTGGACCGCCAAAATATTCATTTTGGCCGCAATTTGCGGCCAGACTTGTGTTGTTTGCTCCAAATTTTCTTGTGCTATTCTCTTATTCTGTTTGTACCCAATTTTAATACTTTAAATTTCATGATTTTGTGTGTGCAGAATATTGTCTATCTATATCGTTTTTTCGCTAAAATATCCGTTTTTTCTGACGTTTGTAGATTTTGACGGATTGGCGAATAGCGATGGTGCGAAGTAAAGTTCACATTCAAGATCAAGGAGATAGAAAACTACAGTTCCAAAGACCCGGATAGTTTGACCCGCGTTAGCGAACTATTCAAGCACTCGAGGATCACTTCAACGAGGGTTTCTTAACCTGAAAAATTCGGTGCGTATTTTT
This sequence comes from Agapanthus africanus, assembly GCA_030015575.1. Lineage (NCBI taxonomy): Eukaryota > Viridiplantae > Streptophyta > Magnoliopsida > Asparagales > Amaryllidaceae > Agapanthus > Agapanthus africanus. Next base: position 391,312,646 of record JASDDO010000012.1, on the reverse strand, counting down.
TTAACTTCTCTTATCTCAAATCCGATGCTCCAATATTCTATTTTTGCAGGATACTTTGCAATTTGCCGCCAAAAGCCAAAAAAGAACTAACCGTATTTATTGCAGCGCCACGCTTAAATTAAAAAAATACGATTGTTTGATGTTATGAAAAACCCGTTTATTTGAATTGCGCATTGCATTATTGATACGGACTTTAAGGGGCACAGACCCAAATCCAGATTAGGTGGGGATTTCATCACCCTTCCTAAGCTCCGGAAATCACTAGTTGCATATGCATTACCATTGAACTTAATTAGAAAATATCTAGACTCAGCCAATTAGGGACTTGTTGCGCTCAATAGAACAGAGGAAGGTTATGGGCATTCGGTCGTTTCTCTAAACTTGACTTTTGTGGTGCCTAGGCTAGACAAGTGAGGAGGTAACTGTAAAAGGCTGGTCTGTCACGACCCGAAATAGCCCGTGACTGGCACTTGAATCATATGAAGTCTATAGGACTCCATCTAATTCAAGTAAGCCAAAAGCCCAGAAATCTAAAACAATTTTAAATAGTAAATAAGAAAACTAGTTTTTAAGAAGTAAGGAAAACATATTTTAAAAACTAGGTTTTTAAATAAGTAAGCCGAATATGCATTCTTAAAATCTATATTCTTTTCTGAAAATTTCGGCAAAGTTTCCTTTGTAAATAATGGCCCCGAACGGGGTACAACAAGAATAATATATACACAATGATAAAAGGCATCCCCAAGCAGAAGCTAGCTCTTCGTCAATCCACGGTCACAACCACGCAAGCAATATAATATACAACGCCAAAGGGCGAGGATCAAAACTCAAAAAGAACTCAAAATCAGCATGAAAACCATAATACTACAACGCGCGACTCTAAGGTCAAAATAATACATAACTGGTTTTCTAAGTCTGAAACAATATACAAGTTTGGTTGATGGAATTACTAGATACAACTGAATAAAATAATACAAGGGTGGTCACGATGCGAGTGAACCCACCTACCAATGCAATCACCCGTGAGGGAAGCAGTGTGCTAGAAAAGCCGCAATCAAACCTGTACGGAAAAACCTGCAAGAACTGTGGCACAACAGGGGTGAGTTGCCAACTCGTGAATAGAAAACATCGCAGAGTAGAAATCGTATGCATGACATGATCCTAGGTCAATACGATCAGTATAAATAAACTTCAATATGAATAAGTCTGAAGCATGATAAGGTGGCTAGGGTAAACATCTATATGTAAGTGTAGTACCAAAAGCTCGTGTCAGTGCCTCAGGTAGCAATATATCATAAATATGAGGTATGATCAATGTAATCAATGTCAACTATATAAGGAAGTCTATGAGTATGGGGATATCATCCAACTATGTCATCAATGTCATCAATGTCAATATATGTCTATGTGATCAATGTCATCAATGTCAATATATGTCTATGGAAATCGTCCACGTGTCACCCAATGACAATAAGCATCATGCATGTAAATATCATAAACATATGCATGGAAGTATGAGGATGTAAATCAACATGTGTCGCTCGCGACATATCAAATCATGGAACCTGAGTGTCTAGCATCGACACTCGAAAACATCATGAAAACTGTGCCTAGCATCGGCACATAAATCCTCATATATATGGGGCTCCGTCGGTCCTGATCGGCCCACATCATCTCTCAACTCCGGTCGGTATCCTCCGAATATCCTCCGAGCTCAAACACAATCACCGGTAGGTACTCGCCACTCTGCCAGGCTTATCGTCTGCTCCACGAAAAACATTTCTCGTCCCGGGGAACCAAACCGGGTCCACCATGAACCCGCAAACGGATCATCCAACTCCTCGAATCGGGTTTCAAGCACACGTCTCAGAACCGAGAAAATGCATGGTGGACGCACTGAAATATCATATCAAGGGTAACCGGGTTTTTAAAACAATGCATACTCTCTTTTGAAATACCCACGGTCCCCAAATCTAGAAATATCATGGAAACAACATATCTCAATGCGTATAATCATAAAGCATGATGTATGCGACATATAAAAGAATGTAAGCATATCAGTATGTCATGCAAGGGGTCATATCCTAAATGCAACAGTCCTACAGTGTAGTGACATGGCAATTATCGATGATGAAGTGTGTGAGCCGGCAAGAAAGTGTACGTGGAACATATGCATCATCGATAATAGTGCTGGTGTCCCAACAGCATGGTTTTGGTATAACAATAACATATTGGAGCATGCAATGTGATGAGAAAAGCAAGAATATGCGGCAATTGAATAATAACACCACAGTGCAGTATCTACATCAATGTACCTATGTCATACTGTTTTTCCATTTGAAAGAAGACGAATCAGGGTTTTTAGGAAAATAAGGGCTGCGATGTTTTAAAGAAAAGATGCGTCTTTTGAAGATATCCGTAGAATCCCTTTCTTGTCCTTAAAATACTTCCGATTCGTTAGTTTTGAAATAGGTATGACATCGGCCTAGCCTAACATCTACTAGCATAACTACAGCTCTAACAAGCAAGTCAATCAGGAGGGGTATGGAAACCACCTAAATCTGAGTCGATATATATGTATATATATAAATATAATAGTCGGTGATCCCGCCTCAAAGGTACCGCGTACGATACAATATCATATGACATCCTCGAGTCATGAGTGCGGATCAATCATCAATATAAAGCTCGTACGGTAAATCATCGTACGACATCCCAAAAGCTCGGTACGGGTCAATATCACATTCATCTCATCAATTATCTGGTATCCTTATCGTCATATCTCATGATCTGGGGTACTGATCTAACTCTAGTACAAATAGACACCATCTATATAAATATAAATGCGTGTGTGAAACACACGTCTAAAGGCCCGCTAAAATCATATGTCGTATCCCAAATACGAATCACATTATATCACCGATCTCATGGCGCTATGCCCAATATCTTCGACTCATCTCCAAATATCATCCACTATCCTCATCATCTAGGTATATGTATAGCAGTAAGCATGTGTGTGCGTGTGGGTGTAAACCTATTCTAGGGTTCGCAACTAGGAACTATACTAGTTTACTTCTACGCCCTAATCTAACCATAGTACACCTAATCTCATCTCAAATATCGAAGACACACAATAAGCTATCATAAATAGTATATATATATATAGTACACTAAATATGGAACTGCGGGGGTGTTATACGCCATCCACCCGACTTCCCCCGTAGATATAATCTACTCACCTTGCATCCTGCGTGTCGGTGTCGATGTCGCCTTCATCTTCTTCATCGTATGAAGCCCTCGAGAAGGTACCTACAAGATAACACAATCGCGAATAAACCTTAAAATCACATCGAGAAAACCAAATGATGCGCTAAGGCCTATAGGTTAGAACCTATGGACTACGCTTACAAAACCATCAAACAATCCTCGATATCGTCGTATAAACGCCAAGTAATCGAGGTAAAACGCAATTATACAAATCCAGAATTTAAAATACGCAAAACGAAAACACGAATTAATACAGTAACTCAGGAAAAAGGCTCCAGATTCTACCCTAGGTCAAATTGGACAATTTTGCACATTCCAGGGGTCTAATTTACTGGAGATGGGGCTACAGAACCAATACGAACCAAATTGGTGGGACCCAGGCCACAATTTGCAGCCAATTAGATTAAATCTGCGGCCAAAAGAAGGAATCAGGGGCTTGGGTCTTGGGGTTAGCTTCCTGGGTGCCTGCACATCTCTCTGTATTTGCAAAATAATTTTCAGAGTCTCGGGGTGATAGCAGATTTCATATAACCCTCACAGATTCCACAATTTCCCGATATCGGCTTTTCTAAATCCGTATTCCGGGTTTCTAGTCTCTGGTTTAGGCCTGGATTCTAACACTAGGGGGTTTGTGTGGCCTCTACTGAGCTTAATTACCTATCACCATTCTCAATTCCCATTAACCCTAACTAGGGTTTTCCTAAGTCTACAAAATCACACGATATCGGTTCTATCATAACATGGGGGTAAAAGTAATGCAAATACTAAGCTAAAGGTTCAGAAATTACCTTATTTGGCAACTCAAGAAAATTCTTGAGTTGCTCAAAGTCCTCAAAATCTTCTCTTTCTTGGTCCATGGGGTAGCTAGTGAACTTGTGCATCGTTTTTGTGAAATGGGGTTAGGGTTTTGAAGTGTTTAGCATGGAGTTTTGGGGAGATAAAGAGGGGAAGGAGAAGGAGCAGCAGCAGCAACAGGGAATGAAGAGCAGTGGAGAGGAAATGGTGAGGGAATGGCCAAGTCTAAAGTCAGGTAAACCCTTACCTTTCTCTCTCTCACCCATACCTATTTCTTTATTCTTTTCTTTTTCTTTTTTCTAATTTCCTTCTCTCTTCAATAGTAACCGCAAATAACAAACCATGCACCCAAAACAAGTAGGAAAATGCAACAAGTGTTAAGGAAAAGATATGGTGCATATTTTGCACAAAACAAGCTTAAACGCGATTAGATTAGCACTATATTAGCATATAATTAATCATAAAAACTTAAAAATTACATAATTCACATAAAACACCCTCTTTTAGTAATTTCCATAATTTTCTAAAATTTTCCCAATTTTATCGGTATTTAATTATACCGCCTTATTAAAATATTCAATATTTTATTATTAAATTTTAAAAATTCCCCAAAAATAATATTTTATTTTCTTGAAATGTTACATTGTCTCACGGTGATTCCTGAGTGGAACCCTCCTTACATCACTTGTGTTTACCTGGCCACAATTAGCAGTGAAGAGGCGATTCGAGGGTTATCTCATAACTTGTCGCATTGGAACAGTTATAAGCGGTCTAGTTGGACTTTGAGGACCCTAGCTCTAGGTATTGATTGGGATTGGGATTGTTTGTTTTTAGCCCGTCATTTTCACATTTTTTCCAAAACAAAACAAAACAAAAATTCAGCATTTTACTACATTTTCACCTTCACGTACATTTTCTCCATTGGCGTTTTCTTACCCTCACCTTTTATGCTTTGACAACACTAAACTCGTTTAGTGTATGAACGATTAGGATCGGGTCCCTAGTACCCGTTTAGTCCACATTTTGTTAGTCACTACCGACTACGAGATCGACTCCGAAGTCGAAACTTCTTCTATGCACCCTTCACCTCTACGATTGCCGGCCAACTCTGACGTTGACCGTGATTCTGTTCATATATCTTCACCTTCTCGGTCACCTACCTATTCTTTCGAGATGTCAAGATTTCCACCGAACATCACTTTACCTCTTCTGGGAATGATTCCACCTCCTCTTGGTATGAATAATCCACCACCTGCAAGAGCGCCGCCGCGAATCACACTTCAAGACCGTTTTTATCCAACTTGCGCAGCGCTTCCCACCTGTTTTTCGCTTCCACTAGCCAATGGGGACAATTTCGAAATTAATGTAAGTCGATGTCGCGCACTCCGCGAGTTCGCGGGGAGGCGGAATACGCAAAAATGATTTTTATGGGCTTCGCAACACCGACTAAACTCCAGGATCGACCATAAACCCTAGCTAGCAAACTGCAAAGAGGTTAACTACTCGGAAAGAAGTTTATACCTCACGTTACAAGTCCTTCAAGTCTTCATCGTTGTCCTCCTTGTCATCATAAGCTTCAAGGATCATAACGGTCGTAGCTTCCTCGTCGGCCTCCTCGAGTCAAAGACAATCCACCGAGAGTCTATAGTCCGAGCTCCAATCTCAAATCCGAGGTTACTAAAGCACCTAGTTTGCTAAAGTAGATACCCTGGATGAGTGTAGAGAGTGAAGTTGGATTAGTTTAATCTCTTGGAACCCTAGGTTTCTCAACTCATGAGACTCTTAGGGTTTAGAGGAAGAAGAAGATGCTTGAGGAAAAGCTAGTGAAGAATGAGCTTAGAAAAAGAATGGCTCAAGAATAGAATGATCAAGCATGCTTAATAATTGAGGAGATAAATATCTCCTAAAAATATCAAGCATGCTAGAAAATATCTCAATAGTGAGTCATGCTTGATTTTTTGTCAACCTCCAACTCATTTCCTCCACCTCATTTAAGTTTTAATCCATAAGAAATAAAACCCTAAATAGGTGTCTCCTTCTAGAAACTTTCTTGAGGAATTTACGAGAATGCCCTCATCCATATATACATACCCGCATCCGTATTCCGAAGAATACGAATACAAAGAGACGAAATAAATCCAACAATACAATACTAGGATCCAGCTTAAACCAAAGTCCACTAGTATTATCTGTCCGAACATCATACGTTCATAAGTACACATACGTGATCGAACCCTGTCGTAAAACCATACGACCTCTACATCTTTTTCCCGGTGCAGGGAAACCCTCTGTGTGGGACTCTAAAGACTCGACACTACGCTGGCAGTGGGTTTAACCACAAGACGCAAGCGGTACTAGCTGCACGTAACGGCTACCCAGGTATCTGTCGATAAGAAAGCCGATGAGTAAGCTCATTCGAACTCCTACTGAGACTATATATGACAATCTCCGTATAGTCCGGTCTGTTCGTCTTAGAGTATCGCATATCGGGCCTAGGGGGCGGTAATCGTCAAACCCCTAATGGCACAATGTAACAACTCCAATTTTAGTGTATATAAAATTCTTTTAAAGTTAATGTACAATTGGGGTATTTACATTTCCTGTGAGTACTATAAGTATTTGATTCAATTTTGAACAGCAAGAAAGAGCTTGTAGCTCACTGGTAAGACCTTGCACTGCTGAACCATAGCACCAGAGTTCAAATCCCATCAGCCACACATTCTTTTTAATTAAATTTCTTTTAATCTTTTAGAAGCCCATGAGTCTACACGTGCAACACACATAATAGGGTAAGTTATAGAATAATCAAACATGTGAACTGTACAATACCAAACGACGCCGACCCAATACCCCAACACCAACCACATCCATCAGCACTGGGCCCGCGACAAGCCCATAAAATCCGGCGAGGTGGGTTATATCCATCCCAAATGCTCTCAAACTTCACCCTCTGCACCTCTTCAGCTACCCCACTACCCCCTTATTGCTTGTTTACTCTGAATTAATCCAGAGAACAATAAAATGCCCATTTAACCTCATTTTAATGCAAATTTAAATGCATTTTTATCACACCCCAAACCCTAATTTTTCCTATAAATACCCACTCTATTTTTACATCCCTTCACACTAAAATTTCCTACAAAAACTCTCAAGAAAATTCCAAGATCCTTTTGTGTGCAAGTGGAGTTAGCAAAAGGGCGAAGCTCCGACGAACTTCCGGCGACAACTCAAAGAGTTTCCGATGATGAAACGATGCACCGGAAACTCCCACCTCTTCCTCTTTCTCTCCTCTATCCAATCATCCATTAAGTCCCTACTTCTTCTTCTTTTCTCTATTCTAAAAACATTCAAAACTAAAATCCGACGGAAGCGGAGTTAATCCGACATCCGATTCGGTTTTTCCTTAAAAAGTTCTATATTTCTTAAACACAATAATACCAAACTCTTATGTCATGACCATTAAACATTAACAAAGACAATAGAACAAGTTTTACATCAAAATAATAATCGTAGTAAGTTTTATTCTACTTTTACATTAAAATACCTTCATGTTTCATTTCGACATGCTTGAACTTTTAAAACCGTATTACCTTAGAAAAATCATGAGGTAATGACCTATCTCCTCACAACACACATATCTAACATAGCACGATGGAATTTGGGAACACAGATTTGGGAAAATATGACTTTACATATAACTACCTTCAACTTATAAAACATTTTTCTATAAGAAGTGTATTTAACAAATCTTTGCAATTGCGCCTCAAAAACCCATTTTGGGGAACCCATTTGGTATAGTACGGATTATCGCAAATCTTCGGGCGTAGTAGAGTGAGATGCAGACCTCTACAAGGAGCATACAATTTCGAAAGATTTTTAAAACATTTTTCTTTAGAAAATGTGATTTCTATTATAAATAAAACTTATATTTTTAATAAATAAATATATATCTAATTAATATCAAAATATCCATTTTTAATATTCCACATTTCCAAAATTCAAGAAAAACATTCCATTTACAAGAAAATACCATACAATTCCAATATTTCAAATAAATACCTTATACTTTAAAACTAGGTCATATTCACTAGAAATTTCACATTGAATAAAAAAAATATCTATGAAAACTCTAAAGACGATAATTAAATACTTGAGGTATATTTTGAAAGTATAAAAAAGCTATTTTACATAAAAAAAAAACCTCAAGTTATATTAAATTACAATAAGGACCCTAGTAAACATAGGTTTAGGTGGGACCAGTCTCTTGAGCCTCAAGGAGCCGGAGATATGGGTGCTTGCCTTTTTAAGCTAGACAACTTAACAAACGGTGTTATCAACACTGTAATTTTCTTTGAAAAAGACATAAATCCTGCCGTCCATGTGCAACAGTTACCGATAGCACCAAAAGATAATTCAGGACTTCAATTTCTTTTCTAATTTTCTGACTCAGACTGAGTCTCAATATAATCAATCTGACTTGAATATGATTCAAGTATGAATCCACAATTCAATATGAATTTATATACTCAATCTATTCAATCTGTACAACTTGACTGAACCAAACCATGGATATATTCCATTTACATAATCATCCATTATATCCGTTCCATTACTGATATCATGGTTTTGGCAAGTCATCCGTCTAAATTCAATATACAATACAAATAATACGACAATACAATCAAGACATCGCGGGGTTTATAAGGGGTAGACTGGGACGGAAGGTGTTAGAAGTGGCACGAGACTGTAACCATAATACACCTAACCTGAATATCCATTGCCGTTGTACCATGGCTGAACGGTTCCTTGTGCTCCGTATACCTTAGTCTCCGGAATAGTGGGAATCCTCTCATATACACTGGCATTCTTCTGTACCAAGCTACAAACAACAGCTTTAATACTAAATACAATATTATAACAATATACTCTCTATTCCATTCTTGTCTATTTACGGGACTTACTGGGCGATTTGTTCGCTGACGACATTCTCTTTCTTTTCTTTGGAATGTCATTAGGTGATTTGGACCTTCAGGAGATCGATCCCAGCATCGAGGACTTGGATCAGCTAGCCTTCGAACCGGAGCTCTACTTACTTGTACATTTCATTTCAGTATTTTCATCTCTGTTATGCCACTGTTTAGGCATTGCTTTCATTCCATGTATTTGCTTTTCAGTTGTATTGTAAAAAGAATATTTAATAAATAAAGTTGTTGTTCATTTACATCTTGTCGCTTGTGTATATTTACTTTTATATTGCTTAGATACGCTTAGCGTGTTTACTTCTAAGTAAATACGTAGCGGCCTAGTCGCCTCCTCCACCCGTATATTGGGAAGCGGAGCGTGACACCCTGAGAAACTACTGGAGTACCTACCAGTAAATCTCGCTTTCCCTATCCAGGGACTTTGTGTAATGGCTTTCCGAACACAGCGCGAAATCAACCCTCAATACCGAGAGAGATGAATTCTATCTAACCGCCACTGCCTCCAAGTGCTTCGGGACTGCACCCAACTACTAACTGTTTGCACGAATCCTTTGAGCTGTGGTGGGGTAGTAATCAAAGAACAGTGGAAACACACTCAAGGCGAAGTAGCAGTGTCAAGTCGACGGACTAAGCTGTACTCATGTCACCTGGGAACTTCTACCTGACGATAGATATAATACCCACCAGCAGTCCCCAACGAGTCCTGTCCGGTGTACTCAGTGTTAGTTATATATATGCCCCTAGAGGCCTGTAACGTCTTCAAAATAATAAAATATGATTTTTGGGAAATTTTATAATTTAATATTATTTTAATGAATATTTTAATATTCTTGTATAATTAAATACAGATAAATGGGGAAAAATTATGGAAAATTCTAAAATAAGGTATTTTAAGGAATTGCCTCGTTTTCTGTGCATGCCCCCATTTCCTCTAGTTTTGACCCTGAGTATGTCTAGTTTTGACTGATTCCATCTAGGATGAAATCTGGGTTGATTTTCCTATGTTGGTGTATAATTTGGGACTTGTTTTAGCATGGATTTTGGTATTTGGTGATTCATTCCTGTCGGGTGGCGTTTGGACGTCAACGACAAGTGGATTTTGATTGTGTTTACATGCGAGTCGATAGGTTTTTACCTATGCGGGTAGCTTGTGCTATTTTGGTTTCCGATGTGATTTTCATGTGCTTTAGCATTGTGATATACTTGTAGGTACCCCGCGTGATGTTGAGGCAAAGGAGGTGAAGATAGTGACATCGGCTTTGGCACACGAGAAGCAAGGTGAGTAGATTATATCTACAGGGGGAAGTCGGGTGGATGGCGTATAGCACCCCCGCAGTCCGTAGATAGATTATTATGTAGTTATCGTGATATTAGGTGTATTATGGATAGTACAGGGTTAGAAGTGACTAGTGCAGTTCATAGTCGCGAACCCTAGGATAGAATTGCACCTATACACACACCCTTGCTTATCACTTGTACTTGCACTATGATTGATGATATGTGATGACTTTGGAGATGAGTCGATGATGTGGGCTTGGTGCCCTGGGATCGGTGATTTGATACGATTCATATGTGAGATATGACTTGTGATTCTTGCGGGCTTGGGATATGTGTTTACCCCCGCATGCATACTTTACTGATGTTACCGTTTTGTACTAGACATAGAGTAGTACTCCAGACTATATGTTCTGATGATGGTGATATCTGTTATGTGATGAGACAGTGAGATGTTGATCCCTACCCAGCTTTTGGGGATGCCGTACGATGATTTACCGTACGTGCCGATATTGATGATAGATCCGCACTCATAACTCGAGGATATCTTATGATATGACATTGAGGCGAGATCACCGACTATATATCTTTATATATATACCGACTCAGATTTAGGTGGTTTCCACACCTACCCCTCCTATTTGACCTGATACTTAGGTGTAGTTGCATAGTAGATACTTCACTGTGGTGTTGACTACTAGATTTCTGCATCTTCATGCTATTCGCATTGTTGGTATATGTTCATTGCTATATTATTATCATGCTGTTAGGACACCAGCACCATTATCGATGATGCGTATGTTCCACGTACACTATTTGCCGGCTCACATACTTCATCATCGATAATTGCCATGCCACTACACTGTAGTACTATTGCATTCATGAGATGATTCTTCCTTCGACATATGCACATTACTATTCCATGTTGCATGATTTCCGATATGATTACTGTTCTTTACATGTCGCATACGTCATGGATTGACTGCATAGCACATCGCATTGGATTTACTTCCTGATGTTGGATTTTCATGTGATTTCTGGTTTTTGAGGACCGTGGGGTTATTTAAGAAAATAGGCACTTTTATGAAAACCCGGTACCTCGTGATATGATATTTCGGTGCGTCCACCACGCGTTTTCTCGGTGCTGAGACGTGTGCTTGAAACCCGATTCGAGGAGGTGATGATCCGTTTGCGGGTTCGTGGTGGGCCCGGTATGGTTCCCCTCGGCGAGATTATCGATGGGTTTGCCGATTGAGCCTGGAGGCGGGCGAGTACCTACCGGTGATTGTATTTGAGCTCGGCGGATATCTGGAGGATACCGGCCGCAGTCGAGAGATGGGCTGACCCGTACTGCCGGGGGCCGAGGGCCGATACCGCAGACGGAGCCCAGAGATGGACATGGGTTGACTCGTACTGCCGGGGGCCGAGGGCCGATACCGCCGACGGAGCCCCATATGGATGAGGATTTACGTGTCGATGCTAGGCACGGGTTTTCATGATGTTTTTCCATGATATTGTTTATATCCTCATACTTGCATATTTGATGCTTATCGTCAGTGGGTGACGAGTGGACGGGTTCCACATACATACAGACATGGATTATATACAGACTTGGATCATATACAGACTGGTTTTACATTGATCATACTTTATTTGTATATATAACAGGGTATGAGGGCGCTGTTATATATACCCTTACACCAATATTAGTGGTATGGGACGCTAATATATGTGTATTGATATCATTGATATTTCTTCATGGTTACTTCATGCAGACATACCTTACACTGATGACATGTGATTACCTGAGTACCTGGCACTACATACATGATTAGATGTTACCTTGCCACCCTATTACACTCAGATGTACTCTTGTGGATTATATTATTGATCGTTGACTTAGGTTTATGTCTTGCATTCGGTTTCTGCTTGTAGATGTTTCTATTCACGAGTTGGCAACTCACCCCCGTTGTGCCACAGTTCTTGCAGGTTCTGCCGTACAGGTTCTATTGCGGCATTTCTGGCACACTTTCTTCTTGCGGGTGACTTGCTTTGGTAGGTGGATTCTTTCGCATCAAGAACCACCATTGTATTTATTTATTTCATTGTATCTAGAATTTCTATCAACCAAAACTTGTATTGTTTCAGACCTAGACTAGTGATGTATTATTTCGACCTTAGAGTCGCGCTTAGTAGTATTGCGTTTTTTTTCTTATTGCTTTTGAGTTTTCTTTGGATTTGATCCTCGCCACTAGGCGTTGTATATTATTGCTGCATATGTGGTTGTGACCGTCGATTGACGAAGAGCTAGCTCCCGCTTGGGGATGCCATTATCATTGCATACATATTGTTATACTTGTTGTACCCCATTCGGGGCCAGTTTTTCAAAAGAAACTCTGCCGAAATTTTTAGAAAAGACTTTATTGTTTTCAAAACGTACCTTCGGCTTAGTTATTTAAAAACCTTGATTTCAAACCTGTATTTCTTCACTTCTTTAAACAGTTTTCTTTACTTATTCTCAAAAATGGTTTTAGATTTCTGGGCTTTTGGCTTACTTGGATCAGATGGAGTCCTATAGGCTTCATATGGTTCAAGGGCCAGTCACGTGCTCTTTCGGGTCGTGACAAAGTTGGTATCAGAGCGCTAGGTTGACCTTGGTTCGAGTCTGAGTTTGACTATGTGGAGCCTAGGGCGTTGTTTATATACGAAACTTAGGCTTGACCTTACGGAACTTAGACTTGGTCGAGGGGGTATTCGACCCGAACATTCGTCGTATTAGGATGACCCTTGGTTGATGGATTAGGTGACTAAAGTAGAGTGACGTACCGTTGGTATGTTCCGCGGCATACTTACGACACGCCACTCCGCTTAAGGAACCATAGGATGTACATACTTTCGAGATCAGTGATTCTCTTCATATCCTGGATTATACATCCATTTGAGATCCCCGATTCTATTAGTTTCATGATCATACCTCCATTGATGCTGTTCCTTCCTATGATCATGTATCCACTTTGGATCTGTTGTTTCCTTTCTTGCCATTGATGTGCTCTCTTTGATACTCGACTGAAGTTCCTGTCGCCATGTTTGAGCGCAGTTTGGGCTGCTGCTAGGGTTACGGCCGGTGTGAGCTCGTTTGGTACGAGGGCCGACCATTGTGTTTTCTGGTGACATGGGAACGTCTCGAGTTAGTGTTGGTGATTGTGACCTCTAGTGGAGGCGAGTGCTTGGTCTTGCACCGGATGATCGGGCCATTGTTAGAGCTGCCAGTTGAGAGAAGACTGTTGATGTACAGCATACCTCAGAGATTATGATGTCGCCTACCGTGCAGACAGATGGACCAGCTGTGGCTGAGATTGACAGGATGTTGCTTTCGGAGCTTACGAGCTGAGATTGCCGGAGCTTTCGGGCAGTCATGCGACTGATGATAGCTAGTCTACCCGATTTGAGAGACGAAGGTGATTCATCCAATTTTGCGCCAGAGCGGGCCCAGATGAGTTGAAGATTTCCAGTGTGGAGAGTCTTACTCAGATCTAGAGCAGACCGACTCAGAGATGACCGCTTATGTATTGCCTTTCCTGGAGGATTGAGGCGTTGTTCGGCGTACAGGCGTATGAGCCAGTTGCTACTGCAAATGACGAGATATCGCCCAGATGGTTGGAGCTACTGCAGCATGAGCATGTTCTTGGAGTTATGATAGCGAGTCGCTAGTCACCGAGGATGAATGACTAGGACGTGTGGTGAGTTTGCTTACCCGATGCGAGTCATCAGGTGGATTGATTCCAGCTAGAGGCGACTTCACGCAGACTCGTTGAGAGTCGATTGAAACGATCGAAGGTCAGGAACCCATTTTCCAAGTTTAAAGTATACGGAAAGACATGCAGGTGATTCTATGGACCCTCTAGAAGAATGAAACCCTAACTCGACTTAATGACCGTGTGAAAGCCTTTGAACCTTCGGGTTTGCGGCGGTTCCTCGGCGCCATTAGTGAGGCTTGGGTTTGCCCTTCTACGGCTGGACCACCGACGCTGTGGCATGTACTCGATACTATTAAACTGTACCCGAGATGTGAGCTCTTGGGGGATTATGAGGATCTGGCGAGTCGATCGGATGGTTCGACATCTTCGGATATCGTGATGGGACACTGCTTGGGAGACTCCAGATGCGAACATAGCCGTTGGAGCACAGTACATGCAGCCATGATGAGACGAGTCCGAATCAGTCGACATTGACGCAGAGTGAAGAAAAGAGTTCGCAAGATATTTCGACGAGATGACGTCCCACTCCGCTGACATCAGAGATGTGATACGCACCCCGAGGCGTGGTATGTGGATAGATCTTCCAGAAAGAAGCGCAATATGTATGCAGCCGTTCCGGAATGAGCTTTAGCTTCAGCATCGGATGACGACTTCCGGGCATTTCGGCAGGTTTGAGATTTGAGAAGGAACCTCGACAGGACCTTTCTGGAGTACGATACGAGAAGACCTAGACCAGGAGTGGTCGTATTGCGCACACCCAGCAGGACAGAGTTCGGCATTGTCGACGGGGTAGTCGACTAAGTTCGGATAAAGGAACTTACCCAGATGCGTTGCGGATTGACCAAGGACGGACGAGTGATAAGTATTCCTCCGATGGTTGGGACGTGTTCCCGAGGACCAGTTCGGCCTGACATCTTCTACGGAATGATGAAGCTACAGAGTACGCGATTTCGAGTCCGTACGAGAGACTTCAGATTGACTGCGGCCGAGAACAGTGCGGTGCATCGTAGCTTAGCATGACGCCATAATGGACGGCGATAGATACAGGTGGAACAAGAGGTTCATGTGAGACACTGACGAGCTG
This sequence comes from Agapanthus africanus, assembly GCA_030015575.1. Taxonomy (NCBI): domain Eukaryota; kingdom Viridiplantae; phylum Streptophyta; class Magnoliopsida; order Asparagales; family Amaryllidaceae; genus Agapanthus; species Agapanthus africanus. The sequence continues at coordinate 391,297,485 of JASDDO010000012.1, read as the reverse complement.
TCATTGCTTCCCGTCGAGACTAGAGACCTGATATGCTTACAGAGACGTTGGGATGTGACCAGTTTCTGAGAAAATATTGTGCTGAGGACACAGGTGTCTTTTGAGCGAGAAGAGGTTGGGCAGGAAGGCCAGCCTCTGTACAGATCGGCATAGGCATGCTTGGAAGAGACCTTGAGCAGGATCCCTTCCAGGACATTGCTGCCATGATGATTGCACCCAGGATCAGATGTGTGACGTGCTTTCAGAGAGCCAGAGGCCGACGCCAGTGATATGCTGCCTTACGAGTGGTCGTGAGGTTTGACCGAGAGGTGACCAGAGAAGTGCCAGAACGGAATCGTCCCCGTTAGCACATCTGACAGGGCCGATGAGCCGGTTGACTGTGAGATTGGAAATCCACGGAGAAGATAAGGACCCAGAGAGCCAGAGGACGCCAGATCGTGAGCAAGAGGCAGGTAGATATCCTGCGCTGCTAGCAGTGGATTGCACCGACTCCTTCTCGACCTTGAAGGAGGAACTACCGACGACGGTATTTATGATTTGTGATTTTGTGATTCGATTATCACGTATCCGTCATTTTGGATTTCGGTATTTTGGGCGTTCTGTTTGCATGATTTAGTTTTGATGACTGAGTTTCATGATATTTGATTTTGTGCACCATGGTTGCACCTACTGGGTATTTATACCTTGTACATAGTTATTACTCTTGAGCTGTTGATTGCGATTTCATGCCTATTTTATGCCGGTGATTTGATTTACGCTTCCAGCAGAGTTTCATGTACTTTTAGTGTTTTGATTTTGCACTCGGTATAGCTTATATGTGCTCGTAGTGCATCGATATGTGTTTTGTGCACGCAGCTGCACAGGTTTATGATTTTCTTATATCTGGGTACACTTGGTGTTGCTGCTTACGTATTTGAGTTATTGCTTGGTATTTATGCATGGGATGCACCAGTTCTATACTTCGTGCATTTGTCACACCAGTTTTATGTTTCTTGCGTTTATCGCATCAGATTTATATTTCGTGCCTTTGTTACACCGGATTTATATTTTGTGCATTACGATTGCACCTGACTTCGATTTGATGCCTTTCGGTATGTCGATTTTGATTGTGATATTGATGTGGATTCTTGCACTCCGTGCTTTGGGGTTTGACTTACGCATATTCGACGTTGCTATTGGATTTTGTGATTCCGTACATATTGAGTGCGCAGGGTCTAGATTGTCATTCGTGCATGATGGATGCACCGATTTGGATTTTCGCGCATGTTGGGCGCATGTTTTGAGATACGATTTTGGGGCACACCAGATGCACTAAATCGAGATTCTTCGTGCATTTCAGATGCACCTGTTTTGGCTGTCAGGCACACATGTTGTCTATGACAGATGCTTCGTGCACACCCGTTGCACCTAGATGTTATTTTGTGCACATGTTTAGCGCATATATGGATTTTGATTTCCGTGCGCGTCAGACGCACAGGGTGGTGTTATGTGCATTTTTGAAATTTATTCCTTTTGGAGCAGTACATTTTTATGATGTGGGATATTTGCTTTCATACTGAGCAGGACTAGTCAGTGGACAATGCCTGGATATATTTTGCATGCATCGATAGTTATCGAAGGGATTTCCGAAAAGCGAGCTATAGTCTCAGTATATACCTACGTGTCCGATATGGCACAAAACGTTTTAAAAACAAGGAAACCCTTCTGATTATTTTCAAAATGGTGGAACGTGCTTATTAAACAAAGGATATATATATACACATATATAGTTATTTTCTTATGAGAAACGTCCGCCACTGTGCAGTGTTACGCGCATCGCACAGCGACTTAAAAAGATTTGGCATACATTTGCATCAGCTAATTACATGTATAGATTGGGTGTCTACATGTATAGTCTTGGTCCATATCATATTGGTTTTGTATTGGATTTGACATTTGTGTCTTTACCATGACTCCGATGATCGCGGGATGCTTGATGGAGTGTTGCTTTTGAGTTATCTACTCAGTACTCATGCGCATGCATTGCGCTATGATGTTTTATGTATAGATGATTTCGGAGCCCCGATGACTTAGAATTTGTATTGAAATATTTTAGCATTTGGGGGTTTAAATTTAAATTCGGGGACCGAATTTCTTTAAGGGGGGTAGATTGTAACGTCTTCAAAATAATAAAATATGATTTTTGGGAAATTTTATAATTTAATATTATTTTAATGAATATTTTAATATTCTTGTATAATTAAATACAGATAAATGGGGAAAAATTATGGAAAATTCTAAAATAAGGTATTTTAAGGAATTGCCTCGTTTTCTGTGCATGCCCCCATTTCCTCTAGTTTTGACCCTGAGTATGTCTAGTTTTGACTGATTCCATCTAGGGTGAAATCTGGGTTGATTTTCCTATGTTGGTGTATAATTTGGGACTTGTTTTAGCATGGATTTTGGTATTTGGTGATTCATTCCTGTCGGGTGGCGTTTGGACGTCAACGACAAGTGGATTTTGATTGTGTTTACATGCGAGTCGATAGGTTTTTACCTATGCGGGTAGCTTGTGCTATTTTGGTTTCCGATGTGATTTTCATGTGCTTTAGCATTGTGATATACTTGTAGGTACCCCGCGTGATGTTGAGGCAAAGGAGGTGAAGATAGTGACATCGGCTTTGGCACACGAGAAGCAAGGTGAGTAGATTATATCTACAGGGGGAAGTCGGGTGGATGGCGTATAGCACCCCCGCAGTCCTTAGATAGATTATTATGTAGTTATCGTGATATTAGGTGTATTATGGATAGTACAGGGTTAGAAGTGACTAGTGCAGTTCATAGTCGCGAACCCTAGGATAGAATTGCACCTATACACGCACCCTTGCTTATCACTTGTACTTGCACTATGATTGATGATATGTGATGACTTTGGAGATGAGTCGATGATGTGGGCTTGGTGCCCTGGGATCGGTGATTTGATACGATTCATATGTGAGATATGACTTGTGATTCTTGCGGGCTTGGGATATGTGTTTACCCCCGCATGCATACTTTACTGATGTTACCGTTTTGTACTAGACATAGAGTAGTACTCCAGACTATATGTTCTGATGATGGTGATATCTGTTATGTGATGAGACAGTGAGATGTTGATCCCTACCCAGCTTTTGGGGATGCCGTACGATGATTTACCGTACGTGCCGATATTGATGATAGATCCGCACTCATAACTCGAGGATATCTTATGATATGACATTGAGGCGAGATCACCGACTATATATCTTTATATATATACCGACTCAGATTTAGGTGGTTTCCACACCTACCCCTCCTATTTGACCTGATACTTAGGTGTAGTTGCATAGTAGATACTTCACTGTGGTGTTGACTACTAGATTTCTGCATCTTCATGCTATTCGCATTGTTGGTATATGTTCATTGCTATATTATTATCATGCTGTTAGGACACCAGCACCATTATCGATGATGCGTATGTTCCACGTACACTATTTGCCGGCTCACATACTTCATCATCGATAATTGCCATGCCACTACACTGTAGTACTATTGCATTCATGAGATGATTCTTCCTTCGACATATGCACATTACTATTCCATGTTGCATGATTTCCGATATGATTACTGTTCTTTACATGTCGCATACGTCATGGATTGACTGCATAGCACATCGCATTGGATTTACTTCCTGATGTTGGATTTTCATGTGATTTCTGGTTTTTGAGGACCGTGGGGTTATTTAAGAAAATAGGCACTTTTATGAAAACCCGGTACCTCGTGATATGATATTTCGGTGCGTCCACCACGCGTTTTCTCGGTGCTGAGACGTGTGCTTGAAACCCGATTCGAGGAGGTGATGATCCGTTTGCGGGTTCGTGGTGGGCCCGGTATGGTTCCCCTCGGCGAGATTATCGATGGGTTTGCCGATTGAGCCTGGAGGCGGGCGAGTACCTACCGGTGATTGTATTTGAGCTCGGCGGATATCTGGAGGATACCGGCCGCAGTCGAGAGATGGGCTGACCCGTACTGCCGGGGGCCGAGGGCCGATACCGCAGACGGAGCCCAGAGATGGACATGGGTTGACTCGTACTGCCGGGGGCCGAGGGCCGATACCGCCGACGGAGCCCCATATGGATGAGGATTTACGTGTCGATGCTAGGCACGGGTTTTCATGATGTTTTTCCATGATATTGTTTATATCCTCATACTTGCATATTTGATGCTTATCGTCAGTGGGTGACGAGTGGACGGGTTCCACATACATACAGACATGGATTATATACAGACTTGGATCATATACAGACTGGTTTTACATTGATCATACTTTATTTGTATATATAACAGGGTATGAGGGCGCTGTTATATATACCCTTACACCAATATTAGTGGTATGGGACGCTAATATATGTGTATTGATATCATTGATATTTCTTCATGGTTACTTCATGCAGACATACCTTACACTGATGACATGTGATTACCTGAGTACCTGGCACTACATACATGATTAGATGTTACCTTGCCACCCTATTACACTCAGATGTACTCTTGTGGATTATATTATTGATCGTTGACTTAGGTTTATGTCTTGCATTCGGTTTCTGCTTGTAGATGTTTCTATTCACGAGTTGGCAACTCACCCCCGTTGTGCCACAGTTCTTGCAGGTTCTGCCGTACAGGTTCTATTGCGGCATTTCTGGCACACTTTCTTCTTGCGGGTGACTTGCTTTGGTAGGTGGATTCTTTCGCATCAAGAACCACCATTGTATTTATTTATTTCATTGTATCTAGAATTTCTATCAACCAAAACTTGTATTGTTTCAGACCTAGACTAGTGATGTATTATTTCGACCTTAGAGTCGCGCTTAGTAGTATTGCGTTTTTTTTCTTATTGCTTTTGAGTTTTCTTTGGATTTGATCCTCGCCACTAGGCGTTGTATATTATTGCTGCATATGTGGTTGTGACCGTCGATTGACGAAGAGCTAGCTCCCGCTTGGGGATGCCATTATCATTGCATACATATTGTTATACTTGTTGTACCCCATTCGGGGCCAGTTTTTCAAAAGAAACTCTGCCGAAATTTTTAGAAAAGACTTTATTGTTTTCAAAACGTACCTTCGGCTTAGTTATTTAAAAACCTTGATTTCAAACCTGTATTTCTTCACTTCTTTAAACAGTTTTCTTTACTTATTCTCAAAAATGGTTTTAGATTTCTGGGCTTTTGGCTTACTTGGATCAGATGGAGTCCTATAGGCTTCATATGGTTCAAGGGCCAGTCACGTGCTCTTTCGGGTCGTGACAAGGCCATTGTTGTACATATGATGTATATTATAGTGGATGCTTAGATATATATAGAGAGGACTTTCTTGCTCGACATGATAGTATGCTATTTGGTTTCACTTTATCTTAACATGTTGACTTGTATTGGTTTACTGTCTTGCTCTCACATGTTGATAAAGCCCTTAGGATATGTACTCGACTACTAGGACTATGATGAGATCATACTAGTGGGGCTAGGGTAGTCAATGAGTACATCATATAACTGTTCCTATTCGAGGGAGTATCGAGATAGGGCATCGATACTCCATAGTAGACTATCGTATACGCATCTTGACCCATATGATGGGCGATGGATGATCCTGTTAGTTGTATGTATGCCCTAGAGGCCAGTATTGTACAGATGATGTATATTATATTGGGTGCTTGGGCATATATGGAGATGACTTTCTTGCTCGATATGATAGTATGCTATCTGGTTGCTTTTTATCTTAACATGTATACTAGTCTCTTTATACTGTCTTATAGTTACATGTTGGTAAAGCCCTTAGGATGTGTACTTTACTACTTGGACTATGATGAGGATCATACTAGTGGGGACATGGTAGTCCATAAGTACATCCTTCAAGGTCCCTAGTCGTGGGTGTATCGAGACGGGGCATCGATATACCAGTGTAGACTAGCGTATACGCTTCTTGACCCATGAGATGGACGATGGATGATCCCATATCCATTGGTGTTTGACATCAGAGAGGGTATACGGGTGCTCAGTGGAGACTGGGTACACTGGACGGACTTGCCGAGAACTCCCAGATGGTATTATACCTCACATCAGATGGCAGTTCTCAGGTGACACTTGTGCAGGTTAGTCTGTAGACCCGAGATCGTCATAGAGTCTTGTGTGATTCCCACTGTGCTTTGATTTCCACCTTACCACGTCCATGAGGGCGTGCAAAACGGTGGTTTTTGGGTACAGTCCCGAGCCACATGGAGGCAATGAGTTATAGGAGGGGTTTCGTCCCTCCAGGTATTAGGGGTTGATGTTGCACTGTGCTCGATTGGCCGTAACAGGGAAGTCCCTGGCCAGGGCTGATTCAGAGATTTGCTAGTAAGTGTTACCAGTAGTTTCTCGACCCGTTATGGGCCTCACATCGGCACGACTTATCGGTTATTGGGGTCTGACGTTTACCATCCCTAGACTTGATATGCGACATATTAGACTAAGAGACCGGACTGCACGGTAGTGTTGTCGGTTGGCTCGACGGGAGTTGTAGCAGGTTCGCTTGTTCTCTTCTGATCGCTCAATACCCGGGTGGCCATTACGTTTAGCAGACCGCTTGCGGCTTGGGGTGCTTGATATGATCATCACCCACTGCCGGCGTATTGACGAGTCTTAGAGTCCCACAATGGAGTTTCCTAGTACAGGCAAAACGTTGTGGTGCGCGTATGCGATATGCGCATGGACCCGGTTAAAATGCGCATATAGGATACCGTATATTGATCGGGCGTCTTGTTTTTGGTAGGGTCGTATGTGATATGACCGAATTGATAAATCAAGTGTTGATTTATCATTTAACCATTAGCTTCTCACTTGAAATCCTTTCTTGAGTTTGATGGATGTATGCATGCATGTATGCTTTCTTTATAGATTCATGCACATATGGATGTACATACACACACACACACATACATACATCCCTCATGGTTGTACATACATGAAAATGGTGGCAATATAAGACTCACCCCATGGTTGTAATTCTATATGATTTATTATTGCATTTGATTTAAAACAAAAGAAAAGAAAAGGATAATTCATGGATGCTTTCTACACTCTTCTTGACCTAACCATTCTCACCCACCATTTGACCATGGATTACTTTTCCTTTTGTGTTTTTAACTCAAATTCAATAATATTTTAACCATGGTTTGATCTGAGAAGTGGAAAATATATATTGATATATTTTCTATTTTTCTTTCAAGAGTTGAACTTATCTTCTTCTCAAAAAGCCATCATCTTCTTCCTCCTTCTTCCACTGCTCTGTAGAAATCTCAAGTGAGCAAAATACTCATCAAGTTAGGATTTTGAAGTGAGAAAAGTCACCACAACATCTGTAACGTTTTGAAAATCGTTTCGGTGAAATTTCGAAAAAAACGGAAAAATAAGGGGGTTTTCTGTAAAAAGTCAAAATGCAAATATCTTTATTATAAAATTAAATATACATATTCTAGCTTTGTAATTGCTAGTATTTGGTGTTTATTGAGCCACTGGTGAAATTTCAAATTTTCTGAAATTTTTTCCGAAATTAATTATTTTAATATTATTTTAAGCCGTCACTAATACATTTAATTAGGGAAAATTACAAATTGGAATGAGTTGAAAAAAATTTTGTGCATCATAAAACATTAAACAAAATTTTATCATGTGGTTTTTGAAACGAAATCGTTTGCCAAAACGGTTTAGAAATTATTGAAGAAAATGGCTTTTTTTAGTGTAAATGGATGTTTGGGGTATTGTATTTATCATTTTTCATCACCCCACACCCATACCCACACTCACACACCCCCATTTAATTCTTCCCTTGGCTGAATTCAGCAGCCCCATCACTTTCCCCACTTGAATTTTCAAAGAAAAGAAAAGAATAGAATAGAAAATGATAGAAATTGAGTGGACTTTGACTAGATTTATCTTTCCCCACCTCACTCTCTCTCCTCCCTCACCCAATCCCCACAAATTTCTGGCCGAACCTGCACAAAATACAGCCCCTCTTGATTCTTCTCCACTTCATTGCAAAACCCACAAAATTCCACCAAAAATCCAAGTCAAAAATCCCACAAAAACAAAATCCAATCTCTACCCATTATTTCTTTGCCCAAGCTAGCATGGATCTTGGAGGAAATTTGGCATTTTAGAGGCCATGATCTTCATGTTGATCTCTTGATCATGAGGTATAAAAATTCTTCCATATTTGTTAATTGTTAGTTGTATGTTTAAAGCAAACTTGTTTAGGTGTTTAAAAAAATATAAATAAAGGGGTTTTGAATTCAAGTTTAGAAATTCAAGTGAATGGTTTTGGATTATAGTTAGAGTTTTGTTATATGATTATGGTTGCAAGTGGGATTCTTCTTTTGTGGAATGTGAAACATAATTAAATTGTTAGTTGTAAATTGTTAAGTTGAAATTGTAATATTTAAGCTATTTTACTTACTAGATTTTTGGAAAATTATTGAATGTCTTAGATTAAAATATAATTATGATTTCATGTCATTATTAGTATTATAATAAGTGGTTTAATGCCTTTGGACCATGCAAAACCAAGCTTATTTGTAAAATTATGAATTTTACTTTAAAAATTGTTAAAATTGGTTATTTTTGCAAACTTGAATTTTGGGTTAATGATAATTAATGAGATTAAAAGTATGGAAATGGTTTATATGACCTGGTTATGATACTTAGTGAATATTATGGCTATTAGTTGGGTAAAATCATCAAGTTTCGAATTAAAACGGTAATTAAGTGCTCTCTAGGTTTTGTGAAATAAATCGATTTGAGCAAATTTAAGATTTTTATGAATTGCACCATATTTTCAATTAAATTCTAGTGCGTTATGAACGCGTGATTGGTATGTTGGGTTTTTCTCGATTGATTGACGTTTGTACATCGACATCGAGGATTGGTTTGGCTATTTTGGCATGCGTAGGCGATAGGTTTTGACCTATGCGTGATACGCGTGCCGATTTGATTTTCGTGTGCCGTTTCAATTTCGAATTTGGTTTTAATGCGATACGATGCGTTATGATATGTAGGTACCCCATGTGGACTTCGAGACGACAAGCAAGCACGTGGCGACGTCGGCACCGGCTAGTGAGGACCAGGTGAGTAGATTTATATCTACGGGGAGAAGTCGGGTGGATGGCGTATAGCACCCCCGCAGTTCGTGGTGATGTATACGAATACGTATACACACATATATATATTGTTTATATATTGTTTGAGTATATTGATGATAATATGGATATTTGGTGTTCTTGGATGATTTAGTGTCGCGAAACCCTAGAGTAGTGGTCGCACTACACATGCACACACCAACCCATACTTGCATACTTTCTTCTTTCATTTGTGCTTATACGGGAATATATAGTTATGTGTTCACATGGGTATGGGACTATGTGTTCACATACGGATTTGAGGATGATACTTGGGTTTGAGATGAGTCGATGAGATTTGTATTGAGGTTGTGAATTCGGTGATATGGCAGGATTCGTATTTGAGATACGACATGACGTTGTAGCGGGTCCTTGACACGTCCATGCATACTTAGGCGGTATCAATATTGTACTAGACGTAGATCAGTACCCCGATCATGATATTTGATAAAGAGGATACCAGGTGAATAGTATGATGAATGTGATATTAACCCGTACCCAGATTTGGGGATGCCGTACGACGGATTTACGTACGAGCTATATTTTGATGATTGATCCGCACTCTTGACTTGGGATGTCTGATTATAGATATGGTATCGGAGATGATATTATTGAGGCGGGATCACCGACTAATATATATACAGGTATGTATATGTATCGACTCAGATGTTAGGCAGTTTCCTTACCGGTAGTTCATCTTGTTAGTTCAGCCGTATAGTTTAGTGTAGTTGTTAGATTAGATTAGACTCCTATCTATTTCAAAACTAACGAATCGTGGGTATTTTAAAAGACAGGTCAAGGGATTCTACGGATATTTCAAAAGACGTATTTTTTCTTAAAAACACCGTAGCCCTTATTTTCAAAACACCGTGATTCGTGTTATTTCAAAAGGCACTATTATAGGACTTATATTAGGGTAATGCAGTTTAGTTATCGTTGTGTCTAGTATTCAGCTCCCGCATATTATTGCTGTTGCTCCGCATCGCATACTTATTGTAATTCATATTTCATTATTGATATCATGCTGTTAGGCCACCATCACCATTACCGATGATGCGTATGTACCACGTACACTTACTTGCCGGCTCACACACATCTTCATCGGTAATTGCCATGTCACGTACACTTAGAAAATACTATTACATTGACATAGCCTGTTAGCTAATAGTTTAGACATGATATTAGTGTACTTGCCTTATATGCTAGTTTAGACATTGTAGTTATTACCTGCTACTTCATGCATACTGTTATTCATTGTTATGCCGCATTCATGGATTCTCATGCATATATTCACTATTTTACGTGCTATTGAGGTTTTGGATTCGGATTTCCATGAGATTTTCTGGATTTGGGGGAAAACCGCAAAACTTATACAAACTTCTTCTTTCTCTTTTTAAATGAAAAGCGCGGTTTTCCCATGATGTATGAGTCGTCCACCATGAGTTTGCTGATGGATTTCGAGACCCGATTCGAGGAGACGGATGAACCGTTTCGGGTACATGGTGGACCCGGTAAGGTACCCCGGGGCAAGAAGCACGTGATGATGACGATGTGAGCCTAGCAGGGGAGCACTACCTACCGGTGATTTTACCCGACGCGTCGGATATCCGGAGGATACCGTCGTAGTCTTGAGGTTGATGGTAGGGGCCGGTCTGGACTGACGGCGCCCTAGATAGTGAGATTGACATATAGAGATTTTGAGATATTGAGGTACAGAGATTGCGACACAGAGATATCGAGAGATTTGGATACTTGTTTTGTGTCGATGCTAGGCACTGTTTATGCTGATTTCATTTATGATACCTCGTTTTTAAAAAGATATAGAAATCTCACTAATTTATGACAGCAGTTTTCATCAGTACATGCATTCTGTTTCATGCATTCATACATCATGCATATGATATATTGCCACCTGATGCACTGATACAGGCACATAGACTTGCACTTGGGTTAGATATTTACATTAGCCATGGTTAGAGATTGCTGGTTATATACTTGAGGATTATATATATTGATCGTATGACCTAGGATTGCGTCATACATGCGATTTTCTGTTCGTAGATCTTTTTCTACTCACGAGTTGGCAACTCACCCCCGTTGTGCCCCAGTTTCTTGCAGGTGTTGCCGTACGGATTCATTACGGCTTTGCGGGCACGGTACCTTTCAGGTGACTTGCTAGTAGGTGGGTTTATTGTATCTTACCCATCGTTATACCTTGTATATTATATTTCAGTTGTATCTAGAATTTCCATCAACCAAACTTGTACTTATTTGAGATAGAGACCAGTGATGTATATTCTTTCGACCTTAGAGCCGCGTGTTATATTTCCATGGGTTCTTCCTGGTTGAGTTTTATTTCTGTTGTGATCCTCGCCTTTAGGCGTTGTATATTATGTGCATACAGGTTGATTTGATTTGGTTCTTCCTATTCTCTACTAGTTTTCTTGGTTTGGATTTCTGGGTTTCAGCTTACTTAGAATACGTACGCCTCGAGACGTTCGTAGTCTAAGTGCCGGTCATGTTCCGTACTTTCGGGTCGTAACAACATCATTCTACACAAGTCTTGCCCACTTGTTTAGAGTGTTAGCTTCGATTTTCATTCTTGATCTTGCGAAGTCGCTAGCTTGGACAAAGCGGACTCCAGGTGGATCATCGGTGACCTAGAGGAGTTCAAGCGGACCTTTTACAAACCCCAAGTAGCCGAGGAGTCTAGCGTAGGGAGCTACAAAGGTTGTACTCTCAAAACCCTAGCTTTTCTTTCATGAGATGATGTGTGAAAAATTTGAAACCCTAATTTTTCTAGGAACGATTCGATGTTTGTTAACTTAGCACTCTAAAGATTCCATATTTGGTACATGTGATGCTTCCAAACCCTTCATGAGGTGCTAGGCTAACCCAACACCGGTATCAGAGCCGACCTAGAACATTAGGCAACAATTTTATGAAGTAAAAAATCCGATCGAACCAAAATACGACATTACGGGACCTTCTTTGGACAATTTTTGAAAACTGGACATTTTCAGAATTAAAAATACTTAAAAAATACAGCAGGAAAATAAAAGAAGGACTGTAAAATTTGAAGCCATGAACAGTTTAAACCGCCGCGGAACCGCGGCCAATCCTTGCTTGGGCCGCAGATCCGCGGCCGTAAAGAGGATTCATGACTTGTTATTTGAAAAGTAATTACTAAAACTGCTTGTATAATGTTTTAGGTATGTTTAATCTGATTCTTGTTCTGTAAATTCTGGAGATGGTTTTGGACTCGTCGATTCGATCGGAATTTTCATTTCGTGACTTTTCCGGATAAATTAGAATGTATTGAAGTGTTTGAACGAGTATAATTTGCTCACTTTTCACGGGGTTTAAAATCTTTCGGAAATACGTGCAAGTTTGTTTGTGGTGGACCCTCTAGAAGACAACAAACCTTAACTCGATTATGTGACCGTCTTGAACTGCCTTTTGAACCTTAGGGTTTGGGGCAGTACGGTGTGCCACATGTGAGGCGTTGGCTTGACCCTTCTACGGCTGGACCGCTACCACTGTGTCACACTCCGTGTTTTTGAACTCCGCTCAAGTGTTGAGCTTTAGCGAATCTTGGGTATTTGATCGTTCGTTCGAAAACTTTAATACCGTCTATTTATCTGGAATGTGATGCAATATGTGGAATTCATATAGTTGGACATGAACGAAGTATGTGATATTTCGCATTTACGATGTCTAAAGAGAATGTGGATTCCAAATATTGCAGTTTTACACTTTCATTTCTGTGACCGTAAGTGTAGTATGTCGATATCGCCGGTTTCGTTGCTATACATCAACGACAATTGGGGTACGCATACTTACTTACGTTGATGATATATGATATTATGTGTTTCTTGTTGGAGATAGTGCCCTCAGAGTCAATTATTAGGTCACAGGTACGTGATTGCAATGATTGATGGAGGACCTATCCCGGTAGGACAGTCTTACTCGAGATGATAGTATGCTATCTGGTTTACCTTTATCATCGTGTACTGCTTTAGGTGACCTGACTAGTCGCTATTACACGTTGATAGAGGCCCTAGGATTCTTGCTTGACCACCAGCAGTATGAGGGCGATCATATAAGTGGGAGCTAGGGTCTATAAGCATATCCTTAAATGGTCCCTAGTCGTGTGAGTTTCGAGACAGGGCATCGATACTCCAGAGTAGACTAGTGTATACAGTCGAGACCCCGACGAGGGGCGGTGGCCGGTCTCACAAGCCACTGGTGTCAGTTGGATCACCTAAGATGTATACAAGTGCTAATTGGGTTATGAGTACACCGGACAGGACTCGCCGGGAACATGCTAGTTGGTCATCTACCAGACGTCAGATGGCAGTTCCCTGGTGACATGTGTACAGGTTAGTTCATCGACCTGGGGATCGTCATTTGTCTCGTGTGAGTTCCCACTGTACTTTGATTACTACCCTACCACGGCTCAAAGGAGTCGCGCAAACAGGTTTTAGTTGGGTACAGTCCCGAGCCACATGGAGGCAGTGAGCGTATCTTCAGGGGTTCGTCTCTCCCGGTATTGGGGGTGAGGTCGCGCTGTGTCTAGGAGAGCCATTACACGAAGCCCTCGGCCGAGGCAAGGAGATTTACTGGTAGGTATTCCAGTAGTATCTCAGGGTGTTCTGGGCTACACTCCGACACGACTTGTACCGCTTTTGGGGGTCTGACTTTTACCAACCCCCTAGGCCCGCCATGCGATACTCATAGACGAACGGACCGGACTGTACGGATATTGTCACTGACAGGCTCAGTAGGGTTGTCAGGCTGAGTTCGCTCACAGACGTCCCTTTTAGTCAATACCTGGTAGCCCGTTACGTATTGGCATATACCTCTGACGTGCTAGTGGTTAAATCCACAACAAAGGCGTTGACGAGTCTTTAGAGTCCCCCATATTCAGTTACTCAGCTTTCGGGCGAAAAGTTGTAGAGGCCGTATGGAGATATGGCAAGGTCCGATCAGATACGTGCGGTATTGCACGGATCAGGATCGGACAGTTTGTACTATAGGCCGTATGGATATATGGCAGGGTTCGATTAGATACGTGCGGTATTGCACGGATCAGGATCGAACAGATATTACTAGCCGGCTTTGGTTTAAGCCGGATCCTAGTATAGTACAGTGTAGATTTTGTCTCATTTGAATTTGTATTTCGGTCGGAATACAAATGCGGGTGTGTATGCACAGTATCGGGGTTTCCTGTAATTTATTACGGGACCAGTTTTTTGGAGTTGCCAGTTTGTTTTCCGTTTCGGCCGATTTCCTTTGTATCGTTCATTGGCCGAAGTTTGGTGGAGGAGGGCTTATTTGCATTGTTGCAAATAGGCATTTGTGGAGGGTGTTCTTTGCATATTTTTGTATCATGATGGTTTCATGATGGAGCCCATCCTTTGACTCTTTCTTTTCCATCATGGCTTGACTTTGTTAACAATCATGGTTGTTGATGATTGTTGGTTGAGTGTTGGGATTGTTGTGATGATGGATGATCATTGGTGTTTGAGTGTTGGACTTTCCTTGCTATCATTTCTTTTCATATGATAACCATTCTTCTCTCTCTCACGGATATGGTTGACCCTCTCTCTCCCCACTCCCTTGTATGGGCCGGCCATTCCCTTAGGGGAGATGGGGGATTCATTTTTAGGGGTGGCAATTTTTGGTTCTCTTCATGCTCCAAAAATCCCCAAGTTCTTTTTCCTCCACCACAAAGGCATCTCCATGAACCCCATATGAGACTTCTACACTACACATTCTACATCGAATCTTGGGCACGTCGACTAGCCAGCTTCGTGCCCGAGTTGCCTCGGCATTGAGGTGGGAGCCCGTAAAAGACGTAAGCAATGTGGTGCACTTCCGGCGACGAGGTGGAGACCGGAGTTTCCGCAGGAGATCGGGACAACTACGAGAAGACCGGAGGACTTGGATCAGTCGGTATATCTCTCTTCCCCATCTTGTAGTTAGCTAGGACTAGTTAGTGGTTCGATCCGGGTATTAGTGCGCGGCGGTTTGCCAGTTCAAGTAAAATTTAAGTTTATCACCGCTTCCGCATTTGGCCGTCGGATTGACGGTCGGGGCGCCGCCGTGCACTTACAGTGGTATCAGAGCCTCGCCATTAACTTAGTCTAGCTTGCCTTAATGTGTTTTGCATTTCCGATCGACCAAAACTCCAAAATCCGCATTTTTGCTTGCATCAGTTTTCTGTTGAAATTTTTTGGTGTCGAAATTTTTTTCAGGTTACAGAATATTGATGTACTGGAAAATCTAAGAGCTCTGTAAAAATTCGATGAAGTGACTCCACAGTGGGAGCGCGGAACCGCCGCAAACACCCCCTTCTCGCCGCGGTTCCGCCGCACACTGTGGGGATCCCTGCACCAAATTTCTACAGTATCTTTCTGGGGTTAAAATTGGGGTTTTGGAATATTAAACTTGGGCCCAGAATTTCTGTGAGTGCTACAATATTTCTTGGGGGCCCACTTGTTAATTTTTGATCGATCGGATATTTTAAACACATTATTTCACAGTATTTACATTATATCTGCGACCGTGAATGTCACTTGATCGGTAAATCCTGTCTAACTGCTATAGCCCGGTTAGTCGGATTTGCGAACGTGACTTTCACGTTGATGTTCTATTTTTGCTGTGTTGTTGCGGATTGGACGTGGGGGATAGCCTAGATGCAGTGCTAGTACAGTTGTGGTTGTATTATGTACATTTGATATTGCGGGGCGAGCGTCCGACATGTGGACTGCCGTCACTGCCTGTTTGTATTATTATTTTGGGGCACGACCAGGTTGCGGTCGATGCACCCGTTGTATGTATATTTTACTTTCTGTACTAGGTTTACCCCGCGGCGGGGTGCACGGATAGTTGTTCATCACAGAATATTGCATTTTATACCGCCCATTCTTACGCTCGTGTGTTTATAGGTAGGTACTTTTAATCCGTGTTTGTTACATGTTTGCAGAATACAGGTTTCCAGTACAAATATTGCAAATCAGGATAAAATCTCCACAGTTACGCTAAATGCAGAACATCTGTTGACAACAGATAAAAGCCGGGTTCCGGTCATCCATATCCGTCCAGTGCTGCATACCGGTCCCAGGGATAAGACATATGACAGTGGTCATTCGTGTCTCGGACATGCACAAAGCACGAGAGGGGCTGCACAATAATCAATGGGTGCGCGGAGCTCGAGAGAGATAAAGTCAAAAGTAAAGAGAAGTGTGCAATCTTGGACTTGGAAATCTGTTGATATCGTAGAAGACTTTTGTGGATTCTGAAGATGCCAAACACCAGGAAACAGGGACCCAGAGCATGCCACAAAAGACCATCACCCAATCCCACTGTACGGCCGCGCATGCGCGGCCAAAGCAGGGGTTTGGCCGCGCATGCGCCGCAGTATGGGGCCCACTCTCTGCCGAACTTCAGGGGTGTTTTGGTACTTTCATTTGTGGACTTCTGGATGCCCTAGAATCCCATTTCCCTGCCTATAAATACAGCAGACCTAAGCTTAACCAAGGGGAGCAATTTTTGAGTTTTGTTTTAGCCTCATTTTTGTTAGTTTCTTTCTTCTTCTTCTTCATTTCTCCATGACATTGTAGTGAGAGCTTTTGAGTGGAAGATTAATGAAGATGAGGGGTTTTTATATTTCTTGTTAGTTTGCTCCCCCTTGAGATCTCTGCTTTCTCTTGCTCATTCAATCTCTTCATTGAGGTTGAATGGTTAAGTGTTAGTTATTGATCTCAAGGGTCGTATTTTCTCACGGGACTAGTTCTTCACTTCACATGCGCTCTCTCCCCTTCCCTTGATCTTGCAAGTTCTTCATTGAGCTTGCAAGTTTAAGGGTTGGCTATTGAGCACATGCTTGGCTTGGGTTCTACTTCCGTGTTCTTTTCTTGTTCTTTTTATTACCCGCTTTTTATTACTTGCAATTTATTTCATGCAATTTTATTCATGCACTTTAATTACTTGTATCTTTTCTTTTCTTTATTCTTATCTTTTTGTTCTCTTTTGTTTATTTTGTGAATGTTGTAATTATTGTTGTTGTTAAGAATTAATACGGTATTGTAAGTTAACGTTTCTTTGCCAATTCCTTTTCCCGTTATTTTCCATTTGAACTTCGCCCAAACCATACGCAAGCGCTCCGTTAGGCACCGTACCCTGACAAGGTAACGGTGATTCCTAACCGCGACCGGTTGCGTTCGGTTTGGCCAGAGGCGAAAGCAAGAGACAAGAACGGAAGGACAAGGGTAAATAAGCCGGATTCCACGAATACCGCGCTTAAATCCCCTAATCCACGTTGTTGCCGATTGCTTAGCTTCAATTGGTCAAGACTCGGCTCAAAGGTTTTGAGTACGGATTTCTTAGCTTACCATCTCGCATTTTCTTAACAACTTTATACTTGCAGATAAACACATAGGTTAGACAAAACAAACATACAAGATTCTTTATTGACTCGTCTAAGACAAGAAGGTAAGATAACACCATCTCCCTGTGGACCGACCCGTGCTCACCGGCTAGCTGCATAGCGACACCGTCCTGATCGCGGTTACACTTTAATTCTTTGAACATCCGACACGCCAAAAGCGTGCGATCAAATGGCGCCATTGCCGGGGAGACGGTAGAGCATTCTCTTTCTTGTTATTCGGGTTAATATTCTTTTTGTATATATAAAAAAAAAATATTCTTTTTGTTTTTTTTGGACAATATTTTTTGTGGGCAAGTGTGCAGATTTTTGCAGATTTGCAAACTGCGATTGTGGGAGCAAAGTGTACATTCAAAGTTAAGGTGATTACGGAGTACAGTGCCAAAGATCCGGGTAGTTTGACCCGCGCAAGCGAACCTTTCAAGCTTACCGGACTCGATTCAACGGGGGTTTCTTAACCCAAAACTTAAACGGTACGTACTTTACTAACACCTTCTTCTCAAATCCGACGCTTCCAATATACTATTCTTTTGCAGGATTCTTTGCAAGTTCGCTAGCAAACGCCAAAATTGACTAACCCGTATTTGTTGCAGCGCCGCGCTTAAAATAAAAAATGATTGTTTGATTCTTTATAAGAATTTTTTTGAATTGCGCATTGCATACTTTAATACGGACTTAAGGGCAAGCGAACCCCACAACATACGGTAAAAGATTTCATCACCTTTTCCGTGGCCCACAAATCACGAACTTGAGCATAACGTTTACCCACACAAATTTTAAAAGAAATTAGACTTTAAGCCTTAAGGACTTCGCGCTCACTAGGAGAAGTTAACTGTGTTTAGAACCTTGCTTAAAGGTATATTGTTTACGGGGTGTCTAGGAAAGTGTTAACGGTGAAACCGCCAAAAGAGAAAGGGTTATTTAATTAAGGAACTTCGCGAAAGCATTGGAAAACCTCCCCTTATCTCTGCACTTACCTGGCCTCGTGATCAGTGTATCTTGAGCCTGTTTCTCGACACAGTTTTACTTCGACAATCAAGTTCTGGAGCAGGTCTAGTTGACCTAGGTTAACCCTAGAACGATTAGGTGTGTGGTATTTTTTGTGTCGTGATTATTTTTTGTCCATATTCTTTTTGTGTATACTTCATTCTTTTGTTAATAAAAAAAAATCACATCCTTTTCCCCTCCCTTTTCTGTACCTTTTTCTCTCTCTCTTCATATCATGGGTACCCCACCTCGCAAAACTCTTGCCGAACTTTGGTACCCACAACCAGACATTACCTCATACGGTTCTTGCTTTGGTCGAACTTCGAACGACCCATCCATGCCAAAAATTTCATTGAAAGATCGGATAGACGCGTCTAGGACGAACAACTGGACCCCGCAATCCACTTCGTATCAACCGTTTCAAACATTCACCCTTTCTTGCGTTGATACACCTTTCGAAAATCCAGTTGTAACCCCAAGACCAATGTCTCTTGCTGAACATATTGAACAATCTCGTAGCCGATCTTTCACTCCTTTCACCACTTCAAATTCTTGGGATCAACAATTCCATTCACCTTCTTATCCCTATGTTGATCCCACTCCTGTCCAGCCATTCAACTCCTACCAATCCTACCCTAATTTTGCACCTTCCCTAGACATTGCATCAGAACAGCCTTTTGGGAGTTTTCAGTATCCAAACAACTTTGAATCTTTTACTGAAACCCCTTCACAACCAATGTCTAGTTTAGAACAGTCCTTGGAAGACTTTAGGGTAGCGTCAAGCCAACAGATGATGGATTTGAATGCGTCCATGGCCGCCCTCATGCAACCTAGTGACCCGGTAGCTAGTTTTCAACTAGCTCCAAATTTTTCAATGTATGATGCGGTGGCAGGACAGGCTGTGAATTTGAGTGGAGAGAGTAAGATATACCCCCTTCTAAATCAAACCTACCCATCCCAAATTGAATCCGACAACTCCTGTTTTGAAAGTCTATCGAGTATCCCAAATGAATTATCAAATGAAGATAGAATGTTTAATGAGTTGTGCGACTTTGTAGTGTTTGATTTACCCGATTGTGAAGGGTCCCTTTTGAGTGAAACCATACCCAATCCTCTTGACCTCTACACCTCCACTCTAGAACCTGAATTGATTGATATCATGCTTTTGTTGAGGTGTCGGAGAATTTTGATTTTCACTTGATTGAGGATATCGACGCTGGGAATATTTTGGATGATGAAACCGTAGATTTGGCTGAGTTTATCTCTTCAAGTCATCATCCCGAGTCGTTAAATGTTTTTCCCGAACTTCATATGCGTCTGGATTTTGAAGAAATGTGCATGGATGTGCTAAATTTTGAGGAGAATTTTGAGGATAGTTTTGAGGATGAACCAGTTTTAATTGATGAGTCGGATTTTCCAATTCATCCTGTCCCTTCCACTGACTGTGTACACCCTCCTGAACCTTTAACCGATAACCTTCCTCAACCACTTCCCTCCATCCGTTCCATCGTTCCGACCTTGCAAGAACCCGTCTCGCTCTCATTTCATATGTATGGTTTACCAGGTTCGGCGTACCCATGGTTTCTTACGAATCTTGAGGGATTTGACCCCATTTCTCGACGGGTAAATATATTAGCACAATCAATTTTCACAAATCGGTCATCACAAATTGTGCTAATCTATTTACTCCATTTGCACCCTCAAGTTCGTACTCCACTTCTTTTTCCCTTCCGCCTTTCTTCTTCTTCTCATCTACCGAGACCGCATTCCACTTCTCTCCACAAGCGGTCTCGCGTAGTCTCCTTTTCTTACCTCTCCGTCTTCTTTGACCAACCACTGTTTTTTCACGATAAAATCTTTGAATGGTTGGTACTAACTTTTGGCCTGTGTAAGGCCTTGTATAGATGGATACTGTTCTTTCCCCCCTAATCCTGAATTTCAACGCTTAACAGTGGAAACACTGTTTTACTTAAGTTGGGGGGGGACATTTTTTTGTATATATTTTTTGTTTTCCTTTTTGTATATAATTTGTTTTTAGGGAGCGCCGGCAATTTTGACCCTCTTGGTATAGCCTGACATTGAGGGCACTGTCAAGTTTAAGTTTGGGGGTGTGCTCGGTAAGCTTTCTTCCTTCGCATCATTTGTATATTTTGCATTTGCATACCTTATTAAAAACCCATAAAAATCAAAAAATTTCTAAAAATATAAAAACTTTTTGTCAAGTTAGCTTGTGGAAGAACTCTGATTCAACATTCGACGGTTTTTGTTTGAAAAGATAGGAATAACTAAATCCTATGTTTGGATTTTGAAATCCTAAAAGATAACTCTCCTTTGAAGTTAACTATAGCTGATATACGTCTTTACATTACACTACACGTGTTGTGAGTCTTGGAAATTAGATGACAAGTCTTTTATGTTTAAAAACTTTTAAATAAGATAAATGATTTTCTGAGGATCAAATAGGTTTGTTCTGAAATAAGTAATATATCAAGAATAGTTTATGAAGTAAGTGAATATGAAGGAATGTTATTGATGCCTTAATTGGAACTAAGTCTGAAAAATAACCCATCTGAAACTTGATTGGAATGATTACACACCGAACCCACTAAACACGTCTTTTATCCAAAAAATAATTGAACTACCGGTTATATCTCCGTTCGTATTGAATCATCATGTTTTTCACGCAAAACTGTCTTTTGTTTTTGGACCTAGGTAACTTGAGTAATTAAGTCCGCTGGGGTGTTTCTACACCTAATGCCCTAAAACCAACTGGTTTGGGTGCATTGGCCCAAAGCTCGCTAAGAAGCCTAGAAAGTCCAGTTTTAAAACAAAGTCAAGCAAGTGTTCTCTCCGAGTTAAAATTCCTAACGGTTCTTTGTGTGAGAATAATCTTGATAAAAGACAGGCTTTTAAAAAATTTCTTAACGGAGATATGAAGGTCTTACTCTTTGATAAAGACTATTGCACATTCACAGAGGTGTGTATGAAATGAAAACAAGAATAAGGTGGAGTGAAAAATACGACTTAGTTTCCTGTTAAGGAAGATAGAAATTCTGAAGTTGAAACCTTACTGGAAAACGAAACTTGAAAAATGCTTAACTCTCTATAAAACTTATGTGATCCTTTTAAAATTGTTATCTGGGCTTTATTGTGTGACATAATGACTTTATTCTACCTTTCGGGAACTTAACGACACTATTTTGCACTGCAGGTAAAGACATATAAAAAATCTGTAGTTAAATAAGAAGAGAGATGTGAAAAATAAAGGTTCGATAGTCTAAACTTAGGATTATAGAATTGTTATTTTCTAAAACAAAACTTTAGGACTTGAATCTTAGTTATTGTACAAAACTAGCTTGACCGGATTTTGTGGGTAGTATCCGCTGAAAACCCTCAGGAGACAACACTCCTCCTACTAGGGACACCTAGAGGTTTAACGGCTTGTTGCACGCGCTCAGTGCAATCACGTTCCCTGCGAAAGTGCGGTTATCATTTTATTTTTGTGAATAATTGGTTTTGCTCGGGACGAGCAAAAGTTAAGTTTGGGGGTATTTGTTCATCACAGAATATTGCATTTTATACCGCCCATTCTTACGCTCGTGTGTTTATAGGTAGGTACTTTTAATCCGTGTTTGTTACATGTTTGCAGAATACAGGTTTCCAGTACAAATATTGCAAATCAGGATAAAATCTCCACAGTTACGCTAAATGCAGAACATCTGTTGACAACAGATAAAAGCCGGGTTCCGGTCATCCATATCCGTCCAGTGCTGCATACCGGTCCCAGGGACAAGACATATGACAGTGGTCATTCGTGTCTCGGACATGCACAAAGCACGAGAGGGGCTGCACAAGAATCAATGGGTGCGCGGAGCTCGAGAGAGATAAAGTCAAAAGTAAAGTGAAGTGTGCAATCTTGGACTTGGAAATCTGCTGATATCGTAGAAGACTTTTGTGGATTCTGAAGATGCCAAACACCAGGAAACAGGGACCCAGAGCATGCCACAAAAGACCAGCACCCAATCCCACTGTACGGCCGCGCATGCGCGGCCAAAGCAGGGGTTTGGCCGCGCATGCGCCGCAGTATGGGGCCCACTCTCTGCCGAACTTCAGGGGTGTTTTGGTACTTTCATTTGTGGACTTCTGGATGCCCTAGAATCCCATTTCCCTGCCTATAAATACAGCAGACTTGAGCTTAACCAAGGGGAGCAATTTTTGAGTTTTGTTTTAGCCTCATTTTTGTTAGTTTCTTTCTTCTTCTTCTTCATTTCTCCATGACATTGTAGTGAGAGCTTTTGAGTGGAAGATTAATGAAGATGAGGGGTTTTTATATTTCTTGTTAGTTTGCTCCCCCTTGAGATCTCTGCTTTCTCTTGCTCATTCAATCTCTTCATTGAGGTTGAATGGTTAAGAGTTAGTTATTGATCTCAAGGGTCGTATTTTCTCACGGGACTAGTTCTTCACTTCACATGCGTTCTCTCCCCTTCCCTTGATCTTGCAAGTTCTTTATTGAGCTTGCAAGTTTAAGGGTTGGCTATTGAGCACATGCTTGGCTTGGGTTCTACTTCCGTGTTCTTTTCTTGTTCTTTTTATTACCCGCTTTTTATTACTTGCAATTTATTTCATGCAATTTTATTCATGCACTTTAATTACTTGTATCTTTTCTTTTCTTTATTCTTTTCTTTTTGTTCTCTTTTGTTTATTTTGTGAATGTTGTAATTATTGTTGTTGTTAAGAATTAATACGGTATTGTAAGTTAACGTTTCTTTGCCAATTCCTTTTCCCGTTATTTTCCATTTGAACTTCGCCCAAACCATACGCAAGCGCTCCGTTAGGCACCGTACCCTGACAAGGTAACGGTGATTCCTAACCGCGACCGGTTGCGTTCGGTTTGGCCGGAGGCGAAAGCAAGAGACAAGAACGGAAGGACAAGGGTAAATAAGCCGGATTCCACGAATACCGTGCTTAAATCCCCTAATCCACGTTGTTGCCGATTGCTTAGCTTCAATTGGTCAAGACTCGGCTCAAAGGTTTTGAGTACGGATTTCTTAGCTTACCATCTCGCATTTTCTTAACAACTTTATACTTGCAGATAAACACATAGGTTAGACAAAACAAACATACAAGATTCTTTATTGACTCGTCTAAGACAAGAAGGTAAGATAACACCATCTCCCTGTGGACCGACCCGTGCTCACCGGCTAGCTGCATAGCGACACCGTCCTGATCGCGGTTACACTTTAATTCTTTGAACATCCGACACGCCAAAAGCGTGCGATCAATAGCCGGGTTCCAGAGGGCAACGGGCCCGCATCTCATGGCATTGAGACGGAGGGGGCCTCACTCTAGGATTGGCGGGCTATTCGCCGCACTCGTAGGGGGTACAGGATGACCCAGGAGGGGTGCCCAAGTTACCGGATTCCGTGAAGTGCTGGGTGGTCCATTCACGGTACTGAAGGGGGCTGCCTCGCTTCAGGTTTTGGCGGGTGACTTGCCGCGCCCGTAGGGGTCTAGGATTTCATTGCACAGGCTATCCACACGACCAGGGGAACGTCGGGTTTCAGTAGTGGCTCTGTGAAACCCGGGGATCCCAGATATCTGTTTTGTTCTGTGATGCTGTACATTTCTGTGATGTTGCATTTTCTATCATGCCTTGAGCGAAATATAATATATTGGTATATATATTAGTAGATGTTGTATATGTTTTACATCCGCGCTAGTCCAGTCCCCGCTCTGTCGTTAGTTAGCTAACCTAACGGGTAATGACGGGACCCAGTGGCGAATGCGGATGGCATATACGTACGTCATATTATTTTCGTTCTTTGTGGTGTGATCAATTGATGGGACTGCATTGATTCGGATCAATGCAAGTTAAATACAAACCTAATCTGATGTTGTTTGAACACTTTTCAAAAAGCTGTTATTGCAAGGACGTTCTCTTTTGTTTTGCATTGTGGTATTCAGTTAGAATATCCTGCTCCTCACTCGACGAGGCAAGGGCCGAGATCCCTTCACCGGGAGTGAACCCTTGGACAAAAGTTTGCGTCAGGGCAATGACTTCACTATAGCCGATTACTTTTGCTTTGCACCGTGGTATTCAGTTGGAATATCCTGCACCCCATTCTACGGGGAAAGAGCCGAGATCCCTTTATCGGGAGCGACCTCTTTAGCAATCGTTTTCGTCACTATATTTTAAAAAGCTATCCGTTCCTTAAACGATATCAAGTTCTTTATGTTAAAGGTTTTCGCCAGAAACCATTCGTAGCCCTCCGTCGTTTCATATGGGTAGTCAATAGTATTCAAGCTGTGTTTGTTGGCCAAAGTCAAGGCACAGTGTTTGGTAGCTGTTGGTTATTCATATGCAGCATAGATAGATGCGTTGGTTTGGGACAGTCGTATAGCCTTGTTGGCCAAAGTCAAGGGCTTGTGCGGGTGGATTCAAATCAACCTGGAGAATGACGGGTAGAACTTGACATGTGACTTATGATTTGTTGGCCAAAGTCAAGGTCATAAGAGCATGGGGCAGAAATCACATCGGGAGTTTCTAAATAAACTGGAACTTGCCAGATATGCGCATACCTTCTGGAGTGTGATGACGTGAGCGGATTCCGTCACGTTATCATGCGATGATAGTTGGATCCCGATTCCCACTGATGAGTTAGTTTACTCCTCGGGTGTCCCCGACTAATTCTTCTTTCAGGTTTGGAGGAGAATTTGAGGTACAGTGGGAGGATTCCAGATTAGATAAATTGGTAACCATTCTGATCTAGGTTAGAGTGCACGCTGAGTATTTCTTTTCTCTCTCTCTTTGGTAGCGACCATTGACCCGACCCTAAGACTATGACTCAGTGACCAAGTTGACCGAACCTTCTTAAACACTGGCTTTTGGATTGTCAGAGTTGCAAACCTCATTGCCACTCCTACTTTTACCCTTTTCTCCAGGACACCCCGTATTACTACGAACGTCCACTTCCATTGGACAAAACCATCGTATGGTTAGATACGAACTCGAAAGAATTTATTCGAGGATGGTTTTAGGTTCTGGAGAAAACGGATAGGATTATTCAGTTGTCTTTTCCTTTTACCTTCTTTCAGGTTGCGAGTGCTCCTTGGTTTAGGAGATAGTACACCTATTACGCAAATTGGATAGTCTTCTTCCAAACCTTAGGCTGGTGCCGAACGGTAGGGAATGAAGAAAACCAATTAGCCTAACGATGGTGTACAGAAGGTATTGAGTTAAGACAAAACAAGGGATTAGTAAGAGGGCAAAGTAAATTACGACTGCTATTCACGACCAAACCAAGTATTCCTTCGCCAATCCTAAATCACCTTTGTATTTCTCCAGGACACTCCGTATCACTACGAAGATCCACAGTTTATTGGATACTCCATCGTATGGTTATATACGAACTCGAAAGGAACTTGTTCCAGTTCGGGGATGGATCCTGGTTCAGGAGAAATAAGAATAAGATTTATTCAGGTGTCTTTTATCTTCACCTTCTCTCGCATTGCGAGTGCTCCTAGGATTAGGACAGTACACCCATTATGCTTATTGGATAGTCTTCTTCCAAACCATAGGCTGGTGCCGAACGGTAGGGAAGGAAGAAAACCATTTGGCCTAAAAGGGTGTGCAGAAGGTAAAGACTAAAGACATATGAAGGGATTTGGAGAGGTGGCAAAGAATTACACGGTTACAGTTGTGAATCTGGATAATGGAAGAGGCATTACTAGGAATACCAGGATACCCCATCGAAACGTTTCAATGTTTCAGTTTCACTGTGTACTGTTAAAAGAAAACTGATTTCCCGATTAGATACTTACTCCAGGGTATGTATTTACCAGGTTTGATTCTCACATCTGTATGGTTTTACAGATGATGAGTGGGAGTAAGTTATTGGGAATTGGGTGATCATCCTCATTATATTGGGATTCGTTGTAATCGGTGATATTTGAGGAAGTCACCTGGGTTGTTTGCCGGACGGCAAATATTTGGTTTTGAATATCCGCTTTTATGCACCAATTTCAAATTGATATATCTGTACGTCTATTTTCATAGAGTGAGATATACCTTTCTGAAATTATGTCTATGACATTTACGTATATCAGTGGATGGTTAGGTAAGGAGCATTGAACAGCGGTGTAATTCTTCTTAACCATAAGTACAGTTTTCAACCTACGACACACAGTGAATGAGTTATCAGACTCAAGGGTCTTATACAGAGTATTGTATGTTGTCCAGGGTCCATCAGGACAGAGGGGTTGGTCCTCGTACTATATTCGGTTTACTTATGACTTCTCTAGTTTTTAGACAGGTGTTTCGCGGAAATACAGGGTCTGAATGTTGAGAAGTTATAGGTATTTGAATAAAGTAGAGAACCAGGTATTGCAAGTATCGGGATTCTTCAAAGTGATCGAAGATGTAGGTACTTGTGTATGGTATTCAGTTGATTAAGAGATCTTGCTTCTCTTTCGGGTTACTCATGATTGGAAGCATTCCTAAGTTGAGTAACGCTGATCGGCCTTCTTCCATTTAGTTGACATGCACTGGAGACAGCTGCATGATTTGAATCTGGTTCAATTAAATCAGTGCCTCTGTTTCTATATTGGATATAGAACAGTTCATATCTTAACGATGTTAAGGTACGGGGAGTTGTCCGGCTTATGATTAAAACCAGACACAGGACAACTCAAGGCACGTTTCTGTAATGGCTGTTTGTGGGTTGACCCAGGCTATGACGAGGGTTGACTTTCTACCATCTGGATGAACAATAGCAATATTGTTCTAGACTCGCCACAGTTTTATTAAAAATGGATTTTTTCAGAAAAACAGTAGTGGGAGTATGGTAGAACTGGAAGTGATTCCAGAACCGCAAACGATTACTGAAGATTTAATAAGGAACCTAAAGATTCAATCTGGATTGACATTCCATTGGCCACTCCGCAGATACGGTGGGTAACTTCAGGCACCCGAGAGGTACTACGGTAGCCTCAAGGACGGTGACAGGGAAGTTCTTGTTTACCCACAATTACCATTGCTGTTGTTCCAGGCTGCGAGACCCGACGGGAGGATGAGTATAGCGTCGTTCTAAACTAGTTTTAGAAGTGGACGTCTATATGACTCTGCCAGAGGGTTGTCGTAGTTAGTGGGAGCAGCGGAAGCATTGGTGGACAGGAAGCTTATGTCTATTTATAGACTAAAGCAGATGTAGCGGAGATAGATCATCTATTTCTGACGTGACAGTCATAGGTTTGACTTCATCAGAATAGGGGATGGATCTGTTGAGAAGGTAGTAGGGTGTGATATCCTGGTATTTAGATGACATACACAGAGTAGGAAAGGAAACTCCTATACTACGATCGGTTATACTTTGGTCGTCACACAGTGTTTTCTCCAGAAAGGAAATGGATTTTATGTCAGATATTCTGGTTACTAGATCTATGGTTTTAGATCTAGATTTGGGTAGTCTCCCAATCTGGGTACTTGGACAGCATTCTAAAGGTATTTAGAATGGACGACACCACGCACGGTAGTGTTCCTGCAGAAGATGGAGTCACCCTCTCCAAAGATGTCTTACAGACTAAAAGGGAGAGGGATGTGCATGATTGGCAGATCACTTGCTTAGGCAATTGAGTCAATCATGAGATGTCAAGTACCACACCAGATGTTGCTCTTGCACTAGATGCAATAAGTTGACATTGATCCAATCCTGGAGAAACGGTCGGAAGCAGTTTTAGAACATAAGTGGATGTTCTAGGGATATGATAACGATAGCCTCATGCAGGAGACAGTTATCATTCCAGGCTTCCAAGGTGACATGGACGACAAGGAGGTTGTCAGAGTTATAGTTTTCCCTCCGACGAGGGGCAGTATTTTGGACAGGTGGTCCAAGGAAATACTGAGGGTGGCATGGCGCAGGATACTGATTAAGTTCAGTTGACGATACAGTCTAAGAAGTTTGGATTTGGAGTTCATTTATGAGCTAGGTCCCATCAGACATCCAGACACATTCTAAGACAGGTATTGCTCATTTCGGGAGATGGGTTTCTCCGCGAACTTGAGATATAGAGAGACATAGAAAGAGACTACAAAGCGAATCCACTCACTAAGGCTATTCCTCGAACGCAATAGTTTCGCAAACGAGCTTTGTAAGACTGACTAGTAGAGGAGTTGGGTGTTCGGTATCACACGGGCTGTGAGTATGCGACATCGCAATAATTAGCCTTGAGTGCAAGTGGGAGATTGTTGGAGATAGTGCCCTCAGAGTCAATTATTAGGTCACAGGTACGTGATTGCAATGATTGATGGAGGACCTATCCCGGTAGGACAGTCTTACTCGAGATGATAGTATGCTATCTGGTTTACCTTTATCATCGTGTACTGCTTTAGGTGACCTGACAAGTCGCTATTACACGTTGATAGAGCCCCTAGGATTCTTGCTTGACCACCAGCAGTATGAGGGCGATCATATAAGTGGGAGCTGGGGTCTATAAGCATATCCTTAAATGGTCCCTAGTCGTGTGAGTTTTGAGACAGGGCATCGATACTCCAGAGTAGACTAGTGTATACAGTCGAGACCCCGACGAGGGGCGATGGCCGGTCTCACAAGCCACTGGTGTCAGTTGGATCACCTAAGATGTATACAGGTGCTCAATGGGTTATGAGTACACCGGACAGGACTCGCCGAGAACATGCTAGTTGGTCATATACCAGACGTCAGATGGCAGTTCCCTGGTGACATGTGTACAGGTTAGTTCATCGACCTGGGGATCGTCATTTGTCTCGTGTGAGTTCCCACTGTACTTTGATTACTACCCTACCACGGCTCAAAGGAGTCGTGCAAACAGGTTTTAGTTGGGTACAGTCCCGAGCCACATGGAGGCAGTGAGCGTATCTTCAGGGGTTCGTCTCTCCCGGTATTGGGGGTAAGGTCGCGCTGTGTCTAGGAGAGCCATTACACGAAGCCCTCGGCCGAGGCAAGGAGATTTACTGGTAGGTATTCCAGTAGTATCTCAGGGTGTTCTGGGCTACACTCCGACACGACTTGTACCGCTTTTAGGGGTCTGACTTTTACCAACCCCCTAGGCCTGCCATGCGATACTCATAGACGAACGGACCAGACTGTACGGATATTGTCACTGACAGGCTCAGTAGGGTTGTCAGGCTGAGTTCGCTCACAGACGTCCCTTTTAGTCAATACCTGGTAGCCCGTTACGTATTGGCTTATACCTCTGACGTGCTAGTGGTTAAATCCACAACCAAGGCGTTGACGAGTCTTTAGAGTCCCCCACATTCAGTTACTCAGCTTTCGGGCGAAAAGTTGTAGAGGCCGTATGGAGATATGGCAAGGTCCGATCAGATACGTGCGGTATTGCACGGATCAGGATCGGACAGTTTGTACTATAGGCCGTATGGATATATGGCAGGGTTCGATCAGATACGTGCGGTATTGCACGGATCAGGATCGAACAGATATTACTAGCCGGCTTTGGTTTAAGCCGGATCCTAGTATAGTACAGTGTAGATTTTGTCTCATTTGCATTTGTATTTCGGTCGGAATACAAATGCGGGTGTGTATGCACAGTATTGGGGTTTCCTGTAATTTATTACGGGACCAGTTTTTTGGAGTTGCCAGTTTGCTTTCCGTTTCGGCCGATTTCCTTTGTATCGTTCATTGGCCGAAGTTTGGTGGAGGAGGGCTTCTTTGCATTGTTGCAAATAGGCATTTATGGAGGGTGTTCTTTGCATATTTTTGTATCATGATGGTTTCATGATGGAGCCCATCCTTTGACTCTTTCTTTTCCATCATGGCTTGACTTTGTTAACAATCATGGTTGTTGATGATTGTTGGTTGAGTGTTGGGATTGTTGTGATGATGGATGATCATTGGTGTTTGAGTGTTGGACTTTCCTTGCTATCATTTTTTTTCATATGATAACCATTCTTCTCTCTCTCACGGATATGGTTGACCCTCTCTCTCCCCACTCTCTTGTATGAGCCGGCCATTCCCTTAGGGGAGATGGGGGATTCATTTTTAGGGGTGGCAATTTTTGGTTCTCTTCATGCTCCAAAAATCCCCAAGTTCTTTTTCCTCCACCACAAAAGCATCTCTATGAACCCCATATGAGACTTCTACACTACACATTCTACATCGAATCTTGGGCACGTCGACTAGCCAGCTTCGTGCCCGAGTTGCCTCGGCATTGAGGTGGGAGCCCGTAAAAGACGTAGGCGATGTGGTGCACTTCCGGCGACGAGGTGGAGACCGGAGTTTCCGCAGGAGATCGGGACGACTACGAGAAGACCGGAGGACTTGGATCAGTCGGTATATCTCTCTTCCCCATCTTGTAGTTAGCTAGGACTAGTTAGTGGTTCGATCCGGGTATTAGTGCGCGGAGGTTTGCCAGTTCAAGTAAAATTTAAGTTTATCACCGCTTCCGCATTTGGCCGTCGGATTGACGGCCGGGGCGCCGCCGTGCACTTACATTGCTGAGAAATGATGTGCTGGATTGTCGCAATTGAATAGCCGGGGGGTTTTTATATGAGATGAGAGTTTTATATTTTCATTCATGTAAATTCAAATGTAATGTAATATTCTTTTATTTAGGGCACTTCCGGGTTGAGGTTGATGCCACCGGTGTTGTATATTATTTACTTTTCCGCATTAGGATGGGCCCAAGGAGGGGAGCACATGTGACCGGGTTCTGGGGTTCAGTAGGAGGCCATCTCGAGGAGTCGAGACCCGGGTCTCCTAAACTCCAGAATTGGTAGGGTCGCTTGCCGCTCTCGTGGGGGTCCAGTGTGTGGGCTTGGCTATTCATCGCGACTGTGGAATCCGTATTTTCTATCGTTGGCTAAATACTAAATACGGACGTCCTAGTATATCCCACATTATATCTATGTTTCTGCTGCGATATCTGTGATGTGATCATTTGATATGTTCTGATGGATACAGTATATAGTATATATGATATATTATATAGACGTTACTTATGTTTTACACCCGCGCTAGCCCTGCCCCGCTCTGTCGTTAGTTACCTAACCTAACGGTGCACGAGGGGACATCGAGGCGAATGCGGATGGCATAAGTGTACGTCGTATTTATCTGTGATGTTTAGGTGACTTAAATGATGGGACTTCATTAATGTGATTAATGAAAGAAAAGAAACCTAAAAGATGTTGTAGAATCAAATTTTCAAATAAAAGAGTACCTACAGTTTTGCTTTGCACAGCGGTATATATGATATACTCTGCACCTTATTCGATGGGGAAAGAGCCGAGATCCCTTCACCGGGAGTGACCTCTTTAGCAAAACTGGTAGATGCTACAACACTCGGTTTGACTTTTGACTGCTTTTGAAGTTTTGCTTTGCACAGTGATATATATGATATATCCCGCACCTTATTCGATGAGGAAAGAGCCGAGATCCCTTCACCGGGAGTGATCTCTTTAGAAAAACTAATAAAAGCCTCAAAATCACTCCATTTCAAAATTTCACTTGATTCTACAACGATATCAAGTTCATTACGCAATAGGTTTTCAGAAAAACCTGTCGTAGCCCTCCGTCATTTCAGATAAGTTGTATATAGTATTCGTGCTACATTTGTTGGCTTTCGTCAAGGTGTAGTGTGCGGTAGCTATATGCTGCTTATCTGCTGCATATGATGCGACTGGATTAAGGTAGTTGTACGGCTTTGTTGGCTTTCGTCAAGGGTCATGCGGGTGGTTTTAATTCAGTCAAGAAATGTACGGGTTGAACTTGACTGGCGCGCTATGGTTTGTTGGCTTTCGTCAAGGTCATAGCACGTTAGGGGCAAAATATTATCGGGAATTTCAAGTGTTGAAATTTGCAATGAGATTGCATACCTTCTATAAGATAGTTGGATCCCGATACCCACTGCGAGTAATTGTTACTCCTGGGAGAGTTTTACACAGGACAATTAGCCGATCAAGTAGGTGTCTAGAAAGGTGTCAACGGGGTTACGCCTCTGGGAAAACGAGGTTTACTTTAATTAGGTCCGTGCGAAAGCACGGGGAACCTCCCTCAAAGTACCGACACTGGCCTGGCTGAAAGATCGGCGAAGTTGTAGGTTGGAATTAATCCCGGCAAGTCTTTCCTTTTAGGATTTGAAGGAAGATTTGATAAAAACAGTAAGAGCCATCCTGATTAGATAAGATAATAACCAATCTGATCTTGCAAGAGCATACGCTAAAGTGTTTTCTTCTCTCTCTCTCCAGGTAGCGACCATGTCATGCCTTAATCAAGATAATAATATGGATGTATTGACCGAACTCACAAGTTATTCTGTGCTGGAGGACGTTGGTTCCGTTCTTTCTTATAAGAGTTATAGGACTGAACAGGACATAGGAGAATACCAGGATTCCCATGCCACCCGAATGAAGAAAGTACATGTTGATGCATTTTCTTCGGGTGTGTTCGTTACAGAGAACTGTTTCTCTATTTGCCCTACGTCCTGGGTATTAGATACCGGGTCAGGATCCCATATATGTAATCAGTTACATGGGCTTAAGAAAGGTAGAGAACTTGGAGAAGGTGATAAAGACATAAGAGTTGGAAATGGTGCAATTGTTGCAGCAAAGACCGTCGGGGAATATCACCTTGTATTACCAATTGGTAATACATTGATTCTGAACGAATGCTATTACATGCCGAACCTGATATG
The DNA here is from genome assembly GCA_030015575.1 of Agapanthus africanus. Taxonomy (NCBI): domain Eukaryota; kingdom Viridiplantae; phylum Streptophyta; class Magnoliopsida; order Asparagales; family Amaryllidaceae; genus Agapanthus; species Agapanthus africanus. Next base: position 391,264,162 of record JASDDO010000012.1, on the reverse strand, counting down.
CAACATTATATCGGTTTCTTTGTTGAGTAAAGAGGGATATAATTTTGTATTACAGGATAATGTTATGAACATTTTCCGTAACCAAAAGTTGGTTGGATCAGGCATGTTATGCAATGGCATTTATGTTCTAAATCAATCAACAGTTCTGAGCATAACAAACACACACAAGAGGAAGAGTTCAGAACTGAACGAATCCTTCTTGTGGCATTGTAGACTGGGTCACATCAATGCGACACGACTAGCTAAGTTGCATAAGGATGGATATTTGAAACCGTTCGAATTTTCATCTTATGACACTTGCCAGTTATGTCTCAAAGGCAAGATGACCAAAACTCCGTTTACGGGACACGGAGAAAGAGTTACCGAACTCTTGGGACTGATACATAGTGATGTATGCGGTCCCATGTCTACACATGCCAGGGATGGTTCTTCGTACTTCATTACATTCACTGACGATCTCTCAAGATATGGACATGTGTTCTTGATAAGACACAAGTCTGAAGCTTTGAGAAATTTAGAGAATATAAACAAGAAGTCGAGAACCAAACCGGAAAAAGTATTAAAATCCTTCGATCTGATCGAGGAGGTGAATACTTGAGCAGTGAATTCCTGGACTTCCTAAAAGAGAATGGGATTCTCTCTCAGCTGACTCCTCCATATACACCACAGCACAATGGTGTATCAGAACGGAGGAACCGCACCATATTAGATATGGTGCGCTCTATGATGAGCACAGCTGAGTTACCTATTTCCTTCTGGGGGTATGCGCTTGAAACAGCCATACATCTATTGAATATGGTCCCCACCAAATCTGTGCCTACCACTCCATATGAGATATGGAAAGGGAAGAGACCATGTCTCAACAATGTTAAGATATGGGGTTGTCCAGCCTATGTCAAACGACAAAATTCGGAAAAACTCGAGGCACGGTCTGTTCTATGCAAATTTATAGGATATCCCAAGAATTCACAAGGGTATATCTTCTACCACCCTGAGGAACAAAGAGTGTTTGTTTCTCGGCATGCCACCTTTTTAGAAAAGGAATTTCTTGCAAAAGAGATTAGTGGTCATGAGGTAGAACTGGAAGAGGTTCCAGTTACAAAAGCTGCAACAGAAGATCTGGTGGAACCAGAAGATTCCGTAGCTCCCAATGAACCCCAGCCACTCCGCCGATCTAGTAGGGTTCCTCGCCCACCTGAGAGATACTACGGTTTTCTCATGGATGGTAGGAGCGAGGATTGCATCATGGAGGATGATGACCCAACTAGCTTCGAGCAGGCCATCACGAATGGGGACTCAATGAAATGGCTGGATGCAATGCGGGCCGAGATGGAATCCATGTACACCAACAAAGTATGGACTTTGGAAGATGCTCCTGAAGGGGTAAAACCCATTGGAAGCAAGTGGATTTTCAAGAAAAAACTTGGTGTATATGGGAAAGTGGAGACTTTCAAAGCTAGACTTGTTGCAAAGGGTTTTCGTCAAAGACCAGGTGTGGACTATGACGAAACCTTTTCTCCAGTGGCTATGCTTAAATCCATCCGAATCATGCTTGCCATCGCTGCATATCGTGATTACGAAATCTGGCAAATGTATGTTCAGACCGCCTTTCTAAACGGTGATTTAGAAGAGTGCGTGTACATGACTCAGCCAAAGGGCTTCGTAGATAGTGGGAGCAGCGGGAAGGTGTGAAAGCTGCTTAAATCCATTTATGGATTAAAGCAAGCATCGCGGAGTTGGAACATCTGCTTTGACGTCGTTATGAAAGAGTTTGATTTCGTCAAAAACGTAGATGAACCTTGTATCTACAAGAACGTGGCAGAGAGTAAGGTTGTCTTCCTCGTATTATACGTGGACGACATACTCTTGATAGGAAATGACATTCCTATACTGCAATCGGTCAAGCTCTTCTTGTCACAAAGATTCTCAATGAAAGATCTTGGTGATGCCTCCTGCATATTGGGGATTAGGATCTATAGAGATAGATCCAAACGGATATTGGGATTGTCCCAATCCAGGTACATTGACACCATACTAAAGAGGTTTAGTATGGAAGAATCCAAGCGTGGGAACTTACCCACGATCTCTAGAGTCACTCTCTCTAAAGAGATGTCTCCAAAGACTGATTTGGAGAGAGCTCGCATGCACGGGACACCCTATGGTTTGGCTGTAGGCTCTATTATGTACGTGATGCTATGTACAAGACCCGATGTAGCATACTCACTAAGTGTAGTGAGCAGGTATCAAGCTGATCCTGGAGAGAGTCACTGGACAACTGTGAAGAGCAATCTCAAGTACTTGTGAAGGACTAAAGAGATGCTCTTGGTGTATGGTAACGGAGAACTCCAAGTGGAGTCCTTTACCGATTCGAGCTTCCAGAGTGATAAGGACGACTCTAAGTCGCAGTCGAGATTTGTCTTTACCCTTTACGGAGGGGCGGTTAGCTGGAAGAGTTCCAAGCAGGAAACCGTGGCAGACTCGACGATGGAGGCTGAATACATCGCTGCCAACGATGCTAACAAAGAGGCTGTCTGGATCAAGAAGTTCATTACTGAACTTGGAGTGGTTCCATCCATTAAGCATCCAATACCTTTGTATTGCGATAACAATAGAGCGGTGGCTTTGGCCAAGGAACCCAGGTCCCATCAGTGATCCAGGCATATTCTGAGGCGGTATCACCTGATCCGGGAGATAGTTGATCGCCGGGAGATTGAGGTCAGGAGGGTTGACACGAAGAACAGCACAGCGGATCCACTCACGAAGGACATTCCCCAGATACAGTTTGAGAGACTCTTCGGGATGCTCGGTATACGGTACTACAGCAGCTGGCCCTAGTGCAAGCGGGAGATTGTTAGTTGTATGTATGCCCTAGAGGCCAGTATTGTATAGATGATGTATATTATATTGGATGCTTGGGCATATATGGAGATGACTTTCTTGCTCGATATGATAGTATGCTATCTGGTTGCTCTTTATCTTAACATGTATACTAGTCTCTTTATACTGTCTTATAGTTACATGTTGGTAAAGCCCTTAGCATGTGTACTTGACTACCTGGACTATGATGAGGATCATACTAGTAGGGACATGGTAGTCCATAAGTACATCCTTCAAGGTCCCTAGTCGTGGGTGTATCGAGACGTGGCATCGATATACCATTGTAGACTAGCGTATACGCTTCTTGACCCATGAGATGGGCGATGGATGATCCCATATCCATTGGTGTTTGACATCAGAGAGGGTATACGGGTGCTCAGTGGAGACTGGGTACACTAGATGGACTCGCCGAGAACTCCCAGATGGTATTATACCTTAAGTCAGATGGTCGTTCTCAAGTGACACTTGTGCAGGTTAGTCTGTAGACCCGAGATCGTCATAGAGTCTTGTGTGATTCCCACTGTGCTTTGATTTCCACCTTACCACCTCCATGAGGGCGTGCAAAACGGTGGTTTTTGGGTACAGTCCCGAGTCACATGGAGGCAATAAGCGATAGGAGGGGTTTCGTCTCTCCCGGTATTGGGGGTTGATGTTGCACTGTGCTCGATTGGCCGTAATAGGGAAGTCCCTGGCCAGGGTTGATTCAGAGATTTGCTGGTAAGTGTTACCAGTAGTTTCTCGACCCGTTATGGGCCTCACAACGGCATGACTTATCGGTTATTAGGGTCTGACGTTTACCACCCCTAGACTTGATATGCGACATATCAGACGAAGAGACCGGACTGCACGGTAGTGTTGCCGGTTGGCTCGACGGGAGTTGTAGCAGGTTCGCTTGTTCTCTTCTGATCGCTCAATACCCGGGTGGCCGTTACGTTTAGCTGACCACTTGCGGCTTGGGGGTGCTTGATATGATCATCACCCACTGCCGGTGTATTGACGAGTCTTAGAGTCCCACAATGGAGTTTCCTAGTCCAGGCGAAACGTTGTGGTGCGCGTATGTGATATGCGCATGGACCCGGTTAAAATGCACGTATAAGATACCGTATATTGATCGGGCGGCTTGTTTTTGGTAGGGTCGTATGTGATATGACCAAATTGATAAATCAAGTGTTGATTTATCATTTAACCATTAGCTTCTCACTTGAAATCCTTTGTTGAGTTTGATGGATGTATGCATGCATGTATGCTTTCTTTATAGATTCATGCACATATGGATGTACATACACACACACATACATACATACATCCCTCATGGTTGTACATACATGAAAATGGTGGCAATATAAGACTCACACCATGGTTGGAATTATATATGATTTATTATTGCATTTGATTTAAAACAAAAGAAAAGAAAAGGATAATTCATGGATGCTTTCTACACTCTTCTTGACCTAACCATTCTCACCCACCATTTGACCATGGATTACTTTTCCTTTTGTGTTTTTAATTCAAATTCAATAATATATTAACCATGGTTTGATATGAGAAGTGGAAAATATATATTGATATATTTTCTATTTTTCTTTCAAGAGTTGAACTTATCTTCTTCTCAAAAAGCCATCATCTTCTTCCTCCTTCTTCCATTGATCTCTAGAAATCTCAAGTGAGCAAAATACTCATCAAGTTAGGATTTTGAAGTGAGAAAAGCCACAACAACATCATTCTACACAAGTCTTGCCCATTTGTTTAGATTGTTAGCATCGATTTTCATTCTTGATCTTGCGAAGTCGCTAGCTTGGACAAAGCGGACTCCGGGTGGATCATCGGTGACCTAGAGGAGTTCAAGCGGACCTTTTACAAACCCCAAGTAGCCGAGGAGTCTAGCGTAGGGAGCTACAAAGGTTGTACTCTCAAAACCCTTGCTTTTCTTTCATGAGATGATGTGTGAAAAATTTGAAACCCTAATTTTTCTAGGAACGATTCGATGTTTGTTAACTTAGCACCCTAAAGATTCCATATTTGGTACATGTGATGCTTCCAAACCCATCATGAGGTGCTAGGCTAACCCAACAGATCCCATATCCATCAGTGTTTGACATCAAAGATGGTGTACGAGTGCTCAGTGGAGACTGGGTACACTGAACGGACTCGCCGAGAACTCCTAGATGGTATTATACCAATCGTCAGATAGCAGTTCTCCGGTGACACTGGTACAGGTTAGTCTGTAGACCCGAGATCGTCATAGAGACTTATGTGATTCCCACTATGCTTTGATTTCCACCTTACCACGTCCAAGAGGACGTGCAAAACGGTGGCTTTTGGGTATAGTACCGAATCACATAGAGGCAATGAGCGATATGAGGGGTTTCGTTTCTCCCGGTATAGGGAGTTGATGTTGTGCTGTGTTCGATTGGCTATAACTGGAAGTTGCTGGCCAGGGCTGATATGGAGTGGTACCGGTAAAAGTTATTAGTAGTTTCTCGACCCGTTATGAGCCTCATATTGACACGACTTATCGGTTACTGGGGTCTGACGTTTACCACCCCTAGACTGGATATGCGACATATCAGACGAAGAGACCGGACTGTACGGTAGTGTTACTGATTGGATTCACAGGAGAATGTACAGGCTTGCTTGTTGATCTTCTGATCGCTCAATACCTGGGTGGCTGTTATATTTAGCTGACCGCTTGCAGCTTGTGGGTGTTTGATATGTTCATCACCTACTGCCGGCGTATTGACGATTCTTTAGAGTCCTATACAGAGGTTTCCTGGCTCAAGCAAAACGGAGTAGGAGCACATATGAGATATGTGCGGGACCGAGAACATTACGATATGAGATACCGTATTCTATTCTCGCGATATGAGATATCGGCCGGGTATATGTGATATAGCTGGGTCATCGTATCAAGTTTTGATTCGATGAAATGGTACATGTTATATTAGTCGGTTATATGTAATATAGCCGGGTTATCGGATCAAGTGTTGATTCCATAATTTAATGTATATTATATACGAGATATATTACATTACGTTAACTAATATAAGCTCTCTTTATTGATTCATTTTCTCATGGGATAATACATTGATATATGTTAATTGTATTATTTTCTTTTATTACAAAATATATTATATATGTAATATATAATATTGTAATATGTTAGGGTTACAAATGCAATCATGTTTTAGGGTTTAAACCTAGTTAGGGTTTGGATTAGGGTTAGCTTTTGGATGAATGTTTCATGAAGCTTCATGAAGCTTTGACTTTTGTCTTCATTCTTGATATTTTGTGAAGATATTATTTAACCCAACCCAAGCCTTAACCTCTAGTTTATTCTCTACAAGGGTTAACTCTATCATTCTTAACCCTTGGTTAGATTTATAACCACAACAATAATTCATTGTTCATCACATAAGATTATCTTCATTTTCTTCTTCCTTGAGCTCTTAAAAAAGCTTCACTAGGTTTTTCTTTTGTGATGATATTGAGTGAGAAATAGAAAACAAAAGAGAGCAAAATTCCTACTTCATCATCCCCATCTATTCTAGCCACTTAGATTAGGGTGTTCATTTCTCTAATAAGTTGTTTAGTGAAGTGTTAGCTTGGGTTAGAGATTCTTCAAGGTAGATCATCTTGGATCATGAAGACTACAAGCAAGGTGTCTCATTTACCTCATGGAGCCACTCGAGAGTCGGAGTTCATGTTGATCGCAGCGAAGGGACCTCAACATGGAGCTTATGAAGCGAAGGAACGAAATATAAAGGTTGTAATCCCTATCTCTTTACTTCTTTGTATGTGATACAATTTTTGTTACCCTAGAAACTCTATCAAGATTTATGGTTAGTTAGCTTTGCACCTCTCTAATTTTTAAAATGGCATGAGTGATGCTACCAAACACTAGACTAGGTGCAAGGGTAACCCAACAGTGGTATCATAGCCAAACTAGAATTCTATATACAATGTTATAACAATTACGAAAACGAAAATCACTTCGAAATACGGTATTAGGAAACCCCATTCTTGCTTTCTAGAAATTTTACAAAAAGTCCTTTAAAACTTTTTCAAACGTGTGCAGAAAGGTCTCTAATCCAATATATGGACATGGGTGAAATACGGGGGTGGGGGATCGGTTTTTAACAGGCTACCTAAGGCCAAATTCCGGCCAGGCCGGCCCCAGTTCTTCCTCTGGCCTCCGTATTCCATCTGTAGTCTTTTGGGTTCATTTTTTGTTTCCTAGTATTGTTTATTTAGCCCAATTTTCATGTGATGATTTGTTTGACGTTGGGCTAATTCGTAGTACTTCGTAGTCGTATAATTTAACACTGTATTGGTAACCTTGACTATTTTTAGCAGTTCGATCGAACTTCGCACACCACATTTTGTACCCCGCTGAAATTTCCAAGTGTTGTAATTTTCCGAAGTTGATTGTACTCGTAAAATCGTGCAAGTACCCTTATGGACCCCCTAGAAGACTATAATAACCTTAACTCGATTCTGTGCCCACGGAACCGCGTTTGAACCTTCGGGTTTGCCGTAGTTCCGTGGTGTCATAGGTGAGGCGTTAGTTAACTCCTTCTACGGCTGGACTATGGACACTGTGTCACGGTTTTTGAGTGTTTTGACTTTGCTCAAGTGTTGAGCTCACGGGGGTAATTTGTGAGTGTATGTTGATTCGATCGAAATGTTAAACATCGTCTTGATATTCTTTTATTGTGATACAATATGTGGAATTTATATAGTTAGGCATGAAATCCGTAATATGTGATATTTCGGGTTTAGGATGTCTAAGTCGATTGTGGATTCCAAATGTTGTAGCTTTACACTTTCTTTTCTGTGACCGTAAGCGTAGTATATGGTGTATCGCCGGCTTCGTTGCTATACATCAACAACAATCGGGATACACATGCTTGCTTACGTTGATGATATGAGATATTATGTGTTGCTGTGATATGTTATATTGGATCATCGTGTTCTGAATAGCCGGGGGTTTTATGTGAAATGAGGGTTTTTATTTTCATTCATGTAAAATTCTTTGTATGTAATATTCTTTTAATTGGGGCACTTCCGGGTTGAGGTTGATGTCACCATTGTATATTATTTACTTTTCCACATTAGGATAGACCCAAGGAGGGGAGCACAAGTAACCGGGTTCTAGGGTCCAGTGGGAGGCCATCTCGAGGAGTCGAGACCGGGTCTCCTAACCCTAGAATTGGCAGAGTTACTTGCTGCTCTCATAGGGGTCTAGGGATGTGGGTTTGGCTATTCATCGCGACCGTGGAATCCGTGTTTTATACAGGCTCGATATAAAACACGGACCTCTTAGTATATCCAATATTTCATATGTTTCTTCTGCTGCTGATATACTGTGATGTGATCATATTATATGCGTGAGACGAATGCATTATTATTGTATATATGATATATAATAAACGTTGCTTATATTTTACACCCGCGCTAGTCCCGTCCCGGTATGCCGTTAGTTAAGTAACCTAACGGTGCATAACGGAACATTGTGGCGAATGTGGATGGCATAAGCATACGTTGTATTTTCGTTTCTTCTGTGATGCTTAGGAAGCATAAATGATGGGATTTATTAATGAGATTAATAAAATAAAAGAAACTTAAAAGATGTTGTAGAATCAAATTTTCAAAAAGGGTAGCTACAATTTTTGCTTTGCATAGTGGTATATGTGATATACCATGCACCTTATTCGATGAGGAAAGAGTCGAGATCCCTTCACCAGGAGTGACCTCTTTAGCAAAACTGGCAGTTGCTACAAACTCACGGTTTAGTTTTTGATTGCTTCAATAGTTCTTGCTTTGCACAGCAGTATTTGTGAAATATCCTGCACCTTATTCGATAAGGAAAGAGCCGAGATCCCTTCACCGGGAGTGACCTCTTTAGCGAAACTAGAAAGGCATAAAAAACACTCCTTTTCAAAATCACTTGTTTCTACAACGATATCGAGTTCATTACGCTCATGGTTTTTCTGAAAAAACCTGCGTAGCCTTCCGACATTTCAGATAGATACTACTTAGTATTCGTGCTACGTTTGTTGGCCTGCGTCAAGGCGTAGTGTGCGGTAGCTAACTAGTACTTATCTGCAACATGAGATGTGATTAGATTAGAGTAGTCGTACGACTTTGTTGGCCTGTGTCAAGGGTTGTACGGGTGGGTTTAATTCAATCAAGAAATGTACGGGTTGAACTTGACTAGTGGACTATGGTTTATTGGCCTGCGTCAAGGTCATGGGACGCTAGGGGTAAAAGCATTATCGGGAATTTCAAGTGTTGAAATTTGCAATGAGATTGCATACCTTCTATGAGATAGATGGATCCTGATACCAACTGTGAGTAAGAGTTACTCCTGGGAGAATTTTACACAGGACAATTAGCCGATCAAGTAGGTGTCTAGAAAGGTGTTTACGGGGTTATGCCTCTGGGAAAACGAGGTTTATTTTAATTAGGTCCGTGCGAAAGAACGGGGAACCTCCCTCAAAGTACCAACACTGGCCTGGCTGAAAGATTGGCGAACTTGTAAGGTGTAATTAATCTCGGCTAATCTTACCTTTTAGGATTTTAAGGAAGATTTGATAAAAAGCAGTAGGAGCCATCCTGATTAGATAAGATAATAACCAATCAAATCTTGTAAGAGCATACGCTAAAGTGTTTTCTTCTCTCTCTCTCCAGGTAGCGACCATCTCAGGCCCTAATCAAGATAATAATATGGATGTATTGACTAAACCCGCTTTTTATACTGAGCAGAGGAACGTTGGTCTCGCTCCCACTTATAACTGTTATAAGTCCGAGCAGGAAATAAGAGAATATCTGGATTCTCACGCCACACAAACGAAGAATAAGCATGTTGATGCATCTTCTTCGGGTGTGTTAGTTATCGAGAACTGTTTCTCAGTTCACTCTACGTCCTAGGTATTAGATACCGGATCGGGATCCCATATATGTAATATGTTACATGGGCTACGTAAAGGTAGGGAACTGGGAGAGGGTGATCATTCCGTAAGAGTAGGGAATGGTGCAAATGTTGCAGCCAAAGCGGTTGGCGAATATCACCTTGTGTTACCAAATGGTAATACATTAGTTCTGAACGAATGCTATTATATTCCGAGCCTGAGATGCAATCTTATATCAGTTTCTTTATTGAGTAAAGAAGGATATAATTTTGTAGTACAGGATAATGTTATGAACATATTCCTGAATCAAAAGTTGATTGGATCAGGCTCGTTAAATAATGACATGTACATTCTCAACCAAACTACAGTACTTAATGTACAAAACACACACAAGAGGAAGAGTTCAGAAATGAACGAATGCTTCTTGTGACATTGTAGACTAGGTCATATCAATACGACACGGCTGGCTAAGTTACATATGGATGTATATCTTAATCCATTCGAATTTTCATCTTATGATACTTGCCAGTCATGTCTCAAAGGCAAGATGACCAAAACTCCGTTTAGTGGACACGGAGAAAGAGTTACGGAACTCTTGGGACTGATACATAGTGATGTATGTGGTCCCATGTCTACACATGCCTGGAACGGTTCTTCCTACTTAATTACATTCACTGATGATCTCTTAAGATACGGACATGTGTTCCTGTTGAAACACAAGTCTGAAGCTTTTGAGAAATTCAAAGAATATAAGCACGAAGTAGAGAACCAAACAGGAAAAAGTATTAAGATCCTTCGATCTGATCGAGGAGGAGAATACTTGAGCAATGAGTTTCTAGACTATCTAAAAGAGAATGGGATTCTCTCTCAGCTTACTCCTCCTTATACACCACAGCACAACGGTGTATCGGAGCGGAGGAATCGCACCCTATTAGATATGGTGCACTCTATGATGAGCACTGCTGAGTTACCTATTTCCTTATGGGGTTATGCGCTTGAGACAGAGGCATATCTATTGAATAGAGTTCCAACCAAATCAGTGCTTACCACTCCATATAAGATATGGAATAGGAAGAGGCCATGTCTTAATTTTATTCAGATATGGGGTTGTCCGGCCTATGTAAAAACACAAAATCCGGACAAGCTCGAGGTGAGGTCTGTCCTGTGCAAGTTTATTGGATATCCCAAACATTCGCAAGGGTATATCTTCTACCATTCCGAGGAACAAAAGGTGTTTGTTTCTCGACATGCCACCTTTTTAGAAAAGGGATTTCTTATGAAAGAAATTAGTGGCAATGAGGTAGAACTGGAAGAAGTTCCAGCAACACAAACTATGACAGATGATTTGATGGAACCAGAGGATTCAGTAGTTCCTAATGAACCCGAGCCTCTCCGCCGATCTAGCAGGGTTCCTCATCCACCTGATAGATACTACGATTTTCTCATTGACGGTGGAAGCGAGGATTGCATCATGGAAGATGATGACCCAACTAGCTTCGAGCAGGCCATCACAAGTGGGGACTCTATGAAGTGGCTGGATGCAATACGATCTGAGATAGAATCCATGTACACCAACAAAGTATGGACTTTGGAAGTTGCTCCTGAAGGGGTAAAACCCATTGGGAGCAAGTGGATCTTTAAGAAGAAACTTGGTGTAGATGGAAAAGTTGAGACTTACAAAGCTAGACTTGTTGCAAAGGGTTTTCGTCAACGACTAGGTGTGGATTATGACGAAACCTTTTCTCCAGTGGCTATGCTTAAGTCCATCCGGATCTTACTTGCCATTGCTGCATACCATGACTACGAAATCTGGCAAATGGATGTTAAGACCGCCTTTCTAAATGGTGATTTAGAGGAGTGCGTATACGTGACTCAGCCATAGGGCTTCGTAGATAGTGGGAGCAGCGGAATGGTGTGCAAGCTGCTTAAATCCATCTACGAGTTAAAGCAGGCATCGCAAAGTTGGAACATCTGCTTTGATGTTGTAGTCAAAGAGTTTGACTTCATCAAGAACATAGATGAACCTTGTATTTATAAGAAGGTTACATAGAGTAAGGTTGTTTTCCTCGTATTCTACGTGGATGACATACTCTTGATAGGAAATGATGTTCCTATGCTGCACTCGGTCAAGCTCTTCTTATCACAGAGATTTTCAATGAAAGATCTAGGTGATGCCTCCTGCATTTTGGGAATTAAGATCTATAGAGATAGATCTAAACGGATACTGGGATTGTCCCAATCCAGGTACATTGACACCATACTAAAGAGCTTTAGTATGGAAATATCCAAGCGTGGAAACCAACCCACGATCTCTGGACTCACTCTCTCCAAAGAGATGTCTCCCAAGACTGATATGGAGAGAGATCGCATGCAAGAGATACCCTATGGTTCGGCAGCAGGCTCTATCATGTACGCGATGCTATGTACCAGACTCGATGTAGCACACTCACTAAGTGTAGTGAGTAGGTATCAAGCAGATCCAGGAGAGAGTCACTGGATAGCTGTGAAGAACATTCTTAAGTACTTGAGAAGGACTAAAGAGATGTTCTTGGTGTATGGTAACGGAGAACTCCAAGTGGAGTCCTTTACCGATTCGAGCTTCCAAAGTGATAAGGACGACTCTAAGTCGCACTCGGGTTTTGTCTTTACCCTAAATGGAGGGGCGGTTTGTTGGAAGAGTTCCAAGCAAGAAACCATGGCAAACTCGACGATGGAGGCTGAATACAAAGCTGCCAACAATGTTGCCAAAGAGGCTGTCTGGATGAAGAAGTTCATTACTGAACTTGGTCTGGTTCCATCCATTGAGCATTGTTTGGATGAAGAAGTTCATTACTGAACTTGGTCCGGTTCTGTCTATTGAGCATCCAATACCTTTGTATTGTGATAACAATGGAGCTGTGGCTTTCGCCAAGGAACCCAGGTCCCATCAGAATCCAGACATAGTCTGAGGTGGTATCACCTGATCCGGGAGATAGTTGATCGCCGCAAGATCGAGGTCAGGAGAGTTGACACGAACGAAAACACTGCGGATCCACTCACAAAGGCCATTCCCCAGATACAGTTTGAGAGACTAGGTCCCCCAGTTCCTGGGCTGCACCTCGAGGTGCATTTAGTTGTCTAACTTGGAAACGTGCCCTCATCTGCGGATTGTCCTAGCCTAGGATCGACTACTATCTATGGACTTCGGGATGTTGGGTATGGGATACTACAACAGCTGGCCTTAGTGCAAGTTGGAGATTGTTAGTTATATATATATGCCCTAGATGCCATTGTTATACATATGATGTATATTATAGTGGATGCTTGGATATATATAGAGAGGACTTTCTTGCTCGACATGATAGTATGCTATTTGGTTTCACTTTATCTTAACATGTTGACTTGTATTGGTTTATTGTCTTGCTCTCACATGTTGATAAAGCCCTTAGGATATGTACTCGACTACTAGGACTATGATCAGATTATACTAGTGGGGCCAGGGTAGTCAACGAGTATATCCTATAACTATTCCTAGTCGAGAGAGTATCGAGACAGGGCATCGATTCTCCAAAGTAGACTAGCGTATACGCATTTTGACCCATATGATGGGCGATGGATGATCCCATATCCATCGATGTTTGACATCAAAGATGGCGTATGGGTGCTCAGTGGAGACTGGGTACACTGAACGGACTCGCCGAGAACTCTTAGATGGTATTATACCAATCGTCAGATATCAGTTCTCCGGTGACACTGGTACAGGTTATTCTGTAGACCCGAGATCGTCATAGAGTATTGTGTGATTCCCACTGTGCTTTGATTTCCACCTTACCACGTCCAAAAGGACGTGCAAAACGGTGGCTTTTGGGTACAGTCCTGAATCACATGGAGGCAATGAGTGATAGGAGGGGTTTCGTCTCTCCCGGTATAGGGAGTTGATGTTGTGCTGTGTTTGATTGGCTATAACTGGAAGTCCCTGGCCAGGGCTGATATGGAGTGCTACTGGTAAAAGTTATCAGTAGTTTCTTGACCCGTTATGAGCTTCACATCGACACAACCTATCGGTTATCGGGGTCTAACGTTTACCACCCATAGACTGGATATGCGATATATAAGACGAAGAGACCGGACTGTACGGTAGTGTTACTGATTGGATTCACAGGAGAATGTACATGCTTGCTTGTTGATCTTCTGATCGCTCAATACCTGGGTGGCTGTTACGTTTAGCTGACCGCTTGCAGCTCGTGGGTGTTTGATATGATCATCACCTACTGCCGGCATATTGACGATTCTTTAGAGTCCTACACAGAGGTTTCCTGGCTCAGGCAAAACGGAGTAGGAGCACATATGTGATATGTGCGGGACCGAGAATAATACGATATGAGATACCGTATTCTATTCTCGCGATATGAGATATCGGCCGGGTATATGTGATATAGCCGGGTCATCGGATCAAGTGTTAATTCGATGAAATGGTACATGTTATATTATTTGGTTATATGTAATATAGCCGGTTTATCGGATCAAGTGTTGATTCGATAATTTAATGTATATTATATATGAGATATATTACATTACGTTAACTAATATAAGCTCGCTTTGTCGATTCATTTTCTCACGGGATAATACATTGATATATATGCGATATATGTTAATTGTATTATTTTCTTTTATTACAAAATATATTATATATGTGATATATAATATTGTAATATGTTAGGGTTACAAATGCAATCATGTTTTAGGGTTTAAACCTAGTTAGGGTTTGGATTAGGATTAGCTTTTGGATGAAGACTTCATGAAGCTTCATGAAGCTTTGACTTTTGTCTTCATTATTGATATTTTGTGAAGATATTATTTAACCCAACCCAAACCTTAACCTCTAGTTTATTCTGTACAAGGGTTAACTCTATTATTCTTAACCCTTGGTTGGATTTTTAACCACAACAATAATTTATTGTTCATCACAAAAGATTTTCTTCATCTTCTTTTTCCTTGAGCTCTTGAAAAAGCTTAACTAGGTTTTTCTTTTGTGATGATATTGAGTGAGAAATAGAAAACAAAAGAGAGAGAAATTCCTACTTCATCATCCTCATCTATTCTAGCCACTTAAATTAGGGTGTTCACTTCTCTAATATGTTATTTAGTGAAGTGTTAGTTTGGGTTAGAGATTCTTTAAGGTAGATCATCTTGGATCATGAAGACTACATGCAAGGTGTCTCATTTAACTCATGGAGCCACTTGAGAGTCGGAGTTCATGTTGATCGCAGTGAAGGGACCTCAACACGGAGCTTATGAAGTGAAAGGAACAGACTACAAAGGTTGGAATCCCTATCTCTTTACTTCTTTGTATGTGATACAATTTTTGTTACCCTAGAAATTCTAGCAAGATTCATGGTTAGTTAGCTTTGCACCTCTCTAATTTTTAAAATGGCATGAGTGCTGCTACCAAACACTAGACTAGGTGCAAAGGTAACCCAACACTAATAACCCAATGAGCACCTGCATAATATCTCCAGTACGACGTACTAATGGCTGTGGGACAGACCATCTCCCCTGCTGGGATGAGAAGCGTATACACCAGTCTACTCTTGAGCATCCATGCCCCGTCTCGATAATCCTATGAGTAGGGCATGTATTGGATTTGCTTATGGACTACCCAGCTCCCACTAGTGTGACTGATATCACAACGCTGGTAATCAAGCAAAGATCCTAAGGGCTCTACTAATATGTATAAGTGATATGGTAAAAGAAACACATGCACATATTGAGATAGAAACAAACTAGGTAGCATACTACCATTTCGAGCAAAACTGTTACTATATCCGTGTATATCCTAAGCTTCCATCAAGTAATATACAAACCAGTATGATACAATAATGGCCTCTAGAGCATATATCACTAACAATCTCCCACTTGTACTAAGGCCATGTATTGGCATATCGCAGACCTATGATCTCGAATATCCTCTCGAACTGTGTCTGAGGATGGACTTTGTGAATGGATCTGCCGTGTTGTTCTCCGTATCTACACTCCTCACCTCGATCTCCTGGGGATCTATGATCTCCCTAATCAGATGGAACCGCCTCAAGATATGTCTAGATCACTGATGGGACCCGGGTTCCTTCCCTAAAGCTATAGCTGTAGGGATACTCTAGCACCATCCTAGGTTTAGGGTTGCATCACACATGCTATAACAAAAATTTAAAGGGGTGCTAAACAATTCCAACCATGAATCGAACTAGAAAAATAGAGTAACAACGTGCTAGTATCATATACTACAAGTGTCTAACACTAAGTGGGGAGAAATACAACCTTTGTAGAACTCCTTCTTGACTTCTTGGATCGAGTGGTGTCTGAACCGGTTGGCTTGTGTCCTTCCAAGTCCACGATGATCCACTACGAAGTCCCTTTGCACCAAGCTCCAAGTTGCACTTTATCAATGATGAAGATGAAGCAAACACTCCACACTAGTGGGTTAGAATAAGTGGAAGGGTGATGTGGGTTTGGATCTCAGTTAAAAAACCTTTCTTTTTAATTTCTTCTCTTTCTTTTAAAACCCTAGAGAGCTTTGAGGAGAGAGGGGAAGAAGGAGATGGCTCAAGCTTGACTCAAGAGAATAATATGAATAACTCTAACTAAACTCAAGAGAGTAAGTGAGAGTCATCTATGCTAAACCATGGTTACAAAATATCTAGATATTTTGTAACTTGAGGTTAAGCAAAACCATGGGCTGCAAAACCATGGGCTAGAAAACCATTGACTATTGTCAACTCAAGAGAGTTGAATAGTCAACCATGATTATGTTACCATTTTGCTTTTCTCAAATAAACAAAATATCTAAATATGACACCATGTGAGTCTTGCATTGCCACCACCACCATTGTATCATCAACCATGACACATATATGCTTGCATGTGTGCATCCATATAAACATATACATACACTCATGCATGCAACATAAAGAAATAGGTTTAAATAAATGAGCTAATGGACTTAATATTAAATCAACACTTGATTTAATAACCCGGTCATATCTTATACGACCTTTCCAATAGTAAACGCCCGATTAAAATGCGGTATCTAATACACGCATTTAATCGAACTCCCGCGCATATCACATATGCACCCCACATCATTTCGCCTGAGCTAGGAGACCCTTTTGTGGGACTCTAAGACTCGTCAATACGCTAGCAGTAGGCAGCGATCACATCACATGCCTACAAACCGTTAGTGGAAAAAGCTGTACATAACGGCTCCCAGGTATTGAGCGATCAGAAGAAATACAAGAAAACCTGCTAAAACTCCCGTCGAGACAACTGGTAACACTTACCGTACAGTCCGGTCTCTTCGTCAATAGTGCTACATATCAAGTCTAAGGGTGGTATCGTCGACCCCATTAACCTAATAAGTTATGTCGGTATATGGATAATAACAGATCGAGAAACAACTGATAACACTTATCAGTAAATCTCAGCAGCCCTAGCCAGGGACTTCCTGTTATAGACAATCGAACATAGCGCAACATCAACCCCCAATACCGGGAGAGACGAAATCACTCCTATCGCTCATTGCCTCCATGTGCCTCGGGATTGTACCCAAAATCCACCTGTTTGCATGACTCAGTAAAGTCATGGTAGGGTGGAGATCAAAGTGCAGTGGGAGGACACACAAGACTCTATGACAATCTCGGGTCTACAGACTAACCTGTACCAGTGTCCCTGAGAACTGCTATCCGACGATAGATATAATACCACATAGGAGTTCTCGGCGATTCCGTTCAGTGTACCCAGTCTCACTGAGCATTCGTATACGGTCTTCGGTGTCACCACACCAATGGATATGGGATCATCCATCACCCATCATATGGGACAAGCAACGTACATGCTAGTCTACTCTGGTATATCGATACCCCGTCTCGATACACCCATGACTAGGAACATTTTAAGGATATGCTTATATGAACTACACATGTCCCACTAGTATGATCCGCATCGTAATCTCAGTAGTGAAGCATATCCTTAGGGCTATATCAACATGTACCAAATGAATGAAAGCATGATCAAATGAACATGTCAAGATAAAAGTTCAACCAGATAGCATACTATCATGTCGAGCAAGAATATCCCCTAAACACACACACACACACACACACACACACACACACACACACACATACCGGTTCATACACTATCATATAATGGCCTCCAGGGCATACAGATATCCAACATGAAGGACTACCCTAGCACCATGATGAGGTTATAGAAGCATCTACCATGCCAAATTCAAATTTTTCTTGGTGCAAACTTAGTCTAATAAGATCTTTAACTAGAAATATTGGGTTTCACCTAAGATGATATGTTAAATATAGAATTGTAAGATGATTATACCTTGGTAGAACCAAGTCATTCACTTCACTTGCGCCTTGTAGTAATCCCGCGACTCCACTAGGCATCTCTTGATACATCGATCGGGCTTCCTTCGGTAATCTTCACGCCAAAGACGATCCACCACGAAGCTCCTACAAGTTCAAGCTACCATTACACTAAACTCCTTTATTGTAAGAACATACTAATGTAGAGTGCTAATCTACACTATGATGGTGAAGTAGGGGATGTTACAAGCTCACAATTGCTTTCAAGAATCCATGGTTCACATCACATGTGAGGGTGTGGATTCTTTAAGACATGGAATGAAGAAGAAGATGAGCATGAAGAAGCATAAGAGCTAGAATGACTAAGTCTTGAGAGCAAGAATGAGAGCCAAGCTTTGACCCCTCACTCATTCAAGCATGGAATTATGCAATATAAAATTTCATCCAGCTTGAATAGTGAGTCAAGAAGAATAAACAATACAAAATCCCATGCTTGCAACCATGCTTCCACTTTACACCTCATTTCTATTTTCACAAAATAGAAATTAAAATGCCATGCTTCATTATATATATATATATATAATATATATATATATAATATATATATATATATTAATATATATATATAAAGAAGAATAATTAGTGAGCTAATGATATTAGTTAAGATATAATTATATCACATATAATATATATCACATTATTAAATCAACACTTGATTTAATAATCTGGTTATATAACATATGACTAACTAATATCACTTATCTGTACATCACATTATCGAATCAACACTTGATTCGACAATCTGGTTATATCACATATAACCGCACCGATGACAGATGACTGCCAGATTACAATACGATATCACATACTCATATGTAATCAGGCCCACACCCATATCACATATGTGTCCTACTTCATTTCACTTGAACCAGGGAACTTCTGTGTGGGTCTCTAAAGACTCGTCAATACGCCAGCAGTAGGTGATGATCATATCAGCCACCTACAAGCCGTCAGCGGTACTAGCTGGACGTAATGGCTACCCGGGTATTGAGCGATATGAATATCAATAAGCAAGCCTGTCCACAGTCTCCATGAAGCCTATCAGTAACACTCCCGTACAGTCTGGTCTCTTCATCTGATATGTCGCATATCATGTCTAGGGGTGGAAATCGTCAGACCCCAGTAACGTGATAAGTCATGTCGATGTCTGGCCTATAACGGTTCGAGAAACTACTGATAACACTTATCAGTATATCTCGGCAGCAGCCCTGGCTAGGGACTTCCAGTTATAGCCAATCGAACATAGCACAACATCAACCCCCAATATCGGGAGAGACGAAACCCTTCCTATTACTCATTGCCTCCATGTGACTCGGGACTGTACCCAAAATCCACCTGTTTGCACGATTCCTTTGAGCCGTGGTAGGGTGGAAATCAAAGCACGGTGGGAGCCACACAAGACTCTATGACGATCTCGGCTCTACAGACTAACCTGTACCAGTATCACCAGAGGACTGCTATCTGACGATAAGTATACTACCACATAGGAGTCCTCGGCGAGTCATGTTCCGTATGCCTAGTCTCCACTGAGCACCCGTATACCATCCTTGATGTCAAACACCAATGGATATGGGATCATCCATCACCCATCATATGGGTCAAGAAGCGTATACGCTAGTCTACTCTGGAATATCGATGCCCTATCTCGATATTCCCTCGAGTGGGAACATTTGAAGGATGTACTTATGAACTATCCTGGCCCCACTAGTATGATCTTCATCATAGTCCTGGTAGTCAAGTACATATCCTAAGGACTTTATCAACATGTGAGAGCAAGACAATATCAGAATAGAAGTCTACATGTTAAGACAATGATAACCAGATAACGTACTATCATGTCGAGCAAGAAAGTCATCTCTATATATATCCAAGTATCCACTATAATATACATCATATGTTCAATAATGGCCTCTAGGGCATACATATAACTAACAATCTCCCACTTGCACTAAGGCCATGTGTTGTAGTATCTCATACCCAACATCCCAAAGAGTCTCTCAAATTGTGTCTTGGGAAGGGCCTTCATGAGTGGATCCGCTATGTTGTCCTTCGTGTCAACTCTCCTGACCTCGAACTCCCGGCGATCTACAATCTCCCGGATCAGGTGATACCGTATAAGAATATGTCTGGATCTCTGATGGGACCTGGGTTCCTTGGCCAAAGCCACCGCTCCATTGTTATCACAAAACACAGGTATTGGATGTTCAATGGATGGAACCACACCAAGTTCAGCAATGAACTTCTTCATCCAGACAGCTTCTTTGGCAGCATCGTTGGGAGCGATGTATTCAGCCTCCATCGTCGAGTCTGCAACAGTGTCTTGCTTGGAACTCTTCCAACACACCGCCCATCCATTGAGGGTAAAGTGTAACGTTTTGAAAATCGTTTCGGTGAAATTTCGGAAAATCGGTAAAATAAGGGGTTTTTTTGTAAAAAGTCAAAATACAAATGTTTATTATAAAATTAAATATACATATTCTAGCTATGTAATTGCTAGTATTTGGTATTTGTTGAGCCACTGGTAAAATTTCTAATTTTCTGAAATTTTTTCCGAAATTAATTATTTTAATATTATTTTAAGCCGTCACTAATACATTTAATTAGGGAAAATTACAAATTGGAATGGATTGATACAAATTTTATAATTCATGACACACTAATCTGGCATGCAAAATATTATTTCTGAAATGAAATCGTTTGCCAAAACGGTTTTAGAAATATCGAAGAAAAAAGGCTTAGATGATGAAATTGGTGTTAATGGAAATTGGGGTAATACATTTATCTTTTTTCCCTCACCCACACCCTCACCCACCCCCTCTCCCCTAATATGGCTGAATTCAGCAGCCCCTTCCCTAAACTTTGCCCACTTCTTTTGGATAAAAGAAAAGAAAGTCAAAAGAAAATGAGAAGAAGAAAGAAGTATGGGTTGGGTTGACTTGGACTTTCTTTGACCTTGCATTTCAACACCTCTCTCTCTCTCTCCTCATCCCCAAAATTTGGCCGAACCCTCCTCTTTCTCCCTGCAGCAGCAGCCCCCTCTCTTCTCTTTCTCATTTCACCTCAAAATTTCATCACAAAATGCCCAAAAATCAACACAAAAATCCCACAAAATCAAAATCCAACTCCTACCCATTTTTTCTTAGCCTATCAAGCATGGATTGTGGTGAATAGAGAGCAATTTGGAGGCCAAGATTTTCATGCTAGATCTATGGTTGTGAGGTAAAAATCCTAACCAAGTTACTTAATTGTTGCTACCATACTTCAAGTGAGCTAATTTGGTGTTTAATTTGGTTTCTATATCAAGACTTGAATTTTCAAGTGAAGGCTTGGAATTTAAAGTTAGGGTTTGGATTCAATTAGAGTGGTTGTCACTTGCTTAAGGTTACAATGAGTAGATTAACATGTTAATGATATGCTAAAACTAACCTAGTTGCTAGTTTACTAATTGATGCTTGTAAATTGTTAAAATTGGAATTTTATGCAAACTAGGTTTTTGGGATTAATGGAAAGTGATGAGATTAAATTATGGAAATGGTTTGTATGACTTATTTAACATGTTTAATGAGTATTATGGCCATTAGAATTGTTAAAACATCAAGTTTTGTTTTAAAACGGCTAATTGATGCTTACTAGGTTTCTTGTAATAAATCAATTTAATCAATTTATTGGTTTTGATGATTTCACCATATTTCATATATATGTTTAGTGCGATGTGAAACCACGAATGGTACGTTTGAGTTTTTCTCGATCACCCGGCGTTTGTATGCCGATGTCGAGGGTTTTTTGGGTTGATTTGAGAGAGCAACCATAGGCTTTGACCTACGTGAGATTCATGTGTCGTTTTGGTTTTAAATTGGATTTTTATGCGGCACGATACGTTGTGACATGTAGGTACCCCATGTGGACTTCGAGATGACAAGCAAGCGCGTGTCGACATCGGCACCGGCGAGCGAAGACCAGGTGAGTAGATTTATATCTACGGGGAAAAGTCCGGTGGATGACGTATAGCACCCCCGCAGTTCGTGGTGATGTATACGAATACGTATACACACATATATTTAGTATATGTTGAATTAATATTATTGATGATAAAGATGGACTTTTGGTGTTCTGTGATTGGTTTAGTGTAGTTGCGAAACCCTAGAGTAGGGGTTGCACCTATACACACACACGCACATACTTTCATACATCCTTTCTTCTACATGTGCGTATTTGGGATTATATATTTATGTGTTCACATGGGTATGGGACTATGTGTTCATATACTGGATTTGAGGATAGTACTTGGGATCTGAGATGAGTCGATGAGATTTGATTTGAGGCCGAGAGATCGGTGATTTGGCAGGGTTCGTATTCGAGATACGACATGACGTTATAGCGGGTCCTTTGACGTAGTGTTTCACACACGTGCATGCATACGTAGGTGGTATCAGTATTGTACTAGACATAGATCAGTACCCGGTTTATGATCTTTGATAAAGGGGATACCAGATGAATAGTATGATGAATGTGATATTGACCCGTACCCAGATTTGGGATGCCGTACGACGAATTTACGTACGAGCTATATATTGATGTTTGATCCGCACTCTTGACTTGGGAATATCTGATTATAGATATGGTATCGGATGTGATATTATCGAGGCGGGATCACCGACTAATATATATATATAAATATATATATATATATATATATATATATATATCGACTCAGATGTTAGGCGGTTTCCTTACCTTCAGTTAGCTTGTTAGTTCAGCCGTATAGTTTAGTGTAGTTGTTAGACTAGATTAGATTCCTACCTATTTCAAAACTAACGGATCGTGGGTATTTTAAAAGACAGGTCGAGGGATTCTATGGATATTTCAAAAGACGTATCTTTTCTTAAAAACACCGTAGCCCTTATTTTCAAAACCCCACGATTCGTGTTATTTCAAATGGCACCACTATGGAACTCATATTTTATTAAATGCAGATTAGTTATCATTGTGTTTAGTATTCAGCTCCCGCACATTATTGCTGTTCGCTCCGCATCGCATACTTATTGTGATTCATATTCCATTATTGATATCATGCTGTTAGGACACCAGCACCATTACCGATGATGCGTATGTACCACGTACACATACTTGCTGGCTCACACACATCTTCATCAGTAATTGCCATGTCACATACACTTAGAGATTATTATTGCTCGACTTAGCTTGTTAGATAGTAGTTTTGACATGGTATTAGTGTACTTGCCTTATATGCCAGTTTAGACATTGTAGTTATTACTTGTCACTTCATGCATACTGTTATTCATTGTTATGCCGCATTCATGGATTCTCATGCATATATTCACTATTTTACGTACTATTAAGGTTTTGGATTCGGATTTCCATGAGATTTTCTGGATTTGGTGGAAAACCGCAAAACTTATAAAAACTTATTTTCTCTCTTTTTAAATAAAAAGTGCGGTTTTCCCATGATGTATGAGTCGTCCACCATGAGTTTGCTGATGGATTTCGAGACCCGAGTTCGAGGAGTGGAGGAACCGTTTCGGGTACATGGTGGACCCGGTGCGGTACCCCGGGGCAAGAGGATCGCAAATGATGGCGTTGAGCCTGGCAGGGGAGCACTACCGACCGGTGATTTTACCTGACACGTCGGATATCCGGAGGATACCTTCGTGGTCTTGAGATGGATGGTAGGGGCCGGTCTGGACTGACGGCGCCCTAGATATTGAGATTGAAATTTCGAGATATTGAGGTACTGATATTTGATGATACAGGCCAGTCCGGATAGCCGGAGCCTGAGATTTTGAGACATTGAGATTTATGTTTTGTGTCGATGCTAGACACTGTTTATGTTGATTTCATTTATGATACCTCATTTTAAAAATACAAAGGAAATCTCACTAAATTATGAAAGCAGTTTCCTTAGTACATGTATTCTGTTTTCATGCATTCATACATCATCCATATGATATATTGCTACCTGAGGCACTGACACGGGCACATGAGATTTCACTCGAGTTAGATATTTACCCTAGCCATTGTTATAGGGTGCATGTTATATATATTGAGGATATATTATGATCGTTGACCTAGGATTGTGTTGTTCATGCGGTTTTTGTTCGTAGATGTTTTTCTACTCACGAGTTGGCAACTCACCCCCGTTGTTCCACAATTCTTGCAGGTTTTGCCGTACATGTTTCATTACGGCTTTGCTGGCACTGCTTCTTTCGGGTGACTTGCTAGTAGGTGGGTTTATTGGTATCATACCCATCATATTACTTTGTATAATATTATTCAGTTGTATCTAGTAAATTCCATCAACCAAACATGTATTTATTTTTAAGATAGAGACCAGTGATGTTATTCTTTCGACCTTAGAGTCGCGCGTTATATTTTTGTGGATTTCTTGTTGTTTTGAGTTTCCTTTTGAGTTTTGATCCTCGCCCTTGGCGTTGTATATTATATTGCTTGTGTGGTTGTGACCGTCGATTGACGAAGAGCTAGCTCCCGCTTGGGGATGCCTTTTATTGATTTTGTATACTATTCATGTTGTATCCCGTTTGGGAGCCAGTATTTACAAAGGAGACTCTGCCGAAATTTTCAGGAAATATTTGATGTTTTTAAAAACGCATAATTCGGCTTATGCTATTAAAAATACTTGATTTAAATTGGTTTTCCTTCGCTCTACTACTTTTCTTGGTTTGGATTTCTGGGTTTTTGGCTTACTTAGATTACGTACGCCTCGAGAAATCTCGTAGTTTAAGTGTCGGTCATGTTCCATACTTTCGGGACGTGACATAAAGACAAAACCCGAGACCGACATACTGTCGTCCTTATCACTTTGGAAGCTCGAGTCGGTAAAGGACTCCACTTGGAGTTCACCGTTACCGTACACTAAGAACATCTCTTTAGTCCTTCTCAAGTACATGAGAATGTTCTTTACAGCTGTCCAATGATTCTCTCCTGCATCTGCTTGATACCTACTCACTACACTTAGTGAGTACGCTACATCGGGTCTGGTACATAACATCGCATACATGATAGAGCCTACTGCCGAAGCATAGGGTATCTCTTGCATGCAAGCTCTCTCCAAATCAGTCTTGAGAGACATCTCTTTGAAGAGAGTTAGTCCTGAAATCGTGGGTATGTTCCCACGCTTGGAATCTTCCATACTAAACCTCTTTAGTACGGTGTCTATGTACCTGGATTGGGACAATCCCAGTATCCGTTTAGATCTATCTCTATAGATCTTAATCCCCAAGATGTAGGAGGCATCACCCAGATCTTTCATTGAGAATCTTTGTGATAAGAAAAGCTTGACCGAGTGCAACATAGGAACATCATTTCCTATCGAGAGTATGTTATCCACGTACAATACAAGGAAGACGACCTTACTCTCTGCGACCTTCTTGTATATACAAGGTTCATCTATGTTTTTGATGAAGTCAAACTCTTTGACTACCTCATCAAAACAGATGTTCCAACTCCGCGATGCCTACTTCAACCCGTAGATTCATTTAAGCAGCTTGCACACCTTTCCGCAGCTCCCATTGTCTACGAAGCCCTCTGGCTGAGTCATGTAGACGCTCCGATCTAAATCACCATTTAGAAAGGCGGTCTTAACATCCATTTGCCAGATTTCGTAGTCATGGTATGCAGTGATGGCAAGTAGGATCCGGATGGACTTAAGCATAGCCACTGGAGAAAAGGTTTCGTCATAATCCACACCTGGTCGTTGACGAAAACCTTTTGCAATAAGTCTAGCTTTGAAAGTCTCTACTTTACCATCTACAACAAGTTTCTTATTAAAGATCCATTTGCTCCCAATGGGTTTTACGCCTTCAGGAGCAAATTCCAAAGTCTATACTTTGTTGGTGTACATGGATTCCATCTAAGACCGCATTGCATCCAGCCATTTCACAGAGTCCCCACTCGTGATGGCCTGCTCGAAGCTAGTTGGGTCATCATCTTCTATGATGCAATCCCCGCTCCCATCATCAACGAGAAAACCGTAGTATCTCTTAGGTGGATGAGAAATCCTACTAGATCGGCGGAGAGGCTGGAGTTCGCTGAGAACTACTAAATCCTCTTGTTCTACTAAATTTTCAGTTGTAGTTTGTTCTACTGGAACTTCTTCCAGTTCTACCTCCTCCCCACTAATTTCTTTATCAAGAAATTCCTTTTCTAAAAAGGTGGCATTGCGAGAAACAAATACCTTTTGTTCCTCGGAACGGCAGAAGATATACCCACATGAATTTTTAGGATATCCAACAAACTTATACAGAACTGACCATGCCTTGAGTTTGTCCGGATTTTGCGTTTTAACATAATCCGGACATCCCCATATCTTAATATAATTAAGACACGGTCTCTTTACCTTCCATATCTCATATGGAGTGGTAGGCACAGATTTGGAAGGGTCCATATTCAATAGGTGTATGGCTGCCTCAAGCGCATACCCCCAAAAAAAAATAGGCAACTCAGCAGTGCTCAATATAGAGCGCACCATATCCAATAGGGTGCGATTCTTCCGCTCCGATACACCGTTGTGCTATGGTGTATACGAAGGAGTAAGCTGAGAGAGAATCCCATTCTCTTTTAGATGGTCACGGAATTCTTTGCTCAAGTATTCTTCTCCCTGATCAGATCGAAGTATTTTAATACTTTTACCCATTTGGTTCTCTATTTCGTGCTTATATTCTTTGAATTTCTCAAAAGCTTCAGACTTGTGTTTAAACAGGAACACATGTTCGTAAATTGAAAGATCGTCAGTGAATGTAATGAAGTACAAGGAACCATTCCTGGCATATGTAGACATGGGACCGAATACCTCACTATGTATCAATTCCAAGAGTTCCGTAACTCTTTCTCCGTATCCACTAAACGGAGTTTTGGTCATCTTGCCTTTGAGACATGACTGGCAAGTGTCATAAGATGAAAATTCGAACAGATTCAAATATCCATCCTTATGCAACTTAGCTAGTCGTGTCGCATTGATATGACCTAGTCTACAATGCCACAAGAAGGATTCGTTCATTTCTGAACTCTTCCTCTTGTGTGTGTTATATACGTTAAGAATTGTGTTTTGATTCAGAACGTATAATCCGTTACATAACGCACCAAACCCAATCAACACTTGATTTAGGTAAATGTTCATAACATTATTCTCTACTAAAAAGTTATATCCTTCTTTATCTAATAAAGAAATTGATATTAAATTGCATATCATAGAGGGTACGTAGTAACAGTCATTCAGGATCAATGTATTCCCTGTTGGCAATACAAGGTGATATTCACCAACTGCTTTGGCTGCAACATTTGCACCATTCCCTACTTTTAGGGAATGATCACCTTTTCCCAGTTCTCTACCTTTCCTTAGCCCATGCAACATATTGCATATGTGGGATCC
Source organism: Agapanthus africanus (assembly GCA_030015575.1). NCBI lineage: Eukaryota > Viridiplantae > Streptophyta > Magnoliopsida > Asparagales > Amaryllidaceae > Agapanthus > Agapanthus africanus. Next base: position 391,236,554 of record JASDDO010000012.1, on the reverse strand, counting down.
CGATCCGGTATCTAATACCCAGGACGTAGAGTGTACTGGGAAACAGTTCTCTGTAACTAACACACCTGAAGAAATTGCATCAACATGCTTATTCTTCGTTTGGGTGGCGTGGGAATCCGGATATGTTCTTAATTCCTACTCGGACTTATAACACTTATAAGTTGGAGCGGAACCAACTTTCCCCTGCTCAGTATAGCAAGCGGGTTCGGTCAATACATCCATATTATTATCTTGATTAAGGCGTGACATTGGTTGCTGCTTGGAGAGAGAGAGAAGGAAACGCGTTAGCGTGCGCTCTTTGCAAGATTAGATTGGTTATTATCTTATCTAATCAGGACGTCTCCCACTGGTTTTATCAAATCTTCCTTCAAACCCTAAAAGGTGAGACTAGCCGGGATTAATTACACCTTACAAGTTCGCCAATCTTTCAGCCAGGCCAGTGACGGTACTTGCTTTCGCACGGACCTAATTAAAATAAACCTCATTTTCCCAGGGGCATAACCCCGTTAACACCTTTCTAGACACCTACTTGATTGGCTAATTGTGATGTGTAAAACTCTCACAGGAGTAACTCTTACTCGCAGTGGGTATCGGGATCCAACTATCTCATAGAAGGTATGCAATCTCATTGCAAATTTCAACACTTGAAATTCCCGATAATACTTTTGCCCCTAGCAACTTATGACCTTGACGATGGCCAACAAACCATAGGCCGCTAGTCAAGTTCAACCCGTACATTTCTTGATTGAATTAAACCTACCCGCACGACCCTTGACGAAGGCCAACAAAGTCATACGACTACCCTAATCCAATCGCATCATATGCAGCAGATAAGCAGTAAGTAGGTACCACACACTACACCTTGACGAAAGTCCAACAAACGTAGCACAAATACTAAATACTACTTATCTGAAATGACGGAGGGCTACGACAGGTTTTAAGAAAACCTTTTGCGTAATGAACTAGATATCATTGCAGAATCGAGTGATTTTGAAAAGGAGTGTTTTTGAGGCATTTACTAGTTCCGCTAAAGAAGTCACTCCGGTGAAGGGATCTCGGCTCTTTCCTCATCGAATGAGGTACTGGATATTCTACAAGGAATACCTTTATGCATAGAAAGAACTAAAAAGGCAATCAAAAACAAAACTGAGTGGGTTGTAGCATCTACTAGTTTCGCTAAAGAGGTCACTCCCGGTGAAGGGATCTCGGCTCTTTCCTTATCGAATAAGATGCTGGATATTCTACAAGGAATACTTCTATTCAAAGCAAAAACTAGAGCTACCCTTTTTGAAAATTAAATTCTACAACATCTTTAGGTTTCTTTTCTTTCATTAATCTCATTAATGAAGTCCCATCAATTAAGCTTGCTAAGCATTACAGAAGAAATGAAACGAAAATAGAACGTACGCTTATGCCATCCGCATTCGCCACGGGGCCCCGTCATGCACCGTTAGGTTACTTAACTACCGGCAGAGCGGGGACTGGACTAGCACGGGTGCAAAACATAAGCAACCTTTATTATATATCTTATATATAATATTACATTCGTCTCACGCAGTTATATGATCAACATCATAGAACACAGCAGCAGAAGATAAACATATGAAATATTGGATATACTAGGATGCCCGTGTTTTAAATTTAGCCAGTAATGTAAAACATGGTTTCCACGGTCGTGAAGAATAGCCAAACCCACATCCCATAGAACCCTACGAGAGCGACAAGTAACCCTGCCAATTCTAGAGTTAGAAGACCCGGTCTCAACTCCTTGAGATGGTCTCCCACTGGACTCTAGAACCCGGTTACTTGTGCTCCCCGCCTTGGGTCTATCCTAATGCGGAAAAGTAAATAATATACAACAGGTGACAACATCCTCATCCCGGAAGTGCCCCAATAAAAGAATATTACATACAAATTTTACATGAATGAAAAAGAAAACTCACATCTCACATAAAACCCCCGGCTATTCTTTCATGACGATCCAATAAGACATATCAGCAGCACATGACATCACATATTATCAACGTAAGTAAATATGCGTATTTCAAATTCCGTTGACATATAGCAACGAGATTTGGGATACCCCACATATTACACTTACGGTCGCAGAAAAGAAATTGTAAAACTACAATAATTAGAATCCGTATATCCTTAGACATCATAAACCCGGAATATCGCATATTCCGGATTTCATGCCTAAACTGTAAACCTTGTAGTTTAGTCTCAAATTAAAAACACTTTTCAATTATCTTAGTCATGTAATTCAACAAGATTCCCGACTACAATATCGAATACTCGTCGGAAACTTTAGTACATGGCCGCACCCTCGATGCCGGCGACGAAGTGCACCAAGGCGGAACACCATGGCCGTGAGCACCCGAATGGGTGCTTTTTTGCAACGGGGTTCTCCTACAGTCACTTGGTCGTGGCTATGGGGCATGGCTGTCTACTAGAATTACCCGGTGAGTGTTCGCGTACAATATGCGATTGCGACGAAGTTTTGATTTAAATCAAAATTTCGTGGCAACCGATTAATCGAGACAATCATACTAGATTCACAATATACTATATACATTACCTGTTTTCACAAAACCAATAAATCGGATTCTAACAATTGTATCACATATCATCAAGATCTATACGACGCCAAATATTTCGATCGGTTTAACAAAATCCAGAGAACTCAACAACGTGAGAATCATAGTTAAAAATACCCAGACAGTGCACATATCACCTATGGACCAATACAAGAAACCATGCTCCTTGCCTCACCTATGGCGCCGCGGAACCACCGCCAAAACTAGGTTTTGGCCGCGGTTCTGCGGTCGTAAAGTCGAGTTAGGCTCTCATTTTTCTTCTGGGTCCATAGAAAACCCTGCACAATTTTTTGGATACTTTTAATTTCAAAAATTCCAACATTTGAAAAATCAACAGAAACATGCAAAAATACGGATTTTTAAAACCGATCGAACTCTTTAACTTCCTAACGACCTACCCCGATGTTCTAGTTCGGCTCTGATACCATGAAGGACTACCATAGCACCATGATGAGGTTATAGAAGCATCTACCATGCCAAATTCAAATTTTTCTTAGTGCAAAGTTAGTCTAACAAGATCTTTAACCAGAAATATAGGGTTTCACCTAAGATGATATGTTAACTATAGAAGTGTAAGATGATTATACCTTGGTAGAACCAAGTCCTTCACTTCACTTGCTCCTTGTAGCAGTCCCGCGACTCCACTAGGCATCTCTTGAAACATCGATCGGGCTTTCTCCGGTGATCTTCGCGCCAAAGACAATCCACCACGAAGCTCCAACTAGTTCAAGCTACCACTACACTAAACTCCTTTAGTGTAAGAACACACTAATGTAGAGTGCTAATCTATACTAGGATGATGAAGTAGGGGATGTTACAAGCTCACAAATGCTTTCAAGAATCCATGGTTCACATCACATGTGAGGGTGTGGATTCTTGAAGACATGAAATGAAGAAGAAGATGAGCATGAAGAAGCATGAGAGCTAGAATGACTAAGTCTTGAGAATGAGAAAGAATGAGAGCCAAGCCTTGACCCCTCACTCATTCAAGCATGGAATTATGCAATATAAAATTGCATCCATGCTTGAATAGTGAGTCAAGAAGAATAAACAATAGAAAATCCCATGCTTGCAACCATGCTTCCACTTTACACCTCATTTCTATTTTCACAAAATAGAAATTTAAATGCCATGCTTCATTATATATATATATATATATCATATATATATATCATATATATATATATATATATTATTATATATATAAAGAAGAATAATTAGTGAGCTAATAATATTAGTTAAGATATAATTATATCACATATAATATATATCACATTATTAAAACAACACTTGATTTAATAATCCGGTTATATAGAATATGACCGGCTAATTCCATTTATCTGTACATCACATTATCGAATCAACACTTGATTCGACAATCTGGTTATATCACATATAACCGCACCGACGACAGATGACTGCCAGATTACAATACGGTATCACATACTCGTATTTAATCAGGCCCACACACATATCACATATGTGTCTTACTTCATTTCACTTGAACCAGGGAACTTCTATGTAGGATTCTAAAGACTCGTCAATACGCCAGCAGTAGGTGATGATCATATCAGTCACCTACAAGCCGTCAGCGGTACTAGCTGGACGTAATGGCTACCCGGGTATTAAGCGATATGAATATCAACAAGCAAGCCTGTCCACAGTCTCCATGAAGTCTATCAGTAACACTCCCGTACAGTCCGGTCTCTTCGTTTGATATGTCGCATATCATGTCTAGGGGTGGAAATCGTCAGACCCCAGTAACGTGATAAGTCATGTCGATGTATGGCCTATAACGGTTCGAGAAACTACTAATAACACTTATCAGTATATCTTGGCAACAACCCTGGCCAGGGACTTCCAGTTATAGCCAATCGAACATAGCGCAACATCAAACCCCAATACCGGGAGAGACGAAACCCCTCCTATCGCTCATTGCCTCCATGTGACTCGGGACTGTACCCAAAATCCACCTGTTTGCACGAATCCTTTGAGCCATGGTAGGGTGGAAATCAAAGCACAGTGGGAGCCACACAGGACTCTATGACGATCTCGGGTCTACAGACTAACCTGTACCAGTGTCACCAGAGGACTACTATCTGAGGATAGGTATACTACCACATAGGAGTCCTCGGCGAGTCCTGTTCAGTGTACCCAGTCTCCACTAAGAACCCGTATACCATCCTTGATGTCAAACACCAATGGATGTGGGATCATCCATCGCCCATCATATGGGTCAAGAAGCGTATACGCTAGTCTACTATGGAATATCGATGCCCTGTCTTGATATTCCCTCGACTAGGAACATTTGAAGGATGTACTTGTGAACTACCCTGGCCCCACTAGTATGATCTTCATCATAGTCCTGGTAGTCAAGTACATATCCTAAGGGCTTTATCAATATGTGAAAGCAAGACAGTATCAGAATAGAAGTCTACATGTTAAGAAAAAGATAACCAGATAGTATACTATCATGTCGAGCAAAAAAGTCCTCTCTATATATATCCAAGCATCCGCTATAATATTCATCATATGTACAATAATGGCGTCTACGGAATACATATAACTAACACAACAATCTCCCACTTGCACTAAGGCCAATTATTGGCTTATCTCATACCCAACATCTCAAAAAGCCGCATATGCTGCGGCAAAGGGAGGGCCTTGGTGAGTGGTTCCACGGTGTTATCTTTTGTATCTACTCTCCGAATCTCGATCTCGCGGCGATCAACTATCTCCCGGATCAGATGATATCACATGAGGATGTGTCTAGATCGCTGATGGGACCTGGGCTCTTTGGCTAACGCCATAGTCCCATTATTATCACAATACAATGGTATTGGATCAATAATGGTCGGAACAACTCCTAGCTCCGAAATGAACTTCCTCATCCAAACGGCTTCCTTGGCAGCATCATTTGCAGCAATATACTCAGCGTCTATCGTGGAGTCTGCAACGGTATCCTGTTTGGAACTCTTCCAACACACCGCCCCTCCATTGAGGGTAAAGACAAACCATGAGATAGATTTTCTGTCATCCTTATCACTCTGGAAGCTCGAATCAGTAAAGGCCTCCATTTGGAGATCACCGTTACCATACACCAAGAACATTTCTTTAGTCCTTCGCAAGTACTTAAGAATGTTCTTCACAGCAGTCCAGTGATTCTCCCCTGGGTTGGATTGATACCTGCTTACTACACCCAGTGCATAAGCCACATCAGGACGTGTACATAACATCACATACATTATAGATCCTACAGCAGAAGCGTAGGGTATAATGCTCATGCGAGCTCTCTCTTCATCGGTCTTTGGGCAAAAGTCCTTAGAGAGAGTGACTCCATGACTAGCGGGTAAAGAACCCGCTTGGAGTCTTCCATTCTAAACCTCTTTAGGATGGTGTTAATGTACCTGGTTTGGGACAATCCCAATAACCTTTTAGATCTATCCCTATAGATCTCCATGCCCAATATGTACGAGGCATCACCCAGGTCCTTCATGGAGAACCTCTGTGATAAGAATAGTTTGACTGGTTGTAGCATAGGAACGTCGCTTCCTATCAGAAGAATGTCATCCATGTACAATACGAGGAATGTGACAGTACTTCCTACAATCTTCTTATAAACACAAAGTTCATCTGAATTTTTGACGAAATCAAACTCATTGATAACATCATCAAAACAGATGTTCCAACTCTGTGATGCCGTCTTTAATCCATAAATGGATTTAAGCAACTTGCATGCTTTCCCGTTGCTCTCACTATCGATGAAGCCCTCTGGCTGATCCATATAAACACACTCTTCTAAATCACCATTTAGAAAAGCAGTTTTAACGTCCATCTGCCAGATTTCATAGTCGTAGTGAGCAGCAATAGCAAGTAGGATCCGAATGGATTTAAGCATGACTACAGGAGAAAAGGTTTCGTCATAGTCCAGTCCTGGTCTTTGCTGAAATCTTTTCGCCACAAGCCTTGCCTTATAGATCTCTACAAGCCCATCTACACTGATCTTTCTCTTAAAGATCTATTTGCACCCTACGGGTTTTACCCCAGAGGGTACAACAACCAAAGTCCATACTTTGTTGGTGTACAGAGACTCCATTTCGGATCTTATGGCATCCAGCCACTTCACAGAGTCACCACTCGTGATAGCTTGCTGAAAACTGGTAGGGTCATCATCATCCATGATGCAATCTTCTCCATCACCATCAACGAGGAAACCATAGCACCTCTCCGGTGGGCGAGAAGTCCTACCAGATCTACGGAGTGGCTGAGGTTCATTAGGTTCTGTTGCAACTTCAGGTTCAACCAAGTCGTTATTTGTAACTTGTGTCTCTAGAACCTCTTCTAGATCTACCACATTGCCATCAGCATCATTTGGAAAAATCTCATTTTCTAAAAACGTGGCATTTTAAGAAACAAACACCCTTTGTTCCTCCTTGTGGTAGAAAATATATCCATATGAATCTTTTGGATATCCCACAAATACACACTTGACTGATCGTATTTCGAGTTTGTCCGGATTCTGCTTTTTGGCTTAAGAGATGGTCTCTTCCCATACCATATCTCATATGGAGTGGTAGACACGGTCTGGGTTGGAACCCTGTTCAACAGAAAAGCCGCAGTCTCCAATGCATGCCCCCAAAAGGAGAGGGGTAACTCAGCATCACTCATCATGGATTATACCATATCTAATAGGGTTCGATTCCGCCGCTCTGACACACCGTTGTGCTGTGGTATGTAAGGGGGAGCGAGCTAAGAGAGAATCTCATTCTCTTTTAGGAAGTTCGAAAACTCTGTACTAAAATACTCACCACCTCGATCTGATCGAAGAATCTTGATGCTTATTCCAGTTTGTTTTTCTACTTCAAGTTTGTACTCCTTGAATTTCTTGAAAGCTTCAGACTTGTACTTTATTAAAAACACATGACCGATTCTTGAGAAATCATCAGTAAAAGTTATGAAGTAAGAAAAACCGCCTCTCTCATGTGTAGACATTGGCCTACATACATCACTATGTATGAGGCCCAAGAGCTTAGTAGCTCTTTCTCCGTGTCCAGTAAACGGAGTTTTGGTCATTTTCCCTTTGATACAAGACTGACAAGTCGCATAGGATTTATACTCAAAAGAATTTAAATATCCATCTTTATGAAGCTTGTTTAGTCTTGTTTCATTAATATGACCAAGTCTATAATGCCAAAGAAAAGCTTCATTTATATCTGAAAATTTTCTTTTGTTTGTGTGTTGCATGTTAAAAACTATGTGTTGATTAAGGACATATATCCCGTTATTAAGTGTACCATAACCAATCAACTCTTGATTTACTTTAATGTTCATAACATTGTGCTGCAATACAAAATGATATCCTTCATTGTCTAACAAAGAAATGGATATTATATTACAAAGCATGCTTGGTACAAAATAACATGGGTTCAAAACCAATATGCAACCCGATGGCAACCCCAGATGATACTCTCCCACTGAAACTGCATGTACATTGGAACCATTTTCAACCCGGAGAGTATGATCACCTATCTTCAAAACTTTGCTATTTCGAAGCCCCTGCACAGAATTGCGGATATGAGAACTCGAACCAGTATCCAATACCCAGGAACCAGAGTTTATAGAAAAACAGTTTTTGGTTACGAACACACCTGAAGCTGAAGCATCACCATGCTTCTTTTTCTTGAGACCAAGGTACTCAGTACAGTTCCGCTTCCAGTGTCCCATCTTCTTGTAAAAGAAACATTCTCCCTTTCCCGACTCCGCAGCTTTGGATTTGTCTTTCCCCTTTGTCTTCTTGATTCCACCTCTCGGCTTGGTGGATTTCTTCGTGTTCTTTCTCTTGGCCTTGGCTTTTAGGACGGAAGAGGAAGATTGTCCAACAAGCAGGGAGGGAGACTTCGTCTTAAGCGTGCTCTCCGCATTTCTCAACATATTGAGAAGTTCGGGTAGTGATTTTTCCATGCTATGCATGTTGAAGTTCACTACAAAAGGAGCAAAGGCAGAGGGGAGAGATTGTAGAACAATTGTCACGACCCAAAATATTAGCTCGTGACCAGCACTTAAATTACGCAACGTCTACAGGCGTAACGTAACCTAAGTAAGCCGAAACCCAGAAATCTAAACCTTACAATAGAAGTAAGTAAAGAAAACATTTACAACATTTAGAAACTTAAGTAAAAATCCTTAAAACTTCACTTAACTCTTTTCCTTGGTTTTCATAAAAATTTCGGCAGCACCTCCTTTGTAAAAACTAGTCTCGAAAATGGGTACAACAAAGAATATAATAAAAGCATCCCAAACGGGAGCAAAACACGCCCAACGGCGGAAACAACACCACAAGTATAAATAACAAGTATACGACGCCCAACGGCGAAGATCCACATAAGGAAATAAAGTAAAGCAAGACATCAACCCCAAAAGCGAACATAAAAACCCATCGCTCAAGTTTCGCAACTACAAGTCTTCTAAGTCTACATCATATACAATTTCTAGTTTCTGATTTGATGGAGTGACTAGATACAATATGAATAACAAGTACAAGAGGGGCACGATCCAACATGTACCACCTACCAAAGCAAAACAACCGAAAGCAAGCTGTGTGCCAGCAATGCCACTACTGATCCGAACGGACAACCTGCAAGAACTGTGGCACAACGGGGGTGAGTTGCCAACTCGTGAGTAGAAAACATCAACAGGTAGAAATCAAAATAAACAATGATTTGTAGGTCAACTATATCATAAAGGTAATACTATGATATCTAGGGTGACCGTATTTGCAAATGTGCCAACACAATATAAATACCTAACAACAAGTGTATGTCGTCCAACAATATAATCAATGCATTTATGCAGGTGGATCTCGTCCAACAATATAATCAATGCATGTATGCCGTGGATCTCGTCCAACAATATAATCAATGCATGTATGCCGTAGTTCTCGTCCAACAATATAATCAATGCATGTATGCCGTGGATCTCATCCACGCGTCAACCACTGACACAACAACTCATGCATGTAAATATCATAAAAGTATATGCAGGTAAAAATGAGGATATCAAAGAAAGTGTGTCCATCAATGCTACATCAAATCATGGAAACCTGGGTGTCTACCACCGACACCCGAAAACATCATGACATATAAATCCTCATAACTCAGGCTCTATCACCATGACTGGCCCTGATATCATGTCCATAAATCACTTCGGTCTGTATCCCCACGATAACCGCCGAGTCTAAATACTATCACTGGTAGGTAGTGGTCCCTCTATCAGGCTTATCTTCTACACCATGAAATCACCACTCGCCCCGGGGTACCATACCGGGTCCACTATGTACCCGCAGACGGTGCCTCCCGCTCCTCGAATCGGGTTTCACATGCTAATCTCAGAACCGAGAAATCACATGGTGGACGCACTGAAATATCATATCAAGATAAACCGGGGTTTCCAAATAATAGATAATTTCTTGAAAATACCCCTACGGTTCTCAAATCCATAAATCACATGAAATCCATATCTCAATGCGTAAAATCCATGAAAAACTGATATATGCAACATAAAATAGCAATATGAGCATATAAAGGGAAAAACGCTCTTTTAAATGAATCCAGCTTTAAAATATATCATGCGGTTCCCAAATCCTCCGAAATCAATTGCAGCATCATATGAAGTGTACATGTAATTGTAGCAAGGTTTAAGCATCTACATGTAAGCAGGTATGTATGATGCATCTCCTAAGCACAATAAGCAATGTCACAATATCACATGTCAATATGTAGGCATTATGTACATGTAGCTGTAGCAGAGTATGTGGGTGTACATGTCAGTATATCATGCAACTTAGCATAGCGATGTGAACATATCAGTATATCATAGCATGATGTGGCAATTCTACTGTGTAAGTGACATAGCAATTATCGATGAAGAAGCGTGTGAGCCGGCAATCTGTGTATGTGTAACATACGCATCATCGATAATGGTGTAGGTGTACTAGCACAGGTATATGAAATGCAATGAGAATAGCATGAATGCAACATAATGCATATAATGAATCAAATGCTATGAGGTATACATATCAATAAGACCGAGTCGGTGAATCTATCAATCGGCATCCAGCCTCACAATATCACGTACGGTACAATCTATCGTACGAAATCCTCTAATCAAGGGTATGGATAAATCAAAAGGTAAAAAGTCATCGCGTACGGTAACCTAACGTAAAGCGACATTAACAAATAGGGATTCTATCAACCTATACAACATCGTGGTACGGATCTAAGTCTCGTACGGCATATCACTCATTTTGCAATCATTATCCATAAAAATATATGCCCATTTTTCAGGTCACATCCATGTCAATCTCGTATCAGGGGACCTACAAAGATATCAACAATCACATATCGACTCGAATCCATATAATGACATATCACACTAAGTCATCATTATCACATCGTATACTCGTCCATCACATTAAATTAACATCACACTTGTTCTCTTTTAATTCATACCTATCATGATTCACTTATCATTTCATATTCTCCTAAACCAATATGTTCACTAGTGTCCACTTCTATCATACTATCTTTTACAATTCTACAATCATGTCAGTCTCATAACATTTATCAGGATATAATAATCAAACGATCTTTCAATCCAATATTTGCGGGGGTACTATACGCCATCCACCCGACTTTCCCGGTAGATATAAATCTACTCACCTGCTAAACTCCTCGCTTAGCCAAAGTCGATGCGCTTCGTTGTCTCGGAATCCACGCGAAGGTACCTACAATCAATACGAATTCACAAAGCTATTAACATCAAATTCCGAAATCCAAAATACGGCATGCGGTGCGCTCATAGGTTAGAACCTATAGCCTACACATGCAAAACAATCAACTACACTTGTCGTTGACGTACAAACATCCAACGACCAAATACCACATCCAAAACTCAAACCAAGAATCCAAATACCGGAAAACATTGCCGAAACCCTAAATAGGGTCGCTATACAAGAAAACTGCCACATTAAAAAACCAATAATACTAATACACATTTACAAACACAATAAGTATCATAGGTATTAATATTTACGTCATCTCCATTTTCATTTAAAACCCACGTCAAATTTTACCGAAAAGCTAGTAAGTAGTTTATATCATTTTCTCTCAATTTAGCACAAGTCTAGAAATTTAACAATTCTAGAGATTTCAAACATCATATAATAGCATAACTAAGCTATCCAAACCCCTTCCATATTTTTAATCTTTCCCAAAAATGAGTTAGAAAAACCTAGTTTGCGATTAAGCTTAATAGACGATTAGGAAAAATAACAATTATCATTTTCACAAATACTTAACTTTTCCAAATCTACACATCTTGCTTAACAACATAAGCACATCAAAATCCTGACTTGATTTCATAATTAATTATCATGAATTAATTACACATGAACTTTAAAGCTATAATTAGCACATAATTAAGCAAGCATAAGGAATTAAGCAACAAATTAGGATTAGGTTTAAAATTTATACCTCATAAACAAGATCTCAATTTTTGCAACATCACCAAAATTAACCCGCCAAAATGATGCTTTTTCATGAAGATCTATCCTAGTTTAGAGATGAAGAATAATGGGTAATGATTTATTTAAGAATTTGTGGGACTATTTTGGGATTTTTGATGAATTTTTGATCTTGGAAATGAAGAAATGAGCAAGGCAAGAGAAGAGGGCAGCAAGGGCTATTTGGTTCAGCCAAGGCAAGTGGGAGGGGGTTTTGTGAGAATTGTGTGGAAAAATCTAGCAAGAAATAGCATTAAATGCTAATAAATGCAAAAATTCACCTTTTCTTCTATTTCTTTTTCTTTTAAAAATAATTCCATTTGTCACAAATATCTAGATTTTTCAAGAGAAGGTTCTAAACTAATTCTAGTGATTAGATTAGCAATGATCCTAATTAGAACTAATTAACCCATACAAAAAAGTAATTTCCACTAATTAAGTGCACAAATAATACATTAAAATAATATTTAATTAGGAAAAAATTCTACGTGAACCAAAACTTCCCATTGACCCCCAAAGCTCGCGTACTAGCTTTATTTTAGCTAAAATAGGTGCCAGCAAGTTTATACGGAAGTTTGATCAAAATCGGTTAAAACGGAAAATACCGACTGTTTTACCCTAAAACGGAAAAATTCGCATAACGATTTCAGAAATGTTACAACAGTATCCGTATATTGCTCGTTGTCCATTGTCCATCCGAGGCCCTCAATCTCTTCAATAAGCGCTATCATCTTCAAAACGTGGTCACCAACTGTAACAATTGGAAATATTTTTGATAATTAATTAATTTATTTCTTTAATTAAAAATGTTAAACTAAATTTAATTGTAATAAAAGGACCTTTTTATATATAGTAGGGTAAATTAGTAAGGAAATAGTTTGTTTTTGTAATAATAAGTATCATGAGGGGTTTTGTGGTAGGCTTATGACATCCAACGTAGAACTTTGTCACATTCTATGACATGAACCATAATAAGAATATCGTTGGGGCGTCCCCTACTCAGCGACGCACTACATCGGATCCCGGGTGTAGTATTAAATATGCAAGGGCTTCTCGGTCGTCGTCCAGATGCGGTGCGCTACATCGGACCCCGGGTGTAGTGACAAATAAGCAAGGGTCGTCGTCCAGAGACGGCGCGCTACATCGGACCCCGGGTGTAGTGACAAATAAGCAAGGGTCGTCGTCTACAGACGGCGCGCTACATCGGACCCCGGGTGTAGTGACAAATAAGCAAGGATCGTCGTCTAGAAACGGTGCGCTACATCGGACCCCGGGTGTAGTGACAAATAAGCAAGGGTTTCACAGGATCCGTCTAGCTTCCTGGAACATAGGTTCCCTTACGGGTAGACTAATAGAATTAGTGGAGGTGATGATTAGGAGGAGAGTTGGTATTATGTGTTTGCAAGAAACTAAGTGGGTAGGTGAAAAGAGTAGAGTCATAGAGCCTTGGGGTTATAAGCTTTTGTATACGGGTAGAGATAAAAATCGTAATGGGGTAGGCATAATCATAGATAGACGGTTGCTTGAGGATGTAGTTGAGATTAGAAGAAAAGGTGATAAGCTTATTCTAGGTGGAGAGATCCTTAATGTTATTAGTGCTTATGCACCACAGATAGGTCTTGATGACGCTAGTAAGCGTCTATTCTGGAAGGATTTAGACGAGGTAGTGCAAAGTATACCTAGTGGAGAGAAGTTATTTATTGGTGGTGATCTTAATGGACATGTAGGTACTAGTCGTAGTGGGTTTGATACTATCCATGGAGGTTTTGGTTTCGGACAAAGGAATGAAGTAGGTGACTCGATTCTAGATTTTGCTTTATCTTATGACTTGATCTTAGCAAACACCTGGTTTAGGAAAAGAGAGTCCCACCTTATCACTTTTAGGAGCGGATCAAGTGCTAGTCAAATAGACTTTTTTCTGACGAGAAGAATAGATAGAGGTTGTTGCATCGACTGTAAGGTAGTGCTAGGTGAGAGTGTAACCACTCAACATAGACTTTTAGTTCTAGATTTTCGTTTTAGAAGAGAACCTAGGAAGATTAGACGTAAGGTAGAGCCTAAAATTAAATGGTGGCGATTGAAAGAAGGTAACCAAAAGGCTTTTAGAGATCGTGTAGTACAAGAAGCGGATTGGCAGTCGGAAGATGATCCAGACAAAACATGGAACAAAATGGCTAGTTGTATCAAGAAAATAGCTAGAGATCTACTTGGTGAGTCGAGAGGTGGTACTCTACCATCTAAGGACATATCATGGTGGAATGAAGATGTAAAGGCTGCTATTAAAATTAAAAGGGATTCTTATAAAGATTTGAAGAAAAGTAGAGATGTGGAGAGATTTGAGAAGTACAAAATGGCTAAAAAGGAAGTTAAGAAAGCTGTTCGGGAAGCTAAATCTAAGGTCTACAAGGAGGTGTACGAGAAATTAGACACTAAAGAGGCTGCAAATGATATTTACCGGATTGCTCGAATGCGGGAAAGGAAGACTAGAGACTTATGTGCGGTCAAGTGTGTCAAAAATGAAAATCAGAAGGTTTTAGTTCGAGATGAGGATATCAAGGAAAGATGGAGAGATTATTTTGACAAATTGTTCAATGAGAGCTTTACTAAGAATTTGGATGGACTTGTCATTCAATCTCAAGATATAAATCGTGATTTCATGCGTAAAATAAGACTTCCTGAGGTTAAAGAAGCTTTGAACAGAATGGGTTTAAGAAAAGCGGTTGGTCCTGACGGGATTCCTATCGAGATTTGGAGATGCTTAGGAGAAATAGGCGTTAAATGGCTGACTGATCTGTTTAATAAGATTTGGCAGACAAAAAAGATGCCAAATGAATGGAGGAAAAGTATCCTTGTACCTATCTACAAGAATAAGGGTGACATTCAAAGTTGCTCAAACTACCGTGGAATAAAACTGATGTGTCACACCATGAAACTTTGGGAGAGAGTGATTGAACACAGGCTAAGGAAGGATATTAAGATAACAGAGAACCAATTTGGGTTCATGCCTGGACGATCGACGACAGAGGCGATTCATTTGCTTCGTCAACTTGTCGAGCGCTTTCGAGAGAGGAGAAGAGATTTGCATATGATATTTATTGATTTAGAAAAAGCGTACGACAAGGTACCTAGAGAGGTATTATGGGGGACAATGATAAAAAAGGGGGTCCCCGTCAAGTATATTGACATAATCAAGGATATGTATGACAGAGTAGTGGCAAATGTCAGAACTTGCGGCGGCTTAACAAGTGATTTTCCGATTACTATTGGTTTACATCAAGGATCTGCATTAAGTCCATTCTTGTTTACCATCGTGATGGATGAGCTTACTAGAACTATCCAAGATGAGGTCCCTTGGTGTATGCTATTCGCTGATGATATTGTTCTAGTAAATGAGACGAAAGCAGGGGTTAATGCCAAATTGGAATTATGGAGGCAAACATTGGAATCTCGGGGATTCAGATTGAGCAGGTCCAAGACAGCATATATGCACTGCAAATTTAGTAGCCAGAGAAGTCAAAACCATATAGGTATAACATTGGAAGGGCAAGAGATATCACCGAGCGACCAGTTTAGATATCTAGGTTCCATTATCCAAAGGAATGGGGAGATCGATAGTGATGTTAATCAAAGGATCCAAGCTGGTTGGTTGAAATGGAGGAGTGCAACAGGGATTTTGTGTGACCGTAACTTTCCGTTAAAATTGAAAGAGAAGTTTTATCGGAGAACTATTCGGCCTGCTTTATTATATGGTACAGAATGCTGGGCTCCTAAGAAGCATCATACACAGAAGATGCACGTAGCGGAGATGCGAATGCTTCGTTGGATGTGCGGTAACACTAGAAAAGATAAGGTGCGAAATGAGGATATTCGTGAAAAAGTTGGTGTAGCACCCGTGGAGGAGAAGATGCGGGAAAACCGGCTAAGATGGTTTGGTCATGTGCGACGCAGACCTATGGAAGCACCGGTTCGACGAATAGATACTCTCGATATGGGCAATGGCAAAAGGGTAAAAGGGAGACTGAAGAAAACATGGATGGAGGTGACACGAAACGATATGGTTGCCAAAGGACTCAATGAAAGTATATTGTTCGATAGAAGTGAGTGGAGACAGAGGATTCATGTGCTGGACCCGGCGTGATTCTCATGTTGGTTCATGTAGCCTACCCCATATGCTTGGGATAAAAGGCTCAGTTGTTGTTGTTGTTGTATGAGGGGTTTTGTGAAAAGTTTAAGTATTTGTGAAAATTGGAAATTTTGTGAGGGTTTATGTGTAAAAGGGTAGGGTCATGTTTAAGCTTAAGTTACACTCATGGTATAACATAACATGGATGAAACTTCATGCTTACATGACATGATTCATAGTGACACATCTTCCTTGCATGAAAACCCCACCATCTTCCATGCTACACCTCCTGCTTGCATGAAAATACCACATCCTTTCTAGGTGACACCTCCTCCTACAACCCCTCACTCATTCTCCTTATCCTTTTAAATTTTTTCATATCATATATATATTTGAAGCAAGTTATTATCTTAAATAGAAAAAGAAATCCTAGAACAACAAAGAAAATAAAAGAGAAGAGAAGAGAGAGACTAAGTACTAAGGATCCCTAACCCCACGCTCTTGCTAGGATCTTTGAGCTTATGCATCTTGGAGGAAGCCTTTTCAGTGATCTTTCTATAGGTATAATTTCAACCCTGCAACTTAAGTTCAGTACTGTTTTATTTTAGAAATCGGATATAGAAAATATCGTATTTGATAAGTATAGGCTCTGTTGTGAATCTGCTATAGTTTAGATGATAATTAACAAAATCAAACAGTGCCTTCATATTATAATTTGGACCTCGAATAATCACTAGGAAAACGGACCCATTTCCTCGGATTTTGGCCGGCGACAGTCAACCAAAATCCGAGCTCGCCGGTTTTTGTAGGGAGTTAGGTGTTGGTGTTTTCAGGGTAGCTCTCTGTTTATATTTTGGGTTGTTTGGTATTGTTAGTATATATAAATTATCCAGTATATAAAATCTAGAAGCTAATATCAGTTTTGAGGTTAAAATTCTAAAATACGACATGGATGCTTCGTGAAACGATTCTGTTTTTATGGTTACAGACAGCGAAGGGTCAACTTAGGGTAGTATAAATGTTAGATAGTCACAATATCCTCACATAGCATGTTTAGTATGTGTGGTATCATAAACTGAGAAAAATTGTGATATGTAGCATACTAATATTGAATCTGGAACCAATAGGTATAACCACTAGGACAACTAGTAACACCATAAGCATCATGAGACCACTGGAAGACTACACTTAAAGCCCGAGACCCCATCTCCATACCCGACCAGGCGAGAATCCCTGTTTGGCCGAGGTCGCCGGACCTTTGGTGGATTTTGATGTTGAATCTTCTTCTGTAACCTAGGTTTGGTATTTTATAAGTTTTTGTATTGTTTGATTTATATAAATAATTGCACAGAGAAATCTTGGAGTAAATAGTTAAGGTTTTATCAAATTTCCGATATTAAGATACGGGCTTTCGTATTTTGAACTGCAACTGAACCGTTAACGTTTGTACGTTAACAACAGGATTGTATTGTCATTTTTGGGTTAAGTATGCTGTAGGTTCTAACCTATGGGTGTCTATCTCATTGTTTTGAGTTTTGGTGTCATATTTACGTCGGTATGCTATAACTACGATTATAGGTACGATCGCGAAGTTTTCTGAGGAGGAGTGGCGGACATCGCAGCGTGGATTTCAGCAAGCTCATCATGTTGGTGAGTAGATTTACATCTACGAGGGATATCGGGTGGATGGCATATAGCACCCCCGCAACCTTATAAATAGAATTATGGTATCTAGATAGTTTAGTATTTATTCAAGATATTGATATTGGAGATAGTTGCATCTAGCATGATATTCAATTGCATGTAGTTTAATTATGGTTTGGTAAGTTAGTACGAAGGATTATGACGTTCTAAAGGTGATTTAGATATAGCGATACGGTGAGGTATTATATGAGAAACTATACGTATTGGTAATGATGAGATTCGTATGCCGAATAACGGCCAAGTTTTTCTTTAGACTCGTAGAGTTAGATTATACTCCATTTTAGAACGTAATACTTGTGCGAGCTATACTCTTTTAAAAACTACGATTCGTTACTCTTTTTAAATGATAAAAGACAAGGATGCAATGCCAATTTCCAAAACGAATATCTATTTTAATCTAAGGCAACTTTCTTATTTCAAATCCAACGTATCATTCCATTTTCAAAGATAATGGTATAGCTCATAACAAGTAGTTACAGCTATCAGTTACGCTTATATTTACTTTACATGTTCGCGTTATATTTATCGATATTATACTTTTCCGTGATACGAACACTCTGATAGAACACTGCACAATTACTAATGAGTATTATGTTGCACGAGCACATACGTATATGTTACACCACACCTCATTGGTACTGCCATGTCACTGTAGAACCGTTATGTTATGTAACACGTATATAGATGTTGATATGAGTAGACTATTACACCTTTAGAACACTTGCATAAATACTAATGATTACCATTCTGCACGAGCACAGACGCGTATGCTACACTACACATCATTAGTATTGCCATGACACAGTAGAATTGATACGTTTATTTGCTTGTATGAGTTATTTACGCACTTTACTTTATTATCTGTTAAGCATTGTGAATACCAGTACTATGGATGTTTATATTTGATTTTATGAGTTTTCTGGATGTTTTACTTTTGATGATATATATCAGTGGTATGGGACGCTGTTATATATGTATATATAATATATCATCAGGATAATCTATGCAAGTATTCTTATTTTTTACTTGATATTTTTGGATATGATGAGTTGGCGTCCACCATGAGTTTGATGTTTTCTGATTGTTTTATTCCAAACCGAGTAGGGTAGCTATACGGTTTCGAACTTGTTACTTATCCGGACTGAGTGGGGTAGATATATAGCCGGATACATGGTGGACCCAGGTCGAGACCGAGAGGCAGGAAAGCCGCATTATAGGCGGGGAGTCTAGCGAGGATACTCGATACCGGAGATAGAAATGAGCACGGAGGATATCCAGGGGATACCGACCAGGGCCAGGGATATCGGGTGGTGATCATCTGTTGAGATGGTGTCGACGATATCTGCATTTACGTGTTGGTGATGGACACGAGAAATTTCTGATTTCGGGTGTCGATATTGGACATCCATATATATTGATATGATTGCTATCACGAGGTACACAATTAGATTACAGTTATTGTAGCCGACCGAGACTGATCCGGGGGACAATATCCGTATATATTTGTACGGGCATTCATATACATAAAAGGGAATTCAAACATGAGCTATAGTCTCATTATTTTGAAATGTCTGATATGACACTGAGATCTTTAAATTGTAAATCTCTTAACATTTTCCATCAAAATAGCAGGACGTATATTCTAAGTAAAGATACTTATTATATTTCATACTATCACGCCTGCTTTTATGCCGTGACATATCTATTCCGCGGTTATTTTAAAGAAGAGTTTTATATACATATATTTTTGGCTACTTTGGGCTTATACCTAAACACAGGTCTTTTCATTTGATATGTGCTACTTGGGATCGCATGATAGATAGTGTTGCATTATGATACATATGCACATCATATATTATATTAGTACAGATTATGATAGTACTATACTTATTACCTAGGTATCGTCGTGCATTTCGATTTCTACCTTATGATGTAATTTTATTTACTAAGTTGGGAACTCATCCCCGTTGTGCCACAGTTTCTTGCAGGTTTTACCGCTTGGATTATCAGCGGTTTGGGCACATTCCTTTCGTTGATTGCGTTGGGTAAGTGAGTTACTATTGTATTGTACTCATACTTGGTTATTCATATATTCTTGTATCTAGTAACACTCCATCAACTTAGAAATGGTATATTGTGGACTTAGAAGCGAGACTTAGAATTTGTGTGTTGTGATGTCGCACTCATTGGAGTCGACTTTTTATATCGTTTGCTTGGTTTCTCCGACGTTTGGGCATGGAAGCTATCTCCCGTTGGAATGATATTTTATTGTTGTAGTTGTATCGAGTTTTATGCAAAATTTACAAGGAGGTGCTGTCGAATTTTAAATTGTCATAGATGCTCTTTAAACATACTTAGTTAACTTTAAATGGTTATTTTAAAATGATTCCATCTGATAATTATTAAAACTCCACCTCCAATGTTTTCAAAAGAAAAACGTTTAGATTCCAGGTTTCGGCTTACTTAAACCGTGTCGGCGTCTTTAGATGTCACATGATTTAAGTGCCGGTCACGCGACACATTTGGGTCGTGACACCAACTGATGTGCCAGGAGCCATCCGCATCTGAAACAGCTTTTGAGATGCTTTGTATCGAAGGATACGAGATTGCTCCACATACAACTCTTTTGTATGGAGAAAGATGGATTGAACATCCATCTCCTTGTGCTGGTTTTGATCTGTATTGTCCATCGATGTAAGCACAAGGCATTTGGCGGTAGTACAGTAATTATCCCATGTTTTATGGATTTCCCTATCCGCAACAGAAGATTCAGGGCCTGGTTTGGGCGGGGTTGTGGCAGTGAGGACATATGATACTTTATCTTATGTGAAAGCAATATTAATGTTTCTCAGCCAATCTTTATAGTTTGGTCCACTTAGCTTATTTTTCTTTAATAGTAGCTTAAATCCAGTCATGGTTATCTGCAATTAGGAGAGAGAAAATAATACACTCAGCGAAAGCTCTTACAAAGATCAGATTGGTTTATTATCTTATCTAATCGATGTCTCCCACTGCTTTTATCAAATTTTTCTTCAAATCTTAAAAGAAAAAAATTAGCCAGGATTAATTATATTCTACAACTTTGCTAACCGTTCATCCAGGCCAATGCCGGTACTTCTAAGGGAGGTTCCCCGTGCTTTCGCACGGACCTAATTAAAATAAACCTCATTTTTCCAGAGGCGTAGCTGTAAGTCCACGTTGCCCACCCCGGTGCTTGCGGGGAGGCGGAAAACGGAATAAAAATCGGATTTTTATCACTTTAGGCAACATGGACTAGACAAAGAAGGATCTTTGCTAAACAAAAACAAGCTAAAGCTAACTAGAAACTAGCTAAAGGGTAGAATGGTTATACCTAGGGCTTTATGTCCTTCTCTCCTTGATCCTTGGAGTAGTAGAAAGGGGTCACCTTTGTCGTCTTCTCACGTCGAAGAAAGATCCACCCGAAAGCCTCAACCTTTGGCTTCAACTCCAAGCTAGAAGTAACTAGGGTGCTAGAAGTGCTAATCCTAGAACCCTAGATGAGAGTAGAGATTATCAAGAAGTGGTTTTTCTCAAGCTCAAGTGTTTCTCAACACAAGAGAGGGGAGAGCTTGAGGAAGAGGAAGAACAAGAGAGAGGACGTAAAATAATAGAATGAGAGAATTATGAAGCATTCTCACATATATGTGTGAATTATTATAAATTGATAATTAGTAAGATAATTGTCATGGCTTAATCAAGACATGACCATTATCATTTCATATTTAATGCTAATTGCAAAGATCAAAGAGCATCTTTTATATGGAATGATGATGGTCAACATGTCAACTAAGGTCAACAAGTCAAGATAGTCAAATGGTCAACAACCATAACCATGGACAATTATATTAAACTAATATCAATTAACCATAATACACACATAAGCATTAGGGTTAATAAAATGACAATGGTCATTAACACCAATCAAAACCCTCTTCCTCTGTCTCAAGCAACTGTGCATACGCACCCGTATTCGTGATCCGAGGAACACGAATACAAAGAGATAAAACCAATCCCAAATCATATACTAGGATCCGGCTTAAACCAAAGCCCGCTAGTATAAGCTGTCCGGACAACAAACGTGCACAAGTGCGCGGATGTGAACGAACCCTGTCGCAAAACCATGCGACCTCTACTCATTTTGCCTAAAGGCGAATAGCTCTCTGTGTGGGACTCTAAAGACTCGATACTACGCTGGAAGTGGGTTTAACCACAGACCGCAAGCGGCACTAGCTGTACGTAACGGTCCCCAGGTAGATGCCGATAAGAAGACTGACGAGGTGACCCCATCTGAACTCCTACTGAGCCTGTATGTGACAGTCTCCGTACAGTCCGGTCTGTTCGTCTGATACATCGCATGGCGGGCCTAGGGGGCGGTGAATGTCAGTCCCCTAATAGCGGTACAAGTCGTGTCAGAGTGTAGCCCAGAACACCCTGAGATAACACTGGAAACCTACCAGTATATCTCGCTTGCCCTGGCCAGGGACTACTTGTGTAATGGCTCTCCTGGACACAGCGCGATGTCAACCCCCAATACCGGGAGAGACGAATCCTGTCTAACCATCACTGCCTCCAAGTGCTTCGGGACTGCACCCAAAAACTACCTGTTTGCACGACTCCTTTGAGCCGTGGTAGGGTAGTAATCAAAGTGCAGTGGGAACACACTCGAGGCGAAGTGAAAGTGTCAAGTCAGCGGGCTAAGCTGTACTCATGTCACCTGGGAACTGATAACTGACGATAGGTATAATACCAACCAACAGTTCCCGACGAGTCCTGTCCAGTGTACTCGTAACCTAACGAGCACCCGCATACTATCTCAAGTACGACATACTGACGGCTGTGGGACAGACCGTCTCCCACACTGGGATGAGAAGCGCATACGCTTGTCTACTCCGGAGTATCGATGCCCTATCTCGATAGTCCAACGACTAGGGACCTGTATAAGGATGTGCTTATGGATTACCCAGCTCCCACGAGTGTGAGCGCCGTTACAATGCTGGTAATCAAGCAATAATCCTAAGGGCTCTACTAATATGTATATCAGCGATATGCTAAAAGAAACACATGCACATATTAAAGCAAAGACAAACCAAGTAGCATACTACCATTTTGAGCAAGATTGTATATACAACTGTGAATATCCTAAGCTTCCATCAAGTAATATACAAACTAGTATGATACAGTAATGGCCTCTCGGGCATATACACTAACAATCTCCCACTTGCACTAAGGCCATGTTCTGGCGTATCGAAGACCTATCATCTCGATCAGCCGCTCGAACTGAGTCTGGGGCAAGGCCTTGGTGAATGGATCTGCTGTGTTATCTTCTGAAGCAACCCTCCGAACCTCGATCTCCTGGCGATCCACGATCTCCCTGATCAGGTGATACCGCCTCAAGATGTGTCTGGATTTCTGATGGGACCTGGGTTCCTTCGCTAAAGCTATAGCCCCGTTGTTGTCGTAATACAGAGGTATTGGGTCAACAATGGACGGAACCACCTGAAGTTCTTTCAAGAACTTCCTCATCCAGAAAGCTTCTTTTGCGGCATCAGATGCAGCGATGTATTCCGCTTCCATAGTTGAGTCAGCAACGGTTTCCTATTTGGAGCTCTTCCAACACACCGCCCCTCCATTGAGGGTGAAGACAAAACCCGACATGGACTTGGAATCATCCTTGTCACTCTGGAAGCTGGAGTCAGCAAAGGCCTCAATCTGGAGGTCTTTTCCGCCATACACCAAGAACATCTCCTTAGTCCTTCTCAGGTACTTGAGAATGTTCTTTACCGCTATCTAATGTTTCTCACCAGGGTTTGACTGATACCTGCTTACCACACTCAGTGCATAAGCCACATCCGGTCTGGTACACAACATCGCATGCATTATAGAGCCTACCGCAGAAGCGTAGAGTATAATAGACATGCGATCCCTCTCCAAATCAGTCTTGGGAGACATCTCTTTGGAGAGGGTGATCCCGTGACAAGCCGGTAGATTACCGCGCTTGGAATCTTCCATACTGAATCTCTTCAGTATGGTGTCGATATACCTGGACTGCGAAAGTCCTAATATCCTCTTGGATCTGTCACGGTAGATCCGGATACCCAGAATGTATGAGGCATCACCTAGGTCTTTCATGGAGAACCTGTGTGACAAGAACCCCTTGACAGATTGTAGCATAGGAATGTCATTTCCTATTAAGAGAATGTCATCCACGTATAAAACGAGGAATACTACAGTTCTCGCTACAAATCTACAATAGATGCATGGTTCATCTGGATTTTTGATAAAGCCAAATTCCTTGACCATCTCATCAAAACAGATGTTCCAACTCCGCGATGCCTGCTTTAGTCCGTAAATGGACTTAAGCAATTTGCACACCTTTCCGCTGCTCCCACTCTGAATGAAACCCTTTGGCTGGTCCATATAGACACACTCCTCTAAATGTCCATTTAGAAAAGCTGCCTTTACGTCTATCAGCCAAATCTCATAATCGTGGAAGGCAGCAATGGCAAGAAGGATCCGAATGGATTTCAGCATAGCTACTGGAGAAAAGGTTTCGTCATAGTCCAAACCAGGTCTTTGACGAAAACCCTTTGCAACCATTCTAGCTTTATAGGTCTCAACCTGTCCATCTACACCAATCTTCCTTTTGAAGATCCACTTGCATCCTATGGGTTTTACCCCATCTGGAGCAATGTCCAACTTCCATACTTTGTTGGTGTACATGGATACCATTTCGGTCCGCATTGTATCCAGCCATTTTACCGAGTCGACGCTCTGAATGGCTTGCTGGAAGCTAGTAGGCTCATCACAATCTATGATGCAATCCTCTCTATCCCCGTCAATGAGAAAACCGTAGTTCGGGCGGATGAGACTGCCTACTACTCCTGCGGAGTAGCGTGGGAATGTCTTGATCTTTCGAACCCTCTGGTTCTACTAAGCTTTCAGTAATAGCTCGTGGTTCTGGAATTTCTTCCAGTTCTATTGCGCTCCCACTTATTTCTTTTTCTATGAACTGGGGTTCTAGAAAGTGGGCATGGCGAGAAACAAAAACCTTTTGTTCCTCTTCACAATAGATGAAATATCCCTTGGAGTTCTTTGGATATCCCACAAACTTGCACTGTACTGAGCGTGGCTCGAGCTTGTCCGCATGCTGCTTTTTTACAAAAGCTGGACATCCCCATGTCTTAATGTGATTAAGATAGGGTCTCTTCCCACACCACATCTGATATGGTGTAGTAGGCACAGTCTTAGTTGGAACTCGTTTCAAAAGATATGCAGCTGATTCTAGCGCATATCCCCAGAATGATCGCGGCAACTCAGCGTTACTCATCATGGACCGTACCATATCCAATAGGGTTCGGTTCCGTCTCTCCGATACACCGTTATGTTGCGGAGTGTATGGAGGAGTAAGCTGGGAGAGAATTCCATTCTCTTTTAAGTAACCTAGGAACTCGGCACTCAAGTATTCACCACCTCGATCAGATCTTAGTGCCTTGATACTTTTGCCTGTTTGTTTTTCTACTTCATTCTTATATTCCTGGAATTTTTCAAAAGCCTCGGATTTATGTTTCATTAAGAAGACATAACCGTACCTTGAAAAGTCATCCGTAAAAGTAATGAAGTAAGAATAACCGCTTCGCGCATGTGTAGACATTGGACCGCACACGTCGCTGTGTACGAGTCCCAAGAGCTCGCTCGCTCTTACTCCGTGTCCAGTGAACGGAGTCTTTGTCATCTTTCCTCTGAGACAGGATTGACAAGTTGCATACGATTGATATTCGAACGGATCCAAATATCCTTCTGCATGCAACTTAGTCAACCTTCTCTCATTGATGTAACCCAGTCAACAATGCCATAAGAAAGATTTATTGATTTCTGGAGACTTTCTTTTGTGTGTATTCTGGACATTGAAAATCTGTGGTTGGTTTAAAACGTATATACCGTTGTTCAATGTACCTGACCCAATCAAAACTTGATTAAGGTGAATGTTCACTACATTACTTACAAATGCAAATTCATAACCTTCTTTAGATAATAAAGATACAGAAATGATATTACAGGTTGCATTTGGTACATAATAACAACTACGCAAAACCAAAAAGTGTCCATCCGACAATCCCAGGTGATAGTCCCCCACGGCCTCAGCAGCCATGCTAGCACCGTTTGCAACTCTGAGGGTCATGTCACCTGCCTTCAAAACTCTACGCTTTCTCAACGCCTGCAAAGAATTACAGATATGAGATCCTGATCCGGTATCCAATACCCAGGATGTAGAGTTTATTGATAGACAGTTTTCAATAACATACTCACCTGAAGCTGAAGCCGCAACTCGCTTCAAATCCTATGTTCTGGCCTTCCAAGCCTTGCAATCCTATTTCCAGTGACCACTTTTGTGACAGTAGAAGCATTCTTCCTTCCCCACCTGCTTTCCCGCTACTT
Source organism: Agapanthus africanus (assembly GCA_030015575.1). NCBI lineage: Eukaryota > Viridiplantae > Streptophyta > Magnoliopsida > Asparagales > Amaryllidaceae > Agapanthus > Agapanthus africanus. The sequence continues at coordinate 391,210,114 of JASDDO010000012.1, read as the reverse complement.
TTGTTGCCTTTCCTTTTCCTTTCGTATCCACTTTACTGACACCGCCTCTTGGTTTGGCGGGGGCTTTCTTCTTCTTACCCTTGGCTTTCGCTCTGGATCTAGAAGAGGAAAATCCTCCTACAAACAAAGTGGATGTCTCCCTACCTTTCTGTAGGGTGCCCTCAGCACTCCTCAACATGTTCAGAAGTTTGGAAAGTTCAACCTCCTTTCCTTGCATGTTGAAGTTAAGGATAAACTGGGCGTAAGTGGAAGGAAGGGACTGGAGAATCAAATCAGTATAGAGTTCATTCTCCAACGTGGTCCCAAGGTCTGCGAGCTCCTCTATGTAGCCAATCATCTTAAGCACGTGTTCCGCTACCGATGATCCGACAGCCAACCTTGCCGAAAACAACTTCTTCGACACTTTGTGTCTGGCGATACGAGACTGCTCTCCATACAGTTCTTTTGTATGAAGAAATATGGACTCTAGGTCCATATTCTCGTGCCTCCTCTGATGTTCGTTGTCCATCGAGGCTAGTACGAGGCATTTGGCCTTCGCGCAATCTATTTCCCAGGTCTTGTAGATTTCCCTATCTACGACACTGGTTTTGGGACCTGGGACAGGGGGAGCTTTGATGGTAAGGACATACCCCAACTTGTCGTAAGTGATTGCCATCTTGACATTCCTGAGCCAATCTTTGTAGTTTGGCCCTGTCAATATGTTTTTATCTAGTAATAACTTAAGTCTGGTCATGTTGAATGGTCGCTGCAATTCGGAGAGAGAAAAGAAACACTTTAGCCTGATGCTCTTGCAAGTTTAGAGTGGTTTTTAGTTTGTCTAAACTGGATGGCTCCCACTGTCTCTCAAATCCCTTCTCAATCCATAAAGAAAGGATTAGTCGGGATCAATCTTACCGTACAATACTTGCTTAACCGTTCAGCCAGGCCAGTGTCGGTACTTCGAGGGAGGTTTTCCAACGCTTTCGCGAAGTTCCTTAGTTTAAGAACCTCTTTTCCCTGGGGGCGTAGCCCCACTAACACCTTTCTAGACACCTACTAAGTTTATAGCATTGATCGTTAAGTGAGAGTTTTCCCGAGGAGTAGCATATACTCACAGTAGGATCGGGATCCAAATATCATCGCGTAATAAAACAGAAAGAATCCTACCAGAATTATCACACTCCAGATGGTATGCAGCGCAAGCAAGTTTCAGTACTTATGAAACTCCCGATGTGGATTTTTGCCCCATGCTCTTATGACCTTGACTTTGGCCAAAATATCATAAGTCACATGTCAAGTTCTACCCGTCATTCTCCTGGTTAATTTGGACCCACCCGTACCTACCCTTGACTTTGGCCAAAATGGCAGCATGACTGTCCCAAACCAACACATCTATCTATACTGCACATGAATACCCAATAGCTACCAATCACTATGCCTTGACTTTGGCCAAAATACATAGCTTGAATACTTTTTAACCATTCATGTGGAATGAAGGAGGGCTATGAATGGTTTTGGCGAAACCGTGAACGTAGTGAACTTGATATAATCGATGGAACGAGATAGGTTTTAAAAGGAGTGGTTCAAGCTCCGTGTTTAAAAGTTTAGTTTTGAAAAGAACCGAGTGGTTTTCAAAGTGTTCCAATCGACTTTTACTTGGTTTATTTTCTTGCATTAGTTCTTTTAATGCGTCCCATCATTTAATCCAACCATTGCAGAAAACAACCAAAATATGACGTACGCTTATGCCATTCGCATTCGCCACGGGGCCCTGTCATCACCCGTTAGGTTACTTAACTAACGACAGAGCGGGGGCTGGGCTAGCGCGGCTGTAAAACATAAGCAACGCCTAAATAGTTATCATATATAAATATATAGCAATGATAGACATTACAGATCACAGATGAATACATTGGATATACTAGGAATCCGCAATCCGTTCGAGCCTGCAACGAAAAGCGGATTACACGGTCGCGGTGAATAGCCAATACCCCACCCAAGACCCCTATGGGTGCGGCAAACTACCCGCCAAGTACCCGAAGCAAAGCAACTTCCCTCAACACCGTGAGTAGGCCACTCGGCACTTCGAGATACCCGGTAGTTTGTGCACCCCCTCCATGGGTCTATCCTAGGAGCAAAAACAGTAAAAAGAATTATACAATGACGGCTACAACCCCGACCCGGTTGTGCGGCCAAATAAATATTATTACATCAATTTACAAATTACAATGAATGAAAGAAAAAGAAACACTCATCTCACATCCACCCCGGCTATTCACCCGCGACAATCCAACACATTCATATACACATACCAGCATCAAACACAGATCACAGATATGTATAACCCCCACTAATCGACATATAGCGATTAGCCGACGTTCAATACATATAAACATCACAGATATAACCCTTTAGTCAAAGTGTAGTGAAGTTCGATCAAAAATACAGATTTATAGGCCCCCAAAAACAAATTTCTTTTCTAGAAAACCTGGGCACAAATAAACCATCTTAAAAATCCCAAAACCAAGCCAGAAAAACACAGCACCAAACTCGACCCAGAACCGAGCCAAAACGGCCGCGGTTGCGCGGCAATAGCTTGCTATTGCCGCGGAACCGCGGCGCTTTGAGCGAGTCACTGGATCATTTTTGGTGGCTTTCTTCACAAAACCCTGAGATGATTTTTGGAGTATGATTTATTTTATTTTGAACAGGAAAAATTTTAACAGAAAGTTAAGGTTTTGATATTTTGGTTTTTCGATTTTTCCGATCAAACTTCCATACACTTTTACTACCTAGCTAGTTTATGTTTAGTTAGTCTCTGATACCACTGTAAGTTCACGTTTCCCACCCCGGTGCTTGCGGGGAGGCGGAAAACGGAATAAAAATCGGATTTTTATCACTTTAGGCAACATGGACTAGACAAAGAAGGATCTTTGCTAAACAAAAACAAGCTAAAGCTAACTAGAAACTAGCTAAAGGATAGAATGGTTATACCTAGGGCTTTATGTCCTTCTCTCCTTGCTCCTTGGAGTAGTAGAAAGGGGTCACCTTTGTCGTCTTCTCACGTCGAAGAAGCCTCAACCTTTGGCTTCAACTCCAAGCTAGAAGTAACTAGGGTGCTAGAAGTGCTAATCCTAGAACCCTAGATGAGAGTAGAGATTATCAAGAAATGGTTTTTCTCAAGCTCAAGTGTTTCTCAACACATGAGAGGGGAGAGCTTGAGGAAGAGGAAGAACAAGAGAGAGAAAGTAAAATGATAGAATGAGAGAATTATGAAGCATTCTCACATATATGTGTGAATTATTATAAATTGATAATTAGTAAGATAATTATCATGGCTTAATCAAGACATGACCATTATCATTTCATATTTAATGCTAATTGCAAGGATCAAAGAGCATCTTTTATATGGAATGATGATGGTCAACATGTCAACTAAGGTCAACAAGTCAAGATAGTCAAATGGTCAACAACCATAACCATGCACAATTATATTAAACTAATATCAATTAACCATAATACACACATAAGGATTAGGGTTAATAAAATGACAATGGTCATTAACCCTAATCAAAACCCTCTTCTTCTGTCTCAAGCAACTGTGCATACGCACCCGTATTCGTGATCCGAGGAACACGAATACAAAGAGATAAAACCAATCCCAAATCATATACTAGGATCCGGCTTAAACCAAAGCTCGCTAGTATAAGCTGTCCGGACAACAAACGTGCACAATTGCGCCGATGTGAACGAACCCTGTCGCAAAACCATGCGACCTCTACTCATTTTTCCTAAAGGCGAATAGCTCTCTGTGTGGGACTCTAAAGACTCGACACTACGCTGGCAGTGGGTTTAACCACCGACCGCAAGCGGCACTAGCTGTACGTAACGGTCCCCAGGTAGATGCCGATAAGAAGACTGACGAGGTGACCCCATCTGAACTCCTACTGAGCCTGTATGTGACAGTCTCCATACAGTCTGGTCTGTTCGTCTGATACATCGCATGGCGGGCCTAGGGGGCGGTGAACGTCAGTCCCCTAATAGCGGTACAAGTCGTGTCGGAGTGTAGCCCAGAACACCCTGAGATAACACTGGAAACCTACCAGTATATCTCGCTTGCCCTGGCCAGGGACTACTTGTGTAATGGCTCTCCTGGACACAGCGCGATGTCAACCCCCAATACCGGGAGAGACGAATCCTGTCTAACCGTCACTGCCTCCAAGTGCTTCGGGACTGCACCCAAAAACTACCTGTTTGCACGACTCCTTTGAGCCGTGGAAGGGTAGTAATCAAAGTGCAGTGGGAACACACTCGAGGCGAAGTGAAAGTGTCAAGTCAGCGGACTAAGTTGTACTCATGTCACCTGGGAACTGATAACTGACGATAGGTATAAAACCAACCAACAGTTCCCGACGAGTCCTGTCCAGTGTACTCGTAACCTAACGAGCACCCGCATACAATCTCAAGTACGACGTACTGACGGCTGTGGGATAGACCGTCTCCCACACTGGGATGAGAAGCGCATACGCTAGTCTACTCCGGAGTATCGATGCCCTGTCTCGATAGTCCAACGACTAGGGACCTGTATAAGGATGTGCTTATGGATTACCCAGCTCCCACGAGTGTGAGCGCCATCACAACTCTGGTAATCAAGCAATAATCCTAAGGGCTCTACTAATTGTATATCAGCGATATGCTAAAAGAAACACATGCACATATTAAAGCAGAGACAAACCAAGTAGCATACTACCATTTCGAGCAAGATTGTATATACAACTGTGAATATCCCAAGCTTCCATCAAGTAATAAACAAACTAGTATGATACAGTAATGGCCTCTAGGGCATATACACTAACAGTAGCCCCGTTGACACCTTTCTAGACACCTAATGAGTTAGCTGATTGTAAAGTGCAAAACTCTGCTGGGAGCAACTTTTGCTCACAGTGGGATCGGGATCCTACTATCATATAGAAGGTATGCATTCTCATTGCAAATTTCAACACTTGAAACTCCCGATATGGTTTTTACCCCTAGTAACTTATGACCTGGACTATAATCAACATATCATAAGTACTAGTCAAGTTCTACCCGCCATTTCATGATTAATTAGACCCACTCAAATGACCCTTGACTATAATCAACATAATCACATGAATGTCCGAATTAATTGCATCTTATGCTATGTAGGAAGACATCACTTAGCTACCGTACACTACGCCTTGATTATAATCAACATACGTAGCACGAATACTAAGTACTCTACTTCCTAAAATGACGGAGGGTTGCGAATAGTTTTTATGAAAACCTTTAATGCTTTGAACTTGATATCGTTGTCGAATCCAATGGTTTTAAAAGGAGTGGCTTAAGCTCCGCAATTTGAAAACTTGCTTTTTCATAAAAAGCTGAGTTGGTTTCAAATCTGATTCTACAACATCTTTTTAAGTTTCTTTTGTTTAGATTAATCTTATTAATGTAGTCCCATCATTTAAGTCCTAAGCCATTACAGAAAAGAAACGAAAATAGAACGTACGCTTATGCCATCCGCATTCGCCACAATGTCCCGTTATGTACCGTTAGGTTACGTAACTAACGGCATAGCGGGGTGGGACTAGCGCGGATGCAAAAAATAAGTAACGTTTATTATATATCATATATATAATACATCATTCGTCTCAACATATAAAGTGATCACATCACAGAATATCCACAGCAGAAGCACATATATGAAAATACAGGATACACTAGAAAGTCCGCATTTTGTATTTAGCCAACAATAGAAAATACGGATTCCACGGTCGCGATGAACAACCAAGCCCACACCCTTAGACCCCTACGAGAGCAGCAAGTGACCCTTCAAATTCGAGAGTTTAGGAGACCCGGTCTCGACTCCTCGAGATGGCTTCCCACTGAACCCTAGAACTCGGTCACTTCTGCTTCCCTCCTTGGGTCTATCCTAATGCGGAAAAGTAAATAATATACAACAATGGTGACATCATCCTCAACCCGGAAGTGCCCCAATAAAAAAATATTACCAACAATTAATTTTACATGAATGAAAAGAAAAACTCTCATCTCACATAAAACACCCGGCTATTCATTCGCGACGATTCTGTACATCATATCTCAGCAACACATAAAATCACATATCATCAACGTAAGTAAGTATGCGTACCCCAATTGTCGTTGATGTATAGCAACGAAACCGGCGATACACCACATACTACACTTACGGTCGCAAAAAATAAAGTGAAAAACTACAATAATTGGAATCAACACTGCCTTTAGACATCATAAACCCAGAATATCACATATTCTGGATTTCATGCCTAACAATGCAAATCTTATATTTAGGTCTCAACTATGAAAACACCTTTTCAAAAGAAGCAGGGTAATTCAACAAGATTCCCAATTCTACCGAGACCGAAATATCAGACTTACACGCAACCAATTACTTTTCACAAAACTAATTAGTGTGGATTCCAATTATTGTATCACATTCAGAAATATCAAGATAATGTTAAACGTTTCGATCGAGTCAACAAACACCCACAAATTATCCGAAAGCTCAACACTTGAGCAAAGCTAAAATATCCAAAAACGTGCCACAGTGTCTATGGACAAACCGTAGAAGGGTCAACCCTTGCCTCACCTATGGCGCCACAGGACTATGGAAATCCCTAAGGTTTAGCAGCGGTTTCATGGTCATAGAATCGAGTTAGGGTTTTGTTCCTCTAGAGGGTCCATAGGGTTAGTTACGTGAACATTCAAATATATTTAACTTAAGAAAATTCCAACACTTGGAAATTTTCAGCGAAGGTAAAGGGGAGTGATTGATGTTCGCTCGAACCGTTAAACATCGTCCAAGTTACCAATACAATGTTAAAATATACGACTACGAAACAATCCGAATAAGCCCCTAAGAAAAATTAGCATCATATGAAATTTTGGCCTAAACAAACAACACCTGAAACCCCAAAACCGAGAGACCAGAGCACCCGAGCAAAATGAGGGATTTTTGAAGTAGGGGGCCGAGCAGGTCGGAAATTTGGGCCATGTGGCCGGTTTTTTTTATGGTAGAATTCCCTCATTTTCTCTAGTGTTCTCAGTGTAGTATCAGTAAGATTCTGCAGTTGTTTATGTTGGAGATAGTGCCCTCAAAGTCAATTATTGGATCGCAGGTACGTGATTGCAATGATTGAGGCAGGACCTATACCGATATAACAGCCTTACTCGAGATGATAGTATGCTATCTGGTTTGTCTTTATCATCGTATATATGCTTTAGTTCACTATTGCATGATGATAGAGCCCATAGGATTCTTGCTTGACTACCAGCAGTATGATGGCGATCATATACGTAAGAGCTGGGGTCTGTAAGCACATCCTTAAAGTGTCCCTAGTCGTGGGAGTTTCGAGACAGGGCATCGATACTCCAGAGTAGACTAGTGTATACAGTAGAGACCCCGACGAGGGGCAATGGCCGGTCTCACAAGCCATTGGTGTTAGTTGGTTCACCTAAGATGTATACAGGTGCTCATTAGGTTATGAGTACACCGGACAGGACTCGCCGGGAACATACTAGTTGGTATTATACATATCGTCAGATAGCAGTTCCCTGGTGACATGTGTACAGGTTAGTTTGTCGACCTGAGATCGTCATTTGTCTCGTGTGAGTTCCCACTATGCTTAGATTACTACCCTACCACGCTCAAAGGAGTTGTGCAAACAGGTTTTAGTTGGGTACAGTCCCGAGCCACATGGAGGCAGTGAGAGGATCGTCGGGGATTCGTCTCTCCCGGTATTGGGGGTTGATGTCGTGCAGTGCACGGGTGGACATCACACGAAATCCTCGACCGAGGTAATGGAGAATTACTGATTTGGATCAGTAGTTTCTCAGGTGGTGATGGGCTTCATGCTGACACGATTTATCGCGTTATTAGGGGTCTGACTTTATCCACCCCCTAGACTCGATATGCGATAATCTTTAGACGAACGGACCAGAATGTATATATATTGTCACTGTTAGGCTCAGTAGGGTTTATGGATGAGTTCGCTCGTCAGCTTCCCTTCCAATCAATACATAGGCAAACCGTTACGTACAGCTTGTACCTCTGACTTGCTAGAGATTATACCCAGTGCCAGTGTGTTGATGAGTCATTAGAGTCCCCAACAGACACTTTCCCAAGTTCAGGCGAAATGTTGTAGAGGCCGTATGGGTTTATGGCAAGGTTCGGAAAATGCACGTGCGTTTTCGCACGTGTCCATTTTCGGGCAGATAATACTTGTAGGCTTTGGTTTAAGCCGGAACCCAGTATTATACTGTGTAGATATAATATCTTTGTCTCAGTTGTATTTGTATTTGGTCGTAATACAAATGCGGGTATGTTTATACTGATACGGGGTTATCCTGAAATTTGTTTCAGGATCACTTTTGGAAGTTGTCAGTTTCCAGTTTTCTATCAGCCGTATTTAACATTTGGTTAAATGCGGATTTATCTTTTCTTGATAAGAGTGAGTCATGGTTCTAGAAGGTTCTAGATATGGTGACAAGGCTTGATGACTCATTGTTAGCATTAATTGTTCCATTAATGTTTTGGTGACTAAGGTTAATGAGTCATGCTTTACATTAGTGTGTTCATACTTGGTGCTAAGATATTTTCTTATGATAAGCTTTGCTTACACTCACCCACCTTGCTCCTACACTCACCCCCTCTTCCTATATGTTGGCCGGCCCCCTCCCCTCCTCTAGTGACCCTCTCTCACTTGATTAGAAAAAAGATTATGATAGATTTGGATTCACGGAAATTAGATAGCCTCATTTCTCATTTCACCCAATCCAAAAGGCAACTTCATTAACCGTTCGTCCATAGCCTTGGACGTAACGAGACAAAGTGTTCTACTCATTCTCTACTTCATCTTAGCCGCCTCTTTTAGCAAACTTGACGATCGAGTTGCCTCGCTTTAGAGGCGGGAGCCCGTCTAAAGATCCGTCGACGTGGTGCCACCTGGATGACAAGATTGGAGATCGAGGAGATCGGAGCAGCCACAACAAAGCGTGGGATGATGGTTGAAGACCGAAGGACTCGGATCGTTCGGTATAACGTTTCTACCCACTTTCTAGTTTGTTAGTTTAGCTTTAATGGCAGATCCGGGTTACGGTACGCGATAGCGCCAGTTGTAAAAAGTTTTTGTTCCGCATTTGGCGTCTGTTAGACGGCCGGGGCGCTACCGTGGACTTACAGTGGTATCAGAGCCTCACCATTAAGCTATACTAACTTGTGCTAACACGTTTAAAAGATCGATTGAACGGAATTTCCGAAATCGCAATTTCATGCACACTGAGTTTCTGTCGATTTTTCAAAGGGCCTAAAAATAATTTTTCATATCACAGAATAGCGTGTAGGGTTTTCTAAGCATACTGGAAAAAGTTGGGCACGTGATCCCACAAGAGCACCGCGGATCCACGGTCAAACCTAGGGTTTGACCGCGGAACCGCGGCGCTTCGGTGGGAACAGTGCTTCATTTTTTTCCAGTGAGCTTCTATGAGGAAATTGTGGGTTTTTGTACAGTTCTTTTGGACCCAGATTTTGTTACTGTACAGCAGATGTACATAGGGCCCACTTTGGGAAATTTGGTCGATCGAAATTTTAAATTTGTTAGTATGGAGTATTTACATTATATCTCCGACCGGGAATGTCATTTGATCGGTAAACTGCGTCTGATTGCTATAGTTCTTTTAGACGGGTTTGCGAACGTGACATTCGCGTTGATGTTCTGTGTTGTGCTGTGATGTTGCGGATTTGTCATGGTGGATAGCAGGGTGCAATGATAGTGCCGTTTTGATTTATTTGTACATTTGATATTGCGGGGCGAGTGTCCAACATGTGGACTGTTGTCACTGCCTGTTTGTATAATATTCTTTTGTGGCACGACCGGGTCGAGGTCGATGTACCCGTTATACATATTTTTATTTCTGTACTAGGTTTACCCCGCGAAGGAGTGCACGGATAGCCGGGTTCTGGAGGGCAACGGTCCGTATCTCATGGCATTGAGAGGCGAAGGGACCTCACTCTAGAATTGGCAGACTATTCGCCGCACTCGTAGGGGGTACAGGTTGACCCAAGGAGGGGTGCTCAATTTACCGGATTCCATGAAGTGCCGGGTGTTCCATTCACTATGTTGTGGGGACTACCTCGCTTCAGGTTTTGGCGGGTAACTTGCCGCACGCGTAGGGGTCTAGGTTTCATTGCACAGGCTATCCACACGACAAGAGGAACGTCAGGTTTCAGCAGCGGCTCTGTGAAACCCGGGGATCCCAGATTATCTGTATTGTTCTGTGATGCTTATTACTTTTCTATAATGTTGCATATTATCACACCTGGAGCGATTATTGTATATTGGTATATATACTATTAGATGTCGTATATGTTTTACACCCGCGCTAGTCCAGCCCCCGCTCTGTCGTTAGTTAAGTAACCTAACGGGTGATGACGGGACCCAGTGGCGAATGCGGATGGCATATACGTACATTATATTTTCGTTCTTTTCTGGTGTGATTGATTGATGGGACTGCGTTGATTCTTATCAATGCAAGATAAAACAAACCTATATTTGATGTTGTTGGAACAAATTTTAAAAAGGTGTTATTACAAAGATGTTTCCTTTTGTTTTGCATAGCGGTATTCAGTTAGAATATCCCGCACCTCATTCGACGAGGCAAGGGCCGAGATCCCTTCACCGGGAGTGACCCCTTGGGCAAAAGTTTATGTCAGGGTAGTAACTTTAATATAGTCGATTACAAGTTGCTTTGCATCGCGGTATTCAGTTGGAATATCCTGCACCTCATTCCACGAGGAAAGAGCCGAGATCCCTTCACCGGGAGTGACCTCTTTAGCAAAAGGTTTTTCGTCACTATATTTTTATAAAAAGCTATCAGGATCCTTCAACGAGATCAAGTTCATTACGTTAATGGTTTTTCGCCAAAAACCAGCAGTAGCCCTCCGTCATTTCTTTCGGGTATTCAGTAGTATTCAAGCTATGTATTTTGACCTTCGCCAAGGCATAGTGTTTGTTAGCTGCTGGGTATTCATTTGTAGCATAGATAGATGTGTTGTTTTGGGACAGTCGTACTACTATTTTGGCCTTCGTCAAGGGTATGTACGGGTTGGTTCAAATTGACCTGGACAATGACGGGTAGAACTTGGCATGTGACTTATGACATTTTGACCTTCGCCAAGGTCATAAGAGCATGGGGCAAAAATCACATCGGGAGTTTCAAACATACAGGAAACTTGCCAGGCATGCTCATACCTTCTGGAGTGTGATATCTTGAGTGGCTTCCATCAAGTTATCATGCGATGATAGTTGGATCCCGATTCTCACTGATGAGTTAGTTTACTCTTCGGGTGATCCTGACTAATTCTTCTTTCAGGTTTGGAGGAGGATTTGAGATTACAGTGGGAGGTTTCCTGATTAGATAAAGTGATAACCATTCTGATCTAGGTTAGAGTGCACGCAGAGTGTTTCTTTTCTCTCTCTCTCTTTGGCAACGACCTTTGACCGACCCTAGACTATGACTAAGTGACCAAGTTGACCGAACTTTCTTAAAATACTGGCTTTTGGATTGTCCGAGTTGCATAAGTTATTGCCGCTCCTTCCTTTACCCTTTGTATTTCTCAGAACACCCCGTATTACTACGGACATCCACTTCCATTGGATAGATCCATCGTATGGTTATATAAGAACTCGAAGGGACTTCTTCGAGGATGGATCCAGGTTCAGGAGAAATAGAATTGGTTTATTCAGTTGTCTTTTATTATCACCTTCTCTCAAATTGCGAGGGCTCCTTAGTTTAGGAGAGTGCACCTATTACGCTTATTGGATAGTCTTATTCCAAACCATAGGCAGGTGCCGAAAGGTAGGGAATGAAGAAAAATCAATTAGCCTAAGTAGGGTGTACAGAAGGTAATAACTAAAGACAAAATAAAGGGATTAGATAGAGGACAAAGTAAATTGCGACTATTATCATTCACGACCAAACCGCGTACTTCATTGTCACTCCTATTTCACCTTTAATAGAATAAGGTATTATTCAGTTGTCTTTTATCATCACCTTCTCTCAAGCTGCGAGTACTCCTAGGATTAGGAGGGTACACCTATTATGCTTACTGGATAGTCTTCTTCCAAACCATTGGCTGGTGCCGAACGGTAGGGAAGGAAGAAAACCACTTAGCCTAACGATGGTGTACAGAAGGAAATGACTAAAGACAAATAAAGGAATTTGGAGAGATGGCAAATAAATATACGGTTACAGTCATGAATTGGATTATGGAAGAGGCATTATTAAGAATACCAGAATACCCCTACGAAACATTTCATGTTTCAGTTTCATTATGCATTGTTAATTGTAAACTGATTTCCTGATTACATACTTCTCTAGGGTATGTATTTACCAGGTTTCATTCTCATATCTGTATGGTTTTACAGATGATGAGTGGGAGTAAGTTATTGGGAATTAGGTGATCATCCTCATTATATCAGAATTCGTTCTAATTGGTGATATTTGAGGAAATCGTCTGGGTACAGTTTTCAACCTGCGATGCACAGGTTATGAGTTATTCAACTCAACGGACTTATACAGAGTATTGTATGTTGTCCAGTGACCGTCAGGACAAAGGGGTAGGTCCTCGTACTATGTTCTGTTTACTTGTGACTTCTCTAGTTTTTAGACAAGTGTTTCGTAGAAATACAATATCTAAAGTTTTGAGAAGTTGTGGGTATAAGAATAAAGTAGAGAACCAGGTGTCACAAGTATCGGGATTCTTCAAAGAGATTGAAGATATAGATTCTTGTGATTGGTATTCAGATGATAGTAATGGTTTTGAGAAACTTGTTTCTCTTTCAGGTTACT